>OY288244.1:68180955-70608455 GCA_958450325.1 Agrostemma githago
CAGATCTTGCAAAGTCAGAAAATAGCAGAAAGCTCTCCCCCTCCCTCTCTCTATCTTTCTCTTCCTCCCCCTCTCCCTCCCTCTCTCCCTCTCCCTCTCTCTCCCCCTCCCCCCTCTCTCCCTCTCCCTCCATCTCTCCTCCCCCTTTTCTCCCTCTCCCTCTCCCTCTTCCTTTCCCTCCCTCTCTCTTTCCCCCTTTCTCTCTTTCCCTTTCTCTCCTACGCGCACGGTATCGTGTAATTCATTGATTGGTGATCTAATTTGTTCTTTGGTTGATTTTGAGTTTTTTTGTTTGTATTCGATTATCAATGTTGTCTTGTGTTCCCCTATGTCTTGTGTTCTGCGGCTGTACGTGTGTTTTTCATGTCCTGTCTTCTTTTATACTCCCTCCATTATAAATTTATAATGTTGGGTGATGGTCTTGGCCCTCCCCCTCTCTCCCTCTCCCTCCCTCTCTCCTCCCCCTTTCTCCCTCTCTCTTTCTCTCCCCCTCCCCCTTTCCCCCTATCTCTCTCTCTCCCTCTATCTCTCTCTCTCTCTTCCTCACTCTCTCTCCCTCCCCCCCTCTCTCTCTATCCCTCTCCCTCTCTCCTCTCTTGCTCTCTCTCTCTTCCCCTCTTTCCCTCCCCCTCTCTCCCAAAAAGTCAACAAAAGATCAAATCTTGCAAAGTCAGAAAACAACAGAAAGTTCTCCCTCTCTCTCCCTCTCTCCCTATCTCCCCATTTCTCCTCTTCTCTCCCTCTCTCTTTCTCATCTTCTCTCCCCTCTCTCTCTCTCTCTTCCCCTCTCTCCCAAAAGGTCAACAAAACATCAGATCTTGCAAAGTCAGAAAACAACAGAAAGTCAGATCTTTATGTTGTTAGGCCCAAAGGAACAACATTTCGTCAACAGCTCAATCAACCGGTATAGAAAACAAAATACCAAATCATTGTGTCCATTAAAAAAACCTACACGGAAAAAGTCAACAGAAACCAACCATCGTTCTTTCCCTCAATGTATTCTAATAAAATCTTTATGGCGGATGGTTGTCAGCCTAATTTCGACCCATTAGATCACGGAATCTGGTTTTGCTAATTATTTGTTTCTCAAATAAAAAGAACTTAGTATTATAGGATCATCGAAATTAGAGCATGAAGTTTGTAATCATCATGTTGATCTATAACCTCGGCACAACTCAAAACTGTCAAATCTATTGAGTAGTATCTTACAAGTTAGTGGTAAATCCTAAATATATTCGGATTCACACTTATCCGCAACACTCTTCTCACATGCCTCGATACATCTCCAATTTAAAAGAGTCAGTCAGAGCATTTAGATTGTACCAAGCTCTTGAGAGTACCTTCTATCAAATCAGTTGATGGCTGCCAAACAGGACCAACGTTCAAGAGACATATTTACAATCGTGAAATGTCATGGGCATCATTCATTCTTCTGCACCCTGATCCATTTTTTCGCTAGCTGGTAGTTTAAGATCAGTGTACTTAGGATCCTCAGACCTCTCATATATTTTTCTATATTCTTGGCATACGGCACACTGATGACAGAAAAAATGGGTCGCAAAATCTCCACAAGGTGCCTCCTGAAAATAATATCAAGACTGGCATATAGTCACACACATGAAAAAGAATGTTGAGATACAACAATAACAACAACAACACAGCTAAGGTCCAAAAATGATGGATTTGCGATAACAGTTTCCAATAATAGTCACCAAAACTGAAAAAAGCATGTGGAACAAAGCAGTTCCACGACAGATTGGCGAGTAAGCCAATAAGGCATAACTTGCAGGCTTTAAATCAGCAAGGTTCTATGCTAGATTGGCGAATGGCGATTATCCTATATTTTTGGCCAAATTACAGTTATTCCCTTACCTGTCTATAAACTAATAAAGATGCAATGACAGTCATCATTTACACAGTCATAATAAGCTACTCCGTAATAAAGATGCAATGACACTTCCTAAAAAGTATTTGTACCTTGCCTATAAACTTCTAAGTCTCGAGTTTAGCTTTCCAACGCATCCTGATTCGATTGGCCTTTTGAATCAATCAACACTTGGTAAGTAAAAATAGAAGGCTTGGCACTCTTTCCCCACATCAGCGATTTTTCTCCTATCGCTTCTCTTGTAGAGAAGCAACATTTGGTTGTAAGTGAAAACTGAGATCGGGAAGCCTAGATCCTTTATTTTATTGAACAGTTGTTCCACTTTATTTGTAAGTCTTGTCGACACAATGTTTGTTAGCAAGGTTCTGTAGACTGCCTCCTCTCTGAAGGAATCAGGAATAATGTCGACATAGATAGCTCTCTGCTTTCTCCAACCCACGCACCTTTGCAATCAGGTTAACCCTAGATGCATAGTCTTGCTCCAAAAAATCAATATCCTCTCCGTTCTCAAGCCACTCCGACAGCTGGGAAACATAAGATTCTGGTCAATAACGATATAATTCATTTACAAAAACCAGGGAAAAAAACAATCAAATATTCAAATACAACAGATAAAAGATCTATGAGTTAAAACAAGGCAAAACATCATCTTGTCAGAAGAGGTTAAACTCAACGAATCATTACAGACCGGCGCTCAACTTAATAAATGCATCAGCGTTATTCCATATCATAAACTCACTCCATACACATCCAAGCACCCCCTCTCTTTCGCCACTATTTAAAGTAAAGAGAATCTTCAATATTCTCCATAATGACTTGGGATCGATGGACATGAATCATTATGCTCGACGTATTCAACTACGAGACAGATTCATACTTCCTGTGGAAAAATCCCCTCAAAAATGTATACAATCAAATGGAACAGAGAAAGTTATAATCAAAATATCATCACCGCAACATCAATTATCGTTGACTGAGATACAATAATCGGCGCTTTCAAACAGTCGGCCAAAAACAGAACAGTAGTTACACAATTTTCCAATTCAACTAAACCAAATACTGCAGAAACTAAATTTGTCAAGAAATCAAAAGAACAAGAACCTGAAATGGAGGCAATACATGCTTGAGAGAATAGACAAAAGCTCGACGAAGAGCCCACATTTTAGGGACCGGAAATTGGATGAAGAAGTCGGGTTGATTAAGGATTTTCCAGAAAAACGATCAACCCTAACAAAATGAAAATGAAGTGGGGAACTATAAATGACTAAACCTTAAACCCTACAATTTTGTTTAAATGTTAAACAATTTGGGGGTAGATTAGTCTTAAAATTCCTTTTTCTAATTTAATATCCACAAGACAACCATGCATGATAGGAAGTTTCTCCTAGAGTACTAAATGAAGCTCAAATGAAACAAAATCATGTGTCCTTACAACAGAATTAATTTTCATATTTAATTGAATTTGAACACATCATAAAAGTTCCTCCTAGAGAACTAAACAAAGCTCATTGCATCCTCCGAACTCAAGTCAGAACAAGGCGATTGCCTAAAAAAGCTGAATTATTTTTTAGGTTGGATTTCTAGAACACATCATCTACGTTCCTCCTACAGTAAGTACTACATGAGGCTCATTTCACACATCACAGCATGAACAAGAACCCACATTTTAAAAAGTTCCACAATCAAATGATCAGAACAGCAACCAATACCTCCCCTTTTGTTTTGTTTTTCTTTTCACCTAAAAGAAGAATATAATACATTTGTCCTTACCGTGCAAATATGCGTACTTTATAATCTTTTATAAAACCCCTTGCCCCAAAATAGAAATGAATATAAAAGAAAATGAAAATCAACACACCTGGCAGCGGAACCTTCAAGCTTTGCAACTTCTTCCTCCAAACGGGTGAAGATGGCCTTCTTCTCTTTGTTAGTTGCACTTACGAACTCTTTCACTGTATTTCCCATGAATTCAATGAGATCGGCCTAAAAAAACAGGCACCAACAACACGTTTAAGGAAATTTGAACTGATAATTGTTCGATGAAGAAAAAAACAGGTACTAACCTTTGAAGTTAGGTGGCCCTTAGAATCACGGCTGGTGCCAGACTTCTCATTGATAAAGCAAACAAAGTCATCCAAGTCACGGCTACCGTCATAGTCTTCACCTTTCTTGTTGTTCTTGGGGGAAAATTTCAATGTTTGGAACCCGCTTATGCCATATCTGTGTGAAAATAAACAGCACACTGGTTACTGGGAACATTCATGAAAGATAACATATAAGGAGTACTTGATGTTTGCAAGATCCATAAGTTGACTGACTTCTCTGCCAGATCTTTGTATTTGTTAGTATCAAGGTTGGCAATCACGACATCCCCTCCAACTTGAAAGCAGTTGCGACCTTTTCATAAACCTACAAGCCAAGGAAAACGGGGTGACTTTAGTAGTTAATCAAAGCTTGTAAAGAGAGTTAAGTACTGGAATACATAAACCTAAACTTATGGGTGCGAAAGACTCGCAATGACTGCACCTGACAGAAAAGAAAGAGAAAAGGAGAGACGAATAAAAGGAGGGGCAGAAAACCAAAGCAGGGTGCCAAAGACAACAACTACACATAAACGCTCAAGCATCATGACGAAACCGAAAAATGAAGAAATCAAACAACAACTATACAATTATCAATTACACTAAAACAATGCAGATCAAAACACCAAAGCCGAAATCGACGACAAACAACCTCTAGAGACAAAAAGAGGCCGAGATTGATGAAAATGAACAGCGCGAACTGGACCGTCATGCTCATCAAAACGATCAAAAAGTGTTCCCATGCGCTAATCCCATAATTGAATGACCCCGTTGTGTAAACTCGCCAAAATCCATGGCCGCTTCGGATGAAAACTTAATCCTTTCACTCTATTGCTCTTCGACTCGAATTTTGCCAACATTATTACTCCTCTTTTTTACGGTTCTGACACTGATCCAGTGAGAGCACATTCCCATCAAATACGTAGGCGAACACATTTACGGTTTGCATTCAAAAGCAAGATGACTCACAGTAGCAAAATCCAATTACACAACCGCGATCGGACAAACTCAGAGGCAACTAAACAAAATTCAATTCACACCAGCAAAATCCAATTACACAATCGCGATCGGAAAAACTGAGAGGCAACTAAACAAAGTCCAATAGCAGCATAACAAAAAACAGGAACTCGAAAACCAAAAAACAGACGAAAAGCAAGAGCAACAAAGGCATAAAAAATGGAGAGTAAAAAGGTCTGTAATCCCAGAGCCAAAACCTGAAAGGGAAACGGAGCAATATGAGGAGCCCAAAAATGGAAATCAAAGATATAAAAGCGAAAGCAAAGGCAACAAAACGAAAAAAGTAAACGGATGACACCAACAAAATCCGATTAAACAACTGTGATCAGACTACATCAAAAGCAACAAAACGAAATTCAACAGCAGCATAACGAAAAACGGGAACTCGGAAACGAAAAATAGTCGACGAAGGGGGGAAACCAAAACCAAAACCCTAATGCAATAAAAAGGGGGGAAAAGATCTGACTGAATGGAAGGTTGAAAAACACACGACGAGCCTCATCTTAGCCATGCCTTCCCAATCGATTTTGCTCGATGCCTTGAAGCTCACATCAGCAATCTTCACGTGCCGATTAATAAATGAGATGTGATATTAAGGGAACCATAAATCACAAGTTCGCTACCAGAAACCAAAATAATCAAACAGAAAAAATAATCTGTACTGCAGCTAAACAACTCAAAACTCACATTAACAGGATCCTTGTATCCTTCCTCTCTCTAATGTGATGGATCATCGATCATCTGCGATCAAAACGAAACATGAGGCCTTAATATCACATCTCATTGACGCAGTTCAAATGGAAGGTTGTTTCGGTTGACGGTCCAAATGTTGAAAAGGCAGGAAATGGAAAAGGAACTTCAACTCGACGTAGTTCAAATTTAGGCGTTACACAAAGTAGCAATAAAGGAGAGTCATCTCCAACAAAATCGACGAGGCACCGCCGTAAGACTGTTACACCCACCTACTGCTATATTCTGAATACCTACTTTGATTTATTGCTTACTTCTTGTCATAAACTTGAAAGTGGCTTAATAATTTGTGTCTACCCTTTAACTTTATGATCTTCCTTCTCACGGTTTTTTATATACTGATACCCTTTTATTAGTGATGCTGATGTTTCATTATCGAGCTATCGTGGGGATAAGGATAAGTTTTGAGGATTATCAAATACGGAGTAGTTAATTACCTTGGCTCCTGCTGATTGGTCGTTGATGGTAGCGAGGTCTCATGTGGTCATCTTGGAATTATTTTCTCCTTTACAATCCCTCATAGATAACTGTCTCTTTCTCTTTGCTAGCTGTTTTTGCTTTTATGATCAATGAAAGCCAGGAAGACTGTTTATCACTCCAGGGTTTTGTATGCAGGATCCGAATCCTGAGTCCTTTCTACATACAATTCCAACTACTGGTTCAACGCCAAATCCTCTTCCGACTACACAACAAAAACGGCGAAAACATCACACCTCACCATCCTAGTCACCAGAAACCCCCAAATCAATATAGATCAAATCAAAAAATTAGGGTTAGAGAGGAGAATTTACAAGCTCTTCATGTTTGTTGGTCGCATCCGTACAAATGGTCACCCAGACAATTTATCCCTCTGCCCCACAATGATTTAATAATTTGTTATCTGCATAATTACACAATCACAGTCACCATATCAAACATCTACTCATATAAATCAGAACATATTTGGTAGGGAAAAATGTTGAAAGAACAACATAACTCAAGGACAACGTCCATTAGAGAATGGACATGATACAAACACAGCACAAAACAAATTATCTCATTATGAGGTTGCACTTGTGCTGATCTACTTTGAAAGCCATGGCAAGGAAGCACAACAGAGTTTGAAAAGTATGTATGAAAAGACCTAGAAAAGAAGAAAAAGATGAAATCGAAATGACAAGAGGTATCTGAGAATACAGAAAGTATGTTTTTTTTGGTTTTTCACAGGCTGAACTCGAGACTGTTGTTAAAATTACTCATGACAAAGTCAAGAAGGATGACACTGGAGAAGCAAAGTAAGGGAGTAAATAGAAACAAATGACGATGCAAAAATGGTGCATTGTTATCTTGTTTGTTTTAATTTTGCTCTTTCTCTTGGAATAAGATGGAAATTAAACAAAATCCTCCTCACATATTCTTTTTAATGTTTCTTTTGTGATTGGGAATGATGTGGCAGTGGAACAAAGCCATTCCAGATTCAAGATGTCTTCTCAATGGAAAGTGAAGATTCTGATGATACCTCCACTTTGATTGACAACAAGGTGCTCTGTAGATGTGGATAGTTTTTTTCTTCTTCAAGTATCCGGAAGCTTTTTGTGGAATTTTTTCTTATGATATATCTTCACTAAGTTTCCTATATTTTGTTCCCGCAATATAATGTGTTTGTGATGTCTAACAAGAAATCAAAGTATCCGATTCTTCAAGTGAATTTCAGGTATGTGACAATTATGTCTCTTGCAGGTGTTCAGCTTGTCTAGTCATCCTTTCTTCATATTTTGCTAGCTTTTTTAACAGTTTGCAACTCTTCACTTGTTTTGTAATTTTGTTATGGCGGTCATTGAGGTTATCCCTACCGAGAGTTTTACTTTATTGGTGTCATGTTCAGTGTCCTTTTTAACAATTCTTTTCCTCACCACATTTTTTTTAATTTGATTGTGACAGGCTAATATCAGACTTGGTGTTACTGATTGTTTCTGCTGCAGTTGGTGGAATTATCTTCTCTTGTCTGGGACAACCGGTATGCTTTTCCCGCAACCATGGCTGTCTTCATTCTTTTGCTTTACTCTTATGTTTGTAGCTTTCACTTTCCTAGGTTGTCTTGTTCCTGCTTACATGATTTGATATGGCTGTACATCAAAGTTGTATTAATTTTGTAAATACAGGTTATTGTTGGCTATCTTCTTGCGGGTTCAATGATTGGGCCAGGAGGTCTTAACTGTATCAGTGAATTGGTTCAGGTGTGTAATAATATATGGCTGCTTGGTGTTATATATCATTTCAAAAAATGAAATAATATTGCTGCACTGCCATGTCTTTTATTATTGTTGGCAATAGAAGACAAATTTGTTTTGCTATTTTTAGCTGAGAGTTTTTGTTTTATTGACATAGAAAGGAGTAATGAAGGCACAAGTGCATGAGCTAAATGTTAGGTGCCTTAAAAAAAATCTTTTTCTCACGAAATCATCTTTTTGACTTGTTCTCACCCTAAGGCGATCATCTCATTGATGCAGTACTTGATGGCTTCTAGTGTTTACTTCTTAATGCTATTCATATTCCTCCTCTCCTGAGTAGATGCTAAAGCTTTCATTCTCGTTTACAGGTTGAGACTGTTGCTCAGTTTAGTGTAGTGTTTCTTCTTTTTGCTCTCGGATTGGAATTTTCCGTAGCAAAGGTGTGATGTCCACCATTTGCCAGTTATACACCTGTTTTTTGGTTATGCCTTTTGAGTTTCAAGAAATGATGATTGGGAACAGTAGAATTATAACAACGAACCAATCTCCAATTTGCTCGCTTTAATTTTATCTTCTTTTCTTTTTTAAATGAATGATAGGAAGCTGTTTTAACTATGCTCTTATGCAGCTCAGAGCAGTAGGTCATGTAGCTGTTCTTGGAGGGACGCTTCAAATCATAATTTTTATGTTCTTGTGTGGCATAACTGCTGCGGTAAGAATATTTGGTTTCAAATATAGGATTTGTGCAAAAGACAAGCGTGGCATTACAGTGTGTTAAATCAAGTGTATTGTTTTGTCTTTTTTCTAGATTTGTGGAGGAAAGTTATCAGAGGGAGTGTTTGTGGGTTCGTTTTTATCTATGTCATCAACAGCAGTGGTATTTCCTCAAGATCCATTTTGTAGCCTGAATTACTTTTTCCTTTCATGTACAGTGAAACGGTGTAAAATTCCTTATCCTCTAAGAATTTTCTTTAGGTTGTGAAGTTTTTGGCGGCAAGAAATTATAACAATACTCTTCATGGCCAAGTTGCTATTGGTACACTTATTTTGCAGGTGATGATAGACATTTTCCCCTGGGAAGTACAGTTGGCTTTATGTTGTTGTCTCATCCTCATTTAACGAAAAAACAGCTAATGTTTTCGACTATTGTTAGGATTGTGCTGTCGGCTTATTGTTTGCACTGCTTCCAATATTGGGTGGTAGCAGTGGTGTACTGAGAGGCATTTTCTCTATGGGTAGATTGTAAGTTTCTTCCTCAATATCGTCAATTTCACTTTTAGAAGAATTAATTTCTCTATTAGTGTGTTGCTTAGCTATAGAAATGTAGAAGTTGGAATCATAGTCTCAAAGAGTCCTGGAGGTTCTTATCAATATCCTGTTCACTTGATTGTTGAAATCCCTCTTAAATTTCAGGTTGGTCATACTGTCTCTCTACCTGTTCACTGCATCAATGTTGACGTGGTCTTTCATACCTCGCTTTTTGAAGCTAATGATACAACTTTCATCTCAGGTGATTGATGATTCCATTTTGAAAGTAAAATTATGTTTTCAGGCGATAATTGCTCGATTGCTCTCGTTTTTTTACTCTTGAGTCTTTGAAGGTTAAAATGTGATTCTGGAAACAACTGTATCAGCTGTTAGAAGTGGATGTAAAACATGGAATTTGGAAATATGTTTAACTGCCAAAATTTTGCAAATCGATTTAAGTATCACACAATAAACTCAGACCTTAAGCTTTGTTTGGATAGAAAAAATAGGAGCGAATGGAAGGGAAGAAAGAGTGGAGGGGGTGAATTTTCCCTCCAAATCTTTCCTTTGTTGGCAGGGAATTTTTGTGGTTAGGCTTATATTGCCTCTGATATGAATACATGACCAACTTTACTAATCATTTTGACTTGTATTTTTATTGTAATTTTCTTGTTTTGTCAGCATCCTGATTGACAAATTTCTTCTCTTCTTCAGACAAATGAACTTTATCAACTTGCTTTGGTGGCTTTCTGTTTGTTATCTGCTTGGGTAAGCTCATTCGGTCATTTGTTTGTTTCTTTTTTATGTCATATATGATTGCTCTTATTTCTCGATCTTGTAACCAAATCTCATCCTTTGACAAAAGATGCGCTAAATCATAGTAAGTTTTCCTGTTACATATGTTTTCTAACCTAAATCTTGGTACTGAGTCTATAAAATTTCTATTGCAACACACTGTTGCAACCAAATTATCTAGGTATTGAAAGTTACGGCGACCATTTATGGTGCAACAATCAACACCAGGCCGCAATGACCGACAACGAGATCATTTTTCAAACTGTTATTTAATGCCATGGCCTAGAAAAAGCAACTTAATGTAACTGTGTTCGTACTTCATAGGGCCATCTCAAATTGATTTTTCTTGATGTTCCCATTTTTGTGCTAGGGGTTGATGTAGAAATGTTTTTTCATATGTAACTACTGGGTTTATTCCCAAATTGCTTAATCACCGTCAAATGCTACATCAGTGTTCTGGTGAACATTGACGAAATGGTGCCCAACTTCCCGATAATTTATTCTCCAATTATTTTGCTTTTGCAGTGTAGCGATAAGCTAGGTCTTAGTCTAGAACTGGGATCATTTGTAGCCGGAGTAATGATTTCTACTACTGACTTTGCACAACACACTTTGGACCAGGTATGCTTTAGTATACTGAAAAATTTATCCTCATGCTTTCTGTTGTTAAATAACTGATCCATGACCTGGCACGAACAGTTATGCTTTTTTTTAGAGATGGTAGTGAAAGTATTTGTAATCCCCTAATTTGGGGGTTGATTGAATTGCATATAAATAGTGTTTGAAAAGATATGGCAACTATACGAGATGTAGTTTTAGGATCATATGAGAACACTCCCTTAGATGAGAACAGTGAGTACAATTTTTAAATGCTTATACATATCAATCTTATTTGAGCGGTTTATTTTTCTCATGTACTCTTTGTATTAGAGAAAGTTTGCATATCAATTCTCAAAAATCTTGTAGTAACCTGTTATCACTTGTACTGCAGGTGGAACCCATACGCAATCTGTTTGCTGCTCTTTTCCTTTCCAGCATTGGAATGCTTATACATGTGCAGTTTCTCTGGAACCATGTGGATATATTGCTTACATCTGTAGTTTTAGTAGTCGTGTTTAAGACATCTGTTGCTGCAGTGGTAGCTAAGACATTTGGATATAGTCTCCGGACATCTTTACTTGTAAGTGTGCTTGCCCAGTATTTTTAATCATATATAGAGATCTTAAACTCAGCTCACTTGATCTGTATTTCTGCTACAGGTTGGATTGTCACTTGCTCAAATTGGAGAATTTGCTTTTGTTCTTTTAAGCCGTGCCTCCAATCTTCATCTTATTGAGGTAATGCCGCTTCTCTAAATAGAGTTGTTAAATCACACGTACCTGTCTATTAGATCTTTTGTAACAAGCTTATGCTTGAAAGATTTTATGAGTGATTCTGAAATGGTAGGTATAGCAAGATTTTAAGGTAAATTAGAACTGTTGAACTCCCAATAATCTCTGTACTCTTAGTCTTACTGAATCTTTCTTGATATAAATCAAGTTTTCATTTATAACTCAGAAGATCTGCTCACGATAATACTGGTTTTTGAGGTCACGATAAATCAATTATGATAAATCAATTTAAGCATCGCAAAGGTTTTTGAGGCTTCACAGCTTGATAAAGATGCTGCTTCTCCTCCTCTGACGCCTATGTCATTATCAAATACTAACACAGTATTAGCATCTCCTAGAGGTGGGACCCTATCTCGTGAAACATAGAAGGTATTTACGTATTTCACCAATTATGCTTTCTAGATTTTCAACTGTTTCTGCTTGCTAAATACGGAGTATATAAATTGCATTGACTGCTGCTCGAATCTATTTCTTTTTATCATTTTAAACGACGAGCTCTCCCACATTCCAGATTTTCAAAAACCCTGTAAAATTAATTACAATTTATAATGAGGGGAGTATAAAAGAAGACAGGACATGAAAAACACACGTACAGCCGAAGAACACAAGACATAGGGGAACACAAGACAACATTGAAAATCGAATACAAACAAAAAAACTCAAAATCAACCAAAGATCAAATTAGATCACCAATCAATGAATTACACGATACCGTACGCGTGGGAGAGAAAGAGAAAGGGGGAAAGAGAGAGGGAGGGAGAGGGAGAGGGAGAGAGGGGGAGGGGGAGAGAGAGAGGGAGAAATGGGTTAAATACATCTGCAGTGGCTGGGTGTTCAACAATGAAGCGGCCGACAGACTGGCAACTAAGTCAGAGTCCATAAGACAGAAGAAACAACGGTTACCTTTTATCTACAATCACTTCCACGAAGTTAAGACCTGCGATACACAAATGGCAGCCATCCCAGAGCCAAAACCTGAAAGGGAAACGGAGCAATATGAGGAGCCCAAAAATGGAAATCAAAGATACAAAAGCAAAAGCACAGCCAACAAAACGAAAAAAAGTAAACGGATGACACCAGCAAAATCCGATTAAACAACTGTGATAAGACTACATCAAAAGCAACATAGTTATGACAATCCAAAATGCAAAGCCAATACTCGCCTTTGTAATGCACAACTAAAAGTGATAATTTTGGTATCAATCGAGGAATCACACAGCCTTTGTAATCGAATAGCACCAGAGATCAACCATGGAATCTATACATTTACTGATATTGAATCGAATTTCAAAGAAGTACAGCTCACTCTAATTAGAATGAAATCTCAACTCACACAGAATACGATTCAGATCATAATACCAACAACTATGAACTTCTCCGAAAATTGCAGTGATTAAATTACCCAACATTCAATTGAATTCAACTAAATTATAACTACATTTATACTCCAATCAAATCATATTAAACTTGAAATTTAGTATAATTTAGACAAGGAGCAGTTACCGTTAAAGAACATCGAAGGAAACGTAAGCTCGAGCATGGCCGATATGACTGAAATCGTAAGCAGTAACGCCACACACATACATCCCAACTTTATTCTCAACTTTTGGTTTGACACTACCTTCTTCTTCGTCATCGTGCTGTAGAGCTTCAATGGCTGCCGATTTGAGTTCCAAATTGAAATTGATTTCCCGTTTTCTTCCGCCATTGTTGCTCTGCACTTGATAAACCCTAATTCCTCTCTATATAATTGATTTTGCAAGTTCAAGGGCATAATCTGACCTCCGTTGAATTAAGCCAGCGAGGATGGATCAAGGCGGATGATGAGTTTGATCGTTATATGTTGATAAGAGAAGCAGCAAAACTGTTGATGCGATTTGACGGTTAAAAGGAGCGCTTGCGAGAGGATGATGAAGAAGCTGGTGGATCATCCATGGCGGAGGATTTGCAGTTTCGAAATCGCGACTTGACAGACGGTTACACACCAAATCGCTCCTTTCTCCTTCTTCTTTCGATCTAGCAGATCTGATGTTGATTTTCTCTGATTTGATGATTATAAATTAAGGCAGAGCCACAGAGGAAAAAAAGAAGGCAGAGCAAAGATCGGAAGAGATGAAGTGGGGAATCGAAAGGAAAGGAGAAAGATGGAGTGATGGTACTGTTCACAAGCAAAATACTGTTCATAAGGGATGGTACTGTTCATAAGGAATTCACTATTCCTAAGGCACATTTTTGGAAGAATTCTTCCTTTAATATGTAAAGAAATGTAAGTTGTATTAAGAATCAAAAATTATAAGTACATGAAAGCACCATCAAGGTGGTCTATAACAAGCTTAAGAGCCAATTCCTCTCAATCTGACTCATTCTATTTTGACCAAAAGACCTTATTCGAACACACAAACTGATTTTCAATTGTGTAAACAGAATTTGTGGCCTAATAATGCTACTGTCAACCCGTCCCCGATTTCGCTGCCACCATATGCCATGAATTGCAGCAGCGCACACTGCCCAGCTCACCTCTTTCTTCACTCCAACCTGATTATTCGCGAACTGCAGTGAGGAAGGTAAGGGAAAACCAAGCCACAACTGCAGCAAAGCCATCAATTGCACACTATAGTCACACTGGAAGAATAGGTGGGCTGTAGTCTCAGGCACAAGCTCACACAAACAACACTTATTCGAGTTTGATATACCCAACCTGTAGAGTTTGTTCCGAGTATTGAAGGCATCCCTAACAGCCAACCACATTAAGAATTGATGCTTTGGTAGTGACATAGAGCACCAGACCATTGGAGCCCACTCCACCTCCTGCTCCTTCCTGCGTAACAGCTCATAGCCAGCAGCAATGGAATAGAGCTTGGTATCTCCTCGCCAATGCTCGTTCTGAAAGTTAGACTTTAAAAGCTCTTTAACGTCACATATTTTCTTCCAACTCCACGAAGCATTAGACCCAGCCTTGTAATCAACCCAATTCCGGCCCTTAAGATAGAAATGCTGAACCCACAGAACCCACAGTCTTTCCTTTTGTTCAAAAACCCACGACACCAATTTGCCAATCGCAGCTGTGTTCCAGCAGATCAGTTGTCTCAGCCCTAACCCTCCCTCCTTTCTAGGGACACACACTCTCTCCCAAGCTACTAGCGGAACCCTTTGGTAAGTATCAATCCCGTCCCACAAGAACGATCTGCAGATTGAGTCAATTCTGGCCAGCACACATTTAGGTAGCATAAACACCATCGCCCAAGACTAATCATTCGTTCTTAAATATCAATCAAAAAAACTTTTAAGTCTTAAATAAATTATAATAAGGTGATGAAACTTTATATTATAAATAAGAGTAATTATGTACTCTTATATATTAACCAAAAATCTTTTTGGGTCTTAAACAAAGTTCTTAAGACTATAAACTTGAGTAAAATTATCTCACATCGAAAAATTATGATGAGGTTATGGAATTCTACATTATAAATAAGAGTAGTCATTGTTTTGAAATATCGACCAAAAAAAATTCGGTCTTAAAAATTCCCTTAATAAGACTACAAATATAAAATTATCCCACATCGAAAAAATTAAAATCTTTTATAAAGACAGTAAATTATCTAACATCGAAAAATTATAAAAACAAATTCTATATTATAAATAAGAGTACTCATTCATTATTAGATATCAACAAAAACTCTTTTGAGTCTTAAAATTATGATGAATTTGTAAGAATTATGGGTCTAATACAATTGTTCCGGTATGGAAACAATTAGACCTGATTCTGAATTCGGATCTTTACTAATGTGTTTGAAATCCAAAGTGATCGATGTAAGTCTTCTTTTGACTCTCCCCTTCTCCTCACTCCGACGGTCGGACTTCCCCGGCGGAGATGGCCTGCCTCTGCACAAAGAACGTACAGGGCCCCGGAGGTGTCCGTGGGAACCCTCTCTGATGCCTAAGTCAGTCCGTGAAATGCCTTAACGAACCTAGCTCGTGAGGAACTAGGCGGCGGTTTTTAGAGTGAGAGTCTAGAGAGAGAATTTCCAACCCATTCTTTTGGGAAATGGAAGAGTATTTATACCTTTCCACAAGAGAGAGGAGGGAGAAGAGAGAGTGGGAGAAGGGGTGGATGAGGCGGTGACAAGTGGCTTCACCCCATCCACTCATTCCCCTTTAACTTAGGCAAAATGATGGGAGGGCCCCTGGATTCCCCCATCCCTGCTGGGCATGCGAGTACCCGAGAACTAGAAGGTAGGGAACCTTGGTGGCCCTGCTCGGCGGGCGGTAATGCCCTGTCGGGCAGGCGGATGCCTTGGAGTGATGACTTCTCGCTTGATAACTGATAAGTGTAGTTTGTAGTGCCTATTTCATAGTGTTTTGGTCCCATTTTCCTTGTGGAATCGCTCCTTGGGAGCGATTTATGGGCTACTTATGCTTCCTCTAGTTCGTTTCAGGTTCCCGAGACCATTCGTGAAGAGTTGGAGCGATTCCGACTCAATACATACACTTTTCGAAGCCAACGAAGTGAAGGAACGATCACTCGATGCCTTGGATTCGACCCCGAGACCTTGGGACCCAATCCCGAGCCTCCAAGACCCGATCCCGAGTCCCGAGAATCGATGAGAAGTCCATGTGAAGCAAGCAGGAACCAAAAAGATCATATTGGAGGCCTACAAGACTCATCCCCGACGGGTATGACCTCATCCCGTCCGGGATGAAGGAGCAAAACAAGGAGCTGCTGTTTTGGGTCCATCCCGACCGGGACCAGCTCCTCCCGGCCGGGACCGACCCCATCCCGACCGGGACCACCTCCTCCCGGCCGGGAAGGGCGTGCTGCTGCCGCGCTTTGTTCTTTTCTTCTTCCTTCCACTTGTAACCCTATATATACTCTTCCCTTGTTATGTTAAGCTTATGTTCTTCATTACCCACAAACCCTAGCCTAGTTTTAGCATAGATTAGATTAGATTAGTGTAGATTAATCCTTAGATTATCGTTAATCCTAGATTAGTGCTTGTAATTTGGGAATTCTTCAAGATCTCCACCAAGATTGACAACCTTGGTTGATTGTTTTTGGGTTCTTCCATTTATGCAAGTTTCCTTCTTCTTTTCATCTTCTAGTATGGTATAATCTCTTTTCCTTTCTCTTAATCTTTGTTCTTTCATCAAGCTTGAATCTTTAGTTCTTGTTTATTGTTTTGTTCTTCATCTTTGTTAGTTTCATATATGCATCCTCTTGTTCTTGTGTTGGTTTATCTTGTTTTTGTTAGTTTTAGATTAGATATGTTAGAGTAGATTCTTGCTAGGGTTAGTAAGGTGATTAGGGTGTTAATTGGATGATTAAGGGATTGTTGGAGATGTTGGTGGAAGATTTGGGTTTCCTCTTGGTTTGATGCATATCACATGTTTGTTGAAATGCTTGAATGACTTGTATGCATATGCTTGTTTTTCTTGACTTTCTCTTGTGGGTGATAGTTTGTTCGTGGGTTTGGTTCCCTCATTAAGTTGCGAGAGCCCGGTGAGGACGACCCCTAGGTCGGTCTAAGTTGCGAGAGCCCGGATGCGACCTAGGCCCCGATATCACGCTAGTAACCCCGTTTGTCATGTGTGTCGCCAAGGTGGGTTTTAGGTGGAACCTCTAGGTGAGTCTAAGTTGCGAGAGCCCGGACTATACCTAGATTACCCTACTACCTCCTTCACTCTAGCTCTTCCTCGACCATTCCGTTACCTCTTTGACCCCGACCTAATCCTAGCCCGTTTCCTTTGATTGTTTTCTTGCTTTAGACCTAGCTTAGTCCTAGTCTCCCCCTCCTTAGATTAGCTCGTCTCGAACCTAGTCCTAGACCGTAGCATACCTTAGTCCGACACCCCGTCCCTGTGGATTCGACCCGACTTGCCCTAGCTACCCTAGTTAGGTTAGTTGGTTTTTATTTGGTGGCGGGATCCACGACAAATCCCTCCCATCAAATTGGCGCCGTTGCCGGGGACGGCGTAGTTTAGACTTTTGTTTGCTTAGTTTTGGACTTTGTTCTTGATTTTTGTGTTCTTTTCTCCTTGTTTATCTCCGTTTTTCTTCTTGTGTGCTACTCTCCCTTCCTAGTGCCTCAAAAGCACTAGGATACTAACGTTTGCTCAAGTGCTTCTAGCTCATCCTAGGTACCAAAGCAACGTTATGGACATGGCGCGTCCAAGATACCATCAATCATCACGGGACAACTATGGGGCGAATTACCAAAACCCACAACTTTACCAACCATATCAACCTCATCAACAATCTTATGAACCCTCTTCTTATGGTTACCAAGAAAGTTGTCAAGGATCGTTCCCACATCCTAACAACTACCAAACACCCTCACATAACCCACAACCAAATATCCCTAAATTTGAGACTTGTCAAATGTTGGTCCAAACACAAGGGAGCCAACATGAGATGATGATGTTATTGCAAAAGGGTCAACAATTGATGTTGACTCAAATACAAGGGGTTAGGGAGGAGTTCAAGGCCCAAATAGAGGTGCAAGATGCTCGCATCAATGCACTCATGTCTCATATCACGATGTTGGCCACTCGAGCTCCACTACATGTTGAGGAAGGTTCATTTGGGCAAGAAGGTCGGGTGCCTCCACAAGAAAGTCAACCCAACCTTGAAGCTACAAATGAAGAAGAGAGGGTCGATCAAGAGACCATTGTTGAGTGTTGCTTGGGAGGTGAAGATAGGGGAAGAATAGAGGAAGTTGAAGCTTCAAGGGCCAACAATGAGGAGGGGAGTGAACATGATTCCCGAGATAACTCTTGGGGAGCCGATGTATTGGCGATGAAATTGGATTTGTTCGATTTTCTTCGTGATGAACCACTAGACAATCCAAAGCCAAGTGAAGACATACCTCCTCTAGGCCATATAGACAAGGTGAGTGAAAAGGAGCGCAATACTTGGGAAAAAGAAGTAGATGCCTTGGAACTTACCTTGTATGGGAAATTGGAGGATCCTAAAGCCTCCAATGAAGAAAACTTGATGCCTTCTCCTCCTCTACCGCACTCGATGCCTAGTCTCTTGTCTTGTGAGACGATTGGTGAAGAGGATCCTTGTCGGGCGGTGGAAAAGAGTTCCACTCTCGACCCCGTAGAAGAAGCGATACCCCTAGGGTGTGATCTCCCACATCATGATACCGAGCTTGACTCTAGACCACTATACCTACCGGATGGTCATAAGAGTCGTAGCTATGTTGGTTCCGAAGACCCGGAAGATCACAATAACCCCGAGCATAATGAAGATGATCGTTTCTTCCCTCCGACTTGGAAGCTCTTGAAAGTGGCTAGGCTCGGCCATGTGAGCTTAAATGAAGATGTTGCTAGAGCATTTGACTTACTCCTTCGAGCTCTAGATGGCTATGGAGGTGTAGTTGGTGAGAGTACCTTATTGTATATATCTCTTTTTCTTTCCCTTTTTGCTTTTGTGTGTGTATATATGTTTGTTTGGTACCTTGGTTTCTAGGATTGTTAGTTTTGTGAAACTCTTGTTATTTGGTATTTTGATGAGCGATGTGAGGGAGGGAATTTGATGTTGTATTTGAGCTTGTTGTGATAGGTGTGAAGTGAAGGTGATCCTAGAGAGGAATGGCTTTCGATAGAGCATTGATTGAAAGCTAGGGAGTCGGTTTTTGAAGCTTAGGTTAAGCTTTTGGGGTTTTGGAGGTCAAGAAGACCATGAGGAGAGCATCCCGACCGGGAAGAGGGCTTCCCGACCGGGAAGGATGAGGCATCCCGACCGGGATGAGGGTGCCATATTTCGAGACTTCTGGAGTGTCTTCCCGACCGGGAAGGGTTTATCATCCCGATCGGGACTATCCTTCCCGACCGGGAAGGTCTCCTACTCCACCTTATGCCTCTTCTTCGACATTCGAGTCCACCCGACCATTGTATGCCCCCACCCAACCTCCCTACCTCTTGCATACCCTCACTTCATTCCCTCTTACACCAAAATTCACATCAAATCTCACTCCCTCACACCATTACTACCTCTACCATGCGATACTTTCACGTTCGAAGCGGGATGACAATGAGGACGACAAGCAAAGTGCTTATATTGACCGATGAGACGATGGAGCGAGTGAGTTGCTAACCGATGGGTACGGCAACTATCCTTTCTTTTCCGTCTATTATTGCTTGTTTTCTCTTGTTTGCCTCCCTTTCCCTTGAGTCTTGATGTCATGGTGGCCTTCGAGGCCTTGGTATATGGTTGCTCCCGACTCTCGATGACGTGACTACATCGAAAGTCATTTCAAAATCCAAATTTACAAGTTTTTCACTCTTTCTTTTTGAGGATTTAGTCGAATTTAGGCGGAATCCGGGCTAGGTGACTTGATTACACCTAGCCCTCCCCTCCCATTTACTTTTATTTCCTTCCTTTTATTTTCTTCCCCCATCCATATCTTTTTCTTGTCTCGGCCCATGGTGACTTGACTACACCCCGGCCGGACACATTCTACCCTTTTCTCCACCTTTTGATTTTTAGCTTTATTTTCGTAGTTTATCTTCTTTTGTGCTCCCATGCACTACGGTCGAGCATGAGGACATTGCTCGGCTTAAGTGTGGGGGAGCGATATTCTATCGTAGTTAGTTTTATTTTCTTAGTTTTTCGAAAAACCTTTAAAAACCCTAAAAATTTGAAAAAATTTCACAAAAATCAAAAAGATTTTCTTTTTGTGTGTTTTTCTTTTGTGTCATTGTCTCGTATATTTGTTTTGTTGTGTGTGTTTGCCCCCTTTTCCTTATAGGTTGCTTAAACCACCGATGGCTTTGGAAAGCTTTCAAGATGTCCGGTAACATCTTCTATCCCTTTTTCCTTCTTTGTCTCTTGCGGAATTTGGAGGAGAATGTGATGTGGTGTGCTCGGGAGGAGCTTTGTAAAGTTTGATGTTGGTTGGTTGCTCATTTGGAAGCTAGGGGTGGTGTTTGTGTTATGTATGTGTTCGTTTTGTGTTGTTCTTGTTTTGTTGCTTTTGTTTCTTTTTCTTTCATCTTCGTCATGTCTTTGTTTTGTGTTGTGTTGTGTGTTTTGTGTGCAAACCATTTTCGAAAACCCGGTTTAGAGGCTAGTGTGCGAGTGTTTACTTTCCCTTCCTAGTGGTATAAATCGAGTCTTGGACTTTAGTCTAGTAGAATGACCCAAAATCAATGAGTTCGTTGGTTTCTTACCTTGAGTCCACCTAGCTTATTACTAGAGATTTACTACGGGATTTGCATTTGACCATTTTGACCACCTACGGTGTGAAAAGGCTTTGGTTGCCGAGTCCCGTCCCCTAGGTGACCATGTTTGAAATTTGCTCGACTAGTCCAAGTTTTTCCCCTTTTTGTGGGTTTGAAGGGAAGGACGCTCTCCGACTCTCCCATTTACCTACCTCCTACACATATCCACACAATAACTTGCAACTTGTTGATTCCTCTCTTTCTTGTCATACAAAGAAATGCCAAAAAGTCAAATCTTGCCAAAAAGGGCAAAGAAAAGAAAAAGAATGAAAATGAAAGAAAAGATTGAAGAAAAAGAAAAGGCACAAAAGCCAAAAAGAAAATAGAAAAGTAGAAAAAAAATGGCATGGCAAAACAAAGCAAAAATGCAAAAGAAGAAGAAAATGCCAAAAGAAAATCGTCTCACAAAAATAGAAACCTCACACCTCACAAAATAAGCCTTTTACCGACTATTACCGTGAAGAGCCTACCAAAGGACCGAGTTCCTAGGAAGGATGATAGCGGTAATGGTCGGTCTTCCCTCATTTTGCATATTTCCACCTTTTTACTTGGACTAGTTAGGCGGTTTTGGGAATGAGACGACCCTCTTGGCTCTTTGCTAAAGGGGGCGGGGTCTCACTTACCTACAGTGTCGACTAACACCGTGGTTCATCCTTTTTCCAACCCGCCGATCGTCCCGTAGTACGTTCTTAGAAAGTTAGGAGGAACCGAGGTAAGTTACCAACGTTTTTATTGCTTTGTCGTCATACTATTAGGGTTTTGTTCATTTTGGTTTGTATTGCTAGCTTGGGAACGTTGTCACTTGCCTTGAGTCCTAAACCGGTGCTTCTTTCACCGCTTTTTAGAGGGAAGCGGTATTTGTTTCTCTTTGGGTGCAACCTTTTGTGTGTTTGATTGTGTGTTTGTTTGTTTATGTGTTTTGTGTCCGGTTGCATCCACGGTTTTGTCGCAAGACCCCACTTGCCTTGCGGAGTGCACTTTTCCTCTAAATGCACTCGCGTGAGTTGAAAGGGCGTAGGGTGCGCTAATACCCGCTCGGCTAGTTTAGTAGTTAGTTTGTGCTTACTCGAGGGCGAGTAAGGGTTAAGTGTGGGGGAGTTGATAAGTGTAGTTTGTAGTGCCTATTTCGTAGTGTTTAACCTAGGAATTTTCCGGAGCGAACCCCGAATGTGCATTTCTTGGGGTTGAGCTTCATTTTGTAAGCGCGCAGGGAGGAGAAGATTTCTTGCAAGTCCGTCAAGTGCTGATTATCTCCATTGCTTTTTACGATTGCGTCGTCAACGTAGGCCTCCAAATTCCTACCCTTCTGTTTTTCAAAGACCTTGTCCACTAATCGCTGGTAGGTGGCCCCTGCGTTCTTTAGTCCGAAAGGCATCATTTTGTACATATAGGTGTCGTGGCTGGTGATGAAGGCACACCTCACCCTGTCAGGCTGCCATAAGTACACCTGATGATACCCTGAAAAGGCATCCAAAAAGCTTAGCATGGAGTACCCACTGGTGGCGTCTACCAGCTGGTTTATTCTGGGAAGGGGATAACAGTCTTTTGGGCAGGCCTTGTTGAGGTTTGTGAAGTCTACGCACATCCTCCACGCGCCTGAGGACTTTTTCACCATTACAACGTTTGCCAGCCATTCAGGATAATCACAGATTTCAATGAAATCTGCTTTCAAAAGTTTTTCTATCTCCTCCTTTTTGGCCAGGTCTTTCTCTGTTGACATGTTTCTTTTCTTTTGCTTGACGGGGCGGGCCTCTGGATTTACGTTCAGCCTGTGAACGATGTAAGCCGGGTCGACCCCCGGCATTTCGTCTGCCGAGTAGGCGAATACGTCCCTGTTATCTCTCAGGACCCTGATTAGCTCCGCCCGGTAGGATGCCTCTAGATCGGCTCCTATGAGGACTTGTCTGCCGGGCTCCAGGTCCACCAGCATACTTTCCCCCCAGGTTCCAGGTGGTCAGTTGCCTGTTGTCTGGCTGGGATCTCACCCTCCCTGCTGGGGGAACTGTCTGCTTTCCTTTTTCCCTTTCTCTCAGTTTCATGGGTTTGGAGGGCCACCGAATAGCATTGCCTGGCTGACTCCTGGTCCCCATGAATTTTCCCTTCCATGCCAAAATCTGTTACATAGGCTACAGTCAAAGCCCTGATTGATATGGCTGCTTCGATTTCGTCCAGGGTAGCTCTGCCTATCAGGGCGTTGTATGCAGACGTCGCGTCTACTACAACAAATGAGGCCCTGACATTTCTGGCAGAGGCTCCTTCCCCAAATGTTACGGGCAGGTCAATGATACCCATGGGGAGTACACTTGCCCCGCTGAACCCATATAAGGATCCAGGGGTTGGCCTCAGGTGCCTTTTTTCCAGGCCCATCCTCTCGAATACATCCTTGTACAGTAAGTTGGTATAAGCTCCTGTATATACCATGCATCTTTTTACGATGTGGTTGCTGATTACTAGGGACAGTACCAAAGGGTCGCTGTGGGGGTATATTACCCGCCCTGCATCCTCTGGGGTGATGCTCAGGGTCGCGCCCTTGGGACTCTTTGTCCTCTCAGCATAGCAGACATGGTTTCCCAACTCCCGGATCTGGCTTTTTTGGCTTCTCCTACTTTTCTGGCCCTCTGCATCCCCTGATATCACATGGATTATCATGCGGGTCTGCGCCGAGCATTCAGGCTTATCTGCCACCTATTTCTGGCTCTTGTTTCTCGCTGCGTAATTGCTCAGCCAGCCATTTTTGATAAGCTTCTCAATTTCGTCTTTCAGGTGGCGGCACTCCTCAGTGGTGTGCCCCACACAATCGTGGAATGTGCAAAAAAAATTCGGATCCCCTTTTGGGCTGCGAGGCTTGTTGGGACGATTCCATTTTGCCGTCTCTTTTTCCAGTTCGAAAATCTCTGCCCTGGACTTGTTAAGGGCTGTGTAGCTATCGAATCTGGGTTGGTATGTTGTGCGTTCTTTTCTAGGGGTATCTCGCCCCTCATCTTTCTGTCTGTTTTGCTCGTTCTTGCCACGTCCACCCTGCGGTCCCCCCTGCGGCCTGGTTGGCCCCGCGGGGGTATCCGGCAGGCTGTGGAATTCTTCCTGTAATATGAAGCCCTCGGCAATTTTTCTGGCTTTAGCCAGGGTCTCAAGCTGAGCTCTGATCATCCGATTCTTCATCTCCCCTGGGAGCAGTGAGATGTTCAGGGCGTATGCAGTCGTTGAGTCGTCGATCTCCCTGACCTGCTGGTAGATCAGGTCAAATCTCTTTAGGTACTCCCTAACACTTTCCCCCTTCTTTTGCTTCAGGGTCATCAGGTCAAACCGAGTGAGCCGGCGCCTCTTGTTTCCTGCGTATTGTTCTAAGAAAGCTTCGGCTAGCTCTATGAAGAAATTGATCGACCCCTGACGTAGATCCCTGAACCATCCTTGTGCTAGCCCAACCAGGGTAGTTGGGAAGACTTTGCACCAGACTGCGTCGTCTACGTCGTACATGCCCATGTGGCTCTCAAAGGCTGCCAAGTGATCTTCTGGGTCTGAAGTTCCGTCGAATTTGACGGAGGGCATTTTAATCTTCGGGATGGGGTACTCCTGTACGTCAGAGTGAAGCGGTGTTTTGGTGGGCCTGCCTACCAATCGTGACCTGCTCCCTCCAGAGTGGTAACCGTGGTCATCCCATCTTCCAGGGGTCGGTTTCCTTGGACTGGGGGAGTGGTGCCTTGGTGGCAGCCTGCTTATAGCCTCATCCTCCCTATCAAGGGTGAGATGTCTGGTTCTTTTTCTCTGGGGCCGGTCAAGGTTGTCGCCCTGGCGATGCCTTGAATCGAGTGGTCGCCCTTGATTGAGCCTGGATTGCAAGCTTTGAGACAGCCCTGGAGCTGGCTGCTCCTCTACTGCTGGCGTCAACCTGGAGAAGACTCCACCCTGCTTCTCTCCCAGACGTTTGGATGCAGGCTCTTTATGCTTCATTCGGTCTTGAAGGCTTTGGGATAGTCCCCTTTTTTCCCTGGCAGCCGTGGACTCCATAGTGTGTATGGAGAACGCTTGTTGTTGAGCTGCTTGCTCCTGATTGCCGGTAATACGTTTCTTGGTTTGCTGGTACCCCTTGGCCACTTTCAGCGCTTTCCGTTGGATATTCCTGGCGGCGGTTCGCTTCGTACCCCTGGCACCCTCTCCACTCTCAAAGTGAAGTTGCCTGGGAGTAGTAGCAATCCTGCCAACCAGGTCTTCTGGAGTGAACTCTTGGTTAAGCATCGCTGAGAAGAAGGCTGCAGTTTGCAGAACCTGGGCAGGGGTGAGGTTTAAATTAGGTCTCTGATGGCCAACCTGCCCAGTTGTGACTGCAGCACCTTCTTCAGGCGTCTCGCGAAGGCTGGTACGCCCTACCCCTGGGATTGTTGCAGCAGGTGTTCTCCCAGGTGCAGGCATTCCATATGGGAGGATCACCGGTGGTACCGTCGGACCCGCCTCGGAGCTTGCCTCTATGATTTCAGGCATTTTTGTTGTGATTGATTGAGGTTGATTTTTGTGGGTGATTTCGTGGGTACAACCAGATCTTCCCCACAGATGGCGCCAAATTGTTCCGGTATGGAAACAATTAGACCCGATTCTGAATTCGGATCTTTACTAATGTGTTTGACATCTAAAGTGATCGATGTAAGTCTTCTTTTGACTCTCCCCTTCTCCTCACTCCGACGGTCGGACTTCCCCGGCGGAGATGGCCTGCCCCTGCAGAAAGAACGCACAGGGCCCCGAAGGTGTCCGGGGGAACCCTCTCTGATGCCTAAGTCAGTCCGTGAAATGCCTTAACGAACCTAGCTCGTGAGGAACTAGGCGGCGGTTTTTAGAGTGAGAGTCTAGAGAGAGAATTTCCAACCCATTCTTGTGGGAAATGGAAGAGTATTTATATCTTCCCACAAGAGAGATGAGGGAGGAGAGAGAGTGGGAGAAGAGGTGGATGAGGCCGTGACAAGTGGCTTCACCTCATCCACTCATTCCCCTTTACCTTAGGCAAAATGACGGGAGGGCCCCTGGATTCCCCCATCCCTGCTGGGCATGCGAGTACCCGAGAACTAGAAGGTAGGGAACCTTGGTGGCCCTGCTCGGCGGGCGGTAATGCCCTGTCGAGCAGGCGGATGCCTTGGAGTGATGACTTCTCGCTTGATGACCTGCCTGGCAGGCCTCTCTTAGTCCCTGGGTCGGGTCACCCAGGTGCCCAAGTAGCGGGGCGACCCACTGCAGGCTACCGACCCCCATCAACAATATATGTGGACAACATTATTTGGACCTATTGTATTTATTAGCTATCTTTAAAGTTGAGCCCAAATACGTGATCTATCATAATAAAAATACTACGGGCTTATTTACGTCTTATAAAGTATGGGTCGGATATTATAATAGTGTAGAGACCCATTAGGGCTTTATGGGATATATGATGGGCTTATCCACTAAAGACGACTGATATAGGTCCAGGGTTTAACCACCCCCTCCCTATATATAGTTAGGGTTATGGTCCCTGGCAGCACACCTTAGACCTAATCTCACATATATCCATCGGTATGGAGAAACCCAAAAGGCGAGTGTGTCTTTAAGAACACCTAATCCAGGAGACCAACGTAAGTTATTCTATTAATATTATCAGGTACGCTTCCGCTACAGCTAATTACAGTTTATTACCGAATAATTTGGTATAAAGTTTCAGTCTTGGGTCAGATTAAATTTAACAAGTGGTATCAGAGCCGTCTTCATATTGAATTATTTGGTTTAATTTTATTCAGTTTGTTTGATGTTTCGTCATGCGAAATCTTCCGTCGTATTGCTCAGTTTAATCGTGAATCCGTGATGCCCTATTGCTCAGTTGACCAAAGTGAATAATTTTTTCCATCATTCACGTTTTGCCGTCTACAATAGTATACATGTCATTGCCTTGATTTTTTTTTAAATTTTGGCTGCCATGGTAAGGTTTGATGATTCATGTTTTACCGTAAATATTTTTTACGCCTGAGATTTCTAGTATTGCAACAATGGGTCTATCAATGTCGCCATTGACAAACTTGTCTTTACCATTCATCCAATGTAACTCCATATAACCGGATATGCCAACTGTCTTTATAGCCATTATTGACAAGACAAACCTTACTGTCTCATCACCGAATAAGTTTGTCTTGGTAACAAATAACCATTTGAAACCAATATGCTTTATAATTTTAGGTAATGAAACAATTAAATAATTCCAAAGTGTCTTTATTAGTCAAATGACTTAATATCTTATTGATGACATATTTAAATTCACATGTATTAGTTAGAACTTTCAATGATTCGGTAAATGCTGAATGAATATTTTTCTACCGTTTCATCATCTAACTATTACTCTTGAATGTATGCAATATATAAATCTGTTATTATACTGTACTGTAATATGTCTGTCATGACATAAAAACAATGTAATGTCCTGAAATTGCATTCACTCTTCCCTTAGTGAATTTCTTTAATAACAATGTTCTTGAGGTATTTGAGTTTGTTTTACTAAAATGAGCTTACGGTCCTTTATAATGAGACACAAGATCATTTCCATAAGTCTCATTTCTTCCCCCCTAAACTCAACCTCAATGAACCCATATTATCCGTCTTAAAGTAACTTGTGTGTGGGATCATTACTTTATATATTACCCTTAATCCTTATAGAGTTATCTAAAAGATATTAAGTCATTTGACTAATAAAGACACTTTGGAATTATTTAATTGTTTCATTACCTAAAAGTATAAAGCATATTGGTTTCAAATGGTTATTTGTTACCAAGACAAACTTATTCGGTGATGAGACAGTAAGGTTTGTCTTGTTAATAATGGCTATAAAGACAGTTGGCATATCCGGTTATATGGAGTTACATTGGATGAATGGTAAAGACAAGTTTGTCAATGGTGACATTGATAGACCCATTGTTGCAATACTAGAAATCTTGACTCAATAGATTCAAGGTAAAGTTTCTGCAAACTAAGGTTAATAGTCATCCAATGAAAACTCAAATAAGGTTTTCCGTCAAAGAATACATCAATCTACCGTGATATCATCTCATTTGATTTTGTATGGATGTGGTACATGATTGTAGATACTCAAGATTCAGTGGGAGTATGAAAATATATCAAGTTTTATACCTTTTCAGTAAATGGGACTAATGCAGTTTCATTAATGTCCTTAAAGAAATGTTCATATCCAGAAAGTACAGTTTACTTAAATCCATGTATTTCAGAAATTTTTCATGTGTTTGAGTAATAAGGTATAATTAAACTTAGTTTGTACATATTTGGATATCGTGTACATTCTATAGTTTAATTGACAGATATTAAGGGAATACAGTAGGATGTTGAGATCCACTAAGGGCAGCCAAATATTGTTTGTCATTTATATTTGGAGCAAAACAATGTTATCATATAAAGGAGATCGATTCAGGTTGAGATCATTCGGTATTTCGACTCCTATTTGGTCATGCTTATTTGTCACAAGGCTGCAAACTAAGTTCGGTATTGAAAGACCATTTAAGTTATTTGTGACAAAATGATGGTTATTATAGTTTCAAATAACAATACAAGTGATGTGTTGTTATAGAAACAATTCAGAGTGAAAGACGTCTAAGATATGTTTGTACAACTCCAATTTTTGCGGATCCGCTTATTAAGGAATTACCACCCACGGTCTTTCTTGAGCATATTGCTCAAATGGGTGTTTTGGTTCTAAGGATATTCAGGTTAAGTGGGAGTTTGTCACATTAGACACATTATGATATACGGTTATTCAGTTCTGCAGAAATAAGGTTTACGGTTTTCAGTTTCACTCTGTCTTATTTGGTTGATCTCACTAAGGCTTAAGGTTGACCAGTTGGAAATATGCATATTTGGATCACATTCGGTTGTTGTTTCCATGCTACACTCCTATACTAAATTCATGTCGTTAGTCATGTTTGCATATGTGATCATTGATGGGTCCTGTTACGAGAAATTGTGGCAAAGACCGCTTTGGTTCTATGTACATATGATTGATGGACCGAATTGCATAAGACGGTTAGAATGTTTTATAGCACTATTGAGCTTATACGGTTATAATGAATACAATTTTCAGTGTCCTACATATACTAGTATATGACCCAAGTGGGAGATTGTAAGAATTATGGGTCTAATACAATATATGTGGACAACATTATTTGGACCTATTGTATTTATTAGCTATCTTTAAAGTTGAGCCCAAATACGTGATCCATCATAATACAAATACTACGGGCTTATTTACGTCTTATAAAGTATGGGTCGGATATTATAATAATGTAGAGACCCATTAGGGCTTTATGGGATATATGATGGGCTTATCCACTAAAGACGACTGATATAGGTCCAGGGTTTAACCACCCCCTCCCTATATATAGTTAGGGTCATGGTCCCTGGCAGCACACTTTAGACCTAATCTCACATATATCCATCGGTATGGAGAAACTCAAAAGGCGAGTGTGTTTGTTAGAAGACCTGATCCAGGAGACCGACGTTAGTTATTCTATCAGTATTATCAGGTACGCTTCCGCTACAGCTAATTACAGTTTATTACCGATTAATTTAGTATGAAGTTTCAGTCTTGGGTCAGATTAAATTTAACAGACTTGATTAAGTTCTATATTATAAATAAGAGTAATCATTCGTCCATAAATATCAACAAGACTATAAAATTAAGTAAAATTAGTAAAATTATTTCATATTGAAAAAATAATGTCATTGAAAGATGTGTTTTTAGTAGGTGATTTGTCCACATTGAAAGAATAATGTCACTGTATGAAATTTACTATGCGTTTTAAATACTTTTTTATTCCACAATTGTAGCTAAGGTATAAAATATCAATTTTTATTTCTATATAACTTTTTTTCCATTGTAATTAAGTCAACTAACCCGTGCAGCGCACGTGCTTTAATCTAGTTAATTACAATATTAAGCATTAGTATTTCATTAAGTATTTTAAAGTGCACAAAATCTTGGGAGAGACGGTCTCTCAATAACTTATTGAGAGACCACTCTTCAGTACCACACTATGTTCTATTCGTACCTTTAAATGACAACTTTGTTTTGTACCTGTTTTTATAAGAAGCGTACCTTCTTTATATTTGTATACTCTTTTATGTCTGTTGCTTTCATTTGTACTTAGTCTCCCAGTAAAGTTAACGAGAGACCATCTCTCATGAGTAAAGTAATCACCTCTCAAACGGGTACATCCACCTGTATTGGACTGGTTCTCCAACTTTAGCTTCGTAGGGCAAGTGGATCAGTAGATGCTCCATTAAGTTAAAGAATGAGGGTAGGAAGATTATCTCAAGTTTACACAGTATCTGAGGAATTTGATCCTCCAAACGAGTCATGTCGTCAATTGAAATTGTCGACGAACACAAATCTCGAAAAAACTGAGATTTCTCTGCAATAGGATTCCAAACCCCTTGTGGCAGAAGTTGCTTCAACGACACAGGAAATAACCGATCCATGAAAACGTGGCAGTCGTGACTCTTTAAACTTTGCAACTTCATATTCTTAATATCAACACACCGACTGGAAATCGTAGGCGTACCCATCAGGGAACTTTAATTTGCCTAACCACTCTGACACGGTCTTTCTCTAAGCCTTATTAAGGCTAAACAAGCCCTCGGCTTGGACCCATCCCGCTTGATATGCAATTTCGGACGGTCACAAATTTTCTTCAAATCTTTTCGGGAGCATGTAGTGTCACATGTCTTACCATCTACATCCATGACGGTGTGAATCAATTGTTCAAAGAAGTTCTTCTCAATATGCATCACATCCAAATTATGTCGGAATAATAAAGTACTCCAATATGGAAGGTCAAAGAAAATGTTTCTTTTACAACCATTTTTTAACTTCTTTAGATCCTTGAACTTTTGATCGGTACCACTAATAGTAGATGGAAACTCTGAAATCACCTCCTATATCTCATCTCCCCGGAGACGAATAGGTGCATCATCAAGCACCACGTCACCCTTTTTGAAAGCTCTCTTGTTCTTTTTGTATGGGTGACCGTACCCTCGGGTAGAAACTGTCTATGACAGTCAAACCAACTAATTTTACTGGAATTTCTTAGGTAGAACGCTTTACTTTCATTCATGCAACAAGGACATGCTTTTTGTCCCGCCGTAGACTAACCGCTCAACATACCATATGCAGGGAAATCATTTATAGTCCACAAAAGTGATGCTCTAAGGTGAAAATTTTGTTTCAAGGACACATCATATGTCTCCACCCCTACTTCCCACAAGTGTTTCAATTCCTCTATCACTGGTTATAAGAAAACATCCAAATGATTTTTGGGATTTTTTGGGCCGGGAACAATAAGAGAAAGAAAGATGAATGGTGGTTTTAGACACAACCATGGGGGTAAATTGTATGGTGACCATCATAGGCCAGCAAGAGTACGACTTACCAAACTGACCGAAAGGGGTAAACCCATCGGTACACAACCCAAGTCGCACATTGCGAGGTTCCTTAGCAAAATTAGGGTAAATTCTATCAAAGCGCTTCCACTCCTTGCCGTCACTAGGATGACACATCTTTCCCTCTACACGAATTTCTTCTTTATGTCACCTCATTTGTTCGGCAATGGTTTTGGTTGCATATAATTTTTGAAGACTGGGGGCGATGAGAAAGTAAGTAAGTCGACTAAGTGGTATATGTGTCTTATCCCTCGCAACACTCTTTTCTTTTTTACCCCTCAAAACAATATTCTCATCAACACATTTGTAACTACCCTTACCACATTTCTTATATTTCTCAAGTACAACATCGTTCTTCCAAAAGAGCATGCATCCATCGAGACAAGCATCGATCTTTTGATGCGGAAATTGAAGATAGTTTTTTGGTAGTGTGGAATGTTTTGGTCATTATGTTTTCTTTTGGGATGACCTTCTCAAGCAAGGCACCGAAATCGTCTATACATCCAAATGGTAGGTTATATACTCACTATAATAAAAAAAACACAAACCCTACAAACATCTAATTAAATAAATACAAAAATTAAGAAATTATTTAAACTAATTATAAACAGAAAACATACCTTAATCAACAAAAACGGAAGAAAGTAGGGAGGAAATGAAGAGGAGAAGGGCGCAGAGTGAGGGTGAGGTGGAGATATGTTAGAGAGATAAAGCGATTTTGAGAAATGAGGGAGATGAGGGGTGCTCGTCCAAGTTTTAAAAAAATCCGCAAAGCTTAGCGACAGACAAGCGGTCGCCCGTGTTTTTTTGTCGCTGCTAAGCATCGTTTAATATTTTTTTAATCGCTGGTTAGCGAACGTTATCGGTCGCCCGCCTTTTCCATTAGCGACCGATATCGGTCGCTGTATATATTTTAATTATAAATATAGCGACCGATATCGGCCGCCCGCTTTTTCTTTAGCGACCGATATCGGTCGCTACGTAATATTAATTTTTTTATAACTTATTCACACTCGGTCTCTTCGCTTAGCGGCCGAAATCGATCGCCCGTGTTTTTTTTTGGTCATTGCATGAGCGACCGACAAATTTGGTCGCGTGGGTGAAGTCGCTCTTGGGAGGTTTTCTTGTAGTGTTTGAAGTGTTTTAAAATTAATAATAATTCATATAAGTTTCTACTTGACCAAACATACCAATTTTGCAACTTAAAACCTAATTTTCAAAAGCCCAAAAATTAGTTTTTAGCGTCAAAAGTAGGGATGGCAATGGGTCGAATTCAGATCGGTTCAAGCCTCACCCGCATCCATCACCCGTCTCTATCCGCCCACCCAATCCATCCATCATCCATTAGAAGTGCCATCCATATCCGATCCACCCGTCATCCACGGGTGAAACAGGTGGTTCGGGTGATTTAACGGGTGATTCACTTGTACTACGAATTATTTTTTTGTGAAATAAATGCCAAATCGAAAACAATTTCTTGCGAGATCTAGCTTGCGACTTGACACATTTCGTCACCATAGTAGTTTTATTTGAGTTGGGCCTAGTCTAAGAAATAAAAATGAATAACTAACCGAGAAGGAAAAAAAAGAGAAGAGGAAGAAAAGCGACAAAAATGGACTTAGCTTTTAGGAAAACAGGGACATTCTCTTATTCTCGGATAATTTTTATAATATATATATTATATATATTTTTAATGGATGGATGTCGGGTGGTTAATGGATTACGGGTGGGATGATGCTCCACCCGAATCCGACCCAATGCATCACCCGTCTCATCCATCGCCCGCTATTCATCCATTTATTCAGATTTTCACCCATTTATTTTTCTCGGGTGAATCGGGTGCGGAGTGGAAATTTGATGCTTCTAGTTTTATCTCTATCATATTTAATGCACAACAACAACTACCCATCATTCAACGTTTCTTTCTTCCCTCTCACCTTGTCAAGTTGATTCTCAATTGCATCATGACCGTTTCTTAATTTCGAATGTCATGATGATTGGATGGGACTGCTCCACTTCATTAATGTTTTATATAATATATGGATTTTTAGAAATATTATTATTTTTAAAGGGGTAGCGAATGATATTAATGAGTTATTGATAAGATATAAAGAGTCTCTACCGTATTTGAATGACATTTGGGAGGACATGAAGAAGAGAAAAGCAAAGGAAATAGGATCGATTAAACGTGTTGGAAGTTCGGAGAAGGAGAATACTAGGATCAGGTTAAGGGAATGTAAAGATTTCTGGCTAATCTCACAGGCGCAAGAAAATGCCTGCTGCTCGACAACGGTTATCAATGTTGATGCAGGATGAAGGAATTCAAAAGAAGCTTTAGCTGGATGGGTCATTACGGATACTGATAACGATAGGAAGGATTGGTCATGATGTGTTTTTTGAGGAATCGGCGTTACGGGTTGAAACATTAGCTGCTTTGAAGGCAATTCAGTGGGCCATGAGAAGTGGAATTCTACATTTGACTTTACAGATAGACGGCTTACAGTTGGTGTTCCAACTGGCTGACGTTGAGGAGCATCACCATAGCATTAGAGATCTGATTTCGATATAATCCATGAAGAAGCTACTTTCTTTCATTGTTTTTCTATTCAGTATGGACCTCAACACCAATGCACATAACTTGGCAGTAGCTGTTATACGTGGTTAGTAAGGTAGGTTTTCAAACGATGGCAAAAAAAAACATTAACACATACCTAAAGGGTACAAGTGAGAAATTTTCTAACAAAAACAATAGGATGGTTCTCAACACTATGAAAACATTTACAGTAAAAAAAGAGGAGAAAAATATCTATAATTCTATGCAGATATTCAGTACCCTAGAATACCATGATAGTTTTTCGTAAAAACAAAATACATTGATAGAACGTCACCAACATAAGTGCTTACAAACGAACCATGACTCCGTAAATGTTACTGGCTACCGACGAAGAAACATTGCAGTAGACAAAAGAAAGAGACATTCATATTGCAGTGCCGAGCCAAGAGCAGGGAGTTCAGGATGTAGAATCAGGGATCTCGGAATAACCCTCGGCCAAGTTTCTTCCTCTTTCTTCCTCCACCATTTTCTCCCTTGTTTTCTGACCCACGTCCTCTGCAGCCTTAGCAACCCTATTAAAGGCACCAGTCACCCAAGATGTTCCGGTCAAGATGTACCGATTTTTCATGATGGCAGATCCCGCACTACTCACAGTTTGCTCAGCTACTCCAAAAGCCGATTTTGTTTTCTCAGACACCTGGAACTTCTGATCCACTTCCCTCATTTTTTCATTCACCATGGTTATCTTCTCACTCAACCCTATTTTTTGGTCAATTGAGGCTACTGTAGCGGCAGCAGTGGATGTAAATTGATGTGTCTCGTCAAAGGTCTTTGCTTTGTTGAGAGCGTCCTTTCCCAAAACAAATCCCTTGGCTAACATGCTTGTAACAACATCCTCTGCCTTTTGCACTGGGGAACCAACTGTGCCTACGTTGATCTCTGTGACCTAAAGGAGGGCAAGTATTCCTAAATAACCCACATATTGCAAGAACAAAGTAGCAAACACGTCTAAATGCTTCAGATCATACCGTAGGGGATGCTGACGTTGTGGTAGGCGGCTTGTAGTCTGGTGCAAGGGCTATTGTCACTGCCTGATCAACTATTGTTGCACCCTATATTTAAAAGGTGAATAATAGATCGGAATCAATTCACCATCTAACCATCACTCCTCAAAAGTACAGGAAAACAAGGCCCCTATAACTATAATCCCATATACTGTATACTCGAAAAAAGTTCCAACTCCTCCTACAAACCCTAGCTTCCATTTTCATTAGGAGCTTCCATCGATAATTAATCGATGGTAAACACAAAAAATTGTTTAATTTTCAATTCTTAGTATGATAATCCATTCCTTATTCAATAAAAATCTCTCATTTTATGACAAGAGTCATTATTTCGTCCTTTATTTCGAGGTTTCGGTCATTTACATTAGTATAGAGCTTAGTTTTATGCTTATTGACAAGATTAATTTGTTAATGGTTCGTCGCTTATTTATTCAATGGATAGATGTAATTTGACAACAATCTTTGGAACCAAAAGATAAGTTTTCGCTAATCATGAATCAAACGAAGAATCCTCTCACCAAACGCTGCAAGAAGATAGCGATACGAGGTCATACAGAATTGTCAGATCATGTTTTAAGATCTTTGTTTGTAAGAGAAATTGTACTCTTTGGCTTTTATTAGATTTGATTACGATTGTAGGTATTCATTGTAAGTGCCGTTTGACATTCTATTAATGATTATTCTTCTAGTTCAAAAAAAAACTATAATCACATTACTCCTGAAGAGTAAAGCCAAAACAAAGGCCTTATAGTGCCTCAGGAGTGATATTAGTGTAATCTCACTCGGCTTATGTGAGGGATGAACTCATAGTGCTACAACATATTTGAATAAGACTAATGAGAATTCATATATTCAACCCCACTTATGATAGTACTCACTAATAGTTTAGAGTTGTACTCAAATAATAATGAGTAACTCTCCTATAGGACCGTAATCACCCAACTCAAGGGGAAATTTTAAACTAAATAGAAGGAATTGTCAAAAGCCTTTTGTTTTGTTATTTGGATAAATGCTCAAATATATTGGTCTCATGGTACAAGCCTATCTTACCAAATAATTTGTGAATATAAAAGTGAAACCAACAGTAATTACCAATCAAGACAAAAAACAATGATAAAAAGAGAGAAAAAAAAGGCATGTAGTAAAAATTTAGTGAACCGACAGTCCCCCTATATGATATAGGCCACTTATGTTTGAGAGTCAAAACAAGCAAAAAAAATATGCAAGGGAATAAAAAAAATTCTTACTGATAGAAGAGCAGCAGTTTCTGCACCTTGGGCCTCCTTAAAGGTAACATATGCAATTTGAGATCTTTCATTGCCACTGGGTTAAAACAACAGCAGACATGAAATTAGAACACTATTGGAGAAACAGATGTGGATCTCTCCTTCCCAGTGCGAGCAACCTTTTTCATCACATAAGGTGGTCAAATCATCATGTTAAAAACAAAGGAGACTATCTCAACGAATTTAAATTTACACACTCTAGACTAGCATATCATTCACGCTGGAGATGAATAGGAAACTCAATTGTTTTCCCCATTAATACTTGCCGTCTCCACGCTGTATATAGAAAAATACAGAGAGGGTGCGGAATCCAAACAACCAACCAACCAACCTTTGAATTTCAACATGTTCAATTTCACCGGAAAAGGAGAAAAACTCCTTTATGTCCTGCTCACATGCGCCAAGGGAGAGGTTACATACTTTCACACTTCTTATCTGTAAAAGTAAAAGGGTATAATACCATCAACCATCATTTCCAAGTATTACGAACATAAACTGCCCTTATCCTTATGTATCTAACTTTGTTGAACATTTATAGTCTCAACTTACCATTTTTTTCATAATGATTCCATATTTGCATCATTCATTATATTTTTACATCATATCATATTATCATCATCACTGCCTAAGAGTCAAAAACATATGCAGTATTCCATATCTGTCAACTCAAGTGGTTCAATTCTGAACATAGAGGAAAGGCGTGGTCTGAGATCGATAAGCACCCACATCATTCTGGGTCAGAACTCAAGATACAAATCCGTACTAGATACAGAAGAAGCGCTAATCTTTGGAGAAAGAATCAGGCCAACTCATAGCACGAGAAACCGATGATCAACCACGCACTTCGACTAATGTTCTATAAGACCCTTGCCTTTCATCATAGATTAAATCAAACAAGTCCACCGCCCACGACATTCATATACTGGTCGACCACAAATTTTAGCAAATAACCCAAGTTTAGTCCGTGATCAGCGTAGGCAAGAACAACAAAAATCCAAACATGCAATAACTTCTCATCTCCGTATTTTTATAAACAATAGGATCCAAGATAATTCGAAATCTAAGAACCCTAAATACAGGACGCATCAAACAAATCGTATCACATAAACAAGAAAAGGAGAGCTGAAGTGCTATAGAAGAATGGTAGCAACAGCAAAGAAAGCATAGAAATACAATTATGGAAGAAAAATGGTTAAATTCGAAATAAAAAGAAAAGAGAGAGAAAGTGAGTGATCGAAACGAACCGACATGGGAGTAGAAATCACGAGCGAGTAGATTGAAGATGATCGAAGAATCAGGGAGAAATCGCGAACAATAGAGGGATTTCTTTTCTGAAATTAATCTAGGGAAACAGAAACAGAAATACTAGTCGATTTGCCGAAAGAGGGGAAAACGAGGATTCAATGATCACCGGGAAGTCTCGTAGAAATTACGTCTAATCTTAAGAGTTAAGGCAAACGTGTTCTCTCCAAGGTGTTCACCGGTCCAAACCCGAACCGGGGTGAATCCGTGAACTAAATCGGTTAATAAAGAACCCGGACCGGACCGGTATGTGGCCCTGTCCGAGTCGGTCGAGTTTGCCGTTCCGGTCACCTTTTTAACACCCCTACTCTTCATTTATTCAAGTTGTACCCATTTTTTCACTTGGACATTCTTTCAATACTAATATTTCACATCGTTCATTTTTTAATACTTTCTACTATGTCTAAGTGTATCAAATATTCGGTAAATGGATAGAACAAATATAAATGGAGAGAGTAGTAGATACGGAGCAGTACCGAGTACTCGTATCGTCACATTTTTTCAGATGAAAAAATCCTCATTTTTTATCGTACATATCTAAGTTAGATACGGAGTAATAAATAATCGGACTAAATTAAGTAAAAGATTTTAATATACTCCGTAGGTCTTAACATGTGCCCCTTTGACACATTTTGGAAAAACTCAAGGGCAGTTTTTTTTTTTTCCTAACGAGCTTTTACCCAATCCTAACGTCATATTACGAATTTGCTGTTAATTCCTTCTCATTCTCAAAAGTCATGTCTGATTTTTTCTTTAAAAAATTTGAATATCTTTTTTTTTTCTTAATTTTCATAGTTACATTAGAGATTTTTAGGTGCAATGAAATACAAACCTTAAAACATTTATTTAATCGATCGACCAATTAATCTAATATCAAAAAACAAAATAATAAATCCTAAAATATCCCTAAAATTAAAAGCATTCACCAAACCCTAAAAAAACCTCAAAATTAAAATCAATTCGTGGACATGACATAGGTCCACTCCGACGCGGCCACGCGCGGGTTTGGGGAGGCGAATGAATCTCCATATAAGAATGGATCGAATTGAAATTTAAATCGAAGTGGAGTCGCCACCGAACTTTGTGGGAATTTGGGTTCGTTCGAACCCACTCTATGTCGTAGTGGGTCGTGTACAAAATATTGCCCATTTCCGATGTCAGAGTTTATTGGGCTCGTCCCTTTGCATTGCGATACCGATACCGTCACTACCGGTTATCGTGTATTGAATGACTCTCGTGCGCCAACGGTTTCGGGCATCCGGAAACCGAGGTTCTGAGTAAGGGGTGAGGGTACGTGTTGGGAAGCCCACGAAGGACACCCAACCCCGCCCGCACATTGGCGGCCTCTACTAAGATATCGAAAGACTTTCTAATACGCGCGTTAGTTGAACGGGAAAATGTTATGGAAACAGTATGTTCCCTAGACATACGAGAAATTGAAAGGGTTTCTATGTCGATTTAATGCAACTAATTCTAACGTCGAAGTTAAATTTAGCATGCGAAAGTTCATTTTAGTACGATAAAATAAACAAATAAATCAACAAGAAAAGTAACAAACTTGTTAATAATGGTATAACGATAATAACGGTTTGCGAATGATATAGAATGACGTGAATATGATGATGCATGGTTTCGAAAAAGTGTTGTTTCACGTGATAGATTAGACACGTGTTGACCTAGGTCGTAAAAGAATGTTAATGAGACTCGAATGGCCTTGTAGGACTCACGACTTGGCATGATAAAGGGTCACTCTATCGAGTCATTGAGGGACTCGACCGAGTGGACCTCTGAAAAGGCTTCTGTCCCGTATTTTAGACCTTACTCGACCGAGTTATTGACTAACTCGACCGAGTACGCTGCCACTCGACCGAGTCATTGTGAGGCCCGACCGAGTGGAGGTCGAAAAAGCATTCTGTCTCGTTTTTGGGGTGCCACTCGACCGAGTGGGCTAGGCACTCGATCGAGTGCCCCCTGTACGAACCAGGTTCGTTTTGCAACTCGTTATCTGTTTCGAAATTGCTTTTGATTTTGATGATTCGATGAGTTTGTTGAATCGGGCATAAATATTGCTTAATTTGTGCTCGATTCGTGTGTATGATACTCGTCATATCCAACGTGCGATTATTGAATCGACATCGGATATTAGAGCGAGAGAAAAAAAGTTGCTATAAGTTGTTTTTAAATTAACCAAAACGATATAAATTCCCTCCGCGTTTATAGCGTCGTCGAATTAATAACGTCTATTTTAGCATCAACGAGAAATCGTGTTAGTTAAATTATTTGACTAACCGTTGAGATTCGACATCCAACTATTGAGTTGGTATCGAATCTAACGAATTGACACGTTACTTGAATTGAAAGACTTGATTCCCTCGGCTTCTCCGACATCGTAATGAATCCCTAGACCCTAGGGATTATGTGATGTCAAATCCGCGTCAATGGGTTTCGACCCTTAAAAAAAATGCTTGTTTTGAAAGTAGTTTGTAATTGATTAAATATGCGATTGAATAATGATGCGAACGAAATAAAAATTATTGTTTAAGTTGACTTGCTTCAATAATCAAGTGATCGGGGTGATGAGATAAGCGACCGGCAACGCTGAGTGCAATACTCTTGTATATTCGGGTTTCTTTATCCCACCATCACTCACACTCGACACAAATTCACAAGTATTTTAATGTTTTATACTAGTGATATTAATGATATTAGGACGCGAATAAAAATAAAAAACGAGATAATAACGACGACATAGACGACGCGAGAGAGAAAGAGAAGAGAGAAAGGATGGGATTTGGCACCCTCAACCTACATGTTCTTGTTCTCGGACGGGACTCGTAGTTGTGGCTTGCACGGGAGTATCGAGATGTAGGTTAAGTTGTGGTGGTCAGGGTTCAAATTTCTAAGTACTATGGTTAGGGTTCGAATGTATGATTAGGGTTTGCAAGTGTGAGATTAGGGTTTGATTAGGGTGAAAAAAGTTGTGAAAAGGCGAGTGCATGGGGGTGTATATATAGGCATTGCCCATGTACCCCGGTTAGGGTTACTCGACCGAGTATCCCCTTGACTCGGTCGAGTGGCCCAAACGTCAGCAACCGGGCTTGAACGAGGGCCCACTCGATCGAGTGGGCCGAGCACTCGATGGAGTGGGTCGGCTGGGTCGCACGGGTCCAATGTTTTGGACCTCGAGATGGGTCTTGTATTTGGGCTGATTTTTTGATGTTTATATGGCTGTTTTTTGTATCTCGGAAACGGCTTTGACCGGGGTTGACCCAATCGTAAAAAGTCGGTTTTATTTCTGGTGTCGGTTTTGACCCAAATTAGTCTTGTTTGACTGGAAAACGACCCATTGGACCTGGATTTGAGGTCAGTTTTGTGAGATTTGTACTCTGTGAGTGCTTAAGCCAGCAACTAATGGTTTTGAGCCCATATCCGAGTGCGTAGAAGCACGTTAGCGTCTGATCATCATCGGGTGTTTTTTTGGAAACTACCATAGACACCTGGCAGTCAAAATCCGGGTGTCTATAGAGCCCCCACTCTGACCGAGGCTTGGACAAGGCGAAAGCCAGAGTAGCTACTAGGCCAATCGAGGATTGAATCCTGGTAGACTTCCGATCGGGTCGTTTATAGTCCATTAGACTCGCGTGAAGGGCTCGCCAGCCATAAGCTAGAAATCATACCTGAGCTGATGACAATAACTCCGTGGGGAATCGGACTTGTCGCATAAGTCCTGGGTGCGCCTATATGTAGGCTCATCCCGTGCTATTCCGGGGAAAATGCCGACTTGGGCTTTCCGCTGGGGAGATACAGTGGGTTGCATGTCCCTGCTTGAGTCGTACCTGTATAAGTCACATAAAATTTTGCACGCAACACGTAGGTAGAAAATATGACTCGCGCTGGGGAAAATGATTTTTGAATTTTTGAATTTTTTGAAAATTTGAAATTTTTGAAATTTCAAAATTTGGAATTTTTGAAAATTTTGACTCCAAAGAATTTTAGGAAAGTTCGGGATGACTAATTCCCGGGTTAAGATTAGGGAATCTCGAGACGAAGCCTGTATGTTGATTTCCTGTTAGAATTAGGAAACTTTTTGTGTAGGGAAGATATGGAAAGAAGGTTGTGGGGGGGGGGGGGGGGGGGAGGGTAATGCTATAAATACCCCTCCCTTGTCTTTGATTTTCTTCACAACTTCATAATTTGTCCCTCCTCAAAAAGAAAGTCTCTTTTAAAGGATTTTAACCATGGGAATCGAGGGATTGATCGTGATGTTGCAAGAATGGTCCCGTTGCTTTAGGGACACAGATAGGGTGGCTCTCAATCAGACGGGTATTACTCAGTTGTACCAATTCCGTCAGATGCAGGTCGATCGTTATTTTCCTGATGCCTGCTTGTCTTACTGGGACGACATATATCATGTCTTTGCCTTTCCCCTGGGAGAAGTTTGTCCCTTGCCTGAGGAGATTGCTGCCGTGGGAGGGTGAAACCCGATACTTCGTCCTGTCGTCCCGTATTCAGTTTATGACCAGAGGAGGAAGCTTTGAGAATTTTTAGGGCTTTCTCACAACGAAGTATCCCGCATGATGGAAGATGGTAATATTTCTCTGATCGACTTGGCTGAGAAATTTATGAATCCTCTCGATGTCCGGGTCAGACCGGTTCACAGCCGTAGGGCTTTTTCCTTCTGTATGCTCCATGTTTATGCTTTTGAAGGTCACATGGATTTATTGTCTTGCATGGGTAATGCCCGCCTCTTGACCGTGGTTGATCTGATGGAGACGGAGCATAGTCCGGCTTGGCTTATCACGGGCGAAATTATCCAAGGTCTAGACAACCGCAAGAGGGATTCGTCAGCCCGCTTGACCGGGAGCACCCGCTTGTTGCAAGTATGTCAGATTTTTCCTGATTTTTATTTTCTTGATTTTTGATATATTTTTTTCGCGGTTTTTTCTGCTGCAGTGGGCACTCGATCGAGTCACCCTGGCACTCGATCGAGTGTCCTCGTAAAAAGGCCCCTGTTTGTGTTCAGAGGTACCACCCGATCGAGTGTCCCTCAGGCACTCGATCGAGTGCCCTTAGGCGGATGCCTATTTCGTCCCGGGAACTCATATTTTTGTCTTCTTTTTCAGATTTGGCTATATGAGAGGCTATCAGTGATAGATCCTCCTCTTGACACGAGCAATTACTGTCATAACCAGGTGATGACGAGGAGATGGGCCATTGATTTTTCTCGCCAGATTACCAAGAAGTATTGGGACGAAGTGTTGTCATTCCATGGTGGTCCATTGATTCGATGGGTAGTGCCGTGGTGGCCCATCTATGTTTGGACTGGCTTGGACCCGAGGGACAGAGCTCGTTATCAAGTAATTTTGTCTTTCAGGCAGACGATCCATCTTTATCCCGACCGCATACTAAGGCAGTATGGTTGGACCCAGAGAATCCCAGAGATTGAAGTAGTTGTGAGTGACCCTACCTAACTGACTGATGTGATGTGCGATACCTGGATGCAAAGATGGTATACCCGACATACTTGGCCTTTTCCCACATCTCGTCACTCCATCTGGGTTTCAGACTCTTATGTGAAGTGGACTAAAGCAGGCGATGCCAAAGCCCGAGCTGCTCTGAAGATCGATGAAGCTTTTGATCTGCTGCGAAGGGAGCAAGTTAAAGACAATAGGGGCTTCTTCGACGAAGGTGACACTCCAGCTACTCTGGTCCGTCTAATGTCAGGTCAGAGAAAGAAGACTAAGACTCAAGCTGAAGGGTCTAGTGCTAGAGGTGCACGGGGGAATGTGAGCCCCCAGACTGACTTGGAAAGGAGACTGGGCCCAACACTAGCAGTGCAGGGCCGACTCGGCCCACGAGATAGACTACCCGAGCACGTGCGGACCCGACTTGGGCCGAAGACGATAGCAGAAGACCCGCTGTCGAAGAAACGGGTTCGAGCTAAGGAGGTTCCCCTCGTGATTCGGGAACGCTCGGCCCCGCCCCGGCGACCTCGGGCTCCGCGCGACCCAAAGGACAAAGGAAAGGGCAAAATGCACGAATATTAGTCTCCTTTGTTTTATTATCTGAGTATTATTATTATTTTTTGGTGTGATTTGTTTGTGTGTGCCGTTTTTGGCATTTTTTTTGTATTTCCCGAGTTTATCGGGTTTTTAATAGAAGACATATTAGGGAATACCATTCCCGTCTTTTCGTTTATTGCAGTGGTTGTACCCTTTTGAGGGGTTGCCTACGTATCCACAATTAGTTGAATCAAACCAAACGTAGTTCAGAATTGAATTTTGCAATTTTCGAAATACATCGAGACTATTAGTTCGAGATGTGCGACAGTAGAATAATTAATTCTAACTTATTGACTTGTCTATAATTTTGAAAATTTATAAAAAGACAAATTTTTATAATTTTTTTTTGCAAATGACATTGAGATAGGGTTTAAGGGTAATAGCGCTTCAACTGGTCCAAGTTGGTTGGGTTGACGAATTCGTTCCCGTCCAAGTCCGTCAGCATCACCGCTCCTCCTGATAGGACCTTCTTGACTAAGTATGGCCCAGCCCAATTGGGTTTGAATTTTCCTCTTGGGTCAACCGATAGTAAGGCACGAACCGATTTTAGGACCAGATCCCCTTCTTTGATGTTCCTGGGCGTAACTCTTTTGTTGAAAGCCCGTTGGATCCTCTTTTGATATATTTGGATATTGTTGAGGGCCCGGGATCGCCGTTCGTCTAAAAGGACTAGCGAATCGTATCGGGCTTGGACCCAATTTGCTTCCGGTACTTGGCTTTCAAGTAAAATCCTGAGGGATGGCACTTCTAGCTCGACCGGTTGGACCGCCTTCATTCCATATGTCAGATAATAGGGAGTTGCTCTAGTTGCGGTGCGAATTGACGTCCGATACCCCCAGAGAGCAAAAGGTATTTTGTCGGGCCAATCCCGGTAATTCTCAACCATATTTTTAAGTATGGTGACAATTGTCTTATTAGCCGCTTCTACCGCTCCGTTTGTTTGGAGACGGTAGGGAGAAGATGTATGCCTTTGAATTTTGTATCTTGCTAGCAACGTAGCGGTTTCAGCTTGAAAGTGGGTCCCATGATCACTGATAAACTCGTGTGTGATCCCATATCGGCATATGATCTTGCATGTTCTGGATAAATTTGGCCACGTGCTTGGCATTCAAGACACGGTATGACTCGACTTTGACCCATTTGGTGAAATAGTCGATGGCCACCAGAACGAAGCAACGACCTCCCGTCCCGGAAGGGTGCACCTTTCCAATTATGTCAATACCCCATGTCGAAAATGGCCATGGTGATGTCATGGTATATAATAGGGAAGATGACATATGTTGTACATTAGCGAAGATCTGACAGTTATGGCAGTGTTTGACATATAGCTGACAGTCTGTTTCCATGGTGTTCCAATAATACCCGAGCCTCATGATTTTTCGGACTAGCATATGGGCGTTCATATGCGGACCATTTTCACCAACGTGTACCTCAGCCATAACCTTTTCGGCCTGTATTTTGTCGATACACAGGAGGAGAGCCCCCTGTGCCGTTTTTTTGTATAACTGCCCGTCGTCCGTGCGAACAAATTGGGTTGCCAATCTTCGCAAGGCCTTCTTGGCCCAGTTTTCAGTTCCCGGGGGATATTCTCCCGTTGTCAAGTAGGTTAGAACGGCCTGATACCAAGGTTCTGGATCAGTTATGTCGATATCTTGGATGGCGTGGATGTAGGCTGGCTCGGACCGTCTTTCAACGCAGATCGGCATGCTAGTAAGATGTTCCGGTATATTTAGCAGGGATGCTAATTTGGAAAGTGCATCTGCAAACTGATTCTCCTCTCGGGGTAGGTAGATATATTCCACCTTCTAGAATTGTTTCTCTAGAACCCTTACTCGTGCTTGGTAAGCCACGAGATTGGCGTTCCGAGTTTTCCATTTTTGGAGAGCTTGGTTGATGACCAGTGATGAGTCGCCGTAGACCCGGAGGTTCGTTACCCCTAAATCAGGGGCGGCTTGCAGCCCGTGAATGCATGCTTCATAATCAGCTGCGTTGTTGGTCACGTCAAAGTCCAATTTGATGGATAAGGGGGTATGTTCCCCTTGTGGTGAGATTAACAGAATTCCGACCCCGAATCCTCGAAAGTTGGATGCCCCATCAAAATATAAATCCCATGTTTCGGTGTCAGTATGGAATGTGTATTCATCAGAAAAGGCCCAAGTATCGGTGTGGCCTTCTTCGGATATTGGACTATCGGCAAGAAATTATGCCACTACCCGGCCCTTGATGACTTTTAATGGTACGAACTTGAGGTCAAACTCTGCTAGCATCAAAGTCCATCTGGACATCCGGCCGTTGAGATTGGGCTTCTCGAACAGGTACTTGATAGGATCCATTTTGGATAATACATGTACCTCGTGACTAAGCATGTAATGTCGGAGCTCTTTAGTGGCCCAAACCAAAGCTAGGCACGTTTTCTCGAGCATTGTATACTTGCATTCATATTCTATGAACTTTTTACTGATGTAGCAATTAGCCCGTTCTTCTGAATCGACTGTCTGGGCCAGCATAGCCCCCATGGCTGTCTCAGTCATTGTTAGGTATAATGACAAAGGCAAACCAGGGTTTTGGTGGCATTAATACCGGCGGAGCAGACAGAATCTCCTTGATTTTTTCGAAAGCCGTTTGACATTTGTCGTCCCATAGTACCCGTTCTCCGATCTTCAGTTTTTTGAAATGGGCTCACATACCATGGTTAGTTTTGAAATGAATCGGCTGATATATTGGACTTTCCCGAGAAACCCCCTGATTTCTTTTTTGGTCTTGGGTGGCGGCATCTCGGTGATGGCTTTGATTTTAGCTGGGTCGACCTCGATGCCGCGTTGGCTAACGATATGGCCCAGTAATTTGCCCGATGTTACCCCGAAACTGAATTTTTGAGGGTTCAGTCTCATGTTGTATTTGCGCAGTCGGATAAAAAAATTTCGTTAGGGCCGCAATGTGCCCGCTTCGGTCTTTGGACTTCACAATCATATCGTCCACATAAACCTCCACTTCCTTATGCATCATGTCATGCAATAAAGTAGTGGCGGTTCGTTGATAAGTGGCCCCGGCATTGATGAGCCCAAATGGCATAACGGTGTAACAGTAAGTACCCCAAGGTGTAATGAAGGTGGTCTTATTCATGTCTTCTTCTGCCATTTTGATTTGATTGTATCCGGCATACCCGTCCATGATTGATAAAAGGGCATGATCGGCCGTGTTATCCACCAGTATGTCGATGTGTGGTAACGGAAAATCGTCTTTTGGGCTGGCCTTATTGAGGTCTCGGAAGTCCACGCATACCCTCACCTTGCCGTCCTTCTTGGGTACCGGCACGATGTTTACGACGCAGTCTGGATATTCAGACACTTGTATAAAGCCCGCTTTGAATTGCTTGTCGACTTCTTCTTTGACTTTGAGGGACCATTCGGGCCTCATTCTCCGGAGTTTCTGTTTTACCGGTTTGCACCCATCTTTGATGGGTATTCGGTGTTCAGCTATTTCCCGATCTATTCCCGGCATGTCCTTTTAGGACTATGCGAAGACGTCTTTGAACTCTTGGAGGAGGTCTGTGAATTGTGTTCTCTCCTCTGGATCTAAGGATAGGCCCAACTTAAGCATCTGGGGCTCTAAAGTGGTTCCCACATTGATGGGCTCGGTTTCTTTGATTACTGGATCTTGGGACTCCCTTTGTTCGAGCTGCTTGATCAGATGCGGAGGTAGAGGTACCTGTTCGTCGGGTTTCTCAATGTCATTGCATAAAACTTTTGAAATCGAGAGAATTTTGGAAATAAGACAAGTCGTAAGCAGAACATTTTTCGTTATTATTATTAATAGTAAATTTTGAGAAAAGCTCGAATAGAGCGGCTATTTGCTCGTTGGTCAGTGGCGGGATAGGGAGAGGTCTTGGAACAGGCCCCAAGACCTCAGTGGCTAAGGGAAGAGGGGTTACAGACTCGACTCTAGCACCAGACCCTCTAGACTTGGACTCAGACTCCGACTCTGACTCTAACTCGGACTCGGACTCGGTATCTGGCATGTCTCCCTTGCCGGTGGTTAACTTGTAGGTCCGTCCTTGGCTGTCGGTCAACTTGATGGTTTTCCTCCAGGCCCTTTTCCCGGTGTCTGCACCGACTTCGGAGATTAGCTTGATTGGGACAAACCGATCGCTGTGGAGGATCAGGTTGACCAAATCATCCTTTGGAGCAGGGACGACCTTGTCTTCTCCAAATAGGAGCCCTAGCACGGGCTCGGAGTTGTTTTCCCCTTCCTTGGACTCGGCTTGAACAAGGGTGAATATATCATCAGGGATGAAATTGCATTCCCGAGCCGTTTTGGTCTCGGGATATGTGATGGTGGGTTGGTAGAGGAGCACTTGAGTAGCTCCGAAAACTGGAGTAACGAAGTAGTCAGTTAACTTCGGGCTATAAGGGCCTAAGTAAGTGCCCTTGAGGATGTTGGTGGCCTTGTGGATACCGGCCCGGACCACGTTTTCTGGGGTTATAGTATACCCCAATCCGAACTGTGATTCGCCATCGTTCAGGACCTCGATAATCTTCCCAGCTGGAAGATATGGTCTCGAGGTAGCCCCCGGTAAATAACCCAAGTTTCGCATCATCGTGTTGATGCTAGTGGTGAAATAAGGCCTGAAGAGATATTCCTCCTCGATCATACCCACGAAATCAAATCCTCGTGGGTCGGCCCGGCCCGTAGCATTGCAGCTTGCCACGGTGATGGGGGTGGCCTCTAGTGTGATGACACCGTCTTGAAGTGACATCTTGACCTTCCTATGTAGGGTAGAGGACACGACCTTGACCGCGTGGATCCAAGGCCTTCCGAGTAGCAAGTTGAAGAATGATGTGACATCAATCACCTGGAACTCCAGTTCTTTTTCGATTGGGCCCGTTATGATCGTCAATTTAACGGCCCCGGCTACTGGTTTTGGGCTTCCGTCGAAAGCCTGGGTAGTTTGTGCCGTTGGGAGATAGTCGGCATCTGTGATGCCGAGGGCCCTAGAGGTCCTTAAGGGAAGGACATTTACGACAGATCCGTCATCGATTAGGGTCATCGGGAGGTACTTCCCTCGGCAAATGACCGTGATATATAGGGCCAAGTTATGGGCGGCCCCAAATGGTGGTAGATCGGACTCGGAGAAGGTTATGAGTGGGCCTTCTTTTTTGGATTTGCCCTTGAGATAGGGCATGATATGGCTACCATTTCAGAGGGGGTAACCTGAGAGTCGACCTTGATTTCATCGAGAGCCTTAGTCAGTGCCTCTCGATGTGCTTGCGAGCTAACCAGAAGTGGCCATATGGTTAGGTCAGCTCGAACCCTCTTCAATTGTTGGACCAAAGCCGTGTCACTGCTTGGTTCTTCGAGGGTGGATTTCGTCCTGGCAGGTTCAGTGACGGTTGTTGGAGTAGAGCGCCCAGCTGTGGCGAGGTGGTTAGTGGCTAAGGCTTTGGACTTAGCGTTTCGAACCTCTTCACTAGTGATGGGGACAGTTTCCTCTTTGGCCAGGTAAACGTCGTCCTCATCATCGAACAAAATCCCGTTAATTTGTGGGATATAAGGGGAAATGAGGTGAGAACAGTCGATTACCTCTCCCGTGAATATAGCATGGGTACTGAACGGGTTTTCTTTGTTGCTCGGCTTGTCCCCGGGCAACGGTATTTTCCCGCTTTCAATCAGATCTTGGATCAGATGCTTGAGCTTCCAACATTTTTCCGTGTCATGCCCATTACCTCGGTGATACTGGCAATAGGCTTGGACATTGTAGCTCTTGGGCCTTTTCTCCACTGGAAGTTCGGGAGTCGGGCCTATTGGTTGAATAAGGCCTTTTGAAGATAGCCTTTGTAAGGCGTAGGTATAGGTAGTCCCTATATCCATGAATACCCGAGTTGGTGTATTCTTTTTGGATGAGGTGTCAAGCAGATTTACCTCGTCGAAGATGCTGCGAGGTGGAGCTGTAGATGTGGGCTTGCTCACAGATGAACTGGCCCCTTGATATCCCTTGGCAGAGGCCTTAGTCAGGCTCTCTAACCTTAAGTCATCCTCGATCCTTGTGCCCATTTCAGTAAGGGCGGCAAAATTGGGGATGATTGCATACCGGAGACGGACCCGGTAGGATGGGAGGAGGTTCTTGACAAAGGCCTCCACTAGCACTTTTTTGCCGGGCTTATCAACCAGCTTCACACTTTCGGCCCGCCATCTTTGCAGATATTTGGTGAACTCTTCTTTGGGCTCTTGGGCCATCACTTCCAGAGTACGCATTGTAGTCTGGATCTCGGTATTATCAGCGTAATTCCGAGCAAATTTAGTTGCCACATCGTCCCAAGTTTTATATTTCTTGGAATCGAGCCTGTAGTACCAGGCCTTGGGATACTTTTCAAGGGAGGAAGGGAATAAGTGCTTAAACATGGTGGACTTCACCCCTTTGACCGCCATAAAGTGTTTGAAAGCCCGGATGTGGTGGACCGGGTCTTCGGTACCCTCAAACATTAGAATTCCCGTAAGGTTGAGGTTAGCAGGTAGCTCGTCATTTAAAGGCAAATAGGAATGAGCATTTTCAGTGTGGATCGAGTTGTTCGTTGACAGGTGAACTTGTTCTTCGAGCCTGCAAACAACGCTGATTAGTTCAGCTATGGGCCCCGTGGGCTCAGATCCTTCAACAGGGGCTACTTTCTCTACAGCACTCACACGGGTGGCTAAGGTCGTTTGGTCAGTCTGGATGGTAGTCAGTTGAGTCTCGATCTTGGCCAGAGCGGCGGTCAGTTGATCCAAAGTTGACTGCATTTTTTGTTGTCTGGTTTCGGGTGGCCTGTCTGTAAGAACACCGCGTAATCAGAAACTAGCCCAAATCCCGGAATAGAAAGTACATCCCGAACAAGACTGAAAAAGGAAATGACTCGGAAAAGACACCTAGCCGGGTGACTTGTGAAAAGTGGGCCTTCTTTAGGATTCGGCGGGTGGGCCGAGTCCTGTTCGAAAGAAGATCCACGTGAGACATCCCCAGACTTTTAGACTCGATTGTGTAAATGGGCCCTCATTTGTAGGAGTATGTCCTACGCAGGCGGGCCTTGCCTTAATCTAATAAGGCGGACTGGGATAGGGAAGAAACCCGTGATGTAAGATCGACAGAGTTTCGACGCTAAAGACCTTGACGACTTATGACATGACCCGACACTGCTAAATACGGGAAGCCCTAGGAAGATGAAGGTTTTGAAAATGGATTATTTTTGGAAATCCGAGCAAGCTCAGGGAGGGGCCCGATTTTTCGAAAAAAAGATCGGAAAGTGCATCGGGCCACAAATTTGAAGGTTTGAAAATATTTTCGAGTTTTGAAATGGGCAGAATACCGGCTAAAAATAGGCTATTTTGAGTAAAATCATAAGTCCTAAGTTCGGTATATGTCCCTGGTTTTGAAATTGAATATCTTGAAAAAGATGTATTTTTTGAAAAGTTGACGGTTTTTGAAAACGACACGGGAACCAAGTAGCACGTAGTCAGGCAAGCATTATAACGACGCCATGTATGCTTTGCACTAAGTCTCGGTCGGTCTATAAGGGGTCTATACCAGTGCACATAGTCTAGACGTTGATCGGGACGGACTTTCTAAGTCGAGTTGAGCTTAGAACATGTCGCCAAACCCACTCGAATCGACTATAGACACCTTTGACATATCCATATTGGAGTACATCACGGTATAGTGGGACGTCGGTCGCGAGTACCGGCCCGGGAAAATATGGGGTTATGCATGAGCCGTAAAACTAAAACGCGTATTGTACTAGTTAAACGGTTTTTATTCGAGTCTCACCCTGAGGATGCCGATGGTAAGTCACGCATCAGTTAATCCCCAGCGGAGTTGCCAAATTGTGGACATGACATAGGTCCACCCCGACGCGGCCACGCGCAGGTTTGGGGAGGCGAATGAATCTCCATATGAGAATGGATCGAATTGAAATTTAAATCGAAGTGGAGTTGCCACCGAACTTTGTGGGAGTTCGGGCCCGTTCGAACCCACTCTATGTCGTAGTGGGCCGTGTACAAAATACGGCCCATTTCCGATGTCAGAGTTTATTGGGCTCGTCCCTTTGCATTGCGATACCGATACCGTCACTACCGGTTATCGTGTATTGAATGACTCTCGTGCGCCAACGGTTTCGGGCATCCGGAAACCGAGGTTCTGAGTAAGAGGTGAGGGTACGTGTTGGGAAGCCCACGAAGGACACCCAACCCCGCCCGCACATTGGTGGCCTCTACTAAGATATCGAAAGACTTTCTAATACGCGCGTTAGTTGATCGGGAAAATGTTATGCAAACAGTATGTTCCCTAGACATGCAAGAAATTGAAAGGGTTTCTATGTCGATTTAATGCAACTAATTCTAACGTCGAAGTTAAATTTAGCATGCGAAGGTTCCTTTTAGTACGATAAAATAAACAAATAAATCACCAAGAAAAGTAACAAACTTGTTAGTAACGGTATAACGATAATAACGGTTTGCGAATGATATAAAATGGCGTGAATATGATGATGCATGGTTTTGAAAAAGTGTTGTTTCACGTGATAGATTAGACACGTGTTGACCTAAGTCGTAAAAGAACGTTAATGAGACTCGAATGGCCTTGTAGGACTCACGACTTGGCGTGATAAAGGGTCACTCGATCGAGTCATTGAGGGACTCGACTGAGTGGACCTCTGAAAAGGCTTCTGTGCCGTATTTTAGACCTTACTCGACCGAGTTATTGACTAACTCGACCGAGTACACTGCCACTCGACCGAGTCATTGTGAGACTCGACCGAGTGGAGGTCGAAAAAGCATTCTGTCTCGTTTTTGGGGTGCCACTCGACCGAGTGGGCTAGGCACTCGATCGAGTGCCCCCTGTACAAACCAGGGTTCGTTTTGCAACTCGGTATCGGTTTCGAAATTGCTTTTGATTTTGATGATTCGATGAGTTTGTTGAATCGGGCATAAATATTGCTTAATTTGTGCTCGATTCGTGTGTATGATACTCGTCATATCCAACGTGCGATTATTGAATCGACATCGGATATTAGAGCGAGATAAAAATAGTTGCTATAAGTTGTTTTTAAATTAACCAAAACGATATAAATTCCCTCCGCGTTTATAGCGTCGTATTAATTCTTTTCGAATTAGATGACGTCTATTTTAGCATCAACGAGAAATCGTGTTAGTTAAATTATTTGACTAACTGTTGAGATTCGACATCCAACTATTGAGTTGGTATCGAATCTAACGGATTGACACGTTACTTGAATTGAAAGACTTGATTCCCTCGGCGTCTCCGACATCGTAATGAATCCCTAGGGATTATGTGATGTCAAATCCGCGTCAACGGGTTTCGACCCTTAAAAAAATGCTTGTTTTGAAAGTAGTTTGTAATTGATGAAATATGCGATTGAATAATGATGCGAACGAAATAAAAATTATTGTTTAAGTTGACTTGCTTCAATAATCAAGTGATCGGGGTGATGGGATAAGCGACCGGCAACGCTGAGTGCAATACTCTTGTATATTCGGGTTTCTTTATCCCACCATCACTCACACTCGACACAAATTCACAAGTATTTTAATGTTTTATACTAGTGATATTAATGATATTAGGACGCGAATAAAAAAAAAATGAGATAATGACGACGACATAGACGACGCGATAGAGAAAGAGAAGAGAGAAAGGATGGGATTTGGCACCCTCAACCTACATGTTCTTGTTCTCGGACGGGACACATAGTTGTGGCTTGCACGGGAGTATCGAGATGTAGGTTAAGTTGTGGTGGTTAGGGTTCGAATTCCTAAGTACTAGGGTTAGGGTTCGAATGTATGATTAGGGTTTGCAAGTGTGAGATTAGGGTGAAAAAAGTTGTGAAAAGGTGAGTGCATGGGGGTGTATATATAGGCATTGCCCATGTACCCCGGCTAGGGTTACTCGAACGAGTAGCCCCTTGACTCGGTCCAGTGGCCCAAACGTCAGCAGCCAGGCTTGAACGAGAGCCCACTCGATCGAGTGGGCTGAGCACTCGATCGAGTGGGTCAGCTGGGTCGCACGGGTCCAATGTTTTGGACCTCGAGATGGGTCTTGTATTTGGGCTGAGTTTTTGATGTTTATGTGGCTCTTTTTTGTGTGTCTCGGAAACGGCTTTGACCGGGGTTGACCCAATCGTAAAAAGTCGGTTTTATTTCCGGTGTCGGTTTTAACCCAAATTAGTCTTGTTTGACTGGAAACGACCTACTGGGCCTGGATTTGAGGTCAGTTTTGTGAGATTTGTACTCTGTGAGTGCTTAATCCAGCAACTAATGGTTTTGAGCCCATATCCGAGCGCGTAGAAACACGTTAGCGTCCAATCATCATCGGGTGTTTTTTGGAAACTACCATAGACACCTGACAGTCAAAATGCGGGTGTCTACACAATCACCAAATCCTAATTGATGAACTTTACAATAAATTGATTGAAAAAGACAAAAGTTAAAATTTAAAGTGATATTACTCCATCATTAGATGGAGAACTAGGATTATTTCATGGAGAACTAGGATCCATAGTTGAATTCACAAGAGGTCGATTGATTAATCAGATTTTTTTGGTAGAGATCAAAGATTAGATGAATTAATTAGAGAACTTGTATAAAGCAAGAGCATAAATAGAAAATTTTACGAAAATTCGTTAGGGTTTAGTAAAGTTTCGTTAGGAAAAAATAATTTCGAAACTCAATTATAAATGAGTACAATATATTTATCATATTTTATCAACTTATCATCATATATTGCGTCTATTATAACCTATTAATCGGTCACCCAGATTTCATTGTTTATTTCAAATCCCCATCATATTTTTATGGATATTTTCTACGGTACCCTCGAACTTTGACATATTACACATGGTACCCTCATTTTAAGTTTGTTTCTGTGTAACCTTGTGTTTTGTGTTTTGTGTTCATGGTAACCCTGATCAATTTTCTGTCATAACGACGTTGAAAGTTACTTTGATTTGTTTGCTTAGTGGTTAATTTATTTTAAGGGGAAATTAGATACAACAATTAACGAACTTCAAACTAAAATAGTTGAAAATTGAAGGAATGTTCATGGTACCATTATGTTTTCAAAGTTTTTACCATAATACCCTTGTGTTTTCAATTCATTGCCCATGATACCTTTGTGGTTTCAATTATTTGCTAAATAAAGAACATACCTCACTTCACACAATGTCATTTTCATCTCATTCATATCTTTCAAGAAGAGTTGATGTAAAGAACAATTCATGTCGGCACTCGAGATACAATATAAGAACAAATATACGAGCATTCGGTCCTGTAGACACCCACATTTGGCCGTTAGGTGTCTATAGCAGTTTCCAAAAAAACACCCGATGATGATCGAACACAAACATGCTTTAACTTACTCGAATATGGGCTCAAAATCATTGGCATTTGGCTTGGGCTTTTTACGGAGTACAAATCTCACAAAACCAACCTCAAATTCAGGCCCAGTGGGTCGTTTCAAGTCAGATAAGACTAATTTGGGTCGAATCCGACACCGAAGGCAAAACCGTCTTTTAGCGACCGAGTCAAAACCCGGTCAAAGATATTTTCCGAGGCATAGAAACCAGCCGTGTCACTCCACGAGTCCGGTTTGGCTCAAACACTACAAAAATCAGCTACAAAAGATATTAAACAAATCCGTTAAAGGTAGAATTCGATCCCCAGTGGGAATCCTACCCGAACACTCGACCGAGCACGAAGTATACTCGGCCGAGTACTCTTTGTCTATCCGGGTTCCATGCCTTCCCCACCAAGAAACGGAATCCTTGTTCCTCTCAAATTGCTTACCTTTCCTATCCTAACCGGTATTTCTTGTCACCCAAGCAAGATTACCTCTCCTAGCTTCAATCGAGGACCTCTCCTATAAATAGGACCCTCTCACACATCGATATACATCATCAACAATCCCCGACAACACAACATTCATGACTCATACACATTCATTAGCAATCATACACACGCATAGCATCGAATAACCGATAATTCAACCCGAGATCACGCCGCCTTAGCCTTAAAAACCGGCCACCTCTACCCGACACCCTACACGACCGAAACCACCATAACTCACCCACATCATCTCGACGCTCCCGTGCCTAAGCCACATTCCGACGAGCCCCGTTCCGAGAATACAAAGCATGTAGGTTGAGGGTGTAAAATCAAACCTGTTCTCTCCTTTCTCCTTCTCTCGTCTTTATCTTCGTCTTAGAGTCATCCGTCGTCGGTCCGTTTCATATGGGTCATCATCACGTTTTTTTCTTCTTTTTCTAATATCGATACTACTAGCTAATTTTCACAAAACAAACGTTCTTAAAATACGGTATCGACTCTCTAGTCGAATATCATATCTAAAAAGAACTAAAGTAATCCCATTGATGCTAAAAAATCGTCACGCGGTCTTAAAAACAAAATACGATGATTTTAACGCGGAGAGAATCAACATTGATTTTTCTAGTTCAATTTTCAAAACGATTTACAAAACATTTTTTCTAAAAAAAATCATTCCGAATATTTGATATTGATTATATAATCGAATATCGAATATAACGAATATCGCAAATTTAAGTCGAGTATAAATTATGCTATATTTATACGAGATTTAACAAAACTGTCGATTTGCTAAAAATAATCTCGAAAACAGGCCGCCATGCGAGTCACACGAGTCCTGTGCGGGTCGCATGGCCATGCGAGTCGCGCCTCACCCGCGCGGGTCGCGTAGGCTCCTGAAAACTGTAACACCGAAAAGCTATCCCGTCTTGATTTTTCAAACATCTTTTCCCTTTTTTATAAAACAGCGGGCTTTTCATGCATACTTCAGGTCTCGATAAATATTTTCTTGACCCCAGTCAAAGCGTGCTTAATCCATCACGTGTCATAGACTTTTCAAAACCATGCATTGCGTTATATTTACATCTTTTATTCAATTTACAAACCGTTACTAACCCGTTTGTTCATGTTTTCAGCAATTTATTTTATTGTTTGTTTTATTATACTAAAACGAACCTCGCATGCTAAAACAACTTTGACGTTAAATTTAGATGCATTAAATCGACTTAGCAACCCATTCAAATTCTCGCATGTTTAGGCAAAACAATGTTTGCATATCATTCCATCGTATTACTAATGCGCGTATTTTATCATCAAACGATATCTTAGTAGAGGTCGCTAATGTGCGGGCGGGGTTGGGTGTTCTTTGTGAACTTCCCAACACGTACCCTCACCCCTTACTCAGAACCATGGTTTCCGGATGTCCGAATCTATTTGCACACGAGAGTCATTCAATACACGGTATCCGATAATGTCGGTATCGGTATCAAATGCAAAGGGACGAACCCAATAACCTCTGACATCCTAATGGGCCGTATTTTGTACATGGCCCACTAAGATATAGAGTGGGTTCGAACGGGCCCAAACTCCCCCAAAGTTCGGTGGCGACTCCACTTCGATTTAAATTGCAATTCGACCCATCTCATATGGAGATTCATTCGCCTCCCCAAACCCGCGCGTGGCTGCGTCGGGGTGGACCTATGTTATGTCCACAGGTCCTACTGCAGCAAACTCATTTAAGCTATACTGCAAGTGCCTGGGATGAATGTCGTTGGTTTCAATGGTGCAAAGTTAGGACTACAATCTTCCATTCTAACTTTTAATGAAACCTTCAATATTGTTAAGGATCGAATCTCTAAACCTCGATATAAACTTCTGGTGCACAATAGAGCAACAAGCATCATTGTTTTACTTTAATAACCAAAATTAGGGTTTACAAAATGAACAATGTGACAAGCAATAAATAGGACTCTAACGAGCTTAGTCGAAAGGTTCATTGGTTGGTAACTAAGTACTAAACAAAGCCGCAAAGGTAATAGCTAAAGGTTAACAATTATAATTAAAGTCTACGGAGAATGGGTTCAACAAGCGGCTAAAGAATACATGCTAACAATATCATGGAACTACGTTACCTAGGTTCTTTCAACACCTCTCGGTTTAATGCTAACCACACAACGGAACATAGAGGCTCTCAATTTTATAAGGTCGATGTGCTGCTCATGCTTAAACAATACATATTTCAGACTCGCGATCTTTGAAATATGTTTAGCGTTTTAGCAAAATATTATGGCAAAGAACAAGTCAAGGGAACATTATCCTTAAAAAAACCCTAAAAAGCTCTCTAAACTATAGCGACCTAAGGTGATTTGTGCGACTGAAGAGACCTCTTATGCATGTTGGCTATGGAGGCCACCCCCTCTTCTCTACATAACATTACAAAAAGGAAGGCTATGACTGATAAGGCTAAAGTCGTATCATCTTAATCAAAATAACCTAACAAACAACTAACAGGTAGCTAGCAGTAAGTAAGAGTCGAATCCACAAAGAGACGGACGATTATCTCTAATTATCTATAAGTTGACTCTAAACTATTCTAATTCCGGTTTATTTGTGTTTTTTTCTAAACTAATGCAATAATGTAAATTAAAGGTGTTCTAATAATATTAAAGAGATCTAGAGCTTTCCGGTTCACTATGCAATTAAATTGGGTAAAGTTAATTAATCAATCAATCACAGTTATTTAGGGCAAAAATACGGCCTTTCGGATCTTATGTCAACCTTAGGATAGATTCTGACGGGCTCTCGCAGCTTACCAGATTATCCTACCCACTTACTTGTAAGTCTACCCTTACCAGGCTTTCGATCTTAGGTTCGGGTTCCTAAACATTCAACTAGTTCAACGTCTCAAACTAATCAAACAATGATACAAAACAAGTAGTAAGGCAATAACATATGAATAATTAATCAAATAAATAATCAAGCTAACATCCCAATTCAATTAACATAGATCCCCTTCAACCCTAGAAGAATTATTTAGCTACTCATAATAATTAACGATAAAGCAATAAAAGAATTAAACTTAATAAAAGACAATATGAAAATAAGAGAGAAGAGAAAAAAAATACAAATTACGAATAACTGAAAAATTAACTATCTAAAAGTATGTCTACAAACTAGAAGAATTCTAATAAAAAGTGTAAACTAAACTACTGAATATAAAAGCGTAATTAAATCTAACCCTAAGGAGGGTATATATACTGATAATGAGTCTAACCTTTTCTACTTTCCTAAATAATTAAGAAAAACTAATAAGCTAATAATATCACGTAGAATAAGAGTTATGATAAGTTACGAAGTCTAAGAATAGAAATCCCGCGAAACAGCTTCAAACCGGTCGGTTCGGGCCTGTCCCGACCGGTTCAGGGGCGTCCCGACCGGTTTGGGTCCGTCCCGACCGGTTCAGGTTTCTCTGCACTGCGCGATGAATTTGAAATGCTTGTTCTTTCTTTGTTACTTCTCGGAATTGGACGTGTGATATACTGTTGGAAAGTTAAAAGAAATTGATTTCCAACGCCACCAGAGTCATCTCGATCGGAGTTGTAGAACTCAAGATATTAATGTTTGAAGTCGACCCTTATTTTAGCGATCGTTCTTTCTTCTCGATGTGCATTTGTTTGAGCTTTCCAACTTATTTCTTTGTCGTTTCTTTTTGTTTCTTCACTTCACGTCCTTCTTCAAGTATTCATTTAGTATCCTCTAACTTTTATCACTTCTTCCTTGTAGATTTCATGCCTCGACTCTCGTCATTGCCCAAAATATAACCCAATCGCCTTCATTTGTTTCGTTTCCTACAAAATGCAAACAAAATACCCGACATAACAAAGAAGGATAAAAAGCTAGAAAAATGACACATAAAACAAACCAAAATAAAGGAAAAGTTGGGGTTAAATATATATATGAAATGAGTTCATCAATGGCTAGCAAGGAGAACCAATAGAACAACAATTTGAATCCCACTAAGACTTCAGGACCGGACATTGATACGGCCACCAAGCATGGTAGCAAGCATAACATTATAGGTGTTACGCCCTATGTATTCCCCGATGAGGAGGGCTTGATCGAGGAAATTCCTATAGAGGACGTGGATACACCATTGAATGAGGACAATGACGGAGAATAGTTTGAGAGACATGGACGTAAGATCATACGTGCCATGGACGAGGAACCGGAAGATTTATTACTACAATCGACAGTAAAAGATATGCATGTTGAACTTGAATTTTGGAAGATGGATGTCTTATGGTTTTGTCCTAGGTTCAAACCCTCCATGGCTTGTACGTATTTGAAGGGTATATTAGACGTGTTTGGAAGCATCACAAGATCGACGCCATCTCTTTTTTGCCTGATGGTGTTTTCCTTGTGTGCTTTGATACCCATGAAATGTAGCAGGCTGTTTTAGCGACTGACACTCATCCCTTATATATTAAAGAAGACACCATGATCAGTGACGTGGCACAATGACAATCCACCATTTAGAAATCCAACTTTGCCATTCAACTTACTTACTCTCACATTAAAGCTCAACTCCTTTACCACTACACCATTCCAATTTTTGTTGTCAAAACTATATAAACATAATACATATTGAGGGTCTTCTCTTACTTGTCCTAATATAATATTTATTCAACTAGTACTTTGTCTAATATAATATTTATTTAACGCAAGAAAATTGTCCTTCATCAATATTTGATTCTACGGTAAATTCGCATTGACAAGTATAAATACACTATTGATATCACTTAAGTTTGTGTTTTGTATTCGAGTGACTATAGTATAGCTAAAAATGTGATTTTGTCAAGGGTGATTTGGCTCGAAATCCGCTTAAATCATTGTAAGTTTTAAATATGAAAATCGAGGAGAGATTCGAGCTCAACTCGAGCTTGGCCAAATTATTCCTTCTATTTTATTTTACTTAATAACGTTTGTAACAATTAAAGTAATTTAGTGTAAAGTTGTCTTAATGTAACTTTTAAAGAAATTAGTACCACCTCCATTTTTTTTGTTTTTTTCCCACTTCTCTATTTTATGGGTGAAGTATATTAATGGAGTGAGAAGAAAATAGGAAAATGGAGGGAGTAGTTAACAAGTGAGTTACAATTTCGTATGAATTGTGTGAAACACATATTTTACAAGTACTCATTTCCACGTCATATGTCGTCATACTTACTATATCTTCTATATTTATCATACACTCTTCAAAATTGGGCGAAATCTACATACTCATGTGGGTTATTTGATTTAGATATGAAACACACTGTAATAATCGTCTGCGTCAATATTCATTTCTTTTACGTTATTTTCAACCAATATAGTCTTTCTGTTCATCCTCATATAGATTGTGATTTGTCTTTTTTATTCAAAAAAACACTTCAACCCCGTGAATTTTCAATGCACGGGTATTATACTATTCTTCTAGATTTAATAATTTCACAAATGTAGTATGCAATATAATCCACTATATGTTATAATGCTTATTAATTATCTTCAATATTTTCTAATGACAATGAAAACGCCTCAACCCCATGAATTTTCACGGGTTAGTACACTAGTATATTTGATAGTAAACCCGTCATAATAAAAAAATGGCAGCTTGACATAGATCTTAAGAAGGAAGATGTTAAATCTGTTCCTACTTGGCTTCGAATTCACAAGTTGCCACTCAAATATTGGGGAGTAAGCCTTTCTAAAATCGCTGGTACGGTAGGGAAACTTTTAAAAAGTGATGAGGCTACAGGGAAGAAAACACGATTGGGTTTTGCTAAATTTCTAGTTGAGGTGCGAGTAGATTAGAAATTCAACTCTAGCGTGAAGTTCAAGGATAAAAAATAACATGGGGTGGAACTTCCTCTCAAGTTTGAATGGAAGCCTATCACATGTACCAGATGCAAACATCTACCCAAAAACACGTTTTTCCATTATTGTTTTTAGGAGGAGCATTTTTTCCCCCAAAAACTCCGGAAACCAAATCTGGCTTACTCTAATTCTCTTCCTCGTAAGCGAGTTCTCCTTGATGTCCGGCCAATTGACATTGCAAGTCATTGTGATAAACAAATCATGTTTCCCATAGTATTTTACGAGAGCCATTGCATTAAGGTACCTTTTTCTCATGTCTCAAGAGACTCCTATGTAAGCCGGTCGCAAAATTACACACCTATCAATATAATATTTGTAGCGCAATCTTCACAATATCCCATAGTACATTTATGCTCATATGACGCCTAGTTATTCCTTAAAAATTCTTAGTCGTGAGCTTTCAATTTTGACGTACAAGTCCACAACATACTGCTAGAGACATCGTCCAACCATGAGCAAAAGGTTAGTGGACCGATTTTGAAGTTTGTAGCAATAATATTCTCTACATGAGATTTGCTTTATGCTTTCTTTATTCTGATGTGCCACACCTGCCAATAAGCATTTCAGTGATTTAATACGTGTATTTGTCATTGTGTGCAAGTCTCTAATGTTCTTACCTAAAAAAAACTTACGGTGTGACTTGTGTTCCAACAAGGACTCTATTGTGAATACATTATACACCGGGCTGTTGGGTTCAACTTCAGTTCTTTTGACACCGGTAGCAACACACGAATGTTTACTGATTCCTTGGTGTCATCCGCTCTCGCCTCTTGGGAATAGCAGTGGGTATTGTAAAGGGTCGTAGCATCCGTAATAATGCATGATCACGCACTGCTGTATAAGGGCCTCCACTCTCACTGGAACCAGAGCTATTTGACCAGATAATAGTAACTTCATCACATGTAGATGCGTTGTAAAATATTTGATCTTGGGTTAGGTTCTTGCTCAAAAGTATTTGTGTATCTTGTGTGACGTCCATATCTATTAGAGACCGGAAAAATCTGGCATAACGATTTTCATGTGTTATGCTCATCAGTATGTCTATGATGTTTTGGCGCAATTCAGTAAAGCAACCAACTCTTTTTTCAGCCTCCTGTTGTCCATCGTAAAAATGAAGATGTAAGTATTTAGGATTAGTATGTCATGTTTTTCTGTTCAAGGCATTTGAGGGCGGCCTCAATTTTTTCAACGGTTTGGTCTAGCATAGCATCTCCAAATTCCCCAATAGGTTCTCCTAACTTGTCATTCAAGGCAAGTAAGTATCTATCTCTTTCTCCCAAGTATTGCCTTCATTTTCATTCACCTTGTCAATTTGGCCTAGAAGAGTCTTATCTTCACTTGGTTTTGGCTTTTCGCTCATGATTTCAACTTTCTTGAGACCTATCTTCGGGACTTCCGATTTCTTTGAGGAATGAAATAGGTAAACACATTCTTTGATGACAAGACATTGTCATCTTCATCTATATCCTCATGTATCACCTCCACTCCTTCTACCGGCTTCAAAGTTGGTTGATGGATCTTGGGTTGAGATTGTCATGAAGGAAAGGTTTCAATCTCTCCAAAAATAAGATCTGGTTCATCACAAAGAAAATCATGTAAATCCGATTTAATGACATCAACATTGGCTTCCCAAAAGTTAATATGAGAATCATGTTCAATTCCTTCCTCGTTGTCAACCTTACCGATTGCATGACTTTCTTCATGGTTGCTTCTTAAAGCATTGGTGGTATGCGAGTTAAAAATGATACTCTCCTCGAGATCAACCCTTGAAGCTTCAACTTTTTCCATTATTCCCATAGCTTCATCATCCGAGCAACTCTTAACAATGATCCCTTGGATGACCCTCTCTTCTTCATTCGTGGCTTCATAATCGGATTGATTGCCTTGTGGAGAAAACTGATCTTCTTGCCTAAATGAACCTTCCTCGACAAGTTGTGGAGTCCGAGTGGTCAACATCGAGTAACGAGCTATGATTGCATTAAGTCGGGCATCTTGCACCTCATTTTCTTTTTGATGTTGGGCCATGAACTCATATTGGTCCTTTTGCATTTGAATCATTATTTCTTGTGGACTCTTTTGCATTTGAAGAATCATTTGATGAAGCTCAAAGTTGAGGATTCTTGGTTGTGAGTAATGTGAAGGTATTTGGTAATTGTTAGGATTTTGGAATGATCCTTGACAACTTTCATGATATCCAAATGAAGGGGGTTGATAAGATTGTTGATGAGATTGAGATAATTGGTAAAATTGTGGGTCTTGGTAATTTTTCCCATGATTGTCCAACGACGATTGATGGTAGCTTGGATGCGCCATTTGTAACAACCCGGATTTTTGAAGACTTAAATTAATAGATAATGCGGAAAATTATCTAAGTCGTTTAATTATACAGTATCAGAGTATGATAAAAATCCGGATCACTACGGATCCTTATAAGAAACGACTATTTAACAACATATTCTTGATAAACTAGTACAAAATATAGACCGTATTTTACACAAATATTTTATTAAGTCTCTCACTCGATCTTTTCCCCATTGCCCTATATCTGCAAAAATATAAAACAGAGGCCGCTGAGCGGAACAACAACCAAACCGTTCATCTAACATCACCTCATACACATAAGACAATCATGTGAATAACCAATAATATGCTTACAAAAATATTAAAGGATATATCACTTAACAAATAGTTTCCTTTAATTCAATTAACCAACATGTGAGGTGATGAAAACGTTAAAGTTTAAAAGATGGGACATTGTTAGCTATTTGATTTTAAATCATTTTTCTTGTGAACATATAAACACACGAGTCGTGGCTCCTAGTATCACCGTTACATTCTATTGGCGTGCATCTCACCGAAAGAAGTAACCGTGTTACCGACTCGTAGACCGAACTGATCTCATGAGGTTTACATCTCACTCATAAGGCTCAATTGGGTCGAACTTCAATTATATTATATATTTATTCAGACGGGGCTCTGGGCGAAATGAAAGCTGATGATTGCATTCTCTGCATCACCAAGAGGGAACCCGCAGTTTTCAGAATCTTGTTCTGCTCCCATAACCTTGGTAGTAATACTGATCAAGTACTTGTCTATATATACCCTACGTAGACTCTTGGACTGCAGTCCTCACTACCGTAGGACGACTACCTTAAACACTAGGTCGAATCTCGGCCGCAGCTTTTGAGTCTGCTTTTCATTACAGGTGCAGCCAAAACATCACGAGTGGTAGAATCCAACACAAGTTATTCGTTCCAGACTCGCATCGTAAACTTTATATAAAAGTTGTCCGTGAACAAGTAGTATTTTATTTGGCGACCTTAATAATTGGTCGGACTCATTTGAATATTCACTTTCCCAATTCTTGCGTTCAGATAAACAATGTGATACTTTATTCCTTTAGTATCATCTAAAACATCATATCTCAAATATTGCATACGAAGTATACCTTATTTTAAAATAGAAATCTATTTTAAATAAGGTTTTATATTAAATTAAACTTAAGGTATAAAAATATTGTGGACATGACATAGGTCCACCCCGACGCGGTCACGCGCGGGTTTGGGTAGGCGAATGAATCTCATGTGAGATGGTTCTCGGGTTGAAATTTAAATCGAAGATGGAGTCACCACCGAACTTTGTGGGAGTTCGTGCCCATTCGAACCCACTCTATATTTCGGTGGACCGTGCACAAAGTACGGCCCACTTTGATACTAGAGCTTGTGGGGTTCGTCATCTTTGCATTACGATATCGATGCCGAGTTTTCGGGTACCGTATATCGAATGACTCTCGTGCGCCAACGGTTTCGGGCATCCAGAAATCGAGGTTCTGAGTAAGGGGTGAAGGTACGTGTTGAGAAGCCCACAAAGGACACCCAACCCCGCCCGCACTTAGCGGCCTCTACTAAGATATCGTTCGAATTTTTAATACACGTGCTAGTGATTCGATTGAATGTTATGCAAACAAACGTTTTACGAGATGCGAAAAATTGAATAAGTTGCTACGTCGATTTAATGTATTTAATTCACGTCAAAGTGGTTTAGCATGCGAGGTTCGTTTTAGTACAATAAAACAAACAACAAAAATAAAAGCGCGAAAATAGATTACAAATACACGGGCGGAATACAGCCCGGATTTACAATACAACAAACGCAAAAATCGAAGCAATCGAAATAGCAATGATGATATGTAAGATTGGAACAAAGATGCGATGCATGGTTTTGAAAATATAGGCACGTGATAGTCTTGACACGCGACGATTAAAAGTCGTAAAAAGGATTTTGATAAGGCTTATTGTATGTTGGAGGTTCACGGTTTAGACGGGATGAAGGCCACTCGAACGAGTCATGGGAGGGATTCGATCGAGTATCCTACGTGAAAACCCCCTACCTATTTTTTGGGGTGCCACTCGATCGAGTGGGCTACGGCACTCGGTCGAGTGGGCTACGACACTCGATCGAGTGCCCCCTGTACGGACTGCTGTTCGTTTCGAATAGACGTCGAATTCGAAATTGCTTTTAGTTTTAAATCGATAGTTAACTGAACCGCATAAAAATACGATATCATTTATACTCGGTTCAGTTTTTGATACGCGTAACATATATTTTATTATTTACGAGATCGGTATCGGGGATTTTAGAAAAAGTGTTATAATGTCGATTTGAACTGAATTATGACGAAATTGATTCCCTCCGTGTCACGACACCGTTATTAATCCTTACGGATTACGTGGTGTACGATTCGACATCAACAGGTTCCGTACTAACTCGAAAAAAGGCATTGAATACATTTAATGATGAATATCTGCGATCGCATCACGCCCTTGACTCTTTAGGGCGGCGCTCCTCGAAAGGGCGCCACCACTGTTACAACTCGTAAAGCGATTAGAAGGATCTTTAATGGGATTCATTTTTAAACATATTCGTTTCAAAATTATTTTATAAGTTTATGTATGCGCGGTTGTATTAAATATCAACGATAAATAAATAATACTAGTAACAAAAGAAATGAAATAAAAATACATAAAAAAACGGAGAAGAGAAGAGAGAAAGGAGAAATGTCGGGATTGAGTTTTACACCCTCAACTTACATGCTTTGTCTCGGAGATCGGCTCGAATAGTATTGACTTAGACATGGGAGCGTCGAGATGTATATACGAGAGTTATGGTGTGTATGATTAGGGAAGGGATTTGACGAGTTTTGCTCTCGGGGGTGGCTTGTATACTAGAGTGTATGAGAACTCTAAGGAAGCCTAAGTATGTATGGAGATGTGAAGGGTTGAAGGTGATTGAAAGGTTGTAAAAAGTTGTCAAGTTGTGATGGGTGATGGGGTATTTATAAGAAAATACCCCGGTTTAGGGTAAAAAGGGACCACTCGATCGAGTGGTGTAGATGCACTCGATCGAGTACCCGGTCTAACGCCGGTTCGCAAGCCTACTCGACCGAGTGGGCCTGAACCACTCGATCGAGTGGGTCTGGACGGAGTGAGATATTTTAAGAAGGAAATTCTATCTTTTTTGAAGAGATTTGGTGGTTGGGGTTTCTTTCTAGAAACGTATGTAGCTGATTTTTGTGTCGGATTAGTCTTTGACCGGGTTTTGACTCGGTCGCCAAAAGACGATTTTATTTCCGGTGTTGGTTTTGACCCAAATTAGTCTTATTTGACTAGAAATGACCACTGGGCCTGAATTTGAGGTCAATTTTGTGAGATTTGTACTCAGTTAAAAGCCCAAGCCAAATACTAATGATTTTGAGCTCATATCGGAGCGCGTCAAAGTACGTTTACGTCCGATCATCATCGGGTGTTTTGTCGGAAGCTACTATAGACACTAGCAGGGAAAATGCGGGTGTCTACAAATATATTTTAAATTTTAACATTTTCCGAAAAATACAATTTAAATCATACTTAGTCGATTTATAAAATTCGACGTGAAATTACTTTTAACAATTATGATCGTCGTATAAAAGTTTTAAAATAATTTAAGTTTGTTTATTATAGAAAACAAAAATTTAAGTTTATAAAATATAGTGGAGTAAAATTACAATCGTAAATAAGCAATAAATGTATTAAACTAATTTAAACTTGAACGGACTATAAATAAGTAAAAATTTAACACGATGAACAAATAATATAAAATGGAGTTTATAAGTATCAGAACATAAAAACACGTAAAAATATAATTAACATAAATTTAAAATAACGTAAGTAAATTTTACTCTCTTTAGGTTCTTTTAACTATTTTATCAGTTTCTTGAATAAACAGAGATGTAAAGGTGATAAATTAATCTTAACAAGTGATAATTTAGTCAAGTTAAATTTAGTCATAAACGAAATATATAACATGAATAAAATATCACGTAACATTTTTATATATATATAAATAATTTAGTCATACAAATAAGCCTAAATATTTAAATAAGCAATTTATTAAGTTGGTAACACGATATATATATATATATATATATGTATGTATGTATATGTATGTATATATATATATATATATATATATATATATATATATATATATATATATATACATACATATACATACATACATATATATATATATATATATATATATATATAATGTTGTCAGAAGAACAGTTTGGTTACCTTAATAGCTACTATTTATTAATTATATTAAAAGCTAAAGATTGTCTGGGTCGATGATATCGTCGAAGTTGGGAATTTCTTCTCCTCCTTCTTCTAGAATAATACGTTTACCATACAAAATAAAATAAATTAGTTAAATTCTGACCTTACTAAAATAATAAAAAGTAAAATAATAAGTACAGTAATTAAAATAGACTAATAAGATGAAAGGTTTGAGGAGTAGTAAATACTTACGTACTTACGTAAAGGAATAAGTTTACAAGTATGTTGATGATATGAAAAAAAATAAGTTACGAGCACTCCTATTTATAGGAGTAAGTTTTTCCTGCTACATAACTCTAAAGTTAAAATAGGCAATAACTCTGATCTCCTGTGAGACCGTCTCACGGTAATCTTACCGTACGCGTGAGATCTCTCACATAGGAAGTGATTACAAATTTAGTAACCACCTCTTATGTGAAAGATCTCACGGTAAATTACCGTGAGACGATCTCATATGAGTTTTTGTGTAAAACAGGTGACATTAGTTAGATTCCTAGATTCATGCATGAAATACATGCATGTTCAACAAGAAGACGTAAAAAAAAATTAAATCTTTTTTTTAATAAGGTCTCAAGTAATTCATTTCCATCCATATCTCAGACAAACAAACGTCTTTTATTCTTAAAAAGTTGAAATGTAAGTTACTGAATTAAAATAATGGAATCCGTAGAATTTATTTATTTTATTTTTTTAAAGAAATTTGTAAGACGTAAATACGTTTCGTAGTCTTGTTCACGACCTCGTGTAATGAAATTTTAAAACGTTATATAAAAGTTACGGAAAATTATTTTTTTATTTTACGAGATGAGAAAACATTTCTAATTTGTCAAAACGACGGTTTACTATTAAATTATTTTCGAGTGTTAAACTTTGTTTAACGAAAGATATTTTTTTTTTTGTTTATTAAACACGGATTGTTACAGTCTTCCCCCCTTAAAATAATTTCATCCTTGAAATCCTGGTATAACTTAAGGGTTCGACATAGGTTTAATATTCTACCTGAATCAAATAGTTATGGGTGTTTCTCTTGCATTGAGGCCTCAGTTTTCCACGTGGCTTGTTCATATTTCTGACCTCTCCACAACACTTTGACAAGGGGTATTACCTTTCTCCTTAAGGTACGTACTTTCTTTTCTAGGATTCGAACGGGCCTCTCCGAATAAACAAGGTTTGGTTCTAAGAATATCGCATCTGGTGTAGTAATGTGTGATGGATCACTTCTATATCTCCTTAATTGGGATACATGAAACACATTGTGAACTTTCTCTAGGTCAATGGGTAAATCTAATCGATATGCTACTTGACCTATTCTATCCAAAATCTCATAAGGTCCGATATACTTAGGACTCAATTTTTCCTTAACTCCGAATCTTCTCACCCCTTTCATTGGTGCAACTTTTAGGAATACCTTTTCTCCAACCTCAAATTCAATTGGTCGTCTATGCGTATTTGCATAAGCTTTTTGTCTATCCTGCGCGGCTTGAAGTTTCTCTCGAATTATTCTGATCTGTTGAATTTGGTCTTGGATAATCTGAGGTCCTAAACCGACATTGTCACTAATGTCATCCCAATATAATGGGCTTCTACACTTTCTACCATATAGTGCTTCAAAGGAGCACATCCCAAACTAGTATGGTAACTATTATTGTATGAAAATTCTATTAACGGAAGGTTCTTCTCCCAACTTCCTGGAAATTCTAGAGTACATGCTCGTAACATATCCTTAAGGGTTTGGATAGTCCTTTCCGTTTGACAATCAGTTCCTGGGTGAAAAGTTGTGCTCATTCTAATCTTACTACCCAATAATTGTTGTAATTTGTCCCAAAATTTCGACACGAATCTCGGGTCTCGATCTAAAATAATTTCCTCGGGTACTCCATGAAGTCTGACTATTTTGGCTGTGTAGGCCTCAGCTAATTGTTCTAATCTCCAAGTTTCTTTCATGGGTACAAAATGTGCGACTTTTGTTAATCTATCTACGATTACCCAAATAGCGTCTTTCTGACCCTGTGTCCTCGGTAATCCCATAACAAAGTCCATAGAAATTGAACTCCACTTTTCTCTAGGTATATCAAGAGGTTGTAACAGGCCTCCTGGTCTTTGGTGTTCATCTTTACCTTCTGACAAATGAGACATTTGGCTACAAACTCAGCTACATCTCGTTTCATGCCCGACCACCAAAATCGTTGTTTCAAATCTTTATACATCTTATCTGATCCTGGGTGCATAGAATACTTAGAACTATGAGCTTCGCTCAGATTCTTATTCCTTAAAATATAATGATCGGGTACACACCATCTACCCTTAAATCTCAAGCTTCCATCTTGATGAATATATAGTGAAATCCTGTTTTCCACTCGTTTGAACTTCTTCTCACAGTTTCATTAGTTCTGGGTCTTCCCATTGAACGGTTCTTATCTCATGAAATAGATCAGGTTCAACCACCATGTTAAATAATGTTGTATCTCCATGATTTACCATTTCTATGTCAAGTTTCTCCAGTTCATAAATCAATGTACTTATCAAATGACTTTTCTTTCTGCTCAAGGCGTCAGCCACCACATTGGCTTTCCCTTCTTGGTATAGTAGTTCAATGTTGTAATCCTTAATCAGTTCTAACCATCTGCGTTGTCTGATGTTCAACTCTTTCTGAGTGAATATATATACTTAAGACTCTTATGATCAGTGTAAAACTTACACCTAACTCCATACAAATAATGTCTCCAAATCTGTAAAGCGAAGACAACGGCGGCTAATTCCAAATCATGAGTTGGGTAATTCCTTTCATGAAATTTCAATTGTCTCGAGGCATAAGCTACAACTTTCCTTTTCTGCATTAGTACACATCCTAAACCGTTAAGTGATGCGTCACTGTAAACTTCATACTCCTCTCCATTAGTTGGTAATGTTAAAATCGGTGCAGAAATCAATCTTTCCTTAAGATCCTGAAACGCTTTCTCACATTCCCAGGTCCAAATATACTTTGATTCTTTCTGAAGTAATTTTGTCATGGGTCTTGATATCTTTGAAAATTCGGATACGAATCTTCTATAATATCCCGCAAGTCCTAGAAAACTTCTTACCTCAGTCACACTCTTAGGTGTCTGCCATTCCTTAACAGCCTCAACCTTTGCGGGGTCTACTTGAATTCCTTCCTTACAAATAATATGTTCCAAAACTGCAACTTCATGTAACCAAAATTCACACTTGGACAATTTAGCGTACCACTTGTGATTTCTCAAAATATTCAAAATAGTACGTAGGTGTTTTTCATGCTCGACAAAGTCCTTAGAATACACCAAAATGTCATCGATAAATACTACCACGCAAGTATCCAAATATTGATGGAATGTTCTATTCATCTGATCCATGAAGACTGCTGGTGCATTGGTTAACCCAAAAGGCATAACTCGAAACTCATAATGACAATAACAAGTTGTAAAAGCGGTTTTCACAATAGATATGTCACTAATTTCCATCTTGTCCTCATTCTTAGTGATGTTACAAAGGTAAACTAGACACCCTTTTCGATACAAACTCATTAGTTTCATCGCTGATACTAGCTTAGTCTTTTGATTCGATCTTAAGCCTCTATAGGACATCCGATCTCCAAATGGGCTCCTCAAAGTTAACTTCTGATCCCTACACTCAAATTGAGCATGATACTTACCTAACCAATCCATCCCAAGAATAACATCAATATTAGGGAGGTTAAAACTTATCAGGTTAGCTAAGAAGGTAGACTCCAATATGATAATAGGCACATCCTCAAATAATACGTTACAACTCACAACTTGACCGTTAGGTAACGATATAGCTGCATTCACACTCATAGGATTGGATAAGTTCGCTCGGGTGGCAAAAGAGGGTGATACATGGGATAAAGATGCCCCCGTGTCGAATAACACGCGTGCCAAACATGAGTTAATTGAAAACATACCAGAGACAACATCAACATCCTCAAATTCCCATGCGTCCATCTCTGTTAAGGCATAGACCTTTCCCTGAATTCTTGCATAAGGTGGTCCTTGATTCGCGTTAGTTCCTGGTTTCTTTGGACACTTAAATGACTTGCGTCCTTCCACTTTACAGTAGAAGCATGTGATAGGTTGGCCATTACATTGTTTGTTAGGGTGAGCTGGACGGTTGCACATAAAACAAGTGGTAGTATCTTTCGCTTGCGGTTGGTTTGTAAAAGAGGTATTGTTGGCTCGGTTAGTATTCTGGTAGTTAGGTTTCTGATAGTTGTTCTTATACACTGGTTTCTTAAATTGTTTTGGTTAGAATTATTTTTATTGAAAAAGGGTTTCTTCTTTTTCTTATCAGCTTGGATCACATTGTTCACAATTAAGGCTTTCTTATTAGCTTTCTGAAAAGTATCAAAGTCAAGTCCCGACATAAGTTTTCCTAACTCGGTTTCCATTCCCCGAACATATTGGGCAATTCTAGAGGATTCATCTGGCACTAGTCTCTTAGCAAATTTGGACAACTCCTCATACTTCTTAGTATAGTCATGTAAGGCCATATATCTCATTTCTAATTGGTTAAATTCCTGCTCCTTTTGCCATCTCATTGCGGCAGGGTAAAACTTATCCTCAATTCTTCCCCCAAAGTCATTCCAACCAGCTCTGGGTGTGGCTATATGTCCTTCCTTAGCAATACTCCACCAACTATTTGCTTCATCTTTCAAAAAGTAGGTTGCTACGTCCACCATTTCCTCAACAGGTGTGTGGCTAAGTTTCAGAAGTTTTTCCAGTTCCTCTAACCATTCGAATAGGTCTGTGGGGTTGTATGATCCAGAATAGGTAGAGGGTCGGTGTTTAGAGAATTTTTCAAAAACTGACTGATGGTTATGATTAGGGTTCTGATTGTTATCATTCATAGCTTGGGTTAAAAGGGCTTGGGTTGCGGCTAACTGACTGACCATCCCAGTGCTAACGTCCTCAAAGTGTTGACGTCTTGCTTCTTCTTGATTGTTTCCATTTCTCGTCATCTGTGATTTTCGTTAATGTGCAAAGGTTACAAAAATCAAGGATTACACACAATGCTATTTAGTTAGGTACTAAATTATATATATATATATATATATATATATATATATATATATATATATATATATATATATATATATATATAAAACATATTTTAGAAAGTTTTACAACATATTACAAAAGTAGTTTACATCTTTTATTCATATGATTACGGAATAACACTAAAATTTGTTAGATTTTACAAGCTTTCTATTTAGACCTTTAGCAAAATAGTACAAGGGTAATTTAAACTCGTCTCACTTAATAAAATCCTTCAGGTGGGCATTTCTCTTGCCACTAATCTTTGTATTTATCCCCAAGAAAGTCTACGGCAAAGAGGGTTTTCCATTCATCCAGTACTTTAGCATAACGAAATCCGATCTCCATATTTCTGCACCAATATCCGTGCTCTGCTACTATTCCTACAAAGTAGTCTGGTCCATATCTCTTAAAACTGACGTTTGCGTCTATTAACTGTTCCTTTTTACTAATCAATTTGTACTAGAAAGGTTGGAAACAAAATTTAAATTCATAGGCTTTATCAATCTAATTGGTTTGCTTATCCCTTCAGTCATATTCTGCAGCCTTCTTTGCGGCTAACCATTTTCTAAACCGGTTTCTTTTTTTGGGAAACATGTCCATGTTTGGATTATTTGTCTTCATTAGGCTGTAATTGATCCTCAAAAGTTAAAATAACTTATCCAAAGTTTAGTTTAGATAACAATTCAAAATAAGGGAACGTAAGGTTTTTAGCCCTGCGAATGTGACTTAGCTAGTGTTGACGTAATCAATAAAGGATAATGTGAAAAAAATGGAAAAGAGTAACTCTTAGAAATAGAACGATACATACATACATACACACACACACACACACACACACACACACACACATACACACACACACACACATACACACACACACACACACATATAGAGAGAGATACCAGATACATCAAGTTTTTAAAAGCCCGAGTGGTTATCCACCGTTCTGATACAAAATTTTGCCAATCTATGACGAAACTCAAGTGGTACATAATACATTCTGGTTTAGTTGCTATATATACTACAGTCATATAGTCTGAAAAGTACTCTTCATTATCCTAAAATTTCTAATCAGAAGGAGGTGGCATTTCCTCCGGGTTTATGTCAATCGCGTCAGGTACGGTTGCCTCATGGGCACGCCTATGTTCTACTATAAATGTCTCATAGTGTCTCAGATAGCGGGTCACCCTAGAGTATAAAAAATGAGCAGGGTACCTTACGTGTCCTGCCGTTTGATGTTCCTCAAGATCACGTCTGTAATTGAAGCTGGGAAATCCCCAGTCTCTAGTAGTTGGGAGGGTACGGATTAGAGCATAACCCCTAAGCCTCTGACTAGTCATGTATAAGGGGCTGACTTGATCGGCGTAATAGCGAAAATAGTCTTCCAAAAATAGAATATGAGAGTCTATACTCTCTAGGGTGGGCTGAAATGAAAAGTCTTCTGTTACCAGTGGAAGGTCTGGCATCAACCTATTATTGATGGGATAAAAAGGGTTAGTACAGTAAAAATCTTAGGAAGGTTGGGTACAGTACCATATTTTCTTAAAAATTTTGGTTTCTCCTTATCCTACTATTACACCTTAGTGACCTTACACATAATCACACAATTAACATGAAAGATAACACGTAAGCGTTTCCCTTAAATCATTTCTACCCCGATAAATTATTTAGTAGGATCTTAACTGTTTCTACGTGAATCTCTCATTTTAGTGATCTCATATGGTCTTAGTATATTAATAAGTCTACCCAGGCACGCTCCTCGTTAGGTAAATGAAGCTCAATCCTCATTTACGGTCACAAGGTCGCTCTCATATCAACTATAACAACCCGGATTTTTGATGACTTAAATTAATAGATAATGTGGAAAATTATCTAAGTCATTTAATTATACAGTATCAGAGTATGATAAAAATCCGGATCACTACAGATCCTTATAAGAAACAACTATTTAACAACATAGTCTTGATTTACTAGTACAAAATATAGACCGTATTTTACACAAATATTTTATTAAGTCTCTCACTCGATCCTTACCCCATTGTCCTATACCCGCAAAAATATAAAACAGAGGCCGCTGAGCAGAACAACAACCAAATCGTCATCTAACATCACCTCATACACATAAGGTAATCATGTGAATAACCAATAATATGCTTACAAAAATACTAAAGGATATCACTTAACAAATAGTTTCCTTTAATTCAATTAACCAACATGTGAGGTGATGAAAACGATAAAGTTTAGAAGATGGGACATTGTGTTGTGTGCTAAATTTAGACCGTTTTTCCCCTCATTTAGACTCATTTTTTTCCCGTTTTGCGAGACTAAAGTGCAATTATTGCCCTATTTTGAGTCTTTCTCGCATTAGCATCCCTCTTGTGCATTTTACGTGTTTTTGGTAGTTTTTCTATCAATTTTGATAGGATTTGGCGCCAAAAGCATGATCAAGCTTCCACGAGCACAAGAGAGGGAAATACTGTCCTAAAAGCAATGCACAAAACTTAAAGTTCAAAGCCATCCAATCATACGACGAAGAATGAGACAAGAAAAGAGGTCAGAAAAACATCGGGTGAAGTTTCACCCGATGAGAAACGACCGGGCGAAGTTTCGCCCGACGGTAATTTTACCTCCCCGAAGATCTTCAGGAAAGCTTCTCCACCGGGCGAAATTTTTACCCACCGGGTGAAGTTTCGCCTGACGGTGAAGGTGTCCAAAAAATGCAAAACTGGAAGAAGTTCACCGGGTGAAACCACCGGGTGAAGTTTCACCTGACGGTATTGGTCCGTGTATGGCAGGGTGAAGTTCACCACATGAAGACTTAAAGGGTCAATGTCTTACTAATGGAGCAAAAAGTTGGATTTGGGCTTAAGTTTAAGGGTCCATTGACGCTTTACTATATATATGCATACCCTAGTTAGTTGCCTAAGTCATTCCATTACACCTCCATTAGTATACTACTTACCATCAATTTAGTAGTTCATTCTATTAGTATTTCTAGTAGTTCTCTATAATTCCCTTAGCTTAGATAGTAAGCTAGTAGTAGATCTTCATAGTTTTCTTCATCAATTCTCTAGATTTACATTCAAGCTTTGTAGAATTTAAGTTTTTATTGAAGATTTTTGGAGATTATTAAAGGATTAGTGACAAATCCTTTGTCCTCTTCATCAAGATTCATCTTTTATTTATGCAATCTTGTTCTTTATTGTTGATCTCAATAGTTGGTATATTTCTCTTCCTCTCCCTAATCTCTAGACTAGATTTAATTTCATTCTTTCATTATTGCATCGTTTTCGATTTATTTTACATGCATTGTTCTTTGATCGTCTTATAGTTTATTTTAGTAGATCGTTATTTTCTTCATCATTTTGTCATTAATTTCTCTAGATTATATTTATGTTGTCTTAGATCGTTTTATGTTTCATTTTGTTGATTGTTATTTTGCTCATCATTTTGTTGTTATTTTCTCTAGATTTCATTTATGTTGTTTTAGATCACTTCCTATTTTATTTTGTTAATTGCAATTTCCTTCATAGTTTTGTGGTTAATTTATTAGATAGTAATTTTCATTATTGTTTTGTTGTTATTTTCCCTAGATTTAATCATTATGCTTGTTTTTGTTGTTTTTTTCATTGTCATTGTTTTGTTAGTTTCCATTATTATGTGTGAGTAGATTTCTTGTTGGGGGGTTTAGGGAGGAGGATCTTGGATTATTTGAATTGAGCAGTTTTTGGTTGGTTGCTTGCTTGTTGGTTTATCTTGTATGAGGTTGTTGTGTCATTGTTGTTTTAGTCCGGGCAACTAGACCGACCTTGACTCATTTCTATCAATATGGGGAAACTCGGGGTAGAAATTACCTTAACTTGAGACTTACCCTTCTTCACCGCGAAAGCGGGTTCTTAGGTGGGTTGGGTGAAGAAACCGAAAGGTGCCATTTTCCCTTTATCAATGTTGTGACCGACCCAATTCCAATTTTCTTAGACCCCAATTTCCGAATTCCGACTTCCCCTTAACACCTTTCCCATATTTGATCATCTCTTTTTTGCGTGGCTCTTAAAGTCCAATTGCAAGCAATCGGTTTTCTCCCACATTTGTAGCTCACTATGTGAGGTTTTGACTCCGAAATTTTATAAAATTGATTCACCGTCAAGCAATATGTGGTCACTACTTCAGTCAACGACTTCTTGTTCAGAAATGTTTGACCAACAGAGAACTCCCCTACAATATCATAGGAGACAACATGTTTCCAACTTGCCCAATTGGTAGCATGTGATTGCTCAATGAGAAGATTACTAGTGAATAAAGGGTTTGGGGCGGTGGGCGACACAAGATCAAGGTTCTCATCCTCATCACTGGGCTCCGACTCCTCTAGTCTTTCATCAACATCATCCTCTACCTCATCTCCCTCTATATGACCATCATCTACTACGACACCCACGTTATTATTTGCCAATGACACAAAATGATCATCGTTACCAAAATGTTCACCCGTTTGTGTAGGAGACATTACCAAGTATAGAAAAGGTTGTCATCATTCAACATCCTACTAAAAGAGGTGTTTGGTAATATAAATGATGCGCTAGTTTGTTGAGAGATTTGAATAGGCACCAAGTCAACATAGATGTCCATTGACCCTACCTTTGAATGACTTATGCTAGCCCACATTGCTTCTAATGCACCATCATTGTTCAGTGCCAAAACTTTAAAACACCCAACACTGGGATATTTCATTTTAACAACTAATTCAAACATACTACTATCAACCCCAATACCCCTGTATATTTCACTAATAAGCTCATTGTAACTCATCTTAGTACTAGAGAAAATGAAACACTCTTTGCCTCCTCTATAAGTCACATAACCACCGTCTTCTACTATTTCACCCTCCCAATAACACATTAGGTGGAAATTGAGTTTCTCCATCCTTATGACAACAAACAAACAAACACCCATCAACAACAATTCAACAAACATATGTAAGTTACATATGGAGCCAAAACCAAGTTGAGAGAACATGTCATGAAATGGATTGTGAGGGTGCATAACCCAAACAAAAACAAGCATCACTAACAAACACCACTTTCCGTCCACTATCCTATTGAAAAATATCTTCATAACCAAATCTTCTCTCAAAATTTCAAAATCAACCGCATGAAAGGTAGTATACCGTCTAAGTGTACAACTAACTGTCAATATATACTCCGTAGAACACTAAACAAATGAATATTGCTAATTTCTCGTCCTAATTTAATTTGTTAGAATTAATAATATAACCAATTTTTTCATTCTAATTTTGAAAGAAAAATAACAACATCAATAATACAAAATTACCTAAAATTAACAACAAACCCTAACCTAGAAATACAACAAAAATCTCAAATTCTAAGCTATTAAGTTAACCTAAACTAAACTAACAATTTTTAAGCAACCTAAGACAACTTTATGCATTTCAAACTATCCTGCAGTAAGAATAATAGAAATTTATAAGAAAAAGATATACTAAAAATCAATATAACCACTCATAAATCATTGCTAAGCAATAAAACAATTCATATGAAGCCAATTTGTACAATTACAACATGAATTAAGAGGGGAAAACAACTTTATTACTAGTTAGGGACAATTACAACATAAACTAAGAGGAAGACCCATAAAAAGAGGGAAAACGAATTACCTTGAAATTTGGGGGGAAATCACCAACAAATTAGTAAGAGAAGGATTGGTAGTAGCTAGACACTATGTTTATGAATTTTAATTGGAATTTAAGCAGAATTAGAGTAGATTTTTTGGGCAAAATCGGGTTAGGGTTTAGAAAGGGTTTTCTTTTGAGTAAGCTGAAAATGGGGGAAGAGATTGTGAGAGTGAAGACCGTTCTTTTTTTTTTTGGTCGTGCTTTTTCCTAACGACCTTTCACTCAATCCAAACGACCTCGTTTTGTCCTTGTCATTTCATCTATTGACATTTTATTTCTATGCTTTTTCTCTCTAAAAATCCTAAACTCCATCCACCCATAAACTCACCATGAACCATCACAAGTATAGAAATTGTCCGGATCGGTGTCTCAGTGGGGAGGAATGGATGAGGTCAGTAGGGGCTGGGTGGTGAGGCGGTGGGGGACGGGTGAGTGGGTGAAGGTCGGATGGGTGGTAGATGGGTGATGGTGGTGAGTCGAGTGGGTGGTCGGACGCTCTAGGGTGACGATGGTTGGGGTAATGGGTGGTTGGGGTGATAGGGTGGGTGATGGAGGCAGTACACCGTAGGTTTTGGGTCCTTTTTTTTTCTTTTTTAATTTTCTTTCTTTTCTTAATTTCTTTTTTTAAGATATTTTTTTTCTAAGTAATTTTTTTTGTTTTGTTTTATTAATATGAAATATTTTTCAAATTTATAAATAAATCTTTATTAAATATTTAAACCTAAATAATTAATCAAATAATAATTGATGAGGGTCGGTAGCCTGCTCCGGGCCGCCTGCTTAGCAGGCCCCCAGAAGACCCAACCCAAGGAACCCGGGAACCAACCCGGCAGACAATCGGAGTAAAAACACTAAAAAGAGAACCCCCTGGGGACAACTTCATACAGTCGCCTGTCCGACAGGGCGATGCAGCCTGCTCAACCCGGCCTCCACAGAACCCCTATCCGCCTGTCCTCTGGGGAAATCCCCGCAGGCAGGGCAGGGACCACCAAGGGGCCCCCTCGTCATTTCGCCTAAGATAAATGAGAATGGGTGAATGAGGTGAAGCCACTTGTCACCCCCTCATCCACCCATCCTTCTTCTACTTCCCTCTCTTGTGGGAAGGTATAAATACTCTTCCATTTCCCACAAGAAGGGGGTTGGATTTTCTCTCTCTAGACTTTCACTCTAAAACAGCCACCTAGCTCCTCAAGAGCTAGGTTTTCTCAAGGCATTTTCACGGACTGACTTAGGCATAGGAGAGGGTTCCCTCGGACACCTCCGAGGCCCTGTGCGTTCACTGTGCAGGGAGCAGGCCACTCTCGCCGGGAAGGTCCGATCGCCGGAGTGAAAAGAAGGGGAGACCGAAGGAAATTGATCGATCATCACATTAGAAGCACTACATCTTAGAGACCCGAATTCGTTGTCGGGTTAATTGTTTCCGATACCGGAACAATTTGGCGCCGTCTGTGGGGAAGATCTGGTTGTATCCACGAATTACCCACAAAAAATCAACCATTCCCAAAAACAAAATTAACCAATTGGGGCAATCATGCCTGAGATTGTCGACGCTAGTATAGGGGCAGGTCCGACGGTCCCACCGGTGACCCCAATATATGGCATGCCGCAGCCAGGGAGGGCTCCCGCCGCCGCGATCCTCGGGGTGGGGGGAACCAGTCTCCTGGGCATGCCAAATACAGCTGTGGCACCAGGGCAGGAGGCACATCCAGGGCACACCCAGAACCTAACCCCAGCTCAGATGGTACAGACAGCTGCCTTCCTCTCCGCAATGCTCAACCAGGAGTTCACCCCTGAAGACCTGGTAGGCAGGGTCGCAACGACCCACAGGCAGCCCCGCTCAGTAAGCAGAGAGGGGGCTGGGGGTACGAAGCGAACCGCCGCCAAAAACGCCCAGAGGAAGGCAAGGAGAACAGCTCAAGTATACGCACAGGTACAGAGGCGTATCACAGCAGGCAGCCAGGAACCGCCTGCTCAACAACAGGCGTTCTCTATACACACTACGGAGTCCACGTCCAGGGAGAAAAGGGGTCTGTCTCAGGGACTGCAGGATCGAATGAGGCACAGGGAGCCTGCGTCTAAGCGCCTGGAAGAAAAGCAGGGCGGAGTCTTCTCCAGGTTAACGCCAGCAACAAAAGGACAGCCAGCTCCAGGGCTGTCCCAGAGCCTGCAGTCTAGGCTTAACCGGGGGCAGCCGCTCGAATCAAGGTATCACCAGGATGACAACCTCGGTCAGTCCCGGAGAAAGCGGTCCAGGCAACCCTCCCCTGACACGGAGGACGAGGCAACGAGCAGACGACCACCAAAGCACCGCTCCCCCAGTGCGAGGAAACCGGCCCCTAGACAGTGGGATGTTCACGGTAACCAGTCTGGGGAAAGCAGGTCACGGGTGGTAGGCAGGCCTACGAAGACTCCTCTCCATCCTGACGTACAAGAGTACCCCATCCCGAAGATCAAGATGCCCACCGTCAAGTTTGACGGGACTACAGATCCAGAGGACCATCTGGCGGCATTTGAGAGTCACATGGGCATGTATGATGTGGATGATGCAATCTGGTGCAAAATCTTCCCAACCACCCTTGCAGGACTTGCACAGGGATGGTTCAGGGACCTTCGCCAGGGGTCGATCAGCTTCTTTATAGAGTTAGCCGAGGCATTCCTTGAACAATACGCAGGGAACAAGAGGAGACGGCTCACTCGGTTTGACCTTATGACCTTGAAGCAGAACAAGGGCGAGAGCGTCAGAGAGTACCTAAAGAGATTCGACTTGTCCTACCAACAAGTCAGGGAGATTGATGATTCAACTGCTGCCTACGCCCTGACAATCTCCCTGCTCCCAGGGGAGATGAAGAACCAGATGATCAGAGCCCAGCCTGAAATCCTGGCCAAGGCCAGAAAAATTGCCGAAGGGTTCATTCTACAGGAAGAGTTTCACAGCCTGCCGGACACCCCTACAGGCCATGCAAGGCCGCAAGGAGGACCACAGGGTGGACGTGGAAGGAACGAGCCAGGCAAACAGAAAGAGGAGGGGGATACCCCCAAGAAAGAGCGCACAACTTACCAGCCAAGGTTTGACAGCTACACGGCCCTCAACAGGCCGAGGGCAGAGATCTTTGAGCTGGAGAAAGAAACAGCAAAATGGTATCGCCCGAATAAGCCGCGCAGCCCGAAGGGGGATCCTAAAAAATTCTGCACGTTCCATGATTGCATAGGCCACACCACTGAGGAGTGCCGGCACTTAAAAGAGGAGATAGAAAAGCTCATAAGAAACGGCTGGCTGAGTAACTATGCAGCGAGGAACAAATCCCAAAAGGAGGCGGAAGACAAGCCTGAGGGTTCGGCCCAAAATCGCATGATAATTCATGTAGTGTCAGGGGATGCAGAGGGACGAACAAGCAGACGAAGCCAGAAAAGGCAGATCCGCGAATTACGGAATCAGATTTGCTACACCGAGAAGGCAGGGAGCCTAAGGGGCACGACCCTGAGCATCACCCCTGAAGACGCAGGGAGAGTAATATACCCACACAGTGATCCTTTGGTCTTAACTCTTGAGATTAGCAATCACATTGTCAAGAGATGCATGGTGGACACTGGCGCCTACACAAACCTCTTGTACAAGGACGCCTTTGAAAGAATGAACTTAGAAAAAAGACACCTTAAGTCGGCCCCTGGATCTCTGTATGGGTTCAGTGGGGCAGGCGTACTTCCCATGTGGATTATCGACTTACCGGTAACGTTCGGGGAAGGGGCCTCTGCCAGGAATATCAGGGCGTCATTTGTTGTGGTGGATGCAAAGTCTGCATACAACGCCCTGATAGGGCGGGCCACCCTGGACGAAATCGAAGCCGCCGTATCAATCTGGGCCCTCACCATAGCCTATGTGACAGACTTTGGCATGGAGGGAAAAGTTCACGGGGATCAGGAGTCAGCCAGACATTGCTATTCTGTGGCCCTGCAAGCCCATGAAACGGAAAGAAAGGGAAAACGAAAAGCCAATAGTTCCCCCAGCAGGGAGGGTGAAATCCCGGCTGCTCAGCAAACAGCAGCCCACCTGGAACCTGAAGGGGAAAGCATGCTGGTGGACTTAGAGCCAGGGAGGCAGGTCCTCATAGGGGCCGACCTAAAGGAGTCCTACCAGAAAGAGTTGATCGCAGTCTTGAGAGAAAACAGGGACGTGTTCGCCTACTCGGCAGACGGGATGCCAGGGGTCGACCCGGCTTTTATCGTTCACAAGCTGAACGTTAATCCGGAGGCCCGCCCTGTAAAACAGAAGAAAAGAAATATGTCCGCAGAAAAAGACATGGCGATAAAAGAGGAGATAGAAAAACTCTTGAAAGCAGATTTCATGGAAGTCTGCGATTACCCCAAGTGGTTGGCAAACGTTGTGATGGTGAAAAAGTCGTCAGGCGCATGGAGAATGTGCGTGGACTTCACAAATCTTAACAAAGCCTGCCCAAAGGACTGCTACCCCCTGCCCAGGATAGACCAACTGGTAGATGCCACCAGTGGATACACCACGTTGAGTTTTCTAGATGCATTCTCAGGGTACCATCAAGTGTACCTCTGGCAGCCTGACAGGGTGAGGTGCGCCTTCATAACCAGCCATGAAACGTACATGTATAAGATGATGCCATTTGGACTGAAGAATGCAGGCGCCACCTATCAGCGGTTTGTGGACAAAGTCTTCGAAAATCAAAAGGGGAGGAACTTAGAAGCCTCTGTCGATGATGCAATTGTCAAAAGCAAAGGAGACAGGAAGCACCTGGCGGATTTGCAAGAAACCTTCTCCTCCCTGCGCTCCTACAAAATGAAGTTGAATCCAAAAAAAGTGCACGTTCAGAGTCCGATCTGGCAAATTCTTAGGATTCTTAGTCAGCTCTAGAGGAATAGACGCCAATCCCGAGAAGATTCAAGAAGTCTTGGACCTCCCAGAGCCTAAGACTACAAGGGACATTCAACGGCTCACAGGCAGGATGGCTGCCCTGGCTCGCTTCATCGCCAGATCAGCAGACAAATCGACCCCTTTCTTCTAAGTATTAAAAGGCAATAAACAGTTTAAATGGGAAGACGAGCAAAAGAAAGCCTTCGAACAACTGAAGGAACATCTGAAAAAACTCCCTACCTTGGCAAGGCCAGTAGCCGGAGAAAAACTATACCTGTACATTGTTGTCACCAATTCAACGGTAAGCGCAGTCATTCTGAGAGAGGAAGCAGGCTCACAGCAGCCCATCTACTTTGTAAGTCACGCCCTGGGGGCAGCTGAAAGAAACTATCCCTTGGTAGAAAAAGCCGCCTACGCAGTCATCATAGCAGCTAGAAAACTCAGGCCTTACTTCGACGCGCACCCTGTTGTGGTCCTCACCGACCAGCCACTAGAAAAGATATTGGAAAAATTTGAAAAGTCAGGGAGGCTGCTAAAATGGGCAATTGAGTTGAGCGGACTGGGGATATCATACCAACCTAGGACAGCCATTAAGGCACAGGCCTTGGCAAACTTCCTGGCTGAATGTTCTCATTCAGGGGAAGAGGAGCCCCCTGTCGGAGAATGGATAGTATACACTGATGGGTCCTCAACGGCCAATGGTGCAGGAGCGGGTGTCGTACTGACCAGCCCTGAAGGAGTGGATTTTGATCATGCGCTCAGATTCACTTTCCTTGCATCAAACAACGAGGCAGAATATGAGGTCGTACTTGCAAGGATAAATCTAGCTAGAGCAGCAGGCGCAGAGCGGATTATATTAGCGACTGACTCCTAGCTCATTGCCAATCAAATCAACAGAGAGTATGAAGCTAGGGACCAAGCCATGGCCGCCTAACTAGAAAAGGTGAAGCAGGAACTATCAAACCTAAAATCCTACGAAGTCAGGCAAATACCCCGATCCCAGAATAACCGGGCGGACGCCCTGTCAAAACTGGCCAGCTCTAGCCTACAGGATATAAGGAGATCAGTTTGGGTAGATGTTGTACAGGAAAAATCCACTGCTACCTGTCAGGCAGTCAACGTCATCGAAGAGGAGCAAGAGAGCTGGATGACCCCCCTCATTCAGTTCAAAAAATATGGCACCCTACCATCTGATCCAGTGCAAAAAAGAAAAGTGCAGACCAGAGCAGCGTGGTTCATAATAGTCGATGAAGAACTATACAAGAAATCCTTCACTTTCCCCCTGCTCAGATGCCTGAGGGCAGAGCAGGCCGCTGAAGTTTTGGATGACATCCACTCAGGGATCTGCGGGCACCACATTGGAGGAAGATCGTTGGCCCACAAAGCCCTGAGGGCAGGCTACTATTGGCCTACCATGTTAGCAGATGCAAGGAACTTAACCCGAAAATGCAGAAAATGCCAACTCTTCGCCCCATCGATTCATGCCCCAGCCCAAGAGCTCAGGCCAATTCTATCTCCCATTCCTTTCGCTCAGTGGGGGATGGACATACTAGGCCCCTTTACTGCGGCCACAGGAGGGCGGAAGTTCCTTATTGTAAGAATTGACTACTTCACAAAGTGGGTTGAGGCCGAGGCAGTCCCTAACATCACTGAGCCTGCAGTCAGAAAGGTCATCTGGAGAAACATCATAACCAGATTCGGCCTACCAAAAATGCTAGTATTTGATCATGGGAGACAGTTTGATAATGACCCCCTAAGAGCCTGGCTGGAAGGGCATGGAATAACAGTCGCCTACTCTGCCATCTGCCACCCACAAACCAATGGGCAGGCCGAGACCGCCAACAAGCAGATCCTAAATGGGCTCAAAAAGATGGTGGATGATCTCAAAGGTAGGTGGGCAGACGAGCTACCAAGTATACTTTGGTCAATAAGGACCACCAGAAAGGAATCAACAGGTCAGACACCATTTGGCCTGGTGTATGGAGCAGAAGCTTTATTACCCATCGAAGTACGAATTCCTACCCTACGGTCTCAGTAGTACAACAGGGCTGACAATGATGCAGCAATGGCCGAAGCCCTAGACCTAGTCCATGAAGTCAGGGAAGAGGCCAACATCAACATAGCCGCCTATCAGCAAAGAATGAGAAAGACATACAACAAAAGGGTACATGAGAGAAGGTTCCAAATAGGCGACCTAGTACTGAGGAAGACGCAGGCTGTAGGAAGATCCAGGGAGCATGGCAAACTAAGTGCCAACTGGGAAGGCCCATATCAGGTGACCCAGATTTTGGGACCAGGCACATACAGAATCGCCAACCCAGAAGGCCAGGAGCTGGGCGCGCACTGGAACGCCGACACCCTGAAAAGATACTATGTCTAGCCGAGTCTTAAGAAAATCTCGTCTTTAGAAAAATACTGGCGGAGAACGATCAGAATGAAATGTCGACGGCTCCGACCACCCTTATGTCTAAACAAGTTTTTTTTATATATAAAGCTCAAGAGTTCATACTCGTTGTCTGTTTAAACTTGCGCCCTCACACACAAACGAGCAGGGGGCAATAGGGGGAGGCCCCCTGTTGCCAGAACCAAGGAAAATGGACCCCCAACAAAATTCTAAACCCCTCTACCTACCTCTGGGCAGGAGGGGAGCAGGCCTCACGCGCCGGACTAACAAGGACTGGGGGCAATTCCCCCAACCTTGTATAAAAAACGCAAAAGCCCTCCCCGCCTACCTCTGGGCAGGTAGGGGGCAGGCCCCCTGGACTTCGAGCAGAAGCCAGGGACAGGCCAGGCTACGCACAACTAACAAGGACTGGGGGCAATCCCCCCAACCTTGTATAAAAAATGCAAGAGCCCTCCCTGCCTACCTCTGGGGAGGCAGGGGGCAGGCCCCCTGAACTTCGAGCAGAGGCCAGGGACAGGCCAGGCTACGCACAACTAACAAGGACTGAGGGCAATTCTCCCAACCTTGTATAAAAACGCAAAAGCCCTCCCTCCCTACCTCTGGGCAGGCAGGGGGCAGGCCCCCTGGACTTCAGGCAGAAGCCAGGGACAGGACAGGTTACGCACGACCAATCGGGATTGAGGAGCAGGCCTCCCAGCCTTGTATAAAAATCATAGATTCTCCTCCTTGCCCCCAGGCAGGAAGGAGGCAAGCCTCCTGAGCTTCAACCAGAAGCCAGGATCAGGCCATACCCTAAGGAAGGAAAAACATTTCAAAGCAGATCCATGGAGAGTAAAATGTTTTCACCAAAAAAAACAACAAGGCAAAGATCCGAAGAAACTAAATATTACAGACGACTGGCCATAGCAAGGCTCAGCACAAAAAACAGAGTTATTTCAAGAAAATCTAAACATTATGAGCATCCTGGCTTAGACCAGCAGCCGCCTCAGGAGGTTTGGCTGCCCGAGCCTCGTTTTTGGCGGAATAAAGATTTCGGAAGGCCTCTTCGTCAAAAACAGGGAACATCTCCCCAATCACCTCCATCACTAGCTCTAGGGAAGAGTTGGCCCCGCTCACAAAACTTGTGTCCACCGCAGCTTCAGTCTCCTCCAATAGGGCATCCTTTTCCTTCTTCCATTCACTCTTGGCCTGCTCAAGGATTGAATCAGCTTTAGACAGACGTTCCTCCAAATCAGCTGTTCTCCTCTTGAGGTGCTCCATCTCAGCCAGGGAAAGGGTAGCTCGCTCCATCACCAGGCGACTCTGCTTCAGCTCAGCCTCAAACTTGGATGCTTCCCTCACAGCCTTCTCCCCTTGAAGCTTCCACTGGCCTGCCTGATTCTTCGCCTCCTCTAGCTCGCTCTCCTGCTTCGCCAGCTTATCTTTCAAATTATTTATCAAGGCTATATCCCTTTCAACCATAGCCAGACGGTCAGGAGGGGGAGCCCCGGGTGTAACAGTCAGCTCTTCATCGCTCAGGCGGCTGAGAGCCGCCCGCTCAGCAGATGCCAGCAACACCTTGGAGGTACGCTGGATATAATGAATTACTTGGTGGGAAGTCGAAGTCACAGACTTAGTAAGACGGTCGGCCAAAACGGCGCCAGAATCGGAGAGCAGGCCCGACACGTCTACACTGTTGCCGGCAGTATAGTAAAACTCCGTGTTTTCCTCCGGAAAAAGGATGCTCGGAATGTCACGAGCAGGGCGTTTTGCCTCAGGAGTATCAACATCAGCCTCCAAGTCCACCACAGGAGTAGTCCTTGAGGGCTCCCTATCCCTTTTCCTTCTCAGCTCCAGGGGAACACTCTCCCCAGTCCCCTCAGAATTCGCGGGACGCGATCCCTGGGAAATATGAGTCCCAGCTGAAGAGTCACCCTGCCTACATCCAGGGGAAGGAGTGGCCCCTGAGGTAACCTCAGCCTCCCCATCCTGGATACTAGGGGAAGGAGTCGCCGGTTTTGCTGACGGCAGTCGTGGAGGAAGAGGGAGCCTCCGGCCAGCAGAGAGATCCTTTACGAGCCTCATTAAACTTTTTCCCCCTTTCTTGAAACTTGAAGGAAGGGAAGGATGCTTCGAAACAATGACAAACTCTTCGCTCAAGCCTAGCCTCTTAACCTGCTTCCTTGTCCAACGACGAGAAGCGGAATCTGCAGGAAAAAAGGTAAGTCAGCTAAAAAAGCAAAGAGATGAAAGTCTCAGGGAAATTGCGCCGGCGAAAGCCCCCCAAAACTACCTTCGAGGCTAGGGATCAAGCCCAATGGGAGCAGATATTCGTCTGTGGCTATGAGCTCCGCGTGGGGGAGCCAGAAAGCAGGGCCACAAACGCCAGACTTATCCACAACAATCTCGAACTTCTTGACCAGTATCTTTTCTTTCTCACTCAGCTTTACCTCCAAAGCCTTTCCTCCGACGCCCGGATGATACTTTTCACGAGTCTCCATGCGGGTATGAACATGATTCCTAAAGTGCCTAGGAATCCGCCACCCGGAAGCACTATGTACATACAAAAAATTGTTCTTCCAGTCTTTCAGGCTACTTAAAGCCAGCCAGACTAGAGCATATTTTTTCTGCCTCTGAAGGGACCAGTACCCAGGGGAACCATCTCCCCCTGACGAAGACACCATTTGCAGCCCAACCATAAAACGAAGGGCATCAATATAAGGCCCCTCACCATGGAAAAGGCAGGTCCAGGTATAGGCTATCAGGGACCTAATGGCTGAAGCAGTCAGTTGGGCTATGGCCACATTCATCCTCCTGAAGGTCTCCTCCGGGAAGGGGTGAAGAGGGAATCGCAGGCCGAATTCCAGGCTTTTATGATAAACAGCCACACAACCCTCAGGGGGGCAGCATACTATGTCCTTCTCCCCTGGAACTATGACCGTATATCCCTCCCCGAAATTATAAAACTTCTCAATCTCCCCAGCAGCATTACTTTCTAAAATTAAGTCTCTGTTCTTGGCTTCGGGGTAGGTCTTCAGAGGGATCAAGTACTTTTTCTTGTCCAGATAATAAGTTCTCCCTTTCTCCCTGGGAATAAGGGGGCCGGCAATCGTAGAGGGGTCCACCTCCAGTGCCTCGTTGTCAGAATCAACGACGTCGAAGGGAGCAGGTTCGGGGGATTCAGCAACTCCCCCTCCTTGCAAAGCGGTCCTCCTCACTGGGCCTATCCCCAGAAGAGGAGGCTAGGTCACGTCTTCTCCCATCTCTACCCTCAGTCCCCTCAAGCGATGGACCAAAAGAGAGAGCACGAACGCGAGACATGTTGGTTTATGAAGAAAAAGTATTGAGGGAAAGGAAAAAAGGCGAGGATTTAAGAAAAAATTCTAACCTAGAACGATGGTCGTCGCCGGGAAATGTGATAGTGGGCGCTCCTCGGTCTTATGAAGTTCTCAGCAGCAAGGAGAGTTTAGAAGTATGAAATGGGATTCAAATTTCGAAAAAATGCGAAAGAAGGAAATAAAGGGGGAGAAGGGCTTATATAAAGCCCATGAAGCCATAGGGCCGCCTCTCTGACAATACTTCCCCAACAAACTGCCCCACGTGTCGTGCTTTGAGCACGAGCCACTCACCCCTTCCCGAGAAGGGCCTCGAAAAAGCAAAAGGTGTCAGAAGGATGGTCACCTAACGGCGTCATCCCCGCATTAAAAAAAAAGAAAAAAGAAAAAAAAAAAAGCAAAGCAAGCACAACAAGCAACAAGTAACAAAGCCGCTCGTATTTTTCATTAACTTCGAAGAAAAATGGACAAGTTACATGCCATACTTAGCAAAGAAAGAAAATACAAAAGATGCCTGGATTTCCGGCTCAACACGCCTGCACCCTGCAGGCAGGCCTAGTCATCATCTAAGTCCGGGGAGTAGTCCCCAGGGCTGCCCTGATCTCCTATGTCAGATCCCCAATCCCAGTCAGAGGAGTCCTTGAATGGATCGTCAGGGAGTCCGCCCTTGTCTCTGTCACTCGAGCAGCCCAAACCCTCACTATCTCCAAAGTCCCGGCTGCTGACGTCCCAGTCCCTGCCGTAGGGAACTGTCTGGGAGTCGTCACAAGTGCCGCAGCCCGTTTTCTTCACTGGAGAGGAAGGGCCTGACCCCAGAGAAGAGTCCGTGTCAGAACAGTCGGGGTCGAACTGTTCAGGGTGCAGCCATGGAAAACACTCATGGCAAACCCGATCAAAACACCCTCCTCCTTGAAGACAACGCTTGAACCTGGGAACAGCAGGGGGCGAGGATCTTCTAGGACGCTTGCCTGCCCTAATAGAAGCCTTCTGGACGTTCCGGCGAGGATAGGGCCGTGGACGTCGACTGCGGTGAAGGGCCCGAAAAGCCGCCCGGGCATACCTTAGCCTCCAGAACCCCTTGAAGAGGAAGGTAACAGTGCGAACTCCATGACGAACAACAGATTTCTTGATCCAAGGCATGATTTAACAAAAAAAAAAGTGGAAGAATTGAGGATGAATTGTCAAAATGGCAAAGAGAGCCAGAATTTATACAAAGAAAATGAAGCATTAAATGACATCCGAACTATCCTGGCAGGGAATGCCACCAATCGTGAAGCCATCACACTACCCGAATATCCACCAAGCATGAGGAGTAATCATTGCTAAAAGACCTCTCAACTCTTTGCATACCCAATGTAATTAACGCTTCTTTCCTCGGGAAAGTACAAACGCATTAAATGCAGCAGTAAAGCCAAAACAAGTCAACCTCCCTCCATCTGAGCAAAAGTCGCCAGCCGGAGGGAAGCCTTGCTTCCCCCCAGCTCGCGAGGGCCAATTGATGAGGGTCGGTAGCCTGCTCCGGGCCGCCTGCTTAGCAGGCCCCCAGAAGACCCAACCCAAGGAACCCGGGAACCAACCCGACAGACAATCGGAGTAAAAACACTAAAAAGAGAACCCCTGGGGACAACTTCATACAGTCGCCTGCCCGGCAGGGCGATGCGGCCTGCTCAACCCGGCCTCCACAGAACCCCTACCTGCCTGTCCTCTAGGGAAATCCCCGCAGGCAGGGCAGGGACCACCAAGGGGCCCCCTCGTCATTTCGCCTAAGGTAAATGAGAATGGGTGGATGAGGTGAAGCCACTTGTCACCCCCTCATCCACCCATCCTTCTTCTACTTCCCTCTCTTGTGGGAAGGTATAAATACTCTTCCATTTCCCACAAGAAGGGGGTTGGATTTTCTCTCTCTAGACTTTCACTCTAGAACAGCCACCTAGCTCCTCAAGAGCTAGGTTTTCTCAAGGCATTTTCACGGACTGACTTAGGCATCGGAGATGGTTCCCTCGGACACCTCCGAGGCCCTGTGCGTTCACTGTGCAGGGAGCAGGCCACTCTCGCCGGGAAGGTCCGATCGCCGGAGTGAAAAGAAGGGGAGACCAAAGGAAATTGAGCGATCATCACATTAGAAGCACTACATCTTAGAGACCCGAATTCGTTGTCGGGTTAATTGTTTCCGATATCGGAACAATAATGTTATAATAATAATATATATAAATAATTAAGTACTCCGTAAGTAAGTAATTTGTATCACGTGATCGATAATTGAATTAAAATTCATAATCGAATTCAGAATCGTTGATTGAGTATGTAAACTGATTAAACAGTGAAAAACTTGATTGAATCTCATCTCAACAACCTAAAACTTTATAGAGTGGGTAGAATAGGAAAATTTTAGGAAAATTCGTTAGGATTGAGTAAACGCTCATTAGGAAAACGTAATTCCATTTTTTTTAACTGCGAATCAATTCGCTATCTAAGATGGCGAACTTCCTCCCAAACCACATCTCCGCACACCCGAACCTACGTGGACCCATTTTCGATAATTATTTTGAAGCTAACCGCATTTCGATAATTATTTACCTTTAGAATATTATTTAATTAAAAAAAACTCGACTGAAAGCATGGTGACTAATTTTGCAACACTAATAGAGACGAACTTAGCTACATTAGTGACCACAAATTGATGGTATAAGGTAGTGACAGACTTAGAGACCAATTTTGGTGTCGCAAAATTAGCGACTAATGTTTTGGTATCTCAAATGGCTACCAAGCATGAAGTACATATACGGTTGCGGGTAACATGGCACATAAAACCGCCCCACCCCACCCTCCACTCTCACACGCTAAACATACACCCACGCACCCCTACCCCTTCTTGTAAAGATATTGAAAATTTATGTTAGATGGAGGAATCAAACTCAGGACCTCCAACTACATAGTACACACTCTAAGCATTAGGTCACATGAAGATTAATGCTTACATTCGACATAATTGTCAACTTAAAAGTAAAAGCAATTGCTACACACGTGGATTATAAGGTACATACTTTTGAATAATAACTACTCCAATAATAAAATAAATAAATCTTATTAATTTAAAAGTATATTTCACAATCGCATACATTTATATGAAATGTACTAAAAAACTAAACGTATTTCAGTATTTAAAAATTAAACTAGATATTAAAATTGGTACTTATTTGATTTCGTCTCCATAATAACTACGTACTTATCCACTAATTTACCTTGGTCTCATAGATATTCATTAATGTGTTGTTTGTAATATTGTATCGTTATATATAGGGACAATTTTAGGTACTAACGTTTTTTTTTCCGTATCTGAAAACTTAAATTAGATACTACTTTTGCTATTCACTTTACTTAGTCTCTATAATAGAGACATAATTAGCTACTAACATTTTTCTATATCTAAAAATATATCTTAGATACTGTTCCGGTTACGGAAACGGTTCTCCCGGCTTAGAATCCGGGTAATGTGATTGAATCGGTAACGGATAACTAGTCGCTTGATTCCCTTGATCTCCCCTTCCTCTCACTCCTGAAATCGGACTTTCCCGGCGGAAAACGGCCTGCTCCCTGCACAATGAACGCACAGGGCCTCGGAGGTTGTCCGAGGAAACCCTCTCCGATGCCTAAGTCAGTCCGTGAAATGCCTTAACGAACCTAGCTCGTGAGGAACTAGGCGGCGTTTTTTGGAGTAAGAGTCTAGAGAGAGAAAGATCCAACCCCCCTCATGTGGGGAATGGGAGGTATTTATACCTTCCCACAAGAGAGAGAAGAGAAAGAGGAATGGTTGGATGGGAAAGTGACAAGTGGCGGCTTCCCATCCATCCATTCCCAATTACCTTAGGCGAAATGACGAGAGGGCCCCTGGGGATCCTGGCCCTGTCGGCCAGGGATTTCCCCAGGGCAGGCAGTCTCCAAGTAGGGGACTGCCAAGCTCTGACAGGCTGCATCGGCCTGCGCTCTCGGCGGCTGACGGCCAACCTTTAGCGTTTTCATGTTTTGTTCTCGGTCCTTGCCGGGGGTTGGTCTTTCGACTCTCCGACAGGAATCGTCCCGGGGCCTGCATAGCAGGCAGTTGATTGTCAGGCGACCCACCCCCAATCAATTGGCCCTCGTCAGTAGGAGGGAAGTGAGACTTCTCCTCTGCTGGCGATTCTTGCTTGGAGGGGGGTTGACTTCCATGTCTGTCGCAGCATTTAATGCTCCGCGCCTTCCCAATGGAACTTTGTACTGTTCCTGTCAGGAATGCCAAGAGGCAAGAATACTTCCGTAATGATTGCTTTTTTCTTCTGGGCGGATTTTGGGGAACCGTGAGGAGTTCCTGATTGGTGGCTCTCCTCCCAGGATGGTTGGAGCGCTCATTAATGCGGAGTTCTCCTTGGTATAAAGTCTGCAGCTTCCTTGATCATTTGTGCTTCATTTCACTTTCAATCTCTTCATTTTAAACATGGCTTGGATCAAGAAAAGTGTAGTTCGCCGTGGAGTCAAACATGTTTCCTTTATCTTCAGAGGGTTTTGGCGACTTAGGTATGCACGAGCCGCTTATTTAGCTGTTTGTCGAAGCCGCCGTTCACGACTCCGCCTTTGCCGGGGGGGTCAGAAGGCCTCTATCAGGATGGGCAAACGCCCTAGGAGGTCCTCTCCTGCTGCGCCTAGATTTAGGCGTTGCCCCCAGGGAGGGGGCTGCTATGATAGGGGGTGCCATGAGTGTTTTCCGTGGTTGCACCCTGAACAATTCGGCCCTAATTCTGACACCGATTCCTCCCTGGAATCGGGCCCTTCTTCGCCTGTAAAGAAAACAGGCTGTCGCACTTGCGACGAGTCCCGTGCTGTCCCTTTTGGAAGGGATTGGGAAGACAGCAGCCGTGATTCTGACGACAGCGAAGGTCTCGGCTGCCTGAGCGATGGGGACGAAGACGGGGCTTCCACTGACCCTTTTCAGGGTTCCCCAAGTTGGGACTGGGGTTCGGATCTCGGGAGTCCAGGCAGTCCTGAAGATTATTCCCCAGATTTGGGGGACGACTAGGCCCGCGTGGCAGGGCATTTTGTTTTTCTGTCAGGCCGAAACTCTTGGGCCTCATGTATTTTTCCTCCCGTATCTGTCTTAGGATGTAACTCTATTTTGTAAGGTTTTAATGAAATGAAGATCAGGCGGTGCGTTTATGTGTTGCGATTTTTTTTTTTTTTTTTTTTTTTTTTAGGGGGACGTCACAGGGTGACCAACCTCCTGACATCCTTTGGTCTTCCCGAGGTTCTTCTTGGGAAGCTGTCTAGAGCACATCCCCCCTAGGGGCGACACGTGGGCCGTAGCCCTTGGGTGAGCCTCTGAGGGTTGGGCGACTCTTGGCATGCCTTCCTCTCTATAAAAGCGCTCGGCTATTCATTCTTTCATTTTTTTCCTTTTCAATCCTTCTTTCATTCTCTCTCTTGTCAAAAACCCTGGAGTACTGACGAATCGTATCCTACCTTGCACCCTCATTTCCCTGAGACCTCTTTCTTCGGGCTTGCGGCGTGCTGTCAGGCGATCTTAGGTCAGATTTTCATCCTCCACTCTTTTTTCTCTCTTCGATTTCCTTTATTCCGTATCTTTTTAGAGTAACCATGTCTGGAACCCGCGAAAGGATTTTGCCCTTTATCGACCCATCAAAGAGGGGAGAAGGGATGGATTTTGCCTCCTCCTCTAAGGAGGTTGATTTTGAGGAGGAATACTCGGCGGACAGTGGGGGCGGTAATTCCCCTGATCCCCCTTCGTTCGATGCTGTCGATTCGGACGATGAGGCGTTGGAAATTAACCCTTCCCGAACTTCCGGTCCCCTCGTTCGTTGGGAAAAGGGTAGGGTTTATTATTTAGACAGGACTAAATACCGCATCCCTCTGAGTACTTTCCCTGACCCAAAAAGTCGGGGGGTGATCCTCGCCAAGAACGCCGCCGTCGCGATTGAGCGGCTCTATAACTTCGGGGAGGGGTATACAGTTGTTATCCCCAATGAAAAGGATACTGTATGCAACCCTCCGGATGGGTGCATAGCGGTTTACCATAAATGTTTAGAGTTCGGCCTTCGCTTTCCCCTCCATCCTGCTTTAGAGGAGATCTTCAGGCGCATGAACGTCGCCGTTGCCCAGCTGACAGCCACAGCTGTCAGGTCGCTGATCTCATATGTCTGGACCTGTCTCTTTCACCGCATGGAGCCTTCTATCGACGCCCTGCGATTTATGGTGGGATTACAGATGGTTTCTTCTGGGAGTACGGGCTCCCCTGGTTATTGGTCCCTCTTGAGGCAGAAGGGACATTGTTTGGTGTGGCCTTGTATGGACAGCTTGAGGGATTGGAAGAACAACTTCCTTTACATACACAGCACCCATGGGTGGAAGATTCCTCGTCACTTCAGGAATCATGTCCACACCAGGATGGAGACCCCTGAGGAGTATCACCCTGGCGTGGCTGGAAAGGCCTTGGAGGTTAAGTTAAGTGAGAAGGAGAAAGAGTTGACGGCCTACTTTGCAGGCCATACTAACAAGTACGGGGTGTATGGCCCCACCTTATGGCTCCCTCATGCGGAGCTTATAGCGACTGATAATTATTTGACCCGGTTGGGCATGAATCCGGGTCTAGACAAAGGTAGTTCAGGAGCGCTGGTGATTCCTTCTTACTCTTTATTATTTTGAAAATGCCTTGACAGCCTGTTTGTTTGTCTTGCAGCTCTTGCCACTTTTATCTGGAAAAAGGGGGAGGTGAGGCGCCTGGGCCTGGACGAGCACCTCACTGTTATCCAAAGCCGCCCTTCTCTTCCCCCTGGTTTCAAGAGAGGCGAAAAGAATCTGATGAAGCATTTGAAGGGCCTGTCATTCAGTAGGCCAAGGCTTCCCCCTCCTCCTCGAGTTACGCCCGCCAAGACGGCGGTTTCTGAGGCTACCCCCTCGCCAGCTGCGAGGGCGATTGCTTTTGAGGCTACCCCTTCGCCTATTGGCAGACAAGAGGGCCCTTCAGCAGGGATTCAGATTCCCTCGCAGCCGCGGGCTGCAGGCTCCGAGGAGACCGGGGAGAGTACCCCTCGGTCACTGATCAGAAAGAGGAGTCGGGAGGCCCCTAACGTTGACCAGGTGGTGGATTTGGAGACTGCCACGCCTGAACCCAAGCGTTTTGCTCCGGAGATCCCCGCCACCCTTTTATCTGAGGAGAACGTTGAGTTCCACTACAATGCGGGTGACAGCCAGGATATTTCTGCCCTACTCTCCGACTCAGGGGCGGTTTTAACTGACCATCTTCTCAAGACTGTCAAGTCCGCTGCCAGTCAAGTGACCCAGTATATTAAGCGCACCTCCCGAATTATGCAGGCTTCGGCGGAGCTGGCTGCCCTTGGTCGCCTGAGTGACGAGGAACTAGCCAACCCAGACCGCCTTTCTGCAGTTGAAAGGGACGTTGCTCTTATTGCCAGCCTGAAGGATCAGCTGGCGAAAAAGGAGATTGAGCTAGAAGAGGCCAGGGGTCGGGCTATCCACTGGAAGTCTGAAAGCGAGAAGGCTACACGGGAGGTGTCTCGCCTGGGAGAGGAGTCCAAGAAAGCACAGCAGGCCTTTGCTGAACTGGAGCGGGCCAGAAAGGCTTTGGCTGAACTGGACCATGCTAAGAAGAGCGTTGTTGACCTTGGTGAGCGCCTTTCTAAGGCAAACTCTGATCTGCAGACGGCCCTTGGCGATTTGGCGGCGAAGACCGAGGATCTGGCAACGAAGACCGAGGGCTGGGAGAAAGAGAAGGGTGAGATTCTCCAGGAGGTGGAAGTGGCGGTGTCGGCGGGCTTTGTTAATGGTGCTAACTCCTGCCTGAAGGTTGTGATGGAAGCTGTCAGGGAGATGTTCCCGGGTTTTGACGAAGATGCTTTCCGGGCCCTTTACACAGCTAAGGATGAAGCTCAAATGCGTAGGCTGTCTGAGGGAGACGCTTCCGGTCCAGACGCTCCCCCTGCTTAACATGGAGGGCAGTCTTCCTCAGAGGGCTCTTGCTCGTCTCCTGCTGCGCTTGTGCTAACGCTTTAACTTCTTTGCCTTTTTGCGCGCCGAGCCCTTTGGTGGCCGGCTGCCATACCCCTGGTTGTAACTATTTGTCTTGGAAACTTTGAAAACTTGTCTTGTATTTCCTCGACGCTACTTTTTCTTTTATATGTGAATTTTCTGTTTGCTTTTGTGTATTTTGATTCTTCATGAGTTTGATTTGCAACCCGCCCGCCTGTAGGTAGGAGGGTTTTTGTTTGCTTGGCCTGTCCCTGGTTTTTGTTTAAAATCTAGGGAGCCTGCCCCCTGCCTGCCTAGGGGTAGGAAGGGAGATTCCTCAGCGTTTTTTATACAAGGTTGGGGGGCCTGTCCCCAGTTCTTGTAGGTATGGCCTGCTCCTGGCTTTTCGTTCAAAGTCCAGGGGGCCTGCCCCCTGCCTGCCCAGAGGTAAGCAGGGTAGCTTTTTGTGTTTTTTATACAAGGTTGGGGGGCCTGCCCTCAGTCCTTGTTGGTATGGCCTGCTCCTGGCTTTTCGTTCAAAGTCCAGGGGGCCTGCCCCCTGCCTGCCCAGAGGTAAGCAGGGTAGCTTTTTGCGTTTTTTATACAAGGTTGGGGGGCCTGCCCCCAGTCCTTGTTGGTATGGCCTGCTCCTGGCTTTTCGTTCAAAGTCCAGGGGGCCTGCCCCCTGCCTGCCCAGAGGTAAGCAGGGTAGCTTTTTGTGTTTTTTATACAAGGTTGGGGGGCCTGCCCCCAGTCCTTGTTGGTATGGCCTGCTCCTGGCTTTTCGTTCAAAGTCCAGGAGGCCTGCCCCCTGCCTGCCCAGAGGTAAGCAGGGTAGCTTTTTGCGTTTTTTATACAAGGTTGGGGGGCCTGCCCCCCAGTCCTTGTTGGTATGGCCTGCCCCCTGCCTGCCCAGAGGTAGGCAGAGTAGCTTTCTTTGGTTTGCGTTGGGGGGTTCACTTTTCCCAATTTTGGCAACAGGGGGGCCTCCCCCTATTGCCCCCTGCTCGTTTGTGTGTGAAAGACGCGAGTGTGAACAGGCAACGAGTATAAATCTGCATTTTCTCATCTCTTAAAATTTTTTCTTGACATAGGGGTGGTCGGAGCCGTCGACATTTCTGATCGTCCTCCGCCTTTTTACTCTAGTAAAAGTGAAAATTGCCTACACTCTTGCTTAGACGTAATATTTCTTTAGTGTATCTGCATTCCAATGAGCGCCCAGCTCTTGTCCCTCCAGATTGGCTATCCTGTACGTGCCTGGACCCAAAACCTGAGTTATTTGGTATGGGCCCTCCCAGTTGGCGCTTAGCTTCCCATGCTCTCTTGATTTTCCGATCGCCTGTGTTTTTCTCAGAACTAATTCGCCCACCTGGAAGCTCCTCTGTCGGACTTTGCTATTGAAAACTTTCCTCATTCGCTGCTGGTAGGCAGCGATATTGGTACTGGCTTCCTCTCTTAGCTCATTTACCAGGTCTAGGGCCTCAACCATTGCGGCTTCATTCTCAGCCTGGTTGTACTGCAGGGAACGTAGAGAGGGAATCCTTGTCTCAATTGGCAATAAAGCCTCCGCTCCATATACTAGGCCAAATGGGGTCTGGCCTGTAGACTCCTTTCTGGTCGTTCTGATGGACCAGAGTATACTGGGGAGTTCATCAGCCCACCTGCCTTTGCAGTCATCCACCATTTTCTTCAGGCCGTTCAGAATTTGTTTGTTGGCTGCTTCCGCCTGTCCATTGGTTTGAGGATGGCAGACGGCCGAGTAGGCGACCAAGATGTTGTGGCCTTCCAGCCAGTTTCTTAGTGGGTCATTATCGAACTGCCTTCCGTGGTCAAATATCAGCATTTTTGGTACACCGAACCGGGTGATGACATTTCGCCAGATCACCTTCCTGACTGCCGGCTCAGTGATGTTAGGTACTGCTTCAGCCTCCACCCATTTGGTGAAGTAGTCTATGGCGACAATTAAGAATTTTCTGCCCCCTGTGGCCACCGTGAAGGGTCCTAGGATGTCCATCCCCCATTGAGCAAAAGGGATGGGAGATAGGATTGGCCTGAGTTCCTGAGCTGGGGCATGGATCGATGGGGCAAAAAGTTGGCATTTTCTGCATTTCTGGGTCAGGCTCTTGGCATCTGCCAGCATAGTAGGCCAGTAATAGCCTGCCCTGAGGGCCTTGTGGGCCAGCGACCTCCCGCCAATGTGATGCCCACAAATCCCTGAGTGGATATCATCCAATACTTCAACGGCCTGATCCGCACGTAGGCATTTAAGCAAGGGGTAAGTAAAAGATTTTTTGTAGAGTTCTCCATTAATGAATATGAACCAGGCTGCTTTAGCCTGTATCTTCCTTTTTTGTAGCGAGTCTGACGGTAAGATACCGTGCCTCTTGTACTGGACGAGAGGGGTCATCCAGCTTTCCAGCTCTTCTTCCACGGCACTAATCGTTTGACAGGGTTCAGTAGACTTCTCGTGTAAAACGTCGACCCATACGGATCTCCGGATGTCCTGCAGACTGGAGCTTGCCAGTTTTGACAGGGCATCTGCTCTGTTGTTCTGGGATCGGGGAATTTGTTTGACCTCATATGATTTTAGGCCGGACAATTCTCCCTTTACCATCTCTAGGTATGCGGCCATTGCTTGGTCTCTTGCCTCGTATTCTCCATTGATTTGGTTGGCGATGAGCTGGGAGTCTGTTGCTAAAACAATTCGTTCCGCCCCTGTGGCTTTAGCCAGCCTGACGCCTGCGAGTACTGCTTCATACTCTGCTTCATTGTTTGATGCTGGGAAAACGAATCTGAGAGCATGCTCAAAGTCGGTCCCTTCTGGGCTGGTTAATACGACGCCTGCGCCTGCGCCGTTGGCTGTTGAGGACCCATCAGTGTATACGACCCATTCTTGGGCGGGGGCCTCCTCTTCCCCTGAGTGGGAGCACTCAGCCAAAAAGTCTGCCAGAGCTTGGGCTTTGATGGCTGTTCTCGGCTGGTAAGAGATACCTAGCCCACTCAGCTCAATTGCCCATTTCAACAGTCTTCCCGATTTTTCGAATTTTTCCAACACCTTTTCCAGGGGTTGGTCGGTGAGGACTATGACTGGATGCGCGTCAAAATAAGGTCTGAGCTTCCTGGCTGCAATTATGACCGCGTAGGCGGCTTTTTCAACCATCGGATAATTCTTCTCAGCTGCCCCCAGCGCATGACTCACAAAGTATATAGGTTGCTGGGTGCCTGCCTCTTCCCGTAGGATGACCGCGCTGACAGTTATATTAGTTACTGCAATGTAGAGGAAGAGTTTCTCTCCTGCTACTGGTCTTGCCAGGGTAGGGAGCCTCTTAAGATGGTCCTTCAGTTGCTCGAAGGCCTCTTTCTGCTCGCTTTCCCATTTGAACTGTTTGTTTCCTTTCAAAATTTTGAAAAAAGGAGTGGCTCTGTCTGCTGATCGGGCTATGAATCGTGCCAAGGCGGCCATTCGTCCCATCAGGCGCTGGATGTCCCTGATGGTCTTGGGCTCAGGGAGGTTTAGAACTGCCTGAATTTTTTCAGGGTTGGCATCTATACCCCGAGAACTGACCAAGAATCCTAGGAATTTTCCGGAGCGTACTCCAAACGTGCATTTTTTCGGATTTAGTTTCATTTTGTAAGCGCGCAGGGAATTGAAGGTTTCCTGCAAGTCTGTCAGGTGCTCCCTGTCTTCCCTGCTTTTTACGATGGCATCATCAACGTAAGCCTCAATGTTTCTGCCTTTTTGTTTTTCAAACACTTTGTCAACCAGACGCTGGTACGTAGCTCCCGCATTTTTGAGCCCGAAGGGCATCATCTTATACATGTAAGTGCCCGAACTAGTGATGAACGCACACTTCACCCTGTCTGGCTGCCACAAGTACACTTGGTGGTAGCCTGAAAAGGCGTCTAAGAAGCTTAGCATGGTGTAGCCACTGGTGGCGTCTACCAATTGATCGATCCGAGGGAGCGGGTAGCAGTCTTTCGGGCAGGCTTTGTTGAGGTTCGTAAAGTCGACGCACATTCTCCATGCTCCAGACGACTTTTTGACCATGACAACATTTGCCTGCCATTCTGGGTAGTCGCAGACTTCAATGAAGTCTGCTTTCAAGAGTTTGTCGATTTCTTCCTTGATTGCTGCGTCTTTTTCTGCAGACATGTTTCGTTTCTTTTGCTTTACAGGGCGAGCATCCATGCTTACGTTCAGCTTGTGAACGATGCATGAGGGATCAACGCCGGGCATCTCGTCTGCAGAATAGGCAAACACGTCTTTGTTTTTTCTCAGAAGTTTGACCAGTTCGGCCTGATAGGATTCCTCCAAACCTGTTCCTACCAGGACCTGTCTTCCTGGTTCTAAGTCTACCAGCATGCTTTCGCCTCCTGGTTCCAGGCGGTCGGGCGTCGGGTGCTCGACTGGGACTTCGCCTTCCCTGCAGGGGGAACTGTCAGCTTTTCTTTTTCCTTTTCTGTCCCTCTCGTGCTCTTGTAGGGCCACGGAGTAGCATTGTCTTGCTGACTCCTGGTCCCCACGTATCTTTCCTTCCAGCCCGAAGTCCGTGACATACGCAATGGTGAGAGCTCTGATGGAGATTGCGGCCTCGATTTCATCCAGCGTGGCCCTGCCGATCAGGGCATTATAGGCAGACCTTGCATCCACAACAACAAAGGTTGCCCTGATATTCCGGGCTGCGGAACCTTCCCCGAAGGTTACAGGCAAGTCGATGACGCCCATGGGCAGTACGCCGGCCCCACTGAATCCGTACAGGGATCCGGGAGCAGGCCGTAGATGCCTTTTTTCCAGGCCCATTTTTTCGAAAGCATCCTTGTATAAAAGATTTGTATATGCGCCTGTATCTACCATACATCTTCGCACAATGTGGTTGCTGATTTCTAGGGACAGCACCAGAGGATCACTGTGCGGATATATCACCCGTCCTGCATCATCAGGGGTGATACTTAGTGTCACTCCCTTTGGGCTCCCCTCTCTCTCAGCGTAGCAGATCTGGTTTCTCAGCTCGCGCATTTGCCTTTTTTGACTTCTTCGACTGAGCTGGCCCTCAGTGCCCCCTGAAATCACGTGGATTACCATCCGGTTCTGCACTGACCCTTCGGGTTTTTCAGGCACTTCTTTCTGAGACTTGTTTTTAGCTGCGTAGTTGGCCAACCATCCGTTCCTGATTAATTTCTCAATTTCATCTTTCAGGTGACGGCACTCTTCGGTGGTGTGGCCAATGCAGTCGTGGAAAGTGCAGAATTTCTTTGGGTCGCCTTTTGGGCTGCGAGGTTTGCTTGGACGGTTCCATTTGGCAGTTTCTTTTTCTAGTTCGAAGATTTCCGCCCTGGATTTGTTCAGAGCGGTGTAACTATCGAATCTGGGTTGGTAGACTGGGCGTTCTTTCTTGGGAGTGTCTCCTTCTTCTTTCTGCTTTCCTGGTTCACCTCTGCCCCTTCCACCCTGCGGTCCCCCTTGAGGCTTTGTTTGGCCTGCAGGGGTGTCCGCCAGGCCGTGGAACTCCTCCTGCAGAATGAACCCCTCAGCAATCTTCCTGGCCATGGCCAAGGTTTCGGGCTGGGCCCTGATCATCTGGTTTTTCATTTCCCCTGGAAGTAGGGAGATTGTCAGGGCGTAGGCGGCGGTGGAATCGTCGATCTCCCTAACCTGCTGGTAGGATAGATCGAATCTTCTCATGTATTCTCTCACACTCTCACCCTTCTTTTGTTTCAGGGTCATGAGATCGAAACGAGTAAGTCGTCTTCTCTTATTTCCGGCATACTGTTCAAGGAAAATTTCAGCCAGCTCTATGAAGAATCTGATTGACCCCTGGCGGAGATCTCTGAACCACCCCTGCGCAAGTCCCACCAGGGTGGTAGGGAAAACTTTGCACCAGATGGCATCATCTACATCATACATGCCCATGTGGCTCTCAAAGGCTGCCAGGTGGTCCTCAGGGTCCGTCGTCCCGTCAAATTTGATGGTGGGCATTTTGATTTTTGGAATGGGGTACTCTTGTACCTCAGGATGCAACGGGGTTTTCGTAGGCCTGCCTACCAGTCGTGACCTGCTTTCCCCAGATTGGTTACCATGAGATTCCCATTGTTTATGGGTTGGTTTCCTCGTACTGGGGGAGCGGTGCCTCGGCGGCGGCCTGCTAGCTGCTTCATCCTCTGTTCCCGAGGAGGTCTGTCTGGGCCTCTTCCTCTGGGAGTGGCAGAGGTTTTCACCCTGATGGTACCTGGACTCGAGCGGTTGCCCTCGGTTGAGTCTGGATTGCAAGCTTTGGGATAAGCCAGGGGCTGACTGTTCCTTGGCTGCAGGTGTTAGCCTGGAGAAAACTCCGCCTGGCCTTTCCCCTAAGCGTTTTGACATGGGCTCCCTGGGCCTCATGCGCTCCTGTAATCCTTGAGATAAGCCTCCCTGCCCTCCAGACGCTGATTCTGTCGTGTGAATAGAGAACGCCTGCTGGACAGGTGGTTCTGGTTTGTCAGTGGTAATGCGCCTCTGCACATGCGTATACACTTGGGCTGTTCTTCTCGCTTTTCTCTGAGCGTTTCTGGCGGCGGTCCGCCTCGTGCCCCCGGCCTCGTCCCTACTGACTGGGGACGGTTGCCTAGGAGCTGATGCGACCCTACCTACCAAGTCCTCAGGTGTGAATTCCTGATCTAGCATCGCAGAGAAGAACGCGGCTGCCTGCGCCATCTGAGCTGGGGTCAGGTTGAGAGCACGTCCAGGGCGTGCCCCCAGCTCGGGTGTCGCAGCAGCGTTAGATCTACCGAGAGGATTGGTTCCCTCTACCCCAAGGATTGTGGCAGGAGGGACCCTCTCCGACAGCGGCATTCCGTACAGGGGGGTCACCGGAGGGACCGTCGGACCCGCTCCTGCACTGTCATCGACAATTTCTGGCATGATTGTGTTTAATTTTGTGGTTATGAGTGGTTGATTTTAGTGGGTAACTCGTGAGCACAACCGTAAGTTCCCCACAGACGGCGCCAAATTGTTCCGGTTACGGAAACGGTTCTCCCGGCTTAGAATCCGGGTAATGTGATTGAATCGGTAACGGATAACTAGTCGCTTGATTCCCTTGATCTCCCCTTCCTCTCACTCCTGAAATCGGACTTTCCCGGCGGAAAACGGCCTGCTCCCTGCACAATGAACGCACAGGGCCTCGGAGGTTGTCCGAGGAAACCCTCTCCGATGCCTAAGTCAGTCCGTGAAATGCCTTAACGAACCTAGCTCGTGAGGAACTAGGCGGCGTTTTTTGGAGTAAGAGTCTAGAGAGAGAAAGATCCAACCCCCCTCATGTGGGAAATGGGGAGGTATTTATACCTTCCCACAAGAGAGAGAAGAGAAAGAGGAATGGTTGGATGGGAAAGTGACAAGTGGCGGCTTCCCATCCATCCATTCCCAATTACCTTAGGCGAAATGACGAGAGGGCCCCTGGGGATCCTGGCCCTGTCGGCCAGGGATTTCCCCAGGGCAGGCAGTCTCCAAGTAGGGGACTGCCAAGCTCTGACAGGCTGCATCGGCCTGCGCTCTCGGCGGCTGACGGCCAACCTTTAGCGTTTTCATGTTTTGTTCTCGGTCCTTGCCGGGGGTTGGTCTTTCGACTCTCCGACAGGAATCGTCCCGGGGCCTGCATAGCAGGCAGTTGATTGTCAGGCGACCCACCCCCAATCAGATACTAATTTTGCTATCGACTTTATTTTGTCTCTAAAATAGAGATATAATTAGCCACCACTTCAGTTTAGTCTACTGAGACTAAATATATTTATGTCTCAACATTAGTAGCTAAATAATATATTTAGTGACTGAATTTTGGTCAATTTCTAAACTAGTAGCTAAATCATAATTCTCTTGTAGTGCTCCACAACAGAATGGAGTGGTGGAACGCAAACATAAGCACCTTCTTGAAACTGCTCCTGCTTTAATATTTCAATCAAAATTGCCTAAGAAGTATTGGAGAGAATGTGTCCTTACAGCTACATATGTCATTAACAGATTGCCTTCCCACTTGCTTCAAAACAAATCTCCTTATGACCTGCTTTTCAACAAAATCCCTGATTTGTCCCACATGAGCGCTTTTGGTTGCTTACGTTATGCCATCACCTCCAAGCCTGGTAGAGATAAATTTGATGCTAGAGCTATTCCATCTGTGTTCCTTGGTTATCCCTTTGGCAAAAAGGCTTACAAACTTATCAATCTTGAGACATCTCAAGAATTCATTTCAAGAGATGTGGTTTTCCATGAGCACATCTTTCCCTCCTCAATCTTCTTTCTTTAATTCCACCTGTTGATTCTTCCTTTTCTCCTATTTACTTGATTCCCCATCCTCTACTCCTCTTATCACAGATACTAGTTTGATTGACAACTCTTCTGCAGCTGTTCACAATTCTCCTCCTTCTCCTCCAAATCCACCTAGATAGTCCTCTAGAATTGTTAAACCACCTTCTTATCTACAGGATTATCACCGTCATCTCACTCAGTCTCATTCCATTGCCTCTTTTACACATACTCTAACATCTCTTTGCATTTCTGACCAACATTTCCCAAATGTTTTTTGTTTTAACACCAGTGCAGATCCCCTGTTAGATACTATGTCACTTCTCCCTATTCAGGAGCCAAAGAATTATTCCCAAGCTGCTCTTTTTCCTGAATGGAGGGATGCCATAGCTAAGGAGTTTTCTGCTCTTGAGGCTAACAACACTTGGAAACTTGTTCCCCTTCCTGCTGATAAGAAAGCAATCAGCTGTAAATGGGTTCTCAAAGTGAAACATAAGTCTGATGATTCAATTGAGAGGTACAAATCTCGTTTGGTTGTTAAGGGTTATACACAGAAGGAGGGAATTGACTACACTGAAACCTTCTCCCCTGTGGTTAAAATGACCATCATTCGTTGTTTGATTGTTGTTGCTGCTAAACACAAGTGGCCCTTGACTCAACTCGATGTTAATAATGCTTTTTACATGGTGATCTTCATGAGGACATCTATATGAAGCCTCCTCCAAGTCTTACTTCTTCCCATGGGTTGGTTTGTATGCTAGAAAAGTCACTCTATGGTCTCAAGCAAGCATCTCGCAAGTGGTATGAGAAATTGAGTTGTGCTCTTCGTTCTAGGGGTTACATTCAGTCTCTCAATGATTACTCTCTACTCTACACATCCTCCCAAGGTCAGAAAGTTTACTTAGTGGTTTATGTTGATGACATTTTGATCACTAGTGATCACATTGATGAAATCAACTCTTTTAAGTCTTTCCTTGATGCCACCTTCTGAATAAAGGACCTAGGTTCTCTTGCTTACTTTCTTGGTATGGAGTTTCATACAGTGGTTTCTGGAATTGCTGTCACTTAACACAAGTTTCTTGTTGACTTATTCTGACTGAATTTGATTGCCTTCATTCCAAACTGGCTAATTCTCCTCTTGATCCTGCTACCAAGTTGTCTCCTGATGATGGTCCTTTGCTCACAGATGCTTCTCTCTACCGCAAGCTCATTGGCAAGCTCAATTATCTGACCCATACACGCTCTGATATTGCTTATACAGTTCAGCATTTAAGTCAATTCATGTCTCAACCACGAGTTCCTCATATGGAGGTTGCCTTTCACATATTAAGATACCTTTCTAAATGCTCAACTCAAGGTATTCTCCTCAACTCTGATTACTGTTTTACTTTAGAAGGGTTTTATGATGCTGATTGGGCGGCTTGTCCTCTTATAAGGCGATCTATCAGTGGGTTTGTCATATTCTTGGGTGGTAGTTTGGTCTCCTGGAAGTCTAAGAAGCAGCAAAGTTTCATTGTCCTCAGCTAAAGCGGAATACCGCTCTCTCAGGCGTCTTACTGCTGAGCTTTCTTGGCTCACTCGTCTTCTCCATGAATTGGGTGTGCCTGACATCATTCCCATACCCGTCAAATGTGATAGTCAGGTTGTTATTCACATTGCCAGGAACTCCGTCTTCCATGAGCGTACCAAACACATCGACCTTGATTGCCATTTTGTTCGTGAGAAATTGTTATCAGGGTTGATTTCCTTATCCTATGTTCCTTCTTCTCTACAATTAGCTGATCTTCTCACCAAAAATCTACCTCCTACTCAACACAATCTCTTATTGTCCAAGTTGGGAGTGGTTTCCCCACCCTCCAACTTGAGGGGGGATGTTAACATAACCGATCACCAACCACCTTGAGGTTGTTGAGAGTTAGTTATTAGTTCGTTAATAAAGAGTTTGTTAGAAGTTTGTTATACTTGTGCATACTCATTCATGTATATATACTCAATAATGATGTAATCATCAATTAATTAATACACAATAACAGAATTTTATTTAGCTTGCTTGTTTTCCTTTACATTTTCTTTCTTCTTCCTCAAGCTACCTTCGAGCTACATCAATGGCGAACCATTGATTCTTATATTTTATAATATAGAATTTCATCACCTTATAATAATTTGTCGATGTGGGATGACTTTACTATTTTCATATGTAATAAATTCATCACTTTTCGAGCAAATAATACGAAAATTATACTAATGAAAAGATTTTCTATCACAAATCTAATTATTTCATTTAAAAAAAAAAATTACGATAATTTTTTGTTAAACGAAATTAAAATTAAAGATTTTTAGATGAAAACTAGTCGTCATACCCGTGCACCGCACGGGACTATATTGTTTCATTACTTTTGTAAATCGAAGTTCCGTTTTTTGCCTCATTGACTAATATTTTTTTGTTTGGATTTCATGTCCTTGTAAGTTTATTTATTACTTCCAAAGACATTCATAAATTGTTAATATGACGAAGTTTAAGAAGATTGAACGATCCAAGTTACAGAAATATATATGACATGTATGTTAAATAAATGACGGGGGAATATAGGTGGATTGAAAGTGCCGAAACATGCATCAAACATGTCACCACAAGTGTTGTAAGGTGAATTAGACTGAAAGTGTTATGTAACGCTATCTGATGTAATGCGTAATAACTATTAACTCATTTTTTAAAACTTTTTGTAGAGAACGTAATCATCCTGAATTATGGCTTTGATCTTTGTTAGTTTTTCTTTCGCGTCTTTAGTTGAGATTTTCAAATCTTTGTCTCTTTTATTTCATGTTTCTATTGTTACAGCTGCTTCTTTTATTACCACTTTAGACCTATAATACATTTTGGGCATGTTAGTTTTCTTTTTAAAATATAAACAATGTACATTTTCGGCGTATTACTTTTAGTTGACGTGCATACTAATTGTTTACTTACCCCTTGTTTAGTTTTCTCGATCTTCTCCTTTTTAATTGATATGTTTACCGCAAGCTCTAATTTTGTTTGGGTGGTACACCGAGGTTCATATTGAGGTTTGGTTGTAGGTCTAATCGTTCGCCTTGGTTGTACACTTGAATTGGGTGCCATATTGAAGTTCATGCTAGGTAATAATTTTTGTATTCATTGTTGTAGGTGATAATACACTTATTAATAAATTATGGAAAGAAAAGATGAATGGAAAGGGAAGATGATCAAAGCGAGGTGGGAGTTGATGAGTTTTTCCTCTTTTCTCTCTTCTTTCTTAGTTGATGGGATTTTTTGGTTAAAAAAATTGTTTATCGATTGCCTCTATTTTTTAAAAGACTCTCTCCTTTCTTAATTTTGTTTGTCAGTTGTTTAGTTGTTTTGTCCAATCAGAGCAGAACACATGACTTTATTAGAAGATATATTAGATAAATAATAATGGATGAGGGATGCTTTTTTGTGTTTTAATAAAGTATGTATAGATAAATCATATTTTTTTTGTTCGACCTTGTGCTAGCTTCTCCTTTGTTTTCTCTCGTCTACATTGTTGAGTTTGCTGTTCTTGCCCTTTGTTGTGCTTGTTTCTAATTTCCGTGTTTCACATTTGTCTGCGTTAGTTTTCTATATTATTTTTCATTATCAGCTGTTTATTAAATTATTATTGAAGTTTATGGTGATGGTTCCTCACGTTTCTTTTCTCTTTCTCTTTTCCTTATTATCAGATGTGTCTTGTGTTATCTCTACTCCTCTTGTCGGTTGGTTGGACCGCTGTCTTATAATTCGTCCTAAACATTTCAATACTACACATTCACTACACAACAACAACAACAACAACGAAGCCTTAGTCCCAAAAGATTTGGAGTAACGCATTCAATACTCAAATTAATTATTTTATTTAAAAAAAAGAAAAGAAATTAATAACCAACTATTTGAATAAAATGCATAAATCTTTTTTTATAAAATACTCCCTCTGTTTTTTTAATAAGTCAATCTCACTTTTCGGGACAACCCCTTCTCTCTTCAATATCTCTCACAACATAAGAAAAAATATTATGAAATGTATATTCATTTGAAAGATTTTTTTCGTAAGGAATTTTATTGTGCAAATTTTAAAATTTTTGGACAAATATATTTACATATAAATTAAAGTGAAAACATTACCTCGAAAAAGTAAAACATCGTATAAAAAATACGGATGGAATGCATAAATCTAATTTTTAATAGGGTTATTTAACAACAATAATGCCAACTACAGGGCGTCTTCCCAAAATAATATCAATTTTAATAAATCTGAGAATAATACGTATTATTGGAGTAGTTAAGCAAGAGTAGTATAGGTGACCGGTTACCTGTAGAACCCTTTCACCTTCCCTTTTCACCTTTAATTTTATTTAATGGCAATAATAGCAACTATAGAGCGTCTTCCAAAAATAATCTCAATTTTAATAAATCAATAAATAATACGTATTTTTGGAGTAGTTAAACCAGAGTAGTATAGATGACTAGTTGGCGGTAGAACTCGTTCACGTTCCTTTTTCGCCTTTAATTAATTTCACATTAATTTACTCCTTTTCACTTACTCAGTGTACGGGGCATTAAACGTCATTCATGTCCTCTGTCTTTCTCTTCCTTCAAATCTTCAACCTCACCAAATCTAGCTAACAACACAATCCTACACCAAAATCAACACGTTAATCTAAACGAAACGTATAGAAAAAACTGAAGAAGGATGAAGGGTAATGGAGAGAACTAAGGAGGAGTATACCTGGCAAAACTGAACCGACCCGAATAAGCCAAACTGAACCCGACCCGACACCCGAATTGAAGATTTGATTTTGACCCATAATCCGAATTGACCCGAGCTAACTCAAAACTGACCCGACTATTATTATAGAAAACGAGTCGATATCTCTAAAAAAGTTGACAAACCCGAGAATGACTCGAACACAAAAGTATCCGACCCGACCCGAAGTCAACCCGATTATTATAACCCGAAAGTGGCCCGACCCAAAGCTAACCCAACACGCCCGTTAGCCAGGTCTAAATAGAAGGATGGAGGATATGTAGCAGGTTAAATATTAATTAGGTGACCTGATATAGCAGGTTATAAAGTCACTTATACTACTCTTGTTTAACTACTCCAATAATACGTATTATTCTCAGATTTATTGAAATTGGTATTATTTTTGGAAGACGCCCTATAGTTGGTATTATTGTCATTAAATAACCCTTTTTAATATCAACTATTTGCATTTAATATTACATATTCAATACAGAAATTAATTATTTTATTTTTATTAAAAAAAATAAACAATGAGAAGAGAGTGACATGACTTTCTCAAATACTCTCAAAACGAAATGAAGAAATATGATGACTTTGTTTGAGTTTTTATAGTATATATAGATTATAAAACATCACATTAATATAATAGATTAAATTAAATTATAATAATAATTAAAAGATTCTCTGCTTGTTTTTTTGTATTTTTTATGATACTTTTCTAAATTGAGTTTTGTAGACACCCGCATTTGACTGCCAGGTGTCTATGGTAGTTTCCAAAAAACACCCGATGATGATCGGACGCTAACGTGTTTCTACGCGCTCGGATATGGGCTCAAAATCATTATTTGCTGGCTTAAGCACTTACGGAGTAAAAATCTCACAAAACAGACCTCAAATTCATGACAAGTGGGTCGTTTCCGGTCAAATAAGACTAATTTGGGTCAAAACCGACACCGGAAATAAAACCGACTTTTTAGCGATTGGGTCAACCCCGGTCAAAGCCGTTTCCGAAACACATAAAAACAGCCACACAAACATCAAAAAGTCCAACTCAAAAGCAAAACCCACAAAATATCCAATTCAAGGTCCAAAGCCCGGACCACTCGATCCAGCTGACCCACTCGATCGAGTGTTAGCTCCACTCGATCGAGTGGGCCCTCATTCGAGTCCGGCTGCTGGCGTTTGGGCCACTCGACCGAGTCAATGGGCTACTAGGTCGAGTAACCCTAGCCGGGTGTGCATAGCCTAGCCTATATAAACACACCCATGCACTTACCTTTTCACAACTTTTCATCATCTAAAAAACCCTAAGCCCTAATTCAACCCCATACTACATACATCCAATCCCTAACCCTAGCGTTTAGGAATCCAAACCCTAACCACCACAACTTAGCCTACATCTCGATACTCCCGTGCAAAACACAACTACGAGTCCCGTCCGAGAACAAGAACATGTAGGTTGAGGGTGCCAAATCCCTTTCTTCTCTTTTCTTCTTTCTCTTTCTCTTTGGCGTCGTCCGTCGTCCCATGTCACGTTTTTGTTTTTTGTTTTTTTTACTTAATTATCGCGTTTATAATATTGTTAATATCACTAGTATTAAAAAGCATTAAAATACTTGTGGATTTGTGTCGAGTGCGAAGGATGTCGGAATAAGGAAACCCGAATATACAAGAGTATTGCACTCAGCGTTGCAGGTCGCTTATCCTGACACCCCTAGCATTTGATTATTGAAACAAGTCAACTTAAACAATAGTACTTATTTCATTCGCATCATCATTCAATCGCATAGTTCATCAATTACAAACTACTTTCAAAACAAGCATTTTTTTAAGGGTCGAACCCCGTTGACGCGGATCTGACATCACATAATCCCTAGGGATTCATTACGATGTCGGAGAAACCGAGGGAATCAAGTCTTTCAATTCAAGTAACGTGTCGATCCGTTAGATTCGATACCAACTCAATAGTTGGATGTCGAGTCTAACGATCTAGTCAAATAAATTAATAACACGATTTCTCGTTGATGCGAAAATAGACGTCATCTAATTCGACAAGAATTAATGCGACGCTATAAACGCGGAGGGAATTAATATCGTTTTGGTTAATTTAAAAACGACGTATAACAACTTTTTTTTATCTCGCTCTAATATCCGATGTCGATTCAATAATCGCACGTTGGATATGATGAGTATCATACACACGAATCGAGCACAAATTCCATAATATTTATGCCCAATTCAACAAAGTCATCGAATCATCACAATCAAAAGCAATTTCGAAACCGAATAGCAAATTGCAAGCGAACCCTAGTTCGTACAGGGGGCACTCGATCGAGTGCCTAGCCCACTCGGTTGAGTGGCACCCCAAAAACGAGACAGGATGTTTTTCGACCTCCATTCGGTCGAGTCTCACAATGACTCGGTCGAGTGGCAGCGTACTCGGCCGAGTGGCAGCGTACTCGGCCGAGTTAGTCAATAACTCGATCGAGTAGGGTCTAAAATACGGGACAGAAGCCTTTTCAGAGGTCCACTCGGTCGAGTCCCTCAATGACTCGATCGAGTGGCCCTTTATCACGCCAAGCCGTGAGTTCTACAAAGTCATTCGAGCCTCACTAATGTTTTTTATGACTTAGGTCAACACGTGCCTAATCAATCACGTGAATTATCACTTTTCAAAACCATGCATCATCATATCTATATCATTCTATATCATTCGCAAACCGTTATTATCGTTACACCGTTACTAACAAGTTTGTTGCTTTTCTTGTTGATTTATTGTTTATTTTATCGTACTAAAATGAACCTTCGCATGCTAAATTTAACTTCGATGTTAGAATTAGTTGCATTAAATCGGCATTGAAACCCTTTCAATTCCTCGCATGTCTAGGGAAAACAATGTTTGCATAACATTTTCCCGTTCAACTAACGCGCGTATTAGAAAGTCATTCGATATCCTAGTAGAGGCCGCTAATGTGCGGGCGGGGTTGGGTGTCCTTAGTGGGCTTCCCATCACGTACCCTCACCCCTTACTCAGAACCTCGGTTTTCGGATGTCCGAAACCGTTGGCGCACGAGAGTCATTCAATACACGATAACGGGTAGTGACGGTATCGGTATCAAATGCAAAGGGACGAGCCCAATATACTCTGACATCGGAAATGGGCCGTATTTTGTATACGGCCCACTACGACATAGAGTGGGCTCGAATGGGCCCGAACTCCCACAATGTTCGGTGGTGACTCCACTTCGATTTAAATTTCCATTCGATCCATTCTCGTATGGAGATTCATTCGCCTCCCCAAACCCGCGCGTGGCCGCGTCGGGGTGGACCTATGTCATGTCCACAATTTGGCGACTCCGCTGGGGATTAACTGATGCGTGACTTACCATCGGCATCCTCAGGGTAAGACTCGAATAGAAATCGTTTGACTAGTACAATACGCGTTTTAGTTCTACGGTTCATGCATAACCCCATATTTTCCCGGGCCGGTACTCGTGAGCGACGTCCCACTATACCGTGACGTACTCCAATATGGATATGTCAAAGGTGTCCATAGTCGATTCGAGTGGGTTTCGCGGCATGTTCTAAGCTCAACTCGACTTAGAAAGTCGGTCCCGATCAACGTCTAGACTATGTGCACTGGTATAGACCCTATCTAGACCGACCGAGACTTAGTGTCAAGCATACATGACGTCGTTATAATGCTTGCCTGACTACCTGCTACTTGGTTTCCGTGTCGTTTTCAAAAACCGACAACTTTTCAAAAAATACATCTTTCTCAAGATATTCAATTTCAAAACCCGGGACGTATACCGAATTTATGATTTATGATTTTACTCAAAATAGCCTATTTCTAGCCGGTATTCTGCCCATTTCAAAACTCGAAAATATTTTCGAACTTTCAAAACCGAGGCCCGATACACTTTCCGAGTTTTCGAAGAATCGGGCCCCTTCCCCCGAGTTTTCTCGGATTTTCCAAAAACAATCCATTTTCAAAACCTTCCTCTTCTTAGGACTTCTCGTATTTAGCAGTGTCGGGTCATGTCATAAGTCGTCGAAGTCTTTAGCGTCGAAACTCCGTCGATCTTACATCACGGGTTTCTTCTCTATCCCAGTCCGCCTTATTAGACTAAGGCCAGGCCCACCTACGTAGGACATACTCCTACAAAGGAGGGCCCGTCTACACAATCGAGTGGGATGTCTCACGTGGACCTTCTTTCGAACAGGACTAGGCCCACCCGCCGAATCCTAAGAAAGGCCCACCTTCCACAAGTCACCCGTCTAGGTGTCTTTTCCGAGTCATTTCCCTTTTCAGTCTTGTTCGGAATGTACTTTTTATTCCGGGATTCGGGCTAGTTTCTGATTACATGGTGTTCTAACAGACAGGCCACCCGAAACCAGATATCAACGCAAGATGGACGCATTGAAGGATGCTCTAGCCATGATTGAAGCCCAATTAACTGCCATCCAGAGTGACCAAACGACACTCGCCACTCGTGTGAGCGCCATGGAGAAGGGGACTCCCCCTCCTGGATCTGAGCCCACTGGGCCCATAGCTGAACTAGTCAGCGTTGTTCGCAGGCTCGAAGAACAAGTTCACCTGTCAACGAACAACTCGATCCACACTGAAATTGCTCGTTCCTATTCGCCTTTGAATGACGAGCTACCCGCTAACCTCAACCTTACGGGAATTCCAATGTTTGAGGGTACCGAAGACCCGGTCCACCACATCCGGGCTTTCAAAGATTTTATGGCGGTAAAAGGGGTGAAGTCCACCATGTTCACACACTTATTCCCTTCCTCCCTCGAAAAGCATCCTAAGGCCGGGTACTATAGGCTCGATTCCAAGAAATATGAAACTTGGGATGATGTGGCGACTGAATTTGCTCGCAATTACGCTGATAATACCGAGATCCAGACTACAATACGTACTCTGGAATTGATGGCCCAAAGCTCAAAGAAGGGTTCACCAAATATCTGCAGAGATGGCGGGCCGAAAATGTGAAGCTGGTTGATAAGCCCAGCGAGAAAGTGCTAGTGGAGGCTTTTGTCAAGAACCTCCTCCCTTCCTACCGGGTCCATCTCCGGTAAGCGGTTATCCCCAATTTTGCTACCCTAACTGAAATGGGTACAAGGATCGAGGACGACTTACGGTTAGAGAGCCTGACTAAGGCCTCTACCAAGGGCTATCAAGGGGCAAGCTCATCTGCGAGCAAGCCCACACCTGCAGCTGCAACTCGCAGCATCTTCGACGAGGTAAATCTACTGGACACCTCATCCAAAAAGAATACACCAACTCGGGTATTCACGGATATAGGGACTACCTATACCTACGCCTTACAAAGGCTATCTTCTAAAGGCCTTATCCAACCAATAGGCCCGACTCCCGAACTTCCAGAGGAGAAAAGGCCCAAGAGCTACAATGTCCAAGCCTATTGCCAATATCACCGAGGTAATGGGCATGACATAGAAAGATGTTGGAAGCTTAAGCATCTGATCCAAGATCTGATCGAAAGCGGGAAAATACCGTTGCCCGGGGACAAGTCGAGCAACAAAGAAAACCCGTTCAGTACCCATGCTATATTCACGGGAGAGGTAATCGACTTTTCTCACCTCATTCCCCCTCATATACCGCAAATTAACGGGATATGGTTCGATGATGAGGACGACGTCTACCTGGCCAAATGGGAAACTGTCCCCATCACAAGTGAAGAGGTCCGAAAAGCTAAGTCCAAAGCCTTAGCCACTAACCACCTCGCCACAGCCGGGCGTTCTACTCCCATAACCGTCACTGAACTTGCCAGGACGCAATCCACGCTTGAGGAACCAAGCAACGACACGGCCTTGGTCCAACAATTGAAGTGGGTTCGAGCTGCCTTAACCATATGGCAGCTTCTGGTTAGCTCACAAGCGCATCGGGAAGCACTGACTAAGCTCTCGATGAGATCAAGGTCGACTCCCAGGTTACCCCCACTGAAATGGTAGCCACTATCATGCCCTATCTCAAGGGCAAGTCGAAGGAAGGCCCACTCATCACCTTCTCCGAGTCCGACCTGCCACCGTTCGGGCCCAATCATAATCTGGCCCTATACATCACGGTCACTTGCCGAGGGAAGTACCTCCCAATGACCCTTATTGATGACGGATTTGCCGTGAATGTCCTACCTCTAAGGACCGCTAAAGCCCTAGGCATCACCGATGCCGATTATCTCCCGACAGCACAAACTATCCAGGCCTTCAACGGAAGCCCAAAACCAGTTGTCGGGGCCGTTAAGCTGACAATAATAACGGGCCCAATCGAAAAAGAATTGGAGTTTCAGGTGATCGACGTCACCTCGTCCTTTAACTTACTATTAGGAAGGCCTTGGATTCATGCAGTCAAGGCTGTATCCTCTACCCTCCACAGAAAGGTCAAGATGCCGCTTCAAGACGGTATCATCACACTAGAGGCGACCCCCATTACTGTAGCGAGCTGCAATGCTACGGGCCGGGCCGACCTACGAGGATTTGATTTCGTGGGCATGATCGAGGAGGAATATATTTTCAGGCCTTACTTCACCACTAGCATCGACACGATGCTACAAAACTTGGGCTACTTACCGAGGGCTACATCGAGGCCATATCTTCCAGCTGGGAAGATTATCGAGGTCCTAAACAACGGTGAATCACAGTTCGGGTTGGGGTATGCAATAACCCCGAAAAACGTGGTCCGGGCCGGTATTCACAAGGCCACCAACATTCTCAAGGGTACCTACTTGGGCCCTTATAGCCCGAAGTTAACTGACTACTTCGTTACTCCAGTTTTCGGAGCTATTCAAGTGGGCCTCTACCAACCCACCATCACATATCCCGAGACCAAAACGGCTCGGGAATGCAACTTCATCCCCGATGATATATTCACCCTTGTCCAAGCCGAGTCCAAGGAAGGGGAAAACAACGCCGAGCCCGTGCTGGGGCTCCTATTTGGAAAAGACAAGATCGTCCCTGCTCCAAAGGATGATCTGGTCAACCTGATCCTTTGCAGCAATCGGTTTGACCCAACCAAGCTAATCTCCAAAGTCGGTGCGGACACCGGGAAAAGGTCCTGGAGGAAGACCATCAAGTGGACCGACGGCCAGGGTCGAGTCTACAGGCTGACCACCGGCGAGGGAGACATGTCGGATACCGAGTCCGAGTCTGAGTCGGAGTCAGAGTCGGAGTCTGAGTCCAAGTCTAGAAGGTCTGGTGCTAGAGTCGAGTCTGTAACCCCTCTTCCCTTAGCCACTTCCACTGAGGTCTCAGGGCCTGTCCCAAGACCTCTCCCTATCCCGCCACTGACCAACGAGCAGATGGCCGCTCTATTCGAGCTTTTCTCAAAATTTACCATTAATAATAATAACGAAAACCGTTCTGCTTACGACTTGTCTTATTTCCAAAATTCTTTCAATTTCAAAAGTTTTATATGCAATGACATTGAGAAACCCGACGAACAGGTACCTCTACCTCCGCATCTAATCGAGCAGCTCGAACAAAGGGAATCCCGAGATTCGGTAATCAAAGAAACCGAGTCTATCAATGTGGGAACCACTTTAGAGCCTCAGATGCTTAAGTTGGGCCTATCCTTAGATCCAGAGGAGAGAAAACAATTCACAGACCTCCTCCAGAAATTCAAGGACGTCTTCGCATGGTCCTACAAGGACATGTCAGGAATAGATCGGGAAATAGCTGAACACCGAATACCCATCAAAGATGGGTGCAAACCGGTAAAACAGAAACTCCGGAGAACGAGGCCCGAATGGTCCCTCAAAGTCAAAGAAGAAGTCGACAAGCAATTCAAAGCGGGCTTTATACAAGTGTCTGAATATCCAGACTGGGTCGCAAACATCGTGCCGGTACCCAAGAAGGACGGCAAAGTGCGAGTATGTGTAGATTTCCGGGACCTTAATAAGGCCAGCCCAAAAGACGATTTCCCGTTACCACACATTGACATACTGGTGGATAACACGGCCTATCATGCCCTTCTATCATTCATGGACGGGTATGCCGGATACAATCTGATCAAAATGGCAGAAGAAGATATGAGTAAGACCACCTTCATTACACCTTGGGGGACTTAGTGTTACACTGTTATGCCATTTGGGCTCATCAATGCCGGGCCACTTATCAACGAACCGCCACCACCCTATTACATGACATGATGCATAAGGAAGTGGAGGTTTATGTGGACGATATGACTGTTAAGTCCAAAGACCGAAAGGGGCACATTGCGGGCCTAAGAAAATTCTTCACCCGACTACGCAAATACAACATGAGGCTAAACCCTCAAAAATGCAGTTTCGGGGTAACATCGAGCAAATTAATGGGCCATATCGTTAGCCAACGCGGCATCGAGGTCGACCCAGCCAAAATCAAAGCCATCACCGAGATGCAACCACCCAAAACCGAAAAAGAAATAAGGGGATTTCTCGGGAAAGTCCAATATATCAGCCGGTTCATTTCAAAGCTAACCATGGTATGCGAGCCCATTTTCAAAAAACTGAAGATCGGAGAACGGGTACTATGGGACGACAAATGTCAAACGGCTTTCGATGAAATCAAGGAGATTCTGTCTGCTCCGCCAGTATTAATGCCACCTCAACCCGGTTTGCCTTTTTCGTTATACCTAACAACGACCGAGACAGCCATGGGGGCTATGCTGGCCCAGACAATCGATTTGGAAGAACGAGCTATTTACTACATCAGTAAAAAGTTCTTGGAATACAAGTGCAAGTACACAATGCTCGAGAAGACGTGCCTAGCTCTAGTTTGGGCCACTAAAAAGCTCCAACGCTACATGCTCAGTCACGAGGTACATGTATTATCCAAAATGGATCCTATCAAGTACCTGTTCGAGAAGCCCATCCTTAATGGCAGGATGACCAGATGGACTTTAATGTTATCTGAGTTCGACCTCAAGTTTGTACCATTAAAAGCCCTCAAAGGCCGGGTAGTGGCGGAATTCCTCGCCGATAGTCCGATATCTGAAGAAGGACACACCGATACTTGGGCCTTTCCTGATGAAGACATATTCTATACCGATACTGAGACATGGGATTTGTATTTTGACGGGGCATCCAACTTCCGAGGATTTGGGGTCGGAATTCTGTTAATCTCACCACAAGGGGAGCACACCCCCTTATCCATCAAGTTGGACTTCGACGTGACCAACAACGCAGCCGAATATGAAGCATGCATTCACGGGTTGCAAGTCGCCGCTGGTCTAGGAGTAACGAACCTCCGGGTCCATGGTGATTCATCATTGGTCATCAATCAAGCGCTCCAAAAATGGAAAACTCAAAACGCCAATCTTGTGGCTTACCAAGCACGAGTAAGGGTCCTAGAGAACAGTTCCAGAAGGTGGAATATATCTACCTGCCCCGGGAAGAAAACCAGTTTGCAGATGCACTTTCCAAATTAGCATCCCTGCTAAATATACCGGAACATCTTACTAGCATGCCGATCTGCGTTGGAAGACGGTCCGAGCCGGCCTATATCCACGTCATCCAAGATATCGAGATAACTGATCCAGAACCTTGGTATCAGGCCCTCCTAACCTACTTGGCAACGGGAGAATATCCCCTGGGAACTGAAAACCGGGACAAGAAGGCCTTGCGAAGATTGGCGACCCAATTTGTTCGTACGGACGACGGGCAGTTATACAAAAAGACGGTACAGGGGGCTCTCTTCCTATGTATCGATAAAGTACAGGCCGAAAAGGTTATGGCCGAGGTACACGATGGTGAAAATGGCCCGCATATGAACGCCCATATGCTAGCCCAAAAAATCATGAGGCTCGGCTATTATTGGAACACCATGGAAACAGATTGTCAGCTATATGTCAAACACTGCCATAACTGTCAGATCTTCGCTAATGTACAACATATGCCATCCCCTATTATATACCATGACATCACCATGGCCATTTTCGACATGGGGTATTGACATAATTAGAAAGGTGCACCCTTCCGGGACGAGAGGTCATTGCTTCATTCTGGTGGCCATCGACTATTTCACCAAATGGGTCAAAGCCGAGTCATACCGTGTCTTGAACGCCAAGCACGTGGCCAAGTTTATCCAGAACAAGATCATATGCCGATACGGGATCCCACACGAGTTTATCAGTGATCACGGGACCCACTTTCAAGCTGAAACCGCTACGTTGCTAGCGAAATACAAAATTTAAAGGCATACATCTTCACCCTACCGACCCCAAACAAATGGAGCGGTAGAAGCGGCCAATAAGACAATTATCACCATACTTAAAAAGATGGCTGAGAATTACCGGGACTGGCCCGACAAAATACCTTTTGCTCTTTAGGGGTATCGGACTTCAATTCGCACCGCAACCGGAGCAACTCCATATTATCTGACATATGGAATGGAGGCGGTCCAACCGGTCGAGCTAGAAGTGCCATCCCTCGGGATTTTACTTGAAAGCCAAGTACCGGAAGCAGATTGGGTCCAAGCCCGATACGATTCGCTAGTCCTTTTAGATAAACGGCGATCCCGGGCCCTCAACAATATCCAAATATATCAAAAGAGGATTCAACGGGCTTTCAACAAAAGAGTTAGGTCCAGAAACATCAAAGAAGGGGATCTGGTCCTAAAATCGGTTCGTGCCTTACTACCGGTTGACCCAAGAGAAAAATTCAAACTCAATTGAGCTGGGCCATATTTAGTGAAAAAGGTCCTATCAGGAGGAGTGGTGATGCTGACAGACTTGGACGGGAACGAATTTATAAAAATTTATTATTCTACTGTCATTATCTCTATGTCATTTGCAAGAATTTATAAAAATTTGTCTTTTATAAATTTTCAAAAATTATAGACAAGTCAATAAGTTAGAATTAATTATTCTACTGTCGCACATCTTGAACTAATAGTCTTGGTGTATTTCGAACAATTGCAAAAAAATTCAAGTTTGAACTACGTTTAGTTTGATTCCGCTAATTGTGGATACGTAGACAACCCCTCAAAAGGGTACAACCACTGCAATAACGAAAAGACGGGAACAATATTCACTAATACGTCTTTATTAGAAACCGATAAATTCGGGAAATTCAAATTAAAAAAAAAAACGCCAAAAACGGCACACACAACAAAAAAAATCACACCAAAAATAATAATAATACTCAAATAATAAAACAAAGGAGACAAATATTCGTGCATTTTGCCCTTTCCTTTGTCCTTTGGGTCGCGTGGAGCCCGAGGTTGCCGGGGCGGGGGCGAGCGTTCCCGAATCACGAGGGAAACCTCCTTAGCTCGAACTCGTTTCTTTGACAGCGGGTCTTCTTCTATCGTCTTTGGTCCAAGTCGAGCCCGCACATGCTCGGGTAGTCTATCTCGTGGGCCAAGTCGGTCCTGCACTGCTAGTCTTGGGCCCAGTCTCCTTTCCAAGTCAGTCTGGGGGCTCACTTTCCCCCGCGCACCTCTAGCACTAGACCCTTCAGCTTTAGTCTTAGTCTTCTTTCTCTGACCTGACATTAGACGAACCAGAGTAGCTGGAGTGTCACCTTCATCAAAGAAGCCCCTATTGTCTTTAACTTGCTCCATTCGCAGCAGATCAAAAGCTTCATCGACCTTCAGAGCAGCTCGGGCTTTGGCATCGCCTGCTTTAGTCCACTTCACATAAGAGTCTGAAACCCAGATTGAATGACGAGATGTTGGAATGGACCAAGTATGTCGGGTGTACCATCTTTGCATCCAGGTATCGCACATCACATCAGTCAGTTGGGTAGGGGCACTCACAACCGCTTCAATCTCCGGGATTCTCTGGGTCCAACCATACTGCCTTAGTATGCGGTCGGGATAAAGATGGATCGTCTGCTTGAAAGACAAAATTACATGATAACGAGCTCTGTCCCTCGGGTCCAAGCCTGTCCAAACATAGATGGGCCACCACGACACTACCCATCGAATCAATGGACCACCATGGAATGATAACACCTCATCCCAATACTTTTGGGTAATCTGGCGAGAAAAATCAATGGTCTGTCTCCTCGTCATCACCTGGTTATGACGGTAGTTGCTCGCGTCAAGAGGAGGATCTATCACTGATAACCTCTCGTATAGCCAAATCTGAAAAAGAAGGCAAAAATATGAGTTCCCAAGACGAAATAGGCGTCCGCCTAAGGGCACTCGGTCGAGTACCTGGAACACTCGATCGAGTGGTACTTCTGAACACGAACAGGGGGCTTTTTACGAGGGCACTCGATCGAGTGCCAGGGTGACTCGATCGAGTGCCCACGACAGCAGAAAAATCACGAAAAAATTAAAAAATCGAGAATTTAGGAAAAATAGAAATTCGAGGTAACATACTTGCAGTAAACGGGTACTCCCGGTCAAGCGGACTGACGAATCCCTCTTACGAATGTCTAAACCTTGGATAATTTCGCCCGTGATCAGCCAAGCCGGGCTGTACTCCGTTTCCATCAAATCAACCACGGTCAAGAGGCGGGCGTTACCCATACAAGATAATAAATCCATGTGACCCTCGAAGGCATAAACATGGAGCATGCAAAAGGAAAAGGCCCTACGGCTGTGGGCCGGTCTGACTCGGACATCGAGAGGATTCATTAATTTCTAAGCCAAGTCGATCAGAGAAATATTATCACCCTCCATCATACGGGATACCTCGTTGTGAGAAAGCCCTAAAAATTCCCGCAGCTTTCTACTTGGGTCATAAACTGAATAAGGTATGGCAGGACGGAGTATCGGGTTCCATCCTCCCACAGCAGCAATCTCCTCGGGTAAGGTACAAACTTCTCCCCGGGGAAAGGCAAAGACATGATATATGTCGTCCCAGTAAGACAAGCAGGCATCAAGGAAATAACGATCGACTTGCATTTGACGGAATGGGTACATCTGAGTAATACCCGTCTGGTTGAGAGCCACCCTATCTGTGTCCCTAAAGCGTTGAGACTATTCTTGCAACATCCCCGTCAATCGGTCGATTCCCATGGCTAAAATTCTCGAAAGGAATAAAGAGACTTTCTTTTTGAGGAGGAATGAATTATGAGAAGGTTGTGAGGAAAATCAAAGACAAGGGAAGGCTATATATAGCATCAACCTTACAATCCTCTTTCCATATCACTTTTCCATGAAAAGTTTCCTAATTCTAACAGGAAATCAACATACAGGCCTTGTCTCGAGATTCCCTAATCCTAGCCCGGGAATTAGTCAAAAAATTTCAAAAATTCAAAATCTCAAAATTTTCAAAAATTCAAAAAATTCAAAAAATCGTTTTCCCCAGCGCGAGTCATTTTTCTACCTACGTGTTGCATGCGAAATTTTATGTGACTTATACAAGTACGACTCAAGCAGGGACATACAACCCACTATATCTCCCCAGCGGAAAGCCCTAGGTGGCATTTTCCCCGGAATAGCATGGGATGGTCCTTATGCGACAAGTCCAATTCCCCACGGAGTTATCATCATCAACTCAGGTATGATTTTTATCCTATGGCTGGCGGGCCCTTCACGCGAGTCTAATGGACTATAAACGACCCGATCGAAAGTCTGCCACGTTTTAATCCTCGATTGGCCTGGTAGCTACTCTGACTTTCGCCTTGTCCAAGTCTCAGTCAGAGTGGGGGCTCTGTAGACACCCGCATTTGACTGCCAGGTGTCTATGGTAGTTTCCAAAAAACACCCGATGATGATCGGACGCTAACGTGTTTCTACGCGCTCGGATATGGGCTCAAAATCATTACTTGCTGGCTTAAGCACTTACGGAGTAAAAATCTCACAAAACAGACCTCAAATTCAGGCCCAGTGGGTCGTTTCTGGTCAAATAAGACTAATTTGGGTCAAAACCGACACCGGAAATAAAACCGACTTTTTAGCGATTGGGTCAACCCCGGTCAAAGCCGTTTCCGAAACACATAAAAACAGCCACACAAACATCAAAAAGTCCAACTCAAAAGTAAAACCCACAAAATATCTAATTCAAGGTCCAAAACCCGGACCACTCGATCCAGCTGACCCACTCGATCGAGTGTCAGCTCCACTCGATCCAGTGGGCCCTCATTCGAGCCCAGCTGCTGGCGTTTGGGCCACTCGACCGAGTCAAGGGGCTACTCGGTCGAGTAACCCTAGCCGGGTGTGCATAGCCTAGCCTATATAAACACACCCATGCACTCACCTTTTCACAACTTTTCATCATCTAAAAAACCCTAAGCCCTAATTCAACCCCATACTACATACATCCAATCCCTAACCCTAGCGTTTAGGAATCCAAACCCTAACCACCACAACTTAGCCTACATCTCGATACTCTCGTGTAAGCCACAACTACGAGTCCCGTCCGAGAACAAGAACATGTAGGTTGTGGGTGCCAAATCCCTTTCTTCTCTTTTCTTCTTTCTCTTTCTCTTTCGCGTCGTCCGTCGTCCCATGTCACGTTTTTTTTTATTGTTTTTTTTACTTAATTATCGCGTTTATAATATTGTTAATATCACTAGTATTAAAAAGCATTAAAATACTTGTGGATTTGTGTCGAGTGCGAAGGATGTCGGAATAAGGAAACCCGAATATACAAGAGTATTGCACTCAGCGTTGCCGGTCGCTTATCCTGACACCCCTAGCATTTGATTATTGAAACAAGTCAACTTAAACAATAGTACTTATTTCATTCGCGTCATCATTCAATCGCATAGTTCATCAATTACAAACTACTTTCAAAACAAGCATTTTTTTAAGGGTCGAAACTCGTTGACGCGGATCTGACATCACATAATCCCTAGGGATTCATTACGATGTCGGAGAAACCGAGGGAATCAAGTCTTTCAATTCAAGTAACGTGTCGATCCATTAGATTCGATACCAACTCAATAGTTGGATGTCGAGTCTAACGATCTAGTCAAATAAAGTAATTAACACGATTTCTCGTTGATGCTAAAATAGACATCATCTAATTCGACAAGAATTAATGCGACGCTATAAACGCGGAGGGAATTAATATCGTTTTGGTTAATTTAAAAATGACGTATAGCAACTTTTTTTTATCTCGCTCTAATATCCGATGTCGATTCAATAATCACACGTTGGATATGACGAGTATCATACACACGAATCGAGCACAAATTCCATAATATTTATGCCCGATTCAACAAACTCATCGAATCATCACAATCAAAAGCAATTTCGAAACCGAATAGCAAATCGCAAGCAAACCCTAGTTCGTACAGGGGGCACTCGATCGAGTGCCTAACCCATTCGGTTGAGTGGCACCCAAAAAACGAGACAGAATGTTTTTCGACCTCCACTCGGTCAAGTCTCACAATGACTCGGTCGAGTGGCAGCGTACTCGGCCGAGTTAGTCAATAACTCGATCGAGTAGGGTCTAAAATACGGGACAAAAGCCTTTTCAGAGGTCCACTTGGTCGAGTCCCTCAATGACTTGATCGAGTGGCCCTTTATCACGCCAAGCCGTGAGTTCTAAAAGGTCATTCGAGCCTCACTAATGTTTTTTATGACTTAGATCAACACGTGCCTAATCAATCACGTGAATTATCACTTTTCAAAACCATGCATCATCATATCTATATCATTCTATATCATTCGCAAACCGTTATTATCGTTACACCGTTACTAACAAGTTTGTTGCTTTTCTTGTTGATTTATTGTTTATTTTATCGTACTAAAATTAACCTTCGCATGCTAAATTTAACTTCGACATTAGTATTAGTTGCATTAAATCGACATAGAAACCCTTTCAATTCCTCTCATGTCTAGGGAAAACAATGTTTGCATAGCATTTTCCCGTTCAACTAACGCGCGTATTAGAAAGTCATTCGATATCCTAGTAGAGGCCGCTTAGTGGGATTCCCAACACGTACCCTCACCCCTTACTCAGAACCTCGGTTTCCGGATGCCCGAAACCGTTGGCGCACGAGAGTCATTCAATACACGATAACCGGTAGTGACGGTATCGGTATCAAATGCAAAGGGACGAGCCCAATAAACTCTGACATCGTAAATGGGCCGTATTTTGTATACGGCCCACTACGACATAGAGTGTGTAATCCCCTAAAAATTCTAACGCAATACAGTGTGTAGACACCCGCATTTTGACTGCCAGGTGTCTATGGTAGTCTCCGACAAACACCCGATGATGATCGGACGCAAACGTGACTTGGTATACTCGAACCTGGGCTCGGAATCAATAATATCCGACATGGACTTTTAGCGGAGTAATAATCTCACAAAACAGACCTCAAATCCAGGCCCAGTGGGTCGTTCCGAGCAAAATAAGACTAATTTGGGCCAAAACCGACACCAAAGACAAATCCCGTCTTTTAGCGACCGGGTCAAAACCCGGTCAAGGACGAACCCGTCACACAAATCAGCCCAATTCAGCTTCTAGAAGTTGGCGCCCAAATCAGAATTCAAAAAACAAATCAAATCAAGAGTCAACCTTAATCACACAACTCACTCACTCACTCTATAAATAATCCCCTAACCCTTCACATTTTTTCAGCTTTTTAAGAATTTTGAGAGCTGAAAAAAGAGCCTTTACAACCCTCAATCATCCTACATCTTTTACCCTAATCCACATAAACATCCCACACTACAACCCTAAGCAAAAACCATACAAAAAACCGAGCCATTTTGCTCTCAAACAAACCGGCACCCACACACACACATATACACACCATAACTCACATTCATCCTCGATACTCCGGCGTTCCGTCGCTATTTACGAGTCTATTTCCGAGGCCTATACCAAGCATGTATGTTGAGGGTGTCCTAAACCCCATTTCGATCCTTAATACTTTGTTTCTATTTACGTTTTCGCATTATTTATATTATAATTATACTAGTATCGTAATATTAACACTAACATAGCGCTAACATTTTTATTTCTCGTATACTAACTTTATTGTCTCGTTATTAACACTATAATACCGCGTACATATATATATATATATATATATATATTAATACAAGTATTCGGTTTCAAATACGTTTGACTACGACGATCGCCTAAAGTCCGTCTAATCCCTTTACGAGTAACGACGGAGGTGGAGCCCTTTCGAGGAGCCCCGCCCCAATGTTCTCAAGGGCGTGACGTGATTGCAATCGGTCGTAGTTGAACGCATTCGATCCCATTTCAATTAGTGCGATACCTGTTGACACGAAAACCGACATCACATAATCCGGAAGGATTAGTTTCGATGTCGTGACGTAGAGGGATACAATTTCGTCACTAATTCAAAATTCCTAATCTATAAAAAACATAAATCGAGTAAATAAACCCGCATTGGCACGTGATTATAAAAATTGACGATTTTTCAACAAATAAAAAATGCCCGACCAGACCCACACGCGAGTCGCGCGACCGGCCATGCGACTCGCGGGCAGGCCTGTTTTGCCGAGCCCACTTTTTCGTTTTCTTGACTTTCTACCCTTTCCGGTCCTTACATTAATATGCGACCTTCGCGACATATGTCCATATTTTGAGACTCGTCTTTTCTTTACGACTTTTAGTCAACGCGTGTAAAGGCCATCACGTGAACCCATTTTTCTAAAACTCATGGACATCACGACACTCAAAACGACTTTGATCGACGGTCTAGCACTATTAATTTTATGTCGACGACTCTTTAGTCGTATCCGACACATAATTAATTTAGACTCCATTTTTCGAGGTGATAAGTCGGGACAAGACATCGAGGTTCGAGATCGGGTTAGAATCACGCCTAGGTCTCGAACCTCCGTCCTTTAATTAATATGCAATATAATGCGTAATTAATTAAGGTTCGTCCGTCTAGCTAATTCACGATCTAGTGAACATTTATTATATACGGATCTTTGTCGAGTCGTGTATTCTATTTATCACTTTTCTTATTTAGTTTATTATTTCTTTTAATCGTTATAATAATCGTTGTATTGTGAATTTCGGGTTGTATTTCCGCTCGTGTAACTTTTACGTTACTTATTTTCGAGTTTAGTTTATTTACTTGCTTATCGCTTTATAAATGAACCTCGCATGCTAAATCACTTCGACCATAATTAGATGCATTAAATGACGTAATTCACATATAATTCACATGCTTAGTCCGAAAACGTTGTTTGCATATCATTTTATCATTTTACTAACGGGCTCACACGAACACGAACGGTGTCTTAGTAGAGGCCGCCATGTGCGGGCGGGGTTGGGTGTCCTTAGTGGGCTTCCCAACACGTACCCTCACCCCTTACTCAGAACCTCGGTTTCCGGATGCCCGAAACCGTTGGCGCACGAGAGTCATTTTATTTACGAAAGCCGGTGTAAACGGTATTGGTATAATAATGCAAAGGGACGAGCCCCATGAACTCTGAAATCGAATTGGGCTTACTTTGTGTATAGCCCATGACGACGTAGAGTGGGCTCGTATGGTTCCGAATAACCACAAAATTCGGTGGCAACTCCATTTTGACTTAAATTTCGAACCCGAGAACAATCTCACCACGAGATTCATTCGCCTACCCAAACCCGCACGTGGCCGCGTCGGGGTGGACCTACGTCATGTCCACAATTTGGCGACTCCGCTGGGGATACCTGATGTACCACATGTCATCGGGGTTTCCAGGGTGAGACTCGAAGAGAAATCGTTCGAATATTAATGTACGCGCATTAGTTTAATGATTCATGCATAACCCAAATTTTGCCCGGGCCGGTTACTTGTGACCGACGTCCCACTATACCACGGTGCATTCCTAAATGGGTGCGCTTAAGACTTCGATGGTGGAACTCGTAAGGGTTTCGCGGCATGTCCTAAGACCAATTCGGTTTAGGGAGTCCGTCCTGTATACGAGAATACTATCGTCGTTGGTATAGACCCTATTTCGACCGACCGAGACTTAGCGTAAAGCATACATAAGCGTCGTTATAATGCTTGTTTGACTACGTGCTACTTGGTTTCCGTGTCATTTTTTTTCAAAAAAAACGTCATTTCAAAAAATGCATCTTTCCAAAATACCAAATTTTGAAAAACCCGAAATACTGTCCGTTTCGGGACCCGTCTTTTCAAAATATCCAATTTTCAAAACTCGGAATGCCGCCGAAATTTAGGATCAACGATTTGACTCAAAATATCCTTTTCTTTAGTCAACATGCCGTCCGTTTTAACTCTCGAATTTCCAAAACCACCCTGTTTTTCTGAATCCTTCAAAATTCTAATCTCGGTTTTCGAAACTATTTTTCAATTTTCGAACTCTCGGAAATTCGCCCATCTTATATTCAAATTTCAAACATCCAACCTCCCTAGTGAACCTTCCTTATTATAGGACCTACCGTCTAGCCGTGTGTCGGGTCTTTGCATAGTTTGTCAAAGGTTTATAGAGTCGGAACTCCGTCGATCTTACATCGCGAGTTTCCCCCCTTCCCCGAGTCCGCCTTATCTGTCAAGGCACGACCAACCTGCGTAGGGCATACCCCTACAAAGGAAAGTCCGTCCATACACTCGAGTCAAAAGTCTGGGGAAAAAGTCTCACGTGGACCTTCCTTCGAACGGGATTAGGCCCACAAAGCCAAAGCCCTAAGGAAGTTACACCACCCACGAGTCATCCGTCTAGGTGTCTTTCTCGAGTCTTTAGTCTTCTTTCCTAGTGTCGCTCGGGATGTACTTTTTTTTATGATTCCAAGGTCTGGGTCCGGTTACTGATTACACGGTGTTCTTACAGACAGGCCACCGGCAACAAGACACGCCCGCAGGATGGCTACTTTGAACAGTCTGCAAACCTCTTTGGACGCCATGGTCGCGAAACAAACCGACATCGAAGCCCAACTGACTGAAATGAGGGCTGGCCAAGTGGCCATCGTTGCTCGCCTAGCTACAGTGGAGCAAAGGACTCCTAATGTCGAGACCACTGGGCCTCTAGCTGAACTGGTCAGCGCAGTGCGCCGACTAGAAGAACAAGTCCATTTGACTGGGAGTAACAATATCCACCGGGAGAATAGCCGAGAGTACTCCACGGTGAATGACAAACTACCCGCAAACCTAAACCTCACAGACTTGCCTATGTTTGAGGGAACTGAAGACCCGTTACTACATGTACGGGCCTTCAAGGAATTCATGGCCATCAAGGGAGTGGATTCGTCCATGTTCAAGAACCTCTTTGCTGCATCTCTCGAGAAACACCCACGGGCCTGGTACTACAGGCTAGACCCGAAGAAGTTCCCTACCTGGGATGATGTGGCCACCGAGTTCGCTCGGAACTATGCTGACAACACCGAGATCCAAACCACAATGCGATCTCTGGAGGTTATGGCCCAAGAGCCGAAGGAAGGTTTTACTAAATACCTTCAACGCTGGAGGGCCGAGAGCATGAAACTGGTTGATAAGCCCAATGAGAAGACTTTGGTGGAGGCTTTTGTCAAGAACCTCCTCCCTTCCTACCGGGTTCACCTCCGGTACGCTGTCATACCCAATTTCACCACCCTTATTGAAATGGGAATGAGGATCGAAGACGATCTGAGACTGGAAGGCCTCACTAAGGCCCCTAGCAAAGAGTACCAAGGGGCTTCTTCCTCCACCACTAAGCCCCAGGCTGCAACTCGCAGCATTTTTGACGCGGTTAATCTACTAGATGCCCCGTCCAAGAAGAGCACCCCACCTCGGGTTTTCACTGATATAGGTACCACCTATACCTATGCCTTACAAAGGCTGTCCTCCAAAGGCCTAATCCAACCGATAGGCCCAACTCCTGAAGTTCCGATCGAGCGACGCTCCAAGAACTACAATGCTCAGGCCTATTGCCAATACCACCGGGGCAATGGGCATGACACCGAAAAGTGTTGGAAGCTGAAACACTTGATTCAGGACCTGATCGAGAGCGTTAAAATCCCGCTACCCGGAGATAAGCCAAGCAACAAGGAGAACCCTTTCAGCTCCCATGCCATATTTGACGGAGAGGTGATTGATTGCTCTCACCTTATCTCTCCAATTATCCCGCAAGTAAACGGGATCTGGTTTGATGACGAGGATGATGTCTACCTCGCTAAAGGGGAAACTGTTCCCATCACCCCTGAGCAGATTCGCGAGGCCAAAACCCGAGTCCTAGCCAGTAACCACCTTGGTCGTCCCTATCTAGCCACAAGCACTAGGGACATCCCCATCCCGACAACCATCACCGATCCACTCGGGATGGAAGTCGCCCCTGAAGAGCCTACCGCTGAAACGGCTATTGTGAAGCAACTGAAGAAGACCCGAGTTGACCTCACTATATGGCAACTCTTGGTTAGCTCACAAGAACATCGAGAAGCACTTACAAAGGCTCTCGATCAAGTCAAGATCGACTCTTTGGCTACCCCTGCTGAAATGGTAGCCACGGTCCTACCTCACCTAAAGGGTAAGGCCAAGGAAGGAGGCCCAATGATCACTTTCTCTGAAGCCGACCTGCCGCTATTTGGGGCCTCCCACAACCTGGCCCTCTACATCACGGTGATTTGCCCAGGAAAATACCTCCCTATGACCTTGGTTGATGACGGGTCCGCTGTAAATGTCCTTCCTATGAGGACCGCCAAAGCCCTCGGCATTACCGAGGCTGACTATATCCCGACGGCTCAAACCATCCAAGGCTTCGATGGGAGCCCAAAGACGGTATCTGGGGCCATAAAACTGACCATTATAACGGGTCCGATAGAAAAGGAGCTTGAATTCCAGGTGATTGATGTCACCTCATCCTTCAAATTGCTCCTAGGAAGGCCATGGATTCACGCGGTGAAAGTCGTGTCCTCCACCCTCCACCGTAAGATCAAGATGCCTTTGCTCGACAATGTTATTACTTTGGAGGCAACCCCAATAACCGTGGCTAGCTGTAACGCCACGGGCCGTACGGACCTCTGGGGGTTCGACTTTGTGGGAATGATCGAGGAAGAGTACCTCTTTAGGCCTTATTTCACCACAAACATTGACACAATGCTCCAAAACCTAGGGTACCTTCCAGGGGCTACCTCTCGACCCGACCTTCCAGCTGGGAAGATCATCGAGGTCCTTAAGGACGAAGACTCTCACTTCGGCCTTGGCTATGCCACCACTCCGGGCAACGTTGTCCGAGCAGGAATCGAAAAAGCCTGCAACATCATGAAGGGTATCCACTTGAGCCCTTACAGCCCACGGTTGGCCGACTACTTTGTCACACCCGTATTTGGGGCTATCCAGGTTGGACTGTACCAACCCAATGCTACGCACCTCGGGACCCACTCGGCCCGGGGCTGCAACTACATCCCGGATGATGTGTTCGCCCTCATCCAGTCTGATGAAGCTAATGATGCTGAGCCCGCGCTGGGGCTGCTCTTCGGGGAAGACACCATAGCCCCGACCCCAAAAGAAGACTTGGTAGACCTGATTCTCCGCAGCAACAGGTTTGACCCGACCAAGCTAATCTCGGATGTTGATTCCGAGACGGGAAAAAGGGCCTGGAGGAAGACTGTCAAGTGGACTGACAGTCAAGGAAAGATCTACAAGCTGGTCACCGGAGTGGGAGACATGCCTGAGTCTGAGTCCGAGTCTGAGTCGGAGTCTGAGTCTGAGTCTGAGGTCGAGTCTAGGGAAGTCGGTGCTAGAGTCACTCCTATAACCCCTCTCCCTTCTATCATTCCTGCTGCTGGCACTTCGGGGTTTGTCCCGAGTGCCTTACCAATTCCGCCACTGACCAATGATCAGATGGCTGCTCTCTTTGAGCTGTTTTCCAAATTTTCAATCAATAATAACAACCGTTCCGCTTACGAATTGTCTCTTTTAAATTCTGCTTTCAAAAATGTTTTGTGCTATGACATTGAGAAATCCGACAAACAGGTACCCCTACCTCCACATCTGATCGAGCAACTAGAGCAAAGGGAATCCCGGAATCCAGTAATCGAAGAGACCGAGTCCATAAACGTGGGAACAACCTTAGAGCCTCAGACACTTAAGATAGGGTTATCCTTAGATCCCGAGGAGAAACAACAATTCACAAACCTCCTCCAAGAATTCAAAGATGTCTTCGCGTGGTCCTACAAGGACATGCCGGGGATAGACCGGGAAATAGCCGAGCACCGCATACCTATCAAAGACGGGTGCAAACCGGTCAAGCAGAAGCTTCGTCGAATGAGGCCCAAATGGTCTCTCAAAGTAAAAGAATAAGTCGATAAACAGTTCAAAGCCGGCTTCATACAAGTGTCCGAGTATCCGGACTGGGTGGCAAACATCGTGCCGGTTCCTAAAAAGGACGGTAAGGTGCGGGTATGCGTCGATTTTCGGGATCTTAACAAAGCAAGCCCGAAGGATGATTTTCCGTTACCAAACATCGATATACTGGTGGATAACACGGCCGATCATGCCCTTCTATCATTCATGGACGGGTATGCTGGATATAATCAAATCAAGATGGCGGAAGAAGATATGAGTAAGACTACCTTCACCACACCTTGGGGTACTTACTGCTATACCGTCATGCCATTCGATCTCATTAATGCCAGAGCCACATACCAAAGGACCGCTACCACTTTATTACATGACATGATGCATAAAGAGGTAGAAGTTTATGTGGACGACATGATCGTCAAATCCAAAGAACGGGACGGTCACATCACCGCCCTAAGAAAATTCTTCACCCGATTGCGCAAATACAACATGAGACTAAACCCTCAAAAGTGCAGTTTCGGGGTAACGTCAGGCAAATTACTGGGTCATATCGTTAGCCAACGAGGTATCGAGGTCGACCCAGCTAAAATCAAAGCCATCACCGAGATGCAAGCTCCTAAAACCGAAAAAGAAATAAGGGGATTTCTCGGGAAAGTCCAGTATATTAGTCGATTCATTTCCAAACTTCAGCCCAGTTTGCCTCTGTCGTTATACCTAACAACGACCGAGACAGTCATGGGGGCTATGCTGGCTCAGACGGTTGACTCCGAAGAAAGAGCCATCTATTACATCAGCAAGAAGTTTTTAGAGTATGAGTGCAAGTATACCATGCTCGAAAAGACGTGCTTGGCTCTAGTCTGGGCCACTAAGAAGCTCCGGCACTATATGCTCAGCTACGAGGTCCATGTGTTATCCAGGATGGACCCCATCAAATACCTCTTCGAAAAACCCATCCTCAATGGCCGAATTTCTAGATGGACTCTAATGTTGGCAGAGTTCGACCTAAAATTTGTGCCATTAAAGGCCATTAAGGGACGGGTGGTAGCTGAATTCCTCGCTGACAGCCCGGTAACTGAAGAAGGACACACCGACACCTGGTCCTTCCCAGACGAAGATATTTTCCATACCGATGCCGAAACGTGGGATTTATACTTCGATGGAGCATCTAATTTTCGAGGGTTCGGAGTCGGGATCCTCCTGATCTCACCAAGAGGGGAGCATATACCCGTCTCCATCAAACTGGACTTCGATGTTACCAATAATGCAGCAGAATACGAAGCATGCATTTACGGGCTACAAGTCGCCGCCAATCTGGGGATCACAAATCTCCGGGTACATGGTGACTCATCCTTGGTCATTAACCAAGCACTGCAAAAATGGAAGACTCGGAATGCTAATCTCGTGGCCTACCAGGCACGAGTAAGGGATCTCGAGAAACAATTCCAGAAGGTAGAATACATATACCTGCCTCGGGAAGAGAATCAGTTTGCGGATGCACTTTCGAAATTAGCATCTCTATTAAATATTCCCGACCACGTGACCAGTATGCCAATTTGCGTCGAGAGACGGTCCGAGCCGGCATATATTCACGATATTGAAGACATTGAGATAACTGATCCCGAACCATGGTACCAGGCTGTGTTAAAGTACCTGACAAACGGAGAATATCCTCCCGGGACGGAAGGTCGAGCCAAGAAAGCCTTACGAAGGCTAGCCACTCAGTTCATCCGTACCGATGACGGCCAACTGTACAAAAAGACGGCACAAGGGGCTCTTCTCCTTTGTGTTGACAAGTATAAGGTTGAGAAGGTTATGGCCGAAGTACATGATGGTGAAAACGGCCCACATATGAATGCTCACATGTTGGTCCAAAAAATCATGAGGCTCGGTTATTACTGGAATACTATGGAAGCCGACTGCCAGTTATATGTCAAACATTGTCATAACTGTCAAATCTTCGGCAATGTGCAACATATGCCGTCATCTTTACTCTATACCATGACGTCACCCTGGCCGTTCTCAACATGGGGTATCGACATAATAGGGAAAATAAATCCCTCTGGTACTGGTGGGCACTGCTTTATTTTAGTAGCTATCGACTATTTCACCAAATGGGTCGAAGCTGAATCATATCGCATTCTCAATGCTAAGCATGTCGCCAAGTTCATCCAGAACAAGATAATATGTCGGTATGGGATCCCACATGAATTCATCAGTGATCACGGAACTCATTTCCAAGCCGAGACCGCAGCCCTGCTGACCAAATATAAAATCCAAAGGCACACGTCCTCGCCTTACCGTCCCCAGACGAATGGGGCAGTGGAGGCGGCCAATAAAACAATTGTCACCATACTAAAAAAGATGGCTGATAATTACCGGGATTGGCCCAACAAAGTACCTTTTGCCCTATGGGGGTACCGGACGTCAATTCGCACCGCAACCGGGGCAACACCGTATTACCTAACCTATGGGATGGAAGCAGTCCAGCCTGTCGAGTTGGAGGTACCGTCCCTCAGAATTATGCTAGAAAGCCAAGTACCCGAGGCTGACTGGGTTCGAACGCGGTATGACTCGTTGGTTCTACTAGATGAACGACGAAATCGTGCCCTCAACAATATCCAAATCTACCAGAAGAGGATCCAACGGGCCTTCAACAAGAGGGTAAGGCCCAGAAACATTAAAGAAGGGGATCTAGTCCTTAAGTCTATTCGAGCTTTACTACCGGTTGACCCAAGGGGAAAATTCAAACCCAACTGGGCTGGGACGTATCTGGTAAAGAAAATACTGTCAGGGGGAGCAGTGATGCTGACGGACCTGGACGGGAATGAGTTCGTCAACCCGACCAACCTGGACCAGCTGAAGCGTTACTACCCTTAGCCATTTCTCAATGTCATTAGCAAAATTTACCAAAATCTTTTACAAAAAGCAAGTCGATGAGCTAGAATTATTTATTCTACTGTCACGAAACATCTTGAACCATTAGTCTTGGTGTAATTCGAGATTGCAAATTTACTAAGCCTGAACTACGTTTGGTTTGATTCTGCTAATTGCGGATACGTAGGCAGCCCCTCAAAAGGGCACAACCAATGCAATCGAGAAAAGACAGAAGCGGTTTAATAATAAACTTTCTTTATTAATTCAAAAAAAAAACCCGATAAACTCGGGAAATTACAAAATGCAGGAATTCAAAAAATACAAAAAAACACACGACCAAAAATAGTAATAATACTTAATAGTAATAAAGCTGAAGGACTCGGCATTCAGGGCATCTTGCCTTTCCCCTTGTCCTTGACCTCCTTAGCCGTCCACTGGCGACGACGCGGAGGGGAACGTTCCCGAATCACCACGGGAACCTCTTTGGCTCGGGCCCGCCCGTTTGAGCTTGAATCCTCCATCACCTCGATAGGCCCAAGTCGGGCCCTCACGGCCTCAGGAAGCCGGTCACGCGGACCCAGTCGGTCCCGGGCCGCCAGCCTGGGCCCAAGGCGTCTCTCCAAATCAGTCTGGGGGCTTGGCCGCCCCCGTTTGCTGCTAGAACCGACCTCCTTAGATCGAGTCTTAGTTTGTGACTTAAGACCCGATTCTTCCCGGGCTACAGCTTCAGGAATATCTCCCCCAACGAAGAGATCCCTGTTATCTTTCGTCGTCTCGCGGCGAACCAGTTCAAAGGCCTCATCAAGCTTCAAGGCCTTGCGAGCTTCCTCGGACTCCTCGGAAGTCCATTTCTGGTAAGCCCTTGAAACCCAAGCGGATTGGCAAGGGCTGGGTATGGTCCATGTAGGACGAGTGAACCATCTTTGCAACCAGGTGTCGCACATAGCGTTCGTCAGTTGGAGCGAGACGCTGATAATGGCTTCAGTCTCAGGAATGCGCTGAGACGAACCGAACTGCCTCATGATGCGGTCCGGGTAAATGTGAACTGTCCAGTCGAGGGACAAAATCACCAAATAGCGAGCTTGGTCTCTCTTGGCCAGCCCCGTCAGCTTAGAAAGAAACCACCAAGCGATGGTCCACCTCATAAAGGGACCCCCGTGGAACACCAGCTCCTCATCCCAGTAAGCTCGGTTTATTAGATGACTCGAGCTTATCCGCCGCCTTCGGGAGCTAATCTGACTGCTCCGATAGTTGGGAATACTCGGAGGGGGCTCTATGATTGATAGCCGCTCCGATAGCCATATCTGAAAAGAGTACGCGAATTTTATAAGCAACGGAAGGGTTCGCCGAAGGTCACTCGATCGGATAATTTACGAACTTCTGGGATTTCACGAAAAAAAAAAACGCGAGATGTATACCTGCAAAATACGGGTGCTCCCCGTCAGTGGTCGGGTCGGGTCAAGTCGCCTGGCATCCAAACCCATGATAATCTCCCCCGTGGCTAGCCAAGCAGGGCTATGACCAGTCTCCATCTGATCAACCACTCCAATCAACCTAATTTGACCCCTGCACGAGTCAAGTTCCATCAGCCCTTCAAAGACGTAACAGTGCAGCATGCAAAAGGCGAACGCCCTACGTCTGTGAGCAGGGGTGGCCCTCACATCCCGGCTATTCATAAACATGTCGGCCAGGTCGAATAGGGAAACAGTATCTCCCCGCACCATCCGATCTGTCTCGGCATGAGACAGACCTAAGAATTCCCTTAGCCTCCTCCTCGGGTCCGGGTAGAACGAGGAAGTAGCAGGCTGAACAGCTGGGCCCCAACCACCTATGGCTGCAACTTCCTCGGGAAGAGGGCATATCTCTCCCCGCGGGAACGCGAAGACGTGATGGGTAGTATCCCAAAACGACAGACAGGCGTCCAAGAAGTGTGGGTCAATTATCAGTCGTTGGAGGGGAAACAGATTGACAATTCCCATCTGGGTCAGCCGAATCTTTTCCTCGTCCCGAAAGTATTGGGACCATGCAAGAAGCACGGCGGTCAAATGGTCGATACCCATGACAGAAGTTTCTAACTTTCTTGAAAGTCTAAAAGATTTTGAGAAGTATAAAGAAGAATTTGAGTTAGGATGCAAAAAGCTGAAGCAGGGAGACCTATATTTATAATAGGAAACCTCACCTGTAACCCTAACTGCCGTGCCTCCTCAGCAGACCTGGGCTTTATGCGCACACAGGCCTGATTTCAAACAAGAAACCCAGAATAGGAATCAAGTTGTCTTGAGGTTTCCTAAAAAAAAAATTTCCTAAAAATTTTCTGTGACAAAAATTGTGATAACGTTCTTTTCAAAAGTTGTGGCATTTTCAAAAATTCGGTATCTTTCCTCCCCAGCGCAAGTCAGTGTTTTGCCTATGTGTTACATACAAATTGTTATGTGTCAGCATACAGGTACACTCCAGACTTCAGGAGCAAGTCTCCGCAGAGCTACTTTATCTCCCCAACATAGTCGGTGATTCCTCCGAAATGCTACATCCAAGGCAGGATGTGTCGGCATACAGGTACACCTACATCCCCAAAGGCGATTTTGACTCACCACGCAGCTACCATCATCAGGACAGGTATGATCCTCTGCTTATGGCTGGCGAGCCCTTCACGCAAGTCTAATGGACTATAAACGACCCGATCGGAAGGCTGTCAGGTCGTAATCTGCGATTGGCCTGGTAGCTACTCTGACTTTCGCCTTGTCCAAGCCTCAGTCAGAGTGGGGGCTCTGTAGACACCCGCATTTTGACTGTCAGGTGTCTATGGTAGTCTCCGACAAACACCCGATGATGATCGGACGCAAACGTGACTTGGTATACTCGGACCTGGGCTCGGAATCAATAATATCCGACATGGACTTTTAGCGGAGTAATAATCTCACAAAACAGACCTCAAATCCAGGCCCAGTGGGTCGTTCCGAGCAAAATAAGACTAATTTGGGCCAAAACCGACACCAAAGACAAATCCCGTCTTTTAGCGACCGGGTCAAAACCCGGTCAAGGACGAACCCGTCACACAAATCAGCCCAATTCAGCTTCTAGAAGTTGGCGCCCAAATCAGAATTCAAAAAACAAATCAAATCAAGAGTCAACCCTAATCACACAACTCACTCACTCACTCACTCTATAAATAATCCCCTAACCCTTCACATTTTTTCAGCTTTTTAAGAATTTTGAGAGCTGAAAAAAGAGCCTTTACAACCCTCAATCATCCTACATCTTTTACCCTAATCCACATAAACATCCCACACTACAACCCTAAGCAAAAACCATACAAAAAACCGAGCCATTTTGCTCTCAAACAAACCGGCACCCACACACACACATATACACACCATAACTCACATTCATCCTCGATACTCCGGCGTTCCGTCGCTATTTACGAGTCTATTTCCGAGGCCTATACCAAGCATGTATGTTGAGGGTGTCCTAAACCCCATTTCGATCCTTAATACTTTGTTTCTATTTACGTTTTCGCATTATTTATATTATAATTATACTAGTATCGTAATATTAACACTAACATAGCGCTAACATTTTTATTTCTCGTATACTAACTTTATTGTCTCGTTATTAACACTATAATACCCCGTACATATATATATATATATATATATATTAATACAAGTATTCGGTTTCAAATACGTTTGACTACGACGATCGCCTAAAGTCCGTCTAATCCCTTTACGAGTAACGACGGAGGTGGACCCCTTTCGAGGAGCCCCGCCCCAATGTTCTCAAGGGCGTGACGTGATTGCAATCGGTCGTAGTTGAACGCATTCGATCCCATTTCAATTAGTGCGATACCTGTTGACACGAAAACCGACATCACATAATCCGGAAGGATTAGTTTCGATGTCGTGACGTAGAGGGATACAATTTCGTCACTAATTCAAAATTCCTAATCTATAAAAAACATAAATCGAGTAAATAAACCCGCATTGGCACGTGATTATAAAAATTGACGATTTTTCGACAAATAAAAAATGCCCGACCAGACCCACACGCGAGTCGCGCGACCGGCCATGCGACTCGCGGGCAGGCCTGTTTGGCCGAGCCCACTTTTTCGTTTTCTCGACTTTCTACCCTTTCCGGTCCTTACATTAATATGCGACCTTCGCGACATATGTCCATATTTTGAGACTCGTCTTTTCTTTACGACTTTTAGTCAACGCGTGTAAAGGCCATCACGTGAACCCATTTTTCTAAAACTCATGCACATCACGACACTCAAAACGACTTTGATCGACGGTCTAGCACTATTAATTTTATGTCGACGACTCTTTAGTCGTATCCGACACATAATTAATTTAGACTCCATTTTTCGAGGTGATAAGTCGGGACAAGACATCGAGGTTCGAGATCGGGTTAGAATCACGCCTAGGTCTCGAACCTCCGTCCTTTAATTAATATGCAATATAATGCGTAATTAATTAAGGTTCGTCCGTCTAGCTAATTCACGATCTAGTGAACATTTATTATATACGGGTCTTTGTCGAGTCGTGTATTCTATTTATCACTTTTCTTATTTAGTTTATTATTTCTTTTAATCGTTATAATAATCGTTGTATTGTGAATTCCGGGTTGTATTTCCGCCCGTGTAACTTGTACGTTACTTATTTTCGAGTTTAGTTTATTTACTTGCTTATCGCTTTATAAATGAACCTCGCACGCTAAATCACTTCGACCATAATTAGATGCATTAAATGACGTAATTCACATATAATTCACATGCTTAGCCCGAAAATGCTGTTTGCATATCATTTTATCATTTTACTAACGCGCGTACACGAACACGAACGGTGTCTTAGTAGAGGCCGCCATGTGCGGGCGGGGTTGGGTGTCCTTAGTGGGCTTCCCAACACGTACCCTCACCCCTTACTCAGAACCTCGGTTTCCGGATGCCCGAAACCGTTGGCGCACGAGAGTAATTTTATATACGAAAGCCGGTGTAAACGGTATCGGTATAATAATGCAAAGGGACGAGCCCCATGAACTCTGAAATCGAAGTGGGCTTACTTTGTGTATAGCTCATGACGACGTAGAGTGGGCTCGTATGGTTCCGAATAACCACAAAATTCGGTGGCGACTCCATTTTGACTTAAATTTCGAACCCGAGAACAATCTCACCACGAGATTCATTCGCCTACCCAAACCCGCGCGTGGCCGCGTCGGGGTGGACCTACGTCATGTCCACACAGTGGCGGAAACACTGTAGAAGTGGGATTATAACACACTGTAACTATGTCTTGATTAAATAAAAACGGTAAGTCAATACATAAGCCATAAAATAAAAAATGGCTACAAAATAAAAATATAATAAAATCCATAAAATGGGTTATAACAATCCATAATACAGTGATCTTATTAAAACAAGCAGGATCCACAACTGCTCGCTAGCCCACCTGAAGGGAAACACATATACCTGCCATGTTAAAAAAATATAACAGTCACAATCAGTGGGGAAAAACGTCAACGTTCTCCCAGCCGTATAACAGGATTTTAAAACTATAATTACTATTATAGAAATATAGTAAAAACGGAAAATAGTAAAAAAGTATAATAAAAATAAGCTTTCAGTGAAGAATTTCACGTATCGAAACAATATAATAAAAAATGAGTTTTCCGGAGAAAACAGAAAACATTTGCCAACCTGCGAACCAAATTATACCGATAATAATAAAATATTCAAAATGGTGTTATGGATAGGATTAGTGTAGACTGCTAGACTTTCACTAGGAGAATACTAAAACTAGCTTTGAGAACTTAGTTCAAACAAATCAAACCTCGATCTCTAACTAGGCTACTCAACCATAATAGGACGGCGACTTATAAATGCGTGGCCCTAGTTTAAGATGATATGTACACCCCTCCCGAGCACCATAAATACTCAGTTCAACCCGACGGCGTCTTACACTGCGAGCCAGGAGCTTAAGAAATCATACACACACTCCCGAACACCATATATGCTCGGTTCAACAACCAGTGTGCCCCATAAAGACACATCAGCCTTATAGTCGATGGCAAAAACGTAAACCCCAGAATATATTACTCTAACCTCACGCTTGTCCTTATTCCATAACTCCAAAACAAAGACATTATCGATATTCAAAAGATATAATCATTAAAATAATAAGATAACAAAAGGAGTAACCATTATATTCTAAAAGAGGAAACTTTCTATTTTAAGAAACTTCTATTTTTAGAAACTTTACTAAAAATAGCATCATATCAAAATATCGAAAATATTAGTTTATACTAATACAACATTTTTAGTAAACAATATAGATTTATAAAACTAATACTTTCGGCCTTAACGATATTAATTATCAAAGTGAGAGCATTTAGGTTTATGAAATTATTAAAATGTCTTCCAAGTGTTTATAAAATGAATAAAAATGTCTTAAAAATTTTAATACTACTAATCAGGGTGTTTTCAAAGTTTATAAAATTAAAATTCCCTAATTATTAATAGTTTCGACAAAACGAACATAAATAGGATTTTACGGCAAATGCCAAATTAAATACTTTAACGTCTTTTATTTAATTAAACCAATGAACATATTTAGACTATGTTAAGAGATGATTTAATTCTTAAAGTTTCAGATTTAAATATTTTTAAAATTGCTGGAAAAATAATTCTTTTAGGTAAGACGAAGCATTTTAACGACAAATCGTAATTTTGTCCAAAAACCATTACTGTTAATTAAAGACTTTCATAAATAGTACAAAAATTACGTAAAAAAGCAAAAATACTTTTTTGGACAATCTGTCCAGAAAAAAAAATTCCTGAATTCTTAAACTCGGTTTTTAAAGAGGTTTTCTCGTTAATCGTATAATCTCGACAATAACGATTAATAAAAATAGTAATTACAAAACGATTTAAGTATTAATATCCAAAAATTATTATTAGACTTAAAAATCTTTTACAGAATCTACCATTTTTCCATATTTCCAAAAACTCCAGATTTAATAAATCCCGTTAAAACCGTCTTTAAAACCGTTTTCACAATTAACGATTTCATTAATAAAACTTATCGTTCATAATATTTTATTAAACCACTAAAAATCATAAAATTACATTTTTTTTATGAAATCATCAGAATCACATTTTTTTCCAGATTTAAACAACAGACCAGAAATCGAGAATTTAAACGACAAACACGGTTTTAACGATAAACAATGATTTAAAGTGATTAATTAATTAATCAACTTAAAAATTCCGAAATATTATGAAAATATTCAGAAAATTCTATTTCATCAGAAAGTTTCACCATGTCAAAAATCAAATTAAAATAAAATGTTTAGGTACTAGAACTAAAAATCGACTTTTAATCATTTTTGTCTGTAAACGGTAATAATTCAATAATCGATAACTAAAATATCAGAAAAATATTAAATTATTAAAAATCATCAAAAAAGAGGGAGAAAGAAGAGGTTTTTGTTAAAATAAAATTGATGTAAAAATGAATAAGAAAAATATGAAAGAATGGTGGATGAATGAAGCATTAAAATTGATAAAAAAACAATGTGAATGTAGTCTTAAAATTTCAGCCAAAATGAATGTGATGGTAGCATGAAAAGTTTGTAATTTAAGCATGTAAATCAATTAAAGAGAAAAATATCTTTTTACTTAAAGTTTAAACATAAAGTGTTATGTAAATAAAAGTTGTAATCAAATGTTTTACTACATGGTGTCACGGTCCAAAAAGGTCTCTTTTTAGTTGTAGGTTGATAAAATTAAGGATCATAAAATTATTAAAAGCATTTTAAAGCAATTCGAGTAAACCGCGCGTTCGAAAATAATTATTTACGAAACTTCGTAATAAAATCATTAAAGGCTAAATTTTCGTAAATACAATATTTCTTAGTTGAAAATATTATATAAATATATCTAGACATTTGTAGGAAAAGGAATAGCTTAAATGAAAGTTTAAAAACGTTAATTCGTAGAGAAGTAGAATTCCTCGCAGAAAAATAATTGGTTTACGAAGAAAATCAAATAAATAGATTTAAAAGAATTAAAATCTTTCAAAATAAAAATAAATACCATTAGACTCAAAAATGAAAATAGGGCTTGGAATAATGATGAAACATAAGGCCGAAATGTGACAGAGTTATGACGAAGTCATAACGGAAATGATAAAAATGCTAGAAAAATAGCGGGTGTTACAGAGTGGGTTCGAACGGGCCCGAACTCCCACAAAGTTCGGTGGCGACTCCACTTCAATTTAAATTTCCATTCGATCCATTCTCATATGGAGATTCATTCGCCTCCCCAAACCCGCGCGTGGCCGCGTCGGGGTGGACCTATGTCATGTCCACAAGTTTTGATAAAACGAACCAATCATAAATTGAGTTTTGATGAAACATAACAATCATATTGCTCGAAACAAGAAAATTTCCTACTTTATATATATATATATATTGATATTGATTTGATTGATTTCATCACCTCATCATAATACTCGTGTAAGATTATTTTTTCCCTACACAAATTTCTATATAGTCTTTATTTAAATTAAAAAATATATTAAAACTATAATAATTATTAATAAAAATTATTTAAAAAATTCAAAATTTAAATTTTATATTTTTTGAGGGTAAATAAATATATATTAAAAAAATTATCAAACAGAATTGACTAACGGTTTAACGGTTTCGCGGTCCAATTTTTGTTGCCTTATGAGGGGATAATTGTCGGTTTATATAGTGATAATCTTTAGAGTCTTAAGTGGGATATGATTGTTTTTTTTCGAATACAAATTCTTATATTCGTTATTTAAATTTTTAAAAAAATTGAGTCTTAGGTGGAGTAGGATTCTTTCATATACAAATTTTATATTCTTTATCCAGCTTAAAAAATATATCATAAATGTTCCGGTATTGGAATCAATTAACCCAATTCGGAATCGGGCTTGTATTAATCGGTGTCGCTTTGAATTGGCAGCTGGTTAATCTTGCTAACCTCTCCTTCCTCCTACTCCACTGGTCGGACCTTCCCGGCGGAATGGGCTGGCTCCCTGCACACAGAACGCACAGGGCCTCGGAGGTTGTCCGAGGGAACCCTCTCCGATGCCTAAGTCAGTCCGTGAATGCCTTGAAGAACCTAGCTCGTGAGGAACTAGGCGGCGTTTTAAGAGTAAGAGTTCTAGAGAGAGAAAATCCAACCCCTTTCTTGTGGGAAATGGGAGAGTATTTATACCTTCCCACAAGAGAGGGAAGTGGAAGGAGGATGGGTGGATAAGGAGGTGACAAGTGGCTTCCCCTCATCCACCCATTCTCACTTACCTTGGGTGAAATGACGAGGGGGTCCCTTGATTATCCCTGTCTGGCCTGCGGGGATTTCCCCAGAGAGCAGGCGGGTAGGGGCTGCGAAGACTGGACTTAAGCAGACCGCTTTGCCCTGCTGGGCAGGCGGTCATTTGAGGGCTCCAGTGGGCTCTTCTTAGAGACTTTTGCTCTGATTATCTGTCAACTCGGTACCCGGGCTCCTTGGGTAGAGCTCTCTGAGGGGCCTGTTCAGCAGGCGGTCCGGAGCAGGCTGCCGACCCTCATCAATTGGCCCTCGCAAGCTGGAAGGGGGCAAAGCTTCCTTCTGGCTGGTGACTTTTGCTTAGATGGAGGGAGGTTGACTTATTTTCGGTTTTACTGCTGCATTTAATGCATTTGCACTTTCCCGAGGAAGGAAGTGTTAACTGTGTCAGGTATGCAAAGAGTTGAGAAGACTTTTGCAATGATTACCTTTCTTGCTTGGTGGATTTTCGGGCAATGTGAAAACTTTGTGATTGGTGGCATTCCCTGCCAAGATGGTTGGGATGCCATTTAATGCCTCATTTCCCTTGTATAAATTCCAGTTCCTTCGCCATTTTGTTGCTTCATTCTCAATTCTTCCACTTTTCTCTTGTTGAATCATGGCTTGGATTAAGAAATCTATTACCCGCCGTGGAGTTCGCACTGTTACCTTTCTTTTTAAAGGATTTTGGAGACTCCGGTATGCTCGGGCGGCTTACCGGGCCCTTCGCCGCAGTCGTCGTTCACGGCCAAACCCTCGTCGGAGTGTTCGGAAGGCTTCCATTAGGGCGGGCAAGCGCCCTAAGAGATCCTCGCCTCCTGCTGCTTCCAGGTTCAAGCGCTGCCCTCAGGGAGGAGGGTGCTTTGATCGGGGTTGCCACGAATGTTTCCCGTGGCTGCACCCTGAACAATTTGACCCCGACTGCTCTGACGCAGATTCTTCCCTGGGGTCAGGCCCCTCTTCTCCTGTGAAGAGAACAGGCTGCCGTACTTGTGATGAATCCCAGACTGCTCCCTATGGCAGGGACTGGGATGTTAGCAGCCGGGACTCTGAAGACAGTGAGGGCCTGGGCTGCTTGAGTGACAGAGATGAGGACGGACTTCCTGACGACCCCTTCCAGGATTCCCCTGACTGGGATTGGGGGTCGGATTTTGGAGGTCAAGACAGCCCTGGGGATTATTCTCCAGACTTAGGTGATGACTAGGCCTGCCTGCAGGGCGTAAGCGTATTGAGCCGGAAGTTTAGGCTCCTTATGTATTTTTCTTTCTTTGCCAGGCATGACATGTAACTTGTCAATTTTCCATTAAAGATAATGAAAAAATCCGTGCGACTTTGTTATTATTCTTTTTTTTTTGAATGTGGGGATGAGGTTGTCGGCTGACCGTTCCTCTGACACTTTTTGCTTTTTCGAGGCCCCTCTTGGGAAGAGATGAGCGGCCCACGTTCAGAATGTGACACGTGGGGTAGATTGTTGGGGACGTTTTGTCAGAGAGGCGGCCTTTTCTGCTTCCTGGGCTTTATATAAGCCCTTCCCCTCCTTCATTTCTTTCTTTTACATTCTTCGAAACTCATAATCTCTCTCCTACTCCCAAACCGTCTTTGTTGCTGAGAACTTTGTGAGACCAAGGAGTGCTTTGTGCCACACTTTCCAGCGACGACCAACGTTTTTAGGTTAGGATCTCTCTTTGAATCTTCGCCCTTTTTCCCTTTCATCGATACTTTTCTTTGTACCCCAGTATGTCTCGAGTTCGGGCTTTCTCTTTTAGTTCACTGTCTGAGGGTAGAGACAGGGATAGACGTGACCTAGCTTCCTCTTCTGGGGTTGGGCCCAGAGAGGAGGATCATATTGACAGGGGGAGGGGGCTGAATCCCCCGAACCCGCTCCTTTTGATGTTGTTGATTCAGACAACGAGGCACTGGAGGTTGACCCCTCCAGGATTGTCGGCCCCCTCATTCGCAGGGAAAGAGGGAAAACCTATTACTTGGATAAGAAAAAATACTTGATTCCCCTAAAAACATACCCTGAAGCCAAGAATAGGGACTTGATCTTAGAAAGCAATGCCGCCGTGGAAATCGAGAAATTTTATAATTTCGGGGAGGGGTATACCGTTGTAGTTCCAGGGGAAAAGGACACAGTGTGCTGCCCCCTGAAGGTTGTGTGGCTGTGTACCATAAGAGCTTGGAATTCGGCCTTCATTTCCCCTTCACCCTTTCCTGGAGGAGACTTTCAGGAGAATGAACGTGGCTATAGCCCAACTTACTGCCACAGCCATTAGGTCCTTGATAGCCTACACCTGGACCTGTCTTTTTCATGGCGAGGGGCCTTATATTGACGCCCTTTGCTTTATGGTGGGACTGCAAATGGTGTCTTCGTCAGGGGGAGACGGTTCCCCTGGGTATTGGTCCCTGTAGAGACAGAAGAAGTACGCTCTGGTCTGGCCGGCTTTGAGCAGCCTGAAAGACTGGAAGAATAATTTCTTGTATGTACATAGAGCGTCAGGGTGGAGGATTCCTAGGCATTTTAGGAATCATGTTCATACCCGTATGGAAACTCGCGAAGAGTACCATCCAGGCGTCGGGGGGAAAGCCCTGGAGGTAAAGCTGAGTGCAAAAGAAAAGATTTTAGTCGAGAAGTTTGAAATAGTTGCGGATAAGTCCGGTGTTTTTGGCCCTGCTTTCTGACTCCCCCACGCAGAGCTCATAGCCACAGACGAGTACTTGCTCCCATTGGGCCTAATCCCTAGCCGTGAAGGTAGTTCTAGGGGGCTTTTGCTGGCGCTGTTTTTCTGAGATTTTTTATTCTTTTGCTTTTTAACTGACTGCCCTTTCTTCTCTTGCAGACTTCGCTTCTCGTCGTTGGACAAGGAAGCAAGTTAAGAGGTTAGGTTTGAGTGAGGAGTTTGTCATCCTTTCGAAGCGCCCTTCCCTCCCTTCAAATTTCAAGAAAGGGGAGAAAAGCTTGATGAGGCTTGTAAAGGATCTCGCTGCTGGCCGGAGGCTGCCTCTTCCCCCACGACTGCCGTCAACGAAGCCGACGACTCCTTCCCCCAGTATCCATGATGGGGAGACTGAGGTTACTTCAGGGGCCACCCCTTCTCCTGGATGCAAGCAGGGTGACTCTCCAGCCGGGCCTCGAATTTCCCAGGGATCGCACCCTGTGAATTCTGAGGGGACTGGGGAGAGTGTTCCCCTGGAGCAGAGAAGGAAAAGAGGCAGGGAGCCCTTAGAGACTACTGTGGTGGACTTGGAGGCAGACGTTACTCCTGAGGCAAAACGCCCTGCTCGTGACATTCCGAGCACCCTGTTTCAGGAGGAGAACACAGAGTTCTATTATACTGCTGGCGACAGCGTAGACGTGTCAGGCCTGCTCTCCGATTCTGGCGCCGTCTTAGCCGACCGCCTTACCAAGTCTGTAACTTCAACTTCTCACCAAGTGATTCAGTATATCCAGCGTACCTCCAAGGTGTTGCTGGCGTCTGCCGAGCTGGCGGCTCTAAGCCGTTTGAGCGACGAAGAGTTGAATGTCACACCCGGGGCTCCCCCTTCTGACCGTCTGGCCATGGTGGAAAGGGACATAACTGTTATAAATAACTTGAAGGACAAGCTGGCTAAGCAGGAGGGTGAGCTAGAGGAGGCGAGGAGCCAGGCTGGCCAGTGGAAACTTCAAGGAGAGAGAGCTGTGAGAGAAGCAGCCAAGCTTGAAGCTGAACTGAAGGAGAGTCGCTTGGCGACGGAGCGGGCTAACCTTTCTCTGGCTGAGATGGAGCACCTGAAGAGGAAAGCAGCTGACCTGGAGGAACGCCTGTCCAAGGCTGACTCAAACTTTGAGCAGGCCAAGAGTGAGTGGAAAAAAGAGAAGGATGCCCTTGCGGAGGAGACCGAGGCTGCAGTGGATGCAAGCTTTGTGAGTGGAGCCAACTCTTCCCTGGAGCTGGTAATGGAGGTGATTAGGGAGATGTTCCCCGTGTTTGATGAGGAGGCCTTCCGAAGCCTCTACTCTGCTAAAAACGAGGCTCGGGCGGCCAAACCCCCTGAGGCGGCGGCTGGTCCAAGCCAGGAGGCTCCATGATTGTTCATCCTCTCTTGAAATAGCCCTATTTTCTGCGCTGAGCCTTTGTTATGGCCAGCTGTCTGTAATATCTATTTTTTCGGATTTTTGCCTTAGTTGTTTTGTAAAAACTTTCTACCCTTTATGGGTTTTGTTATGGAATGCCTTTCCTTTGTTTTGGTCTGCTTCTTTTGCGTTTTTTATACAAGGTTGGGGGAATTGCCCCCAGTCCTTGTTAGCTGTGCGTACCCCGGCCTGTCCCTGGCCTCTGCTCGGAGTCCAGGGGGCCTGCCTCCTGCCTGCTCAGAGGTAGGCAGGGAAGGCTTTTGCGTTTTTTATACAAGGTTGGGGGAATTGCCCCCAGTCCTTGTTAGCTGTGCGTAGCCTGGCCTGTCCCTGGCCTCTGCTTGGAGTCCAGGGGGCCTGCCTCCTGCCTGCCCAGAGGTAGGCATGGAAGGCTTTTGCGTTTTTTATACAAGGTTGGGGGAATTGCCCCCAGTCCTTGTTAGCTGTGCGTAGCCTGGCCTTTCCCTGGCCTCTGCTCGGAGTCCAGGGGGCCTGCCCCCTGCCTGCCCAGAGGTAGGCAGGAAAGGCTTTTGCATTTTTTATACAAGGTTGGGGGAGTTGCCCCCAGTCCTTGTTAGCTGTGCGTAGCCTGGCCTGTCCCTGGCCTCTGCTTGGAGTCTAGGGGGCCTACCATCTGCCTGCCCAGAGGTAGGCAGGGAGGGCTTTTGCGTTTTTTTTTATACATGGTTGGGGGAATTGCCCCCAGTCCTTGTTAGCTGTGCGTAGCTTGGCCTGTCCCTGGCCTCTGCTTGGAGTCCAGGGGGCCTGCCCCCTGCCTGCCCAGAGGTAGGCAGGGAGGGCTTTTGTGTTTTTTATACAAGGTTGGGGGAATTGCCCCCAGTCCTTGTTAGCTATGCGTAGCCTCACCTGTCCCTGGCCTCTGCTTGGAGTCCAGGGGGCCTACCCCCTGTCTGCCTAGAGGTAGGCAGGGAGTTTTTAGAATTTTTGCTGTGGGGTCCATTTTCCTCGGTTTTGGCAACAGGGGGGCCTCCCCCTATTGCCCCCTGCTCGTTTGTGTGTGAGAGCGCAAGCTTAAACAGACAACGAGTATGAATTCTTGAGTATTATATATAAAAATTTTGCTTAGAACATAAGGGTGGTCGGAGCCGTCGACATTTCATTCTGATCGTTCTCTGCCAGTACTTTTTCTCAGAGACGAGATTTTTCTAAGGTTTAGCTAGACATAGTATCTTTTCAGGGTGTCGGCGTTCCAATGTGCGTTCAGCTCTTGGCCTTCTGGGTTGGCGATTTTGTATGTGCTTGTTCCCAAAATCTGGGTCACCTGGTATGGGCCTTCCCAGTTGGCGTTCAGTTTGCCGTGCTCCCTGGACTTTCCTACAGCCTGCGTCTTCCTTAGTACTAGGTCACCTATCTGGAACCTTCTCTCCTGCACCCTCTTGTTGTATGCCTTTCTCATCCTTTGCTGATAGGCGGCTATGTTGGTGCTGGCCTCCTCCCTGATTTCATGGACCAGGTCTAGGGCCTCTGCCATTGCTGCTTCGTTGTCAGCCTTGCTATATTGCTGAGCCCGCAGGGTAAGAACTCGTATTTCGATGGGTAGTAGAGCCTCTGCTCCATATACCAGGCCAAATGGCGTCTGACCTGTTGATTCTTTCCTGGTGGTCCTTATTGACCAGAGTATACTTGGTAGCTCGTCGGCTCATCTTCCTTTGAGATCATCTACCATCTTTCTGAGTCCATTTAGGATTTGTTTGTTAGCGGCTTCGGCCTGCCCATTGGTCTGCGGATGGCAGACGGCGGAATAGGCGACGGTGATTCCATGCCCTTCCAGCCAAGTTCTCAGGGGGTCATTATCGAATTGCCTCCCATGATCAAACACTAACACTTTTGGTAGGCCGAACCTGGTTATGATGTTTATCCAGAGGACCTTCCTGACTGCCGGTTCGGTGATGTTTGGGACTACCTCGGCTTCAACCCACTTTGTGAAGTAGTCAATCCCAACGATCAGAAACTTTCGTCCCCCTGTGGCCGTAGCAAAGGGACCCAGTATGTCCATCCCCCATTGGGCGAAAGGAATGGGAGATAGAATTGGCCTGAGTTCTTGGGCTGGGGCATGAATTGATGGAGCGAAGAGTTGGCATTTTCTGCATTTCCGGGTTAGGCTCCTTGCATCTGCTAGCATGGTAGGCCAGTAGTAGCCTGCCCTTAGAGCATTGTGGGCCAACGTTCTCCCTCCAACGTGATGCCCGCAGATCCCTGAGTGGATGTCATCCAAAACTTCAGCGGCCTGCTCTGCCCCCAGGCATCTGAGCAGAGGGAAGGTGAAGGATTTCTTGTATAGTTCTTCATTAATTATCATAAACCATGCTGCCTTGGTTTGTACCTTCCTTTTTTGTACTGGGTCAGATGGTAGGATGTCGTGCTTTTTGAACTGAATGAGGGGGGTCATTCAGTTTTCCTGCTCCTCCTCGGCGATGTTGACTGTCTGGCAGGCGGTAGTGGACTTCTCATGCACAACATCAACCCAAACTGACCTCCTTATGTCTTGCAGGCTGGAGCTGGCCAGTTTTGACAGGGCGTCAGCCCGATTATTCTGTGATCGAGGTATTTGTCTGATTTCATAGGACTTTAGGCTTGATAATCCCTGTTTCACCTTTTCTAGGTAGGTGGCCATGGCCTGATCCCTAGCCTCATATTTCCCGTTGATTTGAATGGCAATGAGCTGGGAGTCAGTTGCTAGTATAATTCGCTCTGCGCCTGCAGTCTTGGCTAGATTTATTCCCGCTAATACGGCCTCATATTCTGCCTCGTTGTTTGACGCAGGAAAGGTGAATCTGAGCGCATGCTCAAAATCTACTCCTTCAGGGCTGGTCAGTACGACACCTGCCCCTGCACCATTGGCTGTTGAGGACCCGTCAATGTGCACTATCCACTCTTCGGCGGGAGGCTCTTCTTCCCCTGAGTGAGAACATTCAGCCAGGAAGTCCGCTAGGGCCTGTGCCTTGATTGCCGTCCTGGGTTGGTACGATATCCCTAGTCCGCTCAATTCAATTGCCCATTTTAGCAGCCTTCCTGATTTTTCAAACTTTTCCAATATCCTCTCCAGTGGCTGGTCGGTGAGGACCACAACAGGATGTGCGTCGAAGTAGGGCATGAGTTTTCTGGCTGCTATGACAACTGCATAGGCGTCCTTTTCAACCATAGGGTAGTTTCTTTATGCCGCCCCCAGGGCGTGACTTACAAAGTAGATAGGTTGCTGTGAGCCCGCTTCTTCCTTCAGGATGACTGCACTTACTATTGAGTTGGTGACAGCAATGTATAGGTATAGCTTTTCTCCGACCACGGGTCTCGCCAAGGTAGGGAGCTTCTTCAGATGCTCTTTCAACTGTTCGAAGGCTTTCTTTTGCTCATCCTCCCATTTGAATTGCTTGTTGCCCTTCAACACTTTGAAGAAAGGGGTTGACTTGTCTGCTGACCTGGCGATGAAGCGAGCCAGGGCGGCCATCCTGCCTGTGAGCCGTTGAATGTCCCTTATGGTTTTAGGTTCTGGGAGGTCTAGGACCGCCTGAATCTTTTCGGGATTGGCGTCTATCCCCCTGAAGCTGACTAAGAACCCTAAGAATTTGCCCGATCGGACTCCAAACGTGCATTTTTTTGGATTCAACTTCATCTTGTATGATCGCAGGGAGGAGAATGTTTCCTGCAGGTCCGCCAGGTGCTCCCTGTCTCCCTTGCTCTTGACAATTGCGTCATCGACATAGGCTTCCAAGTTTCTCCCTTTTTGGTTTTCAAAGACCTTGTCCACGAATCGCTGATAGGTGGCGCCTGCATTCTTCAGCCCAAACGGCATCATTTTATACATGTAAGTGCCGTGGCTGGTTATGAAGGCGCACCTCACTCTGTCAGGCTGCCATAGGTACACTTGATGGTACCCTGAGAATGCATCCAGAAAGCTTAACGTGGTATACTCACTAGTGGCGTCCACTAGTTGGTCTATCCTGGGCAGGGGGTAGCAGTCCTTTGGGCAGGCTTTGTTGAGATTTGTGAAGTCTACGCACATTCTCCATGCGCCCGACGACTTTTTGACCATCACAACGTTTGCCAACCACTCAGGGTAATCACAGACTTCAATGAAGTCTTCTTTTAAGAGTTTGTCTATTTCTTCTTTTATCGCTGCGTCTTTTTCTACGGACATGTTTCTTTTCTTCTGTTTTACGGGGCGAGCCTCCGGCTTAACGTTCAGCTTGTGAACAATAAAAGCCGGGTCGACCCCTGGCATTTCGTCTGCAGAGTAAGCAAATACGTCCCTGTTTTCTCTTAAAACTACAATTAACTCCTTTTGGTAGGACTCCTCCAGGTCGGCCCTTATGAGGACCTGCCTCCCTGGTTCTAAGTCCACCAGCATGCTCTCCCCTTCAGGCTCTAAGTGGGCTGCTTTTTGCTGGGCAGCCGGGATTTCACCTTCCCTGCTGGGGGAGCCTTCAGCTTTTCATTTTCCTTTCCTTTCTGTTTCATGGGCTTGCAGGGCCACAGAGTAACAGTGTCTGGCCGACTCCTGATCCCCATGGACCTTCCCTTCCATGCCAAAGTCTGTCACATAGGCTATGGTGAGGGCCCTGATTGACACAGCAGCTTCGATTTCATCTAGGGTGGCCCGCTTTATCAGGGCGTTGTATGCAGACTTGGCATCCACCACAACAAATGATGCCCTGACATTCCTGGCAGAGGCCCCCTCCCCAAATGTTACCGGTAAGTCAATAATCCCCATAGGAAGTACACCTGCCCCACTGAACCCATACAAAGATCCAGGGACTGGCTTCAGGTGTCTTTTCTCTAGATTCATTCTTTCAAAGGCATCCTTGTACAAGAGGTTTGTGTAGGCGCCAGTGTCCACCATGCATCTCTTGACAATGTGGTTGCTGATCTCTAGAGTTAGGACTAAGGGGTCGTTGTGCGGGTATATGACTCTCCCTACATCTTCAGGGGTGATGCTCAAGGTCGTACCCTTTGGGCTTCTAGCCCTCTCGGCGTAGCAAATCTGGTTTCGCAATTCTCGGATCTGCCTTTTCTGGCTTCGTCTACTTGTTCGCCCCTCTGCGTCTCCTGACACTACATGAATGATCGTGCGATTTTGGGCTGAGCCTTCAGGCTTGTCTGCCGCTTCCTTTTGGGTTTTGTTCCTCGCTGCATAATTACTCAGTCAGCCGTTTCTTATGAGTTTCTCTATCTTATCTTTTAAGTGTCGGCATTCCTCCGTGGTATGGCCTAAGCAATCATGGAATGTGCAGAATTTTTTAGGATCCCCCTTTGGGCTGCGCGGTTTGTTTGGACGATTCCATTTTGCTGTTTCCTTCTCCAGCTCAAAGATTTCTGCCCTCGGCCTGTTGAGGGCCGTGTAGCTGTCAAACCTCGGTTGGTAAGCTGTGCGTTCTTTCTTGGGGGTATCCCCCTCCTCTCTCTGTTTACCTGGCTCGTTTCTGCCGCGTCCACCCTACGGTCCCCCTTGCGGCCTTGGTTGGCCTGCAGGGGTGTCCGGCAGGCTGTGAAACTCTTCCTGCAGAATGAACCCTTCAGCGATTTTTCTGGCTTTGGCCAAAGTTTCAGGTTGGGCCCTGATCATCTGATTCTTCATTTCCCCTGGGAGCAGGGAGATTGTCAGGGCGTAGGCAGCGGTGGAATCATCAATCTCTCTGACTTGCTGGTAGGACAAGTCAAACCTCTTTAGGTACTCCCTGACGCTTTCACCCTTTTTCTGCTTCAGGGTCATCAGATCAAAGCGAGTGAGTCGCCTCCTTTTGTTCCCTGCATATTGTTCAAGGAAGGTCTCGGCTAACTCTATAAAAAAGCTGATCGATCCCTGGCGAAGATCCCTGAACCATCCCTGTGCAAGCCCTACAAGGGTGGTTGGGAAGATTTTGCACCAGATTGCGTCATCCACGTCATACATGCCCATGTGACTCTCAAATGCCGCCAGGTGATCCTCTGGATCTGTGGTCCCGTCAAACTTGACGGTGGGCATTTTGATTTTCGGGATGGGGTATTCTTGTACATCAGGATGAAGAGGAGTTTTTGTGGGCCTGCCTACCATTCGGGACCTGCTTTCCCCAGACTGGTTACCGTGGATATCCCATTGTCTAGGGATCGGTTTCCTCGTACTGGGGGAGCGGTGCCTCGGTGGCCGCCTGCTCGCTGCTTCGTCCTCCGTGTCAGGGGAGAATTGTCTGGATCGCTTTCTCCGGGACTGACCGAGGTTGTCATCTTGGTGGTACCGTGATTCAAGCGGCTGTCCCCGGTTGAGCCTAGACTGCAGGCTTTGGGACAGCCCCGGGGCTGGTTGTCCTTTTCCTGCTGGCGTTAGCCTGGAAAAGACCCCGCCCTGCTTTTCTCCCAGGCGTTTGGACGCAGGTTCCTTGTGCCTCATCCGCTTCTGCAATCCCTGAGACAGACCTCTCTTCTCTCCAAACGCGGACTCTGTGGTGTGTATGGAGAATGCCTGTTGCTGGGCAGGCGGCTCTTGGCTGCCTGCTGTGATGCGCCTCTGCACCTGTGCGTATACTTGAGCTGTTTTTCTTGTTTTCCTCTGGGCGTTCCTGGCGGCGGTTCACTTCGTGCCCCCAGCCCCATCCCTGCTAACTGAGGGGGCTGTCTGGGGGTCGTTGCGACCCTGCCTACCAGGTCCTCAGGAGTGAACTCCTGGTTAAGCATCGCGGAGAAGAAAGCGGCTCTCTGTACCATCTGAGCTGGGGTTAGGTTCAGGGTGTGCCCTGGATGTGCCCCCAGCTCTAGTGCTACAGCTGCACTTGGCATGCCCAGGAGACTGGTTCCCCCCATCGTGGTGGGAGGCGCCCTTTTCGGCTGCGGCATGCCGTATAGGGGGGTCACCGGTGGGACCGTCGGACCTACCCCTACACTAGTGTCAATGATCTCAGGCATGATTACTTTGATTGGTTAGTTTTTGTAATTGGGAATGGTTGATTTTTTGTGGGTAATTCGTGGATACAACCAGATCTTCCCCACAGATGGCGCCAAATTGTTCCGGTATTGGAATCAATTAACCCGATTCGGAATCGGGCTTGTATTAATCGGTGTCGCTTTGAATTGGCAGCTGGTTAATCTTGCTAACCTCTTCTTCCTCCTACTCCACTGGTCGGACCTTCCCGGCGGATTGGGCTGGCTCCCTACACACAGAACGCACAGGGCCTCGGAGGTTGTCCGAGGGAACCCTCTCCGATGCCTAAGTCAATCCGTGAATGCCTTGAAGAACCTAGCTTGTGAGGAACTAGGCGGCGTTTTAAGAGTAAGAGTTCTAGAGAGAGAAAATCCAACCCCTTTCTTGTGGGAAATGGGAGAGTATTTATACCTTCCCACAAGAGAGGGAAGTGGAAGGAGGATGGGTGGATAAGGAGGTGACAAGTGGCTTCCCCTCATCCACCCATTCTCACTTACCTTGGGTGAAATGACGAGGGGGTCCCTTGATTATCCCTGTCTGGCCTGCGGGGATTTCCCCAGAGAGCAGGCGGGTAGGGGCTGCGAGGACTGGACTTAAGCAGACCGCTTCGCCCTGCTGGGCAGGCGGTCATTTGAGGGCTTCAGTGGGCTCTTCTTAGAGACTTTTGCTCTGATTATTTGTCAAGTCGGTACCCGGGCTCCTTGGGTAGAGCTCTCTGAGGGGCCTGCTCAACAGGCGGTCCGGAGCAGGCTGCCGACCCTCATCAATAGAACTTTGACTAATCATATCACTCGAAAAGTTCCTCCTTTATTAATATATATACTACTCCCTTTGTCTCTAAAAGATTGTTCAATTTCCTTATTAGATGTGAGAAGTATTTTAATGAAACAGGACAATCTTAGTGGGACGGAGGTAGTAGTTGGAAAGCCCGTGCGATGCACGGATCTATTTTTGGTGACAATAATTATGACACCAAGTTAGAGAATTGCATAAATTGGTGAAATGACTGGTTGACGGATTTTTATTTATATAATAGATTTTCATCGTCTTATTATAATTTCTCGATGTGAGATAATTTTACTTTAATTTGTAGCTTTAAAAGTTATTATAAGTCTCAAAAGTTTTTTCTGGTTAATATCTAAAACAATGATTTCTCTTATTTATGATATAGTATAAAATTTCATCAACTCATCATAATTTTTCGATGTGTGATAATTCTACTTAAATTTATAGTATTAAGAACTCTTTTTAGAACTCAAAAGATTTCTGATTGATATCTAAAGACGATGATTAAGTTTATTTATATAATAGAATTTGATCACCGTATTGCAATTTTTCGATATGGGATAATTTTATTTCAATCTATAGCCTTAAGAGCTATTATAAGACTCAAAAGATTTTTTTTATTAATATCTAAAAACGAATAATTTCTCTTATTGATGATGTAGAATTTCATCACCTCTGTTCCGGTTATTGGAATCAATTAACCCGACGCGGAATTCGGGTTCGTATCTTTCAATGTTGCTTTGAATGTTTACCGATCAATCCTGACTAACTCTCCTTCCTCCTACTCCTTCAGTAGGATCTTCCCGGCGGAATGGGTAAGCTCCCTGCACACAGAACGCACAGGGCCTCGGAGGTTGTCCGAGGGAACCCTCTCCGATGCCTAAGTCAGTCCGTGAATGCCTTAAGGAACCTAGCTCGTGAGGAACTAGGCGACAATTTTAGAGTAAGAGTTCTAGAGAGAGAAAATCCAACCTCTTTCTTGTGGAAAATGGGAGGGTATTTATACCTTCCCACAAGAGAGGGAAGTAGAAGGAGAATGGGTGGATAAGGAGGTGACAAGTGGCATCTTCTCATCCACTCACTCTCAATTACCTTAGGCAGAATGACGAGAGGGCCCCTGGGGATCCCTGCTCTGTCTGCGGAGATGTCCCCAGGGGGTAAGCGGGTTTTGAGCTGTGAGAGCTAGGCTCTAGCAGGCCGCGTCACCCTGCTGGCCCGGCGGTCGGCTGTTTTCCTTAGCACTTCCCACTTCTATGTTCTTTACTTTGACTGTTTGCCGGGTCGGTTTCTGGGCTTAATGGGCAATCCTCTGGGAGCCTGCCTAGCAGGTTATTAGTGTCAGGCTGCCGACCTCAATCAATTGGCCCTCGCAAGCCGGGGGGAAGCAAGGCTCCCCTCTGGCTGGCGACTCTTGCTTGGAGGGAGGTTGACTTATTTTTACTTTTGCTGCAGCATTTAATGCTTTGTACTTTCCCGAGGAATGAAGCTCAGTTTGTGTCAGGTATGCAAAGAGTTGAGGGGTTTCTTGCAATGATTACCCTTCTTTGCTTGTTGGATTTTCGGGAAACGTGAAGGCTTTGCGATTGGTGGTTTCCCCTTCCAGGGCGGTTGGGACACCATTTAATGCTGCGTTTCACTTGTATAAATTCCAGCTTTCCTTGCCATTTTTCGTTTAACTCACCCTCAATCCTTCCACTTCTTTCTGTTGAATTATGGTTTGGATCAAAAAGTCCATTACCCGCCATGGGCTTCGTACTGTCACCTTTCTTTTCAGAGGTTTTTGGAGACTCCGATACGCTCGGGCGGCTTACCGGGCCATCTGCCGCAGCCATCGTTCACGGCCACACCCTCGTCGGAGCGGTCGGAAAGCTTCCATCAGGGCGGGCAAGCGCCCCAAGAGATCTTCGCCTCCTGCTGCTTCCAGATTTAGGCGCTGTCCTCAGGGAGGTGGGTGCTTTGATCGGGGATGCCACGAATGTTTCCCGTGGTTGCACCCTGAACAATTTGACCCCGACTGCTCTGACGCAGATTCCTCCCTGGGGTCAGGCCCCTCTTCTCCTGTGAAGAGAACAGGTTGTCGTACTTGTGATGAATCCCAGGCTGTTCCCTACGGCAGGGATTGGGATGACAGTAGCCGAGACTCCGATGACAGTGAGGGTCTAGGCTGCTTGAGCGACAGGGATGAGGATGGACTCTCTGATGACCCTTTCAAGGACTCCCCAGACTGGGACTAGGGGTCGGACTTCGGGGGTCAAAGTAGCCCTGGAGACCATTCTCCAGATTTGGATGATGATTAGGCCTGTTTAGCCAGGCATAGGTGCGTCGAGCCGGAAATTTAGGCTCTTATGTATTTTCTTATGTATATTTTTTATTTGCCTGGCACGATATGTAACCTGCCCATTTTCCATTTAAGGCTAATGAAGAAATCTAAGCGACTTGGCTATTCTCTTTTGTTCTTTTTTTTTTTTTTGCGGGGATGACGTTGCCAGTCGACTATCCCTCTGACACTTTTTGCCTTTTCGAGGCCCTTCTTGGGAAGGGGTGAGTAGTTTGTGTTCAGCGCGTGACACGTGGAGTAGGTTATTGGGGGCGTCTTGTCAGAGAGATGGCCTTTTAGGCTTCCTGGGCTTTATATAAGTTCCTCTCCCCTTTCATTTCCTTCTTTTACACTCTTTGGAATTCAAAACTTCCCTCATATTCTCAAACCGTCTTCGTTGCTGAGAACTCTGTGAGATCAAGAAGTGTTTACTGTCACTTTTTCCGGCGACGACCGACTTTCTAGGTTAGAATCTTTTTTTGAATCTTCGTCTTCTTTCCCTTTCCGTCGGTTCTTTTCTTCATACCCAGTATGTCTCGAGTCCGCGCTTTTTCTTTTGGTTCTTTACTTGGGAAGAATGAAGGTGGGGACGGGGATAGGCGCGATTTAGCCTCCTCTTCTGGGGTTGGATCCAGGGAAGATGAGGATCTTGACAGGGGGGAGGGTGCTGAATCACCCGAACCCGCCCCTTTCGATATTGTCGACTCTGATGATGAGGCCCTGGAAATAGACCCTTCCAGGATTGCCGGCCTCCTCATCCGTAGGGAGAAGGGGAAAACTTACTATTTGGATAAGAAGAAATACTTAGTTCCCTTAAAGACCTACCCCGAGGCCAAGAATAAGGACTTGATCTTAGAAAGCAATGCTGCCGAGGAAATTGCGAAATTCTATAATTTTGGGGAGGGGTACACTGTCGTAGTTCCGGGGGAAAAGGACATGGTGTGCTGCCCTCCAGAGGGTTGTGTGGCTGTCTATCACAAGGCTTTAGAGTTTGGTCTGCGATTTCCACTTCATCCCTTCCTGGAGGAGGCTTTCAGAAGGATGAATGTTGCTATAGCTCAGCTGACCGCCTCAGCCGTCAGGTCCTTGATTGCTTACACTTGGACCTGTCTTTTCCATGGCGAGGAGCCTTCCATTGATGCCCTTCGCTTCATGGTCGGCCTTTAAATGGTATCCTCGTCTGGGGGGATGGTTCCCCTGGTTATTGGTCTCTGAAGAGACAGAAGAAGTATGCCCTGGTCTGGCCGGCTCTGAGCAGCCTGAAAGACTGGAAAAATAACTTCGTGTACGTACACAGCGCGTCAGGGTGGAAGATTCCTAGGCATTTTAGGAACCATGTCCATACCCGTATGGAAACCCGCGAAGAATACCACCCAGGCGTCGGGGGGAAGGCCCTGGAAATAAAGCTGAGTGCCAAGGAGGAGGCTTTAGTCGAGAAGTTTGAAATAATTGTGGATAAATCCGGTTCCTTTTGCCCTGCTTTCTGGCTCCCTCATGCGGAGCTTATAACCACAGACGAGTATTTGCTCCCCTTGGGTCTAATCACTAGCCGTGAAGGTAGTTCTGGGGGGCTTTTTGCTGGCGCGAATTTTTTGAGATTTCTTATTCCTTTGCTTTTTAGCTGACTGTCCTTTTTTCTCTTGCAGACTTTGCTTCTCTCCGTTGGACAAGGAGGCAAGTTAAGAGGTTAGGTTTAAGTGAGGAGTTTGTCGTCCTTTCCAAGCGTCCCTCCCTCCCTTCAAATTTCAAGAAAGGGGGAAAAATTTTGATGAAGCTTGTAAAGGACTTCGCTGCTGGTAGGAGGCTGCCTCTCCCTCCCCGACTTTCGTCAGCAAAGCCAACGACCCCTTCCCCCAATATTCATGAAGGGGAGGTTGAGGTCACCTCAGGGGCCACCCCTTCCCCTGGTCAGAAGCAGGGTGTCTCTCCGGTCGGGCCTCGAACTTCCCAGGGATCGTACCCTGTGAATTCAGAGGGGACTGGGGAGAGTGTCCCTTTGGAGCCGAGAAAGAAGAGGGGTAGGGAGCCTTTAGAGGCTGATGTGGTGGATCTGGAGGCGGATGTTGCTTCCCCTGAAGAAAAGCGCCCTGCACGCAAACTTCCGAGCATTCCCTTTCCGGAGGAGAACACTGAGTTTCATTATACCGCTGGTGATAGCGTGGACGTATTGGGCCTGCTTTCCGACTCTGGCGTCGTCTTGGCTGACCGCCTTACCAAGTCAGTGACTTCAACTTCTCACCAGGTGCTTCAATATATCCAGCGTACCTTCAGGGTTTTGCTGGCGTCTGCCGAACTGGCGGCTCTCAGCCGTCTGAGTGATGAAGAATTAGCCGTCGCACCAGGGGCTCCTCCTCCTGACCGCCTGGCTATGGTGGAGAGGGACATAACTCTGATAAACAACTTAAAAGATAAGTTGGCGAGGCAAGAGAGTGAGCTGGAGGAGGCAAAGAACCAGGCTGGTCAGTGGAAACTTCAGGGAGAGAGAGCTGTGAAGGAAGTAGCCAAGCTGGAAGCTGATCTGAAGGAGAGCCATTTGTCAATGGAGCGGGCCACCCTGACTTTGGCTGAGATGGGGCATCTGAAAGGAAAAGTAGCTGATTTGGAGGAGCAATTGTCCAGAGCTGACTCGGCCTTTGAGCAGGCTAAGGGAGAGTGGAAAAAAGAAAAAGAGACCCTTGCAGAGGAGACCGAGGCTGCAGTGGATGCAAGCTTTGTGAGTGGTGCCAACTCTTCCCTGGAGTTGGTGATGGAGGTGATTGGGGAAATGTTCCCTGCGTTTGATGAAGAGGCTTTCCGGAGTCTCTACTCAGCAAAAAATGAGGCACGGGCGGCCAGACCACCTGAGGCAGCTGCCGGCCCAAGCCAGGATGCTCCATGATGCTTATCCTTTCTTGTAATAGCCTTACTCTCTGTGCTGAGCCTTTGTTGTTGTCAGCTGTCTGTAATATTTGTTCTTCTGGATCTCTGTTTTAGTTATTTTGTAAAAACTTTCTACCCTTCATGGGTTTTGTTATGGAATGTCTTTCCTTTGTTTTAGTCTGCTTCTTTTGCGTTTATTATACAAGGTTGGGGGATTTGCCCCCAGTCCTTGTCGGCTACGTGCAGCCTGGCCTGTCCCTGGCCCCTATTCGGAGTTCAGGGAGCTTGCCCCCTGCCTGCCCAGAGGTAGGTAGGGAAGGCGTTCGTGTTTTTTATACAAGGTTGGGGGATTTGCCCCCAGTCCTTGTCAGTCGTGCGTAGCCTGGTCTATCCCAGGTCTCTGCTTGGAGTCCAGGGGGCTTGCTCTCTACCTGTCCAGAGGTAGGCAGGGAGGGCTTTCGCGTTTTTTTATACAAGGTTGGGGGATTTGCCCCCAGTCCTTGTCAGTCGTGCGTAGCCTGGCCTGTCCCTGGTCTCTGATTGGAGTCCAGGGGGCTTGCTCCCTGCCTGTCCAGAGGCAGGCAGGGAGGGCTTTTACGTTTTTTATACAAGGTTGGGGGATTTGCCCCCAGTCCTTGTCAGTCGTGCGTAGCCTGGCCTGTCCCTGGTCTCTGCATGGAGTCCAGGGGGCTTGCTCTCTGCCTGTTCAGAGGCAGGCAGGGAGGGCTTTTGCGTTTTTTTTATACAAGGTTGGGGGATTTGCCCCCAGTCCTTGTCAGTCGTGCGTAGCCTGGCCTATCCCTGGTCTCTGCTTGGAGTCCACGGGGCTTGCTCCCTGCCTGTCCAGGGGCAGGCAGGGAGGGCTTTTGCGTTTTTTATACAAGGTTGGGGGATTTGCCCCCAGTCCTTGTCAGTCGCGCGTAGCCTGGCCTGTCCCTGGTCTCTGCTTGGAGTCCAGGGGGCTTGCTCCCTGACTGTTCAGAGGCAGGCAGGGAGGGCTTTTTGCGTTTTTATGCAAGGTTGGGGGATTTGCCCCCAGTCCTTGTTAGCTGTGTGTGACCTGCATCCTTCCTACTTGGGGGTAGGTAGCGGTTTCAAAGCTTTTGTTGGGGTGTCCCTTTTTCTTGGTTCTGGCAACAGGGGGCTCCCCCTATTGCCCCCTGCTCGTTTGTGTGTGAGAGCGCAAGCTTTAAACAGACAACGAGTATGAATTCTTGAGTGTTATAGGAATTTCGTTGAAACATAAGATTGGTCGGAGTCGTCGACATTTCTTTTTTGATCGTCCTCCGCCAGTATCTTTTCCTATGGACGTGATTTCCTTATGGCTTAGTCATACATAGTATCTTTTTAGGGTGTCGGCGTTCCAGTGTGCGTTCAACTCTGGGCCTGCTGGGTTGGCGATTTTGTACGTGCCTGTTCCCAAGATCTGGGTCACTTGGTATGGGCCTTCCCAGTTGGCGCTTAGTTTGCCGTGTTCTCTAGATTTTTCAACAGCCTGTGTCTTCCTTAGTACTAGGTCGCCTACCTGAAATCTTCTCTCATGTACCCTTTTATTGTACGCTTTTCTCATTCTTTGCTGGTAGGCTGCTATGTTGGTGCTGGCCTCCTCCCTGACTTCGTAGACCAGGTCAAGGGTTTCGGCCATTGCTTCGTCGTTGTCAGCCTGGTTGTATTGCTGAGATCGTAGGGTAGGAATTCGTACTTCGATGGGTAGCAGAGCCTCTGCTCCATACACTAGGCCAAAGGGTGTCTGTCCTGTTAACTCTTTTCTGGTGGTCCTTATTGACCATAGGATGCTTGGTAGCTCGTCTGCCCATCTTCCCTTGAGGTCATCTACCATTTTTCTGAGTCCGTTTAAGATCTGTTTGTTTGCAGCCTCGGCCTGCCCATTGGTCTGGGGGTGGCAGACAGCGGAGTAGGCGACGGCTATCCCATGCCCTTCCAGCCAGGTTCTTAGGGGATCGTTATCAAATTGCCTTCCATGGTCAAATACCAATGTTTTTGGAAGGCCAAATCTGGTTATAATGTTTTTCCAAATGACCTTCCTGACCGCCGGCTCGGTGATGTTTGGGACTGCTTCAGCTTCAACCCACTTTGTGAAGTAATCTATCCCCATGATCAGGAATTTTCGTCCCCCTGTAGCTGTGGTAAAGGGACCCAGTATGTCCATCCCCCATTGGGCGAAAGGAATGGGAGATAAAATTGGCCTGAGTTCTTGGGCTGGGGCATGGATTGATGGAGCGAAGAGTTGGCATTTTCTGCATTTTTGGGTTAGGCTCCTGGCATCTGCTAGAATGGTAGGCCAATAGTAGTCTGCCCTGAGAGCTTTGTGGGCCAACGACCTTCCTCCAATGTGATGTCCGCAGATCCCTGAGTGGATGTCCTCTAGAACTTCTGCGGCCTGGTCTCCCCCTAGGCATCTGAGCAGGGGGTAAGTGAAAGACTTCTTGTAGAGCTCTTCGTCAATGATTATGAACCAGGCTGCTTTGGCCTGAATTTTCCTTTTCTGTACCGGATCAGGTGGTAGGATGCCGTATCTTTTGAACTGAATGAGAGGGGTCATCCAGTTTTCCTGTCTCTCCTCAATGGTGCTGACTGTTTGACAGGGAGTGGTGGACTTCTCATGCATAACATCAACCCAGACTGACCTCCTTATGTCTTGCAGGCTGGAGCTAGCCAGCTTTGACAGAGCGTCAGCCCAATTATTCTGTGATCGGGGTATTTGCCTGATTTCATAGGACTTTAGGCCTGATAATTCTTGTTTTACTTTCTCAAGGTAGGCGGCCATGGTCTGATCTCTAGCCTCATATTCTCCATTAATTTGATTAGCAATGAGCTGGGAGTCTGTTGCTAGTACAACCCGCTCTGCCCCTGCTGCCTTGGCCAGATTTATCCCTGCGAGTACGGCCTCATACTCCGCCTCGTTGTTTGATGCGAGGAAGGTGAATCTGAGTGCATGCTCAAAATCCACTCCCTCTGGGCTGGTCAGTACAACGCCTGCCCCTGCACCATTGGCTGTTGAGAATCCGTCAGTGTGCACGATCCATTCTTCGGCGGGGGGCTCTTCTTCCCCTGAATGGGAACATTCAGCCAGGAAATCAGCCAAGGCTTGTCCCTTGATGGCTGTCCTTGGCTGGTATGATATCCCCAGCCCGCTTAACTCGATCGCCCATTTCAGCAGTCTTCCTGATTTCTCAAAATTTTCCAATATCTTTTCCAGTGGCTGGTCGGTGAGGACCACAACGGGATCTGCGTCAAAGTAGGGTCTGAGCTTTCTGGCTGCAATGATGACTGCATAGGCGGCTTTTTCTATTAAAGGATAGTTTCTTTCGGCTGCTCCCAGGGCGTGACTCACAAAGTAGATGGGCTGCTGTGAGCCTGCTTCCTCCCTTAGGATGACTGCACTTACTGTTGTGTTGGTGACAGCAATGTACAGGTACAGTTTTTCTCCGGGCACTGGTCTTGCCAAGGTGGGGAGTTTCTTCAGGTGTTCCTTCAATTGTTCGAAGGCTTTCTTTTGTTCATCCTCCCATTTGAATTGCTTATTGCCCTTCAACACTTTGAAGAATAGGGTGGACTTGTCTGCCGACCTGGCGATAAAGCGGGCCAGGGCGGCCATCCTGCCTGTAAGCCGCTGAATGTCCCTTATGGTCTTAGGCTCCGGGAGATCTAGGACTGCCTGAATTTTTTCGGGATTGCGTCTATCCCCCTGGAGCTGACTAAGAATCCCAGGAATTTTCCGGATCGGACCCCGAATGTGCATTTCTTCGGATTCAGCTTCATCTTGTATGACCGCAGGGAGGAGAATGTTTCCTGCAGGTCTGTTAGATGTTCCTTGTCCCCCTTGCTCTTGACAATCGCATCATCGACATAGGCTTCCAAATTTCTCCCTTTTTGATTTTCAAAGACCTTGTCCACCAACCGCTGATAGGTGGCGCCTGCATTCTTCAACCCAAATGGCATCATCTTATACATGTAAGTGCCATAGCTGGTTATGAAGGCGCATTTCATCCTGTCAGGCTGCCAGAGGTACACTTGATGGTACCCTGAGAACGCATCCAAGAAACTTAACGTGGTATACCCACTAGTGGCGTCCACCAGTTGATCTATCCTGGGCAGGGGGTAGCAGTCTTTTGGGCAGGCTTTGTTAAGATTCGTGAAGTCTAAGCACATTCTCCATGCGTCTGACGGCTTTTTTACCATTACAACGTTTGCCAACCATTCAGGGTAATCACAGACTTCAATGAAGTCTGCTTTTAAGAGTTTGTCTATTTCCTCTTTTATCGCCATGTCTTTCTCTATGGACATGTTTCTTTTCTTTTGCTTTACAGGGCGAGCTTCCGGGCTAACGTTCAGCTTGTGAACAATAAAAGTCGGGTCGACCCCTGGCATCTCATCCGCAGAGTAAGCGAATACGTCCCTGTTTTCTCTCAGGACTGCAATTAACTCCTTTTGGTAGGACTCCTCCAGGTCGGTCCCTATGAGGACCTGCCTCCCTGGTTCTAACTCTACCAGCATGCTCTCCCCTTCAGGTTCTAAGTGGGCTGATTCTTGCTGGGCAGCCGGGATTTCACCCTCCCTGCTGGGAGAGCTTTCGGCTTTTCGCTTTCCTTTCCTTTCTGTCTCATGGGCTTGCAGGGCCACGGTGTAGCAATGTCTGGCTGACTCTTGATCTCCGTGGACCTTCCCTTCCATGCCAAAGTCTGTCACATAGGCTATGGTGAGAGTCCTGATCGACACAGCAGCTTCGATTTCATCTAGGGTGGCTCGGCCAATCAGGGCGTTGTATGCAGACTTTGCATCCACCACAACAAATGATGCCCTGACGTTCCTGGCAGTGGCCCCCTCCCCAAATGTCACTGGTAAGTCGATAACCCCCATGGGAAGTACACCTACCCCACTGAACCCGTACAAAGACCCAGGGGCTGGTTTCAAATGTATTTTTTCTAGATTCATTTTCTCAAAGGCGTCTTTGTACAGAAGGTTTGTGTAGGCGCCAGTGTCCACCATGCACCTCTTGACAATGTGATTGCTAATTTCAAGAGTTAGGACCAAAGGGTCACTATGCGGATATATGACTCTCCCTGCATCTTCAGGGGTGATGCTCAGGGTAGTGCCTCTTGGACTTCCCGCCCTCTCAGCGTAGCAAATTTGGTTCCGTAATTCACGGATCTGCCTTTTCTGGCTTCGTCTGCTGGTTCGTTCCTCTGCATCTCCTGACACTACATGGATGATTGTGCGATTTTGGGCTGAGCCTTCAGGTTTGTCTGCCGCCTCCTTTTGGGGCTTGTTCCTTGCTGCATAGTTGCCCAGCCAGCCGTTTCTTATGAGTTTCTCAATTTCGTCTTTTAAGTGTCGGCATTCTTCTGTGGTGTGTCCTATGCAATCGTGGAACGTGCAGAATTTTTTCGGATCCCCTTTTGGGCTGCGCGGCTTGTTTGGACGATTCCATTTTGCTGTTTCTTTCTCCAGCTCAAAGATTTCTGCCCTCGGCCTGTTGAGGGCCGTGTAGCTGTCAAACCTTGGCTGGTAGGCAGCGCGCTCCTTCTTGGGGGTATCTCCCTCCTCTCTTTGTTTACCTGGTTCATTTATGCCGCGTCCACCCTGCGGTCCCCCTTGCGGCTTTGTCTGGCCTGCAGGGGGTGTCCGGCAGGCTGTGAAACTCTTCCTGCAGAATAAACTCTTCAGCGATCTTTCTGGCCTTGGCCAAAGTTTCTGGCTGGGCCCTGATCATCTGATTCTTCATTTCCCCTGGGAGCAGGGAGATTGTCAGTGCGTAGGCAGCTGTGGAATCATCAATCTCTCTGACTTGCTGGTAGGACAAGTCAAACCTCCTTAGGTACTCCCTGACGCTTTTGCCCTTTTTCTGCTTCAGGGTCATGAGGTCGAACCGAGTGAGTCGCCTCCTTTTGTTCCCTGCATATTGTTCAAGGAAGGCCTCGGCTAACTCTATAAAGAAGCTGATCGATCCCTGGCGAAGATCCCTGAACCATCCTTGTGCAAGCCCTACCAGGGTGGTTGGGAAGATTTTACACCAGATTGCGTCATCCACGTCATACATGCCCATGTGACTCTCAAATGCCGCCAGATGATCCTCTGGATCTGTGGTTCCGTCAAACTTGATGGTGGGCATTTTGATTTTCGGGATGGGGTATTCTTGTACATCAGGATGAAGAGGAGTTTTTGTGGGCCTGCCCACCATTCGTTACCTGCTTTCCCCAGACTGGTTACCGTGGATATCCCATTGTCTAGGGATCGGTTTCCTCGTGCTGGGGGAGCGGTGCCTTGGTGGCCGCCTGCTCGCTGCTTCGTCCTCCGTATCAGGGGAGATTTTCCTGGATCGTTTTCTCCGGAACTGGCAGAGGTTGTCATCCTGGTGGTATCTGGACTCAAACGGCTGCCCCCGGTTAAGCCTAGATTGCAGGCTTTGGGACAACCCTGGGGCTGGCTGTCCCTTGGCTGCTGGCGTTAACCTGGAGAAGACTCCACCCTGCTTTTCCCCCAGGCGTTTAGATGCTGGCTCCTTGTGCCTCATCCGCTCCTGCAATCCCTGGGATAGACCTCTTTGCCCTCCAGACGCGGACGCAGTGGTGTGAATGGAGAACGCCTGTTGTTGGGTAGGCGGCTCTTAGCTGCCTGTTGTGATGCGCCTCTACACCTGCGCATATACTTGAGCTGTCCTTCTTGCTTTCCTCTGGGCGTTTCTGGCAGCGGTTCGTTCGTGCCCCCAGCTCCATCCCTGCTCATTGAAGGAGGTTGCCTGGGGGTCGTTGCAACCCTGCCTACCAGGTCGTCAGGAGTGAACTCCTGGTTTAGCATTGCAGAGAAGAAGGCGGCTGTCTGCACCATCTGAGCTGGGGTCAGGTTCAGGGTGTGCCCTGGGTGTGCCCCCAACTCTGGTGTTACAGCTGCATTTGGTATGCCCAGGAGGCTGGTTCCTCCCATCCCCAGGGTCGCGGTGGGAGGAGCTCTCTCCGGCTGCGGCATGCCGTATAGGGGGTCACCGGTGGGACCGTCGGACCCACCCCTACACTGGTGTCAATGATTTCCGGCATGATTACTTTGATTGGTTTAGTTTTTGTAATTGGGAATGGTTGATTTTTGTGGGTAATTCGTGGATACAACCAGATCTTCCCCACAGACGGCGCCAAATTGTTCCGGTTATTGGAATCAATTAACCCGATGCGGAATTCGGGTTCGTATCGTTCAATGTTGCTTTGAATGTTTACCGATCAATCCTGACTAACTCTCCTTCCTCCTACTCCTTCAGTCGGACCTTCCCGGCGGAATGGGTAAGCTCCCTGCACACAGAACGCACAGGGCCTCGGAGGTTGTCCGAGGGAACCCTCTCCGATGCCTAAGTCAGTCCGTGAATGCCTTAAGGAACCTAGCTCGTGAGGAACTAGGCGACAATTTTAGAGTAAGAGTTCTAGAGAGAGATAATCCAACCCATTTCTTGTGGAAAATGGGAGGGTCTTTATACCTTCCCACAAGAGAGGGAAGTAGAAGGAGAATTGGTGGATAAGGAGGTGAAAAGTGGCATCTTCTCATCCACCCACTCTCAATTACCTTAGGCAGAATGACGAGAGGGCCCCTGGGGATCCCTGCTCTGTCTGCGGAGATGTCCCCAGGGGGTAAGCGGGTTTTGAGCTGTGAGAACTAGGCTCTAGCAAGCCGCGTCACCCTGCTGGCCCGGCGGTCGGCTGTTTTCCTTAGCACTTCCCACTTCTATGTTCTTTACTTTGACTGTTTGCCGGGTCGGTTTCTGGGCTTAATGGGCAATCCTCTGGGAGCCTGCCTAGCAGGCTATTAGTGTCAGGCTGCCGACCTCAATCAACCTCCATTATAATTTTTCGATGTGGAATAATTATACTTAAGTATATAGTCTTTAAAGCTCTTTCAGGATTCAAAAGATTCCAGATTGACATATAAAGACGAATGGTTACTCTTAATTACGGAGTATACTATAGAATTCAATCAACTTATAATTTTCATTGTGAGACGATAATTCTACTTAAATTTAATTATAATCTTATGAACGCTTTTTAGGATTCAAAAGATTTCTTGTTGATATCTATAGACGAACGATTACTTTTATTTATATAGGAGAATGTCGATGTGGATAACTTTACTTAAATTTATAGCTATAAGAGCTTTTATAAGACTAATTTTTTTTGGTTAATATCTAAAAACAAATGATGTCTCTTATTTGTGATATAGAATTTCATCACCTCAACGTAACTTTTCGATATGCGATTATTCTACTTAGGTTTATAGTCTTAAAAACTCTTTGAAAAAAGTCTCTTTTATATTATATATAATATATATATATATATTGATTACATCACCATATTGTAGTTATTCGCTGTGGATAATTTTACCACTTTTATGGAGTGCTTAATAAAGTAATCACTTTTTTTCAAGAAAATAATATGAAATCTTGTTTATAATATAGAATTTCATCTCGTCATAATTTGACGAACGACTACTCTTATTTATAATAGAGAATTTCATCACTGCATCATAAATTTTTGATGTGGGATAATTTACTTAAGTTTAATATCACCACTTTATTATAATTTTTCGATGAAATTTCATCACTTTATCATAATTATGACGAATTATTGCTTTTATTTTTGTATAATAAAATTTGAACACCTTATTATAATTTTTCGATGTGGGATAATTTTACTTAACTAAGTTTATGGTTTTAAAAGTTTTTTTAAGACTCAAAAGAGGAGAATACTTTTATTTATATAATGAAATTCGATCACCGTATTATAATTGTTGCACGAATGATTACTTTTATTTATATAATATAATTTCTTCACCTTATTATAATTTTTTGATGTGTCTTACCTAAGTTTATAGTCTTAAGTACTTTTGAAGGACTCAATTTTTTTTTATATATAAGAACAAATAATTAATCTTTTCTTATTTATAATATAAAATTACATCAGCTAATCGTAACTTTTCGATGTGGAATAATTTTGTACTTAAGTTTATAGTTTTAAAAGTTTTGTAGGACGAATGATCACTCTAATTTATAATACTACTAGTTTGTCACTTATATGCCAATTTTTTTTTCTTTTTATCAATTTGGCACATTGATGCCACTTTTTTTACCTATTTGGTGATTTGACCTCACCAATGCATGCGAATTTAATACTGTCCACATAACTGCCATATATTCCCTCTGTTCATTATCTTTTGCCTCATTTCATCAATATGTGTGAGAAGTGTTTTAAAGAAATTGGACAAAAGATAGTGAACGGAGGGAGCTGAGTATCTATTATGTATGGCTCATGGGCATAGTTAAATCATATCCCCAATTGATGATTGTCCCTTTGCCCAAGAATCATTTGTCCTTGGGTTGTGCCCCTCGTTCGCAAAAAAAAAAGAATCATTTGTCACATCATTTGTCCTTGGGATTGTGTCCCTCATTCGCATCAATAATGCAGATGGTGAGAGTATGATTTAAGTCCCGACAAGGAAATTAAAAAACAAAATTGAGAGGACAATAATGTATTGATGTGTGGTGATAAACTAAAAGGACAATGATGCATGTTCGTTATTTAAAATTTTAAAATTTGGTGTTTATGCGTATAGCCTTCTTTACGTGAAGGAAATGTTGATTCATTACGATCCGAACCCGATATGAACCAACCAAAACCTTACCCCCGCCATGCCCAATTGCCCCCTCTAATTATGCCGATTAGATGTCTACCTAATTTGAAGACATTGGGAACACATGACTCCACAAATAGTAATCGTAATCAACTTATAGAAGTGAAAGCATTAAAAACCAGAATAGGAGAGTAAAAAAGTAAAGATTATATTGAGATGAGATGGATTAAGGTACCTGGTTTGTTGGTTTTACTCTCCCATACATTTTTGTCGGAAACGAAATAGAGCATTGTATACTTCTTGAAGTGATAGACCTTGTACACATAAGAGATAAAGAAGCATCAGGCACCATGTAAAACTTGAACTAGGCTATTTTAGTGACTCAAACTAAGGAATAGTTTTCATTCAAGTCATACATCATTAATAAAATATAACTTCAGCCACATTTACAGACACTCGATAAATGACGGTAAAATAAATAAGAAACCTGCAGAGGAAATTAAGAATTTCAAAAAATAAGCTACTCCTCACTCACTTTCAAAATCTCCTATACACCTTCACCTACTTTACCGAGCATACTTTAATTCTCCCTCTACTTTTGTTATTCTCCCTCTACTGCTCAGAGGTTTGTTTCAATCTTCATCGTCCCTCGTTTAATTATTGATGTATTCACTTTCTAATTGAAAAAAACAACTTTAATTTTCAAGAAAATGACTTAAATTAGTATTATACTCGTAAATAAAAATATTCTTTTCAAGTTTTCTCCGGACACTATTTTTTGCCTCATTACTTCAATATGAAGAGTATTTTTATGAAATTTGACAAAAAAATATTGTCCGGAGGGAGTAATAAATAAATTTATCCAAAAATATAAAAACAAACTTTCACAATTTCCTTGTGTTGTCACAATTATTTTTTTAAACAAAATTGTGACAATTATTTTGAAATATATCTGTGATTTTCACAGATAAAAAAACTAAGTTAACACGTAAAAGATTAACATAAATTCTAACAACGTCAACTTATTCGGTTATGAGATGAGTACGAAATTTAACAAGTAACAACATACTAAAAACGGACATTATCGACACCAAGGTGATATTATACGAGGGCTTATAAGCTGATGTTTCATAGGGGTAACTGATTTCGGAGAAGTACTTGGATTATGTGACTAGTGAAGTTAATATGATTATTGAGAAGAACATGTGTAGGAAGCTTTTTCTTAACACGTAAAAGATTGACATAAATTCTAACAACGTCAACTTGTTCGGTTATGAAATGAGTACAAAATTAAATTTTCAAGATATTATATACTACGTAAGAAAATAGAACTAGTTTGATGCCCATTCGATACATGAGTGCAACAATAACTTTATAATATGATTGTTCTATTATCAGCTATAAATACCATCATTTTTAGTTATGTTAATTTAATTTGATACCCAACCATGTTATTACAATCTATAAACCGTGTTTTGCTAATATTATGTTACTTTGGCAGAATTGATTAGTCAATAGTATATATTGAGGCATTCCACTTACTTGAACCCCAGTTCGACGTTTTCTAGAATCGAAATGAACAACCTTTGGGCTATCCCTAATACACAAAATCTAACATTAACTATATCACATAATCTAAATCTATCCTATCATTATAATTTTTTTTACTTAAAAAAGGGTAAAAAAAATTAAGCGTTCGACATATTTATGACCCGTATTATAACCATAACCCGAACCATGATCCAAGAGCTCTAAATCTTGGTAGGTCAACCCGTTTATTGGTAGGTCAAGATTTAAGAGGTCTAAATCTTGATCTGTGACTCGATATTTAAATTACAAATATAAACTAGTATTCAATTTAATACACCTGTTTGGAGTTTAAAGTTGTATTATCGTGTTAAATAGTAACGTTAGTATTAGACTTGACAAAACTTACCTGACTTGTAAATCCGACATGTTCAACCAATTTATTGGTAGGTCAAGAATCGAGACCTCTAATTCTTGATCCGTGACTCGATATTTTAAATTACAAATATAGACTAATACTCAATTTAATACAACATTTTTTTATCTTTTGATGATAAAATAATTATTAAAATAGTTTTAAAATTCATTGAAATATAAACATTATAATCAAGGTCTATAAAATAATATTATTAAAATAAATAAAAAGTTAATATCAAAAATATTATTTTTTTTCCTTAAAAAGGGTAAAAAAAATTGGCGTTTGAAACTATTTTCACCTGTATTCTAACCATAACCCGTCTCGTGACCGTATAACCAGATTGATATTTGAATCGACCTGTATTCTGACCCGACATGTATAAAGTTATTTAAATAAATTATGTAGTTTAAAAATGTTTGAGACTACATGTCACTCGGTAAAACTTCAATTATATTCATTTTGTTTTAAATTATTTAATCAATTATTCTATTTAATTGTTTTAACTTCATTAAAATTTTGAATTAGTTAAAATAGTTTAATCAAATTTGTAGTATTCAAACTTTTTAAACACTTGAATATGATAAATAATTTAAGTTTTTATTTAAGAATCCTAAAACCATTGAAGACTATCAACGTCGCTCGAAAAATGTCTCGTTTAACTATATTGATTGATTCAATGTAGTTAATTTTTAATTTTTACTGTATGTATTAATCATTTTATTTGAATATGATTTTGTATCTAATTTTAACTTAAATTATCTAACGCTCTAAGTAGATTGTTTGGTTATATATATCGTGAGACTAAAGTTGTACTCTTGGGCCAACCCATCCAACTCGTTTTTTCGTAGGTTAACACCTATAAATCTTGACCCACGATTCAAGTCTCATCAAACCTAGAAACGATATTATAAAAGGTAAAAAAGTCGAAAAAATTATTTACTTTGTAATTTTATCTAATATTCCGTATTAAGAATCATAGGAACGATAATTTTTTTGTTAAACGAAATGTGATGCTTTTTACATACAATTGTAACTTCTCACACTTATTTTATCAAAAACGTAAATTTAATTCTATCACGATAATTTTATCTTAATAAAATATACTCCAAACTGAATATGCGTATCTACTTATATTAATAAGTAATAAATATTATTATTAAAAATTTATGAAACCGAACTGAATATGTGTTTCACGTGGTGTCTATTCTGAAGGAGCTATGTTCACTGTCCTATACGGATTAATCCGCTTAAGTTTATGTATCCGATATGCCTTGCTAGAGGTCGATGTCGGGTTGACATGTAAATAGGTTATGTGTCTGGTAGTCTTAAGTGGACCCATTGGATCACACACAATGTGTACGGGATATTATTAAGGGTTATTTAACGACAATAATACCAACTATAGGGCGTCTTCTCAAAATAATACCAATTTCAATAAATCTGAGAAAAATACGTATTATTGAAGTAGTTAAACAAGAGTAGTATAAGTGACTCTATAACCTGTTACATCAGGTCACTTAATTAATATTTAACTTGCTACCTATCCTCATCCTTCCTACTTAGACCTGGATAACGAGTGAACCATGTTGGGTCAGTTTCAGGTCGGACCACTTTTGTGTTATAATAATCGGGTTAACTTCGGGTCGGGTCGGATAAATTCGGGTTCGAGTCATTCTCGGGTTTGTTATTTTCAACTTTTTTAGGGATATCGACTCGTTTTCTATAATAATAGTCGGGTCAGTTTCAAGTTAGCTCAGGTTAATTTGAATTACGGGTCAAAATCAAGTCTTCAATTCAGGTGTCGGGTCGGGTTCAGTTTGGCTTACCTCTCTTTAGTTCTCCCCATCGTTCTCTCTCTCCATTACTCTTCATCCTTCTTTAGTTTTTTTTCCTATATGTTTCGTTTAGATTAACGTGTTGATTTTGGTGTAGGATTGTATTGTTAGCTAGATTTAGTGAGGTTGAAAACTTGAAGGAAAAGGAAGACGGAGGACATGAATGACATTTAATGCCCCGTACACTAAGTGAAAAGAAGTGAAGTAATATGAAACAAATTAAAGCCGAAAAAGGCAGGTGAACGGGTTTTACCACTAACTGATCATTTATACTATTCTGGTTTAACTACTCCAAAAATATGTATTATTCTCTGATTTATTAAAATTGGAATTATTTTTGGAAGACGTTCTATAGTTGATATTATTGCCGTTAAATAAAATTAAAGATGAAAAAGGAAGGTGGAAGAGTTCTACAGGTAACCGGTCACCTATACAACTCTTGTTTAACTACTCCAATAATACGTATTATTCTCAGATTTATTAAAATTGATACTCCCTCCATTCAAATCCACTTGTCTCATTTCCTTTTGCACATTTGCCGAGACGCGTTTTACACTAGCGATATCTTTCATTTTACATTAGCAAAAATTATAAAAAATTGATATTCTTAATGTGCTCATAAAGACGAATCAAAAAAAATCCCACATGACTATATTCTCACTTATAGATTGTCGAGAATATCGAAGATTCTCGTCAAGTGTGAATAGTGTCAAAAAGTGAAATGAGACAAGTGGATTTGAATGGAGGGAGTATTATTTTGAGAAGACGCCATATAGTTGGTATTACTGTTGTTAAATAACCCTATTATTAATATATATCGATATATTAAATATATCGGGTCAGTAGTAATACGGACCCAGCTGCGTTGTCGGGTTATGGTAATTAGAGTTATACTAATGATCTAATTCTACCTTCTTATCTCCTAAATAAGGAGGTTAATTTGATGAACTAAGATATGGAATTAAGAGTATTGACTCATAATATATATTTTTCTTATAAAGAGTTATAAAAGAGATATAGAGAAGTTGTGAGACGGTCTCACGTACCTTTATTTGCAGTTCTGACGTTCTGTACCCGTGTGGATACCAAAGGAGGCATCACATTTGGGGTGCTTTATTCTGTCCGTGGAAATTATTTATTCTGTCCGTGGAAATTATTATTTATTCTTTCCGTGGAGATTATATATATATTTCTTGTATATTATACTTCCTATTGGTTGTTCCGCTGCAAATAAGGTATAATTGTTATTCCTCTACTTTTGTCTTTTCGGTTAATACTCGTAACAGGTCTTTGGGTTTAAGGATTGTAAACCCTATAGTGGTATCAGAGCCTCTGTTACGTAGTATTAATCCAATGGACGTGAATCTTTGTCTCATAATTTTTTATGAGGGATTCTATCGTATTAATTTGATTATTACTCCTATTTCTTTAGTCCGAAAGTTGTTCTCAGTTATTTTGTCTATTTGTTTGACAAATGGATATGTGGGTTTGCCCTTTTTGATTATAATATTGTTGTTGTCTTGTTGTGACAAGTTTTGTATGTGTGTTCACATATGATGTACTCTACATATTAAACAATATATTATGCGAGAACACCCTTTACACGAGACTACTACGAAAGTTTGGCAATCCTTAATTCATGTGTTGCACTAAAAGTTATTGTTTCCGTTTTTTTAGGGTTTGTAATAATTTATGAATTTAATTGTTAAATTCTAAAATTAATCCTTAAAATTAATTTAAAGTCTAATATCGATTATGATTTAAGTTAATTTACCCTAAATTAACCCACTATAATCTCAAATTTCTTTGTTGATGATGAGAATAATTAGATTAGGTTAAGATTTGATTGAAATTGGTAACGTAAAATTACAAGAATTTATCGTTGACGATGAGTCTTAATAAGATTAGGACAAGACTCGTTTTAATTATGGTGGAGACGGAACAAAACGAGGCCAACCCGGTTGGCACGCGTATGACTCAGTTGGCACGAGTATGTCTCAGTCGGCACGGGTGTGTCCTGTTCTGAACGGGATGGTCCAGGCGGCACAGGTTTGACAAAGACGACACAATATCTACTCGGACGACATGGTGTCCGGTCGGGTGACGCTTTTAAGAAAAGTTGTTTTCTTGCGTTAGTGTGTTGATTCTGAATCAAACATGGATTATATTTTATTTTTCCGAATCAATGAAAATTTAGTTTTCTAAATCGGTAAATAATGTTATGCATTGTAATTATCATATTATCATAAATAGATCGGAAAAAGAGTTTCTCGACATCTATATGACAATTGTAAGTTGCAGATCGATTGTGAATCGAGTTTTGTATATCCGTTCAATTTTTCTGGGTGAGAAATTGTTCCTCGTAGTTGGAAAAATGAAAGATATTGGTGAAATTGTTCAAACCAAATACTCTGTAGCAATTATTAATTGTAATATGATTATGAATCAAAATATGGGATCTTTTAACTTGTTTTATGCACAAATCACTAGTAACAATTGAATTATTATGTCATACGATGCATGATTTTATTGTTTGAAACTTGTGACTTGTGTGCTTAGAACTGATAGGTCGCCTTGTAAGTTGACCTAGTGGCATGGTTAGGACTCATATGAATTTAATCCCTCACACAAATATTAAGTTTTGTCTTTCTAGAATTGACCACTACAACAATTTCATATCATTGGTTGAAGTGACTGCCTAAGCGGTGCTTTGCCGATGTGTGTGGACTGAGTAGGTGGGTAACGGTTACCCATGGGTTTAGTCTGGTTTGCTTAACATTGCTATCAAGTCGGACTTGGGCTTTGAGGCAAATAGTTGGTGTCATATGATGACTAATTCCGACGAACCAGGAATTACATAGAGATGTAATTGACAAGTTTGTTGTCCACCTTTACTTTTGGAGCTTGAGTAGTGAGCCCAAATTCACTTCAGCGACAAAAGGTTTAGGATCTTGGAATATTATGCGAACTTGAGGGTAGTTTTCACGATTTTATCTTAAAATTTCTTTAAGATTGTTAATATTAGTTATCATTTTACTTTGCATATACTTGTAGTTGTATTTAAGTTGCCATATCACATTTATTAAAGATGAGTTTGAATTGTTCAACCTCGTCGATTGGTATCTTGAGAATTGTTCTCAAAATTAGAGATGGATTTTGTCCTTGTGAAGGATAATTCCGACAAATTATAACCAATGCTAATGTACAGTATGGACTGTATAACTGGAGTCATGAATATGACTATGAGTACCAAAATCAATTGTTTCAATAAAAGGGAACGGTTCCCATTAAGTGAGAAAATGTTGAAGATGATCTATTTAATCCATATGTCATACGATGACGTGATTATATTGATAATCGAGAAATTTTGGATGCTTCTTTCTAAAGAATTAAGAATTGAAATCGTTTCAATTAGTCCTAAGTTTAGGTCACTTTATTATGAATAAAATAGGTGGCTTAATAAGGTTTCTCACCTTTTAGCATAAGATGTTAAAAGACGATTGAACATTGTATCAAGAAGGCAAATAATACTAATGTTCTATGAGTTCATTAAGAAAATTGCTTGAGATAATGATTAATGAATCTAAGACATTGGTTAAAGTAAGGGAAGGATAATTGTTGTCATACCTAAACTTGTTCTCAAGTTAAGATTAGGTACAAAATTATTTATCATTAATGTAGTGATTCAGTCATTAATGTAATGACAAAAATATATGACATTGGTAGATAGCTTTCTAGAAGTGTCTAGAAAATCTGCAAATCAATTATTGAAGTATGACTTCAGGTGTGTATGTTACTGGAGTAATTGTTACTTGCATTCTACTGTTTATAAGATATCAAGTGCAACTATTATATTGTGGATGTGATGGCTCAAAAAAAGTGGAATAATGGTATAAAAGTGAAGTGCTTTATGATTGAAATAGACAAACGTTGTTGTTTCATATCTAAAAGGAAAATCACTTAATTATACCATAAAGCTTAATACTGGGATTGAATAATTGTTATTCTTGTATTAGTCATAAGCAAGGACATTGATTCTGTTTCATGTATGGGCATGAAAAGTTTTAATAAAAGTAGAACAATTGTTGCTCTTTTTATTTGAAACATAACGACCAAAAGGTTCAAGACCCTCGACTCGAGTTTAAGGTTCAAGACCTTCGACTCGAGTTTTACCTATCATGGCATTATCCTTAATCCAGAGATAAGAAACATAAATGTGGACATGACATAGGTCCACCCCGACGCGGCCACGCGCGGGTTTGGAGAGGCGAATGAATCTCCATATGAGATGGATTGAATTGAAATTTAAATCGAAGTGGAGTCGCCACCGAACTTTGTGGGAGTTCGGGCCCGTTCGAACCCACTCTGTATCTTAGTGGGCCGTGTACAAAATACGGCCCATTAGAATGTCAGAGTTTATTGGGTTCGTCCCTTTGCATTTGATACCGATACCAACATTATCGGATACCGTGTATTGAATGACTTTCGTGTGCCAATAGATTCGGACATCCGGAAGCCATGGTTCTGAGTAAGGGGTGATGGTACGTGTTGGGAAGTTCACAAAGAACACCCAACCCCGCCCGCACATTAGCGACCTCTATTAAGATATCGTTTGATGATAAAATACGCGCGTTAGTAATACGATGGAATGATATGCAAACATTGTTTTGCCTAAACATGCGAGAATTTGAATGGGTTGCTAAGTCGATTTAATGCATCTAAATTAACGTCAAAGTTGTATTTAGCATGCGAGGTTCGTTTTAGTATAATAAAACAAACAATAAAATAAATCGGTGAAAACATGAACAAACAAGTTAGTAACGGTTTGGTGAGGGAAGGAGTATAGTGGAGAATGTGCTGATTTGTCAGGATTTGGTGAAAATGTACAAGAGAAGCCATATCTCGCCACGGTGTTTATTTAAGGTCGATATTCACAAGGCCTATGATAGCGTGCAGTGGTGCTTTTTAGATCAAATGCTTAGTGCTTTGGACTTCCCTATCCATTTCCGCGGCATTATTATGGAATGTGTCACTTCGGTCTCTTACTCGCTTTGTGCGAATGGAGATAATTTCGGCTTCTTCAAAGGGAAAAGGGGGTTGAGACAAGGAGATCATATGTCGCCTTTGTTGTTCACATTTTGCATGGAGTATTTTTCCCGAATTCTGAGTCACGGAAATTTAGGGAGGAAATTTAAGTTTCATCCTAGGTGTGCTCCGATGAAACTTTCCCATTTACTGTTTGCTGATGATTTACTTCTGTTTTGTAAGGGTGAGACTGAATCGATGGAATGCTTGTGGCGGGCCTTTGCCAAGTTTAGCAGAGCTTCTGGGCTGACTATTAGTGTGGGTAAATCTCATGCTTATTTTGCCGGAGTTGATGATGACAGGAAGGCTGCAATTTTGCAACTTTCAGGCTGTGTTGAAGGTACTTTGCCTTTTCGCTAACTTTGCCTATCCAAAATACGCGAATAGGTAAAGGTGATTGTGAAAAATTGCTAGCTCGTATTGTATCGAGAATATCTAGTATTGGGGCCAGGAAATTGTCTTATGCAGGCAGGTTGACCTTGGTGCAGTCTGTTTTATCTCAGCTGCATAACTATTGGGCTATGGTGTTCGTTATCCCAAAATATGTAATGGCTCGAATTGGCTCTTTATGTCGCAATTTCCTTTGGGATGGTGGTATAGAAGATACTAACAGAGCTTTAGTAAGTTGGGAAAAAATATGCTACCCCAAAGATGAGGGCGGGCTCGGTATCAGAGACTTGGCTATTTGGAATGAGGCGGCTGTTGCAAAACTGGCCTCGTGGATTTTTGATCAGCCTGACCGGTTGTGGGTCAGGTGGGTCAGCTGTGTTTATCTGAAGGGGACCGATTGGGGTGATTATCAGCCTAATACTGATGTCACCTGGGCGTGGAAGAAGGTTTGTCAGGCTAAAGATAAAAATCAAGCATATGTTTGTGAATGGGTTGTGGCATGGGAATCACCGTGCATATTCGATTTCGAGAGCTTACGACGAACTTTGAAGTCATAATCCTCGAGTCCCGTGGGCTAGGCTGGCTTGGAGTAGGTGGAGCGTCCCTAGACACAGCTTTATTGCTTGGCTGGTTTTTAGGGGGGCTCTAAACACTAGGACAAAATTAGTGAGGTTCGGGATAGCGGAGTCCGATCGCTGTTTCATTTGTGAGTCTCATGAGGAGACTTTGGAACACCTGTTTTTTGGTTGTTGCTGGAGTTCACGCGTGGTGGACCTGTTAGGCGGATGGGTGAAGAAACACATTCCACAGAGTGGAGGTTTGGCATGGGCTTGTGGTATAAGAGGAACGAAGCTTCAGCGTAATATTATTCGTGCGATGATTAATGCCACAATATACCATGTGTGGAGACAGAAGAACAAGTGCAGAATAGAAGGGATGATCCAACGGCCAGAATTTGTTGTCAAATTGATTCAGATGGATGTGCGGAATAAAATAATGTGTAAGATTAGATATCCTCTAAGTGCTAAAGATGCTAGATGGCTACATACCTTGATGTAGTCATATTTTTTGTACATTGATTCGATTATTTTAATATATACTTACCTTTCACCAAAAAAAAAGTTAGTAACGGTTTTTAAATTGAATAAACGATGTGAATATAATACGATGCATGGTTTTGAAAAGATGAATCACGTGATTGACTTGACACGTGTTGACCGAAGTCATAAAAATATTTTATCGGAACTCGGATGATGCTGAAAACTCACGGTTTTGATAAAACAGGAGCCACTCGATCGAGTCACTAAAGCACTCGACCGAGTGGACTCGAAAAAAGTATTATGCCCGATTTTTGGGGTGCCACTCGATCGAGTGGGCTAAGCACTCGATCGAGTGCCATCTGTAGGGACTGTTGTCCGGTTTGTTTTTGCTCTTGAGAATTGCTATTGTGTTTGAAAATTATCGATTCGTTAGGTTGCGTAAAAATATAATGAGATTTATACTCGACCTGAACCCCTCGATACTCGCCATATTCTATGCTCGATTATGAGATCGATATCGAATATTTAGAGTGTGCCTTAAAAACGAAGATGTTGGAAGAATTTTGTTTAATTGAATTGAGACGAAATATATTGTTTTGTGTCACGGTTTTCAGGGAACCACGCGACCCGGGCGGAGGAGGCGCGACTCGCGTAGCCACGCGACTCGCGTGGCGGACTGTTCTCGAAATTGTTTTTTAGAAAATCGATAGTTTTGTTATGTCGCGCGTACAAATATGATACGATTCATACTCGACTTAAATTTTCGATACTCGTTATATTCGATATTCGATTATGGAATCGATATCAAATATTCTGAGTGATTTTAGAAAAGATGTTTTGTAAATTGTTTTGAAAATCGAACTAAAACAATATGAACTCTCTCCGCGTCGAAATCGTCGTATATTGTTTATGTGACGCTTTTTTAGCATCAACGAGATAAATTTAGTTCTTTTTGGTACGATATTCGACTATAGAGTCGGTATCGTGTCTTAAGAACGTTTATTTTGTATAAAAGTAGATTGTAACGATAATATCGGTATTAGAAAGAAAGAAAAAAATGTGACAATGACCCGTATGAAGACGGACAAACGACGACTACAAAGAAGAAAAAAAGACGAGAGGAAGAGAGAGAGAAAGGAGAAAACGGGTTTGATTTTACACCCTCAACCTACATGCTTTGTATTCTCGGAACGGGGCTCGTCGGAATGTGGCTTAGACACGGGAGCGTCGAGATAATGCGGGTGAGTTATGGTGGGTTAGGTGTGTAAGGTGTATGGGTGTCGGGTTAGAGGTGGCTGGATCTTCGAGGGAGGGACGGCGTAATCTCGGGTGTGCGTGTTTGATGATTGTTGATGTGAGTATGAATGTCTGTTGATTTTGTGTAGTTGCGATAGATAGATGTGTGTCAATTGTATGTTGCGAGAGGGTCTATTTATAGTAGAGGTCCTCGATTGAAGTTAGGAGAGGTAGCTTTACTTGGGTGACAAGAAATACCGTTTTGGATAGGAAAAGCATGCAATTCGAGAGGAAGGAGGATTCCGTTGCTTGGTGGGAAAGAAATCCTCCTCGGGCTGGAAAAGGAGTCACTCGACCGAGTGACTCTGATACTCGGTCGAGTGCCCTGTTTTGACACCGTTTCAGCATGTTTTACGAGCCTACTCGACCGAGTGGGCCGGTCCATTCGATCGAGTGGGTCTAGCTCGGGTAGAACTCTTTTTAAGGATCGAATTCTATCTCTTAAGGATTTGTTTATTATTTTGTGTGGCTGGTTTTTGTAGTGTTTGATTTCTAGTTGGATTTCCAACGTGACGCAGCAGATATTTATGCCTCGGAAACGTCTTTGACCGGGGTTTGACTCGGCCGCTAAAAGACGGTTCTACCCTTGGTGTCGGATTTGACCCAAATTAGTCTTATCTGACTGGGAACGACCCACTGGGCATGAATTTGAGGTTGGTTTTGTGAAATTTGTACCCCGTAAAAAGCCCAAGCCAAATGCCAATGATTTTGAGCCCATATTCGAGTATGTCAAAGCACGTTTGCGTCCGATCATCATCGGGTGTTTTTTGGAAACTGCCATAGACACCAAACGGCCAAATGTGGGTGTCTACAGAGCCCCCACTCTGACTGAGGCTTGGACAGGGCGAAAGTCAGAGTAGCTACCAGGCCAACCAAAGATTAAGACCTGTCAGACTTCCTGGTCAGATAGTTTATAGTCCATTAGACTTGCGTGAAGGGCTCACCAGCCATAGGTTAGAAACCATACCTGAGCTGATGATAATCCGTGGGGATTTGGACTTGTCGTATAAGTCCTGGGTGCGCCCATATATGGGCTCATCCCACGCTATTCAAGGGAAAATGCCGCCTAAGGCTTTCCGATGGGGAGTGAGTTGCATGTCTCTACTTGAGCTGTACCTGTAACATTTTAGGTAAAATGACTCGCGCTGGGGAATAGAAATTTTGAAAAGGACTTTGGATTTTTGAATTTGAAACTTTTTTGAAAATCTGAGAATTTTGACTCTGAAAAGGAATAGGACTGCTCAGGATGGACTATTCCTACACTAGCCAAAGAATTGCGATGGGCTAAACCTCCGGGAATTAGGAATCCTAAAGACAAGAGGACTACCCTGGTTTAGTGCTATAAATACCCATCTTCTGCTTTTAATTTTTTTCATAATTCTCATCAATTCCTTCCCTTCTAAAGAGAACAATCCCCGAGAATCCTTTATTCTTTTTTTTAAAGAAAAATCTAGCCATGGGAATCGACCGTTTGACCCGAATGCTGCAAGACTGGTCTCGATGCTTCAGAGATGCCGACAAAGTCGTTGTGAACCAGAATGGTATTACTCAATTGTTTATGATCCGCCAGATGCAAGTGGACCGTCACTTTCTCAATGCTTGTTTGTCATACTGGGACGATACTTATCATGTTTTTGCTCTTCCCCGAGGCGAGATTTGCCCTATCCCTGAGGAAATTGCTGCCGTAGGAGGATGAAATCCCATACTTCGTCCTGCTATCTCGTTTTCAGTTCATGACCCTAGGAGGATGCTACGGGAATTCCTAGGACTTTCTCACATGGAGGTATCCCGTATGACGGAGGGGGATACCATTTATTTGATTGATTTGGTTGAAAAGTTCATGAACCCACACGATGTCCGGGTCAGGCCGGTCCATAGCCGTAGGGCCTTTGCCTTTTGTATGCTTCATGTTTATGTTTTCAAGGGTCACATGGATTTGCTATCTTGTATGGGCCACGTCCGACTTTCACCGTGGTTGATCTGATGGAGACGGAGCATAGCCCGGCATGGCTAATTACAGGGGGAATTATCCAAGGCTTGGACAACCGTAAGAGGGATTCGTCGGTTCGTTTGACCGGGTGTAACACTACGTGTTTAATAAACGTATTAAAAAAACTATCTTTCGTTAAACAAAGTTTAAGATTCAAAAATATTTTAATAGTAACCTGTCATTCTGACTTTTTCTCGTCTCATAAAAGTTGAAAATGATTTATCGGAATTTTTATATAACGTTTTAAAATCCATTACACGAGGTCGTAACAAGACTACGAAACGTACTTACACCTTACAATTTTTTAATTTATTTATAAATATTACGGGTTCCATTATTTTAATCCAATAACCTTATGTTTAAATTTTATTTTATTTTAATAAAAGACGTTTATTTGTCCAAAGTATAGATCAGGATGAATTATTTGGGACAAAAAAAAAAGGAATTTACGTGTACAGGCTAGAGACATGCATTGTTATGCATGCATACAACTAGAGGGAGTTACTAATATTACCTACTCTAGGATATAGGTGAGTAGTAGATATATTTCCTCTATAAATAGGAATTTGAGGAAGGAATTTACGTAGATACTACCTTCAGCTTACTAACCTTACTCGTTTTACAAAAGTCCGTAAGTAGTTACTACTCCTCCAACCTTTCATCTTATTAGTCTATTTTACTTACGGTACTTATTATTTTACTTTTTATTATTTTAGTAAGGTCATAATCTAACTAATTCATTTTCTTTTGTATGGGTAAACGTATTATTCTAGAAGAAGGAAGAGACGATATTCCCAGTTTAGACGACATCATCGACCTCGACAATCTTTAATTCTAATATAAATAATAATTAGTAGCTATCAAGGTAACCAAACTTTTCTTTTAACAACATTTTATATATATAAGTATATCGTGTTACTAACTTTAATAAATTGCTTATTTAAATATTTAGGCTTAATTGTATGACTAAATTACTTATATATATAAAAATATTACGTGATATTTTATTCATGTTATACATTTCGTTTACGACTAAATTATCACTCGTTAAATTTATTTATCACACTTACATTTCTAATTATTTGAGAAACTGACTAAATAATTAAAAGAACTTAAAGAGAGTAAAATTTACGTACGTTATTTTAAATTCATGTTATTTGTACTTTTATGTGTTAATTATGTTCCTATACTTATAAATGTCATTTTGTATTATTGGTTACTCTTGTTAATTCTACTTACTTATAGCATGTTTAAGTTTAAATCGTTTTAATGCTTTCCTTATTCATTTACGAATAAAATTTTACTCCACTTATATTTTATATAAACTTAATTACATTTTCTATAATAAACGAACCTAAAAACTTTTATACGACGATTATAACAATTAAAAGTAAATTTCACGTCGAATTTTATAAATCGACTCAGTATGAATTAAATTGTATTTTCCGAAAACGTAAAATTTTAAACTATATTTTTATATCTTAAGTTTTAATCGAATATAAAACCTTATTTCAAAGAGATATCTATTTTAAAAATAAAGGATACTCCATATACAATATTTGAGATATGATGTTTTGGATGATACTGAAGGAATAAAGTATCACATTGTCTCACCGAACGTTGGAATTTGGGAAAGTGAATATTTAAAATGAGTCCGACCAATTATTAAGGTCTCCAAATAAAATACTAATTGTTCACGGACAACTTTTATATAAAGTTTACGATGCGAGTCTGGAACGAATAGCTTGTGTTGGATTCTACCACTTGTGGTGTTTCGACTGCACTTGTAATGAAAAGCAGACTCAAAAGCTGCGGCTGAGAGTCGACCTAGTGTTTAAGGTAATCGTCCTACGGCAGTGAGAACTGCGGTTCAAGAGTCTGCGTAGGGTATGTGTGCACGTATAGACAAATACTTGATCAGTATTACTACCTAGGTTATGGGGGGCAGAACAAGATTTTGAAAACTGCGGGTTCCCTCAAGGTGATGCAGAGAATATAATCATCAGCTTTCATTTCGCCCAGAGCCCCGTCTGAATAAACATATAATATAACTGAAGTTTGACCCAATTGAGCCTTATGGGTGAGATGTAAACCTCATAAGATCAGTTCGGTAAACGAGTCGGTAACACGGTTACTTCTATTGGTGAGATGCAAGCCAATAGGATGTAGCGGTGATACTAGGAGCCACGACTCGTGTGTCTTATATGTTCACTTGAAAAATGATTAAAAATCAAATGGCTGCCAATGTCCCATCTTCTAAAAATTTATCGTTTTCATCACCTCACATGTTGGTTAATTGGAATAAAGGAAATTATCTATTACGTGATATCCTTTAATATTTTTATAAGTATATCATTGGTTATTCACATGATTATCTTATGTGTATGAGGTGATGTTAGATGAATGGTTTGGTTGCTGTCCCCCTCAGCGGTCTCTGTTTTATATATTTTTGCAGGTATGGGGCGATGGGAAAGGATCGAGTGAGAGACTTAATAAAATATCTGTATAAAATACGGTTTATATTTTGTACCAGTAAATCGAGACTATGTTGTTAATAGTCGTTTCCTTAAGGATCCGTAGTGATCCGGATTTTATCATACTCTGATATTGTATAATTAAATGACTTAGATAACTTTCCGCATTATCTATTAAATTAAGTCATCAAAAATCCGGGTTGTTACACCGGGAGTACCCGTTTATTACATGTATATTGCTTCGGACTTTTCTGATTTTTTTTTATTTCTAGAATTTTTGATTTTTTTTTATTCCGCGATTTTCTGATATAGTGGGCACTCGATCGAGTCACCCTGGCACTTGATCGAGTGCCTTCTCGAAAAACCTTCTGTCCGGCTTCAGGTGTACCACTCGATCGAGTGACCTCCAAGCACTCGATCGAGTGCCTCTGGGCGGACATCAATTTTGGCCTGATAACTCATATTTTCGTTTTCTTTTCAGCTTTGGTTATTCGAGCGGCTATCGATCATAGATCCTCCCCTTGACCTAAGTCGTTATCAACCCAACCAGGTGATGAGTAGGAGAAGAACTATCGACTTTTCTCGCCATAATACCCATAAATATTGGGACGAAGTGCTGTCTTTCCATAATGGCCCGTTGATCCGGTGGATGGTGCCCTGGTGCCTATTTATGTTCGAACTGGATTAGAATCGAGGGATAGGGCGCGGTATCAGGTGATCCTATCCTTTAGGCAGACTATTCATCTTTATCCCGACCGTATACTTAGGCAGTATGGTCGGTCCCAAAGAATCCCGAAAATCGAGGCGGTCATGAGCGAATCTACCCAACTGACGGACGTGATGTGCGATACCTGGATGCAACGATGGTACACCCGGGCCACCTGGTCTACTCCCAAGTCTCTTCATTCGATTTGGGTATCAGATTCTTACGTGAGATGGACAAAGGCGGAATCTGCTGAAGCCCGAGCTGCCCTAAAAGTTGACGAGGCTTTTGACCTACTCCGACGAGAGCAGGTTAAAGACAACAGGGGTTTCTTTGATGAGGGCGAGACCCCGGCTACATTGGTCCGACTGATGTCAGGTCAGAAAGGAAAGACTAGGACTCAAACTGAAGGGTCCAGTACTAAAAGTGCACGGGGGAAGGTGAGCCCCCAGACTGACCTGGAAAGGAGACTTGGCCCAAAACTAAGGGTTCAGGACCGGCTTGGTCCTCGAGATAGGCTACCCGAGCACGTACGGGCTCGACTTGGACCGGTTACAACGGCAGAAGACCCGCAGTCGAAGAAACGGGTTCGAGCAAAGGAAGTCCCCTTAGTGATCCGGGAACGTTCGCCCCCGCCCCGTCGACCTCGGGCTCCATGTGACCCAAAGGATAAGGGAAAGGGTAAAATGCCATAAGTGCTAGTCTCCTTAGCTTTATTATCTAAGTACTACTATTATTGTTTGTGGTGTGCTTTTTTTGTTGTTTGTGTTTTATTTATTTATTTATTTATTGTGTGATGTAATTTTGAAATTCCCGAGTTTATCGGATTTTAAATAAAAGACATATTAGTGAATACCGTTTCCGTCTTTTCGTTATTGCAGTAGTTGTACCCATTTGAGGGGTTGCCTACGTATCCACATTTAGCGGAATCAAACCATAGGTAGTTCAAAAATAGATTTTTTTGCAATTTCCGAAATACACCAAGACTATTAGTTCAAGATGTGCGACAGTAGGATGAATAATCCTAGCTCATTGACTTGCTTATAATTTTGAAAATTTATAAAAAGACAAATTTTATAAACTTTTTTGCAAATGACATTGAGAGAGGGTTTATGGGTAGTAACGCTTCAGCTGGTCAAAGTTGGCTGGGTTGACGAATTCATTCTCGTCCAAGTCTGTCAGCATCACCGCTCCTCCCGATAGGACCTTCTTTACTAAATATGGCCCAACCCAATTGGGTTTGAATTTTCCTTTTGGGTCGACTGGTAGTAAGGCCCGGACGGATTTCAGAACTAGGTCTCCTTCTTTGATATTTCTGGGCCTAACTCTTTTGTTGAAAGCCCGTTGGATCCTTTTCTGATATATCTGGATATTGTTAAGGGCCCGGGACCGTTGTTCGTCTAAAAGAACTAGTGAGTCATATCGGGCTTGGGCCCAATCTGCTTCAGGCACTTGGCTCTCAATTAAGATCCTAAGGGATGGTACTTCCATTTCGACTGGTTGGACCGCTTCCATTCCATATGTCAAATAATATGGGGTTGCTCCGGTCGCGGTGCGAATTGACGTCCGGTATCCCCATAGGGCAAAGGGTATTTGTCGGGCCAATCCCGGTAATTCTCATCCATCTTCTTAAGTATGGTGACAATCGTTTTATTGGCTGCCTCTACCGCTTCATTTGTTTGGGGACGGTAAGGCGAAGATGTATGCCTTTGAATTTTATATTTTTCCAGCAAAGTAGCGGTTTCAGCTTGGAAATGGGTCCCGTGATCACTGATGAACTCGTGCGGGATCTCGTATCGACATATAATCTTGTTTTGGATAAATTTAGCAATGTGCTTGGCGTTCAAGATCCGATATGACTCGGCTTCGACCCATTTAGTGAAATAGTCGATAGCCACCAAGATGAAACAGTGACCTCCTGTTCCGGAAGGGTTCACCTTTCCAATTATATCAATTCCCCATGTTGAGAATGGTCATGGTGTTGTCATGTTATATAATAGGGAAGATGACATATGTTGTACATTGGCGAAAATCTGACAGTTATGGCAGTGTTTGACATATAACTGACAGTCAGTTTCCATGGTGTTCCAATAGTACCCGAGTCTCATGATTTTTCGGGCTAGCATATGGGCGTTCATATGCGGACCATTTTCACCGTCGTGTACCTCGGACATAACCTTCTCGGCCTGCACTTTATCGATACATAGGAGGAGAGCCCCCTGTACCGTATTTTTGTATAACTGTCCGTCGTCCGTACGAACAAATTGGATTGCCAATCTTCGCAAGGCTTTCTTGGCCCGGTTTTCAGTTCCCGGGGGATATTCTCCCGATGTCAAGTACGTTAAGACATCTTGATACCAAGGTTCCGGATCAGTTAATTCGACGCAAATTGACATGCTAATTAGGTGATCCGGGATGTTTAGTAAGGATGCCAACTTGGAAAGTGCATCTGCAAATTAATTTTCCTCTCGGGGTAAATAGATATATTCTACCTTTTGGAATTGCTTTTCGAGAACCCTTACTCGTGAGATTGGCGTTCCGAGTTTTCCATTTATGGAGAGCTTGATTGATGACTAGAGATGAGTCACCGTGAACCCAGAGGTTTGTTACTCCTAAATCCGCGACGGCTTGCAACCCGTGAATGCATGCTTCATACTCGGCTGCGTTATTAGTCACATCAAAGTCCAATTTAATGGATAACGGTATATGCTCTCCTTTCGGTGATATCAACAGAATGCCGACTCCAAATCCTCGGAAGTTGGACGCCCCATCAAAATACAAATTGTAACACCCGCTATTTTTCCTTGCGTTTTATTCTTTCCGTTATGACTTCGTCATAACTCTGTCAAATTTTGGCCTTATGTTTCTTCATTTTTCCAAGCTTTATTTTCAATTTTGAGTTTAATGATATTTATTTATATTTAAAAAATATTTTTAATTCTTTTAAATCTATTTATTTGATTTTCATCGTAAATTAATTATTTTTCCGCAAGGAATTCTACTTCTCTACGAATTAACGTTTTTAAGCTCGGATTTAAGTTATTTTGTTTCCTACAAATGTCTAAAAATATTTATATAATATTTTCAACTAAGAAATATTTTCATTTACGAAAATTTGGCCATTAATGATTTTATTACGAAGTTTCGTAAATAACTATTTTCCAACACGAGGTTTACATGAATTACTTTGAAATGCCTTTAACTATTTTACGATCCTTCTTTTTATCAACTTACAAATCATTTGAGATATTTTCCCCATGTTTTGGACTGACTCACCCCCCTTGTGACTCACCCATTACATTTTTTTTATAACCTTTCATTTTATAAAAACAATTTAAGAAATTAGATAATTCTTCACTACCATTTATTGGGATGAATCATGCACAACTCTTCATGCTCCATTCTCTTCATTTTGGCTGCATATTTTAGTCTAGTTTCACCTTGTTTTCATCAAACATTAATATTATTCAAACATATGAAACCATCCATTTTTCCTTATATTCATTTCTACACTTAAACAAAAAAAATCCCTTTCTTCTCCTTCTTTTGGCCGTGTCATCAGCAGCCCCTAAGCTTATTCTTGCTTCAATTCAAGCCATAATCGTCTCGTTTTTATCGTCAAATTAATCATTATTCCGATCCTTTCGTTAAGGTAATAATCGATGTTGTTTTCGATCGTTATTTACCTTGATTTTATGAGTTTTTCTCATGGTATTTTCTGCCATGATTCTCGTGTATTGTACACTTCTTGGACGATCTCGAAGCCGACGAATATTTTATCGATTCCGATTTGGACTAGAGATAACGTCGATGTTACTCGGTATTACTTGATTTTAATTGAGTATTTGCATGTATATATTTTTATGTTTTATTTTAGCAATATATGTATGTCATAAAATCTGGAAAATTTTTAAAAGTTGAAAATTTGCATGTTTCAGTATTTTTATCGCTTTTACGAGATTAACGATTAAATCGTCATATTAATTTGTAAAATCGTAATATTCGGCCTAAACATGTAATATATGTTTATATTCTGGAAAAAAAAAATTGATGATTTCTAATCATTTAGTATTTTTCTGATATTTTAGTTATCAATTATTGAATTATTACCGTTTACGGACAAAAACGATTAAAAGCCGATTTTTAGTTCTAGTACCTAAACATTTTATTTTAATCTAATTTTTGACGTGGAGAACCTTTCTGATGAAATTTTCTGAATTTTTTCAAAAAAAATCGGAATTTTTAAGTGGATGAATTAATTATTCACTTTAAATCATCGTTTATCGTTAAAACCGTGTTTGTCGTTTAAATTCTCGATTTCTAGTCCTATGATTAAATCTGGAAAAAATGTGATTCTGATGATTTCATATTAAAATGTGATTTTATGATTTTTAGTGCCTTAATAAATGTTCGGAACGATAAGTTTTATTAGTGGAATCGTTAATTGTGAAAACGGGTTTTAAAGACGGTTTTGACGAGATTTATTAAATCTGGAATTTTTGGAAATCTGGAAAAATGGTAGATTTTGGAAAATCATGATTTTTGGGTTTAATAATAATTTTTGGATATTAATACTTAAATCGTTTTGTAATTACTATTTTTGTTAATCGTTATTGTCGAGATTGGACGATTAACGAGAAAACGCTTTAAAAACCGAGTTTTAGGATTCTGGAAAATTTTATTTTTTGGACAGAATGTCCATAAATATATTTTAACCATTTTACGTAATTTTTTTACTATTTATTAAAGTCTTTAATTAATAAGTATTGATTTTCGAACAAATTGTGATTTATCATTAAAATGCTTCGTTTTACCTAAAAGAATTATTTTTCCAGCAATTTTGAAAGTATTTAAATCTGAAACTTTAAGATTTAAATCATCCCATAACATATTCTAAATATATTCAATAGTTTAATTAAATAAAAGACGTTAAAAGATTTAATTTGACATTTGCCGTAAAATCCTATTTATAATTGTACTGTCGAAACTAATAATTAATTAGGGAATTTTAGTTTTGTAAATTTTGGAAACACCCTAATTAGTAGTATTTAAAATGTTTAAAACATTTCTAAATCATTTTATAAACACTTATATGATGTTTCAATATTAACTCAAATGTTCTCGTTTTGAGAATTAATATCGTTAAGGCCGAAAGTACTAGTTTTATAAATCTATATCGTTTACTAAAAGTATGTTATTTGTATAAACTAGTATTTTGCTATTTTGATATGATGCTATTTTTAGTAAGTTTCTAAAAATAGAAAGTTTCATAAAATAGAAAGTTTCCTCTTTTGGAAAGTCATTCATTTTCAATTTGTTCTCTTATTGTTTATGTTGAATACATCTTTTAAATATCGATAATGGATTATTTTGGAGTTATGAAATAAGGATAAGTGTGGGTTTAGAGTAATATACTCTTGGATGTATGTTTTGCCATCAACTATAAAGTTGGTGTGTCTATGTTAAGACACATTGGTCGTTGAACTGAGCATGGTTTGTGTTCAGGAGTGTGTATATTTTGACCTTAAACTTAGATATCGCATCGTGTAAGTCGTCATCGGGTTGAACTGGATTACGGTTGGTGTCTAGGAGGGGTGTACATTACTTAAGCCAGGACCTCGCTGCACGCAGTCCTGTTATAGTTGAGTTGCCTAGTTAGAGACCGAAGTCTGATTTGTTTTGACTAAGTTCTCGAAGCTAGTTTAGTATTGTCCTAGTGAAAGTCTAGATTCTACATTAATCCTATCCATAACGCCATTTTGAATATTTTTATTATTATCGATATAATTTTGATTTGCAGGTTGGCAAGTGTTTTATGTTTTCTCCGGAAAACTCATTTTTATTATATTGTTTCGATACGTGAAGTTTTTCACTGAAAACTTATTTTCATTATAATGTTTTACTGTTTTCCGTCTTTACTATTTTTCCTATATTAGTAATTACTGTTTTAAAGTCCTGTTATACGGCTGGGAGAACGTTGACGTTGCTCCCCATTGATTGTGGCTGTTATGTTTTTAACATGGCAGGTATATGTGTTTTCCTTCGGGTGGGCTAGCGAGCAGTTATGGATCCTGCTTGTTTTAATAAGATCGCTGTATTATGGATTGTTAAAACCCTACTTATGGATTCCATTTTATTTTTATTTTGTAGCCATTTTTATTTTATGGCTTATGTATTGACTTACCATTTTTATTTAATTAAGACATAGCTATAGTGTGTTATAATCCCACTTCTACAGTGTTTCCGCCACTGTATTGCGTTTGAATTTCTAGGGGATTACACAAATCCCATGTCTCGGTGTCAGTATGGAATATGTCTTCATCTGGAAAAGCCCAAGTATCGGTGTGTCCTTTTTCAGATACGGGACTATCAGCGAGAAATTTGGCTACAACCCGGCCTTTGATGGCCTTTAATGGTACGAACTTGAGGTCGAACTCTGCTAACATTAAAGTCCATCTGGACATCCTACCGTTAAGGATGGGCTTCTCGAATAGGTACTTGATAGGATCCATTTTGGACAAAACATGTACCTCGTGACTAAGCATATACTGTCGGAACTTTTTAGTGGCCCAAACCAAAGCTAGGCACGTTTTCTCGAGCATTGTATACTTGCACTCGTATTCCAGGAAGTATTTACTGATGTAGTAAATTGCCCGTTCTTCTGAATTGACTGTCTGGGCCAGCATAGCCCCCATGGCTGTCTCGGTCGTTGTTAGGTATAACAACAAACTGGCATTTATCATCCCACAGTGTTCGTTCTCCTATCTTCAGTTTCTTGAAAATGGGTTCATATACCATGGTTAACTTTGAAATGAACCAGCTAATGTATGGGACTTTCCCGAGAAACCCCAATGCCGCGTTGGCTAACGATATGGCCCAGTAATTTGCCTGATGTTACCCCGAAACTGCATTTTTGAGGGTTTAGCCTCATGTTGTGTTTGCGTAGTCGGGTAAAGAATTTTCTTAGGGCCGCAACGTGCCCTACTCGGTCTTTGGACTTGACGATCATGTCGTCCACATAAACCTCCACTTTCTTATGCATCATGTCATGTAATAAAGTTGTGGCGGTTCGTTGATAAGTGGCCCCGACATTGATGAGCCCAAATGGCATAACAGTGTAACAGTAAGTACCCCAAGGTGTGATGAAGGTGGTCCTAATCATGCTTTGTTCCGCCATTTTGATTTGATTGTATCCGGCATACCCATCCATAAATGATAAGAGGGCATGATTGGTCGTGTTATCCACAAGTATGTCGATGTGTGGCAACGGGAAATCGTCTTTTTGGCTGGCCTTATTAAGATCCCGGAAGTCTACACATACCCGCACCTTGCCGTCCTTCTTGGGTACCGGCACGATGTTTGCAACCCAGTCTGGATATTCAGACACTTGTATAAAGCCCGCTTTGAATTGCTTGTCGACTTCTTCTTTGACTTTGAGAGACCATTCGGGCGTCATTCTTCGAAGCTTTTGTTTTACCGACTTACACCCGTCTTTGATGGGTATACGATGTTCAGCTATCTCCCGATCTATCCTTGGCATGTCCTTATAGGACCATGTAAAGACGTCCTTGAATTCCTGGAGGAGATCCGTGAATTGTTTTCTCTCCTCGGGATCTAAGGATAAACCCAACTTAAGCATCTGGGCTCTAAAGTGGTTCCCATGTTAATGGACTCGGTTTCCTCAATTACCGAATCTCGGGACTCCCTTTGTTCGAGCTGCTCGATCAGATGTGGAGGTAAAGGTACCTGTTCGTCGGGTTTCTCAATGTCATTGCATATAAAATTTTTGAAATTGAAAGAATTTTGGAAATAAGACAAGTCGTAAGCGGAACGGTTTTCGTTATTATTGATAGTAAATTTTGAAAAGAGCTCGAAGAGAGCGGCCATCTGATCGTTGGTCAGTGGCGGGATAGGGAGTTCTCTCGGGACAGATCCCGAGGCTCCAGTGGGTGCTATTAAAGGAAGAGGGGTTACAGACTCGATCCTAGTACTGGACCCTTTAAATTAAACTAGGACTCAGACTCCGACTCTGACTCTGACTCTAACTCGGACTCGGACTCGGTATCCGGCATATCCCCTTCACCGGTGGTCAGCTTGTAGACTCGACCCTTGCTGTCGGTCCACTTGATAGTCTTCCTCCATGCACTGTTCCCGGTGCCAGCACCGACTTCAGAGATCAGCTTGGTTGGATCGAACTTGTTGCTGCGGAGGATTAAATTGACCAATTCTTCTTTAGGGGTGGGAACGGCCTTGTCTTCCCCGAATAAGAGCCCTAGCATGGGTTCAGTGCTGTCAATGCCCTCTTTGGATTCAGCTTGAACGAGGGCAAATATGTCATCGGGGATATAGTTGCATTCCCGATATGTGATAGTGGGTTGGTAGAGGCCCACTTGAACAGCCTCGAACACTGGAGTGACAAATTTGATTATATTTTCCTGGTCCACATTTCCCGGGGTCATGGTGTACCCCAAACCGAACCGTGATTCTCCATCGTCTAGGACTTCGATAATCTTTCCAGCTGGAAGATATGGCCTCGAAGTAGCCCCCAGTAGGTAACCTAAGTTTTGTAGCATCATGTCGATGCTAGTAGTGAAATAGGGTCAGAAAAGATATTCTTCCTCGATCATTTCCACGAAGTCGAATCCTCGCGGGTCGGTCCGGCCTGCGGTCTTGCAGCTTGCCACGGTTATGGGGGTGGCTTCGAGAGTGATGACCCCATCTTGTAGAGGCAACTTGACCTTCTTGTGGAGGGTGGAGGATACGGCTTTGACCGCGTGGATCCAGGGCCTTCCAAGTAGCAGGTTGAAGGATGAGGTGACATCCATCACCTGGAATTCTAGTTCTTTCTCGATTGAGCCGGTTATAATTGTTAGTTTAACAGCTCCAGCAATTGATTTTGGGCTTCCGTCAAAAGCCTGAATAGTTTGCGCGGTCGGAAGGTAGTCAGCCTCGGTAATGCCGAGGGCCTTGGCAGTCCTTAAGGGAAGGACGTTCACTGCGGACACGTCATCAATCAGGGTCATGAGGAGATATTTGTCCCGGCAGATCACCGTGATGTACAAGGCCAAGTTATGGGTGGCCCCGAACGGTGGGAAGTCGGATTCGGAGAAGGTGATGAGCGGGCCTTCTTCCTTGGATTTGCCCTTAAGATGGGGCAAAATAGTGGCTACCATTTCGGTGGGGGTAACCAACGAGTCGACCTTGATCTGATCGAGAGCCTTAGTAAGTGCTGCCCGATGTTCTTGAGAACAAACCAAAAGCTGCCATATAGTAAGATCAGTTCTAACCCTTTTTAGTTGTTTGACTAGGGTCGTGTCAGCGTTTGGCTCCTCGAGGGTAGGTTCTCTCCTGGCGGGTTAGGTGACGGTTTCTGGGGTAGAAGGGCCGGCCGTGACGAGGTGAGTGCTGGCCAAGGCTTTGGTTTTAGCCTTCCGGATTTCTTCGATGGTGATGGGGACAGCTTCCCCCTTAGCTAGGTAGACGTCGTCTTCATCATCGTTCCATATCCCGTTAATTTGTGGGACGAAAGGAGAAATGAGATGAGAACAGTTGATTGCTTCTCCAGTAAAAATGGCGTGAGCACTGAAGGGGTTCTCTTTGTTGCTCGGTTTGTTGCTGGGCAGCGGTATCTTCCCACTTTCGATTAGATCCTGAATGAGATGCTTCAATTTCCAGCATTTTTCAATATCGTGGCCATTACCTCGGTGATACTGGCAATAGGCCTGAATGTTATAGCTCTTGGATCATTTTTTGACCGGGACTTCCGGAGTTGGGCCTATCGGTTGGATTAGGCCCTTTGAAGACAACCTTTGTAAGGCATAAGTATAGGTGGTCCCTATATCAGTGAATACCCGAGCTGGAGTATTCTTTTTGGATGAGGTGTCTAGTGAATTGACCTCGTCAAAGATGTTGCGGGTTGCAGCTGCTGTTGTGGGCTTGCTGGCGAACGAGCTGGCCCCTTGATACCCTTTGGCAGAGGCCTTAGTAAGGTTCTCTAGCCTTAAGTCATCTTCAATTCTTGTACCCATTTCGGTTAGGGTAGCAAAGTTGGGTATGACTGCATACCGGAGATGGACCCGGTAAGAGGGGAGGAAATTCTTCACGAAGGCCTCCACTAACACCTTTTCGCTGGGCTTATCAACCAGCTTCACGCTTTTGGCCCTCCACCTTTGAAGGTATTTGGTGAAACCTTCCTTGGGCTCTTGGGCCATGACCTCCAGAGTACGCATGGTAGTCTGGATCTCGGTATTGTCCGCGTAATTTCGAGCGAACTCCGTTGCTACATCGTCCCAAGTCTTGTATTTCTTGGAATCGAGCCTGTAGTACCAGGCTTTCGGATGCTTCTCGACGATGTGTCACGGCCGATGAAGGTTATAATATTGTGAAGCACCTTCACTCGACATCTTATGGTGGACATTTGGCCAACCAAAAGACAATTGCCAAGGTTCTCCAAAGCGGGTTTTGGTGGTCTTCCATGTTCAAGGACATTCGAGCTTTCATTCTCACGTGCGATGCTTATCAAAGAAGTAGGAATATTACAAGAAGAAATGAAATGCCCCTTTAACCCATCTTAGAGATTGAATTGTTCGATGTTTGGGGCATTGATTTCATGGGTCCGTTCACATCCTCTTTTGGTAACAAGTATATCTTAGTAGCGGTTGATTATGTCTCAAAATGGATCGAGGCCGTAGCTTCCCCCACCAATGACTCCAAGGTTGTAATTAAGCTTTTCAAGAATGTAATTTTCCCGAGATTCGGTATGCCTAGAGCCATAATTAGTGATGGAGGCTCTCATTTTAGGAAAGATACCTTTGAACACCTTCTTAGGAAATATGGTATCACTCACAAGATGTCCCTAGCCTACCACCCTCAATCAAATGGGCAAGCCGAGATCTCCAACCGTCAAATCAAGGGAATTTTAGAGAAAGTTGTAAATACACACCGAAAGGATTGGTCATTAAAGTTAAATGACGCCCTTTGGGCATTAAGGACGGCTTACAAAGCGCCGATTGGAACCACTCCTTATCGTCTTGTGTATGGTAAAGCTTGTCATTTACCGGTGGAATTAGAACACAAAGCCGAATGGGCAATCAAAGAGCTAAACTTCGATGAGAGTGTTGTAGGAGACAACCGCCTTCTCAAACTACAAGAATTGGAAGAACTAAGACTAGAAGCCTACGAAAACTCGAAGATTTACAAGGAGCGAACTCGCCAATGGCACGATTCTCGAATACTTCGTAAGGACTTCTCCGTTGGTGATAAGGTATTACTCTTCAACTCTCGCTTTAAGCTCTTCCCCGGTAAGTTGAAATCAAAATGGTCGGGGCCATTCGAAGTGACCAAGGTGCAACCATATAGATCAATAGAGATATCTAGCCCGGAGGCCGGGAAGTTTATGGTTAATGGACAACGTTTGAAGATTTATCACCCCGGTCACGTTCGTGAGACCTTCGCTACCATGAAGTTTGGTGAGCTCCCATTGGGGAGCAATGTTTAACCCCACCTCGAAATTGAAGTAGGTTTGGTAGTATCCTCAACAACCACCTTGTACATATGTATTATATTTCTTTGTGTTGTTAGTTTGTTAGCTTGAGAAGAATGGTTGAACTTGGATTACGCCATGGAGCACTTAATTTGGATGAAGATCACGCTTTTGGAGGAATTATGGAGCTAAATTGAAGACCACAAGCATGTTTGTGGTAGATATTGATTATGTAATGTGAGTCGAGTCATTATTTGAATCTTTAGGTGACTTTTGGAAGAGCCATGAAATGGCAAGGTGGAAAAACGAAGAAAACAAGACCGTCGGGCAAAATTTCGCCTGGTGAGACCTGACCGGGTGAAACTTCGCCCTACGGAAAGTTGCCAAAATTGTCGAAATCGAAGAAGATACCACCGGGCGAAATTTCGCCCGGTGAGATTTTGACTGGGCAAAATTTCACTCGGTGGAAAAAATGGCAGAAAACGATTTTCACGACGAAAAGTCCGTCGGTGAAATTTCACCCGGTGGTGCTTGACCGGGTGAAATTTCACCCGGCGGCATGGGCTTGGCCAATTCACCTAAAGCACACCTCCTCACTACAATTTTAATTCCCTCCTTCATATTTACCACCCATAACTTTCCCTCCAAAAAATTTTACACCAACTTTAAAACTTTCACTTTCCCTCCCAACCACCCTTATTTATATCACCCTTTTACCTCACAATTCACTCCACATTTTCACCCATCATAAACACATTAAACCACCTTTCATATCCAATCACATTCAAACCTCCATTCCATTTCTACTTGGTGATTAAATTCTTGAGTTTTTGGAGGGAAGAAGCTAAAGTTTCAGGATTTTTCTTGCAATTATTATTATGGAGACAAGAGCCCAACGAGCCGCGCGAAAACAAGGTATGGCTTCGACTTCTAAACCTCCTAAATATTCATCTTCTAGTAAGTCTTCGAAGCCTAAACTCTCACCTTGTGCTAATACACCTTTGGCTCAAACCTTTTCTGAAAAAGCTTTTCAGAGTACAAGGTGGCCTTGTCCATTCACAACGAAAATTTTAGGAATTAAGAACGATATTAGAGAGTTATCGTCTAGGATTGGTACTAGTAAGCTACTTAATTTTGTGCCTTGCACAAATAAAGACTTGACTTGTGAATTTTTAGGTACCTTTACCATCGATAACCCGACCACACCAAGAGAGTTTAAATTTAGACTCTTCGGTAGAAATCACTGTTTAAATATTTCCGACTTTGGCTTAGCTCTAGGTTTACCCTCATCGGGTACTGGACTAAGTAAACCCCTAAGTGATTCGCAAAGTAGTGCGACTATGAGAGACTTTTGGAGGCGCATAGCGTCGGGTCAACGTGATTTCGAACCAAATTCTAGCTTTACCGCCGAAATCCGTAACCCTGCCATCCGTTATTTTGCTGAAATTCTTTCCCACTGTCTTTTGCCATCTACCGATAATATTATTAACCTCAATGTGTGTGTCTTGCAATTAATTTGTGACTCTTTTCTCGGTAACCCTAACCCCCTTGACCTACCTATTGTCGTGGCGTTACACTTTCATCAAATCATAGTTGCCCAACGCCCCTCTGTCGACTGTGGTGGTCTTGTGACTGTAATAGCAAGAAATTTGGGTTACGCGACCGACCATCTTATCTCACATGATAACCGTGTCTGGCTTGACGAGGCCTACTTCCCTAATTGGATTTTTTAAAGTACCTGATCATCGCCTCGTCTCCATTAGCCATGACCGTGCTTTAATAGTCCCCAACAAAAACCGAACCAATATTTATAACTGTCAAAATTGGGACCTACCTCTAGGTCCCTATGAATTCCGACTGACCGTATCGGGGGAAATAGGAGTTTGGGAGTATGCCGATGAGGGAACTCCGACGGCTTCTTTTGCGTCAAATAACTATTCAAACTAGACACCCCTATTAGAGTCGGTATATAACATGGTTTGTTTGAGTTGTGGGTATTTGTGTGGATTATGTCGGTGGGTCTTTAATCAATCTTTGAAATGATATTGTTCCTTATTCCTTGTCCCATCATTATAATCGTTGTGATTGTTTTATATCGAACCAAATTGCAAGTTGTCCCATTGTCCCATTGATATTTTTGCGGCCGTCGCGGCCTTGGTTTTGCTCCCGGTCTTTAGGCGATGTGATTACGCCATTGACCCTTTTGAAAAATCCAAATTTTAATCAACTTTTCTCAATTTTTCTTAATCCGGGCTAGGTGACGTGACTACACCTACGCCCAATTTTTCACCCCTTCGTTTTTATTTCTTTTCTTCTCTTTTAATTTCTTTTCCGACTTCTTAGCCACTTGGCTAGGGTCTAAGTGATGTGATTGCACCTAGGTCCGCCACTATTTTATCGCTTTCTTCATTTTTCATTTTCTTTTCTTTTCTCAAAAATTTTGAAAACTCCAAAAACACTTGAAAAATCCTAAAAATCCTAAAAGATTTTTCTTTTCCATCTTTTTCATTCTTCTCCTACTTGTCCATTGAGGACAATGTACAGTTTTAGTGTGGGGGAGGAATCTACTATCTTTTATTTTGCCAAAAATCTTTTCAAAATCCATAAAAATTTGAAAATTCGAAAAATCAAAAACATTTTCTTCTTTTTCTTTTCCTTTTTCCTTTCTTGTTTCTCGTTATGTTTTCGTGTCCCGTGTATGGTCTTGTTCTCCACTCTTACAGGTAACCACCACCTTGAAGCGCGAATTGAAGAGATTATGAAAGCATCCGCTTGGTAACTTCCTTCCTTCTTTCTTTAATTTTGTAGAGGAGTTAGGTTGTTGCTATTGGAGGCTCTCGAAGTTGAGCATTTTGGGTGTTGTGGTTGATTGTGTGCTTGAATGTTGATGGAGTATGGAGTACATGACTTTACTTGTGTTTTCTTTTATTTTTCCTTTTTCTTTTTCGTGTGTTCTTTTTTGCTTTTGTATAGAGTGTCTAGGACTAAATGTTTTTGAAAACCCGATTACAAACCTTTTACAAGAGTTTACATTCCATTGTAGATAACCCATTGTAGATTTTGGACCTTAATCTAGTGGAATGACTCTTAATCAATGAATTTGTTGATCCTTTACCTTGAGTCCACCTTTTCTACTAGAGGTTTACTTCGGGGTTAGCATTTGACCACCTTGACCACCCATGGAGAAGTTAGGCCTTGGTTTCCGCATCCCGTTTTCTAGGTGACCTTGCTCGAACGACCATTGCACCTTTAGTCCAAATTCTTTCCACCTTTTTGTGGGTTATCCGGGAATGACGCGTGTTCTCGTTTACCTAATTTCCTCCACCTATACATCACCAAAATAAGTTTACACAAAAATAACCTCCAAGCTTGGTTATGAACCACATTAAAATCAAAAAGCCAAAAAAAGGACAAACCAAAGCAAGAGAAAAAGGCACAAAAATATGAGAAACAAGGAGAGAAAAGGAGCTTCAAATGAAATCATATCATCAAAAACATCTCCTTCAAAAAAAACCCCTTTGATCGATTCATCGCCGTGAAGTGCCAACTAGAGGACCGAGTCCCGAGGTAGGAAGATAGCGGTGATTAGTTGATCCACCCCAATAATTGTAAACACTCCATCCTTTTATTTGGGCTAATTTAGAAAATTCGAGTTTGGAACGACCCTCTTGGCTTAGCCAAAGAGAGCGGGACTGCACCTACCTACAGTGTCGAACGAATCCATGGTTCACTTTTTCCACTCCGTTATACGCTCCGTCGTACCCCTTTAGAAGACTAGGAGGACCTAGGCTAAGTTATCAACACTTATATTGCTTAGTTGTCATAGTATTAGGCTTTGGTCCTCATTTACGTGGGTAATTTATCTTGAAAGTTTATTGTTGTTCTAGGCAAGTAATCGGTGTCTTCCCCGCCATCTCGATGAGGGATTCGGTGTTTTAATTTTGCTTTGGTTGCGTCTATTCTTTCGTGCTATGTGTTTTTGTATGTTTAGTTGCATCCACCATTTTGAGCAAGCCCCAACTTGCCTTGCATGGAAGTATCTTACCTCATGGGTATTTTGATGTGAGTTGAAGGGACGGAGCGAGCCCGTTAATTGCCCCGTATCGGCTTAGCGTAGTCTCGCTAGTAGTAGTAGTATGTAATTTCTTTTTGGGTCTTTCCTCGAGGACGAGCAACGGTTTAGTGTGGGGGAATTGTTGTGTGCTAAATTTAGACTGTTTTTTACCTCATTTAGACCCGCTTTTCCCTCGTTTTGCGAGTTTAGAGTGCGATTATCGCCATATTTTGTGTACTTCTCGCATTAGCGTCCCTCTTGTGCGTTTTACGTATTTTTGGTAGTTTTCTATCGATTTTGATAGGATTTTGCACCGAAATCACGATCGAGCTTCCACGAGCACAAGAGAAGGGAATACCGTCTTAAGAGTAAAGCACACGACTTAAAGTTTAAAGCCATCCAATCAATTAACGAAGAATGAGACAAGAAAAGAGGTCAGTGAAATGACCGGGAGAAATTTCACCCGGTGAGACACCACCGGGCGAAATTTCACCCGACGGTAAAAATGCCTCCCCGAAGATTTTCCGAGACTCTCCACCGGGCGAAACTGACCGGGCGAAATTTCGAACACCGGGTGAAATTTCGCCCGATGGGAAGAAGTGCCAAAAACGCGAAAAAAGGAAGAAAATTTGACCGAGTGAAATTTCACCCGGTGGGAATTATTGTCAAGACCGTAGGGCAAAGTTTCACCCCATGAAGATGCTAAGGGAGATTGTCTCACTAATGAAGCAAGAGTTGGATTTGGGCTTTAGGTTAAATACTCATTAAGAGGATTACTATATATATGTAACCCTAAATTGTTGCCTAAAAAAGTACTAGTAGGCATCCATTAGCATCCTCCATTAATGTAGTAAGGCTCTCATTAGTGTAGTATCACCGCCCATTAGTAGAACAATCTAGTAGTAATCTTCTAAAAATTTAGTAGTTTACATAGTAATTAGTAGTAGATCTACTTAGTTTACATCATCAATTCTCTAGATTACAAGTTTGTTAGAAGATTATTCAAGTTTTAATGAAGATTTATGGGTTTATTGAAGGATTAGTGACAAGTTCTTCACTATCTCCATCAAAGCTTCAACCTTTATTCATGCAAACTTCTTATTTCTTGTAGATCTTCATAATTGGTACATTTCTTTCCACTCTCTTATCTCTAGTTTAGTTTTAATTTAGTTTTCTCATTATTATCTAGCTTAGATCATCTTAGTGTAGTTAGTTTCTTTAGATCTTGTTCATGTTATTCTAGATTATTCTCTAGATTAATTTGATAGTTTCATAGTTTAGTGGGTAATTGTTAGATTGTAGTTTTCTCATCATATTGTTGTTAGTTTCCTTAGATCTAGTTAATATGCATGCTTTAGATAGTTTCTCCATAGTTAATGTTTTGTTTTCTTTCATTATGATTAGTGAGTAGATTTCTTGTTGGGGGGTTTAGGGATGAAGACTTGGATTATTTGAATTTAGGGGTATTGGTGGGTTGCTTGCATGTTGGTTTACCTTGTTTATGGTTGTTGTGTCATTGTTGTTTTAGGCCGGCCAACTAGACCGACCTTGACTCATTTCTATCAATATGGAGAAACTTGGGATAGAAATTACCATAACAAGAGACTTACCCTTCTTCGCCGCGAAAGCGGGTTTTTAGGTGGGTTGGGTGAAGAAACCGAAAGGTGGCATTCTCCCTTTATCAATGTTGCAACAAAAACTCGATCCCGACCTTCTTACATTCCATGTTCCGAATCCCGACTTCTCCCCAATGCCTTTCCCTAGATTAATTACCCCTAGCCATTCTCGTAGTGATTCCTCTAGCATAGACTCGACCATAGACTCGACTCTTAGAAACCCCCCCTCTAGACATTAAACACATCGCTTTAAACTAGTCAATACATTCGTTCCCTGTGGACCGACCTCGACTTACCACGAATACTTGTTTGTTTTTGTGTGTCATCTCGAGTCTTATGAATATCGTTTGATCCCCCGTCCTTCGTTAACGACCGAACCGATTGGGAGGCGATCATTGGGGTGCCACTCGATCGAGTGCCACCTGTACGGACTGCTATCCGGTTTGTTTTTGCTCTTGAGAATTGCTATTGTGTTTGAAAATTATCGATTCGTTAGGTTGCGTAAAAATATAATGAGATTTATACTTGACCTGAACCCCTCGATACTCGCCATATTCTATGCTCGATTATGAGATCGATATCGAATATTTAGAGTGTGCCTTAAAAAAAGATGTTGGAAGAATTTTGTTTAATTGAATTGAGACGAAATAATTTGTTTTGTGTCACGGTTTTCAGGGAACCACGCGACCCGCGCAGAGAAGGCGCGACTCGCGTAGCCACGTGACTCGCATGAGGCGCATGCGACTCGCGTGGCGGACTGTTCTCGAAATTGTTTTTTAGAAAATTGATAGTTTTGTTAAGTCGCGTACAAATATGATACAATTCAAACTCGACATAATTTTTCGATGCTCGTTATATTCAATATTCGATTATGGAATCGATATCAAATATTCGGAGTGATTTTAGAAAAGATATTTTGTAAATTGTTTTGAAAATCGAACTAAAACAATATGAACTCTCTCCGCGTCGAAATCGTCGTATATTGTTTATATGACGATTTTTTTGCATCAACGAGATAAATTTAGTTCTTTTTGGTACGATATTCGACTATAGAGTCAGTATCATGTCTTAAGAACGTTTATTTTGTATAAAAGTAGATTGTAGCAATAATATCGGTATTAGAAAGAAAGAAAAAAAAACGTGACGATGACCCGTATGAAGACGGACAAACAACGACTTCAAAGAAGAAGAAAAGACGAGAAGAAGAGAGAGAGAGAGAGAAAGGAGAAAACGGGTTTGATTTTACACCCTCAACCTACATGCTTTGTATTCTCGGAACGGGGCTCGTCGGAATGTGGCTTAGACGCGGGAGCGTCGAGATAATGCGGGTGAGTTATGGTGGTTTAGGTGTGTAAGGTGTATGGGTGTCGGGTTAGAGGTGGCCGGATCTTCGAGGGAGGGACGGCATAATCTCGGGTGTGCGTGTTTGATGATTGTTGATGTGAGTATGAATGTGTGTTGATGTTGTGTAGTTGCGATAGATAGATGTGTGTCAATTGTATGTTGTGAGAGGGTCTATTAATAGTAGAGGTCCTCGATTGAAGCTAGGAGAGGTAGCTTAACTTGGGTGACAAGAAATACCGTTTTGGATAGAAAAAGCATGCAATTCGAGAGGAAGGAGGATTTCGTTGCTTAGTGGGAAAGAAATCCTCCTTGGGCTGGAAAAGGAGTCACTCGACCAAGTGACTCTGATACTCGATCGAGTGCCCGGTTTTGACACTGGTTCGGCATGTTTTATGAGCCTACTCGACCGAGTGGGCCGGTCCACTCGATCGAGTGGGTCTAGCTCGGGTAGAACTCCTTTTAAGGATCGAATTCTATCTCTTACGGATTTGTTTATTATTTTGTGTGGCTGATTTTTGTAGTGTTTGATTTCTAGTCGGATTTCCAACGTGACGCAGCAGATATTTACGCCTCGGAAACGTCTTTGACCGGGGTTTGACTCGGCCGCTAAAAGATGGTTCTGCCCTTGGTGTCGGATTTGACCCAAATTACTCTTATCTGACTGGGAACGACTCACTGGGCATGAATTTGAGGTTGGTTTTGTGAAATTTGTACCCCATAAAAAGCCCATGTCAAATGTCAATGATTTTGAGCCCATATTCGAGTATGTCAAAGCACGTTTGCGTCCGATCATCATCGGGTATTTTTTGGAAACTGCCATAGACACTTAACGGCCAAATGTGGGTGGCTACATTAAGAATAAGTTTCATAATGATGAAATTATAAACCTTATTGATAAGGACCAACCAAGGTAAATGGATCTTGTTTAGATGGATAAATAACATTATAAGTGACTCCTATTAATTGTAGTGGGAGTGTACTTAGACTTGTTGGATCACACATATACAGATACATGTGAGTTTAACTAGTGATGTTGCAAAAATGGGCAACACTTATTGTTTTGTTCATTTGATGAAATTTGAAATTGAATGCTTTGAATTGTTCAAGGAAATTCAAATAAAAGTACAAGATCAACTTGATAAGTTGGTACAAGTCGTTTGATATGATTGAAACAGAGAGGAATTGAACTAAAAGATTGTGATCATCTTAGGAGTGAAAAGTGTTTCAAACCACATCGAACTATATTTGATATGATTTAGTCTATGATGAGTCATGCAGATTTCATTGACGCTTTAGAAAGTTATGCACTATAAAAGTCTTTGTACAATGTTGATGAGATTGTCCATGTAAGTCGGAGAATAGACACCATATGAGATATGGATTGAAAATGTTCTAAAATAGTCTTTTCTTAATTATCAAGTCTTAAAGTTTAGAGAAAATCGTTTTCTTGAACTTTGACTCAATTATGACATGTGTTTTATTAGGGGTATTATGTTAATTCTACAAACCATCCAAAGAACAAAAATGTTTTGTTGCAAGGCGTAGTATGTTTCTTTTAAAGAGATGTGATTTCTAATAGAAATAGTGGGAGTAAAATCGACCTTGAATTGTTCAAAATTAACAGGAATTCTCTACAACTCTTGAAGAGGATATTGATGCATCCATGAAAAGTCATGATCATCTTAGCTGTAAAATATTACCCTACATAGGTTTGACCTATGATGAAACAATAATGGGCAAAGACTCCAAAAGTCACGTAAAATCTAATATATTCTATATACCATAACTACCAAGTATAAACTTTGGTTAAATGGTCTTATGGTGAAGAATAGTCTTCAATATAAAGACGATATAGATTGATATAAGAGTATCTATGAAGCATATTTGGTAGTTAAGGATTGATCTCATAGTAATGACTATGGAAAACCTTTTTACAACATTATACTTAAGTCTATTAAGATTGATTTAGCATTTTGAATGTCATCACTCATTATGATGAGTTTTGGATATATATGTGTGAAATACATTTCTTGAAAGGGATGCAATATGATGTGTGTGTGACACATCGTATAAATTTCATATTATTAAAATTGCAAGGCAAAAGTGAATATTCCGATTTGATTGGAACATGGAGCAGGTATCTTCGTTCTCAATGTGGTAATTCAAAGATGTTTGTTTTCCTTTGAGATGAAGAAAGACAAGTGTGTACAAGAGGCTAGTGGGAGTTCATATGTCGTTATAATAATGTATGTGACATACTTCTTTAACTAAACGACATTGGGTTGCTTTAGTCTATGAGACTTGGCAAGAAAGTTGTTTATTATGTGCTCGTGTGACGAGTAGATACTAATCTGGTGAGTGTCACTAGAATGCTATCTAAGAATTGTTCATTTGCGCTTAAGAAGCAAAAAGTAAAATTATTTAAGAGATGTGCATGATGTGATAAGCGAATTATTGTAAACAAGTTACAACGATTCATATTTCCAAATAGACAAAAATGACATGAGATTGTAATCTCAGTATATTTTGTTTTGGATGAGAAGTTGTGTGCTGAAACGGTTCCAAAGGACAACTTTGTGACTAGTAAGAAAGAGTTATAAGAGAGATATAGAGAAGTTGTGAGACGGTCTCACGTACCTTTATACTAGCATATACGTCGCAGTTCCGTAACCGTGTGGATACCAAAGGAGGCATCACGTTTGGGGTGCTTTATTCTGTCCGTCGAAATTATTATTTATTTATTTTTTGTGGAGATTATATATATATTTCTGGGTATATTATACTTCTTATTAATACGTTGTTCTGGTGCAAATAAGGTATAATTGTTATCCCTCTACTTTGTCTTTTCGGTTACACAAATTCTTGGGAGAGACGGTCTCTCAATAACTTATTGAGAGACCACTCTTCAGTACCACTCTATGTCATATTCGTACCCTTAAATGACAACTTTGTTTTGTACCTGTTTTTATAACAACCGTACCCTCTTTATATTTGTATACTCTTTTATGTTAATCGTATCTACTCTTATTAGGTTTGGTACCACTGTTATTTCCATTTGTACTTAGTCTCTCAGTAAAGTTAATGAGAGACCGTCTCTCAGGAGACTTACTCGTTCGGTTAATACTCGTAACAGGTCTTTGAGTTTTAGGATTGTAAACCCTACATATTCAAACTTTGTTGTTTTTTGGGGAATAATTGATGGTTTATATAATGATAATTGTTTGAGTCTTAGGGTTGTTAGGATTGTTTTCTCTGATACTTAAATTAAAAGAAATTTTATTTATTATCTAATATTAAAACAAATAGAAGTATTATTTATCATATCCACTTTTAATATGGATAATGTTTAAATTCTTAATGTTTCATAAAAGTTGGATTCCCTCGAAAAAAGAAGTTTTCTTTAATTATATATATTGATTAATTGATTGATTATAAAAATTGATATTAATATTTTTTTTAAATGTAACAATATAATTAAAGAGTATATTAACACTATTAAAATATCAAAAATTAATATCAAAAATATTAATTTGTAATTACAAAGCGCTAGAAAAGTAGGGTTTCGAAACTATTTCTAACTCGTATTCTGATCCAACTCGTTTTCTGACCCGATTCGTATGAAGTTATTTAAATTATACGTAGCATTATGTGGTAGAAAAAAAATTGGGGACTACGTACATGTCACTCAGAAAATGCCTCAGTTATATTCATTGTCTTTAATTATTTAATTAGTTAATTTATTTAAGTGTTTTAACTTTATTATATTTTTTTTATTATTCTTTATTAATGTTACTCGGTATATATTTGTGTTCCAAGACTACCATAACTTTGAAATAATTAGAGTAGTATAATCAAGTATGTCGCCCACGGGTGGTTTACCTGGTGTGCATTGTTTGCAGGCTATGCGTACACGAGCGGTAGCGGCTGCAGGTTCCCTCGTTCATCAAAAAACAAATGTGTAATGTTTTAACTTTTTTAAACACTTAAATATGATAATTAATTAAGTTTTTTTTTTGGTGCGAAATTAAGTTTTTATTTAAGAATTCTAAAATTGTTGAATACTGCTATGTCGTTCGTTCAAAATTAATTCTGATACGTATTTTGACCATGACCCGTATAACCCGGGCCCACTCGTATAAAGTTATTTAAATAAATTATATAGTTTAAAAAAGTTAGAGAATATATGTCACTCGAAAAACGGAGCGGATCTCTTGTACCACAAGTATGTACCACTCCATGTACCATCAATCACAAATTAACACCTTTCATTTAAAAAAAAAATCCCATCACGTGACTCCTCCTCTCTTGCTCACTCATCTTTTTCCCATTTTTTTCTTTTCTCACTCTATTTTTTTTCATTTTGACCCGTTTAATACGTTTTACTTTTACCCGTTTAACGCGTTTTACCCGCTTGATGTTTGACGCACTTGTTGCTGGGACACGTTTGATCACCCGGTTGACGTTTGACACGTTTGATCCGTTCGAAAGGTCTGATACATATGACCCGTTTGAAACGTTTGACATTTGACCTGTTTGACACGTTTGACCTATTCGACCTGTTTGATACGCTTGACACTTGACACGTTTGACCCGTTTCACACGTTTGATTGAACTTTGACTCTTGAATTTCATCCATGAGATATGTCACTGAAAATGTAAATATAACAATTAGTCAATTTTTACAATTAAATTACTGAACGGAACCGAACCGAACTGGACTGAACTGAACTGAAACTGATAAATTGTTTTTAATTTTGGAATTAAGTCTCATCTGATATACAATTGGAAGCAAAAACTAATTACAATTACAACATTAGAAATAATTCATAAAAGTAAAAAATAATTCTGCAATACGTTAAAATTCATATGATTATACAATTTAGAATAGTAGAAATTATTGAAAAACATCATAAATTTAAAAAATCTAAAATAAAAAATCTAACTACAAAAAAAATTGAAAGAAAAAGGTACTTACAAAATTCTCCGTCGATTTCAAATAGATTCACAAATTGAACAATTAATGTAAATATGATTAATGATTGATTTAATTGATGTAGATAATTTATGAAAAGAAAGTGGGATAATAATGTTACCTTAAAGTAAATTGGAGGAGGAGTCACGTGATGGGGATGAAAGGTGTCAATTTGTGATTGGTGATACATGGAGTGGTACATACTTGTGGTACAGGAGATCCGCTCAGCAATTATGCAGTATTCATTTTGTTTTTATTTATTTATTTAAGTATTTGCAACTTTATTAACCTTTTTATTATTCTATAAACAATAGTAATGTCATAATATCGTTCCAAGATTACCATAACATTCCCACCATATAAAGTATTTAAATAAATTATGTAGTTTAAAAAAGTTGGAGAATATATATAACTCGAAAAAAGTCTCAATTATATTCATTTTGTTTTTATTTATTTATTTAAGCATTTGTAACTTTATTTACTTATTTAATTAACCTTTTTATTATTTTATAAACTATAGTAATGTCATAGTAGCGTTCCAAGATTACCATAACATTGAATTAGATGATAGTTTAATCAAATTTGTAATGTTCAAATTTTTCTAAACACTTAGATATGATATTGAGTAAATAATAAGATCATATTGCTCGAAATTTCTTTATTTTCAATGCGGGACAAACCACAGATGTTGAAACACATCGTCTTTTTGGAGGAAATAATCAAGATTTTTTATTGATAACAATGACAAACGATGACTCTTATTTACTGAGTATAATTATAAAATTGCATCATGTATTATTATTTTTCAATGTGGAATTATTTATATACGGAGTATGTACCACTACCGCGTACTAGAATACGCATCATCTTTTTTGAGCAAATAATATGAAAATTATACATTAAGAATATCATTTTTCACCACAGATTTAATTATATCATTTTTATAAAAAATTTACGATAATGTTTTTGTTAAACGAAATATAAAGGGTTTTACATAAAAATTATAAATTCTCGTAAACTGTTAAAAGTTAAAAAAAAAATATATATCTACTTTATTTAGGATAATAATAATTTTATTTTATTAAAAATAGATAAAATTATATATCTACCTTATTAGGATAATAATAATTTTATTTTATTAAAAATAAATCTAGTTCTGTTAGGATTAAAAACATTACTATTAATATTTAAAATATTTAGACTTCAGTGTTTTAAAAAAGTTGGATTCTCTCACGTCGCTCAAAAAAAAGCTTCAATTATATGTTTATATGTATGATATAGAATTTCATCACTTCATCATAATTTTTCGATGTGGCTGGGATAATTTTACATAAGTTACAGTCTTCTGATTATTTTTTAAGATTCAAAAGATTGTTGGTTGATACCTAGAACGAATTATTACTGTAGACACCCACATTTTGCATGCTAGTGTCTATAGCGGTCTCCAACAAAACACCCGATGATGATCGGACGTAAACATGATTTAATGCGCTCAAATACGGACTCGGAATCAATAGTATCCGGCATGGGCTTTTAGTGGAGTATAAATCTCACAAAATCGATCTCAAATCCAGGCCCACTGGGTCGTTTCCAATAAAATAAGACTAATTTGAGCAAAAACTGACACCAAAAATAAAACCGTCTTTTAGCGACCGAGTCAAACCCCGGTCAAAGTCATTTCCGAGGCAAAAGAAAACAGCCATGCATGCTTCAAGAGTCCAACTCAAAGTCAAAAACTCAAAATATCTCGACCATGCTGATCCACTCGATCGAGTGGGCCTCTGAAAGGCTCGTTGTCTTCCTTCAGTTGGGTCACTCGATCGAGTCCATCAAGGTCACTCGATCGAGTAACCCTAGGTCGAGGGGCCTGGTTTTTCTATGAATACACCCCCCTTTACACCTTCAATTGACACAACTTTTTACAACCCTAGAACAACCATAAGCAACCTATACATACATACACAATCCCGAGATCAAAACTCGTCAAAGACCCGAGAGCGACCTCTCCCTAACCAATCATACCATAACTCTTCCTACATTCTCGACACTCCCGCGCATTTGTCGCTACTACGAATCTGTTTCCGAGATAATTAAGCTTGTAGGTTGAGGGTGTTAATTCAAATCCCGATTCTCTTCTTTCTCTCTTCTCCATCTCGTTTTTTTTCATTCTTTTTTGTCTTTTTTATTTTATTTCGTCACTAACATCGCATATAATTAAAACAATCCCGCATCAAGTATACTTAAAGGCGAATCCCGTTTAAAGATCCTTTTAATCCCTTTACGAGTCGTAACAGAGGTGGCACCCTTTCGAGGAACGTCGCCCTAAACACTCAAGGGCGTAATGCGATCGCGGATATTTGTCGTTAAATGTACTCGATCCCATTTTTAAAAGGTTAAGTATGAAACCTGTTGATGCCGAATCGAACATCACATAAGCCGGAAGGATTAATACGATGTCGTGACGCGGAAGGAATCAATTTCGTCCTAACCAAATTCAAATCGATTTTATAACGCTTTTTCAAAATAATCGATAACCGATCTCGTAATCGTACAATTTACGTTATGAGTGTCGTAAACCGAGTCAAGTTTAAATTATATAATATTTTCAGGCTACTCGGCTAGTTATCATTTCAAACATTAAAAATCGGAATTACTACGTTAACCGAATTCCGAGCAGGTGCTCGGACAGGGGGCACTCGATCGAGTGTCGTAGCCAACTCGATCGAGTGGCATCCCAAATCAGAGGCAGAAGGTTTTTTCGAGGATCACTCGATCGAGTCACTCCCATGACTCGATCGAGTGGCCTCTGTCACGCCAAAGCCGTGATCCTTCTATATACTTCAAGCCTCGGTAAAAAAAAAATTAACGACTTCGGTCATCACGTGTCAAGCCCATCACGTGTTTTACTTCTTTTTTAAGCCATGCATCGTACAAATCGCTAATCATATAGCTTACTTATTATATCACTTATTATAACTTTGTTCTCTGTATTGTATTTCCGGGTTGTATTCCGCCCGTGTATTTGTAATCTACTTTCGCGCTTTTAATTTTTGTTGTTTGTTTTATTGTACTAAAACAAACCTCGCATGCTAAATAACTTCGACGTTAGTTTAGATGCATTAAACGACATAGTTGAATATAACTCGCATGTTTAGTCAATAAGCATTGTTTGCATAACATTCAACCGTCAAACTAGCACGCGTACACGAAAAACGAACGATGTCTAAGTAGAGGCCGCTAAGAGCGGGCGGGGTTGGGTGTCTTTTGTGGGCTTCCCAACACGTACCCTCACCCCTTACTCAGAACCATGGTTTCCGGATGTCCGAAACCGTTGGCACGCAAAAGTCATTTGATGCACGATTCCCGATAACTCGGCGTCGGTATCGTAATGCAAAGGGACGAACTGTAAAAATTATGGGTCTAATACAATATATGTGGACAACATTATTTGGACCTATTGTATTTATTAACTATCATTAAAGTTGAGCCCAAATACGTGATCTGTTATGATACAAATACTACGGGCTTATTTACGTCTTATAAAGTATGGGTCAGATACTATAATAGTACAGTGTAGAGACCCATTAGAGCTTTATGAGATATATGATGGGCTTATCCACTAAAGGCGACTGATATAGGTCATCAGGGTTAACCACCTCTCCCTATATATAGTCAAGGGGTTATGGTCCCTGACAGCACATTTTTTGACCTAATCTCACATATATCCCATCGGTATGGAGAAACCCAAAAGGCGAGTGGGTCTGTTAGAAGATCTAATCCAGAAGACCGACGTAAGTTATTTCTATCAGTATTATCAGGTACGCTTCCGCTACAGCTAATTACAATACAGTTTATTCCCTCCGTTCCAATGAATTGTTTGCCTATTCCATATTGGGGGGTCTCAATGAATTGTTTGCCTTTCTATTTTAGGAATGCTTTTTATAGGTAATTTGATCATTCTCATGAGTTTTGCTCCACATGTTACTTCCTCATTGGATCCCTTAACCTTGGTGCCAAAATCAAAGGTAAACAATTCATTGGAACGGAGGGAGTATTACCGATTAATTTAGTATGAAGTTTCAGTCTTGGGTCAGATTAAATCTAACACGAACCCCTAAACTCTAGCACTAAAAGCGGACCGTACTTTGTGCACGATACGCCTAAGTGTAAAGTGGGTTCGAACGGGTCCGAATTCCCACAAAATTCGGTGACGACTTCTAAATAGATTTAAATTTCAACCCGAGATCAATCTTACCACGAGATTCATTCGCCAACCCAAACCCGCGCGTGGCCGCGTCGGGGTGGACCTATGTCATGTCCACAATTACTCTTATTTATACTCTGTAATATAATTGAATTTCACCACCTAATCATAATTTTACTTGACTTTAGCGTCTTGGAAACTTTTTTTAAGGCTTAGAAAATTGTTGGTTAATATCTAAGAACGAATGATTACTTTATATACGGAGTAACATATATAGAATTCTATCACCTAATTATAATTTTCCGATGTGTGATTTTGGTTGATATTTAAGGACGAATGATTACTCTTATTTATAATAAAGAATTTCATCACCTCATCATAATTTGGAGAAATGATTACTTTCATTTGTATAATAGAATTTCATCGTCTTATTATATAATTGAGTACTCTTATTTCTTATTTATAATATAGAGTTTCATCACACCTTGTTATAATTTTTCTTAAGACTCAAAAGTTTTTATTAGTGATATTTAAGAACGAATGATTATTCTTATTTATAATATAGAATTGCATTATCATATTTTTTTTGCTGTGGATAATTTAATATCTTAAAAGATCTTTTTGATAACCAAAAGAACACATGATTACTCTTACTTATAATATAGAATCATCATCTTATATTATTTTATTTTTTTTCAATGTGGGATAATTTTAAGTTTGTATTCTTATTAAGAGTTTTTTTTAAAATTAAGAAAAAATTTGGTCGATATTTAAAAACAATGATTACTCTTATTTAGAGTATAAAATTTCATAACCTTATAATAATTTTTAGGGAGGGGGATTCAAACCTGTCCCAGGGCACAATTATATGACATTTATATTCAAAGGAAAACATTTTCTACCAAGAATCTAATTATTTCATTTTTATATTTTTTTTACGATAAGTTTTTGTTAAACAAAATTTAATGATTTTAAGATGAAAATTATAAAATATACATTAATATGATAGATTAAATATATTATTATAATAATTAAAAGATTTTTTACTTGATTTATTATTATTATTATTATTATACTTTCCAAAATTGAATTTTGATTTAACGGATCAATCATGTCGCTCGAAAAATTTCTCCTTTACGTGGATTTGTCATACATAAGTGAGAAGAAAACAAAAAAAATTGATTACGGAGCAGGAGCAGTATTTTTGAGAGTGCAATGTTGCAATCCCTCCACCCACCCTCTTTTCTGGTATTCAGATGCCAATACTCGTATAAGAGTCCAGTAGATTAATCAATCAACACAGCCCATTTTCAAAATAAACCCACACCAATTTACAAGTGGAGCAACCATTACCTTCTAGATTGGCCGTCACATACAAACTTATGCCTCCAAAAAAAATGTACAGGTACCTCCAATGTTTTATTTACTGAACTTGAGAAAATATAAATATGCCCACTAAAATAACCCAAGGCATACAAAATATTTAGGAATATTTTAATCAGAAACAAATGAATGAAACAGAATAACAAGTTAAGCCGATTCAAGTTGGTTGGTCCACTGTGAATAGCGAATAGCATGCCTTCTGAGCCACAGCTGATACATGACCATCTCAAAGGCATCGCCACTCCACAACAAATGACGTGCCGCTGCCATTCCCAATCTCCTCATCCTCTCATACCCTTGACCACCTTCCTCACTCGTGCGCTTCAACACGCTCTTCATTTCATCCACCCCCAATCCCGACCCCACAAACAACGCCATCTCCGACCACCGTATCACATCCATCAACGGCAAATCCTGTATCGGACGCTCACTGATCACCACCGGAACACACCCCTGCGCCATCGCCGCACTCAGTCTCGACATCCCCTCCACTTCGTATGTCATGAGGCAGAATTTGCTATCACCCATATTCTCCCACACCACCGCTTCATCCGAAACCTCAATCAGAAAATCGGCGTCGTCTTTAAGCGAATCGATCAACCCAGAATTCGAAGGTGTGTGATCGGATACAAAGTATCCAAGGTAGCGCGTGGCATCAGCGTTGACCCGGGGGGGCGAGGAGGAGGAGGAGGTGGATGGTGGGGGAGGGTGAGGTCCTTGTGGGGGACAAACTCAGACGCGGGGGAAGGGAAGGAGGAGATCTGGATAGCGTTTTTGCGGAGCTCGACGACGTTGCGGGTGGAGGCGGGGACGACGGCGCGGTGGGTGAGGTAGAAGTGGTCGGCGCCCAGGGAGCGGTCCCAGAAGGGAAAGGAGGTGCGGATGGAGTCGATGTGGCGCGAGAGGGAGCGGGTGAAGAGCGGAGGGAAGGGGAGGAAGAAGAGGGTGGCTTGGGAAGGGTGGGGGGTGAGGAAGGGGGAGGCGAGGAGAGAGGAGTAGAAGAGGGAGAGGGGTGGTAGGAGGGTTAGGGAGGTGTTTTGGGGTAAAGGGTAGATGAAGATCTTGAGGTTGGACTGCATTTGTTTGTAATCTGTGAACAGGGTATTTTTGGAAAAGTAAGGGTCGGTGTCGGCCGTGATGGCGGTGATCGCGGTGGTGAAGAGGAGGAGGAGAGAGGTAAATAAGGTGGTCATGGTTGAGTGCTTGGAAATGGTGAGTAATTTGGCAGACAATAATGCAATATGCAATGCTCTAGGGAAGAGTTTGGAATATAGTACTCCCAACACATCGAGGCTACTGGATATGTCATTTTCACCTTTTTGTTCAACTCCAAATTCTACCATAAGTAAAGCTAGGGAGTAGTACGTATTTTACCCTCCTTTGCATTTGCCGGTAAGGATGGAGTCTAATGGTTAAAATACGTGGTGTCATCTTGCAAGAGTGTTCTTGTGAAAGTTGTAGTTTGTCGTCTAAAGAGTGGATTATATGGTATGCGTGGTTCGTAAACTATTACGCACACCCAAAAATTTACCGGTAGCGGCGGTTAGTTACTTGTCACAAAAAAAAAGTTACTCCGTAATTCCATATTATGCCTTGACTAGTACACCTATGGGGCTATGAGCAAAGGACTTTCATCCAATTGTCATGTTTGAAATTATGCATGGAACGAACAAATCAATGCTTTTTTGTTTGGTACAGAGCTTTTTATAAAAAAAATGGGCAACATTAATGCCACTTGCTTTTTGTATAATGCCACGACAAATATGGGGTAAATGCAAAGGAGGCTACTATTCATCCACTCACAATTTTCGTGGCATTAGCTTTTGTGCCCGTGGCATTATGCTTCCACAAAATAATACTCCGTACTCAAAATATAAATAATTATCGAAATGAGGAGTTGTATCAAAATAATTTTCAAAAAATGGGTCGCGATAGCTTGAATATCTTTTGAAGGTTTAAACTCATGATCGGGATCTTCTGCTTGAGCTAGATTCAATAGAGAGGCTTGTACAATTGTACGGAGGACTCCGTAGTAATTTATACAAAGTACTTTTTTTCGTTTGATTCTTTATCCATAATTTTCCAATCTTCTCAAATGAATGCAAAGAGTTTTGGTTCTCCTTGGTGGACGGTGCAGTCATAGATCCATTTAAAGGCTTATTAGTAACATTGATCCAATTTGTCTTCATTTCGGGTTTAAGGATCCAAATAAATCATTTTCTAATCCAGATTGACTCGTATTTTATATACTCGAGCAAAATAATTAATTTTTTTTGAAGTGAAATCAATATCATTAATAATAAGCCATCCGGCATCTACAAACTATGTCAAATTGAACTGAATACAGATTTGTGAAAAATAAATAAAGAACATTATTGAGACAAAGATCAATATTAGAATAATGCGCTTCTGCATAGCCTTCTATATATCGCTATTTATTGACACAGCCTTTCGCGAAGGAATCTATAGATCTGATGAAATAGTCTCCATGATGATGAAACTTCTCTATTTTGACAAATAGTAGAGCGAGATCTGACCTCAATTGTATCGCCGTACGTAGGGATTCCATTGATGATCTTGCACATAGTTCTTGAAATTTAATAACTATACTATGTAAAGGACTGAAACCTCGAAATAAAGTAAAAACCTTGAAATAAAGGACGAAAACAACTCTCATAAAAGAGAGACTTTTATTGAATAAAATTTAACTAATAATTGAGATTAAAACAATTTTTGGGGACCATCGATTAATTATCGATGGAGTCCCCAGATTGAGGAGGAAAAGTAGGGTTTTTTTAGGAGAAAGAGGAAGAAAAACTAGGGTTTTTTTAAGTTATTACTCTCCCATTAGCAAAATAATTAAATAGAGCTACGGAGTAAAATTTTGGATGAACTCAAATTAATTTTATTTACCTGGTTTTAGTAAATTCTTAGGGCTCATTTGGTTCACCATGGGAAGATGAAGTTACCGGGAACTTAAATTCACGAATTTGTATTTCATGGAAATTACAAAAATATTGTTTGGTTGTCATGTGAGAAATGACTTCGTGCGAGAAGTTCTATACACCAAGGGGACTTGGTGAGTAAGTTCTTCCATTATGGAGGAAGTGGCAATTCTCATTAAATGAGCAACGAAACAACTCCCTGAAAATGCACTTCCCGATATTTTGCACTTCCCGGTAATTAAGTGAGTAACCAAACGAGCCCTTAGTGTTTACAATGTTGACTCCCAAATACGTGCTCTCAAAAAATAGGATTATACCATGTACAACCAAGGTAAAGTTGTCGAACTTTTGTATATATTTACTGAGTTTATACAAGTTTCTGATCTGGATTGTAAGCTTTTTTGAGCTTAAACATTTATGTGATTTAACTCGACAACTTTACTCTCACTCATTCCTTAAAGCTTTGGATAGTGGATTGCGCAAGTCTTTATTTTGAAGTCCCCATGTAATTTGGCTTTAGTCTTGATCAAGGATCAAAGTTAACTAGAACGGTTCCTAACATCCTATAATTGTTCGATGACAACTCTAGCATCACTTTGCAAGTTTGGATCATCTAACGAGTTGTCAAATCAAAAGATCTGAACTTTAAACGTTTACAACCACATATCAAGAAGGAAACGCGAACACACCCCATATATTTGTGGAGTACGCCAACAAGTCGGAGACGCATCCCCGAACACGGTATTGAATCATTGTAAGTGATTGCCATGAGTCACAAGTGCACGCGCGGGAATAACAAAGTCCACATTTAAGGGTACTATATATACGGTATTTCGGAAGGTGTAGGATGCCACGTAAAATTTGAGAAGGTTCGGATGTAAGGTAAAAATACTTGGTTATTTTTTTTTTTTTAAAGTGAGGGTATCACGGGAAAAATAGAAAAGTCAAAGAGTTTATTGAGGAAAAAATAGTATTCATTTCGTGTCAATCATTTGTTGTCATTTGATTAAAATACAATCACCACGTATACTACATATGGAAGACACCGAGACGGAGGGATAATCCGTAATGCGAGAGAGGAATACGATGGTTGAAAGTTGAAGGAGTCTTGAAAAGTAAGCAAGTCACCGTCGTCGTCCTCAATTGAAGTCCTCTCTCCTGCAATTCATCTCTCTCCCTCCCTCCCTCCTTCCTTCCTTTGGGGTTCGCACACAACTTCACGCCTATCCATCCATTCTTCAAGGTACAAACTGCAAACAACCGTCTTTCTTTACTCTATTCTCACTCTCTGCTTCCGTGATCTACTCTCTCTCTCTCTCTCTCCGCCCGATCAATTCAAGTTGCCTTTCAGTTCGACTTCCTTGTCTCATTTTATACCTAATTTCATCAACTCTCCATTTTCCCCTTTTCAATGCTTACTGCTTTAGGATTATGCATACGGGATTCTTATGACTTAATTTGGAACGTGACCCTTTCTTGATTCATTCATAGCTCTTGTAGATATAGATATACTTGTGGTGAATTACTAAGATGTACGAGTACGGATTAAAATTTTGGTGTCTATGTATCCCTTGAGATTACCCGTGGAGACTTTGAAGTTGGTTGTAACTTGTAATTGTTGGAATTTGTCAATTCTCCAATTCCAAGAAAAATACAAAGTACTGTATGTAGCTATAATCCTTTGCCAGCAGCTACTTATAGTTTCAGTGCTTAAATTGTTTATGACTCAAGACACGTTTAATGGATTTACAAGGCTAAACACTTGATAGGTTGTAGAGTCTAATTACAAGCCAATAATCGCGAATAATGATTAGATCCGCCATGCTTTACGAAGCCTAGCTTGGTGTAGAATGATGATCAATGGGGAATTTTTTCAGTGGGGGTGTCAACTTTCCGTACCGCAATAAAAAATAACGTGGCTTAAAGGTGCAACTCATGCTACTCTTTTGAGGTTTTATGTCTGGGACATTGGGTGTAGGAGTATTATCCACTTAATATCACTCGAGTTAGTAGTTACACGATTTCCCACAAGTTGGTAGCAGGGAGAAGATGAAGCCTTTTGTGTCTTGTTCCCTTAACTGATTTCAACCATAGGGAGAAATTTCATATATTTATACCTCTTGAGTATGTTACTCTCAAACTCGTCTAGAAGTGACACGGGTACGTGTCCATGTGTTAGACTTAGTCTTTATGACACATAGTTTGGCCTGAAATAAGGTTTTGAAGTGTAATTCCAATGTCCGAGTATGATAGTCGGACACCAGTTCACATGGGAATGAGAAGGGTCGGAATAACATAGGCTCCGGATATACTTTGAAGGCAAGGTAAAAATTATTTAGTAGTGTCTTATAGAATTGACTGCTTTAGCTTTTGGTTACATCTCTAGATGCTAAGATTTCCGGCAATATCTAAATAGCAAAATATTGGAGTAAGTTTTAGTGTCTACACGTTGCTCTAAAAGTCTGCTGGCACTAATTGATTTCTGTTCTTTTGAATTGTGTTATTTCCAATGCTGAAGATGAGTGATAACTTGATGGAAAAAGTAATCTCTTTGGGTGAGCGCCTAAAGATCAGTGGGACTGAGGTTGGGCAGAAGATGACCGCTGGTGTCAGCTCTATGAGTTTCAAGATGAAGGAGTTCTTTCAGGGGCCTAATCAAGCTGATAAGATTGTCGAGGAGGCAACTGCTGAAACTCTTGATGAGCCAGATTGGGCAACCAATCTCGAAATATGTGACCTGGTTAATCATGAGAAAATTAACAGTATTGAGCTGATTCGAGGCATAAAGAAGCGTATCATGCTGAAGAACCCTAGGATTCAATATCTGTCCTTGATGTTGCTCGAAACTATTGTTAAGAACTGTGAGAAGGCCTTCTCTGAGGTGGCATCTGAGAGGGTTCTTGATGAAATGGTCAAGCTGGTTGATGACCCTCAAACTGTTGTTAATAACAGGAATAAGGCTCTTATGTTGATTGAATCATGGGGAGAGTCCTCAAATGAGCTCAGATATCTACCTGTTTTTGAAGAAACATACAAGGTATGTTGCTTTATCTAATAGACACCTGTCTTCAATGCTCCATTTTTCAGCTCTATTGATTTTTCACCTTCTGGTTGCAGTTTGTCAATTTATATTCTTTTTGATTGAGGCTGTTTGTCAAATACTCTCTCCATTCCATTTAATTCTATACAATTAATTAATACCTTACATAAATGTATATAATCTAGTGGAATGGAGGAAGTATATAACTGGCGAAAAACTTTCTTATGGTCAAATATTCTGTTTGGTGACCATTCATTTTCAGAACTCTAAGCCTCCATTGATTTGAGGTTCATAATCGGTTGAACATTCATAAAAACTGTGCAATCTGTAAAAATATTCAGTGTCATTCAATAATATCCGCTGCACTGTGTAAAAGCACACCTACTGGCGTAGTGTGTGTCAGTGTGTGAGTGACTATAGTACATCTATCTACATCAGAGCATGGATCGGATATACGATTTTCAGATCGCATACCCTCTCAAAAAATCCAATCCAAAATGGACTTAAGTATCGGTATCCTAACTTAAAAATCCAATCCAATCCAAAATAGATCGGTATCCTAACTTAAGTATCCGGAAAAAAGGGATTGGATATCTGATCCCTATCCACTGGACTTACAAACAGCTATAAATCTAAGTAATAAAATTTCATTCCAATTTAACATTTTCACATTTGGGCATACCACCAATTTAGATCTGACTACTGTTACACGAGTACTATTAAGAAGTGTCAAAACTAAGGTCAACAACAACATGAGAGCCTTAGTCCAAAATGATTTGGGGGTCGAGTAATATGAATTATTCTCCAAATCGTCTCCAATAAAACACTCATATAAAAAGGCATAATAGTAGTAATATATTGAAAACACATACTTTCAAGCTCAAAATAAAGTTAAAAAACGTTACTAAATTATTTACTCTTTATTTAAGCAAAAAAGATAATTGTAGTAATAATACATAAACATCATAAGAGCCTTAGTCCAAAAAAGATTTGGAGTCGGTTAACCGTAATTATAAAAAGTAAAAAGATAAGAGATAGTCCTCAAATATTATCAAATCACTCCAATTCTCTCCCTCTACATCTATCTATCCGACGCTATATCTTCTATTCTTCTCCAATCCCAAGAAAGCTTATATCGTTCTCAATCACTCTTATCTATGTCTGATTAGATCTTCATCTGCCCCTCGCCAACCTATGCGCCCTCCATTCTTAAGCCTTCATACCAGTACATCAGCCGGCTTCTTTCTCACATGACCAAACCATCTTAACCGATTTTCCATCAACTAATGCTTTACTTTTTTTTTCTAATCACCTTATTTCTAAGTTGATCATTTCTTGTATGACCACACATCCATCTTAGCATACACATTTTTGCCACCTTCATATTTTTGCAGTATTTGCAAATGTACCGCCCAACTTGTCATACAAACGTGAATGCCTATTTGTTGTTCGGTAAAATTTGGGCTTGCCATATAAAAGTGCACACCTAACTAATGTTCGGTAAAATTTAGGCTTGCCATATAAAAGTGCACACCCAATTATTGTTCGGTAAAATTTGTCCTCTAATTTGTGATGCACACCTTGATCACATAGTAACCCCGTTGCGCCCTTCCTTTTCAACCATTCCGCCTTAATCAACATTACCGTCTAATTCTTCATCCTTTTGCATAATTGACCCAAGCTAACGAAAAAACTCCCATCCTCATATAACATTCCCATCAAAAGTGATTGTACCCGCCTCTTACCACTATTTTCGCTAAATGTACACTCCAAATATTTAGTTTTACTCCTTCTTAACCTAGAACCACGAGTTTCTAAAGTATGCCTCCAAAGTTCCAAGTTCCTTTCAACTTCGCTCTTCATTTCATCAATCAATATTATATCATTTGCAAACATCATACACCAAGGAATGCCATCTTGAATTGGCCTTGTCAATTTGTCCTACTATGACAAAGAGGATAGGACTGCGAGTAAGGCTTGGTGGAATAACGATTTTGAATGATTGAATATCTGAATTCGATCCGATGTCCGGAAACTTCAGATACGGATTTCCGATCCGAAATTTTTTCGGATGGGATACGAATCGAATAGTCGCATTTTACTGGACTAATGAGCTCAGATGAAACATCTATCCCGGAAAGCAATAGTGCATTCAATTCTTAACACTCCTTCACATAGATAAAATTGATTCTGCAAAATTGGATTATGCAGACTAAAAAAATCACAAAAAAAGGGTTTTCTCTAGTGATTATGCAGACTAGGGATGATCCCATCAAATTTCCTGATTGTTATGATTAACTATTTTACTATCTCTCACGCATCCTGTTGCCTTTGCATGGCTTTTATAGAGCTTGAGATCACGAGGAATCCGGTTCCCAGGGCGTGATGATGAGAGTTTGGCGCCGATTTTTACTCCTCCACGGTCCGTCTCTGAAGCAGAAACAAATGCAACTCGTGCGCAGAGTGACATTCCTGCAGAGACCTACTCGGCTGAGGTGATTAAAGTAGCATTTGATGTGGCACGAAATTCTGTTGAACTTCTTACAACTGTTCTATCATCTTCTCCACAACAAGATGTCCTGCAGGTATCAGTTTTCCCATCATGTTTTTGAACTACTTTTACCGACTTATATGGTCTTACTTTGTTACTGTTACAGAGCGAGTGGCTGGTAGTCTCTTTTTTTTGGAATACTCTAGGATGATGTATGGATTGACCAATCAGAGAAGTGAGGAATGCCTGTCATAGGGATTTGGTGAAGTGGGTGACTATTTGTAAATCTAGTTTTATGGACTTCATTACATGTGCAGCTTATATTGCGTCAGTTCATTATACTTCGTATACGATATTTTTCTTATTCAAGGTGGCAATTAGACTTTTGACTTTAAGCTATTTTTTAAAAGGAAATTCATGAAACTTTATATCCATGGAGGTACATATCGGTTTGAGTTTTCATCTCGGGATTGGTTTCATGAATTTCCTTAAATTAAATTAAATATGTTAATATCTAAATCTCTTGGCTACCTTGCTATAGAAGCAGCCGATACTGTCTCAAATTGTGAATGTGGAAATCTTTATAAGGGGCTGTGCCACGGCTGATATGTATTGTACAATATTAACTTTAATTATTTCAAGAGATGTTATAAGATTTTGATGAGTGTCTCAAATTGTGAAAACCAAATACTATATAAATTACAGAGGAAATATTTTAAAAGGTTCATCAGTGAGCTGCTTGGTGATTGTTATTTTTCATTTCTTGGTGGGGAGGAACTTTGATTAGAATATCAGTGTGATCATGGGAAGGTGAATGTGTGGGGGAATGTCTGTTGTTTGTAGTCTGTTAATTGGAGCTTCATATCAGATCAAAATTCCGAACTATTATTTGCAAGCCTGTTTGCTAATGCCATCTTGTCCATTCCTTTTTACCTCACATTGGGGATATCAAGTTAGTGCTTAAGGGGTTCATTTTCTGCTTGTGTTATAAACTGAAGCGACGTAATAGTAAGGAGCTGGATTTGTAGTTCCTTTCATTTTAGAAAAAAATGTTTTCCCCATCACTCCTTGGTCGACAAGATCTTCTGAAATGTACCTTATTGACTGTGTTTCATGTATGTTCCTCATCAGTCATTGTGCCTTATTGACCAATGTGTTGTTTCTTCCCTTTATCAGGATGACTTGACTACAACGCTGGTGCAGCAGTGTGGGGAGTCTCAGACATCGATTATGAGAATCATTGAGACAGCTGGTGATAACGAAGCCCTCCTATTTGAGGCGTTGAGTGTGAATGATGAGATTCAGAAAGTCCTCTCCAAATACGAGGACATGAAAACACCGTCGTCGATGGTGGCATCAGCAGCACTGGAGCCAGCCATGATCCCTGTGGCGGTTGAACCGGAGGAGTCACCACGTGCTGCAAAAGAAGATGCCCTTGTAAGGAAAGCAGGAAGCGGAGGGCGCAGCGCATCTCAAGGTGGTGGGCAACATGATGATATGATGGATGACCTCGATGAAATGATCTTTGGCAACAAGTCAGGAACGACTTCTTCAGGTGGTGGGGGTGTTGAGCCAAAGAAACCAGATGCGGCGAAAGATGATCTCATTTCCTTCTGACCTGTGCCATGTACAATGTAAAAAGGAATAATAGTGTCGGATATGGGTTGTGCTCAGTGTGCTGTATTGGGGTTAGACATTATGTAGGACTATAATTGCAAATGCGTTTTTATGACTGAACTGAGAAGTGGCAAGGTATAGCAATGCGCTTGGGTTCATGCGATAATGTGCCACTCTTTAAATTGGAACAAGATTCATGTAATGTTTGGCATTTACACTCGTCTCACAGCTGAGATGTTCGTTTATGTTCGGTTGCTAACTTGATTATTATTTTGCTCCACCCATGACCCCTGAGATGCATACCTTCTCCATAAGAATTATAGGTGGAAAGTACTCCACAAGGCATTGTTCTTTTTTCATTGAAGCAGGGTGAACTGAATTACAATGAACTTGAATTGAAGTGGACAAATAGTTAAGGTAAAATGTTTTTTTTTTTTTTTTTTTGCCAGCAAAGAAAAGCATCGGATTACATGCTGTTTGGGTTATCGAAACCCATATTACATCCTTTATTGAAATTAAAAACGACATCACAAGCTCCTACTAATAAAACAATAACAATAAGAGAAAGACGTCGGGTGATTGTGATGAGTTGATGCTGAACGGATCCGTGAACATGAGTGTCTTCATCCCCATTATCAACACAGCTGCCGACTCCCAGGTACCATCCACCCATATGAGTCGTAAAGTGACGAGGCCAAGATGCACTTACGCACTTCCGAAAAAGGCGTAGAAAGAAACGGGTGAGAGCAAAGCGATTAGGCCGGTCTCTAATGGAGAAAAATCTCCTACACCTTGAGGATCGAACTCTACCATCATACGACCAAAGAACCAACCAACATGCATAGAGCCGAGGATAAGGGCAACCCACAAGCCAAACTCTGAAAGGAAAAGCGAATCCAGGACCAGTTAGTGGTCGTGACAACCCTCACCCAACGCAGACAAGCCTCCATAAGGAGACTCTTATTCTTAAAAAGAGCGAAACTTAAGCTTATAATTAAGAATCTACTAAAAATAACAGCTATACGAGAGGTCATTATTAGAGAATGCCACCGGGGATCCAACCACAACAGACACCCAAACCACCATGAAAAGACACCAGACCCGAAACCATCCTATATAGAGCAAGATCCAAGTTCGTCTAGGCAGAAGACCCACCACACAATCATTGTCCAGCAAGGCCAAAGAAAAACCAAGAAAACCAACAGATAAAAGACACGGTCCTTACAACCCCAGACCTAAGACCGAACAACCCGACAAAACCAATCGGAAACCAAACCAAGTCGAAAGAACTCAAACCAAACCGTAAACAGCCTGACCAACCAAAACACTAACTAAAACCTAAAAGACAAAACACAATCAGACACCCTAACCAAACAACCAAACACCGACGCGAAACTGGAGGGTGGGGGAGGGGGGCGAGGGGAGGGGGGAACACCCACCAGTAGAGGTCAATGACGGGGAGGGGGCCGACACAGGGGAAAGGGAAGCCGGTCGCCGGAGGGCGGGGGAGGGGGGCGAGGGGAGAGGGGAACGCCCCGACGAACGCCGGCAGAAGACATGCGCGACGGCAAGGACACGTGATTGGAACGAGTCGTCAACGAATCGGGTCAGCGACGGATCAAGTCGGCGACGGCGATCAGGCAAGGAGGGTGCCGGCCATCACCAAAAGAAAACACAAAAGAAACAAAAGGAGACTTACTGGACAAGAGGGACCGGATGATGATCATCACTGACAAGACGAAAACGGGGAGGAAAAAACTTAATAGGAATGGAGAAGGAGAATGATGGTCTCATCAGCCGGCCGGAGATTGACCAAAAGACGGTCAAAACTCCGGCCAGGCAAGGGGAATGGGTGGCTGAGAGGTGGTTGGGGCGGCAGCTTCAAAAGTTAGGGTTTTTTTTTTATTTTGGGGAAAAAGAGGGGAAAGGGAGCTGATGTTAGAGAGAGAAAAAAAGAATTGGAAAAACCTATCAGTGTTCAGTTAAGGTAAAATGACTTGTGAGATAGTCCCACTATCATTTTTCTCATTTACAAGACACTTCCTTTTATCCACCATAACTTGTCAAACTTCTTGAGTTTATCATCCAAGAAGTAGATGCCTTTAAGTTCTGAAAGACAGAAATTTACTACAGCTTTGAAATGTCATATTCTAGACTTTAGAGAGCTTCATCATTGGCAGCTGAAGTTTGACATAGCCAACTCAAGGGCAGGTACAACCTAAAAGCGCTCTCAAGAGATGACTAACGAGATTGCCTTACTGGAGGATATAAGTCTAGAAGTAGTCTTTCTCAAACAGGAACAAGAAAAACTAAATGAATAGATTGAGTCAGTGTTCGTTCGCCTCTTGAGAGTAATCTTCTATTCTCATGTGATGATTGATATGGAGAAATCCACGTCAAGTTATCATCAACCAATGAACGGTTTGGTCAACTGAAGGCCTTTATTGCCCGGTGCTTAGAAATATCAGTACAAGTGCGGAGTGACAGTAGCTTACATTGTAGATCACCAATCCGAGCAACAGAGTTCATAAGCTTTAAGGTCCGGCTCACACGGTTCAACATAACCTCACTGCATGCTGAAACCAGAACAAACACTGACGGGACCCCCAAGAGTCTTGACCCCACGTAAAGGCGTAACAATGGTAGGGGGAAGACACTCGGGTACCTGCTCCTAGGGTCTTCAGTAGGCTAAAAAATCCAGTCTTGTCGACATTGAGAATTGAGATAAAGGCCATATCAGGGACCGCCTTCCATAATTAGCCCCAAAACTTTCCCTCAACCAAGGTATCCCCCACAATAGTACCATCATCTAAATATCAAGCCCGCAAACTCAAGTCAAAGGAAACTCTGATATAAAACCAAGACAAAAGGCAGAGGACCAAAAAAGTCCCCCACTGGACTCCCTAACACGACCGAAAGGCGTGATCCTCATAATATAACATAGCATGACTCGAGTAGCAAAACCGAACCCACAAGAAAGGACATAATAATGAGGCGAACATTGCATATCATAACCTCGCGGTCGACCAAGTTGAAGGCATTTTGGAAGTCAACCAACTACATGGAAATGCCCACATCAGCACCACAATCTTCAACAAATGATTCACGACGGGCGGTATAACCTCTCCCCCACCAGAAACTTCAACCCCAAATTGAAAACCATCAAAATAATCACCCAAAGAAGGACCAATCAAAATAACACCAACTTTAGACAAGGCGTCTTCAAATAGTACCCTCAACAATAGGCCGAATACCACCACTTGGTCTAACAAGCGCGGATAGAGGAGCATTAGCAATGTACTCACTCAAAACCGGCGGGCAGCTGCCCCCAAGAAAGAGATTGACTACCCGAGTGATAAAGGCGATTGATTCATCATAAAAGCAACAATAGTACCCTCAAACAGTCTAAAATACGTTGATCACGTACATCTCTCCCACAGGACGTGCCATGCGAGAAGCTCCTAATCTTGTCCAAAACAACGGTCGCAGGAGCAACCAGGGGATGGTGTTCGGGAGGCAAGTTTAACAAGATGAGGGATGGGTAGACACATACATACCGTGCTAAATTACTCTATCTGATTCTTACGAATCGTTATATTTGTCTTTTTTGACATATTCAATTGAATTGTTACATTTCTATAATGATTATGTTTTTGTTGGTGGAGATACTTTTATTTTATTGGTGAGATCTATCATCCACACTCACAACCTTCTTATTTGTGCAAAGAGTAAATGTTGATCCTGTTTGGTTAGTGGCGAATCCGCCAAAAATTGGCATACTTTGACAAAAAAAATGTCAATATTAGTGTTTGGTAAATGACGGATTGTAATAACATATTAGAGCTGAATATGCCGTAGCATTTAAACAATTTGCTAATCTAAAACAACTAATTATCAAACACATTAATACTTTTTGCTAATTAAATCTATTTAATCAAAACCGTCAATTGTTTTCACTAGTCAAATTTGCTTTGTAATATGTTAATATTATTTCGACGTTCGTCTAAAAATTGAAGGGAGTACTAAATTAAGTAAAATTGAGAAGTGGAGCAGGAGTAGGAAGTGAGAGAATCAGTAGGCAATGGCGAGTAAACAAACCTCCCCGATCTTCATCATTTTCCTCTCCCTCCTCACTCTCTCCTTCATCTTCATCTTCATCCTCTCATCATCCTCATCCTCATCCTCATCCTCAATCCCTAACCCTAACCCCTCTTTCGACTCCTCCTTCGTCTCTTCTCTCTCCCATTTCCTCGCCCACACCCCTCCCCGATCCCCAGTCGACACCATCCCTTCCCCCGACGCTTTCGACTACGCTTCCGCCATCGAAAGGCTCGACAATTCCATATGGCGCACCGAAGTTTCCAGAATTTCGGAGCCCAACCTAGCTTACCCTGCTACTGCTCTGCCTCTTAGGGTTTACGTCTACCAAATGCCCCACAAATTCACCTACGATCTCCTCGCGTTGTTCCTCAACACCTACAAGGATGCCTCCACCTCCAATCTCACCTCCAATGGCAGCCCTGTGCATCGCCTCATTCTTCAGCATTCCGTCGATTACTGGCTCTGGGCTGATCTCATTGCTCCTCCCTCCAACAGGCTTCTGCGCAATCTCGTCGTCCCCGTCGACAATCAGGAAGATGCTGATTTGTTTTATATCCCCTTTTTTACTACCATCAGCTTCTTTCTGTTGGAGAAGCAGGAGTGCAAGGCTCTTTACAGGGTGTGAGTGCTTACTTCTTTGTTTCATCTCCATTTATGCTCCCTCCCTCCCCACTAATGATCTTATTAATTATTGTTATGGACAAATGGTTGTATTTAGGTCTTGGGTAGACCCTCTTCGTTTGGACTTAATTCCACTTCAGTTCTGCTTGTTTTAGTCGATAACAATAGCTTCTTACTTTTGAAAATGCCATGAGTAGCAGCCCTTTACTCGAGGAATTCACCATTAGAGTTTCCAAAGAACAGGGTCTTACTCCTTTATATGTAGGATTTAGTAGGCCTGGTTCTTTTGGACTTAAATTCAGTTCAAGTCCCATAAGTTTGAGCATTTGGAGCTTCTGGTTTGCGAGTTTGTGATGCTTACGTGTAGATTGCAACTTCATGCTTTCTACAGAAAAAAAAATGAATTTTAAATTTTATGCTGCGTTGTAGGAAGCTTTAAAGTGGGTGACTGATCAGCCGGTGTGGAAGCGTTCAGGGGGAAGAGACCATATACTGCCTGTTCACCACCCCTGGTCGTTTAAAACTGTCCGCAAGTTTATGAAAGCTGCTATCTGGTTACTACCTGATATGGATTCTACAGGAAATTGGTTTGTGTTGCCTCTCTTGCTTGCGTTTTGACTGTCTTTTTCCTTGTAGAAAATTACATCAGTAACTCGATTATTTTGTATTCGTATTTAGGTATAAGCCAGGTCAGGTTTATCTTGAGAAAGATGTTATTCTTCCATATGTTGCCAATGTGGAATTTTGTGATGCTACATGCCTGCGAGAAAATGAATCAAAGAGAACCACACTGCTATTTTTTCGTGGAAGGCTTAAAAGAAATGCGGTAAACATTTTCCAAAGTTTCACGAATACAGTAATTTGGCTTATTATAAAGCTTTTTTTTTGTTGTTTTTGACTTTCTTTGACACTTGTCACTTCAATTTCTCCTAAAGAAGATTTTAAGTAGAGATGAATGTTTTCACTGTACTGAAGGCTGAAGCTATTTATGCCTACCTATCATGCTCGATTTCAGACTAACGATTTTAGTAGTTTATTCTCAAATCAATTGGTGAACCGTGGTAATATCAGGCTTTAATATGTGTCATTCTCCCAGCTGCTCTATGTGACTTTACGTCCTCTCCATCTTCCTGACCATGTGATTTGAAGGCCACTTGTGTTTTTTCAGCTCATTTGCTTCTTTTCTTTGTTGTTTTTTTTTGTTTTTTCATGCTTGCCCTTACTCAAAGGAATATAATTTTTTTTTTGTATTCTTTTACTGGTGAGTGGTGACTGCACTAGATGGATTCCCTTGCTGTGACAGTAGAACAAAATAGTGGTAGTTGTAATGTCTTATACATCGCAATTCTGATTCTTATAACTGCCCTCACTTCAGGGAGGGAAAATACGTTCAAAACTTGTGGCAGAGTTATCTGGTGCTGATGATGTAGTGATTGAGGAAGGGACGGCTGGGGATGCTGGCAAAGCTGCAGCTCAAATTGGGATGCGCAAGTGAGATATAAACATCTAACTTCAGGAGGATTAAGCTGCTTTAATGATTTGTTTTTATTCCAATGCCTAGATTATGCTCATCTGCTTGCCTACTCTAGTTGCAATTCAGCCTATTTTTGTTGTCTGCTGCTGAGATTTGATCAAAGGCTGTTGGGATAGAAACTCAGTTACATTAATGGACAGAGAAGATCTAAGTAATAAGTATCTTACCGTTGGTTTATTTGGCTTGGTAGGTCTATCTTCTGTTTGAGCCCAGCTGGTGATACTCCTTCGTCTGCCAGACTGTTTGATGCTATAGTGAGTGGGTGTATCCCTGTTATTGTCAGTGATGAGCTGGAGCTTCCATTTGAAGGAATAATCGACTACAGAAAGGTATGCATGGTTTTAAACTGTGCCACTGTAACATTTTACACTTTTGCTGCTGCTATTTTTGAGGAACTATTGATTCCTTTTTTTTTGAAGGCCATGCATTGTTTTGTTGTTTTGGCGGGGTTTGGGGAGGGGAAGCTATTTCAGAAACAAACTATAAATCAGAAACAAACTATATAGATTGCAATTGTGAGTTCTGCTGCTGTCTTCTGTTGTTGAAAGGTAAAGAACCATTTTAGTTTTCAGGCTTGTTGTACCTCACTACCTTGATGGATCCTGTAATTATAACTTACCAAACATGTTATTGATGAGAATAGAATGTTAATCTTAAATAACGCAGTGCCACTAAAGAGGCCCCTTCCCCCAAGTGGGGTGCTCTTACTTTCTACACCAATAGTATACAATAATCTAGTGCCTCCCATCAACAATGTGTTTGTTTCAGAGTTGTTATTTTATGGTTCTGACTTATGAGCAGTGAAAGTAATTTTCTTTTAGTTACTTTCTCTCCAAGTTGGTGAAGCACAGAAGCAGTGTTGATCTTGTCCTCCTCCACTGTATGGCATTACACATTATGAGTATGCTCTCAGTAAGATCAAAAGAGTGACAGACATGAGGATGACTTTCCAAAGAATCAAAGATCTTATATTTTATTTATAATACCCAGAACCAGGCATTTGATTGTTGAATTTTTCCCACTGAGTTTTGTCATCTGGAACTTTAGTAGGGGAATTTGAAGTACTGATAGGATTTAACTACTTTCTGGTTTCTTTGAAGAATTTGGGCGTCCTACACTGGAGTTAGGAAAACATAGAAATTCAGATGCCATTGCTACTTCGAGTGAATTGTTACATGTGAATTTACAGCTACAATTGTCCGGATAAAGATTTTCAAATACTTAAGTTCCTTTGAACAAAATCCAAATAAAGGTTTTGTAAAGAGCCTTAATTTAAGGCTTTCTTTAAACAGTTTAGTGTCTAACAGAGAAATATTTTAGAGAGGATCTTTTATAGAAGAAAGATGTTGAAAGACGAAAGGAATTCAGTCAGCAAAGGATTTGTTGCGGTAACATAGCACTCTAGAAACCTGTGGCTTGTTAGGTAATCCTGTATTTTGTAGCCGAAAGAAGAAATCTCAGTCTATGCGAATGTTCCTTTTGAATCTGCCACTGCATCTAGTTTGCAGTCTAACTGTTGTAATTGTTCCTCTTTTGCTGCTTGATATGGAGTAGTTCATGTCCTCCTATAAGCAGTGCGTGGGAGTCTTCATTGTCTTACTATTACACAGATCAGACTCAGACTTATAAATAGGAGGGTGGAGAAACTGATAAGCTTCTGATAGATTTTTCTGTGTGTTTTCTGAATGTTTGGATTGTATCTAGAAGTTGCCGACTAATTGAATTAAATTTTGAATGTGTTATCGCCCTGATGGTAATTAGTAAGCCTTGAATCAGCATTTGTTTTGCTGCTGTGGGTGCAGATGGCTCTTTTTATCTCATCAAGTGATGCCTTGAGACCTGGTTGGCTTGTATCACATCTCAGAGGAGTCAGTGCTTCAGATATTAAATCTAAACAAAACTATTTGGCCAAGGTTTGTGATTCTACTGTAATGACAAGTCATTTATTTTGGTATCTGTTGTAAGCTGTCTTCTCTATGATAGAACAATCCTGTGTCTGTGATGTACTAACTGGGTACTAAACACCTTTGTGAGCGTAAGCAAGAGTGAATGACGGCTTTTCATGCATTTGACGGGCATTAAATGTAAACTGCAGTACTCGAGGCATTTTGTGTACTCAAGTCCTGCACAAGCGTTGGGTGCGGAAGATTTGACATGGAGAATGGTTTGTTGCTAACCTAACAATCTTTATTGTAATCCTAATTGAAAAGAAAAGCAGCTAACATGAGTGAGGTGGCAACAGATTGGAGGGAAACTGTTGAACATCAAACTTGATATCAGGAGAGCGCAACGTGTTGTTCCGGAATCAAGAAGCGTGTGCAGCTGTGAATGCAGACGATCCAATTCCAGCATCCCAACACCCGTGTCGTGATTTTGGCTTCTTACGTATGTATTATGGTGGTGGTAGAGGCTAGAATTTGCGACAATATTTGGGTTGTATCTATTGGATTTATTGTTTTTGAAGTCTGCATATTTTAAGCAGAAAGCAGTAGGTAGAAGAGGGGGAGGAGGTTGGAATCTAGAACCAAATGTTGATGGCACTTCCGTTGTAGGAGTAGTCTACTACCAAGTGAATGATTGGTGTCCACTACTCATTATCATTATCAAGTAGGAGTATGTAGTCAAGGGTGTTGAATAATGGCGCCCACCCCACTAATCAAATGTTATTGTAATCCCTCACTTGACGCCTTAAATTTGGGTACTAATACTACTACTACTACTTGAATGAGTATTTTATTTTATTGGTGTTTTTGCCTTTCTGTAGTGTAGACTGTAGACTGTAGACTGTAGAGTGTGCCATAATAATGAGGGAATATAAACCAGGGGAAGGCGGTGGCACATGCACATGAACATGAACATGATACACTTACAGTCTTACACCCTCACCAACGTTGGAATCCCATCTCATACCACTTAGTAGTAGGACCCACTGAGAGTGAAGAAAGCAAATACGGAGTGGAGTACGTACATCAGTACATGTGTGGAGTATTTGTTAATACTGTGAAAGTGGATAATAAAGGTAATTGAGGACAGAACTGGGAACTAACCTTTCATTACGTATGGTGTTCTGAGCTAACTGCCAAGTACATGTGTATTATCCTCTAGCTTAACCACGATAGAGAGGAGTGGTTTGTGGTGGCACACAAATGTCATGTCATCTTAATCCAAACTCGTTACAACAAGCGCTAGTTTTTCTGTTACTCCGTACATTTTAGTAGAATTCACATACGGATCAATAAGGTTGGGCTTTGGTCGGGTCAACTTTGTATCGGATTACTTTCATGTCATAAAAATTGGGTTGATTTCAGGTCAGTCATAGTCACTTTTTAGAGATGTGAACTCGTTTACTATAATAACCATCGAGTCGGTTTCAAGTTACGTCGTATAAATTCAGATTTGGATGCCGGGTTCAAGTTGAGCTATTCATGTTAGGTCTTGTTAGTTTTGCCATGTCTATATTTTCCTAAACTTCTAAAAAAACAAAAATGGACCATTGTCAATTACTCCCTCCATTTTTTTTGATTAGCCCCATATGAATTTGATATAAATTGAGTTTTTCTACATGACGCCCCTGAACTTTTCACTTTTCTACGTGGTACCCCTACTCTTTCTATGTGTATACATGGTACTCTTGAACTTTCCTATTAATTTAATTGGTACCTCTGAAAGGTTTTTTTCATCATGTTTTGTCGTTAAATTATGTTTGTAGCTTAAATAACGACTTCAATACCATTTAACTTAAATAATTAACAAGTAATTGAGCTTAAATTAAGTGTTACCATTTGATTTGACAATATAACACCAAAGATATACTCATTTTAGATTTGATGCATAACTGCGAAAACATACAAGAATGTTAGTTTAAGTTCAATTTTAGGTTAATTAGGCATGTTAAATGACATTTAAGTTTTAATCTTGAACAAAAAAAAGGTAATTTAGTGTCAAAGTTTGACGGAAGAAAAAGTTTATGGGTACCAATAAGGTAATAATAAAGTTTAGGGGTACCAACGATGTTTATAATGAAGTACAAGGGCACCATGTAGACACGTAAAAATGGTAAGGGTACCATGTAGAAAAATGAAAAGTTCAGGGGTACCGTGTAGAAAAACCCTAAATTTTAAGAAAAAGTAAAAAATTAAGAAGGTATTGACGATATGATGCATGTGATTATGATAAATACTAATGAAAACATTTCCATAAGGAGAAATGAAGTTAACCTAAAAAATACTTTAAAAGAAAAATGTAGCTAAATAAAAAAAATGGAGGGAGTACTAATTAGATGAAAAAAGATTCAGGTAGATTCTTAAGTTGACTATTGAATTAAGGTACAGATTATTGAGTACTCGTATATCCCCTATTCACTAAACCAAAAATCAAGGGGCAAAAATGACTTTTCGACTTTCCTGCCTAAATGATTTTCACAATTATGGAAACTATATCTCTAATCAAACAATTTTATTTCAGCTTTTAAGACCCAATTTAATGAATTATTACAAGATAGACATCATGCATTCATAATCATATGTTACAATATTTATTTCAACAAAATGGGCCCAATGATATAACAATTAATTTTAATTTTTTTTTTTGTAACTTAAAATATTAAGTTAATAATTTTTTAATGACACGTTATCGAAACGGGTCAAAAATTTTAGATCAATGAGCCATATTCACAAGTCAAGCCAAAATTTACTTGAACTATTTTCTAATTTTAAAATTTTCTATTTAATCCTAATCCACTAAAACTTATAAATAAATAAATTTATGAAAAATATTCTACTAAACGCTAAATTTAGAAAATTCTGTGTAATCTTTTCAAATATAGGTTCGATAATGATTAAATATGATAAGAACAATACTGTTGAATATGATATAAATAAATAAATTCGACCTAAAATGAGTAAAACCTCATATATCCATTTATTTATTACTTATATTCTTATATGTCATAAATTAGACAGAATTTGATTAATTTGTCAGCTATACTTCTTCTACAATACTCTGTATTATTTTATAGATATAACATATAAGAACAAAACAAAAGCGGGAACAGTATATCTATATTCTATTTATTATATGAATGAACATATTACTAATTTTATACTCTCTTCGTCGTAATAGAATGTTAAATTTTATACTGAAAGACAAGGTAGTGAGAGGAAAATTGGTTTTATGCTTAAAAATAAAATCTAAATACGAAGTAGTAAAGTTAACCAAAATGAGAAACGTTACCCAAAACGAGAAACGTAAACTATTAACTAACGGAAATACTATAGAAGAAAAGTGTAAAACATTGAATTAGAAAGAAGATTATAATTTGTCATGTCAAACTCTTTGTATACACAAACATTAATTAAAAAAAACGTGAGTAGGCACGGGTTTTGCACTAGTAAGTATATTAACACAAGACTCCCATAAATATTGAGACAAAACTCGACTTAAGACTCCCAATAATCTTAGGCACAAATTATTCTTTGTGACGGAGATATCTGTCATAAACTATAACGGGGCAAATATATAACAAATAGGTGGATAACACAGAAGTAAAGTTGGGGTAAACAAATGTCCTTTATCTCCTCAAGTAACATTCACTTGACCCATTTTAAATTTATGACGGATATAACCATCAACACGATAAAGAGTCTATTAGAATATACTAGTTTAATACCCGTGACACGTCACGGGTTGGTGAACATTTTTTTAAAAATAATAGGAAGTTAGAAATAAAGCGTAATACCCGTGAAAATTCACGGGGTTGAAGTGTTTTTTCGCATCAAAAAGGCAAATCACAATTCATGTGAGGGTGAACGGAAAGAGGATATTGGCTTAAAATAACGTAAATGAATTGAATATTGACGCATATGATTATTATAGTGTGTTCAATACCGAAGTCAAAGAACTCACGTGAGTATATAGGTAAATAATAATTTTGGATAGTGTATGATAAATGTAGATGTCTTACGTACAACGACATATGACGTCGAAATGAGTACGTGTATAATGTTTGTTTGACACAACTCATACAAAAAAGTAAGAAGGCCTGTAATGAACGTTATGGCCTCTAAAACACAAATATTCTGGGGCGGAACCCGCCCGAGCCATGACCCTGAGCAGAAATTAGGTAAATTAAAAAAACATTACTAATATTTTAGACTAAAAGTTCACAAAATAGTAAAAAATATTTATTCATTTTCAAAATTTCTTTGTTAATAATATTATTATAAAAAAAATACGGAGTAGTATATTTTAAATCATATTTTTATCACATGATTATTATAATGATAAAAAATTCAATGAATTGAGTCAAAGTTTGTTATGGGTAAAAAATTTCTATGTATCGATTTTCTAATATAAATGCAATTAAATAAAATTTGTTTATTCTTACTAATATCATTTTTTTAAATAAATGTTAAAAAAACTAAGAATGAAGTTGTATTTACATTTTAAGAAAAGTAAAGACAACTAACATTTTTTAAATGCGTTACTAACGCGTATTTGACCCGAAACCCGACATTTTTCAAACACATTATTAACGATTTTTAACGGTTTTAACGATTTTTTTAACGGTTTTTGACCCGAAGACCGATATGTTTTAACGGTTTGTTAACATTTTTCAAACGTGTTACGAATGCTTAGGTTTGCTGGTATGTTTGATGATACGCTTGCTGATACGAAGTACTCCTATATTTTAAACAATTCATGTTATGTTTATGGATATGATTAGTTGGACATGATATTATTATTCACTAAGTACATGCAATTTTTCTCATATTATGTGGAAATAAGTTGATGATAATTTGATTTTAAATTTAAGTACTATTTCCTCTCTTTTTATATTCACGTGATACCCGTGACACGTTACGGGGTTGTACACTTTTTATCTGTTCGAGAAAATTGCATGAACATTGGGGATGCAGTATTGTCGTTAATTATAGGTTTGTTATAAAGAATATATTAATACATTGAGTTTCTTAGTATACGATATTATTCCATCAAAATGATAGAAGGAAAATAACAATATAATATAAAATGTGTAATTCTGAGTCGAGTTATGACGTTAGACGACTCAACGCATTAAACTGTTTTACTTGACTACCCAATAAGCCGACCCGTTAATATAAAGTGTTACTCGTATTTAGTATAACTTTAAAAAAGTAAATTCATTTTCATTTTTCTATTATTAAACAAATAAGTGAAGGGTACTTCATTTCATCGATATAATACTCATACAATATAGTGTGATACCCGTGACACGTCACGGGGTTGTGAACAAATCTTTTTGTTATTGGAAATTAGTAAGAGCAAAACATTGGAGGTGTAGTTTGGTACTAACAACACGAATGTTATTTCCGACATTTGGTAAGCAAATTCATATAAAAATGACTATGTATTTCTAGGGTACTGCCATGTCACAAAAAATTTCAAAAGGAGTTTGGATGTAAAAAAAACACGGTCAAAAAAACACAGATATTTTGGGGTGGTTGTGTGTATAAGTGTCATTTGAAAAAGAATTGGTAAGCAATGAATTTGAAGTATTACGGTTTTTAAAACTTGTGCGGATGTAATTTCCTAATCTAATTCTCATGATAAAAAAATACTCATGCAAGTGAAGCAGCTAAGCTAATACAGTATTATGTCTTATAATTTGAAATAAGTTCATCTTTTAGAAGATAAAATACGTAAATAGGTCACTACGTATGAAGACGTGACAATTTGACATACGTATGAAAAACTTCTTCTACTTATGAAAAATGACCCGTTAATTTAGGGTCTAGAACTGACACTACCTATTCGACTCCTTAGATCAAAGAGAATTATTAAAATTACTACGATAAAATATTAGTTGTAATATTTATAATCAAAAAAAATTACTTTTATTATTTAAATTACAAACATGAACAAATTTTCAATTTAATACGACTTTTTTTTATCGTGTAGTAATAAAATAATTTCAAAGATCGGATTTTAATATTTTTTTATTGTGCAATGGAAATCAATAAATGATGTGAATTGTGAATAATGAATGAAAATCAATAAATAATTTCTCGATGCAGTTCACAATAAATAATAATTTCACAATAAATAATTTTTTGTGAATTGCAGTTCACGATACAGGAGAAATTAATGAGTGTGAAGATTACTTCTCCCCTAAACCATCTCATTTCAATTTCTTACCCTAATATATGTCACTATTCCAAAAGATAAAAAAAGAGGACTTATTTTGAAATATTGCTCCTACATTGCACCAAGTCACTGCAAGCGATGTCTTCTTTTATAGAAAGAAGATACTTACCCTGTATTGAAATTGGGAGAAGTAAAATAATGGAGACCAAAAATATGAATTCAAAAAGAAGAGGGGAGGGACGCGGTTGGCTGAAACGGCGTCGTAACAGCTGTATGAAAAATGTACTCGTAGTATATGTTGAGGACAAAAAGCTCGTCTTTTCCGTGTGAAGTGTACACACTACACAGAGAGAAGAGTGCTTGCTTACTCCACCAGTTCACCTGCTCTGGATATTCACTCCAACTCCCTTTCTTCCTCTTCTCTTCTCTTGTTCCTACAAATCTTCACCAAATCTTCCAACTTTCCATATCAATTTCTTCGATATTTCAATATTCATTACATACCAAATTTAAAACATTACCCATTTACCCCTTTTACCTTTTACCTTTTACCTTTTACCCCCCTTCCCCTTCATTCATAAAATCTCCACTTCCCTTTTCAGCTTTCCTAGTAGTAGTAGTAGTAATTAAAATAAAATCTGGGTTGCCCTTTGTTTAACAAAAACCCATTTTATTTTTTTCTGCTCCTCCACAAAATTTGAAGAACATGGTGTTTTTCCACCATTGATTCATGACTTTTATGCTCCCTTCTCTCAGATCCCTTCACCACAAACTACACAGAAACATCTCCTTTTCATTATTTCCTGCTCAAAAACTGGTATGCCTTTTCTTTTCTTTTGAAAAAATAATTAAAATTTGTAGTTTTACTTCACCTTTTTATGTTTGTAATAATTAAAGTAGGATAATTGATTAGTAATTTGTATGGGTGATGCGATGCACCCCTTTTGTTGATTTATTATACTGTACTGTTTTTTTTTTTTGAATAAGTGAAGCATCACTTTACCCAACTATCTATCACTGGTTTTTATTGATGTTACTGGTGTGGTACAACTTGGGTTGATAACCATTCTTATTAACATCTTAAGATTTGGGTTTGATTTATTTCAAAAAAAAGTTGTGTCAATCAGTAAAAATTGTTCTTTGTGGGGCCATGGGATAAAGATCTGATGTTGGTACTTGGGTATCTACACTAAACATTTATACTGCTACTTAAACCAGTATGTTTTGGTTGAATGATTCCTGTTTTTTTTATTTAGTTAAGTTTAAGAGTATGTTATTTGTAAGGCCCCTGTTCTTTTGCATTTCAGTTCAAAACAATGGGGCCTAACTTGTAAAGCTTAACTTTTTAATGTGGAACACTTGAATGTCTTGCTCTTTTTTGTTTTGATTTGATTTGATTTGAGTACGATTGTTTATGTACTTTCTGAATTGAACTGCATTGATGGGTGGCCTACCTAAGTTGTTTTCGCCATTGGAATCTGCAGATACGAAAAGCTGACAAGTCCTAATGGAATCAAGATCATTCAAGCAAAACCGGTCGAATCTAGGGGCCAGCTTGGATGCATCTGAGCTGCAGCAACTGGCACCTCCTCAACCGCCCCCGACTGTGAGCTTTGCTCGTCGTACCTCCTCTGGCCGCTATGCTAACTACTCCAGGGATGATCTTGACAGTGAAATCTCAAATGCAGAATATGCAAGCTACACGGTTCAGATACCACCCACACCGGATAACCAGCCCATGGACCCTACAATATCTCAGAGGGTCGAGGAGCAATATGTTTCAAGCTCTCTTTTCACCGGAGGATTCAATGTTGTGACAAGGGCACATCTGATGGACAAGGTGATTGATACGGAGGCAAGTCATCCCCAGATGGCAGGCGCCAAAGGATCCTCCTGCGCAGTGCGTGGTTGTGATGGGAATGTCATGAGTGATGGCAGGGGTATGGATATTCTTCCATGTGAGTGCGATTTCAAGATCTGCCGAGATTGTTACATTGATGCTGTCAAATCTGGCGATGCTATTTGTCCGGGCTGTAAGGAGCCCTACAAGAGTACCGACTTGGATGAAATCATGGCTGAAAGGCCTCTCTCACTTGAAGCTCCTACCATGGAGAGGAGATTCTCAAATAATGAGAGAATGCTGTCAAAGAATGGGAGAAGACTGTCACTAATGAAATCAAAGCCATCAATGCTGAACAGAAGCCAGACTGGAGACTTTGATCACAGTCGCTGGTTGTTTGAAACCAAGGGTACTTATGGATATGGAAATGCTATTTGGCCCAAGCAAGGGGATCCAGAAACTGGTGATGCTAATGCTGACGCTAATGCTGACGCGGATGTCCATGAACCTTATGAGTTCTCAAGCAAGCCATGGAGACCTCTTACTCGCAAACTCAAGATTCGTGCTGCTATTCTTAGTCCTTACCGGTAAAATCGTTGTTTTTCTCCCCCATTTATCTTCTACATACCTTACTTACTGTTGTTAACAATTTCCAAGAGTATTTATTTTCTATCTTTGTATTTGTATAGGCTGCTCATTCTCATAAGGATGGTGGTACTTGGCTTCTTCCTCACCTGGAGAGTGAGACATAAAAATGAAGATGCGATATGGCTGTGGGGAATGTCTGTGGTCTGTGAGATTTGGTTTGCCTTCTCCTGGCTTCTTGATCAGCTGCCAAAGCTTTGTCCTATAAATCGTGCTACAGACCTTAATGTCCTGAAAGAGAAGTTTGAAACTCCTACTCTCAGTAATCCGACTGGAAAATCGGATCTACCAGGAATCGATGTCTTTGTGTCAACTGCGGATCCTGAGAAGGAGCCCCCTCTTGTTACTTCAAACACTATTTTGTCTATTTTAGCTGCTGACTACCCCGTCGAGAAGCTTGCGTGTTATGTTTCTGATGATGGTGGTGCCCTTCTGACGTTTGAGGCCATGGCTGAAGCTGCAAGCTTTGCTAATGTATGGGTACCTTTCTGTCGCAAACACAACATTGAACCAAGGAATCCCGAGTCTTACTTCAGTCTAAAGAAAGATCCTTACAAGAATAAAGTTAGACAAGATTTTGTAAAAGACCGCAGGCGGATGAAACGAGAATATGATGAATTCAAAGTGCGCGTCAATGGTTTGCCTGACTCTATCCGACGGCGCTCTGATGCCTACCATGCTAGGGAGGAAATTAAAGCTTTGAAACTCCAAAGACAAAATGCAACCGATGAGCCTGTGGAGGTGATCAAAATTGCAAAAGCTACTTGGATGGCTGATGGGACACACTGGCCTGGTACCTGGATGCATCCTTCTCCAGAACACTCCAAGGGCGATCATGCTGGAATCATACAGGTAAACATTACTCCTGACTTGCAATAACAATAATTGGACCTGAAATCTTTCTGCTGGTTATAAACTTATAATGATTAATACTCTGTTGAACAGTTAAAAGTAGCACAAAGTGTCTTTTGTCTGAGAAGCTGCTTCCGTTGTCATGTTTGTTGGGATTCTTTAATAAACGATCTGTTATGGGTCTTTCATTAAAGACTGTATTGTGAGTTATGTATCAACATTTCCCCAATGCCTTGAGAAAACTCCCGGTTAGGATGCGTACTTGTTACCAGATTCCCTGAAATCCAACTGGATCGCAATCTGATCCCCACGTGTTTAGTATCTGTGTTACAACATATTACGTCTTTTTGTTAGATGTCTGTATTGCTGTGTAAAAAGTGCATAATCTGTATGGGTATGACGTATTTGTGTCAGATCGTATTTGAAATCAGGCAACCATTCCATGAGATAACAAAAGGGTGGTCAAGTGGTCAGTTGGTTAGATGTGTGCATAACTAACTATACTCCCACTATCAGATTAGACTTTGTAATAAATGCATAACTCAACAGTCGTATTGAGAGGAATGAAGGGGTAAATTTCTTGCTCATAGTTGGCCTAACACAAAGACTGCCTTTTTCTAGTTTGAACGTGTTCCTTTGTTCTAGTTTTTTTAATGTATTTGTGGATACAATGATCTCTCCTCGAACATAATTAAGAGGTCTTGGTAAAGATGAGATATCTGAACTTTGAAAGTTTTATGTTTGTAGAGTAGGAAATCATTCATATTATATAATTGGTGTTGTGCAATTGATCGATGCAGGTGATGCTGAAACCACCTAGTGAGGAGCCTCTGTTTGGCAAATCTGATGACACCATTCTTCTTGATGTTACAGACGTTGACATACGTCTTCCCATGTTGGTATATGTATCTCGTGAGAAGCGCCCTGGATATGATCACAATAAGAAGGCTGGAGCCATGAATGCTTTGGTACGGGCATCTGCTATCATGTCTAACGGGCCATTTATCCTCAACTTGGATTGTGACCATTATATCTATAATTCAGAAGCCATGAGGGAAGGCATGTGCTTCATGATGGACCGTGGTGGGGACCGAATTTGTTATGTGCAGTTCCCCCAAAGATTCGAGGGGATTGACCCGTCCGATCGTTATGCCAACAATAACACCGTTTTCTTTGATGTAAATATGCGGGCCCTCGACGGACTTCAAGGACCCGTATACGTAGGAACCGGTTGTCTCTTCAGAAGAATGGCCATGTATGGCTTTGACCCACCTCGGGCAAAAGACCGTGCTCCAAGTGTATGGGATTGTTGCCTCCCACGTCGCAAGAAACTTGCGTCAGCGGAAGAGAACCGCGCACTAAGGATGGGGGACTCGGACGATGAAGAGATGCCCCTTTCCACGTTCCCCAAGAAATTTGGGAACTCGAGGTTCCTGATAGATTCTATCCCAGTGGCGGAGTACCAGGGGCGTCCATTGGGTGATCACCCGGCGGTGAAGAATGGAAGGGCTCCCGGTGCTCTGACGATAGGCCGAGAGTTGCTGGATGCATCAACAGTTGCAGAGGCAATCAATACCATCTCTTGCTGGTATGAGGATAAGACGGAGTGGGGGGAGCGTGTTGGGTGGATTTACGGGTCTGTCACGGAGGATGTGGTGACTGGGTATCGCATGCACAACAGAGGGTGGAGATCGGTGTACTGTGTTACAAAACGTGATGCTTTTAGAGGGACGGCTCCTATCAATCTGACTGATCGGCTCCATCAGGTTCTGCGGTGGGCTACTGGCTCTGTTGAAATCTTCTTCTCACGCAACAACGCCCTCCTCGCCAGCCCTAAGATGAAGATTCTACAGAGAATTGCATACCTCAACGTCGGTATTTATCCCTTCACCTCCTTTTTCCTAATTGTCTACTGCTTCCTCCCGGCACTGTCTCTCTTCTCTGGCCAATTCATCGTGCAATCCCTGGACATCACCTTCCTCACCTACCTGTTGACTATCAGCATAACTCTGTGCCTGTTGGCGGTGCTGGAGATCAAATGGGCGGGCATAGAGTTGGAGGAGTGGTGGCGTAATGAACAGTTTTGGTTGATAGGAGGCACAAGTGCGCACCTTGCGGCAGTGCTTCAGGGTTTGCTCAAAGTGGTAGCTGGTATCGAAATCTCATTTACTCTGACCTCCAAGTCAGCGGGTGACGAGAATGATGATGAGTTTGCTGAACTGTACCTGGTGAAGTGGACGTCCCTAATGATCCCGCCAATTGTGATAATGATGGTTAACTTGGTGGCGATAGCAGTGGGGTTCAGCCGCACTATATACAGTACGATACCACAGTGGAGTAAGCTGATAGGTGGAGTGTTCTTCAGTTTCTGGGTGCTGGCCCATCTCTACCCGTTTGCAAAAGGACTGATGGGAAGAAGAGGTAAGACGCCGACTATTGTGTTTGTGTGGTCGGGACTCATTGCTATCACAATATCCCTCCTCTGGGTGGCTATCGAACCTCCATCGGGTAATTCTGATCAGATCGGAGGATCGTTCCAGTTCCCTTAGCTGAACTCAATTCTTTCTTTGATAATTGCTTCTCCGAGGCTACAATCTTTTGCCGGCAGGTTTAGTTGATCAAACAAGCAAGTTTGTAGTGTAAATTCGTTTATTGTTGTACGAGTACTCCGTATTATATGGAACACCTTGATACTCTATTAAATCGTGCCATTCTTTTTTTATGTCTAATTAAGAAAGTCGAAAAGGTTCACTTCCTTTGGAAATTGTATACCTACGAGCCTAGTTGAACGAACAATGGCTTGGTTCTGCTTCTGAGATTTGTGAAAAGCTCGAAAAGAAGATGATGAAATGTTGATATGGTGGTGTTGATGGAGCAACTAAATACACGGAACAAGACTACAAGAGTAGTATGTGTGATGTGTTATTTCGAAGTTCAAAGTCCAACCCAAGTAAAGTAATTCAGTAAGTAATTTAGGAATCAAACAGCAACTTATACTTATTTGGGCAGCGTACCTCCTCCTAAGGTGACCTCAAATACGTGATATGAAATTAAAGTTAGATTGAAACGACTTTCCAGGTAACTTACATGCTTTTCAGAGATTCATGGTCCAACACAAAAATAGGACTTTCCCTCTTAACTTAATACTCGTAACAATATAAAACCTTTTGATAAGGTCTACGGAGTATTCTTTAGTTAGTAACTTCCCCTCTCGAGTTTTGATGGACTCGTTCTATACTATAAGACTCTCTTATACGAGAGTTGTTCTTTATAGTATAAGTTTGGCTGACCAAATATACATGATACAATTTTAATATACGGATACGATATGGTATACACTTCCAATTACACAAATTTATAGGTATAAGATAAGGCATGTACGTTACAATTTTACTAAAACCATGATAAGGCATGTACGTTACAATTTTACTAAAACCATACTACGTTGGAGAAAAAATCAAAACCTGATATACAAATTTTGACATGATTTTTTTATAAAAATAACACAAACCGTGAAATCAATTATTCAATTGATTGTCCAACTCCTCAACATAAAAATTCAAAATACAAATAAGTTTTTTTATCTCAACTCCTCAACCCAAAAGGCCAAAACACAACTTAACCCTAAAATTTGATCCAGTTTCCACGGCTTTGGCCTACAAATAATTACCAACTGGGCTAAGTTTTCGGTTATTTTGATTATTGTTTTTTTAAAAAATATTACAAGTATGCTTGAAATTGATCTTAGACAAATTCTTGTATGAGACCGTCTCATGTTTTTATTTTCTAAGATCGGATCCTAGTACCCGATTAGATTAGTTACCCCATCTCATCTATTCAATTCTTTGAATGAATGTGAGTACACGATTAAATTGAGTCTAAACTGGGTATCAAAATTTAGGCTCGGTTCTTTTGAACTTGTATTCTGACATTTTCAGTTTAGTTCAGATACTTTCAATTCAGTTCAGATATTTTTAGTTTAGTTCAGACACATTCAGTTCAATTCAGTTAAGTCAGGTGAGGTTAGTTCACATTTATTAAATTCAGTTGAGTTGACTTAAGTTAAGTTCAGACTAATTAATAATAATAATTAATTATTATTATTATTATTATTATTATTATTATTATAATTATAATTATAATTATTTTTATTTATATTAATTAATATTATTAATATTATTAATTATTTATTAATTATCTATTATTAGTTATTTCTATTATTTATTACTTTTATTAATTATCTTTGTTATTAATTATTATTATTATTATTTATCTTTTTCAGTTAAATTCAGACTCATTCAGTTCAGACACTTTTAATTCGATTTAGTTCAATTCAGTCACTAGCAGTCCAAAAGAACATAACTTATTCCGAGGATAATAGAGCAAAAATGAACTAGAAAATGACGGAAAGTAGTGATGATGCTAAGCGGAAATTGAGAAAATTAAGAAAATCTAGCTTATTTGAGGTGAGATTATTACTCTCCTCTCCCCCAAGTAATGCATTACCCCCAATGGGATAATTATTTCAATATTGTCCCTCATATTCCTTCTAAACTATAAAATGTTACAATCAAACAAGTTCAAGTTTATTTTTGCTCTATTACTCCGGAATAATTACTCATCCCAAGCGAGCCCTTAGTGTTTTAAAAATCCGGGTACCCAAAATAATATAGGCAAAGCCCTAATAGTAATTAAAGAGGCCCAAACCATGGAAGGAAAACCCTACAAAAACCCTTGGAATGAAGTTGGATCATATTCATACCCAGATTGATTGCCATCAACTCAACACCCCTTTCTCTACTCTTCTCTACTCTTCTCTTATTCCACTTTCTTCTTCTCCAATCCAACTCCAGAAATACTTTTCCTTGTAAACTAATGATTGCAGGCCTAATCGCAGGCGTAGCAGCCGCCGTAATGGGCCTCCCTCGTCAACTCTCTTACGCCGATTCTTCTTCACCACCGCAGCCGCAGCCGCCGGATGATGAGCCGCCGCCCAAACGGCGCAACGACCACCCTCGGACCTCCTCTGCCGGATTCGACCCGGAGGCCTTGGAGCGTGGCGTCAAGGCTTTGAAATTCATCGCTTCCTCCAAAAATCCCAAACATGTACTCATTACTCACACTACTCACTACTCTACCCTTCCTTCATTTCCTCTTTCTTTGTTTGATTTTCTCGCATTTCGTTTTTTTAGGCTTTTGAAATGGCCAAGGAGCAGGAGAAAAGTAAGCAGGCTGAACTCACTCGTCAGGCCGCGGAGTTGAATACCTTACAATCTCAATTTGAGACTGTATGTTATGTTATATTTCCCCTTTCTATCTCTGAAATTGAATTGTAGAAGAAGAATTGGATTAGAATATTGATTGATTGATTGAGTGAGTGAGTGAGTGGGGTTTTGATTGGATGCAGGAGAAGCAACGGATAATGTATGAGGAGCAGAAGAAGTTGCATCAGCAACAGGCGCAAGTAAAATCCCAGATGGCGCGTTACCAAGACGAGTTGGACAGGAAAAGGATGGCGACTGAGCACGAACTACAACGTACCAGGAATCAGGAGCTTGTTAGGATGCAGGAAGAGTCAGCTATTAGGCAGGAGACGGCTAGGCGAGCTACTGAAGAGCAGATTCAAGCACAGCGTCGACAAACTGAAAGAGAGAAGGCTGAGATTGAACGTGAAACCATCAAAGTCAAAGCTATGGCTGAAGCTGAGGGAAGGGCGCTCGAAGCTAAGTTGGCTGAAGATGTCAATAGACGTATGCTTCTCGAGCGTGCTAATGCTGAGAGGGAGAAATGGGTTTCCGCCATCAACACCACTTTCCACCATATTGGAGGTTTCTTCCTCCTATTCTAACAGATTATCAGTTTTTTTACGGGATTGTGACTCTTTGCTAACTAACTACTTTTTATTGCCTGATGTTGTAGGGGGTTTACAAACTATATTGACGGATCAAAATAAGCTTGTTGTTGCTGTTGGTGGGGTTACTGCTCTTGCTGCTGGCATATACACTACCAGGTTTGTCCAACGATGCAATAACCAAATTGTCGTATTTACCTTTTATTTTTCTCTAGGCTTCAGCATGCTTTTTTCCGTTACTTTGGGTGTATTGTCTGTCATCAGCATTCAGCTATGTAAGAGTATTTGTCACTGTATAGCTATCTGCTTGCTATTGTACTATTTGCAAACCATGGTTAATAATACTGCTTGCTGCTTGCCGACTCGCCTTTTTAAGAAACTAAGTAGCATGCTTTTCTTTGCATTGAATCAATAGCGGTGCAGAGGTGTGGCCGATGTGTGATAAATGTTACTTTTGTTTTGTCATGGTCCAAACTCTAAAGTAATCAACTTCTGATCCTCACTGTGCAGAGAAGGGGCTAAAGTAGTGTGGAGCTATGTGGATAGGATACTTGGACAACCATCACTAATTAGGGAATCCTCACGAGGGAAATATCCTTGGTCTGGGGTCATTTCTCGTACCATGAGCACACTACGTTCTTCAAATGGGAAAGATCTTTCCAAGAATGGTAGTTTTGGAGATGTTATTTTACATCCTTCTCTACAGAAGAGGATACAACAGTTAGCTTCTGCAACTTCAAATACAAAGGCTCATCAAGCACCCTTCCGTAACATGCTTTTCTATGGTCCTCCTGGAACAGGAAAAACAATGGTTGCTAGAGAGCTTGCTCGTAAATCTGTACGACTCCTTACCTCACTGATTTTATTTTTCCTGTCAGTTTCTCCGCACTTCTCAAGTTTTTGAATTTGTTGGAACAACCTTATGGTAGGTGACATTACATGCAATGTGAACTTGAAAAGGATTCACTCTGTGATTTATGCAGGTCTTATTATCTATCCAAAACATTTAGGAATACTTCTAAATTAATGAAATGGATAATTCGGATGTCTTTGATTCTTTATTGTTGAACATTGCTTTATGTTACGTTTTACACTATAGCTGTGAAGCAGCTTGATTTGACTTTTCTGTTGTCGATGCTAAAACAGCCCCTGAAATACCATAGTAATGAAAAAGTTTTCGCAACGTGAGTTGAGTTTGCACTTCAAAAGGCAATGGACGACGGTTGAATATGTTTGACATAGATATATGTACCTAGCTTTTAGTGTTACGTGATATTTTTCCATGTATGAGATCCTAAATAGTGAAATTTCATGCTGCTTAATGTGCTGTTCCATGTCCTGCCAGGGTCTGGATTATGCACTTATGACAGGTGGTGATGTTGCTCCTCTTGGTTCACAAGCTGTTACCAAGATACATCAGTTGTTTGACTGGGCAAAGAAGTCCAACAGGGGCTTGTTATTATTTATTGATGAAGCTGATGCCTTCCTTTGCGAGTAAGTTACCTTTAGAAATTAGCATCTTTGCCTGATCCAGTTTTTTTAAGTAAAAAATTAGATGGATGTTAGGGTACTCATTTGTTACGTTTTCTGTGATTTATTCCTCCTCAGTTCACTATTCTTCCTCGGTTCATATTTGTAATGATGTTTCTAATAGTGCCCTTCACACATGCTCCCTGGGGCCTGGCTTGTTAATGAACCAACAAGCTGCCTTTTGTCGAGCCTTCAGATTTGAGTTGTTGAGTCAAACTCAGATTGAGTGATGTCCCAAGCTGAGCCGGTGCTTGCATAATCTAAGCTTAGACTCATTCCTAGCTTCTTAACTGCGACCTAAGACCTAAGACCTGAAAGGTTCCTAAAATTTGAATCTCCAGGTCACCCGTCTTTTTGGTGTACCATCATGTTTAAGACATTCTGGGTTTGCTAAAGACCCACACACCTTCATGCCACTGTTCATCTGAGATAGTTTTCGGATATAAACCGTTTTATTTTTTGTTCTTTCTTCCCTGAGGTGAGAAAATAATTGATACCATTTTATTATGGCAGGCGAAACAAAACATACATGAGTGAAGCTCAAAGAAGTGCTCTGAATGCACTGCTGTTTCGGACAGGGGACCAGTCCAAGGACATAGTACTAGCACTTGCAACTAACAGACCAGGAGATCTGGATTCAGCTGTGTCTGACCGTATCGATGAAGTGCTTGAATTCCCATTACCAGGGGAAGATGAAAGGTTTAAGCTGTTGAAACTTTATCTTGACAAGTATATAGCCAAAGCTGGGTTGGGGAAACCGAAAGGGCTGTTTGCACGACTGTTTCAAAAAGAGCAGCAGAAAATAGAAATTAAAGGTGTGACAGAGGAAATGCTGCGTGAAGCTGCTGCTAAAACTGATGGATTTTCTGGAAGAGAGATTGCCAAGCTAATGGCTAGCGTCCAGGCTGCTGTGTACGGCAGTGAAAACTGCATCCTTGATCCTCAGTTATTCCGTGAGGTTGTAGATTATAAGGTTGCAGAGCACCAACAGAGAAGGAAGTTGGCAGGCACTCAAGGCTGAATAGAAGACCGCTCCTTGATCATAGACGGGGTTATGACTGCAGGGCTGAATTGACTGTGGATTAACGTCTTAATTCTTTTTTGATCGGTTTCCTGATGTGATATTGATCACAACCAGACAGTATACAATTGTAGCATCATTTTAGTGGATTGAAGTTAGGATCTTACGTCTTATGGGTAGGATGGCTTTTTTTTGTTCGTTGTACCAGTTTTGGCGGTTCGAGGCCACAGTTTAGGCAAAGATAATAGTCATAATACGGCAGTAGCTTGACTACATTGTTCCTAACAGTGTACGATAAAATTACTGTAACAATTGTTTTGTCTGCAATCAGAAATCTCTTGAAGGTTACAGGGTAAAGTTGATATTTAGTAAAGAAATGGGTTACTTTTTGATGCGAGGAGCAACAGTAGTTTTTACTTCCAGAGACGTCTGTGGGGTAAAAGCACCATCCAATTAGGTGATAACATGAACAAATTACGTAGCTAAAACATTGTCCTTCTTCTATTCAAATTCCACATGACTATATTGTCAAAAATTTCAAAGAATCTCTTTAACCGTAAATAGTGTCCAAAAAAGAAATGCGTCATCTTGAGCTCATGGTGTAGAAAATGAAATTAGCTTGGTAAATAACTTGCCCCCAATATGGAGGAGGTGAAAATCATGAGAAGTTCTAATTCCCATGTTTTTTCACTCCATCAACCAAAATACACATTTAATTACAGTAGTATTCTCTCCGATTCTTTGAAATTGCTACATTTTATTCTAATATTCTTCACAAATCTTAAAAAAAGTAGCAATCCTAAAAAATCGGAGGGAGTACTTCCCATGAATTGTCACATCTAATTAGTAGATTAGATCCCATGAGTTACAATTCGTGGGATTTTTGGCGGGTAATCAAATAAAACTTCAGTTGGACGAAGGCTCAATGTAGATCACTACTTCAGAAATTAAATGATTGGCTTTGCAATCTTTGCGTTCCATAACAAAAACTTGTGCTAGTCTGGAAACTTGCACCGAAATAAAACATTTTCTACCTAAACAAATACGAGTAATATGTAATGGGTAAGTAGAGGAGATGGCTTTGATCAGTCTTGCAATGAGGTACACACCATCCTGGTACATTTACTCCATCATGGCATCAACAGATGTAGCATCTGGTCGAGGCTTGGATGATTCACTTTGCTTCTTGCCTACGTAGTTGAAATGCCAAATATTAAGTTATCATTCTAATCTTTTGGACCGAAGGAGACTAGACACACAGAAACCTACCTTTGTTTTTCTTTTGTTTGACGTTAAACTTGACGGTCTTCTTGACAAGGAACTTTGGGGAGTTTTTTTTTGAGTCTTTGGAAGAGTCACCTACATGTTGTCAAGAAGACATATAAGAGATAGAGATTAGTGAAAAGCAACAGTAACATCATACCCAACATAGTGAGTTGTTTCTACTTTCCGCTCAAGAAGTTGCAGCACAAATAAGACACAAGTTTTACATTTGTTGTCAAACATTTAGGGAAGCCTATGCAAGTACAGGTGGTAAATGTGTCAATCGGGTCTGGGTCTGGGTCTGGGTCTGTGTCTGTGTCTGGGTTTTAGGCTACATGTTATCAGGTCAGTTTCAGGTTCGTGTTAAAACACTACGGAGTATGAATTGTGAACCTACTATTCCCTCCCATTCATTGTGAACCTACTATTCTACCTTTTCTGCTTGAATTCCTACAACAGGCAGCCATAATAACACCAAGGGAAACCATTTTACCCCCGTGTACGGAAACCCCTTTACGCTCCCATTTCCCGCTGTCTATATTCATACCCCCATTATCACCACCTCCAAATCCCACCACAACATCGTCCGGCTAACAAGTCTAATCAATTCAGCACCAGCACCAGCACCACAGCCGTCGTCACAACGACTAAAACAAAAGGGAAAACGACAAGCATCAAGGGAACACACTCAAGGTAGCCATTTTTATTTTGGGGGGAAGAAAAGCCGTGAGGGACAGAGTTAGATCGGTGTGCATTGACAAAGATGTCTCATCCTTGAGAGATGAGTAGGAGATGCAGCAGTTAGATTATGAAATACTACAATGACAGACACAGTAGCAAGCAAGCAAGCAAGGAAGAAAGAGGAGTACCATCGGCGGGGGTCATGTCGACATCAGTGAGAGAGATGAGGCCCTTCTCAACAGCATCCTTTTGATCCTACAACACAATTCATCCTAATTCAATTAAATATATCAGCAAAGGGGTAGATAGAAAGGAGGGAGGGAGGGAGGGAGGGAGGCGTGGCATACCCGACGCCATTTCTTGAGGAGCTTGCGCTGTCGCTTCCCGGAGACGGACTGGAGTTGGACGGGGCGCTTGAGTTTCTTGGACACAGGGTCGCCTTGTATGTTTCGCTTCCTTTCTGATATCACCGCCCTACGCCGCTTCTGCACCTCGTTAAATTTCGCCATTCCTCACAACTCACAACCCTAGCTTCCCTTTTCTTTTTCCACTCCTCCCTTTTATTCACTCTTTTCTTTTTTTCTTAATCTTCCTAAATCTATTTCTATTAATTAATAATCAATCAATTAATTTGTACACGTAGGAACGGTGTTTTTTAGTCGAGTTTGAACTTTGGAGGTAGAATTGATAGGTCAAATATCGTCTTTACCAAAAAGGAATCAATAATCCTTTTTGTCAATTATAGATGAATTGACGAGGTTAATTCGGTGTGTGATATTTGTCGATGATATAGTATTAAATTATTAATTGATGAAACAAAGGACAAAGTGGAAAGAAAGTTGGAACTATGCCGACATATATTAGAATCTCGTGGATTTGGGTTGAGTTGAAGTAAAACTAAATACTTGGAGTGTAAATTTACCAGAAGTGATAGTGGAGCGGTGAATATTGTCACGTTTGATGGAAATGTTATATGTGGATCAGAGTTTTTGCGTTATCTTGGTTCCATTCTCCTAAATGACGGAGAATTAGACAACGATGTGGCCAATAGGATTAAAGCGGGATGATTGAAATGGAAGAGTACAACGGGGTTACTATGTGATCAAGGAGTATTTCACAAATTAAAGGGCAAATTCTACCGGAAAACAATTAGGCCTGCACTTTTATAGCATGGAATGTTGGGCGGTAAAGAATAGTCAGGTACAAAAGATGTATGTGGCATAAATGCGTAGGCTAAGATGGATGGGCATGCACGAAATGATCGACTTCGAAATGAGTGATTAGGGAGAAAGTAAGAGTGACACCTGTAGAAGATAAGTTGAGGGAGAAATCGGTTAAGATGGTTTGGGCATGTGAGGCGGATGCCGATTGATACATCAATATAGAGACTTGAAGGATGGAGAGAGCATGGATGGAGCAGGGTCGATGAAAGACCTAAATAAACTTGGATAAAAGTGATGAAGAACCATACAAAATTTCTTGGGATTGGAGAAGATATGACATTGGATAGGAGTATAGGACCGTGTGGAGGGACAGGATTCGGGTGGCGGAGGATATTTGAAGACTATCCTTTTGTTCTTTTTATTTATTCTTAATTTATTTTTCAAAATTTATTTCATACATTCTTTTTTAACTTGGAATTTGCAAGCCTTTAATTTCTTATTATTGTTTTAAGCTTAATTTTGTGGTTGAAATTGTATCTTTACTACGTGCATTAGTATTATTCTATTTCGGATTTTTTGTCAGAAGATACCTAACATTTAAACCTTTTGTAAAAAAGATACCTTACATTTTTTTTCTTCTTCCCAAAACCACCTTAAGTTTTCATTTCTTTGTTTGAAGGGACCAAAGTCTCAATTACATTAAAAAAAATAAAATTAAATTTAACGGTTGTTTCATTTTTATTCCTCTTGATCACTTCATTCCTTGGTCAAACTCAAACTCAACTAATCCATTAATCCCCTTCATTCATTCCTCATGATACACCATTTTTCCTCCAAGAACTCTTTTATAAAATGAATACCCAACTACATAAAAAGAATCAAATAGTAGGAAGACTTCGTATAGCACCAACTCATCATAGCATCCGAGGTTTTTACATTGTGATTTGATTTGAGGCAAGCAAACTAAGACAGTATTTTCATTGTTCGTGTTCCTCCTCTTACATACCAGCGGCAAATGAGTTACGTTCATGATGCTCTCTGACCAGTATGCTTTAAGAAATCATGTGTAGAGTATAGGTTGAAGGAACTATAGAAGTTTGGCCTCGATCTCCTCCAGCGTTAGGCCCTTGGTCTCTGGTATTATATAGAATATGAAGATGAGGGATACGACAGCTACGCCCCCAAACATGAAGAATATAGCTCCTGCTCCTATCACATCCTGCAGCATCACATTTGTCATTTCTCAATGCTCACTACTTCTTTCCTTTAAATCAAATGCGTAAACAAAAGAGGGGACAAACGACTCCAATGACTGAATTACCTTCAAAGGTGAAAATGCGAAAGCAACTAGTGCATTGGCACCAAAATTAATAAGCACGGCTAGACTTAATCCTCTTCCTCTCATGCGCAAAGGAAATATTTCTGAAATCATCAGCCACCCAATTGGACCAAATGACAGCTGCAACAACAAACACACTATTACAATGGAGTATCTGATTTCTAAAATGGCCCATTCTAGTCTGAACCCTTATTTAACTGCAGTTCCTGCTTTTTTTCTTAGGGGTCAGCACTTTATTTATCTGCCATATAAAAGCAGCACATCACCTGATAACAGCCAACATAAAGAAGCAGACCAATCACCGCCACAGCAGGTGCATCACCCAGGAAAGTGTAATAAGCTCCTAGCAGCACTAAGGATATCACCTGCCAAATGTGCAGATACACACTCATTTCCAGCTTAAAAGCAAGATTTCAGTTGACATTCTTATATTAGATCAACACCATGTTGTGACCTCTTTGTAAAGATGTTAGAAGTTACCAGAACCGTTCTTTGAGGTGGTACTTGGCGCATTTGCGGACCAGGAAACAAATATTGTCATTCAATGACACTACCAGGCCAGATTTTTAACCAACATCTAGTTGTCGCCACTAATTTCATACTTCCTCTCATTCATAGGAAAATTATTAAATTACCATGTAAGGAGTATTCAGTATTTTAATCATATGCTAGGAATCCAGTGAATGAGAGGGAGTAACATATTTCAGATTGGAAGGAAAGGGGAGAGATTGTTCTTTTAAAAAAAACCGGGGATTACCATCCCAGATACACCACCAAGTAGTAATGGTCTTCTCCCAAGTTTATCAACAATCGATACAGCAACTCCAGTAGTTATCAGCTGAAAGAAGTTATATATGTCAACAAGTTAGGATAATTAACACGCTACACAGAAACAGCGACGATGCATGCAGATTAGGCCATTGAAAAATCTACTGCCTTTACATATCTATTTACCCATATTTATTTATATGGGAAGATTGCTACATAAAATTCTCAAATCAAAGAGGTTCAATCTTTCACAGGGAGCATGGAAAAGATCGTATAAATGCAGAATCATCCCTGCTTGAAGGCCATACAAGGAAATTTATGAATGCAGCTTTGAAGACAGACAGACGTTAGCCAAAACATCTGCAGTTTAATTTCAAACTATAAGAACCTGTTCAGAACTTTAAAAGCTACATTCAGCAAAATCTACTCTATCGGAAGAGGCGTTATTTTTCAAATCTTGGAACACATCAGATTATGGATATTTTTCGAGTAGAAACAAGGGGAGGAAAGGAATGAAACTAAGTAAGGGCCTTGGGTCTAGGGGGCACAGAATATTTATAGAAAGAGTGTTTCACCATCAGTATTTCAAAATCTACCTTAAACAATCCAAGAAGAATCGACACCCTTGTCGCATCAGCTGCGGCAGAAAATCCTGCATTCTGTTGAATAATTTATGGTTAAAGAAGGTTAATAAAAATATCATAAGTACCAGTACAAATACATTACCTGCAAGATACTGGCAGCATAGTATAGCACACTCGGTTGACCTGTTATCTGTTAAAAAATTAAGTTAATATATGCAACTAAGCAGCCAAAAAGGTTCAGGACATGTATCTCAGTCCACCAGAAATAATCACACCTGCTGGAATAAGACTAAACCGCAACCAATAATGAGAGCCTTCAAATACTTTCCTCGAAACAGTTCAGCTGTCGATACATCATCCAGCTCACCAGCCACAGAGAGTTCGGTGATTATCTCATCCACTTGTTGAGGAACAGTATCACTACTAGCCTGGCCCCTAAGTTGGCACATGCAACAAATGGCAGTTTCCCTTAAGTCTTGCATGTTTCCTTTTCCTTGTATGGCACACAAAAGAAGCCATCTAGGCGAAGCAGGCAGCCACCACATTCCAATTACCATCACAATTGCTATCGGAAAACTAGCTCCATACATGTAGCGCCAACCAGCCACGACATTCACTAAGATGCTTCCAATTGTATAACCAATCTGCAAAAGTAAAGCAAAAACTCTAGATTATAAAGGAGATATATGATCTTTAGACATATGAGTGAGTACTGGACTAAAGCCCAAGATTCTCGATACCCTCAGAAGCAGCCAGACGTCAAGATAGTGGAAGTGAAGACTTACAACCATGCCGATTACAATAAAGAACTCTTTGAGAGATATGAGTTGTCCTCGTATATGAGATGGTGCAGTCTCAGCTATGTACATGGGTGCAGCATGCATCGCCTAAAATGCAGAGGTAAAAGAATTTTAAGCTGAAGAACATCAACAGAGGCGATCAAGGGTGAAAAAAGGTGTACTCGGGTAGCATACCAGTCCAATTCCTATGCCAAATATAAAACGAGCAATGACGATGAGCAAGTAGTTGGGAGCAACAGCAGTGAGCAAAGCTCCAAGAAAATATATTGTAGCAGCTGCAATCAGCTCTTTCCTTCGTCCTAATAAAGGTGTTCCCATATACCGTCAAATAAGGCTCTAAGATTGGCAAAGAAAGCAGAGGGGGAAAAAGAAGAGATAGAAACCTAGGAAGTCGGCAACATTAAAGGCCAAGGCAGAACCTATGAGAGCCCCATACAATGATCCACTGCTCTGCAAAATGCGGGGTTGTTAGTAGAAACATGGGCATGGGCATGGGGTGTCTATATTGTAATGGGAGTAAGTGGAGATGGGAAATGCGGGGCGTTGAGTAAACTTACTATAAGACCAACTTGAACAGAAGTCAAGTTGGACCATGAAGTTCCACTGAATGTAGGAGACTGCAGATTGATTGAGAGAGATTGAGCATTAATTGGGCAAAAGAGAGTGAGAGAGTGGGTAAGATGATAGCATACCGCAATGGAGATGGTGGCGCTTGAAGTGGCGCCGATATCATAGCCATAAAGAAGGCCTCCAAGAGCTGGGAACAAAAATCTGATGACAAAACAAAAGAAAAGAGATTGCAGTTGGAATTGGAATTGGAAGTTGCAGTTGCAGTTGCAGTTCCATTTTGCAATTGAATTCCGGGATAAGAAATGAATGAGTGAGGGAGAGGGGGAGGGAGGGCTAACGCGAAGATGCAGGAAAGGAGGGAGTAGGTCTCAGTCTCAGTCTCAGGCTGAGGCGTAGTAGAGTGAGACTCGTTTAGAAGCGGCAACTGTGATTCTTCTTCCTATGAAATGAAGCAGAGCATTATGAATGAATGAATGAATGAATGAGAGAGATAAAGAAAGAGGCTTTGAATGCCTTTGCAAAAGAGGAAGAATGAGGACCAACATGATGATGGGAGATGGAGGAGGAAGCCATGATTGATTGATGAAAAAAGGAGGCAAGTCTGTCTGTCTCTGTGTGTGTGTGTCTACCCGATCAATTCTCCTGATTCACTTCCCATCCATTTGCAACTCAACCAAATTCAACTCTTTATCACCATCACATTCATTTCTCATCCTCTTCTCTTCTCAGACACTTCCTCACCATCTGTAATAATCTTATTCTTCCAAATTAATAATTCTCCCTTATTTTCCTTCAATTAATTGCCTCTTATCAAATTTACTCCCACATTACTGAATTCTTTGTAATGAATTTCCATTTTATTCCTACTTAAATCACAAAACTCATCAAACATGGTGCTAAATCTCAAAAAAATGTTTTCATTTATAATTCTTTTTTTACCTTAAAGTCGTATTTAGAATATTAGGTACGCACAAATTGAACCTGTTACTAATGTAGAATTGATCCTAATATCCTATCATTTCAAGATTGAATCAAACTAAAGTCTACTCAATTTGTTTACGGCTTATAATTGGATTTTCATGTAGGAAGCTAAGAGAGACTAACTAGTTGCGATTATTGGTATCGCGAAAGATGATACGGGGCGTATATTTATTTTCTCGGTTATTTATTTAATTTCATTTCCCTTTTAGGACGCGTAATACTTAGCATGATACGATTTCACGAAAGACTTACTCTCATAACAACTTTAAAAAAATAATCTCTCGATTATTAGTCCTTTATTGGAACCCTGAAAAATTTGATAAACTAATTGAAAAGTGGTGGTGGAAACCGGTAAAGAACGACCAAGAGGCGAGATCATAAACGTGAATGTGAGTCCAAGTGATTCAACGTGGTTGGTAGGTTTGTTTTCATAACCCAACAGTCCAACACCCACCAAATGACTGTATGTTAACCAAACAACGTGGGCTATAATTGTTCCTTCATTCCCCATTACTCCTATTTCAATTCTCCTACCTGTTAAACATTTGCCCAACCGCATCGTTCATTACCTCACCTGTGATGTGATGTCGAATCAAACACAACTTTGTACAATATCTCAGCAACTACCACAATGTCTCAACATCTCTTTAGCAACACTTGTTTTTATTCATAACACATCGTTAATACTCGATACATGCATGCAAAAAAAAAAAATATACTCGATACAAATGTCAATTTTTGAGTAGGTCTCTTGAGAGCATTAACTTTACTGAGGGACTAAGTATATATGAAATAGAAGAAAGTTATCATTTAAGGGTACGAATAGAACAAAATTATTGAGAGCATGTCTCTCCTAAGATTGTGTTACTTTAATTACTACTCCCGTAGCAAGTAGTGAGAGGTGATGGGGCTCCCATCGTACCAAAAAAAAAATAGTCATCGTTAACACTCCCAACTGGTTTGGTTTTATTTCTATACTCCGTATAACATTGCATTATAAACAAAATCGTAGAATGATAACAGAATCTCCCATCCATTTCCATCATTCCAATACAATTTTTCTATTTGAAAGAGCGAAGCCAGACGTAATTCTGCATTTGCTTCAAGTAGGGACTCCCAAAATTGTTTGTGAAAATAAATCCCAGTACAATCATTGTTCAGCCAGAGAGAATAAAATGCATACATATTATAGAAATGAAAAAAAAAAAAACTGAAATTCCCAACAAGAGCGACAACTGTTACATAGTTCCAAATGTTTCAGCCATAACAGCCCTTGTGAAACAAGACATTATTCAACGAACGAGGTGGCTCAGTTGTGAAATGACAGCTACACCAAATTACAAGTTACCCCTTCTTGGGCTGCCAGGATTCGTACCTGGTCCAGTCTCTTTGACCAGGGTTGAGGGCGTGACCTTTGGAATGGTAGATGTATTCATCACCCTCACCCGAGAAATTCTCCTTGTGGTCAACCCCATACCTACTAGGCCTGAGGCTAAGAAGCTGCAGCAAATACAAGATTACAAGTGTCAACAACACCTGTGTCACATTACCAAGCATAACATCCTTCCAACCTTATAATAAACAAACCTCATCCCCAGTGCGATCAGTTACGTGGTGGAGCCAACCATGCCATTCAGGTGGAACCTGGGAAGCATTATAGCGATTTTTACTTGCATACTCCACCCATCTGTGCCTTCCTACCATAAGCATTCAAAAAACAGAAACTAAGGCTTCTTATCCAAGGCAAGGCAAAGTTTCACAAACATTTTGTCACCTGTTGCGGGTAGGAGAATGTATAAATTCTGACATCATTACTGCCTAGGAAGCACTTGTTTCATAACATTCTAATGTGCCTATGTGAAATGTTATCTTATTTTGGCAATGGCTAAACGCAACTATCTCATGACCTTGGGTGTTTCTATCCTGTGTTAATGTATAGATCGTTTGCTGTGATATGGACTGTTATTTTCCGACTGATTCTATCCTGTGTTAATGTGTTCATACGTATAATGCGAGTGTTGGGACATGATGATACGAAACTCTACTATCCCGGAATTTCCCTTAAAATACATCAACCAGACATATAGCCGCCTGATAGAGGTTAGACGTTCTCAAGTACTCAAATTAGTCCCACCCCGGCTTTTATGCATACAAGATGGGATCTCCATCAATTGTTACGCCCTCTACCACAAAATCTTCATAAAATGTCAAGCAAACAATAATGAAGAAGCTACACAGAGATTGGAGATGGTGGAAAACGCCTAAATAAGAGCTCAACGGTAAAAAAACAGATTAGAAGGCAATGGCAAATTTTCGAAAAGACGGTCCTACATTAGTATAATAGACACTAGTGTGTATTTAAGGTTGGAGCCACAAAGCCCGCCCAAAAAACCTCCATCATTATACGCAGACTATCATCACCTGATGAACTTTTTAGCAAGACAGAATAAGCCTTTCTGGAACAGCATATATGACAAGCTCAAACGATGAAATTGCTAGATGAAATAATACGGTAAATGACGAGTACACAAGATCTAAGAAGAGGCTCACCATACTGAAGATCCATGTTCTCATAGTACTTGTTGCCAAATTGATCAACACCAACAACCTTTGCTCCGATATTGTGGATTTTTGTTTGCCTGAACACACACGTCCAAGAATGAGAAATGAACATTCACAAAGAAGTGCAATTCATATTCTTGGGGGAATTAAAATCAGCGATTCAAAAACAGAGCATTCCACCATAGCACACATCGTTGCTGCATTGTTGCTCAACGGATAACACGAAGATTAACAATGATAATAGTTGAGCAGCGAATCAGGAAGCTGAATGACATTATAATGTCACCACACCACACCACACCACAGGCAACATTTTCCTATAGCTTAACAAAAATGACCCACATCATCCCTAATCCCTAATTACAATATACGAAGCTCGCAAATGTCAGAGAGATCAATTCACTTACAGCAGGTTGCCGTCCGGCAAACATCTCCTGAAAAACAAATTAACAACAATGAGAAATCAACGATCAAGGAAACGAATTAAAAAACGTGATGAGAAGATCGGACAAAGTTCAAAGGGCTTGAATTCGGCAGAACTATAACAGATCCGAAAACCTAAATTGAATAGAATGAAATTAAGAATAGAATGAAAAGAAGGGGGGGAATGGAAAAAACAAAGAAGAGAGGATGACTTACAAATAACCTTCGTGTTTGAGTTCACGGAGGAAGTTGGTAAAACCCTTCTCCTTGATCGCCTGGAGAGCGTTTTTCACAATCGAAGCCATTTTCCTCCTTGTTTTCTCCCTCCTTAGCTTGTTCTATAGAGTACTACTCCTATAACGTACTCTATCATTCGTCTCCGATACGGCTGGACCTAGCCAAAGGAGTCGGGTTTGGGTTGGGTCAGCTTCGAGTCGGACATCTTTTGGGTTATTATAATCAAGTTGGACCAGATCATTTTGGGTCATGATTCATTTTTGGGTTTACTATTTTCAACTTTTTTAGGTCTATTGACCCGTGTTCCATGATAAGTAGATTAACCTCGTGCAATTGCACGATTTTTGAGTTAATATGTTTATTGCATATTTTTTGAGTACTATGTAACATTTACATTTGTATTACCTATTTTTTCATAACTAGTTGTTTCTCCGCGTGCGTTGCGCGCGGAGCTCCAAGATGAAAGAAGTATGTTTGTAGACACCCACATTTTGACAGCCAGGTGTCTATAATAGTTCCCGCCAAACACCCGATGATGATCGGACGCAAACGTGCTTTGATGGACTCAGATATGGGCTCGTAATCATGGACATTTGGTTTAGGCTTATTACGGAGTACAAATCTTATAAAACCAACCTCAAATCCAGGCCCAGAAGGTCGTTTCGAGTCAAATAAGACTAATTTGGGTCGAATCCGGCACCAGGGGCAAAACCGTCTTTTAGCGACCGGGTCAAACCCGGTCAAAGATATTTTTTCCCAAGACACACGGACCAGCCGTGACACCACACGTCCGGTTTGGACTCAAATACTATAAAATATCGGCCTCGAAAATATTAAATAATCCATTCAAGGATAGAATTCGATCTCAAGTAGGAATTCTATCCGAAAGCCAAATCAAATTACCGACCGAGCTCAAACACTTGGCCAAAACAGTCCCAAAACAGCCGAAATACTCGGCTTCCTCACCAAGAAACGGGACTCTCGTTCCCTTTTGAACTCTTACGTTTCCTATCTAAACCGGTATTTCTTGTTGTCCAAGCAAGGAACTTCTCCTAAACCACCTCGCCTATAAATAGGACCCTCCGGTCAATCAATTACATATCCATTCATGATTTCATCCTCAACACCTTCAATTACTTATTAATCTCACAACATTCAAACATCGAATATAGCATCGAAAGACCGATAAGATCATCCCGACACACGACACAAACATACCGAGACCACGCCCGACCAAAACCGGCCCCCTCTCACGTCACCTTACACGACCAAACCGACACCCAAATTCACCCCCATCATCTCGATGCTCCAGTGCCTAAGCCACTTCCCGACGAGCTCTATTCCGAGAAAACAAAGCATGTAGGTTGATGGTGTAAATCAAACCCGATTCTTCCTCTTTCTCTTCTCCTTTCTCGTCGTCTTTTCTGCGTCGTGTTGGTCGGTCCGTTTTTAATATGGGTCGTTGTCGCATTTTTTTTAATTTTCTAATATCGATACTATAAAAACTATTTTCATATATAAGCGTTCTTAAAATACGATATCGATTCTCTAATCAAATATCGTATTGAACAAGGACTAAATTAAATCTCGTTGATGCTAATAAAATCGTTACATCTTTTTTTGAATAAAATACGACGATTTTAACGCGGAGAGAATTAACATTTTTTTTTCTTTTCGTTCAAATTCTTTTCAAAAAAACAAACTTTGTAAAACTTTTTCTAAAATCATTCTAACTATTTGATATCGATTTCATAATCGAATATCGAATACGACAAATACCGAAAATATAAATCGAGTAAAAATTAATTCATATTTGTACGCGATTTATAAAAATTGGAAATTTTCGAAAAATAAAAAAGCGGGATAGACTCCCGCGCGAGTCGCGCGCCTCCCAGGCGACTCGCGCGAGAGCCTGGAAGGTCGGCCCTTTTTCCTTCGCTTCCTCGTCTTTTTATTCTTTTCGTTCCTTACATAAAATAGCGACTTTCGCGACATATTTTCAGATTTCGATAATTACCTTTTCGACCTCGGTCAACACGTGTTAATCCATCACGTGTTATAAACCTTTTTCAAAATCGTGACATATTATCGTATTTGCATCCTTTTTCGATCTATTCAATCGTTACTAACTCGTTTTTTCGTGTTTGTAGCATTTTATTTTATTTCTTTTGTTTTATTAGACTAAAACGAACTTCACATGCTAAATATAACTTTGACGTTATTAGTTTAAGATGCATTAAACGACTTAGCAACCCGTTTATTTTTCTTCTCTCACATGCTTAGGGAAAATAATGTTTGCATATCATTCAACCGTCGAACTAATGCATGTACACCAAAAACGAACGATATCTTAGTAAAGGCCGCTAAGTGCGGGCGGGGTTGGGTGTTCTTAGTGAACTTCTCAACACGTACCCTCACCCCTTACTCAGAACCATGGTTTCCGGATGTCCGAATCCATTGGCAACGAGAGTCATTCAATACACGATATCCGATAATGTCGGTATCGGTATCAAATGCTAAGGGACGAACCCAATAAACTCTGACATCGGAAATGGGCCATATTTTGTACACGACCCACTACGACATAGAGTGGGTTCGAACGGGCTCGAACTCCCACAAAGTTCGGTGGCGACTCCTACTTCGATTTAAATTTCAATTTGACCATCTCATATGGAGATTCATTCACCTCCCCAAACCCGCGTGTGGCCGCGTCGGGGTGGACCTATGTCATGTCCACAATTTGGCGACTCCGCTGGGGATCAACTGATGAGTCACTTACCATCGGCATCCTCAGGGGGAGACTCGAAAAGAAATCGTTCGATTAGTAATGTACACGTTTTAGTTCAATGGTTCATGCATAACCCAAATTTTTCCCGGGCCGGTTACTTGTGACCGACGTCCCACTATACCACGGTGCATTCCTAAATGGGTGCACTAAAGACTTCGATGGCGGAACTCACATGGGTTTTACGGCAGGTTCTAAGACCAACTCGGCTTAGGAAGACCGTCCTGATTTGCGAGAAAGCTATCATCGTTGGTATAGACCCTATTTCGACCGACCGAGACTTAGATTAGGAGCATACATGGTGTCATTATACTGTTTCCATGACTATGTGCTACTTGATTTGTTTATCGTCTTTTCAAAAACCGTCATTTTCAAAAGCTTGCATCTTTTCAAACCCATCTATTTTTTTCAAAACCCGGAAAGCTACCAAATTTAGGACTCATGAGTTTGACTCAAAATAGCCTATTTTTAGCCGGTATGCTGTCCAAACTTTTCTAAAAATTTCGAAATCTCGGTCCGATAACATTTTTTTTCGATTTTCAAAATCGGGCCATCCTATCCGACTTTGCTCGGTTTTTCAAATCCAAATTCCCTTTTCAAAGCCCTCTTCTTCTTAGGACTTCCCATATTTAGCAGTGTTGGGTCTTGTCGTAAGTTGTTGGAGTCTATAGCGTCGAAACTCCGTCGATCTTACATCACGAGTTTCTACCCTATCCCAGTCCGCCTTATTTGACAAGGCACGGCCCACCTACGTAGGACAAACTCCTACAAAGAGAAGCCCATTTACACTTTAGGGCCCAAAGTTTGGGGAATTCTCGCGTGGACCTTCCTTCGAACGGGACTAGGCCCACTTTGCCAAATCCTAAGAAAGGCCCACCGTCCACGGGTCATCCGTCTAGAAGTCGGTTTTCGGTCTTTTTCTCGTCTAGTCTTTTCCTTGCTCGGGATGTACTCTTTGATTTTAAGATCTGGGTCAGTTACTGATTACGCGGTGCCCTTACAGACATGCCACCCCACACCCGAGCCATGACGAAAGAAGCCATTGATGAGTTGACAGCTTCATTGACCAAGATCCAAGACCAATTGAGACAAATGAGGGAAGACTAGATTGCCATCGTCACTCGGGTAAGTGCCGTGGAACAAGGAACCCCCAATGCTTCGATCGAGGATGACGGACCTTTGGCCGCATTGGCCGGCGCGGTCCAAAAACTGCAAGAACAGGTCCACTCGACCACCAGGAACACCATCCTCACGGAAAATGCCCGTTCCTATTCGCCCTTGACCGATGAACTACCCGCTAACCTCAACTTAACGGGCCTACCAATGTTTGACGGGACTGAAGACCCGGTACTCCATATTCGGGCTTTCAAGGATTTTATGGCTGTTAAGGGGGTCAAATCGACCATGTTCAAGCACCTTTTTGCCTCCTCTCTAGAGAAGCACCCGAAAGCCTGGTACTATAGGCTTGATCCCAAGAAATACAAAACTTGGGACGATGTTGCAATGGAATTCGCACGAAACTATGCGGATAATGCTGAGATCCAGACCACTATGCGCACCCTGGAAATAATGGCCCAGGAACCTAAGGAAGGATTCACAAAATACCTTCAACGCTGGAGGGCTGAAAGCGTCAAACTGGTCGATAAGCCCAGTGAAAAAATGCTGGTTGAAGCCTTCGTCAAAAACCTTCTTCCCGCTTACCGGATCCATCTCCGGTACGCCATCATACCTAGTTTCGCGATCCTGACTGAGATGGGGACGAGAATCGAAGATGATCTAAGGTTGGAAAGCCTCACTAAGGCCTCTGCCAAAGCATACCAAGGAGCCAGCTCATCAACAAGCAAGCCCACATCTACTGCTGCCACTCGTAGTATTTTTGACGAGGTCAATCTACTTGATACCCCGTCCAAGAAGAATACCACACCCCGGGTATTCACAGACATAGGCACTACCTATGAAAACGCCCTGCAGAGGCTATCGTCAAAAGGCCTGATCACCTCGATAGACCCAACACCTGAGCTCCCGGTCGAGCGTCGCTCCAAGGCCTACGACATTCAGGCCTACTGTCAATACCATCGTGGTAAGGGATACGATACCGAAAAATGCTGGAAGCTAAAACACCTTATCCAGGATCTCATCGAAAGTGGGAAGATCCCTTTACCTGGAGGCAAGCCCAATAACAAGGATAATCCTTTAGCTGCCCACGCCATTTTCTCTGGAGAAATTATCGAGTGTTCACACCTCATTTCTCCATTTGTCCCGCAAATAAACGGAATTTGGTGCGACGACGAAGACGACGTCTATCTCACCAAGGGGGAAGCTGTCCCCATCACGCCCGAGGAGAACCAGAAGGTTAAGTCCAAAGTCTTAGCCAATAGTCAAGCCCTCATCATCTCCGAGCCACCTAGAGTGGAGGTCGCCCCGGAAGAGCCAACTACTGAAAAGGCTCTTGTAAAGCAGCTAAGCAGGACTCGAGTTGACCTCTCTATATGGCAACTCCTAGTCAGCTCACAAGAACATCGAGAGGCACTCACTAAGGCCCTTGATCAAGTCAAAATCGACTCTACGGCTACTCCAGCTGAAATGGTAGCCACGGTTCTGCCCCACCTAAAGGGGAAAGCTAAGGAAGAAGGCCCACTTATTACCTTCTCCAATGCTGATCTACCACCATTTGGGCCACCCCACAACATGGCCCTCTACATCACGGTCATCTGCCGTGGAAAGTACCTGCCCATGACCCTAATCGACGACGGGTCCGCAGTCAATGTCCTCCCCTTGAGGACCGCCAAAGCCCTCGGCATTACCGAGGCCGACTACATTCCCACAGCTCAAACCATTCAGGCTTTCGACGGAAGTCCAAAGTCAGTAGCCGGAGCTACACAACTTACTATCATAACAGGCCCGATAGAGAAGGAGCTGGAATTTCAAGTGATCGACGTGACTTCTTCCTTTAACCTTCTTTTAGGAAGACCTTGGATCCACGCGACCAGAGCTGTATCCTCCACCCTGCATCGGAAAATCAAGCTACCTTTGCACGACACCGTCATCACTCTAGAAGCCACGCCTATGACTGTGGCTAACTGCAACACCTCGGGCCGCACCGATCTCTGGGGGTTCGACTTTGTAGGGACCATTGAAGAAGAGTATCTTTTCCGACCCTACTTCACGGTTAGCATTGACTGGATGTTGCAGAATCTGGGCTATCTGCCGGGGGCTACATCAAGGCCCGGTCTCCCCGCAGGGAAAGTCCTCGAGGTCCTAGATAACGGGAGAACTCAAACTGGTCTGGCTTATACCATAACCCCAGAGAATATGGGCCAAACAAGGACTAACACTGTCACTTTTGTTACTCCAGTATTTGGGCCAGTCCAGACGGGCCTATACCGGCCCAGCACCACGCGCCCTGGGACCCACTTGGCCTAGGATTGCAACTACATACCAGATGACATCTTCGCTCTTATCCAGTCCGAAGATGCTAAGAATGCTGAGCCCACGCTAGGGCTACTTTTTGGAGAAGAACTCACGGCCCCAGCACCGAAGGAAGAGCTAGTTAGTCTCATTCTCCGCAGCCGCACCTTTGATCCATCTAAGCTGATCTCGGAGGTCGGATCTGGGACCGGAAATAGAGCCTGGAGGAAGACTGTCAAATGGACTGACAGTCAAGGGAGGACTTACAAGCTGATCACAGGGGAAGGAGAAATGCCAGAATCTGAGTCTGAGTCTGAGTCGGAGTCCGAGTCAGAGTCTAAGATTGAGTCTAGTGAGTCCGGTGCTAGAGTCAGTCCTGTAACTCCCCCTCTCCCTTTAGCTACTCCTGGTGCCTCGGGGTCTGTCCCGGGCATCCTGCCTATCCCGCCACTGACTAGTGATCAGATGGCAGCTCTTTTCGAGCTATTTTCTCAATTTATGATCAATAATAACAACCGTTCTGCTTACGACTTGTCTCATTTTCAAAATTTTCTTAATTCCAAAATATTCTGTGCAATGACATTGAGAAACTCGGCGAACAGGTATCCTTGCCTCCACATCTGATCGAGCAGCTAGAACAAAGGGAATCCCGCAATCCGGTAATCGAAGAAACCGAATCCATTAACGTGGGAACAACCTTAGAACCTCAGATGCTTAAGATAGGGTTATCCTTAGATCCCAAGGAGAAACAACAATTCGTAAATCTCCTTCAAGAATTCAAAGACGTCTTCGCATGGTCCTACAAGGACATGCCGGGGATTGATCGCGAAATAGCCGAGCACCATATACCGATCAAGGAAGGGTTCAAGCCGGTTAAACATAAACTCCGACGCATGAGGCCCGAATGGTCCCTCAAAGTCAAGGAGGAAGTCGACAAACAATTCAAGGCTGGGTTCATACGAGTCTCCGAGTATCCAGATTGGGTTGCAAACATCGTACCGGTCCCTAAAAAGGATGGTAAGGTACGTGTCTGTGTAAACTTTCGGGATCTTAACAAGGCAAGCCCGAAAGACGATTTTCCGTTACCACACATCGATATACTGGTGGATAACACAGCTGATCATGCCCGTCTATCATTTATGGACGGGTATGCGGGGTATAACCAGATAAAAATGGCAGAAGAAGATATGGATAAGACCACCTTCATTACACCTTGGGGTACTTATTGCTATACTGTTATGCCATTTGGTCTCATCAATGCCGGGGCCACCTATCAACGAACCGCCACAACTTTATTACATGACTTGATGCATAAAGAAGTGGAAGTTTACGTGGACGACATGATTGTCAAATCTAAAGACAGGGACGGTCACATCACCGCCCTGAGAAAATTCTTCACCCGATTACGCAAATACAACATGAGGTTAAACCCTCAGAAATGCAGTTTCGGGGTAACATTTGGCAAATTACTGGGTCATATCGTTAGCCAACGTGGTATCGAAGTCGATCCAGCCAAAATCAAGGTCATTACCGAGATGCAACCCCCTAAAACTGAAAAGGAGATAAGAGGGTTTCTCGGAAAAGTCCAATACATAAGCAGGTTCATTTCAAAGCTAACCATGGTGTGTGAACCAATCTTCAAAAAGCTGAAAATAGGGGAACGGTTACTATGGGACAACAAGTGTCAAGCAGCCTTTGATAGAATCAAAGAGATTTTGTCTTCACTGCCGGTCCTGATGCTACCTCAGCACGGTTTGCCTTTGTCGCTATTCCTAACTACGACAAAGACAGCCATGGGGGCTATGCTAGCTCAAACGGTCAATTCCAAAGAACGGGCTATATACTACATCAGCAAGAAATTTTTAGAGTACGAGTGTAAATACACCATGCTCGAAAAGACGTCCTTAGCTTTGGTCTGGGCAACCAAGAAGCTCCGACATTACATGCTCAGTTACGAGGTACAAGTGCTATCCGGAATGGATCCGATCAAGTACCTTTTCGAAAAGCCCATTCTCAACGGCAGGATATCAAGGTGGACCCTAATGTTGGCAGAGTTCGATCTGAAGTTCGTACCATTGAAAGCCATCAAAGGACGAATAGTGGCCGAATTTCTCGCCGACAGTCCCATAACCAAAGAAGGACACACCGACACTTGGTCCTTCCCGGATGAAGACAATTTCCATACCGACGCCAAAACATGGGACTTATACTTTGATGGGGCATCCAATTTCCGAGGATTTGGAGTCGGGATTCTCCTAATCTCGCCAAGAGGGGAACATACTCTCGTGTCCATCAAATTAGACTTTGACGTCACTAATAATGCCGCTGAGTATGAAGCATGTATTCACGGGCTACAAGCCGCCGCCGACTTAGGGGTCACAAACCTCCGAGTACACGGTGATTCATCTCTGGTCATTAATCAAGCACTTCAAAAATGGAAGACTCGAAATGCTAATCTCGTGGCCTACCAGGCACGAGTAAGGAATCTCGAGAAACAGTTCCAGAAGGTAGAATATATATACCTACCTCGGGAAGAGAATCAGTTCGCAGATGCACTCTCAAAACTGGCATCTTTACTAAATATTCCCGATCATGTGACCAACATGCCGATCTGTGTCGAAAGACGATCCGAGCCAGCATATATCCACGACATCGAAGATATCGAGATACCCGATCCCAAGCCATGGTATCAAGCTGTATTGACGTACTTAACAACCAGGGAATATCCACCCGGAGCCGACAACCGAGCCAGAAAGGCCTTGCGAAGACTGGCAACCCAGTTCATCCGCACCGACGATGGGCAACTTTACAAAAAGACAGCACAGGGGGCTCTCCTTCGATGTGTCGATAAAGCCAACGCTGAAAAAGTTATGGCTGAGGTACATGATGGCGAATGCGGCCCACACATGAATGCCCAGATGTTAGTCCGGAAAATCATGAGGCTCGGTTATTACTGGAATAGCATGGAAACCGACTGCCAGCTATATGTTAGACATTGCCATAATTGTCAAATTTTTGCCAATGTGCAGCATATGCCACCATCCCTGCTGTACACCATGACATCACCCTGACCATTTTCAACATGGGGAATCGATATAATCGGAAAGATAAATCCTTCGGGAATCGGAGGACACTGCTTCATTTTGGTGGCTATCGACTATTTCACCAAATGGGTCGAAGCTGAATCCTACCGTATTCTCAATGCCAAGCATGTCGCCAAGTTTATTCAAAATAAGATAATATGCCGAAATGGGATCCCGCACGAATTCATCAGTGACCACGGGACCCATTTTCAAGCCGAGACAGCAGCATTATTAACCAAGTAAAAAATTCAAAGGCATACATCTTCACCCTACCGACCCCAAACCAATGGGGCGGTAGAGGCGGCTAATAAAACAATTGTCACCATACTAAAAAAGATGGCTGATAATTACCGGGATTGGCCCGACAAAATACCATTTGCACTTTGGGGATATCGGACCTCGATTCGTACTGCGACCGGGGCAACACCGTATTACCTTACATACGGCATGGAAGCGGTCCAACCTGTTGAGTTAGAGGTGCCGTCACTCAGAATCCTACTCGAGAGTCAAGTACCCGAAGCTGATTGGGTTCGAGCGCGATATGACTCACTAGTCCTTTTAGACGAACGACGATCTCGTGCCCTCAATAATATACAAATCTATCAGAAGAGGATCCAGCGGGCTTTCAACAAAAGGGTGAGGCCCAGAAACATCAAAGAAGGAGATTTGGTTCTCAAATCTGTTCGAGCTTTATTACCAGTAGACCCAAGAGGAAAGTTCAAGCCTAACTGGGCTGGGCCATATTTGGTAAAGAAGATTCTATCAGGCGGAGCAGTAATGCTAACGGAGCTGGACGGGAATGAGTTTGCCAACCCAACTAACCTGGACCAGCTGAAGTGTTACTACCCCTAACCCATCTCTCTCAATGTCATTTGCAAAAGTTTATTAAAAACATCTTTTCAACATAAACTTTTAAAGACAAGTCAAAAGCTAGAATTACCTATTCTACTGTTACAAGCATCTTGAACCAATAGTCTTGATGTATTTCGAAATTGCAAATTAAGTCTGAACTACGTTTGGTTTGATTCCATTTATTGTGGATACGTAGGCAGCCCCTCGAAAGGGGCACAACCACTGCAATCGAGAAAAGAAAACAGGAACAATTTTTAATAAACTTCCTTTATTTATTTCCAAAAAATCCGATAAATTCGGAAAATTACAAAAAATTCCAAAAAAAAAGCACACAATAAATAATACTCCCTCCGTATTTTTTTATATGACGTTTGACTTTTTCGAGGTAAGGCTTTGACTTTAATTTTTATGTAAATATATTATTTCAATTTTTTTTAAAATTGCACCATAAAATCCCTTACGAAAAGAGCTTTCAAATGAGTATACATTTCATGGTATGTTTTCTTATGTTGTGAGAGATATTGAAGAGAGAAGAGGTTGTCTCGAAAAGTGAGAATGACTTATATTAAAAAACAGAGGGAGTACTAATACTTAAATAATAAAAACTAGGGCATTTTTCCCTTTCCTTTGTCCTTAGCTTCCTTTTCCGTCCACCGACGTCGACGTGGAGGTGAGCGCTCCCGAATCACCAAGGGAACCTCCTTAACCCGGGCTCGTTTCTTCAAACTCGATTCCCCGGTCACCTCAGTCGGTCCTAGGCGGGCCCTCACCCTCTCGGGTAACCGGTCACGCGGACCTCTCGGACCGCTAGTTTCGGCCCGAGCCTCCTCTCCAAGTCACTAGCACCGGTCTCATTAGCTTGAGTCTTAGTTTTTGACTTAGAACCCGACTCCGGCTGGACGAGGGAAGTTGGAATTTCCTCTTTATCAAAGAACCACCTATTGTCTTTCACTGATTCTCGACGAGCCAAGTCAAAAGCCTCGTCGGTCTTCAAAGTTTTGCGAGTCTCCTTGGATTCTTCAGAAGTCCATTTTCGGTATGACTCAGAAACCCAGACGGTTTGACAAGGGCGAGGTATAGTCCATATGACACGGGTAAACCAGCGTTGTAGCCACGTGTCACACATAGCGTCCGTCAATTGGAGCGAAACGCTAATGATTGCTTCAGTCTCGGGGATCTGCTTAAACGAACCGAACTGTCTCAGAATACGATTCGGGTAAATATGGACGGTCCAGTCCAAAGACAAGATCACCAGATAACGGGCTTTGTCCCTCTTAGCTAATCCCGTCAGTCTTGAAAGGAACCACCAGATGACATTCCATCTAATCAAAGGCCCACCATGGATTTTTAGCTCTTCATCCCAATATTTCTGATTTATGTGATGACTCGAGCTTATTCTTTGGGACCTGGAGCCAATCTGACAGCTGCGATATCTAGATATGTTCACCGGGGGCTCTATGATTGACAGGCGCTCGGACAACCAGATCTGCAAAAATTTCCGAAAAGTCAAAAACTTTCGAAAAAAAAAAAATCAAAAAGTTCGATTTTTTCGGAAAAATTCGAAAAAAAAATCGGAAAAATTTTCAAAAAATAGTTTTCGGGAAAAAATTCTGAATTTTCGGAAAAAGTTTCAAAAAAAAGGAAAAATTAATAAAAAAAATTTCGAAAAAAAATCAAAATTTCGAAAATCTGGAAAATTTCAAAAAAAATTCAAATTTTTTTTTTCGGAAAATTCGGGCAATCTTTCGGAAAAAGAAGAAAAACGGTTAAATACCTGCAAAAGGCGGATGCTTCCTGTCAATTATCGATCCGAGTCAAGTCTTCTAGCATCAAGGCCCATAATAATCTCCCCGGTTATCAGCCAAGCCGGGCTGTGACTTGTCTCCATTTGGTCAACTATGCTAATCAGCCTGATTTCGCCCAAACACGAGTCAGCATCCATCCGACCTTCAAAAGCATATCGATGCAGCATACAAAAGGCGAAAGCCCTACGCCTATGGGTAGAAGTAATTCTTGCGCCAATTGGATTCATGAATTTGTCAGCTAGGTCAAATAGGGAAACCGAATCTCCCTTTACCATACGGGCCGTCTCAGCATGCGACAAGCCTAGAAAATCCCTTAATCTCTTCCTTGGGTCAGGATAAAATGGGGGAATAGCAGGACGAGCATTAGGGCACCAAACGCCTATGACTGCAATTTCTTCGGGAAGGGGACATATTTCTCCTCGAGGAAATGCGAAAACATGGTGGGTAGTATCCCAAAAGGATAAGCAGGCATCGAGAAAGTGCGAATCTACCTTAAGTCGCTGAAGTGGGAATAAAGCAACGATTCCCATTTGAGTTAGCTGAACTTTATCTTTGTCTCGAAAATCTTGAGCCCATGCCTGAAGCATCGCGGTCAGATGATCAATACCCATTGCAAGAATAGTTTTTTTTGTTTTGTCTTAAAAAGTTTAAGGGATTTTAAGATAGAAGGAAAAGATTTGGGTTGGAATATGAAAATAAAGAACAAGAACCCTCTATTTATAATAGAGAAAATCCCTTTCCTAGTCACCACAGGAATAGGAATTTTTATCATGCTCCCTACTTCATCTAGGCATACAGGCCTAACCAGGGGATTTTAGGAATTTTTGTCAGAATCTGATCAGGATTCAGGAATCAAGTCATCCCGAGCATTCTTATTTCCAAAAAAATTTCAAAAATTTTCTTCAGCATTTTCTTTCCATAAATAAATCAAAAATCATTTCTTCCCCAGCGAGACTCGGTGTTTCGCCTAGATATTGCATGCAAATTATTATCAACAGACAGGTACACCCAAGACTCCCGAAAAATTCTCAAAAATTCCCCAGTGGAGAAACTCAAGCGACTTTTTTCGGGATGTATCTGTAAACAGATACACCCACAACTTCCAAGGCAAGCTCCCGCGTAATTCCAAGACGGGATGTATCTGTAAACAGATACACCCATAGCTTCCAAGGCAAGCTCCCGCGTAATTCCAAGACGGGATGTATCTGTAAACAGATACACCCATAGCTTCCAAGGCAAGCTCCCGTGACAATATTGACATCAACCCAGGTATGATTTTTAGCTTATGGCTGGCGAGCCCTTCACGCAGGTCTAATGGACTATAAACGACCCGATCGGAAGTCTGCCAGGTTTTAATCCTTGATTGACCTGGTAGCTACTCTGACTTTTGCCTTGTCCAAGCCTCAGTCAGAGTGGGGGCTCTGTAGACACCCACATTTTGACCGTCAGGAGTCTATAATTGTTCCCGCCAAACACCCGATGATGATCGGACGCAAACGTGCTTTGATGGACTCAGATATGGGCTCGTAATCATGGACATTTGGTTTAGGCTTATTACATAGTACAAATCTTATAAAACCAACCTCAAATCCAGGCCCAGAAGGTCGTTTCGAGTCAAATAAGACTAATTTGGGTCGAATTCGACACCAGGGGCAAAACCGTCTTTTAGCGACCGGGTCAAACCCGGTCAAAGATATTTTTTCCCAAGACACACGGACCAGCCGTGACACCACACATCCAGTTTGGACTCAAATACTATAAAATATCGGCCTCGAAAATATTAAATAATCCATTCAAGGATAGAATTCGATCTCAAGTAGGAATTCTATCCGAAAGCCAAATCAAATTACCGACCGAGCTCAAACACTCGGCCAAAACAGTCCCAAAACAGCTGAAATACTCGGCTTGCTCACCAAGAAACGGGACTCTCGTTCCCTTTCGAACTCTTACGTTTCCTATCTAAACCGGTATTTCTTGTTGTCCAAGCAAGGTACTTCTCCTAAACCACCTCGCCTATAAATAAGACCCTCCGGTCAATCAATTACAGATCCATTCATGATTTCATCCTCAACACCTTCAATTACTTATTAATCTCACAACATTCAAACATCGAATATAGCATCGAAAGACCGATAGTATCATCCCGACACACGACACAAACATACCGAGACCACGCCCGACCAAAACCGGCCCCCCTCTCACGTCACCTTACACGACCAAACCGACACCCAAATTCACCCCCATCATCTCGATGCTCTAGTGCCTAAGCCACTTCTCGACGAGCTCTATTCCGAGAAAACAAAGCATGTAGGTTGAGGGTGTAAATCAAACCCGATTCTTCTTCTTTCTCTTCTCCTTTCTCGTCGTCTTTTCTGCGTCGTGTTGGTCGGTCCGTTTTTAATATGGGTCATTGTCGCATTTTTATTTTATTTTCTAATATCGATACTATAAAAACTATTTTCATATATAAGCGTTCTTAAAATACGATATCGATTCTCTAATCAAATATCGTATTGAACAAGGACTAAATTAAATCTCATTGATGCTAATAAAATCGTTACATCTTTTTTTGAATAAAATACGACGATTTTAACGCGGAGAGAATTAACATTTTTTTTCTTTTCGTTCAAATTCTTTTCAAAAAAAACAAACTTTGTAAAACTTTTTCTAAAATCATTCTAACTATTTGATATCGATTTCATAATCGAATATCGAATACGACGAATACCAAAAATATAAATCGAGTATAAATTAATTCATATTTGTACGCGATTTATAAAAATTGGCAATTTTTGAAAAATAAAAAAGCGGGACAGACTCCCGCGCGAGTCGTGCGCCTCCCAGGCGACTCGCGCGAGAGCCTGGAAGGCCGGCCCTTTTTTTTTCGCTTCCTCGTCTTTTTATTCTTTTCGTTCCTTACATAAAATAGCGACTTTCGCGACATATTTTCAGATTTTGATAAATACCTTTTCGACCTCGGTCAACACGTGTTAATCCATCACGTGTTATAAACCTTCTTCAAAATCATGACATATTATCGTATTTGCATCCTTATTCGATCTATTCAATCGTTACTAACTCGTTTTTTCGTGTTTGTAGCAGTTTATTTTATTTCTTTTGTTTTATTAGACTAAAACGAACTTCACATGCTAAATATAACTTTGATGTTATTAGTTTAAGATGCATTAAACGACTTAGCAACCCGTTTATTTTTCTTCTCTCACATGCTTAGGGAAAATAATGTTTGCATATCATTCAACCGTCGAACTAACGCGTGTACACCAAAAACGAACGATATCTTAGTAAAGGCCGCTAAGTGCAGGCGGGGTTGGGTGTTCTTAGTGAACTTCCCAACACGTACCCTCACCCCTTACTCAGAACCATGGTTTCCGGATGTCCGAATCCATTGGCAACGAGAGTCATTCAATACACGATATCCGATAATGTCGGTATCGGTATCAAATGCTAAGGGACGAACCCAATAAACTCTGACATCGAAAATGGGCCGTATTTTGTACACGGCCCACTACGACATAGAGTGGGTTCGAACGGGCCCGAACTCCCACAAAGTTCGGTGGCGACTCCTACTTCGATTTAAATTTCAATTTGACCATCTCATATGGAGATTCATTTGCCTTCCCAAACCCGCGCGTGGCCGCGTCGGGGTGGACCTATGTCATGTCCACAATGTTTTAGCAAACGTTTGTCGTAGCAGCAGAAAACTGATGCGCGTTGTCGCTGATACGCATGCAAACAATATTTTTAGTCCCAACTCACTACTATGTAGTAGCGTTAAGTCGAGGTCGAACCACAAGGAGGCGGTTAAGCGATATTGGTCAAGTCTGAGGTTTAATTGCGATTGGGATTGAGATGGGGGTTTTGGGACGAGAGGAGTTGAACTAATGCTAGCGAGCTACACAACTAAAGCTAGAAACAATAATGGGAAAGACGTTAGGGAGAGTCGGAAAACGGGATAAAAGTATAACATCTTAAGAATTATCACAAGGTGTATAAGGGAGGTTCCACCTTTCGGTTTCCCTACCGGCCAAGTCTAAGCCGCTTTCGCGACGAATAAACTAAGGTCTCTAGACGGAATTACCCAAACCCCGAGTTTTCCCATATTGGTCCAAGTGTGTCAAGTCGACCTAGGTGATCAAGCTAAGTCAAGCAAAACACAACAACACCATCAAGACAATATCACCCTCAAATGCAATATTCTCACAAGACAAAACCTTTTCCTAGAATTCCTCTCCCCTAGCCCCTAACTAAAATCTACTCACTACCCATAATAAAATTAACACTAAGGGGAGTAGAAGGAAAACTAAACATGCTTGAACTAGAGAAGAAATAACTAATCTAACACAATAAAGAAACTACACTAACAAAACAACACTAAGGAGGAAAATAAACAAACACACAAACTAGGGAGAAATAAACTAAGGAGAGAGATAAACAAACAAACAAACAAAGGAAAGCTACACTAACATGAAGAATGACAAGACAAACAATCAAGAAACTAAAAATAAAACTAATTAATGGAGAAAGGGAGAGGAAAGAAACTACCAATAATGGAGAAACTAAAGGAGGAAGATGAAGATTAATATAAATATGAAGCTTCAAGAAATAATACAAAGATCTTGTCACTAAACCCTTGCAAAACCCTTGAATCTTCAATAAAAACCCAAGTCTTCAACTAAAGATGGAAACTTGATTACAAATTATAGAGTAGAATTAATCTAATACTAAGAGAGTTTTTACTAAATCTATGGAATTTTACTATGTGAACTACTACTACTACTACTATGGAGATCTACTATACTACTCTAATCTAAAGAGGCACAAATTAAGACACACCCTAAGGCACAAAACCCTAGGTTAAATATATATACTAGTCTTAATGGGTCACACCCTCTTAAGCCCATAATCCAATTCCTCTCATTTAAGCTAGACCTTCACCGTTTGCATCTTCATGGGGCAAAACTTCACCCTGCGGTTGACGAGTTGACACCACCGGATGAAATTTCACCCTGTGAGATTTTCTTCTCTTTTCGCGATTTTTGGCGCTTTTCACCCGGTGGTGAGTGTCCATGAAAATCTTCGGGAGGTGGAAAATGTCGTCGGGCGAAACTTCGCCCGATGGTGACTCATCGGGTGAAATTCTACCCGGTGATACTCTGCCTCTTTTCTGGTCTCTTTCTTTGTCGATCAATTGGATTACTTGAACTTTCAGTTGTGCGCTTTGCTCTTTGGACCGTATCCCTCTCATGCTCGTAGAAGCTCAGGCACGTTTTTGGTCGAAAATCCTATCAAAATAGACAAAAAACTACCAAAAACACGTAAAATGCAAAAGAGAGACACTAATGCGAGAATTACTCAAAATATGGCGATAATCACACTTTAATCTCGCAAAACGGAGAAAAAACAGGTCTAAATGGGAGGAAAAACGGTCCAAATTGGGCACACAACACAAACGTACCCTTGCAGTGTAACGTAAACCTGAAAGGGGCACTTTAAAACTTGTTCGACAGATACTATGAAGATACGTTAGGGATACATTAGGTAGTTTGGCCAACACCTGGCCACACAGAATACGGTCCTTGTTTTTTCATCGCAAGTTTTTGATGAGTTGTAGACAAAAGTTATAAGGTATGAAAAAAATGGCAGAGGTCTGGTTTACGCTAGCTAAAGAAGTTGGATGAAGTTCTAAGTTTTACGAGGAGCTTTGGGCGGCGAAGTGTCGACGGTGGCATCTGAGCTGTTGCTGACTGGTTCATCTGTGCTGACCTCCTCTGCGTCGGCTATAATTGTTTCATCTTTTTGAGCCTGTACATTCATTGCTGGAGTGCCAGCACTGGTCGTTGGTTTGTTAATACCATCGTCAGCCACTACAACCTGCTTCACCACCCACTGCAGGATGTTACTTGTTGAGAGCGACGTCGCTGGACCAGCACATACCGTGAACTTCCTACGCTCTAGCATTTCCCGGATGACTGCAAAGGCTTGATCGTTTTCCTGCAGAGTTATGGACGACGTGTGAAGATATACCTTACGTGTCCAGCAGTTGTATTTGCAATTATGTCCAGACGGTTATCGACTTACAGAGTGTTTCATGTGGAATAAGTCAGACGCTGACATCATAAATAGTTTTGAAACGATTGTTGTGAAAGCTGTCATAGGTAGCGTGCCTGTCTCGTCTGATATTTCACAGTTGAAAGTGACCCTGCAGGAATTTGTGGGCAGCACGACTTTAGCTGAGCATACCACAGGTCAATTTGGGAAAACTATTTCCGCACCCAAGGTGTACGGTTAGTATTGAAGGTTTGAACGAATGCAAAGAACTAGAATGGTGGTGAACATACCGTGGCTCTGTAGTACACCCTGGGACAGAGCAAGCGTCGCAAGTGTAGGTAGTTCCTGGTGGTGTGCTGGAACGTTTGCTGCAGTGGGAGCAGCCCAAGTAAGCATGCATTTTGGATAGGTCAGCATCCGGAATAGTAACATCCAGCCAGTGTCTTTCGTCTTGGAGGACTGACTTCGTCTGCGGAACAGTTCGGGGTTCGTAAACAGCGATGCATCTACAGTTGGTTGCACATGAGCATTATCTTCAACCTAAAACAGAGAACAGGGTTGTGCGCACCTTTTTAGAATGGAGGACTGCAATTGTAGTAGCCTTCTGTGTCTGAGACGACAGTCTTGCGCCAAAAATCCTTGATTGCAGTTCTGACAGTGCCATGTGATGGGCAGCCATCCTACAAACAGTGGCATGTGTAAAATTGAAGTGCAAGATCAGTGCGGAGTAAAAGGCATCCAATGGTTAGGAGCACTTAAGTAGTGATGTCTGCACTATGTATGTACAGATACCAGTGGGAGTAGGCGATAATAAAATTGCAGCTAACAAATAACGTTAAGCCTGAACATTACCAGGTTGATAGTGCTTCAGCTTTAGCTCCAACAGGCGCATGTATGATGGTAGTTGACGCAGAAGTTGACAGCGAGAATCCTACGTGTTGGTCACAGTTGGTTATTTGTATAAATGGCTATTCTATATAAAGTATTAAAGGACGATCTGAATAATATAGACCTTTGTAGCCTGATACTCGGAGCGCTGTTAGGCCTACGATCCTGAACTTTGCCGGTACTGGAATCAGCATGGTGTAGTCGTCTTCAGCTAGTTCATCCCATACGGAGATTGCAAGTGGTTGCGTAGTGCTGTTACAGATACAACACCAAGTGTAACGTTAGACTCCTTGATATGCAGAACATACGTCACTTGAGCGGCGGAGTAGTGTTTATGTCACCTGTGGTCAATCAGCATGAGTTCTCGTACCCTGGACTCGCGTTTGTTAGATGTTGTAATCACACGCGGCTGGTCTTCAACAAACAGGACAATACCCAGCACATCTGCAATGGTAGTTGGTAATCACTCATCTATAACTCATTAACAGGTTACAGATGACCATACACCACCTAACAACTAAATTAATGGCATTTTCGAGCGGCTTGTTATATTTCTAGTTACATCCAAGCCAGTGTACTAATTGTCATGGTTTTAGATACTATAAGCATGTGTAGGGGCACTTATGATTGGATGTATATTTATGTATAAGGCACTTCGTTTCTACTAAATAGATTGACAATTCTTCGATATTTTGGCGTGAGGGCAGCTGCACTAATCTGAACCATATTCCTCTTCCCACGTGTGGTCTGTTATAATGCCCCTCACACAAGTGCCCTGTACCAGACGTCTAGCCACCTTGTATGTGGCAGGTCTCACTCTAGGGCAACCAAGCCGCATCATCTCATAAGGGATTGTTAACGGGCTTGCAAGAGTAATGTTGACTGACTCATAACCATATATATGCATATAGCACACAGACCCGTACCCCTGGGTCCATCTGGTGATAAGCATTTCTGTAATATCAGATGACTAATGAACTATAGGATAACTGTAGGTAAGTTGTCTAGTACTATACATTTCTAGACTGCCAGATATATATTCACAGACAGATATGTGCACAGATATATGTACTAAGGTAGAGATCCGGAGACATGAAGGTATGTACCAAATAGTTCAGAATACTCTTGCTGCCTAGGAAGCTGCGAGATTGGCATGTATTCTTGAGTAGCAACAATACCAAGGCCAGTGTCATCATCTAATGGAAATATGAGTCTTCTACGGCCAAATGTCATTTGGTAGTCGAGATCAGTCGGGCTTGTCTTCCATTCGGGCTTGACAGGGCTTATAGCAGCATTCCTTATCTCATATGTCTTGTTACGATGAATTGCATCTTCATACATTGCAACTTGGTCAGCGAACAGAGCACCTCGCATCTTCGTGCTCTGCAAGGTGTATGTAGGAATCTTAGCCCTCAGTAGCAACTGTCTTACCAAAAGCAGTGTGCATGGAAAGATGATATGGGAATATGCAGACTATAATGTAGTCAGAAAAAGAAAACATTAAGACCAAATGCAGAGTCCCGAACCCCAGAGCCTATGAAAACTGAAGTCTTCTTATTGAGTCAGCTAATGGGTGGTACAAACAGTGGTTGCCGAGGGAGAACAGTGCAGGTCATATATTCTTAGCAACTATCTAGCATGAAGCAAAGGTTCATTGGTCATACTGGTCCGGTGAGCGACCAGGTATTGTACTCAAAGCGAAACATTTGGGCACAGAACCGATGAAGTACTCTATATAATTAATGCGTTGGGCGCAATGAACAGCAGGGCCCCGTCTATATATCATTAGCTCGGTCATAACGTTCGAGTGTATACAGAGGTGCCTTCCACTGGCGAATAATGAGAATCTTGTTGTAAATTGCACTAATACATTTCCTAATGTACTACATTTAAAAAGACCTGAGTCTTTCCTAGATTGGCGAAAGCAATTTGTTTCCAATATTCATAGATATGACTCATTCAGCCACCACAACCAATATTCACAGGCACGACTCATCTAGCAAGTAAATCAGAAACTGAAACGATAGATGTATCAGGGCAATGTAAATTCTGAATTGCAATCTTGCCTTTTCATCTTCAAGCAGCAAACTCTGGTAGACCATATTCTTGTTAGAAGATGTCTTCGGCCGCCTTTTTTCTATTACCTTCACCTTCACCTTGTAGTCACGGCTGTCTGTGTTCAAGTCAGCTAGGTAAGTTGCTTTAGGCTTCATCCTGCAAAACCATAAATACTATTCAAATCAGACCGACAGCTTACCCGATTTTGACCGAGTGGTTTCAAAGATCTACCTGGCAGTTAGGTGATTACATGTACTTAGCATATGTAGGAGAAGCACTGACGCGTCTAGCTCAAAACATTCTGGATTCATACATTCTAAACCTACAGTGTAAGTTGTACCTTAATCTAGCATAAGCCACAGTTTCAGAACAGGCAACAGTCTAGCACAACTTCAAAACACATTGCAGGTGACGCATCTAATGTGCATCAATAAGGTATTAGACAACATCCTAACATTTAGATCAACGACAGTTTGTTCCTTTTGGAGGAGCGAGTATCTAATATTGTTATTTGTAACGTACGCTACTGTTAGGTATACATTTTCTAGTAATCTGCTATTGATCCTTATATCCGTTGATAGACTCATCACTGAAGAAAATAATTGGGCAGGCAGAAGTGTTGACAGAAGGCAGCATGAATTTGACAGTCGTAGAACTATCACATAACCTGACTTGAACGAACACATTCAATCTATCGCAGATGGAAAGGAAGCATAATAGTTCACGCAGAGAATCAACCAAAAACTGATCCTTAGATGAATACGTGACAAAAACCCAGACTTGCAAACCAAACATTGAGCACCAAATTTATGTTTAAGTCTATCAGAAATCTTATATGTTCATCTCTAATAGTTCTACAAAGATGATCTAAACAAAACCCCACAAAGTCTGCGGGAATGCATTAATCTTAGCTTCACATACCTGTGAAATCTCTAACCATTAGTGCCTTAAATTATTTAGAATGACACCAACTCCTGCACCACCGGCCCTACAAAACGACTTAAATTATTTCTGGAAGAAACCAACAGATGCATAACATGCATGCGATTTGGAGCTAGAAGACAAGGTTTTAAGCTATAATATCACATTACCTTTTGGGTGAAGTGTTTGCGGACTTACCTTTTAGGAGAATACTGAAGTATTCAAGGGATTGAGTGACAGCTGTATGTGAAGTATTCAAGGTTTTCTTACAAGTAATGATGGATGAATGCGACGTGAATATTCAGGAGGTTGAGTGTGGAAGTAGGCAAAGGATTAAGGAAGGGTGTAGTAGGAAGTGAGGCTATGAACTCATTTTGTATATATATTTAACCCCAACTTTTCCTTTATTTTGGTTCGTTTTATGTGTCCTAGGAGTCGTTTTTCTAGCTTTTTATTCTTCTTTGTTATGCCGGGTATTTTGTTTACGTTTCGTAGGAAACGAGACAAATAAAGGCGATGTAGCTATATTTTGGACAATGACGAGAGTCGAGCCATGAAATCTACAAGGAAGAAGTGATAAAAGTTAGAGGATACTAAATGAATACTTGAAGAAGGACGTGAAGTGAATAAACAATAAGGAACGACAAAGAAATAAGTTGGAAAGCTCGAATGAATGCAAATCGGGAAGAAAGAGTGATCGGTAAAACAAGGGTCAACTTCAAACGTGAATATCTTGAGTTATACAATTCCGATTGATCTGATTTTTATGGCGCTGGAAAGCTCTTTTTCTTCGCTTTCCAACTGTATATCACACGTCCAAATCCGATAAGTAACAAAGAAACAGAAAGCATTTCAAATTCGTCGCGCAGTGCAGAGAAACCCGAACCGGTCGGGACGAACCCAAACCGGTCGGGACGACCTTGAACCGGTCGGGACGACCTTGAACCGGTCGGTTCAGGCCCAAACCAATCGGTTTGAAGCTGTTTCATGGGATTTTCAGTTTTTAGACTTCGTAACTTACCATAACACTTCTATTACGTGATATTTTTAGCTTATTAGTTTTTCCTAATTATTTAGGAAAGAAGAAGATGCTAGACTCCTTATTATTAGTATATATACCCTCCTTGGGTTAGATTTATGAACACTTTTCTCATTCAGTAGTTTAATTTAGACTTTTTATTAGCATTAGAATTCATCTAGTTTGTAGTCATACTTTTAGATCGTCAATCTTTCAGTTCTACATAATTGGTACCTTTTCTTATTCTCTTATTTTCATATCGTCTTTTATTATGCTTAATTCTTTTATTGCTTTATCGTTTATTATGAGTAGCTAATTTATTTATCTAGGGTTGAAGGGGATCTATGTTGATTGAATTGGGGATGTTAGTTTAATTACTTATTTGATTAATCATTCATATGTTATTGCCTTACTACTTGTCTTGTATTATTGTTTGATTAGTTTGAGACGTTGAACTAGTTGAATGTTTAGGAACCCGAACCTAAGATCGAAAGCCTGGTAAGGGTAGACTTACAAGTAAGTGGGTAGGATAATCTGGTAAGTTGCGAGAGTCTGTCAGAATCTATCCTAAGGTTGACATAAGATCCGAGAGGCCGTGTCTTTGCCCTAAATAACTTTGATTGATTGATTGAATGATTAATGAACTTTACCCAATTTAATTGCATAGTGAACCGGAAAATACTAGATCCTTTTAATATTGTTAGAACCTCTTAGTTTATATTATTGCATTAGTTTAGTTAACAATTCAACAAACCGGAATTTAAATAGTTTAGAATCAATTATTAGATAATTAACGATTTTCATCCGTCTCTCTGTGGATTCGACCCTTACTTGTTGCTATCTACCTGTTAGTTGTTCGTTAGGATTATTTTGATTAAGGTGATACGACTTTAGCCTTATCAATTTTGGCGCCGTTGCCGGGGAGACAGTTTTGTATTATTGCTTATATATTTATTTTGGGTTCTAGATTATTTTGTATATATATTTTTTATTTTTTTTCTCTTTTATTTATTTCGTATTTTTTATTTTTATTTTTTTATTTTTATTTGTCTCACCATTATGACTATCTTCTATTTTCCTCAATTTAATCGTGAGTCACTGCATATTTATTGGGAAATACTTGAGTCTTTTATTTTTCAAAGTGACTATCATGTTAATGTGTGGGAGATGTGTGATATGTTGTGGGCTGGTGTGGATGACGAGACACGGGCTAATATTGAGGCAAACTGCGACGGGATGTTTAACTATATGTCTTATGAGGAGCGATGAGAACTCCTTAAATATTTAGCTCAAAACAGTGCTGAATCAGAGAAGATGTGGATTGCTTTCATGGCGGACTGTAAAGTGATATTGGAAAAATTAACGGCTACTCTACGCGAGTCAAATTTGAGAACTGGTCCTGCATCATTAACTGACTGTGTTATGAGTACGTCCGTTGCACATGTTAGAGAGGATATTGACCTATTTGATGACGATGATGATGAGCCTTTGATTTTTGCTTTGAAAGTCCATTCTCCGGTCATTGAAGTTGATTCTGTTATGTCTGAAAATTTAATGAATCAATCTTTGACGGAAAATCCTGAGATTTTGAGCATTGTTAATAAGCCCATTTGTGATTCAATTGATGATTCTAGTCGTCCGCCTACCGAGCTTTCGTCTGAAATCACTATGCCTAACTCATGTATTGATGCTTCTTGTGTGATTGATAATTTTGTTGATTATTCTACACAAGGGCTCCTCACCAAGGCCCCTTTAGAGAATTTGATGTGTTTGGGTAGTTGTGCAGGAGGAGTAAACCCTTGGAAAGCCGAGGTAGATGCGTTAGAAGTGGCATTAAATCATCCAGGAACTCTCGAAACAGAAAATCTTGAGATATATGGAATTGTGGATACACCCGTTGAGATAATAAATCATTCTCATCCACTTGAGCTTCCTCCATACTTCAATACTAGTACAGGTATTCCTCCCGTTTCGTGTGAATTAATTAAGGAAAATAATATTGTTGATCTGAGAGGTATTAAGTTGTCTTACATGCCCGATAATTTACAATTTTATTTTCCCCCATTTGTTGACGGCTGAGATTATATATCGAGGACTTTAGAGAGTTTTCAAAGAACGTCTGACAAGCTGATACGGTCTCTAACATTGATTTTATATGACGTCTTCTTTGTATCTTGGTGCTACTTATGCTTTGATGTGTTGTATTTATATAGCTTTTCTCCCTCGATTCCGTTGTCTTTTATGGTCGGAACGCGCTCTTTAGAGCCGTTTCTTCTAACATTTTGCTTCGAGTGAGTGTTTTTGTAGATTCTACACGATTTCAGGTCTTTTTGTGCAATTACACTCATATCTGGTTAGAAGAACGATCCCGAGACAAAACCCGTGCCTCAAGACGTTTAGGCGACGAAGAAATGGGAGGTGACGATTCAATGGGCCATGAGAAGCGGCCCATAGCTTCTTTTATTAAGTGTGTGCACGCCAGCCTGCATGTGACCGGCGGCCTGCCAGCCGGCCGGCAAGACACAAGCCATTTTTTTAGCTTCATTTTGATGTGTGCCTCGGCCCCTGCATGTGGCAGGCGGCCGGCCGGCCGGCCGGGGTGCACACCCAGTTCTTTTTCCGCCTCATTTTGTATAACTAGGAGGGGAGGATTATTTTCTATCTATCACTTTTCATACTTAGAAATATTACTCTAGAAACTCGTGACCTTTAGGATTCTAGCACTCGGTTTTCACTCGGATTCGATTTCGGTAATTTCATTTTATGCAATTTTCAGTTCTACGTTTCAATCTTCATCGTAAATTACTTAGTTCATCGTATTTTTCTCTATTTGCAATTTGTTGTTCCGTTTAGTTCGTTAGATTTTCGTCCGTTTACCATTAGATTAATTTGCTTCACCTTTTTACCATGAATTCGATTTATGCGATTAGTTGTTTCGTAGTCATCATGCATAGCTAATTTTCTCGCTAGGGTCGAGGGGAATCGATGGATTATTATACGATTATGTCGCGTTGATACTAAATTCATAATTATGCTAGTACCACTTTCGCGTGTTTGTTTGTCGATTAACTTGTTAAAGGCCACAACATTTTAATCTGTTTGGGAAATTCTAGTTCCTGTGCGAAAGCCGAATTAGGATTAGATCACGCGCGATTTGGTAGGAAGTCTAATAAGTTGCGAGAGCCCGTTAGATCCTTCCTAGGTTGACACGATTCGAGAGAACGTGTTATAGCCGACTAGCATGTTATATGTTTATTATTATCGTCACATAATTGTTGAGCATCTATCGTGAACCCGTGACCTTAGTTTTCACCTCTTTACTAGATTCGATTATTTATTATCGCATTTTAGTAGTGTTTTTGTACCCTTCCATCAATTCAACCGTTCAAGAGCATCCTAGAATCGCCATAGCTATTTGACCAGCTTAACTGTTTCCCTGTGGATTCGATACCTTGCTTGCCGCTATCTTCTTGTTAGTAGCATTAGGTTTACCTTGATTGGGCGAGACGACTTTACCCACATCAAATTTGGCGCCGTTGCCGGGGATACGGTTTTTCTTGTTTTTTTAGCTTGTTTCTTTTATGCTCTCTTTCGTCTCAAGGAATTAAAACTCCTTGAGATTGATCTCACTTTTCTACTGTAGTTTTGCTTATGCCCAGGTCTTTTCGGTCATCAGAGCTTACTCCGTTCGACCCTGAGCCCGAGAAAACTTTTCGTAGGCGACGACAGTTTTGGAGAGAGATTTCCGCAGCTCCCGATCTTGCGACTTTGGAAGCTATTCATACTGAATTTGTAGCTGAGAATCAGTCCTTTGAAGAGGAACATCAATCTCAGTCCGAGATCATTTTACCACCTCCTCCGAACATAAAAATGCCGAAGCTTTCTAGTCATTCGGAACCCGAGCAAACTGCTCTTCCCAAGTTGGTTAAACGACCAACTGCCACTCAAGGTACATTTGAGATTCGACCCGCCTTTATCACATTGGTGGAGAAGAATCAATTTGGTGGTGACCCTAAGGAGGATCCTCACAAGCATATGAGGATTTTTACCGACTATTGCTCCACGATTCCACTTCCGGCCGGGGTAACTCAAGAAGAAGTCATGGAGATGCTCTTCATGTTTTCACTACGGGATTCCGCTAGGGAGTGGATAACCGATCTCGATAAAGTCACCGAAGGGATTACCGACTGGAATTCTCTTGCTCTTGCCTTCTACAAGCACTATTACCCTCCACAGAAGACGAACATGCTCCGGAGTCAAATCACCAATTTTCGTCAAACTCCGAACGAGAATATTCATGAAGCGTGGGAGCGGTTCAAGAAGCTTGTGAAGGAATGCCCGCACCATGGTTTTCAGGTTTGGTTTCTTTGTAACCAATTTTATAACGGGCTGTATGATGATTGCAGGAGTACATTGGATTCGGCATGCAATGGGCGTTTCCAATGTAATGTGGATGATGATAAGGCTTGGCAAACGATAGAGGAGATGGCATCTCATCACTCCCGATGGGGTAATCCACGTGGTAATACTCGATCAAATTCCGGTGAAAGTGGATCCTCGAATGCTGTGGCCGTTCAATTAGCCGCTTTGGCTAAGAGGTTTGATGCATTTGAAGTGTCAAATTCTCAAGGGGGAGGGGGCATGCATCAAGTACATGCCATGCAAGAATATGCATGCGTTCGTTGTGGTGCCGCGGACCACCAAGCTCAAGACTGCCTAGGCTCCATAGAACAGGTGAATGCGTTTCATTCTATGCGCCCACGTTATCCATATATGAATCAACTGGGCTATGATGCATCTCTCTTGTCTTACAGGAGTACTAATGTCTTGAACCCGCCTATTACACCACCCTATGTGCCCCCGCACAAGCAGAATCTCCAGAATCAGCATCAGCAGAATTTCCAGAACCAAGGAAATTTTCAGAACCAGCAGCAATTCCATAATCAAGGGAATTTTCAGAATCAACAGAATTTCGGAAATCAAAGGAATTTCCAAAACCAGGGAAATTTTCAGCAGCGACCTCACTTGGGTCAACATCAACAAAATTTTGGCAATACTAATCAGAACTTCGGGAATTCTCATCAGAATTTCGATACTAGTCAGCAGAACTTTGGCCAATCCTCATCACAAGCTCAAGGTAATTCTTCTTCTTCTTCGAGTTCTAATGAAATGACTGAGCTTCGTAATATGATGCAGATGATGGCCAAGACCCAGGAATCTATGATGGCTCAAATGCAAAAGAATGATCAAGCTAAGGATAATGCCATCAAAAATTTGGAGAACCAAGTGGGACACCTTGCCGCGTCACAAGCAACGCGTCAACAAGGTAAACTCCCTTCTCAAGGTGATCAACAACATGATACGGCTAATGCGATCACTCTTCGTAGTGGCACACACTATGAAAGTCCGTCGATGCCTAAGGATGATTCACCGGCTGAGAAGGAGGAGGTTTTAGTGGAAGATGTCAATGAGGATGCAATTGTGGAAACTCCAAGTGATGAGCGAGTTCCACCACCCACTACTCCCGTTCCCACTCCGACTCGTCCAACAATTCAAGTACCATTTCCGGGTCGATTGAAGAATCGAAAGGAAACTACCCAGTTTGGCAAGTTCATGGAGGTTGTGAAGAATTTGCAGGTTACAGTCCCATTTACCGAGCTCATTATGCAGGTCCCGTCTTACACTAAGTTTATGAAGGACATCTTGACTCGGAAGAGAAGCATTGGTGAGGTAGAAACCGTCGCTCTTACTGCAGAGTGTAGTGCCTTTTTACAGAACAAGGCCCCACCAAAGCTAAAGGACCCCGGTAGTTTTTCGATTCCTTGCACTATTGGCACCTTATCGATTGATAAGGCTTTATGTGATCTAGGCGCTAGTGTAAGTGTCATGCCCTACTCTGTTTGTGAAAAACTTAATATGGGTCCTCTTAAGTGTACTAGTGTCACTTTGCAGATGGCGGACCGTTCCATAAAACGCCCTTTGGGAGTTTTAGAAGACGTGCCCGTTAGAGTTGGGAAATTTTTTATCCCGGTTGATTTTATCGTCCTTGACATGGCCGAGGACACCCAAATTCCCATAATTTTGGGAAGGCCATTTTTGCACACCGCCGGCGCGGTGATTGATGTCAAGAACGGTAAATTGACCTTGGAAGTGGGTGGAGACACCATTGTTTTCTGCTTAGATAGTACACTTAAGAATCCGATGATAACGGATTCATGTTGCATGATTGATGTTGTGGATGTGTTGGTTCATGATTCTATGGAGGCGTCCCTTATACGGGATCCCTTAGAAGCTTTGATATGTTTGGAAGCATGTGCAGGTGATGCTTCCGTTGACTCCGCTGTTGTTGATGCCTTAGAGGCCGCTTTGGAAGGAAGGATGCTCACGGAGGAGCAAGGTGTCGATGTAACCAACATCGTACACACCTCATTGGCTATCGACATATCCGTTCCGGAGCGTAAGCCACTTCCGTCTCACCTAAAATATGCCTTTTTAGACGATACCGAGAGCTTCCCCGTGATTGTAAGTGCTGATTTAACTGAGCAACAACTTTCTGATTTGTTAGTTGTTTTAAAGAAAAATAGGAAAGCTTTGGGGTATAGTCTTGATGATTTGAAGGGAATCAGTCCCGATTTCTGTATGCATAGAATTAATCTTGAGGAAGGTCATCGTCCTTGTGTCCAGGGTCAACGTAAGTTGAACCCGAACATGCAAGAGGTTGTTAAAAAGGAAGTTATGAAGTTGTTGGATGCGGGAATTATTTATGCGGTTCCCGATTCAAAATGGGTGAGTCCGGTACAGGTTGTACCTAAGAAGGGAGGGACTACTGTAGTCCCGAATGAGAAGAATGAGTTAATCCCTACACGAATTGTGACGGGATGGAGAATGTGTATAGATTATAGAAAGTTGAACACCGCTACACTTAAAGACCACTTCCCACTGCCATTTATCGACCAAATGCTTGAGAGACTAGCTTCTCACAAGTATTTTTGCTATTTAGATGGATATTCGGGATTTTTCCAAATCCCGATACACCCCGCCGACCAAGAAAAGACCACGTTCACTTGTCCATATGGCACTTTCGCATATCGCAGGATGCCCTTCGGGCTATGTAATGCACCCGCCACCTTTCAAAGGTGCATGATGAGCATCTTTTCCGACTACATCGAGTCCATTATGGAGGTGTTTATGGACGACTTTAGTGTGTATGGTATGAGTTTTTCAGCTTGTTTAGCTAATTTGGATACCATTTTAAACCGATGTGTCGAGGTTAGTTTGGTCTTGAATTGGGAAAAATGTCATTTTATGGTCACTGAGGGTGTTGTTCTGGGTCATGTGATCTCCGAAAAGGGCATTCAGGTGGATAAAGCAAAGGTGCAAGTGATTGAGCAATTACCCTTGCCGGTTAATGTAAAGGGAGTGAGAAGTTTCCTTGGTCATGCGGGATTTTATCGCCGCTTTATCAAGGACTTTTCCAAAATTGCTAAGCCACTTACACAATTGCTCTTAAAGGATGCCCCTTTCGATTTTACTGATGAGTGTGTGGAAGCTTTTAACAGGATTAAGCAGGCCCTCATTTCTGCTCCGATCATTCAGTCACCGGATTGGAATTTGCCATTCGAGATAATGTGTGACGCGAGTGATTATGCTGTGGGAGCGGTTTTGGGCCAAAGGAAGGACAAGGTCTTGCATGCTATATACTACGCTAGCAAGACACTTGATAATGCTCAGATGAATTATGCCACCACCGAGAAGGAGTTGCTAGCTATAGTGTATGCTTTGGAAAAGTTCAGAACCTACTTGGTTGGATCGGAAGTCATTGTTTTCACTGATCATGCGGCACTCAAGTACCTCCTTGCTAAGAAAGAAGCAAAGCCCCGATTACTTCGATGGATCCTCCTCCTCCAAGAGTTTGATTTATCGATCCGAGATAAGAAGGGAGCGGAAAATGCCGTTGCAGATCATCTTTCGAGGCTTAGAGTTGAGGAGGAGGGAGTTGTCATCCCCATAGCTGATTCTTTTCCCGATGATTCTCTCATGGCCTTAAGTTCCGGTGCAAGCGAAGGACCTTGGTATGCGGATTATGCTAATTATTTAGTTGGCAAGGTATTACCTTCCGATCTTTCCTATCAACAAAAGAAAAAATTTCTACATGATGTCCGACAATTTTTTTGGGATGACCCTTATTTATTTAAGGAGTGTGCCGATGGTATTTTCCGTCGATGTGTCCCTCAATGGGAAGTTCGAGGGGTTCTAGAGAGTTGTCATTCATCGCCATATGGTGGCCATCATGGACCGAGCCGAACCACGGCCAAGGTCCTCCAGTCGGGTTTTTATTGGCCAACCTTATTCCGGGATGCCCAAGCTTTTATTATGTCCTGCGATGCATGTCAAAGGACCGGTAATATTTCTAGGAGGCATGAGATGCCTCAAAATGGGATTCTCGAAGTAGAAATTTTTGATGTTTGGGGTGTAGACTATCAAGGCCCGTTCCCGTCATCCAAGGGCAACCGATATATTTTGGTTGCGGTTGATTATGTCTCCAAGTGGGTGGAGGCGGTAGCATCTCCTGCTAATGATGCTAGAACGGTAATATCCCTGTTTAAAAAGACTATTTTTCCCCGCTTTGGTGTTCCAAGGGCGATTATTAGCGATGGTGGAAGCCATTTTCATGAGAAGCGACTTGATGCTTTGCTTGCTAAGTACGGTGTCTCGCACCGTACCGGTCTTGCCTACCACCCTCAAACGAGTGGGCAAGTTGAGGTGTCCAATAGGGAAATCAAGTCTATTCTCCAAAAGGTCGTGTCAAAAGCTAGGAAGGATTGGAGCTCTAAGCTAGATGATACACTATGGGCTTATCGTACCGCCTTTAAAACGCCTATTGGTACTTCACCTTACCGATTGGTCTATGGCAAGTCATGCCATTTACCGGTCGAGCTTGAGTATAAGGCTTGGTGGGCGATTAAGGAGCTTAACTTGGATCCACATTTGAGTGGGGAGAGGAGGCTTATGCAGCTGAATGAGTTGGAGGAATTCCGACTTGGTGCCTATGATAGTGCTCGAGTTTATAAGGAGCGCACCAAGCGCTGGCATGACAAGCATATCCTTCACCGTGAGTTCAATGTGGGAGATAAGGTATTATTATTTAATTCTAGGCTCCGGTTGTTTCCCGGAAAGTTAAAATCTCGTTGGTCCGGACCCTTTTCTGTCACCCACGTGGGTAAATTTGGCTCGATTGAAGTCGAGAGTGATGCGGGTGAACGATTCAAGGTGAATGGTCAACGATTGAAGTTGTATCATGAAGGTGCTCAAGTTGGAGCGATTGAGGTCATACGACTTCATCCCGTTCCCTTATCCCACTAAACCTTATCCTCATCAAGTCGTGCGGGACTCTAAACCAGCGCTACCGGGAGGCAGCCCGAGTATGTACATAATTTCCCTCATTATTATTATTATTATTATTATTATTATTATTTTTCTTTTAGTTATCTTAGTGAGGATGAGAGGAGGGACTAACGTTTTGGAGATGCGCAGAATCATCGGAAATAACTTGATGTGGAGATATTAGTGAAATAAGGAGAAGGAAAAAAAAATTCATTGTACTTGTGATAATATAGCAGGTCACCTCAGCCTAGGCCTAGGGGGCCTGTCGACTATAGGGGCCGAGACACGAGATGAATTAGAGTTCTAATAGAGTGGTTTGTGCGTCTCAGCCTGCCCCTAGGCCCCCTATAGACTTCAGGGGCCGAGGCACAAGAAGAATTTGAGAAAAAGTGGGGCAAAATCTCGAAAAAAGAAAGGAATTGTGCGGTCCGGCCGGCCAGCCGGCCCCCGGTCCATACCGGCTGGCTGTGAGAGGAAAGGGTTGATTTAAATAATCGAAAAAATTGGAGAAGTGCTTCCGGCCGGCCAGCCGGCCGCCGGTCCAGACCGGCTGGGGCGTACAACAGACCCCAAACCCATTTTTTCGTGTCATTTCTTCATTTCTTCACTCCTCTCGCCCCTCTCTTCTCTCTCTCATCCCCAAAACCCCAATTTCCCCATTTCCCAGCACTCATCTCCCCTCTCTCTACTCAAAATTTCCCCATTTTTCTCTCAAGTGTGCTACTTTCAGCTGATTTGCAATGTCTCCTCGGAACAAGCGCACCAGAAACGAACATGCTCAACCCGACGTTGAGTCCGATCCGGTTTTTCCAGGTGTCATTTTTACCACTATTGACCAAAAGGTACGGTTTCAGAACTTGAGAAAGCGGTCTATTGTTCCAACTCGTTTTATTGATCGTGATGCTATGCGAACTTTAGGCCTAGATTCTGCTTTGGAACTATTGTTTAAGGGTGTTGGTATGGGTACGTTTTTTACGATGCGTCGTAACACGTTTACCCAGCTTACGTTGGAATTTCTGAGTTCGTTTGAGGTACATAAGAATAGACGGACTGGTGATATTTCTGTTGAGTTCCGTTTATTGAATACTAGTTTTGCGCTGAGCCTGAAACAGTTTGGGGATTGTTTTGACCTTAAGGATTATGACAACCGTACACCACCCGAGCATGCTAATTTTAGGGTGGGTGATTTTTGGGAATGCATTGCTGATGCCCCGTACACTACCGCGGGGCATATGAGTTCAAATAATATTCATAATCCTGTTATTAAGGTTTGGCAGAGGTTTATGGGGTGGACGATTTTTGCTAGGAAGGAGCCACATAATGTGCGCACCGAGGAGGTGTTTATTTTGGGTTCATATTTGCGGCGTAAGCCGAAGGTGTGGCATATCAATATTACCTATCACTTGGTCCTCCAGTTTAGGAGAATAGCTACGGCCGTTGCCGACGTTCCCATTTATATAGGCGGGTTAGTCACGCAATTAGCTCTCCGGTTGACCGCTTTTCGCGAGGCAGATCATGATCCGGTCCAGGGTGAGATTACTCTTAGCCTCCGATATTTGGCTTCTCTTAACTGGATTTCTTCTCGGCATCAGAATCGTTGGGCTTGGCTTATTCATGAGCAGGCGACTATTATTTTGCAAGCCGGGTCGGTTTTGTCACTTGAGGCTGATCAGCCTAATTATTTATTACCCGTCGCTGCCCCTAGCTCTCTTCTTTCGTCGCATGCTGTTACCTATACTCGTCGCCCGACGAGCGAGCCTAGTACCTCCCGCCCCACTTCTGAGCCCGGTCCATCTCAGCCTGCTCCCGAGACCACCACCACTACTACTTTTGAGCAGCCTCCTCCACCACCCCAGTATGCTCCCCTCCATCCCGATCTGATTTCATGGATGGAGCGCATGGAGTTGAGTGCCGGTTCGTCACGTTCTGACTTTGATACTTTTCGCACGGAGACTCGTGCCGACACCGCTGCTACTCACGCTCGTCTGGACAGGTTATATGCTGATCAGTGTCTCGGGATGTATCCCGTTTATGATGACTATGCTAGGCGTGCAGCTGTGCCACCACAGGGCCCTTACCCCTCGTACTTTTCGTGGCCCGTGGGTGGTTATACTGACCCTTCGATTCATGGCGGCTTCCATCTTCACACTGACTATTTCAGTGCCCCGACGGGCCCTGCTTTTGGAGCCGCTAGTGATTATCAGGGAGGTGGTTGGTATACGGGTGGTGCGCCAGGTTCTGGGACCGCTGCAGATGATGGTATGGAGGATGATGATTTTGGTGATGATGATGATGATCAGTAGCGGATTGCTGACTCCGCTACCTCTCCATGTGTATATTTGGTATGTTTTTTCTCTTTCCTCGGATTTTATTTGTGTCCCCCACCAATTTTGGGTCTGTATGATTTGGACATTGAGGACAATGTCGAGTCTAGCGTGGGGGAGTTTTTAGTATTTCTAGTTTTATTTCCTTGAGTCTTAGTGGTTGTCTATGATACCGATTATGCAGCAATGATGATAATCTGCACTCTTTAGGCCACCTACTCATTCTTAATTGGCATTCATTTGACCTTTGTTATGTGGAATAATAATTAATCGGCAAGTTTGCAACCAACCGAGCTATGTTTTGTGGTTCCCATTTAGACCGACCCTGCATTTGGGCTTTAGCTACAAAATTGGTGAGATTTAGAGCCTCCTGTAGCCAGTACATTCATACCTGGCTACCACTTAGGATTGTGTGTAGGACTCCTCGTGGAATATGCTATGTCAATACGCATAAGTATGGTGTTTGCCCCTTCATTTTGACTAACTTGCCTAGTGATCATTTTTGGGTCATTTTCATTTCCATCCATTTCTATCCAGTTTCTCCTTGGCTGAAATGTTAAAGAATTCACAAAATGAACTACAAAATCAAATTTGCCTACCCAGCCAAGCTTGATGAAGTAGGTCACCTAGTGCGTTCTATGCTCGTTATTGTGTGATTACGGAGAGTTTTGATGGATGATTGGATGCGGTTGACTCTGTCTCAAGGGAGTTTGTAGATCTTGTCCGGGTCAATTTGGGTTATTGTATCAGCTTGTCAAAGAACGTCTGACAAGCTGATACGGTCTCTAACATTGATTTTATATGACGTCTTCTTTGTATCTTGGTGCTACTTATGCTTCTGTTTAGCACATGCGCAGACATTTGATCTACTCCTGCGAGCCTTGAACTGCTATGAATTTAATACTGATGGTTATGAATCTGATTCTTATCCCCCATTTATGTCGCTGGTTTGGGGGGAAATTATTTGCAGCATATATTGTCGGTATCTTCCCCTATTTTTCTCTTCTTTTTTTTCAAAAAATTCAAAAAAAAAATTCTATCTTCCTTTACCCGTTATATTTTTGTCCTATTTTATTTATTTTGGTTCACAATGAGGACATTGTGTAATTTGGTTTGGAAGGATATTTTGTGTTTTGTGTTTTGTGTATTTTTCTTTTGGGTGTGTTTTAATTTAAAAAATAAAAAAATAAACGTTTTTTATTTATTTATATTTTTTCGATTTTTGTGTGTGTTTTAGTATAGAGTCGTGTCGGCGATGAGGACATTACATTTGTCTCATACTTTTCCCTAGTTCTTTGCTCTTTCTTGTGAATGACACCTCTTTCCCGTTATTTGAGTTTAGTATTTCTTGAATCTTGTCGCCGATTATGTTTTGAATGTCAAATGAGTCAATTGACCTGTTGTCGAGTAATCTACTTAAATTGTGAGACTTAGAGCCTGAACTGATGACATCCATGATCAGTTTCATATAGTTTGAGAGTAGTACTCCTTATGAGACATGTAACATCAAATTGCATAAGCATGACATTCGTCTCTTAAATACCTGTATGCATTCGGTTTGTGATTGTGACGTACGTAAAAGAGGCAATCCCCTTTCTTTTATCTGATTCCCATGAACTTCACATAGCCATAATTTGACATGTTTTAACCTGTTTATTAACTACATGTCATATTTGCCTACCTTAGTCAAGCTAGTTTGGTTAATTAGACGGAATTATTTTTTTCGGGTGAAATTTGGTACTATGTCATGTTAATTGGAGAAGGAAAAAAATGATGAATGATTGAAAAAAAAATCAATGAAAGAAAAGAAAAGGAAAGGCGATAGTTGAAAAGAAAAAAAAAAGTGAAACAAGAAAATGAATGTGTTTTTGCTATGAGAAAAGAATTGATCGCTCTGTTTTCGTAGTTGTTGGTGCGAAGTCGGTTATGAAAATTTGAAAATAAGGTGCTTGGTACTACTTGTAATTCCTTTGATTGAAGTTGGTTAAGAATGGAATGAGTTTAGTTTGGTTACGGTTGTACTAGCTTGACTTTTACCTCCACATATCCAAATCGTTTTGCCCCTTCTTACCCAATTAGCCTCACTTTATAAATATGTAAGCCCTCGGCATGTGTCTTGGTCCGATTGAATGTATATGTACAGTTGGTAGAGATTGGTATCATGTTAGATTGCATGCATGTTCTTATAAGTTGCAGTCAGGTGAGTGTTTTGTCTTTTCGATTTTACATAAACTCACAATATTACTCTTTATTGAGTGATGAGTGTAAACCGTGAGGAATCTCGACATAGAAGGTTATGCAAGATTAAAAGTTTGGCATTTGAATATTGATTGGAGCTTGATTTTTGAAATTCTTTTACTCTTCATCTTATGCCTTAGAATTTGTTTCTTTAACCTTGGTGTCATTTGCTTGTTAGAGTATTAGATTTGGGATGATGCATGTTCATGAAGTTAGCTCTAAGCCATTATTTTAAGTCTTGTCCATACTCTTTGATGATTGTTTTGCTTAGGGACAAGCAAAGGTTTGGTTTGGGGGATTATTGATGAACTCATTTTGTATATATATTTAACCCCAACTTTTCCTTTATTTTGGTTCATTTTATGTGTCCCAGGAGTCGTTTTTCTAGCTTTTTATTCTTCTTTGTTATGCCGGGTATTTTGTTTACGTTTCGTAGGAAACGAGACAAATGAAGGCGATGTAGCTATATTTTGGACAATGACGAGAGTCGAGCCATGAAATCTATAAGGAAGAAGTGATAAAAGTTATAGGATACTAAATGAATACTTGAAGAAGGACGTGAAGTGAATAAACAATAAGGAACGACAAAGAAATAAGTTGGAAAGCTCGAATGAATGCAAATCGGGAAGAAAGAGCGATCGGTAAAACAAGGGTCAACTTCAAACGTGAATATCTTGAGTTATAAAACTCCGATTGATATGATTTTTATGGCGCTGGAAAGCTCTTTCTATTATCTTTCCAACGGTATATCACACGTCCAAATCCAATAAATAACGAAGAAACATCAAGCATTTCAAATTCGTCGCGCAGTGCAGAGAAACCCGAACCGGTCGGGACGAACCCAAACCGGTCGGGACGACCTTGAACCGGTCGGTTCAGGCCCAAACCGATCGGTTTGAAACTGTTTCACGGGATTTTCATTTTTTAGACTTCGTAACTTACCATAACTCTTCTATTACGTGATATTCTTAGCTTTTTAGTTTTTCCTAATTATTTAGAAAAGAAGAAGATGCTAGACTTCTTATTATTAGTATATATACCCTCCTTGGGTTAGATTTATGAACACTTTTCTCATTCAGTAGTTTAGTTTAGACTTTTTATTAGCATTAGAATTCATCTAGTTTGTAGTCATACTTTTAGATCGTCAATCTTTCAGTTCTACATAATTGGTACCTTTTCTTATTCTCTTATTTTCATATTGTCTTTTATTATGCTTAATTCTTTTATTGCTTTATCGTTTATTATGAGTAGCTAATTTATTTATCTAGGGTTGAAGGGGATCTATGTTGATTGAATTGGGGATGTTAGTTTAATTACTTATTTGATTAATCATTCATATGTTATTGCCTTACTACTTGTCTTGTATTATTGTTTGATTAGTTTGAGACGTTGAACTAGTTGAATGTTTAGGAACCCGAACCTAAGATCGAAAGCCTGGTAAGGGTAGACTTACAAGTAAGTGGGTAGGATAATCTGGTAAGTTGCGAGAGTCCGTCAGAATCTATCCTAAGGTTGACATAAGATCCGAGAGGTCGTGTCTTTGCCCTAAATAACTTTGATTGATTGATTGAATGATTAATGAACTTTACCCAATTTAATTGCATAGTGAACCGGAAAATCCTAGATCCTTTTAATATTGTTAGAACCTCTTAGTTTATATTATTGCATTACTTTAGTTAACAATTCAACAAACCGGAATTTAAATAGTTTAGAATCAATTATTAGATAATTAACGATTTTCATCCGTCTCTCTGTGGCTTCGACCCTTACTTGTTGCTATCTACCTGTTAGTTGTTCGTTAGGATTATTTTGATTAAGGTGATACGACTTTACCCTTATCAAAGTGAGGCTATGAAGGGCTAGCTACTGGAACATTTATCGAGGATATTGTGCTTGGCTAGTGTACGCTGAGCTTAATTAAGTAGAGGAAATTATTTTTATCTTAAAGCTCTAGCTGGCACTTATTTGATCAAGGGGAGTAGATGAGATGAATAATATAGTTCCACGTAACGCATGATATTGGGAATAAGGTCTAGTCATATAGTACATGTATGATGTAACTGTACATTAACTATAATTTGTCCTGTATAGTACATGCACCAGATAACTTTACAGTCGTATTGTTGTACATACTAAAAAAAATGCAGAAAGTTAGACGTGCACTCTTTATACACTCTGAAAGTATTCCACCCAATAGGATAAAGTCGTGTAATACATGTATGATGTACCTATACACGAGTCCTTTTTTGAGGCGTATAGCAAACTATCCCGTACATTTGCTCATGCTGAATGAAGAAGTCCCGGGAATATTGCAAGCAAACGGAAATAGTATATAGATTTTTCGCTAATTAGATATTTTGTGAAATATACTTGGTTCCGTAATTATTTAATTTAAATAAATTTAAACTTTAGTTATGAAATATAATCATGTCGTACAATTGGAAATGAATTGTAAGTTCATTCCGAGATCATGCAACACAATCTAGTTTTACTTAGCATGTGATACTGGGAATAGGGTATAGTCCTACGGTACATGTATGATGTAACTGTACATGAACTACAAGTTATTTATGATAGTACATGTAGTAAATCACGAGAACTATATAAGGACAAATTTTAACATGAATTAACAAAAGGAGGGGAGCACAATCACCCTGTTATAAAAAAATTGTGTAGAGGTAGATATTTCTAAACCCTAAACCCCAAACCCCTTGAACAGAAAATGTCTGAAGCCATGTCTGACGTTGAGGCTGTTGACCATTACCAATCCCAAATTGACCAGCTTATCTACGAAACTTGGGTGTTATTCGATCGCTTAACCAACATCGTAGTCCCTGAGACTATACTGCGTCTTATACGAAGGGAACCGTCGCTCTCCATCGTAAGCAGAATTGTCATGAATTCTGCTGCTCCTGTCTCTGTCCGAGTTCCCGCACAGTATGTTTCAAGAGGTACCTGGTACTCTGATTTTCTCTTCTCCATGGTTCTCATGGTTATTATTGTAACGTTGTCTGAACTGCTTAGTATGCTGTGTAGATACAGTTGGTATCAAATCCGATGAGCTTGACCGTTTCAAGGCTGATGTGATTGGGCTGTTGAAGAGGCTTCAGGACGTTTTCCAGTGGCGGTTTGTGCTTGAACTCTGTGGTGATGGAGGGGGGCTGCTACTTCCACAGGAGAAGCTTACTATGACTGATCTGTGCTGCGACTACATGGAAGAGATCTCACCAATTAGCTCTACATCCGAGGAGGACTAATGTCGTACTGTAATGAAAGAATCGGTGGAGCTATATCTGAAGCTGTATAAGTAGCTACCGTCTTCTGAATAAATAAACGTTTTGCCATCTCAGGCTAACCACAGGCTCGGGTCTGTTCTGTCTGCTTTAGGTGCTATACGTTGCCACTGTCTACTGCCTAATGTGATGTTGTGTACTTATTATTCAGACTTAATAGATATGCAACTGCTATATGTTTAGTAAACATGTGTGACAACTTCACGCAATAAGCTGTCGTCTCCATATGTTTTGTTGTCGTAGCGTCGCGCTTCGGAACGGGCTTTTCAGTTGGTTCGGATGTTTAGGGACAACTGCACTTTGGTAATTTGGTGCTTTGGAAAACAGAGAATTTGGTTGAAGGTGGAAATGGCAGTGATTATCATGATTCCAACCAGTCTAAAACTGAGTCAGAAAGGAAGGCTGAGTTGATAATTTCCTGTATTATACATCTTAATTTGATGAATTCACGTTCATCAGAAATTAGACTCAGTTTAGTGTAAAAATGACGGACTTCTGTACATAAACTGCAGCAAGACAGCAAAGTCCAGTTACCCCGAAGTCCACATCGAGACGTACAACACTACGCTGAACACTGTCATATTACTCACGACACCGTACCTCACACCGATAGTATACCTCATAGGCACAATCGAGGCACAACACAACATTTTTACTATCCCGACAGTACTTTACACAATAATGCATCGGTGCTTTACGCACGCAGGACTTTTCACTGGCGGATGTTGTAGTAGTATTGATGGTTGCTCTTGATTGTATGCAGTAGTTCGTATTACACGGGAGTACAATCGTATCCATTATTTGTGCTTTGTTGCTTACCAAATAATTATGTTGTACACAGCGGCCAGGCCCCTCACGTTCCTATACTGCGATAGACGCTATATTTGTTATGACAGTTGCGAGTAGATCATCTAACGCTGCTGACATTTCGTTGTAATTAGGACGTGAAGCGTAAAAGTCACAAAACTATACACGCATGCGTTACATGTTCTATGCACTCATTTGCAAGAGTACGGGAACAACGAACGAATAAAGTTTCATGTCAGTCTAACCACGGAAGCACTGCAAGCAGTCTAAAGTACACACCGTTCACTGCAAAACGTTACACAAGCTAGCAAACCAGCGAGATAATGTTTAAAACTGATAGAGAAGTGCAGAATAAGTGAGCCCTCTGCTGACTTTCAGTGAGCCACATAAGAAGCCTAAAATATAAAGACCTCTCCCCAACCCAGCTACATCATAGCAATCTTCTGCGCCCTCTTAACATTCTTGCATGGGAGTTCCTTGAAGTTCTTACCGTCACTTTCTTCTGGTGGACACTCCATGACTTCTAAATGTGTACGGTGCTCTAGTGCATGTTGTCTGATGTGTAGCATTGTCCTAGCAATCTCATCTTGAGTCAAGTAACATCTGCATCTCTGTGAGATTGTGATCCCACCTCTAGAAACAGTCAATACGCCATTCTTAATTTCCTTTCGAAGCTATCTATTATAGTGTGTATTCCATTTTGGCGCATCTGGATGCAGCAAGAACATTCGTGCCCATGTCTTGCATGCAATAGCTACATTGGCCTTGTCACCGGTGCAGGAAAGGCATTCGAAGATTTTCACCATCTTCATTAGATAGGACACTTGATATCGATGGAGATAGTCTGCCGTGTATTTGGATGCTATGATCCTGTCGGAATATAAACTGTAAGTGACGCACCTTCCTCTGTTTTTTTCTTAACACTTCCTCGAGTCTATCTGTGGACATGACATAGGCCCGCCCCGACGCGGCCACGCGCGGGTTTGGGGAGGCGAATGAATCTCCATATGCACTACTACAAATAAGATTAAAGAGGATGGTTGGATAAGGAACCGTCCTTTAGGTCGACGTCCTATTAAATCAAATAGCGCGGTTCCAAGAAGGTCAAACCATCCTATTTAATTGCAGAACCGTCCTATTTAATTGCAGAACCGTCCTATTAAATTGTTTACAAATAGGACGGTTATGCCTTCAATCGTCCTATTTGTAAACAATTTAATAGGACGGTTCTGCAATTAAATAGGACGGTTCTGCAATTAAATAGGACGGTTTGACCTTCTTGGAACCGCGCTATTTGATTTAATAGGACGTCGACCTAAAGGACGGTTCCTTATCCAAGCATCCTCTTTAATCTTATTTGTAGTAGTGATGAGATGGGTCAAATTGAAATTTAAATTGAAGTGGAGTCGCCACCGAACTTTCTGGGAGTTCGGGCCCGTTCGAATCCACTCTATGTCTTAGTGGACCGTGTACAAAATATGGCCCATTTGAATGTCAAAGTTTATTGGGTTCGTCCCTTTGCATTTTGATACCGATACCGATATTATCGGATACCGTGTATTGAATGACTCTCGTGCGCCAACGGTTTCGGGCATCCGGAAACCGAGGTTCTGAGTAAGGGGTGAGGGTACGTGTTGGGAAGTTCACAAAGAACACCCAACCCCGCCCACACATTAACGGCCTCTACTAAGATATCATTTGATGTTTTAATACGCGCGTTAGTATTAGGATGAGATGATATGCAAACAACGCTTTGACTAAACATGCAAAAATTAGGATAAGTTGCTATGTCGATTTAATGCATCTAAAATTAACGTCGAAGTTGTATTTAGCATGCGAGATTTGTTTTAGTACAATAAAACAAACGAAATAAAAATAGGATGAAAAGACACAAACAAACAAGTTAGTAATGGTGATAACGATAATAACAGTTTGCAAATAATATAAAAATGCTATAAAATGATGTAAACGACACGATGCATGATTTTGGAAAGTAGTATGACACGTGACTGACTTGACGCGTGTTGACCGAAGTCATAAAAATATTTTATAAGGCTCGAAATATGTTTAGGGCTCACGTTTTGACGTGATAAAGGGGCAATCGATCGAGTCATTGAAGGACTCGACCGAGTGTGTGTCGGAAACAGTGTTCTGCCCGGAATTCGAGGTGTTACTCGACCGAGTCACTAAGAGACTCGACCGAGTAGGTCGCCACTCGATCGAGTCATTGAGAGACTCGACCGAGTGGTCCTCAAAAGGCTATTCTACCTCGGTTTTGGGGTGCCACTCGATCGAGTGGGCTAGGCACTCGATCGAGTGCCCCCAGTACGAATCAGGGTTCGTTTCGTGATTGGTTGTAAATTTCGAAATTGCTTTTTGATTTTGGAAAATCGCTAATTTTGCCAAATCGGGCAGAAATATTGTATGGTTTGTGCTCGATTCGGATTTTGATACTCATCGTATCCGATATTTGATTATGGAATCAATATCGAATATTTAGAGCGAAATCTAGAAAAAGATGTGAGTCGTTTGAATCGAACTAAAACGAAATAAATTATCTCCGCGTTTATAGTGTCGTAATTAATTCTTTAGAATTATGTGACAACTATTTTAGCATCAACGAATTCGTGTTAGTTAAATTTATTGACTACTTCGTTTAGATACGATATCCGACTATTGAGTTGGTATCGAATCCAAAGAACGACGCTTTAAACTTTATTAAAAAAAAATGATTCCCTCCGCATCTCGACATCATAATAAATCCTTGCGGTATTTTGTGATGTCAGATCCGCATCAACGGGTCTCGATTCATAAAAAAGGAATCGGCCGCGTTTAAAGGGGAATATTGCGATCCCATCATGCCTTTGAGTGTTTAGGGTGGGGCTCCTCGTGAGGGCTCCACCACTGTTACAACACGTGAAATGGTTAGAAGGGTCTTATGCTAATATCGCCTTTAAACGTGTTCAATTCGAAATAGTTTTAGAAATCGATGTGTTGATAAGGCTAAAGTCGTATCACCTTAATCAAAATAATCCTAACGAACAACTAACAGGTACCTAGCAGTAAGTAAGGGTCGAATCCAAAGAGAGAGACAGATGAAAATCGCTAATTATCTAATAATCGATTCTAAACTATTTAAATTCCGGTTTGTTTAAATTATTTTTCTAAAGTACTGCAATAATGTAAATTAAGAGGTTCTAACAATATTAAAAGGATCTAGGGTCTTCCGGTTCACTATGCAATTAAATTGGGTAAAGTTAATTATTCATTCAATCAATCAATCACAGTTATTTAGGGCAAAGACACGGCCTCTCGGATCTTATGTCAACCTTAGGATAGATTCTAACGAGCTCTCACAACTTACCAGATTATCCTACCTACTTACTTGTAGGTCTACTCTTACCAGGCTTTCGATCTTAGGTTCGGGTTCCTAAACATTCAACTAGTTCAACGTCTCAAACTAATCGAACGACGATACAAAACAAGTAGTAAGGCGATAACATATGAATGATCAATCAAACAATTAATTAAACTAACATCCCCAATTCAATTAACATAGATCCCCTTCAACCCTAGATAAATAAATTAGCTACTCATAATAAACGATAAAGCAAAAGGAAATTAAGCATAATAAAGAACAATGTTCTAAAAGTATGACTACAAACTAGAAGAATTCTGATACTAAGAAAAATTCTAAACTAAACTAATGAATATGAAAAGTGTAATTAAATCTAACCCTAAGGAGGGTATATATACTAATAATAAGGAGTCTAACATCTTCTCCTTTCCTAAATAATAAGGAAAAACTAATAAGCTAAGAATATTACAAAAGATAAGAGTTATAGTAAGTTACAAAGTCTAAAAATAGAAGTCCCGCGAAAACAGCCTCAAACCGGTCGGTTCGGGTCTGTCCCGACCGGTTCAAGGCTGTCCCGATCGGTTTGAGTTCGTCCCGACTTGTTCGGGTTTCTCTGCACTGCGCGATGAATTTGAAATGCTTGTTGTTTCTTCGTTACTTATCGAATTTGGACGTGTAATATACCGTTGGAAAGCTAAGAGAAATAGATTTCCAACGCCACAAAAATCAGATCGATCGAAGTTGTAGAACTCAAGATATTCACGTTTGAAGTTGACCCTTATTTTAGCGATCATTCTTTCTTCCCGATTTGCATTTGTTTGAGCTTTCCAAATTATTTCTTTGTCGTTTCTTATTGTTTCTTTGCTCACGTCCTTCTTTAAGTATTCACTTAGTATCATCTAACTTTTATCACTTCTTCCTTGTAGATTTCATGGCTCGGCTCTCGTCATTGCCCAAAATATAGCTCAATCGCCTTCATTTGTCTCGTTTCCTACAAAACGTAAACAAAATACCTGGCTTAACAAAGAAGGATAAAAAGCTAGAAAAACGACTCCTAGGACACAATAAATAAACCAAAATAAAGGAAAAGTTGGGGTTAAATATATATACGATATGAGTTCATCATGTGTACAATGTTAATAATGATGATGATGATGATGATGCGACAAAAAATAAAAAAACGATCTTGTTGACGTTGACTCGCTTCAACAATCAAGCGTTCGGGGTGTCGGGATAAGCGACCGGCAACATCGGGTGAAACACCCTTGTATATTCGGATTTCCTTATCCCGTCATCCTTTACGCTCGACACGAATCAGCAAGTATTTTAATGTCTTATTACTAGTAGTATTAACGATATTAAAAATAAAAAAACGAAAAAAAAAAAAGATGAGAAAGACGAGGACGATTGACGCGAGAGAGGAAGAGAAGAAAAGGGAAAAAAAATCGGGTTTATTACACCCTCAACCTATATGTTTCGTGTTCTCGGTATGTAACTCGTCTAGTTGTGGCTTGAGCATGGGAGTATCAAGATTTATGTAGATGGAGTTATGGTGGTTTAGGGCTTGAGGTTTCCTAGATGCTAGGGTTTAGGTTGAAGAAGATAGTAATTAGGGTTCTTGAAGGTAGATTAGGGTTGTAAAATTGTGTTAATTGTGCATGCAAAGGGAGGTATATATAGGAATGCTCCCCCCACCCTCGTCTAGGGTTACTCGACCGAGTATCTTGCTAACTCGGTCGAGTGGCCCAAAGCTGCCGCACACGGGCCCGTTGAGGGCCCACTCGATCGAGTGGGCTGACACTCGATCGAGTGGGTCAACTAGAGCGAAGGGGTCCGAATGTTTTGGACCTCGGGTTAGATATTTTTGTGGATCTCGTATTTGGGTTGGACTTTTGGTGTTTGCATGGCTATTTTGTGTCTCGGAAACAACTTTGACCGGGGTTTGACCCGGTCGCTAAAAGACGGTCTTATTTCCGGTGTCAGTTTTGACCCAAATTAGTCTTATTTGATTGGAAATGACCCGCTGGGCCTGAATTTGAGGTCAGTTTTGTGAGATTTGTACCCCGTAAAAAGCCCAAGCCAGAAACTAATGGTTTCGAGCCCATATCCGAGCGCGTAGAAACACGTTTGCGTCCGATCATCATCGGGTGTTTTTTGGGAACCGCTATAGACACCTAGCAGCCAAATGTGGGTGTGTACACTATCAATCTGCTCATTATTCACAACCCACCCTCTGCACAGGAGCTTAACCATTATCAGATCTGAGAGCCTGAATCATTGAATGGCTAAAGAAAAACAGGATTAGCTGTAGAGTGGAAAGTATACGTGAGGGTAACTTGGTTAGCACATGAAGAGAGAGGCTTAAAAGAGAGGTGGTTCATAGGCACAGCTGTAAAACAGTAATTCCGGGATTCAGTTTGCAGAGAAGGACAACGGGCTCACACATGACCATCAACAACAGACTCAATGCAGAGACGGGTCTAACACACAGACAGTGTGTAAGAAATGGGGTACAGTCACTACTCTTTTCCAGCTTTTTATTCTGCCTTATAAGTATTGCATACCAGCTTTCTCAAACAGCTTGAAAATGCTACAGGTAGACCATCAAAGAAAACGAGAGACATTACATGAGTCCAAATGGTCTTTACTCTTTAGCTACTTTATACACAGGAGTAGTAACAGAACATGAGCGATGAATGTTGCTGTTTTACATAAATGAGATCTTTCCCTCTATCCCTAAACCCACGATAATGTGTGTTCCGAAACCGAAAACCAAAGCTGCAATCACCCTTAGATATTCAAAACCACCGGAGAAGTCCGTTCCGAAACACGCGCTACGACACCAAAACAAATGGAAACGATCCAAACTTATAACTAATCAACTTAAACATAAAACCAAAGCTGCAATCGTCCCTAGACATTCTAACTCACTGAAAAAGCCTGTTCCAAAGCGCGACGCTACGACACCAAAACAAACAGAAACGATCCAGACTTAAAACTAAAGGATACGACTAAATAGGTTAAATCAGAAGACACAGAGTTCCAATCGCAGCTGGACATTCAAAAACCCCTGGAAAAGTCTGTTCCCAAACATGACGCTATGACACCCCACAAAAAAGGAAACGGTCCAGACCTACAATCACAAACAACAATCGAACCCAACAACCCAGAAATGATATCTGAAAGCCAAGCAACCGCAATCTACCAACAAATGGAAACAATCTACGAAAGGCGAAAACCAAAGCTGCAATCTCCTAATATTTCAACCTGAACTGGACGCCATTAAATTATTATCTATTACCGGGGCACACAAACAACCGTTACTTCCTGACCTCATGTGGATGACAGTCGCAGTTAAATAATGACACAAGACATTGACACACATGACACATTAATGAGTAGTTTGTCGTTCCAATTTTGAATGATGCGGATTATATTACTAAGGCCAGGAAGAAGATGTTTCTTGGCGTGCATCTCTTCCAAAACAATTATAGATGTGTTTCACAATGTCGTGTCGGAGATAGTGACGTTTCAAACGTTTACAAAGTCTTGTTCCAATTTCAAACATTGCGCATTAGAATACCAAGCCCATGAAGAAGATATTATCTGGCTCATATTTCCTCCAAAACAATTATAGATACGTTTCAGAAGGTCATGTCTAGGGAGCAATGTAAGTGAGGTTGTAGCGCATACATGCAGTAGCTGTAGTTACGTAAATTGATAACAAAGTCATTCAAGAACAATAACATCTGTTGTGCTAAGTAATCCTAGAGCTACGAGTTGTGCTGTGATAACAGCCCTCTCGCCGAATTTCTCAACATAGGCGGTCGTAGTTTCTGCAGAGGTAGAACCAGTAATGTCCAAATGAGGTGTAGTGCTCAGTGCCTCCATCTAGAGGTATGCATCATTCTCTTCACGAGGCTATTGTTGGTCAAGTAGTTGAGAAACCACAACTTCACCCCGAACGGTAGTTGTTATACCAAATTGTTGGTGTCTTTGTAAGAGTCTATCTTAATCTGCAGCCCACCGAGGCGCATATGGCCTTAGTGCAAACATTTGAGCCCATCGCTTACAGACAAGCGATATCACTGCCTTGCCAGCCACATCAAGTTTTAGGAATATATGCTCCATGTAGTCGTCGCTGGATAGGACTCTACTTACATGCGAGCACCGCCTACCATGGACTATAACTTCATGAGGAAGATTGTAAATGAAATGTAAGCGCTGTAACTTCTGTTGCCTGTTATTAGTTGTTACAGCATTCCTATCCTCGTCTACATTGTTTGTTACCCAGCCTCTACAATAATACGCAGCCATGCTAACAGTTGAAAGGCATGTACGGTAAGACTACATGTCAGGATACTGGTCGGAAACAGGTAGCTGCACAGGTAATACAGAAATAGGAAGCGAGAACAATTCTATAGTGTACTGTAAACAATTACTGGCGATGTGACGAACCAACACGAGGCACTTCGTGTCATATACAACATCCATCCTACTTTTATTACCCCACCTATTATCTGGGTACATCCAAGTAATGGCTACGAAGAAGTTGATGCCTTTAGGAATGTGCTATCTTATTCCCGTGAAATAGGAGTGACAACTCAAGAAAATCAAAGCGATATACTGACATATAGAATATAAGCTATGAATGTGGACATACATAAGAAAAAGAGAATGGTATTGTGGTCATTGGCGACAAAACTGACTCTGAGCATACCAAGAGTTACTCGCATGGATGTGGCTGAGTCGTTATAGCAACATCAGCAAGGTACATGAACACAACTTTTATTCAAATTCTAAACCACTGAACATGAATGTATTTCTAAGCTTAAATGAAGCATATACGCACAGAAGAAAGGAATAGAGCGATAAGAACTTGGGAAAGGAGGAACACGAGTGTGAACAAGAAAAGTAAAAGGAATTTATATACGAGCATAAAGCATCATGCACATGATGCGGCGATGCTGGGGCACACTGACCACTATTTGGAATCATTTCGTGATTCATGTTAAGCAAAACAGTGGAAGGTGTGCAGTAGCAGAAAACTTACAGTTCAGATCGGTCTTGATGGAGGTCCAACAAATGCAACAGAAGAGTTCTGGGAGAGTAGAAGATGTACTGTTTTTTTTTGTCAGTATTGGGGTTCAGTAATGGCTTAATGAGGGAAGGGGGAGAGTAAGTAGGGGGTTGAGGGGCATCTGTGAGGAGGGCGGCTGAATTAGTACAATTAATCTCTTTATCTGAGCTGATTTGACATGGGGTGCAGGCAAGTATGATAGGAAGTTGTAGGCATTAACTCTACCTTTAGCTGGTAATTACAATTTGTCCATGGCTTTGTGGCGATTCACATTCCGATTAAAAATATCGGTTTAGATAGTAGTGATTCGAAGCTTTACATTTCTTTGGTTGTTCTCCCATCGTGTTGTCTTTTTTTTTAAATATATAGGAGTACGGTGCCGCAGGAAGATGTCATTTGGCTCACGTCTCTTCCAAAACAAATATAGATATGTTTCATGAAGTCACGTTGGATATAGTGATGTTTCGAACGTCTGCAAAGTCACATTGTGTCTCTTAAGAAAGAACTATATTGATTAGTTATAGTGTACTAAGAGGTGAACATATCACCAATATGAACGTGAGGTAACAACGTAGTGTATGGTGGGAACGTACTATTATACGTTGTGTCAATTGGCCAAGAAAGTAAAAGCTTAGGCGCTGAGCCAGTTAACTGGTAATGGTGATGCTTGGTTGATATCCAGTTCCGAGTGCGTAGGCTTCATATATATGCACAAATAAATAGTAGAGGCAGTACTTACAAATATGTCGTTTAGTTAGAGCAAACTGTTCGGGTGAGGCTCATTGCACTGCCACTTCACGAGGGCCTAAAGTTCATAATAAGTTGGATTTAAAGAGTAATGACAATAATAAATGCGTTACTGAGACATAGAAGGGAAGTCGTAACAGTAGGTTTAGCGTACCGATGTTCGTGAAGTTTGGTGCGACTACGTGACGGCTTATTTTTAATCGTTGTGTGGAAGATATGGGAATGGTTTACGTATCGCAAATAATATCCACCAAGTAGCAAACTAAACATGTAATAGTCTTACACCGTAACGGAAACAAAATACGGAGTACGCTTGTATTGACTGGCAAAGAATTATGGATAACCACAAAGAGTAATCATTATTACTTCATTCAATTGGCAACTAAGGGTGGGATAATCAGCAACCTACAAACCGTATACCAAGGGAACAACAGTAAATTCCACCAACCACTGCGCATGCCTTTACCCCTTCCAGTAAATATGCCTTTTACCCACAACTGTCATCCCTCACTAACTGATGCAAGAACAATCTGTTACATACAAAACTTCCACAGAACTCTAAATCTATACTTGCTTAGTTTTTAATTAATTGTTCACAACCATAACGACCAAATTCTGAAATTGAAAGGTTTTCTAGCAGAAGGTCAAAATCAGCAGCTCAAAATCAATGGATGAAAGATTCGTGTACCCACCAACCTGCATCATGCACAACCTACCTTACCAAAGAATAAGCAACAATCGAATCATTGGCAGAAGCTTCAACTGTGTAAGGGACGAACTAATTAAGCTGGGATATCCGGTGAGGAAGATCTACCATGTGTGGAGTGGACAGAATAATAAAGACTTCGGGAGAGCTATAGCGATAGAATTATTGGGCGGCGATGAAAGATACAGCAGTGCTTTCAAGTTGCAGCGATGCTTCGAGAGGGTGGGAATGGGGAAAGATGGGTTCAATGAAAGCTTTGACAGCATGTCCGGCCCTCACGTGTGGGTGGCAACTACTGCCGACGAACGTCTGGTGAGAAAGGGGAGAAGCTGCATATATGTGTCTGCCTATTGGAAGACACAGGGTTACAAAGACGTGGACACGGACAGCATTTCAAGTTACGTTTGCGTGTTCAATCTGTTGAAGCATCACTGCCCCGGATTCTACGTCTGAAAAGTAACTGCTGGTTTTTCTGAGTACTGAATGTTTTGTCATTACCTTTTAAATTTCTGTCGGTATGTCCCATATGAATTATTGTGGATCTGTTAATTTGAACCATCGTATTCCTAAATTTGTAACGGATAATTTCACAAACCGTACTGGTTGCGTTTTCAATTATGCTCCACATTGTTATTTAGTCATTGCACTGAAGTATGTATGCATGTGTATTCAGTAGTGTAGAACAGTCTGCACTGTCGGCATCGTGAAGTTAGTTGATGATTAAACGGTAGTGTCGACAATCCACAGATACTCAAGGTGTCGATACTGAGATTCAACGGTGGGAAACAGGCGTGGGGTTGGGTAAACTGATGATAGAATATGGAGTCATAAAACCATAAGATCGCACTCACGAAATAATGATGTATTAAGTTTATATTATCAGAACAGATTGGTGAATATCTCATTGAAAACACCATTAGTTGTTGTTTGAGCATTGCATGGATCTTCAGTTAGAAGTAAGAGTTTAATACTCTTCTTCCTGGTGACCCTGGAAATAGCCACGCACAGCTACCCGTGAGTGCAGACTGGTTTAGGAAGAGACAGACCAACGTCGGAAAGAGACTGCCTGTTCAACACCAGTGCCAAAAAATGCAGTGACCTGGGCAACAGTCGATGGACTAACTGTGAAGCAAACTTCAAAGCAGGTTCATGAAATATAAGGGACATACTAATGGTCCTGTTCAGCATCAGGAAGCCAAAAAGCAAAAACAGAACAATTGTTATGGATGTAGCTCCAGCCAAAAGTATCCTGCTCCTTGTACAGGTCAGATGCCACGTCCTTCGCATCTCATATGATGCCTGCAAGCCGCAGTACCTCGTAAGAGATGATGTTTTTTACACGGTAATCTGATGGAGCATGGACTGCTGTCGCAGAAACAACAGTCACTTTGCTTGATTCTCTAGCCCGCGAAAGGGCAACATACAGCTGTCCATGAGAGAAGCAAGGTCTTGGAAGGTAGACTGCAACCTAGTCTAGGGTCTGGCCCTGTGATTTATTAATAGTCATTGCAAACCTTAAGGGGAATTGATTGCAATAGAAGCTGAATGGATAGTTAGAAGAATCTGACGGTTCCGTCCTGATCCGTGGAATGAAGACGTGTTCACCACTATGATGACCAGTGGTTATGACACATTCGACTACGTTTGGGAAGAATTTTTTACATATAAGTCTAGTTCCGTTGCACAAGCCTGACGATGGAAGAAGATTTCGAAGCAGAATCACTAGGCAGTTCTCTTTAAGAACAAGCTCGTATGAACTCATGCCCCCAGGACAAAGTTTATTTATAAATTCAGCAGGGTAAATGTTCCAGTTGTCAGCAAGCAGTGTGTCGTATCCTCTGTAGACAACAGTTGTTCCAGGAAACCTGTTTATGAGTACTGTGTTAATAGCATCGATGTCCTCATTCATGGGTGTGAGTATTGACCTCTGGATGAACATAGCGATTCCCAAAGCCTGGACATCAGCTTCTGGATAGACTACATTCGCTACTGTAGTAATTAGATCCGTCTCCTCACCACTCGTATGCTGGATAACTCCGGCTGGTAATACAACCGAATCACAGTCTTCAGTCTGAAGTTCACCGTTTCCCAGAGATAAAAGGTAAGCACAGAACAGTGGGTCGGTCCGAGCACGGACGTTTATCGTTAGCTGGAACTTGATAAGCTGGGACCATATTGGCGAAGACACCACCCTGGAGTTGACAGCCTCTCGCATGGTTTTATGTGGAACTATGGGAGTACTTGACGGAAGTCGCCTCCAAACACTATTAATTTTCCACCGAAAATCGCATCTGGATTACACAGATCACGCAGCAACTTGTCGAGTGCTTCTACCGCTTCCTTTCTAGCCATTGAAGCTTCAACCCATATAATTAATTTGGTCGCTTGGATCAGAGCAGCCAAACCCCCCTGTTTTGGAACATTGCATGCGAGTGACTTGTCCAGCTTTAGAGGGAGTTTAAACCTTGAATGGGCGGTCCTTCCAGACGGAATGTTAGAGGCCGCAATTCCGGACGTGGCTGTGGGCAAGATAATATGTCCAAGTAACCGGACCTCAGCATACAAAGCGTTGTATAGATACGTCTTGCCAGTGCCACCAAGCCCATCCACAAAAAAGGCTCCAGGGAGTTCTTGCTTCACATGCCTAATTATAGTATCGAAAGCGTGCTGTTGTTCAGAGTTCAGTGAACTGCGACATTTTAAACACTCCTCCGGTACAGGTGCAGCGAGTGCGTCAGCTATATCTCTTGTTCGCTGTATTACAAGATCCCGTGGCTCTACCAATTGGTCAAGACCGTGCAACTTAAGAGACTTACCGACCGCCTCCAGATGTTGTTCCACGCTGCGAACTGTGAGATTATGAAATGCACGTGCATCCCCCGGGTTTTCTGCTAGGAAATCTTCAGATAACGAACTGTAGTATTTGGCCCACAACGCCTGTGGATCTTTGGGATCACAGTACATGAGAACGGTTGCGAATAAACGTCGCAAAGCAGAGGGCATCTGAACAGCTTCCGCTTCATTGAAGCATAGTTCAACCATGTTACTGTCTTCTATCAGTCCAAGCTCAATAGCAGCTTCTTGGTACGTTGAACACTGTCGACCCTTTACAACCAAGAGATCTTCAAAAGACGTAGGTTCATGTACATGGGTCAGCAGTAACCTTAAGTGAAAGCGTTCTGTCTCCGATGGTGATACAAAGACAGGCCTGCCCAACACAACAAACTATTTTTCCTCTGGAACCATCGTCGTTGGGATGCATCCCACCGATAATACTCATGGAAGTCAGCGTAAACGTATTCTTTGCTAACCTTACCGGCGTTTTCCCTATTGACTCTGAAGAAGTCAGTTAATGGTGTTCTTAGCCTCTTGTCGTCAGAGACCACATGGGATAATGTTTCATGTGGTCTCATCTGGATTGACTGCATATCTTGGAGATGAATTGGTAATGCCATCACCGATGGATGCAACTCAAACAGATCAAAGCTGAATATGCGCCAAATCGCTTCTATCGGGGACACCCAACGACCAGACTGATATTTTGTCAATCACTTTCCCTTCACCTCCCGGTCCAATGGAAAAAGATATTTTGTCATGATCCTTGTAGACATACTTGTAAAGATATTTCACTGCCTGTATGCTAGAGCATACTTCCACATTAATATGACAGTTAAAGTGGTCAAGAAGATACGGGTTATATGGAATAACCCAACGATTGTCTAGGTACTGACCCCATATTTTGACTACCTCACCAGTACTTTGGCGTTTGTAGACTAGGTACCCGCCGTCACTGTTTGTGGTTTCAGCTGCGTATGGCTTTGGGTAGCCAGACTTACACTGGCCTAAAGTTTTTTTGTGCTTCATGCATGGACAATCAGGGTTCAGCTTACCGCATGGCCCATGCATCATATGTTTTAGCACGGCCTTACGGAGACTTTCATTTGCTTCTGGAGGAATCTCAGCACTGACAACCCTCTCAAAATCCTCTGGACAGTTCATCTTACTGTCTTTCTACATAACCAAAAAGAGATGTGCACGTGGAAGGCCTTGTTTTTGGAATTCAACAACATAAACATAAGTAGCGACTTCGCCAAATATTTTCTCGTCAATAAGTTTCTTCTTCAGTACTATTAGCTTAGCTCGGAAAACTCTGGCTACTAAATCTGGCCGGTTCTGGGCTTCCTCTCCTTGAGCTAATTCATTTTTAATTTCAGGCCAATTTGTGTTGCAGGTTATTGTTATGAAGAAGTCTGGTTTTCCGTAGCGCTGTACAAGAGTCATCGCATTTAAATAGCGCCGCTGCATATCTCTAGGCCCTCCAATGTAAGTTGCTGGAAGGATCACACGCTTTCCAACATTAGCAGCACACTGCTCACCAGCGTCAATCGTGTCAAGTATTCCTTGGTATAGTTCTGAACGTATCACATCCTGATTGTACCGAACGAAGTCCAGGCGAGAGTTTTCTAGTTTGACGTACATGTCAACTACATACCGTTGCAAGCACCTTCCAGCTCTAAGAAGCATGTTATCTGGTCTGTGCTGCAGCCTGTAAGCATAGTACGCTCGGCAAGGTAAGTTACGCTCGAGCACCGACGACTGTCCGGAACACCCTGAGTTTATAGGATACGTTGTCAGTAAACAGCACACAGCCCATACACAACACAATGACTATTTGTAAGCAACTAGCGACATCTGACATGCAAAACTATAATAAGCAGCTGGTGTGTACATGAAGCGACCTATCCGTATCAACCAATGAGCTTGACAGTTTAGCACACTGCGTGCTACAATTACATGATCATATACAAAAGCCCATAGTTATGCCCGCTTCTCAATTTGTGAATTTTTTCATCCTAGGAGCATACGTTTATGCTCATTCTCAAAAACTAATCTCTACATGTTCATTGTTTTGCTTCGTAATTTAACATGTATATTAGTACCTGTGTTTCCAGATAGCAAAATTAACGTGACATGTACAAGAGACAAAGTGAGGACATACTCTGATCCTCAGCATCCAATAGATTTTCAGCGCTCTCAAAAGTTGATGGATAAGTCGCAGCAGGTTGCAGCGGTGCACCTGAACTGTCCTGAGATCTTCCTCTTGCAGTGGGATTTGTAACATGTTTCTTAACTCTCTGATGCCAACCACACTCACCGCTCGGAAAAAGAAGAGGGTATTGTAAGGATCATAACAACCATAATAATGTTTAATCTGATGCGAGACGTTCATGCATCCCGTCACCAAGATGTGTGGTCCACTATTATCACTTAAGCTAGAATCTTCGGACCAAATGACAACAACTTCATCAGAAGTAGGAGCGTTACTGACATGCTGCTCTCTGACAGGATTCTTGCATATACGGATGCACGTACTCTCAGTCACTTCTATTTCTTGCAAGGACCGGAAAAAACGTGCGTATGGGTTTGTCTGTGTAACACCCATCAGTATATCGATAACATCCTCCCTCAGTTCTGTAAAGCACCCAGAACGGTTAGAAGGTTCATGCTGACCATCGTAAAAGTACAACTGCATGTACTTTGGATCGTCATTCGTTGGTATCAGGTCTGAGACATTATGATAAATTTGACCCTGTAGCTTAAAAACATAGATACCCTTTATTGTCTGTGTCTCAATGTGACCTCCAATTGAGCTGAACGCGAATAGGTTGTTGTATAAGCGAGCATACCGTCTGAAATGTACTACATCCTCGTCTGCAGATGTGTACAATTTGATTAATGCCGGCAGATATGTGGACGATGGCAGAACTATTGAACCGTTGCCGCAACAGAACATCAGAGGTTCATGCTCAAATCTTTTTGCATGACACTTTGCGCATGCTTCCATCGGCTGTAACTGAAAAGGTTTTCCAGGCAGTGGATGCCCCTGCGTAGCAAGTGGCAAACCTGCTACATTTTAGTAGTAAAACTAAGTTAGGAGAAGTACCTTAAGTGCTACAACATGTTGCAGGAGCAAGCATCACACATATGTAGTCGCAGATACGAGAGCATTGGGAACTCACCCAGATGCTTTTACTTGGGAGGTCTTCCAGGCTTTCTCTTCTCCACCGTTACTCCACTCTTGACTGTTGGGGGTCGGCCGGGCCGCCTCTTTGGAACACTTGAAGATACGTCATTTGTTTGTGTCCTGAAATATGTTTGAAGATGGTTGTCAATGTACCGTTAGATAAAATCAAGATATGTGCAGAAGATCGTAACGTATGACGTTACTCCACCACCGTGCCCGAATCTTGTGCTGGTATCATGCACCTCCACCTACGCTTGCTGGTTCCAGTCGTAGTTGCATAATATGGAAACTCGTCAGCTGCAACATAAACACTAAATACAATGAAGATAATACAAGTACAAATCTACACAACAGCAGAATCCTGGACAAAAGACGTACCCATTTTCCTAAAAAAAACATACGTTTGAATGGCATGTGTTCACCTCACAGTCAATACCTCGCCTGCAGCGTCAATTTGTTTCTCATTAACAGCCTGCAGAATGCACAGGTATGCAGCAACCGTATGGCCACGCTTACAATAAGTGATTACCCCAATGGTTCTGTACCTTACACAACCCAGCAGCCACCGCTCACACATGGCTCGCATCAACCGTCATAACAATTACTCGCAGCTAAGCTTAGTCTACTTGAACTACCACGCATAGCATCACAATTGTCAGGTATTGTATATAGCACACGCATAGCACTCGCTATGCTGTACAGCAATTACATGTGTCTACCTTACAACTACTTGTCTTATCATGGACAGAGTACCTAGCAGAATGGGTGCATAACCTGTAACATCTGATCTAAAATAGGAAGGCATATAAAAATCTTAAACAACAATTCCTAGTTCGAGTTACAACACCCTGGCTTATACGCACCGCATGATTTCAGTTGATGCTAACATATTAGCAACTTAAGTATGGACAAGTACTTTAAGAAGAACATGCACTGATGGCCTGTATTATTTTAAAATGTTAAGTATATATGCATCAAAGCACGGAGCCTGGTGCAGGTTGCCACATCGCAAACAAAATACTAAAGCAGGAAAATTGTAGAAGTTTGCAGGCTACACAAGCAGTTCAATTACAGCACAGATAACACCGAACCAAAATAAAAAATCCTAATACAAATATTTGCTCATAAAATAGCCCAACAATACATTGTCCAACTAAGCCACTTAGGTTAAGCTGCAAATACGAACAGCACAAAATGTCATTTGGCATAGATACGTCGCCTTCACAGGGACCCAACGCTCTTAAAGAAACTGTTAATAGCATCTGAAGACACCGCAGAAGATGACATGGTCTGAGCATCTAAGCCCGATGAGGTGGTGAGGCAGGTTTTCCGCTTCTGGGGAGTCAAAGGTGGGTATTCAGGCTTAGGAATAGCATGCATGGTGCCTTTAGAATTAGTACATTCGTCTTCTACAACATGAGAAGCACTTGTAAGGCCTTGCTGAACTTCTAGGAAATGCTTTTCCAATGTTAAGAACCTATTCTTAGCACACTCGCAGACAAAGGCAGCGAACCTGACAGCCTCAGGGGAGTAGTTCGCATCTACTATGTCAACATTATAAAGGGGTACTAAATAGTTGATTGCCTTAGAGGCACGATCCTTTTTTGATGCATTAGGAGTTGCACACATATCACTGAAGATACAGATATGTTCGGGCTGGTTATCTTTGTGATCTATGTCTATCCACGACGTGAATGTGGAAGGCGTGTGCTCTATGGTGCGAACAGGAGTGCATTCAACAGGTAGTTTATCAATGATAGTTGCAAGGACAGACACAAGATCTAGTGAGACGCTTTGTAAATGATTCATCTCATAAAAATCAAACTCTTCTTCTAAAGAGATTTTTGGCAGACCCTTTGCCAAGTAATCTAGTTCAAGGCGCTTCAAGCGCCAAAGATCGGCACACCTTGTGTACATGTCCTTTTTGGCAGATGTGAAATCGTTGATGTAGATATCAAATATGTCAATGAGATCACTAACGGCGGCTCTTGTCGCTGTATTGCATGATTCTTCATAGGTCAAGGCAGAACTCCCTATGTAAGTATATGTCTTAGGATAATAGTCACTCATAAGGGTTACAGAAGCAATGTTCTCTCCAGCATTCACTATCGCATATTCTGGCTCCGAATATTCTAAACACTTCAGTGATCTGAGCTAGCAACGGCTGAAAAGGGATTGCAATATGTACGACCGGAGGAGCCATCAGTCTGCGGATTAGGTCTTATACAGAATCAGATTCAGTAAGTAAAGCAACAGCTTCACGGTGACGATAAACTACACAAGCGACTACGCTAGGATGCACCGGTGTTGCAAAACATGCAGCACCAAGGTAAGGACTATAGGCAGATACGAGGCAACATGTAAGTTATACTGCGGATAGTAAATTCCAGATGGCTCACTCGACACAAAATAGACTGAACCCTTCTCCCTAACATTGCATTCACCAAGGTCGGATAGAGCAAAGAAAAAATGAACAGGCTGAATCTGAGATCTAGCATCGCTAAAACAGTTGCACCGCTAAAACAGTGCCAATATCCTGCCATCCAGAATCACCAAATCACAGGGCAGCCCTCCCAAATAGTTCACATGCACATAACAATTACCGTAGCAGTATTAACTGAAAGGTGATCTATATAACTTCGAACACCAAGGAAATATCCTGCAAGAAGCAATGTCATAGAGTCCTACACTAATCTCCCAACACTTCAAGCACAAATACAGAACGCAAATATGTGCATACACAATGAAACAGTTGATGTGGTATTATATAAATCACTAATATAAGCACGTAGCAGCCAGATAAAGTTGAAAGAACGCGAAGAACCTGTAATTCAGAAAACATGTAAAAGTTAGCAGAAGGCACCTCTTAGTTTGATGATCGTTCATGAAGAAGTTGCTGCTGGATGTGTGAGCATACTCCTAACAGCTAGGCAAGCAAGTAAATTTGTGTGAGCAGAGTAATTGTCACAGGTATTGTTATATATAGTGAAGGATGCTGAGCTATGTCATCACCTGTAAAAACGTATAGGCAGAATTTTGGAGGTGTAGTACGTCAAGTGGGCAATTAGTTTGGTGTTATATTTGTGGATAAAGTAGGATCCCAGACTAAGTGTCTATATGGGTTCAAAAGGTAGAATACTGCAAGGGCCAGTTAGAGCGACCATTCTAATTAGCACATGGCCTGAGTCCAAACGGTTATAGAGTGGGGTGAACGGTCAAGTTGCGTATCTATCTTGTTCGATTGCAAATTCGAGCGTAAGGAAGCGTAGACGACACAGAGAGTATGAAGGCACACGTTTATCCTAGCAACGCAAACTTGTAGGTAGACTATGGCTTATTCGCGGAAAGAGTATTACTCGAGTTTGGAAGGGCGTTGACGGCTAACTTACAAAGAATCGACAATCGGAAGCGCCACGGTTTGAAAGCACAAGATCCTATTACATTTTAAGGCATTTTTTTCCCTAAGGTGCTAGCATACTTGTCCACATGTACGCACGCTATATTTTTACACAAAGCTAAGGGATCCAACGCTACATCAGACATGTAGAAGATATACTTTTAGGATGTATTGACGGCAATCACATGTTTATATATTAGAGGATATAGGATAACTAATCTAGTACTGAATGTTAAGGTTTCAGCTATATGCAATCAAGTACAGAGCTGTGTATTCCCAAGTCTTGTCACTCTTGAGAATATCCACTACTAAGTGAGAGATTGCAGAGCGCAGGTAACCATCCAACAGAAATGACCGGGTCAACTCAATACTAAAAAAATAATAGCCCAAATCATAGGCCTGAACCGGAAAATGAAGAAAACAATTAGAGTAATAAGTCCTGATTGACATGATGTACAACAGATTAGACCTTGTACATACATTGTTTGTTTTTCTTTTCTGTCTTTTTTTTTTCTTTCTTTGGCTTTTGCCTTCCTAACACTGACTTTACATATTTGGTGATAATATCTGTGTGCCATAATTCTTCTGTTTCACATTTAGTTATTATCCTGTGTAGCCATATTATCTAGCGAACGAGAAAGCACGTGCTCGTATGTGCTTTGCATGTTTTAAGAAGAACATCTACGTACTCTGACTAAATTGTGCATTAGCAACGGTGCGCTATCTAAGCAATCCAGTGAACATTCTGAGAAGCCGAATAATGTTTTCCAAACACAGGGAGAAAAGGCAGAGTAGCTGCAGAATAGGATTCCAAGCACAACAGTCCGCTTAAATTTAGACTTTGGCATAGTACATGCCGCTATATAAACGTTCAGTAATCAGCCACACAGCCAACACACTACAGAAGAACTAAAGCTCCATAGCAAATGGCGCGTCTATATGATAGTAGTGGAGTGTTGATACATAAGAGTAATCAACATAACAAATGTAGTAATTCGGCACGAATTCATTAGGGAGTGTAAGATTATGCACATACGAAATGACACGAGAATCAATATCAGGCATGTCCGTATGTCCTACACAACCAAATATCTAATGCGGCGAAAGGTAGCACCTGCACAGTACGATAATCAAACAAAAGTCCTCGGCTGCTGGTTTGCAGTGAACTAAAAAGAACTTGTGGCGCCACAAAAATACCACTCATTGCAAATACGAACATGTAGGTGGGTAGAGACCATATCCTACATTTGACAACAATGTTTTCAAACATACATGGGAGAAGAGCAGTTGCAGTAACCAAATCCATCACGAAGACACCTTCGATTATCAACTAAAAGTTCCCTTATATGTCCTGCGCATGATTGCTCTCAGACACACGAGTGCGTGGGATGCGGTAAAAGACAGGTTGTTGCCCTCCCTGACAAACTACAACGTTCCCAGTCACAGCAAAATCTCCACCTAAACTTTCCTGACCAGTCTCAACCTCAGGAGTAATTGTTGGTGCATCTAGGGATGCATCTTCGCACATACCGTCGCCTGACTCTATTAGCAAGCCCGAATACCCAGGCACACCTAGGATACCAGTAATTCATTCCTTTATTGTCATATAACTTTCTCGCTCAAGATCACAGACAAGAGCAACAAACTTTGCACTGCGTGAGTTGTAATTGACATCGATGATTTCAAGATTGTAATCAGGTATCAGGTAGGTGACAACCTTCTTAGCTAGCTCACACTTTGCATATGCGGCAGTATTACAGGTTGAACCGATGAACACTTCTCTTCGCTGGCTACCGTTCGGAACCTGGACTGCAATCCAAGATGTGTAGCTACCTGCAGAGTGCTGCACAGTCTCAAGCGGTGTAGCTTGTATCGCGACAGTCCGGAAAATCTTCCGCAGAAGGGGCATATAATCAAGGAAGACATGCTGGTTGTACGTGGGGCTACCGGGTACATCTTCCTCCAGTGCATTCCTGTATCTCCCTTTGATAACGTCTTCCAGCCTAGTACGCTTGAGACGGTATAGTCGACTACAATGCTCTACCTGTCTCTGTCTCTCAAAGGTTAAGTCTTTGACGACAACATTAAACATCTTGACAATGCTATGGACAGCCTTCCGTGCAGCAACATCGCACGACTCTGCAACAGAAGCAGCATGCCCTCCGACATATGACAGGACAAGTGTGCCAGAATTTGGCCTCAACAACACATACGCACTACTCCTGGATATGTCTAATATACGGTAATCAGGAGCTGGCCAATGTAGTATCTCAACTATGCGTTCCAGAAGCGGACAATACGGAATGGTTATTGTGGTAGAAGCTGCACCCAGCACCTGAATGTCAAACACACGTCATCTTAGCACTTGGATATCTTGATTTGCACAATCTAACATTTGGATATTGATCTACAGCGAGCATCAGAAACCAGAAAGTATGATGGTACCAACTGAACACCATGATGCAGCTGACTAAATGCTAACGAAACAATGTCATTCGTCCGAAGTAAGATAGAGTCCTACGATAGAATGAGCATAAACCAAAAAGTACAATGACAAGTTCGATATCTGTGAAGGATAAAGCAGTACGGGTAAGCTACTTACGAGATTCACACACAGTCCATCTAGCAAAACACTAACACGAACCTGAAAACTACAGCTACCAGTAAAGGTTAAACTTAGCATATCGCGACATATGATAAAAGCATCAGCCAAATGATCACCCAAGGCTAGTGTCGTAAGAATTAGTTGCTGCCTACAATTGTAACAGTCAACATACAATATCACGGGAAAGAATACACGATTGTATTCCGTGTAATCAAATGCTGTCCAATCTCTCACTCTCACCTGTGTAATATAGTATAATATATAATAATGACTATTGAGCAAGTAGTTATGTACGACTTTCAGACTGCCCTCAGCATATAACCCATTGACCACTACCCCCGTGTCTAAGAACGCACGGATTATCTAGGCAACAAAACACATAAAGTCGACAGATCTTGCCGTTCCTAGAAGCATACAACAGACTGGTTCACAAAAATGCCTCAAGGGCAAAAAATTCTTGATCATACCTGAGAAGCTGGACTGGAATGGTGGAGTAGTTGTAAAGCCATTCTAACCTAAAGTTGTTCAAGCAATTTTGTTAGGCGTTAGATTGGTACCCGCTCACAACTCTACGAGCAGTAGTCCCAAATATCTTGACAGAACAAATGATGATGTGGGGTACTGTTCTAGATTGTATGATGATGGACAGTAGACCAAATTGCCAAGGACTAACAAAGTACCGATGTAGGCTGTGCACTGGTAGGTAGAGAATAGCCAGTAAGCATCAACGGCAGGCAATTACATCCATCCCGTCTAGAACACAGGTTGCAGTACTCTATCTGCCGTGTCTGTAAAGCAGACGGGATAACATGTCAATTCACAACCTAGTACATCGGATATCTAAACGGGTGTGCAGCTGAACATTTGATATAGTGACCTCACCTTGTTTATACTTCACTATATGTTGTTGGTTATCCAGCCACGGGTACTGACACTATGCTCAATTTTATTTTATTTTTGTTACAAAAAAATAAAAGCAACGACGGGATTAGCAGTATGTAAAATTATGTATGTAAATAATGTTGTGAACCTAGACATTAGTCCATAGGTGTCTAGTTAACTTGCCTAGAATCGCCAGCACTTTGGTTGGTGCAAGTCAAATCGTTACATTCTGTATGAGCACGTTACCAATGACATAAATGACGATTAACAAGCGGCAGCGCACGTGCGTAAAAGTTTTTTTACGTATAAATGGGCGAGAAACTAACAAATGCATAATAGAGGTGAATACCTACATCATAGGTGCTTGCACATTTATTGTAGGATAAAGCATGGCTCTTGGATGTGACCTTTTGATGCTTAGGAAACAACAATATGTGTAGATGTGTATAATAGGTGGCAAGAGAGCTTACTCTAGAATCACCTACAAACATGTAGACTTGACGAGCTATAGTAATTCGTGGCGTTAGAAGTACAGTATACATCCATAAATACACTAAAACTAAACGTAAGGAGTACCATGTGTAGATCCGATTTGTATTAAATCATGTGGGTTGGGACCATGCAGGTAATTTGTATACGCATTCTGGTAATGCAGTGACATGCAAATGAACGGGGTTTTATATTCCGTACAGCGTGTTGTGTCTGCACAAATAACCAAAGGCTAAGGAAAAACATAGAAGACATCGATTCGAAAGTAAACGAACCAACATTCATTCAGGGGAGAACGTGCTAATAAACTATTACTCCCTCCGCTCCACAATGATGTACCCACTTTTATTCAAATGTGATAAATTAAAATAATAAGTGGGTAATCATAGTGGGTTGGAGGGAGTATTAAATATGAGTTCAAGAAAGTTTCAGCGCTCTAAAAGACAGGCCTACAAATTAATAAGCAAAGCGAAATATGAGGAGTCCATTATTTACCAAACGTTTTGGGAGCACGTTATTACTCATACAAACAATAATAAACAACTGTCAGCGTACGTATATAGAACAACCGCGTATAAACGACTGAACATGGAACGACAAAATGCATAACAGAAGTAGCTAGTTACATTATAGGTATATGCACATTTATGATAGTGTAAAGCATGTCCACCAAATGTCACATCTTGATGGAACTTTATCTAAGCTTTTGAACTTCTAAATGATAAGCATAATTATATCTAGAAAATAAAAGTACATATAAGTTATTGTAATAGGTTTTAAGAAAGCCTAAACTATAGTCACATATAGAGGACATTGGGTTCTGTTATTGCAATCTACCGTGGCCTAGTATAGTCACACAAGCGACTTCAGTAATATGTTGTATTAGAAGTGAAACACATAAAACGCGCAGCTACAAACACGTGAGAACCGAACACTCACTCTACCGTGCATAGCTCTGATTCCATTATCCCACATTGGTCGGACACATACAAATGACTTGCATTTCTGGTCAGCCTTCTAGTGGGATGTACATGAATGAGGTCTCATAGTCCATCATGCATGCACTCGTCGCGCAAACAATCTAAAGGCAAGCGAGAACATAACAAACATTCATGCAAAAGCGAACGAACCTACATGCATGCAATAGAAACCGTGATACTACGCTAGCATTACTCCAATAGCTAAGGAAATTATGGAGTTGAGTAACACAAACATAGTAATTAACAAATGTATCGGGACAGGACAAGTTGTTGCCCCATGACCCAACTGTCAGTGAATGGTACGCAAAGCACATATGTACGCGCGGTACTGTCAGCATTGCAGGTACAAGCGAGTAGGACTACAACATATCGAGAAGCCGCCAAAAGGTAGCCAGTGTATACTGTAAGTGAACTAACTGCATAGCACGCCACTGTTACATTCCCAAACTAAAGGGTTACCATGTGGCATGCCCAGCAGCAGTGTAAAGCCATCCTGCGCTGTCAAAGTCACCACGGTCCCCCAGTGGTATGAACCCTAATGTAACGGTATAAACACCGACACATCCATATGGTACCTGCTGCTTTTACTCAGTGTTTCACCAGTAACCTCTGACTATAGAATTCACCCAAAGCACTCAACGTTTTCGTTCAGCGATGCCCTATGGAATAGGTTCATTCTGTTTACAGTCATACTACTTACGATGCCACCAAATCCTACACTTGAGTTCATACAACAACAGTCACCACCAAAACATTACCCGCAGCCCTTAGTATGCGTAGAAATCTGGGTCCAACTGTATTGAAGTTCCCCTTAGGTCATTGTAGTGAGACACTTGAGAAGCATTGACTGCAGTAATTGCATTGTGCCGTATAGACGATGCCACTAAGGCGAATTCTGGCAGCTGGACTAAGTACTCGAGATCTTCACGCGTAGCAAACCACAAGTTCGGCCCATCCCTTTGATCCTCAAGCTCGTACAAGGTATTCTTCCCCTTCCCCATGACATCAAACATGTGTTGCAGCTTGAATGCAGATACGTAGGCGTCATGACCTGGTACAAATTCAATGACAAGTGCATGCCTAAAAGATGGTTCCGGTCCTCTATATACAGGCTCCAGGCTCGTAACCGGGTAACCCAGCTCTTCTAACTATTCCTTCAGGGGGCTAAACTCCTTGCAAGCAATGTGTGGCAGAGGGGTGAACTCTATATAATATGGCATATTCGCCATAATGCATCGAGCTGGGTAAAGGTACTCTTCTCTCAGCCATGTACCACCGCACCCATTTCCCGCGGTGCTAGTAAGCGAACGATCCATTCCACCGTTTTCCATTAACCGTACACCTGGCTAGCAGAACGTAAATAGTGGCCTACCGTCCAACCTCCAACTAGCAACTGCAGAAAGTACAACAGCAGAAGGCTTAAGTAGATCAAATTACAACAATGAAAAAAAGGACAACGATGCAGATAGCGGGTGATGGATCGATTGTGAAACAAACTGTGAAGATGCCATACGTATAAGGCCGACATTTATTTCGTCGGCGTATAAGATCGCGTACACAGTCCATGGAGTATATGATCGTTTACACAGTAAAAGGCATACAACATATGTAGAACTGTAAGAAACTTACATTGCTTAGTATGCGCGCTAAAAGCGTCGCACCGAATACTGAACCGAACAGAGTAAACAATGGCGCAAGCAGACACAGGATGGGACGCACATACTGTGCAAGGAAGAAGTCTGAATAGAGCAATAGAAGAGCAATGCGGGTATGGTGTCCCGCAACCCTGTTTTTATTCTAGTGAGGGGGCTGGACCGTATTTAAGAGGGAGCAATTAATAGTCTGGCTGTGGATTTGGCAGATGAGGCTAAAAGTGGCATTTAATGAATCTCAAATACCTGGCCTCTCTCTAACTCAATGGTTCAAAATCCACAATTCCCTCGACTCAATGACCATAGCTTCGTACTTCACTTCTATATCTAATTGAATATACGAAATCCCTTGCTAATGTCAACGATCTGAGTAAATTTGTAAGAGGAGGACGGTGCGATCTGTGTCTCACTCATAATTACTGTGAGAGACTGGTTAGTAGACGATGGAATAATTTCTAGTAACAGCATTAAAGATTAATAAGTTGTCGTAGCGGATATTCGCCGTTGCTGGAATAATGGTCATTGTTGCTATATATGCATTATTACAGGAAACTTGACGTTACTCGTACTAAGCATCCTTGGCACGAATATCTGAGGTATGTTTTGGACAAATAGTATGTACTTGGTCTGGCCGTAGATTGTTTGTATGTAACAGTTACAGAAAGACTAAGCAACAGTCGTCATCAGTCAAGAATACAACGGCTAGTCACCTAATTAATTGTCATCAAACAATCTACTTCAGTGCCTGTATCATCGGTAGAGATGAATCTTGGCCTGATAAAGAACAGTAAACCTCAAATATCAACACTACTGATAACACAATGTTGTCTAAAAGACAGGTACAATACAAAGATAGGCAACATATGTGTACAAAATATTGCACCTATAGTGCTATAGTTGCCATAAGTGGCTATCACCGAAAATGAGGCGAATGTACTTTCATACAGCAGGCATGGTTCAGTAATTGAGTAGCAGATCAGTCGAGAATGACCACATCTGCTCTGCTTATCAAACCGAGAGCAATGTCACGCGCCTTGCCAACCTCTCCCCTGCTGAACTGCTCAAAGTATTTAGCCCTACCCTTTGCAGTGGTGCAGTCACTAACATATAAATTTGGTGAAGGGAACTTTGCAGCCGATTGGAAGTTGTGCAGCATTGTCTTAGCAATCACGTTGTCAGTCAGATGGCATCTACATCTTTGTGAGACAACAATGTCACCCCTGTAAACAGTCGTCAGACCTCTGCAATGCCTTTCTTGCAGACTCCTATTATAGTATACAGTCCACCGAGGTGCATCGAGGTGTAACAGAAACATACGCGCCCATGCCTTGCACACAGCCGACACCGCTGCTTTGCCAGCTACATCAAGTCTCTCGAAAATCTGGTCCATGTAGTCCTCGCTAGAAAAGACTCTACTTGCCGCTGAGTACTGCCTGCTATAGATCTTGACCTTATGCAGGCTTCTGTAAATGAAAGGCAGGCGCTCCATTTTGTTATGCCTACTGTTGGATATAGCTTCGACCTTATCTGCATCTACATTGTTTGTCACCCAACCCCTGCAACGATACGTGACCATAGCAATGTCTGACAGTCCTGCACTCTATAGTCCATATCAGAGTATGCTTGGATATGACACCTGAGCCAATAATGTCAGCAGAAAAACACTGAACAGGCTGCGGACATACCACAAATTGAATGGCAGCGTAGCAATGTCGCCAAATGGCTATACTCTAGTTGGTAAAAGACTGAGACGTGGTATCAAGACTGAAGCAAAGAACAAGAGCAAAAAACAGCTTTAGCCACATCATTAGTCATGGACAATGTCAAGAGCCAGAAGCAGAAAGCAGCGGATAATAGTCAGGGGCTCGACGGATTGTTTTAACCACTATTCCCCAACTTCGTAATTAGCTATTATATCAACTCTAACCCAGGAAACTTGAACGACATGCAAATACATAACGCATACTATCCTACACCATGTAATAATAATTACGCACAGACTATCGCCTTGTAGGATGACTGTCTACCGCATAGTATAATACTATAGTGTAAAATCAAAACCCCAAAATCGAAGAATAAAAGTGACTCCACGCTTATCAACTTGGCTAATTTTCAGTTGACCTGTAGCAAAACACTTTTTAGTACACTGGTTTGGTTATCATTGTTCAGTATATCTTCAGTTACCTTCTTCTGAAAGATTACTACGAAATGTAGTCACGATACGATATGGATCCCTCAGTATATAGTAGAAGGCACATTTAGTTATCCAATTAAGCCTCAACCATTTGCATGGCTAGGACAGAACAGATTAGTAACAGATCAAAGTAGGTACAGAAGCACAACTCTGAAGCGGACTCCAAATCAGTAAACAGGCATACGCTGACAAGCTTGAAGAGATAACCCCCTATTTTTCTTTAAAAAAAAGCCACGATAAAATTTAAAAAGTCAAAAAAGAGAGAAAATAACAGCTGATCACATAGATGCTAAATGTCATGCATATGAGGCAACGGCGACGGCAAACTAAAGCATTCTTTAGGGACATCCCGCGAACATCGTGAAGCCAAACAATAAAGTTGTCAAAGAGTAGAAAGCTTACAATTAGAATGTTGTTGGTAGGAGCTCAACACTTGCAGCAGGAGAGAGTGGAGGAAGCAAAAGGCGCAACACAAGCAACCAAAGGTAGTATTTTTTTACCAGGGTCTTTTATTGTGGTAATGGTAAGATAAGGTAACAAATTGAAGGGTCATCAATGTTACTGGTCAATGTACTTGAGTGTGAGGTTGGTAAGTGTGAGGAGAGTAGGCCATAATTAGCATCCGTATCTATTTGACACTCCTCCCGATTTACTCAATTACTTATGTTGAATTTATTACACTTGCTTATGTACGTTTTGTCTTATGTACATCGTTATTCACGTGTTATTGGAAATCGTAAAAGTCTTACATTTTTAATGCACTCAGCACGACGGTTAAAACAATACCAACATGGCTATGCTGTACACTACACACTTGAAGTCATGACATAGATTATTTCTACAAAAAAAAATAGTGTCAACAAGTAAACGTAAAGGAACAGATGCATCGGATGGATCGAAGACTTTGTCCCAGGAAAAAACGGAAAGCATACGTCAGCATACCACATAAATAGTCACGAATATAGGGTTAGCAGTGCATCTAACAAAATCTCAAACTCATTCTCACTGTAGTGGCACGCCTCAGGAATTGCATCCGCTCTGATGGCATCCGGTAAGTACTGGAATTGCGTTTGTCCTGGCAAGTACTCGATGTCCTCCCGCGTTGCAGTCCACAAACGAATGCCACCAAACGTATCGGTCTGCTCTAAGATGTGCTCCTTCCCATAGCCATGTTCTCTGAAGAGATTTTCAAGCCTAAAAGCATGACAGAATTTGTCCAGACCTTCTCCAAACTCTAAGAATAAAGCTTTGGTGAAAGCCACACCTTGCCGTCTAAGTACGGGCCCCAAATACACTACTGGATAGCCTAGTTTCCTCAGCCTGTCCTTGAGCATCACGTGGAGCTTCGCCGCCGATCGCGTGTTCTGTATGTGATACGGCATATCATCAACAATACACCTAGCAGGATACACATACTCAACGACACAAGCATCGGTATCGTGCACACGAGCCAGACAAGCATTTTCATCGACACAGGTACCAAAATCGTGCACACCAACCATCACGTGTCAATATCACAGCAGACTACAAAAACAAAAAAACAAAAAAAGAAACGCATTAGTCTACCAAATAAGCAGGAAACTCAAATGGACTACCACTCCATCAACAAGACGAAACGGTCACGCCAAGATCTAAAGATAAATCATGTGTCCAGAATACACAAGCCGGGCCAGGAAGAGAACCTACACTACATCTACCAATAGTCTACAGTGTGGGAAGCCACTAACCCGCCTACCCACCACTGATCTGTCAGGGTTTTCCAACCACTTAAACCGAAGCCATATACATTTGGCAGAGAAGGAAAAAAAGAGAAGGATAGAAAACACACCCACCCAACCAAAGAACACAACAAGCACAAACAAGCCCCTAAATAATCTGCAAATCTAGATTTGTCCACCAAACGTGAGCAAAGCCCCTAAAGAGGCAGAAACGATCCAGACTTAAAACCAAAGGGTACGACTGAATACGCAAAATCAGAAGACACAGAGCTCCAATCGCAGTTGTACATTCAAAAGCCCCTGGAAAAGTCCGTTCCCAAACACGACACCAGGAGACCCGGCCAAAATGGAAACGGTCCGGACCCACAGTCACGAGCGACAATCGAACCAAACAAATTAGAAACAATATCTGAAATCCAAACAACCGTAATCCGCAAACAAATGGAAACAATCTACGAAAGCCAAAAACCAAAACTGCACTCTCCCCTAGACACTCAAACCACCGAAAAAGCATGTTCCAAAACGCGCCACTACGACACTATATTAAATTGAAACGATCCAGACCTATAACCAATCAACTAAGACCGAAAACCAGGGCTGCATTCGCCCCTAGACATTCAAAACCACTGATAAAGCTCGTTCCGACACGCGGCGCTACGACACCCAAGACAAGTGGAAACGAACCCCTGTCTGTCACCAACCTACAAAAGCCGAAAACTAAAACTGCAATCGCCCGTAGACATTCAACCCCACTGAAACCCGTCCCAGAACGCGACGCTACGACACCAAAACATATGGAAATGGCCCAGACTTATACCCAATCTACGAAAACCGAAAACCAAAGCTGCAGGCGCCCCTAGACATTCACAACCACCGATAAAGCTCGTTACGAAACGCGACGCTACGACACCCAAAACAAATGGAAACGAACTCTTGGTTATAACCAACCTATATAAAAGCCGAAAACCAAAGCTGGGACCACCCCGAGACATTCAAGCCCACTGATACCCTCGTCACGAAACGCGACGCTACGACACGAAAGCATATGGAAACGGTCCAGTCTTATAACCAATACACGAAAACTGAAGACCAACGCCGCAGTCGCCCCCAGACATTGAAAACCACTGATAAAGTTCGTTCCGAAACGCGACGCCACGATACCCAAAACAACTGGAAACGAACCCTTGGTTATAACCAATCGACGAAAACCAAAAACCAATGCTGCAATCGCCCCTATACATTCAAAGCTTCTGAAAAAGTCTGTTCCCAAACGCGACGCTGCGACCTCAGAAAAATGGAAACGATCCAGACCCATAATCAGAAGCGACAATCGAAGCAAACAAATAAGAATTGATATCTGTAAGCCAAACAATCGGAAGCCTCAAACAAATGGAAACAATCTACGAAAACCAAAGCTACAGTCGCCGCTAGACAAATTCCATTCCGAAATGCGACGCTACGACACGAAATAAAATGAAAACGATCCAGACCTATAACCAATCAACTGAAACCGAAAACCAAAGCTGCAAGCGCCCCCAGACATTCAAACCCATTGAAGAGGTCGTTCCGAAACGCGACGCTACGACACCAAAACAGATGGATACGGTCCAGATCTATAACCAATCTACGAAAACCGAAAACCAAAACCGCAGTCGCCCCCAGACATTGAAAACCACTGATAAAGTCCGTTCCAAAACACGACGCTACGACACCCCAAACAATTGGGAACGAACCCTTGGTTATAACCAATCTACAAAAACCGAGAACCAAAACTGCAATCGCCCTTATACATTCAAAGCTACTGAAAAAGTCTGTTCCGAAACGCGACGCTACGACACCAAAAGAATTGGAAACGATCCAGACTTGTAATCGAAAGCTACAATCAAAGCAAACAAATCAGAAACGATACTTGGAAGCCAAACCAGAACCCAGAATTGAAAACCCTAGATGCAAACTCACAGAACCCAGAGCAAAACATCCCCAAACTGCCCAGAAATTGAACGCGTCACCCGAAAAGTCAGACTCAGACGACCAAACCCAACAAAAAATCGAGAAACACGGAAGACCACAAACAACCCAAGGCGCAAACCCCCCGACACAGCAGAGATCGGAGAGGGGCAACAATCGGGAACAATAGAACTCAAACAAAAAAAAACCCAAACTGGTTACAACTGAAGCAGACTCACCGGGGATCGAGAGGAACGCCAAACCAAAAAAAACTGGACTACAAAGAAATTGGACTCACCAGAAATCGAAAAGGACGCAGAAGAGGAGCGCAGTGGAGAAATAGAGGAGACGAAACACAGGAGGGAGAAGTAAGGGAAGAGAAAGCAGAGGAGGAAGAAGCAGGGGAGGAAGAAGAAGCAGGGGAGACAGGGGAAACAGGGGGCTACTGTTCATAAGGGAGAGTTTATTGATAGTTTCCTAACTTCATGCATTTAAGGGATTTATAGATAGGTATTTTGATGTTTGTTAGGTTATTTGTAATGATTATTTTTAACAAGATGTTAAAAATTAGCGGCCTTTGATAAAAATTAAAATAAAAAGTATTGTGTATTATAATCCTTTATTGTGTACTCCCTCCGTTTCAATGAATTGTTTGCCTTTGGTTTTGGCACCAAGGGAAAGAGATCCAATTAGGATGTGACATGTGGAGCCAATGATCAAATTACATATAAAAAACATTCCTATAATAGAAAGGCAAACAATTCATTGAGACGCCCTAATATGGAATAGACAAACAATTCATTGGAACGGAGGGAGTAATATATTTGACTAAAATCATCAGTTTCTCCATATTGGATCGCTGAATACATCACCTCTATTGCCAACTGTGTCAACGACCTAGCCCTCCTAGGAAAGCCCATAGATTCCGAGGATGTCATTGATAGAATTCTCAAAGGGCTTCCTTACTCGTCCTACTACTCTGTTATCGACGGCGTTCGTGCCCGAGATGACTTAATTACTATCGAAGCTCTTCATGAAAGATTATTAAATCATGAACTTAATCTTGAGTATCAACCAAACCAACCATCTCACCCCTCTGGCCTCTGCTACTACATCACCCCTACCCGCCACGGCCCTCACGACCCAATACCGTCAACCCTATCACCGCCTCTCCTCACCTTCTCCCAAACCGAACACTGACATACTTCCTACCCCTCAATCCACGCCCTCGGCTGCTCCTTTCAAGGGTCGATGTCAGTATTGCAAAATTCAAGGGCACTACCTTTACAGTCCCTGTCGTAAATTCCAAAGAGACTTCCCACAGATCACCCTCCCTCCACAACCTACTCCTCCGCATCGCCAAAACAGAGCCTACTAGGCCCATACTGCCACGGTCCAAACCCCCTCCAACCATGCCCTACCGTTTATGATCAAAAAATTGAATGTTACAATTTTTGCATATCTCCTGATTCCATCTCGAAGGTTGGGTTTATGATAGTACTACGGAGGTCTTATCGACTTAAATCCGGAAGAGGAAGATGAAGTCGTTTTGGTGACTTATTCAATTTAGCTGCAATGTATTAGTAGGATGATAGAGTCGTGTCTGATACTTGATCCATCTGACCTCCCTAAACCTAAATACAAAACCGTGTATTTATAGTCTAATAGCTTAGGGAGCAAGGTATAATACTCTAGAATATATTCTCAAATATTATCACAATATTTACTAATAATCATCTCTAAGTATTAAAGATATTATACATAAATAGATATCGAAATATATATAATTTCGGTGTCTACAACTCTTCATATGTAATACGATTATGAGTATATACGGAGTATAAGTTATATAAATAAGGATGGAGGTAGGGATGACAATGGGTCCGGGACTCTGCCCAGACCCTGCTGGTCTTACCCTAACGGGTCGGGTACGGGTCCTAATTTTTTTTGGACCCTACGGGTACGGATCGGGTATGGGTCCTTAAAAAATGTTCCGGGTCCGGGTCCTAAGAGTCAGACCCGGACCCGACCCGTGGACCCGTGTAAAAAAAATAAAATAAAAATATATATAAAACTAATGATGAGTGATGATTAATCTGAAACCTAATATCAATTATTTTCTTCATCCTTACTTCCCCAATTCCTTTTAACGTCATCTTCGACCCAGCAGTTCACCACCATACCAACCGGACCTTCCAAGCCTCTCGCACTGTTACTTCTTTCGTCCACCACCACCCCTTATTTGTTTATTTTGCAACTTCACAACACCATGTTGACATAGGAGAAGGAGCTTAGAGTGACTTGATTTTCTTTTGCCTTTTAATTGACTTTTTAAATTGTCGGGCTATAAATCGCATATATTTTAAATTGTCATGCATTGGACCCGTGACGGACCCGGACCCTACCCGTACCCGTCGGGTCCAGGTAAGGGTCTAAAATTTCTGGACCCTTAATGGTCCGGGTCGGGTCCAACTTTTCAAGTTCGGGTCCGGGTCCGGGTCCGGCCGGACCCGACCCTTACCCGCCCCGTTGCCATCCCTAGATGGAGGGAGTAAAATAGCCCGTAAAACATAAAAATAAGGGAAATTGATAACTTATATACCTCCAAAACTTCATTTTTCAAACTTTATAATTAGATAAAAAAATTCAAAACTTATACCTACTTATCTAATGCATACTCCTATCTTAATCCAAATTCCGTCATAAAACTAATGAGTTGTTACTAATTAACTAATTTACCCTTATTTTAGTAGGATTGGACAACTACTATAACATAAGTAGGGGTGAGCAAAACCGGGTACCCGAATCGAAACCAACCCGGTTTGAAACGGGTACCCGGTTTATTTTCCATATTGTAAACCGAAATCAAACCGGTTTTTATGACCCGAATTTTTCAGAATATGGTTATCTTTGGTTTTTTGAACCGGTTTGCGAATCGGTTTCGCTATTTATTTTATTTTCGTTTAAAAGTGTAAACCTGTTCAAAACGGGATACCCGATTTTAATATTGTGATTTGTGATCTGAACCCGACCCGAATTTTTTTAGTAAAAAACTGCGACAGGTATCCGAACCGGTTTTCAACTTCAAAACCCTGTATTTTCGGGTTTTTTAAACTGGATTTCGATTCGGTTTTGGTTTTTTTACTCACCCCTAAACATAAGTAAATAACTTTAAATTGCTTTATGAATTAAAAAAAAATACTCGTATATAATGATGAATGAGATGGTAGTGAAATATTAAATACGTTGAATAAAGATATAATTGTAAAAGGATAAACAAACTTTGCAATTTGAAACTAAAGTATGACGGAATTTGGATTAAGGTATGTATCATGAATCATGAAATAAATTGGATAAGTAGGTACTCCCTCTGTCTCTGTAGAAGAGTCACCATTTCATTTTTTGGATCTCTCTAAAAAAGAGTCACCTTTTGCTTTATTCGTCTTTTGTCTGATTTACATGGTTCCCATTAGTTGTGACTCCACGTATTTTCTTATATTTCATTTTCAACAACACATTTCTACCCACCTTAATTCTCACTAAAAGAGAGGGGTGTCTCTTTTACTGAGACGAAGTTCCTCCCATCCATTCAATCCCTCACGTCCTTTTCACCACTTTTAAGAAAAGTGGTAAAAGTAAGAGTATTATTGGTAAATCAAATGGTTTTATGGGTCCACTAAACTTAAAGTAAGTAAAAAGTAGTGACATTTTATATAAATAGATGTACAATATGAGAATTATAAGGTAAAGTGTTTTGCCAAAAGAGGAATGTAAATAATTGATTAGATTGTCCATTTATAGACTTATAGTACGTGTAGGACTGTGCAAAAACCGGGCCGACCCGGAAAAATGGACCGGACCGGAATAACACGACCCCGACCCGGAATGTTCCAAACCGGGTCGGTCCCCGGGTCATGAAATTTATTGATACCGGGTTCCGGGCCGGACTGGGTCAGACCCGGATTTTTCCGGTCCAGACCCGGAAACCCTGAATCAGGGAAATTGGTTCAGCACACTCAGCAGTCCAGCACTCCAGCCCATCTGTTTCTTACTTTCTTAGTTTCTTTCACTCATTCACTTCACTCCAACCCTAACTTAGGATTTAGGAACCCAGTAACCCTATCACCATTTCGAACTGCCGCCGCCGCTGCAACCCTTCCTCCGGCCGCCGCTGCTGCAGAATCTTCTTTCCCTCCGACGAAATTCACAGGTATGATTTCGCTGCTGCTGCTCCATAGAGAGAGAGAGTATCTAATCAAAGATTCAAAGGGAGAATGAAGAGGAAGAAGGTGACAGTGTTGTTGTTTCAACTTCCAGGTATGAATGTGAAGGCGCCAAATAAAGAAAGTAAACTCCCTTGTAACCTTTTTATTGTGCGACTCGACTCGACTTGTTTTGCTGCAATCAATCGTGCTCGGTAAGCTTCAAAGTATAGAATAGAGTTGGATCATGACTAGGGATGGCAACGGGTCCAGGACCCGGTCCAGACCCGGCGGGTCGGACCCATATGGGTCGGGTCTGAGTCTCATTTTTTCAGACCCGGCGGATCCGGGTCGGGTCTGGATCTTATTTTTGAAAACCGGGTCCGGGTCTGAAATACTGGACCCGGACCCGACCCGTGGACCCGACACTTTAATTTAAAAAAAAAAAAAACAAAAATCTACCAACATACATACGCAAAACTGCTAGCAAACAACTAAATTACTAAAATAACTCACTCTCTCACTTCTTTCCTCACCAGTCAATGTTCATTCAAGGTTTCCTAAGACTGTTATGAATGAGTTTGTAAGAGTGTTTAATTTCTTAGTACAATATATGCCGTAGATAATTTTGTACGTGATAAAAAATACCGGAAAAATTTGAAATTTGGAAGAAATGAGGAACGTAGGACAAAATAAAATAAAATAGTGAGACCCGCGGGTAGACCCGGACCCGAATCGGACCCGGCGGGTCTGGATCCGGGTCTTAAAATTTTTGGACCCGGCCGGGTCCGGGTCGGGTCCGGGTCTAGGGTAATTTTGACGGGTCCGGATCCTAATGGACACGGTCCAGATCCGGTCCATTGCCATCTCTAATCATGACTTCATGAGTAGAGCTGGCGAATCAGGTCGGGTCAATCGGGGAAATGGTTAAAATCGGGTCAACCGGGCCGGTCCGGGTCGGACCCGGTTTTTTCCGAACCGGACCCGGGTCAACAATTTTGGTTTCCAGTCCGGGTCCAGGGTCACGAAATTTGGCGATTCCGGATCCGGGTCCAATCGGGTCCGATCCGGATCGGACCGGTTGCACAGCCCTAAGTACGTGTAAAGAATTGAATGGATGAGATGGAGCATAAGTTCTGAAAACAATATCTAACGTATAAAGTTTGAAAAATGAAGTTATTGGAGATACAAGTTATAAATTTTCCCTAAATATAATGGACCCAATAACCCATACGCGTGTTTATACACAAATTCTTACTTGTGACGGCCATATCCGTTGTAAGTGTTCGACGGGTCAAATACTACCCATATCGGAAGATAAAATAAAAACAAAATTCATAAGAAATAATAATATGTTTTATCTTATTTATCAAATGAATAATATTTGACTCGTTGCAAGGTTGAGACAGATATTCCCTTTTTATAGTCACTCCCTACTCTACATTCTACGTACAAGTACAAGGATCGAGAAAGGAAAAAAAAGGCAATCAATCGTTTGAAAGAGCCAAAAAAGAAAAAGATAAACTCCAAAATAAAAACCCTGCTTCATTTTGAAGCTGTCTACGAGTATTTTTTTACTGCCTCCCCGCTCTCCTTTCTCTCTCGCTTAATTCTTCCTCCCTATTAAAAATCAAAATCCAAAATCAAAATCAAAATCAAAATCAAAATTAGGGTTCTTCGTCTTCCTCGCTCGCTCCCTCCACATTCATCTCCCCCCTTCCTCCTCTCTTATCAACTCAACACTTAAATACATACAGTGGCTATTGTCTGTCACTACTAGTATACTGTGGTTTCTAGGGTTTATCGGAGGTTTTCAATTTCAAAATTTCCGACGAACAAAAAATGGCGGCCGAGAAACTTCGTGATTTGAGCCAGCCTATCGATGTTTCTCTCCTCGACGCCACCGTCGCCGCTTTTTATGGCACTGGATCTAAAGATGAGGTTTTCAAATATCTCTTTCTCTCTTTTTTGACCATTTACACTCTAACTCTCTTACTTTTACTTTCTTCTTTCCCACTGTCGATTCATTTTTTTTAGGGCTTTTGTATTCACATAGTAGCAATAGTTCTTTAGTTTCTTAATTCGGTGTGTTCTGGTGGATACATTGGTAATTTGGGGCATACTTTGTTAACTTAGTGTATTTGATGCGACACTTATCGGACTGATTACAATGGGTAGTGGACGTTTGTGACATTGAATTCGATTCCTTGGAGCAGTTGTCATGTGTAGGGTGAACTTTTGAGTTTCTCTTGACACGATGGTGGTTGGTGTGGAGACGTTTATACAGTGTATCTCTATTGACGGACTTATGTTTGGTCTGGCCGGCTGCTTTATGTGGTAGCCCTGGTAGGTCATGTATACGTAATTGTCTCTACCACCCTCTCATATGTGGGGTATGGTGAAATAATTTCCGTAATTGGGTGTGACATTGATGTTGCAAATGTCTGTTGTGTCTATCTGTTTTTTTGTCATTGATTAATTTCTGTTGCTGGTGTTGATAGAGGGCTGCAGCAGACCAGATTCTCCGGGATTTGCAGAACAACCCTGATATGTGGCTCCAAGTTGTGCACATTCTTCAGAACAGTCAACACTTGAACTCAAAATTCTTTGCTTTGCAGGTCAGTGCCTTTCTAAGCCCAGCTGTTTTATTTACGGTGGACAAAGTAGCTGATGCTCTGCTATAAAAAAATTGTCATTTTGTTCGTTTATTGTATACTCCATAATTATTTGGCTTTATTGCTTGTACTGTTCAACCTCTGTTATGGCGGTTCACACTTGTCTATAAGGTTCTTATATGCTACTTCTTGCATATGGTGATTGATATTGATCTTTCAAATTGGTGTGAATGCTGCCCATGGCTGCTGTCTTACCATGTATTACTATTACCAAAGTCCTCTTCGTATATATTTTTATGACAGCATAAAATATATTTGTGGGTGCATTTTCCCGTGCTGTTGTCATGTGCAAATGTACTCAGGAAGACTTTTATAGTTTAAGTGGCTCGTATAATTTTAGTTGTAAAACTTGCTAGTCTCCCAAAGCATGAAGTAGGCATCCACCATTTATACACAAAGGATAATCAGAATGGCATGCTTGGATCCTACTAGAATCGACTGTGTTTCTAGGACTAATCAGAATGCCCGAGGCTTGAGGATGCTGTGCTGGTATAATCCACGCACAATGATTCTCACGTAAATACAATTGTATTGTATGGGTCATTATGGTGGAACGGCTACATCTTCTTAGGATATTTAAATGATAATCTTGTTGGTAAATTGGATTATTTAGGTCTTTGATCATTCATAAAAGTGATCCACGCAATGTTACAAAAGTGTCAACCTGCAATTGCCTCTTCCAACACCTAAAATTAATTAAGTGACCAAGGGTGCGATAACAGCTTAATTGAGGTATTTTTTATGTCTTGAGGTAGAAGTGAACTTTGATAAGACTCTGCAACCTTTAGTGATTTAGATTAAGTTATCACATGCAGAACTTATGGTAGGCTAAGGTTTTAACTCTGTAGTTATTAATATCATCTAGAAGCTGATCTAGTGCTCTTGTGTTTTTCATTTATTTCTCTATCCTCAAATTTGCGTTACAGGTCTTGGAAGGTGTAATCAAATACCGATGGAATGCATTGCCTGCTGAACAGCGAGATGGAATGAAAAATTATATTTCTGAAGTTATTGTTCAGGCATGTGGTTTATTGGCTTTGGTTTACACTTTGTTGATTCTTATGTTTCTTATCTACTTCATATGTGAAACATGATCATTCTAAACTACGTTTGCATTCTGTTTACCTTCATCTGAAGCTTTCAAGAGACGAAGCTTCTTTCAGGCGTGAAAGACTTTATGTCAACAAGCTCAATGTCATATTGGTCCAGGTATAAAAAATATCGGTTGTCCATACCCCTAGTAAAATGTCATGGGGTAACAAAGGCTCTCTTTCCCATGTGGTTTGATGGTAACTAATCCCTTCAAACTTGCAGATTCTGAAGCATGATTGGCCAGCCAGGTGGCAAAGTTTCATCCCTGATCTTGTGAATGCTGCCAAGACTAGTGAAACGATTTGTGAAAACTGCATGGTCATACTAAAAGTAATTGTCTGATTATTTTTGCTGTATGTCAGTTTGGTCTCTTCTCGTGCATCTCTTATAATTATTACTGTTTTTCTTAGCTGTTAAGCGAGGAGGTTTTTGATTTTTCAAGAGGTGAAATGACCCAGCAGAAAATCAAAGAACTCAAGCAGTCATTGAATAGGTAATGTGGCTGCATCATTGTAATCTATTTTCTAATTTTTCAAACAATGTTTACTCTGCCAAGGTTCAAAGTATCTGTACCCTATATATGGGTTTCAACCACAATATCAGCCGTGATCATAGAGATTGGTTGCCGATACCGTCATATCCCAAATAAATTATCCTCTTATACTTGACTTTAGTAGTCCACCAATGTCTACTTTGAAATTAATCACTAATTTTTCCAAATACAAAGTATATTTTACATTGTGAAGTTTGCAATGTTTATTTGTCAAAACAACTACAAAGTATTTGTTTTTTTTAAAAAATAGTCTATATCTGAGAAAATATTAGAGCACTCCGTATTACATATGATTATCTGGCATTGCTCGACCATTAATGAATTTGGGATATGGAATGCTGTTGCCGACTTACCGTACTGTATCCTTTCTGTTTACTGTTATATACGGGTTTGCACCACAAAATTGATCATTGCTTTCTCTAAATATAAAGTATGTATATGTTGTAAAGTTTGTTATGTTTAATTGACATAAAAGCTATTGTTATATTGTTTTTTTTAAAAATTTGCGAATTATGTACATGGGAGAAATATTAGAGTATTAAATATGACATTGTTCGACCATTAATAAATGTGGGATGAATGGAGTACTGTTAGCATATTGTTTTTGTCAGCCGTATGCCTGTGGCTTTGTGCTGCTTGAACGAGAGATTCAATCAAACATATACTCCCCCTATACCACTATATTCTTCCCATTTTTATTTCAATGTGAGGAATATAATAATCAAATGGGAAGAACATTTTGGTATGGATGGAGTACTCTTTATCCAATATAAAGTTGTATTCTAGGATCTTTATTAATCTTTTTCTAGTAAATTATCGTTTTCATCATCTGAATAGATTCATTTGAACATATTTTTTTGTTGCCTTGCCTTAATAACTTGTTTTCACTTTATGCAGCGAGTTTCAACTTATCCATGAGCTGTGCTTGTATGTCTTGTCTGCTTCTCAGAGGACCGAGTTAATTCGCGCAACCTTGTCTACACTTCATGCATTCCTGTCATGGATTCCTTTGGGATACATTTTTGAATCTCCCTTGGTTGGTCTTTTTTTGCGACTCTTTCACTGTTATATACGGAGAATATACATAATATTGCTATTTATGAAAGCCGTTGAGGTACTATATTATTTATAATGTCTGACGTAATTTCTGTTACATAATTGTAGTTGGAAACTCTCCTGAAATTCTTCCCTTTGCCAGCTTACCGTAATCTTACCCTTCAATGCTTGAGTGAGGTATGTGGCTGTAAATATTTTTTAGCATTGTTATATTATTGCTACTTGCGTTATAAGACCTCAAATATTTGGATAGGTTTGACATTCTGTGAAATTTGTATGATCACAGGTCGCGGCCCTTAACTTTGGTGATTTTTACAACGTGCAATATGTGAAGATGTACAATGTGTTCATCGTTCAGTTGCAGGTGAGCCTATTATCTTCTGCAAGCTGTTTTGTTTTCCTTTGTTTTAAGTATTATATATACTGTTACTAGGCTTATAGCTGTCTGTTCCTGAATGATGTATTTCTTGTGGTGTTGTGTAGGCCATGCTCCCTCCAACTACTAATATTCCTGATGCTTATGCCAATGGAAGTACTGATGAGCAGGTTCTTCTGGATGTGACTGAAATGTGGAACTGAATATTGTATCTTCTGTACATCTAACATTTCATTCTCTGTCCATTCAGGCTTTTATTCAGAATTTGGCACTCTTCTTCACTTCTTTCTTCAAGGCAAGTGCTATATTTGCTTACCTTTTACCATTTCACTGATTTTGTTTCTCTTTTTGTTTGATATGATTGTGCATGTGTTACAAGGTATTGTGAATTTGTGATATAACATGGGAATTAATTCATACATGGAGTAGCTTGCTGTTTTGTTGCATCCAATTCCTTTTCATTTTTACTGTTCCCTTTTCTTCTAGTGTTGAAAATATTATCCGCGAACCATAGGTTTATTGCAAGTTGTTATGTTAGCCAACATACACAGATTATGCTATAGTTGTATTATCGTATACATACTAGTGGGTTTTTGGAGGAAGTTGATTTTTGGTTGTAATTTGAATGGCACATTAAAATTTCTTGCATTGGGTTTTTGAAGTGACCGTTCATTTTGAACTTAAATAACTATTGAAGTTCTGTTCATGTTGTGGATGGGTAGTAGTATGCTTTTAATCACTTCTCGTAGCCATGTATTCCCTCCCCTCCACTTTGATTTCCCCCCATGTATATGGCATAATGATTAAGAAGTTAATAAAGAAACGTAATAAATTGTCTAGTATGGTTCAATAAGTCAAATCACAATAAATAACCAATGAAGAAAAAATATATTTGATGTAAAAGCTTAATTAGAGTGGCTTAGGTGTAAATATAAAAAGTGATAAGGGTTTAATAGTAAATATTCTATATCAAATAAGGAAATTCGTAAAATGGAAAATTAAAGTGGTTTTTCCTTTTACGGAAAGTGGGAAAACCTCAGTGGAAGGGGGAGTATCATGTATAATCTTTGTTTCTGGAGCTTTTCTGCATGATATATGGGTGCATCTTTGTAACAGTTGTCATGTGTTTGCTTTGCAGTCACATATCAAAGTGTTGGAAGTCACTCAAGAAAATGTAGCTGCTCTCTTGATGGGTCTTGAATACCTGATCAACATCTCATACGTAGATGACACAGAGGTGTTTAAGGTGAGATCATCTTCGGGTTCTGCTTTTCACTTGCTGGACACATTCAAGTTGCATGTCCTTCAACCTTACAATTTTATGATTGTTAGGTGTGCTTGGATTACTGGAACTCGTTAGTGTTAGAGCTGTTTGAGGCGCACCATAATGTGGATAATCCTGCAGCAATTGCAAATATGATGGGCCTACAGGTAAAGTTGTTTTGGTGTATTTTTTTGAGCTTGATGTTGATTTTTTATTCAATGCTTCATTTTGTGTCTATTGTGTTGTTTCTCTATATATTTCTGTGGATTTTGGTAAATGTCAGTTTTGTCTGTAGTTTCTACACCCATCGTGAATAGCATGTTATGCCGATTTCATATGAATAGTGCTTGTACTTTTCTCTATCTAATATTGCTGACCATCAGTGTACATTTTAACTGTTTGTTTATTAGACGCCCTTCTTATCCGGTATGGTTAATGGTATGGGCTCACAACTTCTACAACGGAGGCAACTTTTTGCTGGATCTATGTCAAAGTTGCGTTTGTTGATGATTTGCCGAATGGCAAAGCCCGAGGAAGTTCTGATTGTTGAAGATGAAAATGGGAACATAGTCCGTGAAACCATGAAAGACAATGATGTTCTTGTTCAGTATAAGGTAAGTTGCAACTTACATAACTGCGTTTTTGTGTTATATTTTAATAAACTTGCTCTCATATATAATCAGATAAGGCTTCTTATTGCTGTTTATAACTATTCCGTAATCAATTTGGCTGTCCATTAGACTTACTATTGTCTAGGCTCTGAAGTCTGGTGCTTATTATTATTGGTTTATTATGTTTTAAGGCATAACTTGAGCACTTCGGGTAGTACTGAAGTGAAGGTGTACTATTTTCTCTAGATTGATTACTGGAAATTAGAGAGGCCATTTTTTTAGGGTTTGGATGAAAATGTCTGTAAGTAGGGGTCATCATGGTATCACATGTTGATTCTAACACTGCATTACTACTGAGCTATCAAGGTTACCACGGCTGCATATTGTGGTGGTATGGGCCACATTTGGATTGAAATGCTGAAGATAAGGCCACGACTAACAATCTGTAGTTCAAGTTTCAGTCCTATACTTAATAGCATATCTGTTGTGCCTCTAAAGTCGATGCTCCTCTTTTCACTGAGGCTTTGAAATGATTTTTTCATTGCTTGTATAGTTGTATGTATCTTCAAAAGTTTGCTGACCATGGTTCAAGAGGTACTGACTTGAGGTTGGTTGTCAAGCTGTTTATTTTAAGTGCTCGTCTTGACATGTGAGGTGTAGTCGTAAAGAATGTCTAAGAACTGTGATTGTGTTATTAATATATCAGAAACTGCAGCGTTGGTTATTCCGCGGTGATGTCATTGCTTGTTAATTGTGGTTGTCTTATGGTTTGACAATTGTCAATCTTTTAATACGCGGGAATATTTTTCCTGCATATCACAGTAATTTTGTTGATTTTCTACTGGCATTTAATGGCGGCAATTGATTTTATAATTGTGCTTGCGTTTTTTGCTGTTTATGCGTGTTCATTGTTGTCATATCTCTGCAGATCATGAGGGAGACATTGATTTATTTGACTCATCTTGACCATGATGATACAGAGCAACAGGTATTCAACTGTGGCTTGCAACAATCTTGTAAATATCTAACTTTTTTTGTACTGGGAAACATGAGACTCTGATATAGAGAGCTGCCTGTATATGATGCTCAGGGCTCGGGTAAATATCAACCCTGTTTTATTTGAGCTGTGTTGGCGTCTTGTGATTGCACTTTGCTGAAAATCTCTCACCGTATTTTATTTGAGCTTTGTGTTGGCGTCTTGTGATTGCATGTTGCTGAAAATCTCTCACCCATACTGACATATAGTTGTTCTTCTATTTGTTTAACTACAGATGCTTAGAAAGTTAACCAAGCAGCTTAATGGTGAGGATTGGTCATGGAATAATTTAAATACCCTTTGCTGGGCAATAGGGTCAATTTCTGGATCCATGATGGAGGAACAGGTACCCTGGCTTTGCTGTCTCTGGTTTCTGTAATGTGGATCTTAATTATGATGTTGTTTGCCATCCGCTTTGCAACCTATTTAATTGTGTAGATAAGCGTTCTTGGATTTCTTTCTCCATCTATGCTGAGATGCATATACTTTCGGGCATTGGCCTTCTTCAATCGTCATTTTGTAGGAGAACAGGTTTTTGGTGATGGTCATTCGTGATTTGCTGAATTTATGTGAAATTACAAAGGGGAAAGACAATAAAGCTGTTATTGCAAGTAATATTATGTAAGTGCCGTGAATTGTATCACATGGTAGCTCAATTTTTTTTTTTAATGTTTGCTCCCTTCAAATTTTAGGCTCATGAAATGTCCAGTTTGAATCTACTTAAATAGGGGACATTTTTGAAGACAAATAGGGGACATTTCTGAGTAAGTAGTTAATGAGTTTGCTACTGTTAACTATATAATTCTGGTGTTGCTTTAATGTTTGGGTTTACAGGTATGTTGTTGGTCAGTATCCTAGATTTCTGAGGGCTCACTGGAAGTTTCTGAAGACAGTTGTGAACAAGTTATTTGAGTTCATGCATGAGACACATCCGGGAGTTCAGGTAAGCTAATTGTGTTTACGTTTATGTACTCTTTACTTAAGTATGAGTGATTGATGTGGTAAAATGTTAGCTGTTGTATTTTTCAAAACAGAGGCAGTAGTGACGCGGTGACTGGTGGACTTTTGTTTTCTGACTTCTCAATGTTTCTTTATTTTTTATCCAGGATATGGCCTGTGATACGTTCTTGAAAATTGTCCAGAAATGCAAGCGTAAATTTGTCCTTGTTCAGGTAATGGGAACTTTTACTATCACTGGGTTTGTATAAATGTACCCAACATTCCTAAGCTGTCAAATATTTTTGTTCTTGAAGTCTGATGTGGGGTACCGTACTCACCCTACTACCTTTCTAATCGTGAATCCATTTGATTCTGTTCCCCTTTTATTCCTGTTAGGCCGCGTACACTAAATCAATATAACTGATATTCTTTATTGCATACATGGCGAGTTAGGAAATTTTGCTCATTCCTTTTGTTTTTGTGTGTCGTGCATAGTACTAGTATAGTAATCTAGTTATATGATTTGTAACATAATTGTCTCTTTTGTTGATGCAGGTTGGTGAAAGTGAGCCATTTGTTTCTGAGCTTCTCACAGGGCTTCCCACAACTATTACTGACCTTGAGCCTCATCAAATTCATATGTTCTATGAAGCTGTATGTCTTATCTTATGCCTCCATTGTTATTGCTAGGTCCTTACAAATGCTAAGCTAGATTATGTAACAAGTTCTCTTCATATTTCTAGGTTGGCCAAATGATTAGTGCAGAGTCTGATCCTCAGAAAAGAGATGAATACCTCAGGAGGTTGATGGATTTGCCAAATTTGGTAAATACCGGATTACGATGCTGTGTACATTTGTATTATGCATAATAGAAAGTAGGCTATGATTTACGATTTATTGCTTGTAGTGAATGTTATTATCTTCATGTGCAGAAATGGAATGAGATTATTGGACAAGCGCGCCAAAGTGTTGATGTGTTGAAAGACCAAGATGTTATCAGGGCAGTACTTAACATATTACAGGTATACCATACGAGTAGTATTTTTGTATGCCCATTGTTACTAAATTCTGTGGAATTGGAACAACATCAAATAATTTTTTTGACTTATGTTAGTGATATGCGTGTTTACATTTTCAACCCTAACATTGCTCTATGAAAAGGATTTATAGGAATAATTGGTTGGGAAAAATGAATGTTCTTTGATTCTGATTACTTCAAATATTCATTAAATATATTTGTTTTTCTCTAGTTGGATGCTCTTATAATTCATGTCTTTTCAATTGTACCCCAAAAAAGTGTACTAGGGTCCTTGGTGATTTGGTTTGCTCTTTTAACCTGTTACCACAAAGCACTGTATGAGTAGTGCCTTTCCTTTTTATAAAATGTTTTTAAAGGAAAGATCAAGTGTGTTGTGTAATTCACATACAGATCCATGGGTTTTGTCAAAGGTATCTTTATATCTGTTGAGCGGTCTAGTGGTCCTCAATTGGATATCAGGGGTGGAGTGAAGGTATGACAAGTTACCTGTCGGAAATGAAGTTTGAACCTCTGCCTGTTTTGTGGGTGTATTGGAGAGCGACCACACCATTCCTTGTCCTTACTCGCATTAGCCTTTGTTGGACTCTTCTGGGATTTTTTTCTCATAGATGTGATACTTCCTCATGCAGAAGCTGTACTCTAGCAATAGTTATATAGGTTTGGTCTATATAATAAATTATGTGATACTATACATTATTGATCCTTGGATATTCACATAACTTTTGTGTTTATTTCTCATCAGACAAACACAAGTGCTGCCACCTCTTTGGGTACATTTTTCTTTCCACAGATTTCATTGATCTTTCTGGATATGCTAAATGTGTACAGGTATTTGAATATAATGGCCTTTTTTGTGGACTTCATCTTTCTTCTTATGTTGTCTGTAAAGTTTTAAAAATGTAATACCTTAACCAAACTGCATTGCCATTGCCTTTTGCTGGGGTTTTGTAGGATGTATAGTGAGCTTATATCTAATAGCATTGCTGGAGGTGGTCCTTTCGCATCAAAAACTTCTTTTGTGAAGCTTCTACGGTAAAGTCCAGTTTTATGTTATTCAATTTGCTTATAATTTCTGAGTCGTTGTTGGTTCTTCTCGCCGCTTTTATATTATAATGTGATATTTTCTTATTGCTTGAAACAGATCGGTGAAGCGTGAGACACTTAAGCTCATCGAGACATTTTTGGACAAAGCTGAGGATCAGCCTCATATTGGTACTCAGTTTGTGCCTCCCATGATGGATCCCGTTCTTGGTGACTATGCAAGAAATGTTCCAGATGCTAGGGAGTCGGAAGTGCTGTCTCTTTTTGCCACTATAATTAACAAGTAAGATCTGCTTGGTTACTTTTGTTTAACGTGTATTTAGGTGTTTTCCCTTTGGAACAGATCTACAATGGGTTTGCTAAATTATTAATGAACCTATGTTGGGTCAACTGCTTTTACTTTTGAATGTTAAAGTTAACCTACAATTTGTTTGGCACTTTATTTGACTGGGAAAAACTCGCTTAAAACCTACAATTCCCATTCCTGCTTTTAAATCCGATCTGAACATCCATTTTCAAGTTCCCAAGAAAGGCCTACATGTATGGGTTTTGGCGTTTGAAAAAGGATTCAAACGAAAGGGTGATGTAACTTCTTTATTCAGCTGGACTGCCTTTTTTTGTTCTTTCAGTCATTTATTTTGCTGCTTGCTATGGCGGTTTGGTAAATATGTCGCCCTCTGTAGGAAGAACTCTTTTTCATGTGTTGTTGATTTACTGCAATTGTTATGCTGTATTTGTGGGCGTTATTGGTAGGTACAAGGCTGCAATGATAGAAGACGTACCTCACATTTTTGAAGCTGTTTTCCAGTGCACTTTGGAGGTAAGGACTCATTCTTGTTACTGGCCTGCACTTTTTATTAGAAATTTTATGTACTGTCCCTTACTAGCCATCTATAGGAGGGGTGGGGTGGAAAAATGGAACGAAGCAGAGAGCATATCCTAAGAATGACTAGTGAACGAGAGTTCAAATCTTGTTTTTAGAGAGGGAATGTAAACTTGCGGCTACTACCAAGCTCTGCTTCAATGTCATGAGATTTTGGTGGACGATACTTCATTTGCTTTCCTTGTTGGGTTTGACTGACCTGTAGTGTTAGGGTAGTTTATTTATTTATTTTTATTATTCACTTGGTTAATTGCTATGTTATACAGATGATAACAAAGAATTTTGAAGATTATCCAGAGCATCGCTTGAAGTTCTTTTCATTGCTAAGAGCAATTGCTACACATTGTTTCCCTGCGTTGATTCGGCTGTCACCTCAGGTTGTGATCTGTGTTTCTTTTTGTTTGATTGTCATCTTTCATATTCTTTGGTTTCTAGGGGTGCTGAAATGTTAGTTAGATGCATCGACTCATCATGTGGTACTTGTGTGGATCTTATTATTGTTGTTACTGGTGATTGCTGATCTGAACTTTTCTTTCTATATTAGCAATTGAAACTTGTCATGGACTCTATAATATGGGCTTTTCGTCACACTGAGCGTAATATTGCCGAGACTGGGCTTAACCTTCTACTGGAAATGCTAAAGAACTTTCAGGTAAATAAGTCAAGCTGTCTGTTTCTAGTCGGAACGTTTTGCGTGCGCTTTATACTAACATCATATTTATCACAGGCTTCCGAGTTCTGCAATCAGTTCTATAGGACATATTTTGTAACGATTGAGCAAGAACTTTTTGCAGTACTCACCGATACCTTCCATAAACCTGGTTTCAAGTTACATGTGCTGGTTTTGCAGAATTTGTTTTGTCTGGTAAGTGCTCAAAAATTCATCTTCATTTCATTATACTTGGTAATATTTATAAGAAACACATTTGTCCTGATGCCAGATCTAGTACTGCTTACAGTAAAAAAAGGAGTTGGGTTATTGGTGCGTAGATAGGAATAGTGTGTAGTTGTTTTTTGTAACCTGCTACTTGGTTATAGAAGTATATGCCAGATGAGACTACGAGGACCATTTCTGGAAGTTGTATGTGGGTTTAGCGGTATGTGCAACACCATATCATATACAACAATAACAACAACGAAGTCTTAGTCCCAACATGATTTGGGGTCGGCTAACATGAATCATTCTCCGAAAATGTCAAATCGTCTGCAATAAAACTGTCATCTAAAAATGTATAATAGTAGTTGTAAGTGAAATAGTAATAATAAATAAGATTAAAATACATCTCTTCATGGGCAATACTATTTTACCGCTTACATTTCTTTAATTAAAATAATTTGTAAGCTAAGATTATTTTGTCATTTTATATTTATTTCATACTCCAATCTTGTCGGTCCACTATTGAAGTCAATACTTGCAAAATTTTGACATTGACAACAAATAATTAAGGGATTTTCTACGCAGTACCCTTATGTTTTTTACTTTTCTACATGGTACCCCTACCTTTTCTATGTCTATACATGATACCCTTGAAGTTTACTATTAATTTACCTAGCGCCCGAAAGTTTTCTTCCATCAAGGTTTCTCGTTAGATTATGTTTTTAGCTTAGGATTAGACTTCAATATCATTTAACTTAGATAATTAACAAGTAATCGAGCTTAATTTAAGTGTTATCATTTGATTTGACAATATATAACATCAAAAATATAATCCGTTTATATTCGGAGTATAAGTGCAAACACGTACAAAATTGTTAATCTAAGTTCAATCATCGATTAATTAGGTATGTTAAATGACGTTTAACTTTTAATCTTGAACATAAAAAAGAAATTTGTTGCCAAAACTTGACGGGAAAAAAAGTTTAGGGGTACCAATAAAGATAATAATAAAGTTTAAGGGTACCAAAGAAACTTTTAGTAAAGCACAAGGGTACCATGTATCCATTTAAAAATTGTAGGGGTACAAGGTAGAAAAGTAAAAAGTTAAGGGGTACCACGTAGAAAATCCCAATAATTAAATGTAAATAAGTTAAATATAACACAAACATATTTATATTTATTATGGAGTATAAAGTAAAGTTTTGCAAAATAATGTTTACAATGAAAAATATAATACGGAGTAGTACACAAATGGAGAAAAATACGGTGAAAGTGTTTTCTCGTATACCACAAAAAGTGAAATGGGAAGATTGGCTTGGATTGAAGGAAGTATGCTTTAAAAATTAAAATGTAAATTTCCAATAGGTTTTACATATTTACAAGTAGACCACGGAACTCAAAATATGAGTGTTATTGGGTTCATGTTGAGAAAGTGGGTTGGTTTCAGTCGTTTGTTTTGGGTCGTGTCATCTTATGATGGGCCAAGACAACATATTTTTCCTATTACTTAGGTTTAATGCTAGTTGTTTACGAACTTGACCACTTCTATAGCCAATGTGTAGTTAAAACGTCACACTGTTTGCCTCTACTAAATGAAGTAGCTTGCATAATTGCATTGTTGCCATACCTCAGACGTCGGGATATGTTTCCATCTTTTGAAATCATGTACTTGGACGGAAGTTGTAATTTCTGGAAAGTTGTTACTCCGTATTTTATTATTGTGTATGGTTTTGGGGTTTTGTTTGAATCTACTTTGTTTGATAAGCAACTAAGAAGGAATGTAGGGAAAGAGATAGGGAATGAGAGGGAGGGATACAAATTCCCATGTGTTAGAGTTACTGATGTTGGAATAGAGGAAAAGACGGGAGGGGAAGGGATCTGAATTCCCTTGCTTGGTTAGCAAGTTGTGCTAATACTAAAAATTCCAAAGATGAAAATCTCTTGTTCAGTTCTCTCGTTTCGCCTGCCCCTTCTCTTTCGATTCTATCCACACAGTAGGTTTGTGGCAAACATTCTAACAAACGGAATAAATGTATAGATGTATGTCATTTCTCGGATAGTTGAATCTTAGAGATATTTATTTAATATCTTTTGGTTTGTTTGTTTTATTTTGTTTATTTCCGTTGGCGCATCTTCAGGTACAATCTGGTGGCATCACGGAGCCTTTGTGGGATGCTTCTACAGTCCCTTATCAATATCCAAGCAATGAAATGTTTGTTCGGGAGTACACTATAAAGTTACTCAGCACATCATTTCCTAACATGACACCGGCCGAGGTATAATTTTACCTTGATTGTTTTGGAATGTTTTGCATCTGTTCTCTTGCCTGTTGCTTACTACTTTATGTTCATCAGGTCACTCAATTTGTGACTGGACTATTCGAGTCAACTAGTGATCTTCCCACATTTAAGAATCACATACGGGACTTCTTGGTGCAATCGAAGGAGTTTTCCGCTCAGGTATAGTCAGACTTGTGTGGTTTTGAAAGTTAATGCAATGAGGCAAAATGATAATGGCTACACTATATTAGTATTATTATGCGTTTCCATTATAATTACACTTTTTCCCAAGTCTTTGAGTCGAGTGGAGTAAGACTTTTTGTGTGGAAAGGCTTCTTGTCCAGCATGTAAGTGAAGATGTTATTGCCTCCTCATCTGCAGGATAACAAAGACCTCTATGCAGAGGAGGCTGCTATACAAAGAGAGAAGGAACGACAAAGAATGCTGAGTATCCCTGGTCTCGTTGCTCCAAACGAAATCCAAGATGAAATGTTGGATTCATAGTCGGGGTGGGGGCAACGTCCAGTTGGAAGTTGATTCTAGCTTTGATTGGTGGTGGGGAGTGGAGGGGAGGGGAGGGGACTCACCCTACCCTAGAATTAGGAGGCTTGGGGTTCCCCCCGATTTGGTCTGTTCTGTTCCCTAGAGCTTAGTTGCTGGTTTTTGTAGTGGGTGAGTGGAGGAAGCGTGCGCCCTTGGTACTTTGTAATGAAAGACATAAAATTTGATTAATTAGCTGGGGTGTAGCAGTAATTACTCGTAGCATTTTTATTAGCAGACAGACAGACAATACTGGGCCAAAGTTAGCAGCAGCAGCCTCTTTGGAATTAAAAGTGTTACTTACTGGTGGGGTCTCTTCTTAGGGTGGGTGGTATATTTTTCTTATTATGTTGGCTGGCTGTGCAGAAGCATTTCTTATTTCTTTTAGGAATGAATATCGGGGTTTATATTGGAATCTCTTTGTAATTGGCATCGACACAAAATCTTCCTTTTATCTTATTATATGCAAGATTTCAGACCAAATTATTCAACATGATGTGTTCTTATATATTGTACTTGCCAATGATTGACCCATAGCTAGCTCAGTCAATCTGTTGGACATTTGGATGGAATTGGGCAAAGTAAACCCGTTAGAAAATATATGAATCAAGTTGATTTAAGACAAGCACATTGGCGTCTTGCCGAAGACCCAAAATGAATAACATGAAGTGCTCATGAAATTCAATTTGACTTGTACATCGAGTAGAAACTGTGACAAAAAAGTAGGAGATGAGTTAAGGAAAAGACAAGCAACAACCAATTTTGTGTTGATAATTTTGCTCCGTTTAACCTGGAATACTTTTATGCGCAAGTAAAATGTACAGTATATTTAGTGAAAGGTATTCTGGAGCTTGATATATATACGAGTAATTCACATCTAAACATAAATTCATTTTATTCGTTCAATGTCAATAAAAAAAAAGATACTAAGCATTGTGATTACATAAGAATTAAAAAGCCGATCCGACACTGCTGGAATCTGTCATGGTCATGGGGACTGACTCTAAGAATTGGTTACTATGTGTAGCAATTGTTTGAAGTTGGTATTGCAGCTTCCCTGTGGACCAACTCCCTTGTCCAACAACTCTCTACGCCCTCTCAAATTCTCCCTCATTTTATGGCCTTCACCGCTCTCTAGTATTTTGTTCAAGCTTCTGATCACACCTTCTTTTGTGAAGACGCCGCCTTCAACGATCAGACCAATACCCCACTCGACCTCTACCAGCCGGCCGTTCAACTTCTGTTCCCCAATGAATGGCCTTCCGATCATTGGGACCTCGGCAGCTATGCTTTCCATGATTGAGTTATGCCCAAAATGGGTTATGAACACCCCCACTGCTTTATGTCCCAAAACTGCTACCTGCGGTACCCATTCTGCCACCATTCCCTTCTCCTTATTCCTCTCAATAAACCCTTCTGGCAGCTGTACCTATTCACGATAATTGTGTGTTTATGTATGTATGTATGTATGTCAGCTGATCGAGATGAACGCAAGTAAGTAATTAAGAACGAACCTTAAGACTGTCTTTAATGGACCACAGAAACCTGAACTGACATGCCTCCAATGCATGAGCGAGCGCTGCAATCTCAGCTGCATCAGGGCGTGCAACTGATCCGAAACTGACATACACGACACAATTGTCAGCCTCCTGTTTATCAAGCCAAGCCAGACAGTTGCCTGGGTCTGCAGGTGCTGAGGTAGGTTGCATTATTAGACTCAGAGGTCCAACATTGAGCAATTTGTTAAGCTTAGTCTTCATGTGATTAGCTATGATGGGGTCTAGTTCATCACATGAACTGATACAGACTGCAGTCGCACGAGGTAACGCCCGGCCCATCTGGTGAAGCATTCTCGCAAACGAGGATTCCAGATTTCCGGTTACTATTCCTGCTGGCAAGTCTTGTACCCGAATATTTGACATCCCTGGAATAAAATCTAGCACCTCATCTTTCCTTTTTTCAGCTTCTTCTGCGTATTCAACAAAAAAAAGGAATCAGTAGTCAGAATATAATAGACATTTAGAAGACTGTTAAACACTACTGTACTGTGCTCCGGAATTTATTTATACCGTGAGTCCCAATTTTGTCCCTTATAAGATCGGTATACATATGAGCCAAGAGAGAATGCTCCTCTGACATGTAGGTGGTGACCCATGGAACCGTCTTTTGAAGAGCCAAATCCTCAAGAAAGCAGAGAAAGGCATCCCCTAATATGCAGCTCACCTTCCTCCCCGTCTCTGCCTCAGCTTCGGCCATGGCTTCCCTTAACGTGTTGGGTGCCGCCTGCATGAAGAGGGCGATGTCTTCTTGGGGGATGCCCTTGAAAACATACCCATCTGGTACCCCGTCCCAGACATCATACCTTTTGATGTTGCCCCCCAACTTCAACTTATCATCATCATCGAAAACCTTGTTGTTGGAGTGGGGGATGTTAAAAAAGGAGAAGATGAGATTGGGAGCAGATGAGGCTAGTTTTTGAGTGATGTTGAAAAGGGGAGCGGCGTGGGTTCCAAAAGGGAATGGACATACGGCAACATGTCCGCAGTCGGGGAGATTGCTACCATTATTCGTGGACATTTTGTGATTCTGAGTAAGTAGATGAGAATGGCGATTGAATTTATAGAAGAAATGAAAGGGTAGCTGACACTTAGCAACAGGGTGATGCTTGAAGTCTGTCAGTGTTGAGTGGAAGACTGGAGGTTGGTAGTCTATGTACTCCTACTCCTACGCCTACTCATAGTAAGCTAAGCTAGCTAGATTGGTATTGTGGAGCATGTGGTAAATGGCAACCCCCATTCTCCTCCTCCTGCTGCTGCTGCATACTTTTCATAATTCACCATCAACTCTGTCACTGTCACTGTCACTGTCACAGTCACTGTCACAGTCCCACAAAATTATACTGTAAGAATACCGATTTGAGCCAGCCTATCGATGTTTCTCTCCTCGACGCCACCGTCGCCGCTTTTTATGGCACTGGATCTAAAGATGAGGTTTTCAAATATCTCTTTCTCTCTTTTTTGACCATTTACACTCTAACTCTCTTACTTTTACTTTCTTCTTTCCCACTGTCGATTCATTTTTTTTAGGGCTTTTGTATTCACATAGTAGCAATAGTTCTTTAGTTTCTTAATTCGGTGTGTTCTGGTGGATACATTGGTAATTTGGGGCATACTTTGTTAACTTAGTGTATTTGATGCGACACTTATCGGACTGATTACAATGGGTAGTGGACGTTTGTGACATTGAATTCGATTCCTTGGAGCAGTTGTCATGTGTAGGCTGTACTTTTGAGTTTCTCTCGACATGATGGTGGTTGGTGTGGAGACGTTTATACAGTGTATGTTCGAGTATCTATTGACAGACTTATGTTTGGTCTGGGCGGCTGCTTTATGTGGTACCCCGTGGTAGGTCATGTATACGTAATTGGCTCTACCACCCTCTCATAGTGGGGTATGGTGAAATAATTTCCGTAATTGGGTGTGACATTGATGTTGCAAATGTCTGTTGTATCTATCTGTTTTTTTTTTGTTGTTGATTAATTTCTGTTGCTGGTGTTGATAGAGGGCTGCAGCAGACCAGATTCTCCGGGATTTGCAGAACAACCCTGATATGTGGCTCCAAGTTGTGCACATTCTTCAGAACAGTCAACACTTGAACTCAAAATTCTTTGCTTTGCAGGTCAGTGCCTTTCTAAGCCCAGCTGTTTTATTTATGGTGGACAAAGTAGCTGATGCTCTGCTATAAAAAAAATGTCATTTTGTTCGTTTATTGTATACTCCATAATTATTTGGCTTTATTGCTTGTACTGTTCAACCTCTGTTATGGCGGTTCACACTTGTCTATAAGGTTCTTATATGCTACTTCTTGCATATGGTGATTGATATTGATCTTTCAAATTGGTGTGAATGCTGCCCATGGCTGCTGTCTTACCATGTATTACTATTACCAAAGTCCTCTTCGTATATATTTTTATGACAGCATAAAATATATTTGTGGGTGCATTTTCCCGTGCTGTTGTCATGTGCAAATGTACTCAGGAAGACTTTTATAGTTGAAGTGGCTCGTATAATTTTAGTTGTAAAACTTGCTAATCTCCCAAACCATGAAGTAGGCATCCACCATTTATACACAAAGGATAATCAGAATGGCATGCTTGGATCCTACTAGAATCGACTGTGTTTCTAGGACTAATCAGAATGCCCGAGGCTTGAGGATGCTGTGCTGGTATAATCCACGTACAATGGTTCTCACGTAAATACAATTGTATTGTATGGGTCATTATGGTGGAACGGCTACATCTTCTTAGGATATTTAAATGATAATCTTGTTGGTAAATTGGATTATTTAGGTCTTTGATCATTCATAAAAGTGATCCACGCAATGTTACAAAAGTGTCAACCTGCAATTGCCTCTTCCAACACCTAAAATTAATTAAGTGACCAAGGGTGCGATAACAGCTTAATTGAGGTATTTTTTATGTCTTGAGGTAGAAGTGAACTTTGATAAGACTCTGCAACCTTTAGTGATTTAGATTAAGTTATCACATGCAGAACTTATGGTAGGCTAAGGTTTTAACTCTTGTAGTTATTAATATCATCTAGAAGCTGATCTAGTGCTCTTGCGTTTTTCATTTATTTCTCTATCCTCAAATTTGCGTTACAGGTCTTGGAAGGTGTAATCAAATACCGATGGAATGCATTGCCTGCTGAACAGCGAGATGGAATGAAAAATTATATTTCTGAAGTTATTGTTCAGGCATGTGGTTTATTGGCTTTGGTTTACACTTTGTTGATTCTTATGTTTCTTATCTACTTCATATGTGAAACATAATCATTCTAAACTATGTTTGCATTCTGTTTACTTTCATCTGAAGCTTTCAAGAGACGAAGATTCTTTCAGGCGTGAAAGACTTTATGTCAACAAGCTCAATGTCATATTGGTCCAGGTATAAAAAATATCGGTTGTCCATACCCCTAGTAAAATGTCATGGGGTAACAAAGGCTCTCTTTCCCATGTGGTTTGATGGTAACTAATCCCTTCAAACTTGCAGATTCTGAAGCATGATTGGCCAGCCAGGTGGCAAAGTTTCATCCCTGATCTTGTGAATGCTGCCAAGACTAGTGAAACGATTTGTGAAAACTGCATGGTCATACTAAAAGTAATTGTCTGATTATTTTTGCTGTATGTCAGTTTGGTCTCTTCTCGTGCATCTCTTATAATTATTACTGTTTTTCTTAGCTGTTAAGCGAGGAGGTTTTTGATTTTTCAAGCCAGCAGAAAATCAAAGAACTCAAGCAGTCATTGAATAGGTAATGTGGCTGCATCATTGTAATCTATTTTCTATTTTTTCAAACAATGTTTACTCTGCCAAGGTTCAAAGTATCTGTACCCTGTTATATATGGGTTTCAACCACAATATCAGCCGTGATCATAGAGATTGGTTGCCGATACCGTCATATCCCTCCCAAATAAATTATCTTCTTATACTTGACTTTAGTACTATACCAATGTCTACTTTGAAATTAATCACTAATTTTTCCAAATACAAAGTACTCCCTCCGTATCTATATGTTCGTCCACTTTTAATATAATACTCCACCCATATAATAAACAAAGTGGACGAACATATAGATACGGAGGGAGTATATTTTACATTGTGAAGTTTGCAATGTTTATTTGTCAAAACAACTACAAAGTATTTGTTTTTTTTAAAAAATAGTCTATATCTGAGAAAATATTAGAGCACTCCGTATTACATATGATTATCTGGCATTGCTCGACCATTAATGAATTTGGGATATGGAATGCTGTTGCCGACTTACCGTACTGTATCCTTTCTGTTTACTGTTATATACGGGTTTGCACCACAAAATTGATCATTGCTTTCTCTAAATATAAAGTATGTATATGTTGTAAAGTTTGTTATGTTTAATTGACATAAAAGCTATTGTTATATTGTTATTTTTAAAAATTTGCGAATTATGTACATGGGAGAAATATTAGAGTATTAAATATGACATTGTTCGACCATTAATAAATGTGGGATGAATGGAGTACTGTTAGCATATTGTTTTTATCAACCGTATGCCTGTGGCTTTGTGCTGCTTGAACGAGAGATTCAATCAAACATATACTCCTCCTATACCACTATATTCTTCCCATTTTTATTTCAATGTGAGGAATATAATAATCAAATGGGAAGAACATTTTGGTATGGAGGGAGGACTCTTTATCCAATATAAAGTTTTATTCTAGGATCTTTATTAATCTTTTTCTAGTAAATTATCGTTTTCATCATCTGAATAGATTCATTTGAACATATTTTTTTGTTGCCTTGCCTTAATAACTTATTTTCACTTTATGCAGCGAGTTTCAACTTATCCATGAGCTGTGCTTGTATGTCTTGTCTGCTTCTCAGAGGCCCGAGTTAATTCGCGCAACCTTGTCTACACTTCATGCGTTCCTGTCATGGATTCCTTTGGGATACATTTTTGAATCTCCCTTGGTTGGTCTTTTTTTGCGACTCTTTCACTGATATACGGAGAATATACATAATATTGCTATTTATGAAAGCCCTTGAGGTACTATATTATTTATATTGTCTGACGTAATTTCTGTTACGTCATTGTAGTTGGAAACTCTCCTGAAATTCTTCCCTTTGCCAGCTTACCGTAATCTTACCCTTCAATGCTTGAGTGAGGTATGTGGCTGTAAATGTTTTTTAGCATTGTTATATTATTGCTACTTGCGTTATAAGACCTCAAATATTTGGATAGGTTTGACATTCTGTGAAATTTGTATGATCACAGGTCGCGGCCCTTAACTTTGGTGATTTTTACAACGTGCAATATGTGAAGATGTACAATGTGTTCATCGTTCAGTTGCAGGTGAGCGTATTATCTTCTGCAAGCTGTTTTGTTTCCCTTTGTTTTAAGTATTATATATACTGTGACTAGGCTTATAGCTGTCTGTTCCTGAATGATGTATTTCTTGTGGTGTTGTGTAGGCCATGCTCCCTCCAACTACTAATATTCCTGATGCTTATGCCAATGGAAGTACTGATGAGCAGGTTCTTCTGGATGTGACTGAAATGTGGAACTGAATATTTTATCTTCTGTACATCTAACATTTCATTCTCTATCCATTCAGGCTTTTATTCAGAATTTGGCACTCTTCTTCACTTCTTTCTTCAAGGCAAGTACTATATTTGCTTACCTTTTACCATTTCACTGATTTTGTTTCTCTTTTTGTTTGATATGATTGTGCATGTGTTACAAGGTATTGTGAATTTGTGATATAACATGGGAATTAATTCATACATGGAGTAGCCTGCTGTTTTGTTGCATCCAATTCCTTTTCATTTTTACTGTTCCCATTTCTTCTAGTGTCGAAAATATTATCCGCGAACCATAGGTTTATTACAAGTTGTTATGTTAGCCAACATACACAGATTATGCTATAGTTGTATTATCGTATACATACCAGTGGGTTTTTGGAGGAAGTTGATTTTTGGTTGTAATTTGAATGGCACATTAAAATTTCTTGCATTGGGTTTTTGAAGTGACCGTTCATTTTGAACTTAAATAACTATTGAAGTTCTGTTCATGTTGTGGATGGGTAGTAGTATGCTTTTAATCACTTCTCGTAGCCATGTATTCCCTCCCCTCCACTTTGATTTCCCCCCATGTATATGGCATAATGATTAAGAAGTTAATAAAGAAACGTAATAAATTGTCTAGTGGGGTTCAATAAGTCAAATCACAATAAATAACCAAAAAAAATAAAAAATAAAATAAAATAAATAAATAACCAATGAAGAAAAAATATATTTGATGTAAAAGGTTAATTAGAGTGGCTTAGGTGTAAATATAAAAAGTGATAAGGGTTTAATAGTAAATATTCTATATCAAATAAGGAAATTTTTAAAATGGAAAATTAAAGTGGTTTTAGTCCCAACATGATTTGGGGTCGGTTAACATGAATCATTCTCCGAAAAGGTCAAACCGTCTGCAATAAAACAGTCATCTAAAAATGTATAATAGTAGTTGTAAGTGAAATAGTAATAATAAATAAGATTAAAATACATCTCTTCATGGGCAATACTATTTTACCGCTTACATTTCTTTAATTAAAATAATTTGTAAGCTAAGATTATTTTGTCATTTTATATTTATTTCATACTCCAATCTTGTCGGTCCACTATTGAAGTCAATACTTGCAAAATTTTGACATTGACAATAAATAATTAAATGTAAATAAGTTAAATATAACACAAACATATTTATATTTATTATGGAGTATAAAGTAAAGTTTTGCAAAATAATGTTTACAATAAAAAATATAATACGGAGTAGTATACAAATGGAGAAAAATACGGTGAAAGTGTTTTCTCGTATACCGCAAAAAGTGAAATGGGAAGATTGGCTTGGATTGAAGGAAGTATGCTTTAAAAATTAAAATGTAAATTTCCGATAGATTTTACATATTTACGAGTCGACCACGGATTAGTTCGTGACTCAAAATATGAGTGTTATTGGGTTCATGTTGAGAAAGTGGGTTGGTTTCAGTCGTTTGTTTTGGGTCGTGTCATCTTATGACGGGCCAAGACAACATATTTTTCCTATTACTTAGGTTTAATGCTGGTTGTTTACGAACTTGACCACTACTATAGCCAATGTGTAGTTAAAACGTCACACTGTTTGCCTCTACTAAATGAAGTAGCTTGCATAATTGCATTGTTGCCATACCTCAGACGTCGGGATATGTTTCCATCTTTTGAAATCGTGTACTTGGACGGAAGTTGTAACTTCTGGAAAGTTGTTATTTTATTATTGTGTATGGTTTTGGGGTTTTGTTTGATAAGCAACTAAGAAGGAATGTAGGGAAAGAGATAGGGAATGAGAGGGAGGGATACAAATTCCCATGTGTTAGAATTACTGATGTTGGAATAGAGGAAAAGACGGGAGGGGAAGGGATCTGAATTCCCTTGCTTGGTTAGCAAGTTGTGCTAATACTAAAAATTCCAAGATGAAAATCTCTTGTTCAGTTCTCTCGTTTCGCCTGCCCCTTCTCTTTCGATTCTATCCACACAGTAGGTTTGTGGCGAACATTCTAACAAATGGAATAAATGTATAATTGTATACTTGTATGTCATTTCTTGGATAGTTGAATCTTAGAGATATTTATTTAATGTCTTTTGGTTTGTTTGTTTGTTTGTTTTATTTTATTTTATTTGTTTATTTCCGTTGGCGCATCTTCAGGTACAATCTGGTGGCATCACGGAGCCTTTGTGGGATGCTTCTACAGTCCCTTATCAATATCCAAGCAATGAAATGTTTGTTCGGGAGTACACAATAAAGTTACTCAGCACGTCATTTCCTAACATGACACCGGCCGAGGTATAATTTTACCTTGATTGTTGTTGTGCGTCTGTTCTCTTGGCTGTTGCTTACTATTTCATGTTCATCAGGTCACTCAATTTGTGACTGGACTATTCGAGTCAATTAGTGATCTTCCCACATTTAAGAATCACATCCGGGACTTCTTGGTGCAATCGAAGGAGTTTTCCGCTCAGGTAAAGTCAGACTTGTGTGGTTTTGAAGGTTAATGCAATGAGGCAAAATGATAATGGCTACACTATATTAGTATTATGCGTTTCCATTATAATTACACTTTTTCCCAAGTCTGAGAGTCGAGTGGAGTAAGACTTTTTGTGTGGAAAGGCTTCTTGTCCAGCATGTAAGTGAAGATGTTATTGCCTCCTCATCTGCAGGATAACAAAGACCTCTATGCAGAGGAGGCTGCTATACAAAGAGAGAAGGAACGACAAAGAATGCTGAGTATCCCTGGTCTCGTTGCTCCAAACGAAATCCAAGATGAAATGTTGGATTCATAGTCGGGGGGGCAACGTCCAGTTGGAAGTTGATTCTAGCTTTGATTGGTGGTGGGGAGTGGAGGGGAGGGGAGGGGACTCACCCTACCCTAGACTTAGGAGGCTTGGGGTTCCCCCCGATTTGGTCTGTTCTGTTCCCTAGAGCTTAGTTGCTGGTTTTTGTAGTGGGTGAGTGGAGGAAGCGTGCACCCTTGGTACTTTGTAATGAAAGACATAATATTTGATTAATTAGCTGGGGTGTAGCAGTAATTACTCGTAGCATTTTTAGTAGCAGACAGACAATACATGGCCAAAGTTAGCAGCAGCCTCTTTGGAATTTAAAGTGTTACTTTACTGGTGGGGTCTCTTCTTAGGGTGGGTGGTATATTTTTCTTATTATGTTGGCTGGCTGTGCAGAAGCATTTCTTTTTTCTTTTAGGAATGAATATCGGGGTTTATATTGGAATCTCTTTGTAATTGGCATTGACACAAAATCTTCCTTTTATCTTATTATATGCAAGATTTCAGACCAAATTATTCAACATGATGTTTTCTTATATATTGTACAGTACTTGGCAATGATCTGCTCAATCAATCTGTTGGACGTTTGCACGGAATTGGGCAAAGTAAACCCGTTAGAAAATATATGAATCAAGTTGATTTAAGACAAGTACATTGGCGTCTTGCCGAAGACCTAAAATGAATAACATGAAGTGCTCATTCTGTGTTGATAATTTTGCTCCGTTTAACCCGAAATACTTTTATGCGCAAGTACAATGTATATTTAGTGAAAAGTATTCTGGAGCTTGATATATATACGAGTAATTCACATCTAATCATAAATTTATATTATTCGTTCAATGTCAATAAAAAAAAAGATACTAAGCATTGTGATTACATAAGAATTAAAAAGCCGATCTGACACTGCTGGAATCTGTCATGGTCATGGGACTGACTCTAAGAATTGGTTAGTATGTGTAGCAATTGTTTGAAGTTGGTATTGCAGCTTCCCTGTGGACCAACTCCCTTGTCCAACAACTCTCTACGCCCTCTCAAATTCTCCCTCATTTTATCGCCTTCAGTCCTTCACCGCTCTCTAGTATTTTGTTCAAGCTTCTGATGACACCTTCCTTTGTGAAGACGCCACCTTCAACGATCAGACCAATACCCCACTCGACCTCTACCAGCCGGCCGTTCAACTTCTGTTCCCCAATGAATGGCCTTCCCATCATTGGGACCTCGGCAGCTATGCTTTCCATGATTGAGTTATGCCCAAAATGGGTTATGAAAACCCCCACCGCTTTATGTCCCAAAACTGCTACCTGCGGTACCCATTCTGCCACCATTCCCTTCTCCTTATTCCTCTCAATAAACCCTTATGGCAGCTGTACCTATTCACAATAATAGTCTGCTTCAATGATCAGCTAGCTAACCTTATGTATGTATGTATGTATGGACCCAAGTAAGTAATTAAGAACGAACCTTAAGACTGTCTTTAATGGACCACAGAAACCTGAACTGGCATGCCTCCAATGCATGAGCGAGCGCTGCAATCTCAGCTGCATCAGGGCGTGCAACTGATCCGAAACTGACATACACGACACAATTGTCAGCCTCCTGTTTATCAAGCCAAGCCAGACAGTTGCCTGGGTCTGCAGGTGCTGAGGTAGGTTGCATTATTAGACTCAGAGGTCCAACATTGAGCAATTTGTTAAGCTTAGTCTTCATGTGATTAGCTATGATGGGGTCTAGTTCATCACATGAACTGATACAGACTGCAGTCGCACGAGGTAACGCCCGGCCCATCTGGTGAAGCATTCTCGCAAACGAGGATTCCAGATTTCCGGTTACTATTCCTGCTGGCAAGTCTTGTACCCGAATATTTGACATCCCTGGAATAAAATCTAGCACCTCATCTTTCCTTTTTTCAGCTTCTTCTGCGTATTCAACAAAAAAAAGGAATCAGTAGTCAGAATATAATAGACATTTAGAAGACTGTTAAACACTACTGTACTGTGCTCCGGAATTTATTTATACCGTGAGTCCCAATTTTGTCCCTTATAAGATCGGTATACATATGAGCCAAGAGAGAATGCTCCTCTGACATGTAGGTGGTGACCCATGGAACCGTCTTTTGAAGAGCCAAATCCTCAAGAAAGCAGAGAAAGGCATCCCCTAATATGCAGCTCACCTTCCTCCCCGTCTCTGCCTCAGCTTCGGCCATGGCCTCCCTTAAAGTGTTGGGTGTCGCCTGCATGAAGAGGGCGATGTCTTCTTGGGGGATGCCCTTGAAAACATACCCAGCTGGTACCCCGTCCCAGACATCATACCTTTTGATGTTGCCCCCCAACTTCAACTTATCATCATCATCGAAAACCTTGTTGTTGGAGTGGGGGATGTTAAAAAAGGAGAAGATGAGATTGGGAGCAGATGAGGCTAGTTTTCGAGTGATGTTGAAAAGGGGAGCGGCGTGGGTTCCAAAAGGGAATGGACATACGGCAACATGTCCGCAGTCGGGGAGATTGCTACCATTATTCGTGGACATTGTGTGATTCTGAGTAAGTAGATGAGAATGACGATTGAATTTATAGAAGAAATGAAAGGGTAGCTGACACTTAGCAACAGGGTGATGCTGGAAGTCTGTCAGTGTTGAGTGGAAGACTGGAGGTTGGTAGTCTATGTACTCCTACTCCTACGCCTACTCATAGTAAGCTAAGCTAGCTAGATTGGTATTGTGGAGCATGTGGTAAATGGCAACCCCCAATTCTCCTCCTCCTGCTGCTGCTACTGCTGCTACATACTTTTCATAATTCACCATCAACTTTGTCACTGTCACTGTCACAATCCCACAAAATTATACTGTAAGAATACCGTAAAGATATACTCCGTATTAATTAGTCTGGTGGTTAAAATGTCGCAGGTTCAATGCCTCCTCAGTCCTCACCGTTAAAATAATGCGACAAAGAAAATGTAAGAGTTTCCGTAAAATGATTAATACTCCTTTAAACTGACAAATGATAACTTGCCTAATGTCTTTTTCTACTCCATCCGTATCCGTATCCGTATCCGTATTTAGTAATGAGTAGTGTACTTACCAATCAATTGAAGGTGATGAGCATGGAGCGAGAAAGAGCGATGAGAGGGGGAATTGAGGAGGATAGCAAGGCAACAAAGTAAGATGGCAAAAAACAGAATGAACGTAAAGAGTTTTAACTCTTCTTCTTTTGGGTTTTTTTTTCTTACTTTTGACTTGTCTTACCCCTTTTTTACCTCGTCAAGAAGGGGACGGGGTATTACTTACTTTGAGTATGGTTAAGTATGGGTTGTTAGGCAGGTCTACCTTTACTACCGAGTTAATTGGAGTCACTAAATTCACGGCCTACCATTCACACTCACGCTCTCCAATCTTCACTTTTAACAGCAGTTACCCGTCGCATTCAACACCATACTTGTCAACTCTACAAATTTTAACAACTTGCCTAGGGAGTAGGGACCACCATCCGATCCCTTAAGTAAAACCTCTTACATACGGTTTTAAAAAAAAAAATGCTAAAAAATAAATTAATTAACGTTTTGGATTAGATTGAAAACTAATTAACAAAATGGGCTAATGTAGATTCGAAAGTAGGGTCATTTTGGGACGGGGTAAACCCGCTATTAAGAATGACGGTTATGTGAAATAATAATTTCACGAATAAAATAGAATATCTTATCACCCGCCATTGAAAGTGGCAGCTTAATGAGGCCAAATCCGTCACTCCCAATGGCAAGATGGGACTCGCATATTTCTTGGTGCCTTTGTTTGTTGCCTGAAAAATGTGTTGGTCTAATACGCCATTGGGAGTGGCGGCTTAATAAGGCCAAACCCGCCACTCCCAGTGGCGGGTTATAGGAGATTTTTTTTTATTCTTTTTGCTTCATACTCTACACTTTTTTACATCGTCATCATCCAACTCCATACTACTCCATCCTCTCCACTTTACATTCCTATCTCTCCAAGTCTCCATTGTACATCTTCATATATTCCAACATATTCATTGGAATATAATATATACACAATTTCCCATAACAAAATAACAATACTAATATCATTAACAAGGACTAGACAAAGAATACGTAACATAAGTTAAACACAAATACCCTTCCAACTTCCAATCCTCACTAGCTGCGTAGAAGAAACCCGTTCTTTTCTTCATTATTCTAGAAGGAAAGCTTCCCCAATTAATTGGTGGATGAAGGATCACCCTTGATCCTAAAGTTAATTGTATTAACCAGGTCCTAATTTTGTGATTAATTTATATCCCCCATTGATCACGTTTATCATCCAACAGTTGTCGTTTTTCGAGAAGCATCGGGCATGCAATCCAGCAATGTCTAAAGAGAAAAGTTTAAGTGGCGTCTTTTGTTCCCAAGAAGAGTATTGGGGATAGATAAAGTAACAATCATTTCATTTGCTTAATTTCTATTGGGGTTGGGAGAAGAAAAGCAACAGCAAGGTAAGGCTACAATTTCTAGTTGTGTCTATTGGAGAACGTTTGAGTTCTCCAGATTACCTTTCTACAGTGCATGCATGCCTGTAGAGTATATAATAGTAATGGCTGGAGTAAGAAACTTTCATCACAATCAAACCGATCAGATTAACTCAGTTAGAGGAAGGTTCAATAAAAGAAAAAGGAAAAAAGATAGAATCAATAGGCTTGAAGCCATGGAAGGGGATGCTTATAATCTGGTGAATGGTGATATTGAGAGGAATCAAGCAGACCAGAATGGAAGAAGGGAGAATGGGTTTGTTTTCCGAAATGGGAATATTGACCTGGTACAAGTTTCATCATCTTCATCTTCGGACAACAGTAACGGCTCTGGAGAGGGGCAAGGTGGGATGAGAAGAATTAGGACCCCTAATGGATTTCTACCAAATGGTAATGCAAACAGGAGACAACACAACATAGGTGATCTTGATGACATGGATGATTTTGGGGTTAATGATGAGCCAGGGAATTTCAATATCCCCAAACAGCCACCACATATGGGGGAGGAGGAAGAGTTCAACCATGCATGGAGGTTGCCGAGAGCGGGAGCTATTCTCACTTTGAATCCAGATATGATTAGGGAAAATGAGGAGATATACAGCAAATGTGTTCTTGGTTACTTGGTTGATTACAGGGAATTTGATGCGGCTACAATCAATCAAGCAGTCCAAGCTAAGCGGACAACTAGAAGCTTTGTTTATGTGTTCAAGATGGATGACTTGTTTATTTTCTTCTGCGATGATGACAGGGACAGGCATGACATCATTTACAGAAGTGTAGCCTCCTTCTACGGAGGATTAATGGTTTTTAGGGAATGGGAAAGACAGATGGTTCCCAAAACAGTGAGGTTCCCAATGGCTAATCTTTGGGTAAGGGTGGTCGGGCTACCCTTCGAATTCATTAACAATGAAGTGGGGAACATTATAGGCAGAATTCTGGGACAATATTTTTGGGTCGAACCTATGGATATCATACCAGCTAATGATTTTATAAGAATTAGGGTAACTACCTTCCTCGATGAACCGCTTATCCCAGGGTTCTTTTTAGCATGTGATGACGGAATGCTGGTATGGATCCAATTCAAATATGAGGAGATATTCAAGTATTGTGTGAGATGTGGGAAGATTGGGCACAAAGCCACAAGATGTGCGGCTACCCCACGACAAGTATCATCGAGGATTACATCAGTGTTGAGGAGGGCAGTAAGACAAAGATTCGTTATATTCCAAGCGGAGACGAACCATGCCATGTTCAACCTTGACATGCGCGCGACCCCGACACAGGCTGAATATGCGACGACTAGGGTTCGATTAGTACAAGGACACCTGGGAGCTGTCCAAGAAGTTCTTCCCGAAGACAGGTTTGTCAATTTCGAGCTAGGCAATACGCCTGGTGGTAGAGTGGAGGCAGGTATGAGGTACACTCCAAATAATCTTCCTTTTGCAGGTCCATTTTTATATCCGTTAGATAACAGGTATAGGTATAGGGGAGGTGGAGGGGTAGGGGATAATAATAGAATGGAAATCGACGAGGAAAATGAAGAGGAAAATAGAGATGAAAACCGTCCAATGGGAGATGTAGCTAGGTATGTGTTGGTTGAGGGTCCACATGGAATGGGGGGAGTCATGGGAGATCCTAACCATGCTCCTCATGGTTTTCATTATGAGGATCCATATACTAGAGCTGTGAATGTGGAAGATAGGATTGATGAAAATAATCCTGACTGGATACGTCAAGAAGAAATCAGGAGACGAGTGGAAGGGGATGTGGCTAGGGCTCTCAATAATGACGAGGAAGAGAGATTGGTGCAGACTTTCTTCACCCCTACTGGATTTCCAATTGTGCATCACGAGGCTGAAAGGGAAGATCAGGATCATCAGGATGATGAGAATGATGATTTTGAGAACAATAACAATGCTGAAGATGACGAGATCCTGGACATTGGGGAAATGGGAAATGAGGAGAGGGGCGAAGAGATCATTGAGGTTTTGAGGGAGGAAGAAAGAATTGAGGGAAACATTGAGAATACGGAGCTGGATAGAAATCAGGGGGGAGAGGGTGAACAGGATTTAGATGGGGTTGAAGATCAAAATACAATCATCAATCAGGGGAATGGTAGGAGGACGGTAGAAGAATTAGAAGCAGAGGTTGAGCAGCAAGAAGAGGAGGCTGAAGATGTATTAATGGAAGTTATCGACAGAGAAATAGAGATGGTGGACAGAGAGGATACTAACAGCGACCAATAGGAGAGACTGAGTGAAGAAGAGATGGGAAATTTGGAATTGGTAGAGGAAGGATATGATGAAGATGCCATCTTACTGGAAGAGAAGCTACAAGGAGGCCCGTTAATTGCTGAGGAACAGGAAATAGGAGGAGCAATAGTGGAAGAAACAGTTGTATCCAGTCCTGATGACTCTAAAGCGTGGATCTCACAGGAAGAAATTGGAGAAACTAGTGTGATAAGGAGCTGTTCACCAATGGGGGGGGGGGGGGGGAATTCGATGGAGGGCAGGAAGAGAAAGGCTGTTTCTGAACCAACACCAGATTTGGAATTGGAAGATGGAGTAATACTTAGTGAACCTTATATGTCAGATGGGAATAGCTCTAGGGTTCAGAAAAGGCGAAGGAGAAGAGATGAGTTGGATTTTTGGAATTGGGGCACGGTGATTTGGGACGAAGAAGTGGGCTTTGCGGAGGTTGGGCCTAACCAATCTCCTCCGTCAACATGAAAGGACTTTCGTGGAATTGTAGGGGCCTAACAGATCCGCTCAACCCTACAATTCCTAAAATTAGAGCGATACTATCTAATAATAGTAACTTTGATTTTATTTTCTTTTCGGAAACTAAGTGTCCTAGTAGTATAGTTAATAACTTTTGTAGGCCTTTCGGGTTTCTCTTCTTTGAAGGAGTTGACGCGAGAGGTAATAGTGGTGGTTTGTATGTTGGTTGGAGGGCTGGGCCGAGTTTTTCACTTGTAATCGCCTGCCCCAATTTCATTATCTTGTTGTGTAATCTCATTAGTGGTTTTCCTTGCTACTTGGTTCTTGTCTATGGTGAACCGGAAGTAGCTAAAAGAGAAGGGGTTTGGGGATCGTTAGGGAGATGGTTAAAATCGCTCCAATATCCGTATATTATGATCGGTGATTTTAATCAGGTTGATCATCTGGAAGACAAATTGAGTAAATCCAATAGAAGGATACCTGGATTGGAGGAATTCAATTTTTGAAAGATTGATCATGGGCTTATTGAGATACCTTTTAAAGGCCCTCGGTTCACATGGTGCAATAATAGAAAAGGGAGGGATAGAGTTTATGAAAGAATTGATAAGGCTTATGCCTCAAGCGATTGGTTCGAATTATACCCGGACTCGGAAGTTACTCATCTGCCAATACAGTTATCTGACCATGCCCCAATCATTTTTAATTCGAAACTGGTTCATGACAAAAGAAGGCCATATAAACCGGAAGCTTGGAGTTTAGAGATGGAAGAAGGAGTTGAAATCATTAAACAGAATTGGAATTGGGAAGTCAGGGGTTCAAAAGGGTTTTTGGTCATGCGGAAACTAGAAAGGGTCAAGCAAAAGATGATGAGCTGGGCCTTGAATAAGAGACAAGAGTAGGGGAAACATTGGGATGATTTTGACTGGAATTTAGAAAAAGCTCTTGAAAGGAACTTTGATGGTGAAAGCGAATATGAATACGAAAAATCACATGAAAAACTTAAGGAATTTGCCAAAGCTTCGGCCATTTATTGGAGGCAGAGGGCGAAAATTAAATGGGCAGTTGAGGGAGACATCTGTACTAAATATTTTTTCAATTGTGTTAAAGGAAGACGAAGTCGTAATTTTATTCTAAGTATTAAAAAACACGATGAAAGCTGGACTCAAGATATCAACGTCATAGGAGAAGAATTCAATAATTGTTTTCATAATCTGTTTCAGGTGAATGAGCAACGAAATTTTTTTGATCAATATTGGAACAGGAATAAGGGATTCTTCTCGGTACTAGAAGGAGGCATTAGTGAGGACGAAATAGAGAGATTGACAAAGAAATTCACGGCAAAAGAAGTGAGAACGGCTGTTTTCCAAATGGGAGACTCTAAATCGCCAGGTCCGGACGGCATCCCAGCAGAGTTTTACAAAAAATGCTGGAAATTCATCAAACAGGACATCACAGAAGCGGTATGTGCCTGCCTTAATTCTGGATTTGTGTTAAAAGAAATGAATAAAACGTTCATCACTTTAATCCCTAAAACGGAAAGCCCTGAAAAGGTGGAACACTACCGGCCTATTAGCCTCTGTAATGTGATCATGAAAATAATTACGAAATGCATTGCCAATAGAATGAAAAGGATTATGACAAGAATCATTGGAATGTTTCAAAATGCATTCGTCCCCAAGAGGTCAATTCTTGATAATATTTTGATTGCTGATGAATGTATGCATAAGCTTAACGCTCACAAGAAAGGACGAGTATGAGAGATAGCTTTCAAAGCAGATATGAGCAAAGCTTATGATAGAATAGATTGGAATTTCCTGAAGAGTACTCTTGTAGGGTTTGGGTTTTCGAAACAGTTCATTGAGCTTATTATGGGCTGTGTCACCACAGTATCATATGCTATTCTTATTAATGGTGCGCCGTTACAATTCTTCAAACCTACCTGTGGTCTAAGACAAGGTGACCCATTATCGCCTTACCTGTTTGTTCTATGTTCGGAAGTTTTGTCAAGGAACTTGAACAACAATGGAATTACGAAGAAAATACAAGGCATCAAAGTGGCAAGGAATGCTCCGGCCATTTCTCACCTATTTTTTGCGGACGACTCTTTAATCTTCCTGAAAGGTGAGCAAGAGAATCTAGCGAACTTCAAGAGAGTATTGGAGAAATATTGTGAACTTTCTGGACAAAAGATCAACAAAGAAAAGTCGGCAATGGTTTTTAGTCCCAACTGCAATTTAAGGATTATTAGTTCAGGCCTAAGGATGTTTCAACTTAAACCTTGTTCTTCACTGGAAAAGTACCTTGGCATTCCAGATATTAGTAATACAAGTTCGGGAAGTATGGAGAGTAAGGTCATGGACCAGATCATTAAGAGAATTGGATCCTGGAATGGATCTAACTTATCTCCAGCTGGGCGAATTACACTAATTCATTCGGTGCTTGCCAACCTTTCAAGTTTCCTGCTATCGGCATTCAAAATTCCGATAAGTGTGGCTAATAAGGTCAATAAGCTATTAGCTCATTTCTGGTGGGCGGGCAAGAACACTAAGAAAGCGGTTCACTAGAGATCTATTAAATATCTGGGTATGCCAAAACATTTAGGAGGACTTGGGATTAGGGACACGACATTAACCAACAAGGCTTTGTTTGCAAAGAATGCCTGGAGAATAATCAAAAACGAGGAACTTCTGCTCAGTAAGGTTTTTAATGGGAAGTATGGTAGTATTAGGACACAAGAGGAATTCCTGAAAAGTAAACTTAAGGGTCCTAAGTCAAGGGCGTGGAAAGGCATAAGCATAGGAAGGGAAACTCTGACAAGTGGGCTGGGGTGGAAGGTAGGTACAGGAGGAATTGTTGATGAGTGCCCCATTAACATTTTTCAAGATCGATGGGTCAATAGAGGCATTCCGGTGACCAAAACGGGGGTGAATGTGGAAGACAAATTCCCGAATAAGGATAATTGGAGGATCAAGGAATTGCTGACAAGTGATAAAAGATGGAATATTTCTAAACTGGCTTCCATTTTTAACGATGAATGGTGTACTAGAATTCAGGCAATTGCAATAGGGATCCGTAGGCATGAGAGTAATTGCTACTGGACTAAAACTAGCTCAGGAGACTACACGGTTAAAAGTGGATATTATGAACTCCTAAGTCTTGATCTTGAGGCGCACAGATGCAATATTAAGGCCAGTAAATTAATTAAAAAGTGCCCTTCCTTCTTCAAGAGAGTGTTATGGAGGATCTCAGGTCCTGCGGGGTGGAAAATTTTCTATTGGAAGATGTTATCCAATTCTTTGCCGATTGGGATCGAAAGGGAGAAAAGGAAGTTGAAAGGATCCTACCACTGTGTTATGTGTACATCAGAAAGAGAAGTGAGAAATACGGATGACTCTAATTGCCATATGGAGTCTTTACAACACATATTCAGAGATTGCAAGACGAGCAGATTCTTGTGGCAGAACACCAGCTTCGCCGATAGAGTTCTTGAAGATAATAACATGGATTTCCATTCATGGCTGTTGAAAAATACCAAGATTTTATTTGAGAAAGAAGAGCTATGGGAAGATCTGATGCAATTTGTGAATGTGCTTTACAATATTTGGCTTTTTAGGAATAGTATTGTTTTCCGTGGAGAAGACAATCACCAATTAAGATTGTTAGCAAGATATAGGGCATCTACCCCATGTATTCGAGATTTATGGAATGACATAAAGAAAAGGAGTCAAAAGGAGCTATCCAAGAGAGGAGGTATTTCGGAATTGGAAAGCCAAAGAAGCACGATCAAGGAGTCAAAGGAGATATGGATGATAGTCGCTAGCAATAGCTCCCATAGGTGTTCTATGACAACCATCAATGTTGATGCAGGGTGGAAGGATCTTGGGTTTGCAGCTGGAGGATGGAGCATTAAGAAGAGGGTAGGAAAGGATGACGCTAGAAGTACAAGAAATTATGGATCTGAGGCTTTCCTCGCTGAGAACCCGCTTCAGGCTGAGATGTTAGTAGCTATCAAGGCTATCCAGTGGGCAAGAAAAGAAGGGATGTACCACATACATAATCTTGCAATCGGATTGTCAACAACTGCTGAACCAGCTAGCTAATGTGGAAGAATGTCATCACAGTATTAAGAACATTATTCCCGTATTCCATGAAGAATCTGCACTATTCCATTGTCTAGCTATTAGATATGTACCTCGACACCTTAACACTGACGCCCATAGATTAGCTTGCAAGCTATTGCGTCAGCATTAAGGTTGGTATTCGGATTGTTGGCAAAAAAAAAAGTTAAACACAAATAAAACTTGGTCTGGCACAAGGGGTGATGTCTAAGATACAACAACTAAACATAAGTTTAATTTAAGAAATCAAAGGCAAACACAAATTGTTTATTTCTTCTTGATCTTCCTCGTAATTTTGTTTAAGAGTCATTTTCCCATTGAAGGCTGGAGAGTGTCTCGCTTATTCACATGTGATAAAGACGTTGTGCGACGAGGTTGTCGGCGTAGATTCGACAAAGTGATGTTGTCATCGGGATCAATTGAATCAACGCTTTGTCGACCCATGTTTGAGCCTTCTTCACTTGCTTCCTGGTTATGTTGGAGAGACAGTAGAAGATGTTCATATCCCATATTTTGAAAAGATTGGGAGGAGTAGTCTCAAATGTTTATCACCATTGAGCTGAAGTGATCAGACACCTTGATAGGCATGTCTTGGAGCTACTCGTCGTACCTCGTATGGACATTAATTAGCAAATTCATGTGCCTGAATCATTAATATAATAGTCGAATCGAAATTTAGTATGCTAAATATGAATGACGATAGAAATTGATGACGTTAAAGATTATGGAGATAAAACTTACAAGATGTTAAGATGTCGTGGTTGATAGCCAACTTGTTGACGGAACAGGATAATGAAGAGACGGTTGTGCTCTCAATACCAAACTATGTAAGAGTCATAGTATGATAACGCAGTCTCATCGAATGACACTAATACACCGGAGTTGCTACTTCAACCCGCACAATGGCACGTGAGTGAAATGTCTATCCAACCAGTTGGTTTGATGTTCACCCGTCTTTTTTGATTTGTGCAACATTATTTCTGTATTGTTTTCTCACGGAATTTTTTGCTTCCAACAACTTAATCATCACACTCAGCAGTGCAATCATCGGGAAGGAGTGAGAGAATTTGTGCGGTGTAAGGTTGTCATGTGAAATTTTCATCCCTCATATTGTCCAAGGCATTTCTGCACCCAAATAGTGTTGTCGTTCCTTTCGATATTTTTCGGTTCACGCTTAATTAGCCACTTATGGCCTAAAGAATCAAGTCGTAGTTCATGTTGTGAACCTAATGGGTATGCCCCCTTGGTGGGTTGGAGCATCACGAAGACCAATGAGTTCTGGCCTCCCTAACGACAATCTCTCCCATGCCCAGAGTTGCAAAATCACGATTGGAGCCTATATGCATCGTGCCTTGATCGACTTAGTCGTGCACAAATTCTGATATAATGTGGCATGTACAACACTCCCAAGAGTAATCATTCACACTCGATCACTTAACGGTGGCAAATAAATCACATAGATGTCATTGTCACTCTTGTTCGGAAACATGATAGTGCCGATAAAGATAAGCAAATATGCTCTAATATAGCAATGAAGTGTTAAGGGGTTTGCATCGTCTGATAAATCTCTGAAGTTGTCATTTAACCACTTAATCTTCAAAGATGATCCATCAATGTCATTTGCACTCAGTGTTTTGCCTACAAGACCACTAATAATTACCTAAACCCTATCGTAGTTAGTGTGACCATTTACTATCTCCCCATAATACTTAAATCAAGCAGAACCTGAACATCTTGTAAGGTCACAGTGATCTCACCAACAGTTAGATGGAAACTGTGCGTCTCTTGTCTCCATCGCTCAATCAAAACACTTATTAAATCTATATTAAATTCCACACCTACTAGTCAATGAATGTAGTAAAAATGAGTTTACCGAAAGCAGACAAATACACGATCATCTATATTAAACCCTGAAAGAGTCGATTCTGGTCTAAGTGTTGTAACAGAGGCGTCCTGTTACCTACGGTTTGTTAATTATGCGAGAAGAACAAAATAAATAGCAAACAATAAAAAATTGACACACAGATTTACGTGGTTCACCAGCAAAATCACTGACTACGTTCACACCGACAAAGAGACCAAATTCACTATTGTGGAGATAATAGTACAAGTAGACCGTAATACACGCGCTTAATAGCTCACAGCTAAAGCCAAAAGTACTACCAATTCTACCAACCAGATAGTAATCTCAAACTGAAAAGAGACTACCCAGATTGAGTTTGACCTGCGACGAACTAACCGACGAGACGAAGGACAAACGATCTTGCGGCCAACCAAGATCCGAACAAACTCCAACAGTCTTCAACGAAGACGAGATCAATAGAACCACCAAATAATAGGGACTCGGAACAAACTGAGTTTTTCCCTCAAGAAAACCTCACAAATCGGCCCTCTATATTGTGCTCTCAAATCATCTCTCTGTCCTAATTAAACTAGAAACTAGTCAGGTCGTTATATAGTATTATTCAACCTAAACTAATTAGGAAACAAAGGTTAATCTTTCCTAAAACCAAACAATCTTATGTAACAACATTATTACCAAAACAATGAGATCAACTTTAGGAAAGATATCATGAACAAATCAATTTAAGATCCAAAAGAACAATTGCTAACACTTATTTCCCAACACTAAGTATACTCAAGGGGAGGGGGGGAATTGAGTATAACCGAATTTTACGTTTTCTAATTTGCTTTTAAGGTCTCGTCTATGTCAGTTGTGGGTAGTTGAATAAATACGACAATGAAATATGCACCGCGGAATTTTGAAGTGGTTCAGACTCACACTCCAAGACCTACGCCCACTTTTCTCTTACTAATATTTCAGCGTCAATTGCTAGGATTACAAAATATTAATAATCAACCAATGGCTACTAAGCCACGGTGTACCCCCAATGACTACTAAGCCACGGTGTACTACCCAATGACTACTAAGCCGCGGTGCTAGAATAACACTAATTATTCTAGTCCTAAACCAATTGATTAGAAAAGGTTTAGCCGAGATTCTCCTGTGAATTGTCTTCTTCGTAAGACGGATGTAGGAGCGTTGATATTCAACCGACAAGTACTTAGAGCACTGACCCAGACGATCAAGTATGAGGTAATTTTTCGTGACAAATCCAACCTTAAAAAAATATAATAAAAATAATTTTGACTCCGAAATAGTTTTACTTTGACTCCAAAATACTTTCACTAAATAATTAAATAAATGTAAGGATGTCTGTCTTTAGAATAAGACCGTTGAGGTCTTATATAGCCTCAAACAAAATACGTGCATGCATGGAGGAGTTTAGGAAAGAAATATGGGTTATTTAACTGGAATAATACCAACTTTGGGTGGTAATCCGTCAATAAAACCAACTTTAGTTAATACGGGAATAAAACCATGTATGAGATATATTATACGAGAATGAAATACCCTTACCTGCTACCGCCTATACCCGTCAATATTACCACTAATACAAGCAATTCACTTTTTAACTTCATTAATTCTCAAAACTTCATACTTTAAACTTCAAACTAATCACTTCATCATTCACTTCGTCGAGGGTAATTTTTTACGAAACTTTTGTTTGTTTATCTTTCTCCGACTTTTCTACGTCCGTGTTTATAATGGATTATAATTAATTTTGTCGAAAATCAATTTTCATGGGCATTGTCAAGTTCATTCCTCAATCTTGTGGTTCGGCAATGTAAACGGTGAGTTTTCTTTTCATTTCCCCAAATTGATTTTTCTTGGTTGAACTTAGGTTTTTGATTTTTCTGGGTTTAACTTAGGTTTTCGATTTTTCTGGGTAAACTTAGGGTTTTCTTATTGGTTTAATTTGGGGGTTTAAGTGTCCAATTAGTGTTTTTTTAATTGGTTTGATTGAAAACGTAGGTTGATCCAACCCTAAACCCTAAGTTAAAGTGTAGGTTTAGGAGAGAAAATTTGATTTAGGAGAATGAAGAAGATGAAAATGGTTGTTTATTAATAGTATGGAACCCACAAAAACCGACTTCATCCGGTCATTTAAGAGGCAATTTCATTATCGTATAATATGTCTCATACTTGGTTTTATTCCCGTATTAATCAAAGTTGGTTTTATTGATGGAATACCACCCAAAGTTGGTATTATTCCTGTTAAATAACCCAAGAAATATTCATTTATTACAAAGACTAGGAAAGAAGAAAACTACTCCCTCCATTCAACTCCAATTTGCCCATTATTTTATGCACATTTTGCCGAGACACATTTTAAATCGTTAATATCTTTCATTAGGTATGAGTAAAAATTATAATTTTTTGATATTCTTATTCTACTCGTCAAGACGAATCAAACAAGATCTCACATGATAGTATTATGTCTTATAAATTGTGTGTAAAATTTTGAAGATCCTTTTGGTTTGTAATAGTGTCAAAAACTCTTATGGGTAAATTAGAGTTCAATGGAGGGAGTATAAAATATCTTTAGGAAATAAAAATAGTTTTATACCCTATCCAACTTAGGAAACCAAAAAGACCAACTTAAGAAGGAATAAAATCTCACTTAACCGTGTACCACCTTGGCTATTCCTTGTCGTCGACGTTTCAGCTGGATCGTCAACACTTTATAACGTGAATTGACACATTTGCCCCTCCTTTAACTTACCTCATTAACATTACTAATTACTTTTTATTTAGTTATTTGTGAAATATACTCGATAACGTAACGGTTTTGGTTATTTTGTAAAACCGTCTTTTTGGTACTTTTGTGTCTTATTTTGTGGGCTATGGTCCCTCCACCACCCCCCAATTCATTACTCTAACATTTCTTTATCTCTCTCTTTGAACTTAAAAAATTGTATTTCGGTGGGGCCTATGTGTTTACGTATTTTTCAATTTCAAATTAATGGGGACCGGCCAACCGTATTTACATTTCGGGGTTAGTTTTCTCGTTATTACTTGATTAATTTTATTCGCATTTTATAACTATCGTATTTACTTATTTTCTTTAATTTATAACTATCGTATTTCGGAGCAGTGTTTAAGTTTAATTGATTAAAAACGTAGGATGTTAGATTCCCTAGTCACGATCTACTTTACGTATATTTTAATTACGGTTTTAAAATACGTTTTATAATACGTAAAAAGTGCAAAACGTGAGAATCTCACTTTTGACGGATCCCCAAAACATGAGCATCTCACTTTGCGGATGTAATACCCGTGTATTACTCGTGTTTCCTATTTAATTCGGTCCTCGTTATAGGTAGTAACATATATAATTGGTTAACTCATTTCCTATATCAGTGTAATGTATAACCTGTGTCCCGACCCATTTAAGTTAAATCGTTCCTAATATTAATAACCCTCGTCCCAATATAACCTAATATGTTATATCATTATACCCGTCCCACTTTGTTATATTATTAAACTAATTCCCACCTTGTCTTCTAATACCCTTTGTTACAACTATATTCTAATACCACTTGTTTCTAATTGATACCCATTCCATTTTCTCTAAACATCACGCCGCACCCTACCCATGAAACCTTTACGCCGCACGATATTCCATCTTGTTGGTTAGTATTGTCAACCATTGGAGACGGGTGTCCTTGCTTATACCAGCATGTTGTCAACCGTCATTCTCAATTGTCGGTTCATGTTAGGTATGTCTACGTCGTTACTCCTGTTTCAATATTGTTCATTTTAATCTGATGGCGTATTAGAAGGGCCAAGGTCAATCTAGGGTTGTGTCGTGGTTATAGTGATATTGTGCACGGTGGTTAGTGATAGTGTAGGTAGTGTTGCGTCCGTGAGGTTGATGTTTCCGTGGTCAGATTCGTGGTCAGATTATTGGTATTGTCGGACTATTGTCTGGTTGTGGTTGTTAACTGGCTAGTGTCGTGTTGTCGTTGTTTTGTCGTGGTTTGGTGGCGTTGGGGTACGGTGGTGATATCTGGGTGCGACATCGGCAAGGGTATTGGATCCTTGGCTGGTTTTGGTTATTGTGGAGTGTCGGTTTCATTTTTTATAGTTAGCTAGGGAAAATCCATTTCTCGTTATAGTTTAGTTATGTCGGTCCGTTTCATTTTATAACCTAGTTGGGTCGATAGCGGCCTCTTTTATAATTTCATTATGTTAGGTTAGATATTAATTTAATTATATAATATTTTATTAGGATCAGACTTCGTAGAATTTCCATGCTGATTTGTACTGCTGATGCGGTGATGACTTGCTGACTAGGTAAGGCTTTCCTTACTTAGAATATGTTAATATTATTATGCATACATGAGATAAGAGTACGATGTGTTATCGTGCTAATGTGAATAATGTTGAATAATGATGGGAGAATGATTGATGAATATTTATATATTGGAGTTGGTGAGGCTAGCTTTAGACCTAGCCGGGGCCCTGATCACGGTCCCCTCCCTGATTTCTCCTCGCGGGTTGTTGAACCTGCGGGGGGTGTGCACAATCGGAATGAAAGGGCCTGCCAGAAGAGTTGAGATGAGATTTTTGATATGGTACCGTGATGGTACTGAATGTGGGATGAGATTATTGATTGGTACCGTGATGGTGCCGAGAATGTGAAGATGATATTATTGCTTGGTACCGATGATGGTACTGAGACGGTTGAGACTGAATGTTTTATATTATGTATCTATGTTATAATGTTAACATGTTCTAACCGTTTTCTCTGTCTATATTGTCACCCTATTTTATTGGGGGTCTGTGATGATCCAATTGATATTTCCGATCAACAGGGGAGCAGTCTATAATACAGGTTATGTATATTGTGATGTGTTTGGATGCGGGGATGCTTGTACGGGATTGGGGCAAACGCGATAATAATCCTGGTCGTAGCACGGGTTAATGCGTAGACATTCCTGTCTATATAGATTGTATAGCTTCCGCTGTGTATCTAGAGTTGTAATAGTTAATGAGTTGTAATATTTAAATCAAATGGTCGGTTTGGCATTCCATGATGTATTGTAATGAGCTACTACCTCGGGAAACCGAGATGGCAACACCTTTATTTATTCGGGAATGTCTTGATAAGGCTCTTGGGTAAACAGGGGTGTTAGAAAGTGGTATCAGAGCGATCGATCTTGGAGCCTGGTTAAATAAACCTAGGAAAATAAAATGAACCCCAGTGATGGACCATCAGGAGCCCCTCTAAAACTCGGTTGAGGAGACGTCCTTATACCAACCCCGGCCCTCCTGGTCTTGACCTGACAACCGCGTGTGAGAAATGAGATGAGGTATATATAGGGCCGGTCCATTAGATTTGGAGGCCCTGTTCCAACTTCAATATGGGACCCTTAATATAGTACAATAGTATAAAATTGCAACTTAAATAAAAAATTGTTACTAAAAAGACTTGAACCCACAACCTTTATATCAATGGACAAGTATCCTATCTACTACACCACATTAATACTTCATGTTAAAGTCGTATGGACAATGTACATATTGAGGCCCTCACTAGTTTGGGCCCCGGTTCCTTGAACCGGACCGAACTCCATATGGGCCGGCCCTGGGTATATATTAGGAAGGGATACGTTGTGATGCAATGAATGTTTTGTGATGACTGCCTGTGGTAACTGGTTGCGTTGTTTGACGTATGTGATGTAGTGATCGAACTGTATAAGCTGAGATGTGACTAGTACGGACTTACGGTATTAGCACGTTATAGTAATTAGTACGATGCCATATGAGGAATATGTTACAGCATGTAAGTTGAGGTAAGAGTCAATCACCCTGGGTGAGAGTAAGTTCATAGATAGAGTTGGTAGTAACATTATATATAACGTCGAGGTGTCTGTACGTAGTAGTATCGTAAGCGATAAATGAGTTTTAATTAGTGGATTTGGTGGTAATCTCCGTCTGTCTTGTTTGAGTAATATAATGGAGTTGTTCACATTACTGGAAAGGGATTATTCTCTGGTAAAGGTACATGTATCGCAATATGTTTGGAGGGTCGATAATTTATGTGGTTGTCGTAATGGGATGTTATTCAAAAGTACTGGAATACTTGTGTTCCGTTTATGGTGTTATGTGGTTTCTTGTCGATATAATTTATTAGCTGCCTTCGCGTTATGATGTGAGTTAATATGAACTTTGAAACAAAAACGTGAAGATTGATAGTATGCTGAATTGAACGTAACAAAAGCAACAAAACAGAATGTAAGGAGGGTTTGTGAGTATGATAGAACCGTAATCAAGGGATAGTATGCTTAGTGAAGTAGACCTATACTTCAACAAAGCGGGTGCTAAATCAAACACTCGATTGAAGTAGCGAGTTTAGAGCTTGTAACGCGACTAACTCTAGACTTTGTCTTGTAAGCAACAAGGACGTAAAAGAAAGCAATGCTTTACTCAGTTTTGTGTATAAATCTTGTGTGTCTTATTCATCAAAGATTACGGCTATATATAGCCTACAAAGTGTCCTTAAACCTGGCTGGTCAAGGTGATAATAACAAAGTTACATGGTGATAATAACAAAGCTTTAGGAGCTAAAAACAAAGCTTAAAGAGAGCATTAAGACGCGGCACCCATGTGAACTAGGAGCTAAGAACAAAGCTAACAAGGAGCAATTAGACGTGCACAGTATGTGAACACAATCAGCCTCAAACATCCTCTTAACTCCGGTGCACTCCCCATGCTTGAATGAGTGTGAACTCAAGTTAATGCCTTCATAAGACCTTGACTATTTGCTCTTTTACTCGACCCACACACGAGCTAGCTCACCAATTGAAGTAGGCATACTACTAAGCTGGTAGAAGGTGCTAATGTGGCTGAACTAGGACCATTAGGAGCTAATGTGACTTCATTGAACTCTTTAGTAGCTTCTTCATTCGGATCACGTTACTTAATGAGGATGTATAGTTAGATGTACAATGGTTCGTAATGTGTCCATGAAGGGTACCATATTGCGAATAAAGTACGAGTTAATGTGCCTAATAGTCGAACAATGTAAGAATACTTGAGACCCGTTTCGAGTTAATGTGATTCACTTGCTTTATATCGATCCGAGAGGTGTCTTTATTGTTCCTCATTATCCTTCCCTCGTGATGGCGTAAATGAACTTGTCTATTAATTGGTTCTTGAAAGCATATGTGGTACCTGGAATTATGTCGAACTGTTTGTATTATAGGGAGCAACAATGTATATATGAATGCGTCGTTTCTATTTCGATCACCTTGATTAATACATTGACAAGATAAAGTGTGAAATCGAAATTTATTTATTACTTGAGTTTGAGTAATGATATATCTGTGGTGTCATCGTCGTATTCATTAATGTACATTTTTCGTCAAAGTCACCTGGATATTCATATTTTGTTCCGAGTTTATATGCTTGTCCGCCAATGTGATAGGTTCTGAGTCGTACGTTGTTGATTTCTATTCTTGATGGTTTAAATGAGTATTTATAAAAACCTGTGTTGAGATGATGACACACACATTTACAGGACTTCATCTAACCTATATAATGTGTTTACTGAGTTCTGCTTTGATGGCCTAAACAAACATGCTTGCTAACCGTGTTGAGATAATGTCAGAATAGCTTAAAACACCTTCGTTAACAGGAATAATGTGTTACTAAATTGTTTCACCTGTTTACAATGTCCCTTTCACCAAAGTTTGAAAAGAGACTCACATTTATTTTAAGTCTAGTTCTTCACTGCAAAATTTCGGTATTTAAACCCAAGTACTTCAACCTATTTGCTAGTGGTCACGTTTCCGTTATACACCTTACTTAGAGATTAAATTATCATTGCAAATTTTAACCGAGATCACTTTGAACAGTTTGGATAATTTTGGAACTTGGGTTGCTCAAAAATATGATTTTAAATAACTCGTTTCATCAATCGAAACTTTTTCAAAGAAAAAAAATTTATCTGTTCAGGAAAATGATTCTGCAAACCACTGTTATGTTTGGAATTTGAAAATGATTTTAAATGGAAAGTTGTACAGGACTGTCTTGAGAGTCTAAGACCACTAGTTCACATTGTTTTGAGTTATAATGATTTAATTACGATTTTTCTATCATAACGACAATGTTCTGAAATGTGTCTAAGTCCATTGAATGGTCATTGTTTCGTCTTGTTCAAGTGAATGCACTAATTTGAAAATATCTACCTTACTGTATGATGCAATTGAGTTAGACTTATACGTTAAGGATGATTTCAGAGTAAATCGGGTTACGAGAGGTCATACTTGTTCATGTTGCATAATTGCATGCCTTAACATGAATCTTATGGATCAAATGTGTTGTTGTCTGTCATGGTCCTGGGTCACTTATGTGATAAAGAACATCGACGCGCATATCCAATACATGTAGTAATTTCCATGATAAGTCGGGAAAGGTTGAGTCGTTAAACTACGAACTGAGTGCGTTGGTTGCATCTAAGTAATAAACAAAACGTCATCTTTCAGATTTGGTCGTAATAGACTTAAATTAGACATGTTTTGTAAACCAGTCAAATGTTATTCTCAATTGCTCTTGTATAACTGTGATGAGTTTTGTCTTAATTATCAGTCAATGAGTAACATATGCTGAGATGAATGATGTCTACGGGATGAGTGTTAGTCTAAGTCATAAGCTAGTCTCTAAATGTACAACTTATGTGAACCTAAGACATAATGAATTACTTTATTAATTATTACAGTCTGGATAAGCGGATGTCACCTGTCAATTGTCTGAAGTTTTGAAATTATTCACGTGGTCATGTAAAAGTGTTCAGTTGTCTTACTATTTCTTGCCTAAATGATTCCTCTCAAGTATGTATACATGTGAGTCTAAACCCTTTAATAAAGATGCAACCGTGTCAACGCATTATCATTATACGTAGACTGGGAGTACGTGTCTTAATGATCCAAACGAGTGGTGCGACATAGTAAAGAGGCGTCATGAGAATATGGTGTCGTTTAAGTTACTTGTAAGAGAGTCGTAATAATGGTAGTTAACAAGTCTAATTGTATAAATAAGCGTAAGGGAATGATAGCAGATATGGTGATGGTACAAGAATCTAGATTAATGAACAATGAAGGGTCAAAGAAATACATGATGAAGCAGTAGTAACAAAACTGAAAGGAGACATACGTGCTTTCATGTCTGAATACTCTGAACTACAAAATCCAGTCATACTAACTATATTATGTGAATTGAACTCCGTGTCCGCAAGTTTTAAGGCCGAGGATGACATCAATTGAAATATTTAGGGGTCCAAGGTTTATCTGTTCATGCATTGTGTCATCACTTATGTTTCGAGGTCAACAAATCGGGTTATAGTACAAGGTACTAACATCACGATCATGAGTCCATGCAAGTAAAGTGACATGTCATTAAGCGCCAGGTCGAGTGTTAATCAAACCGTCGTTGTATGCAATAATCGTCTTACTTGGGTGACAATAATGGTGTCCATGCATGTAAGTATGTCTTGGGAGGAGGGTTCCCGCAAGTCTGTAAGTTACAAGTGCATTAGTTGTTGTCTGCCAGCATGTGAAATGAGTGGTGACAAGTATAATGAGTAAAAGCGCAATGGTATTGATAAGCGGTCAGTTTTTCTGAAATTATGTGAAGTATGATATATGAGTATGAGTATACAAGTAATCTGTTGGTACTCATGTCGAATCATGAGAACAGTCTAAGTAAAGATGCATTATATGGTTAGTAACAAGAGAATTTATGTTGTAAAATGTGGATGAATGTGAAGTAGAACCCATCGCGACCAGCTGATGGGCGACCAGCTGATGGGGGAGTAAGTTAGGGCATTTGGATAAAATGCGAACTATTATGTTAGGCATGAAGCCAAAAGAAATGGAAGTCGAGAAAAGGCCAAGCGATGTTATGCGTATGAGAAATGTATTGAGAATCGTTGTGATGAAACACATAAGTTGATTATGCATATTGCCGACTTACTCACCCCTGGTCAGTGCCTACAAGTACTTTTCGTTTAAAAGTTTATAGTGACGTCCTACGATAATTGAACAACGTGTTATATGATAAGATCGATGACTTAATTTGTTGGGGTCAATATAATGTCGTAATATACTAGATGTGTTGGGTCGGGTGAGATTGAGTTCAGTGAACTTCGGGACGAAGTTCCTCATAAGAAGGATGTGGAAATATCATTTACCCTTGAATTATTGTTGATCATTGTTGTTGTTGTTGATGTTGTGGTCGTTGTGGGCGTCGTCGTCGTTGATGTTGCTGCGTTGTCATTATATATTATTATTATTATTACGGTGGTCGTTATGTCCCGAGAAACGGTTCTGTGAACCATGTGATGTTGTTAATGATCTTGTTAGTAATATGGTAGTAGAAGGGGGTTAATAAATCGTGTTAGTTCGGTTACGGGGACGTAACCTTTGTTTTAAGGAGGGTAGGATGTAATAACCCAGTTTTAGTTGCATTGAGTAAGGGTCACACTTGACTTGTAAGGTTTGTCATTGGGTAGTTCCTTGTCGCGGTGTGTCGTGGAGCGAACTTCGGGGACGAAGTTCATTTTAAGGAGGGTAGATTGTAATACCCGTGTATTACTCGTGTTTCCTATTTAATTCGGTCCTCGTTATAGGTAGTAACATATATAATTGGTTAACTCATTTCCTATATCAGTGTAATGTATAACCTGTGTCCCGACCCATTTCAGTTAAATCGTTCCTAATATTAATAACCCTCGTCCCAATATAACCTAATATGTTATATCCTAATACCCGGCCCACTTTATTATATTATTAAACTAATTCCCACCTTGTCTTCTAATACCCTTTGTTACAACTATATTCTAATACCACTTGTTTCTAATTGATACCCATTTCATTTCCTCTAAACATCACGCCGCACCCTACCCATGAAACCTTTACGCCGCACGATATTCCATTTTGTTGGTTAGTATTGTCAACCATTGGAGACGGGTGTCCTTGCTTATACCAGCATGTTGTCAACCGTCATTCTCAATTGTCGGTTCATGTTAGGTATGTCTACGTCGTTACTCCTGTTTCAATATTGTTCGTTTTAATCTGATGGCGTATTAGAAGGGCCAAGGTCAATCTAGGGTTGTGTCGTGGTTATAGTGATATTGTGCACGGTGGTTAGTGATAGTGTAGGTAGTGTTGCGTCCGTGAGGTTGATGTTTCCGTGGTCAGATTCGTGGTCAGATTCGTGGTCAGATTATTGGTATTGTCGGGTTGTGGTTGTTAACTGGCTAGTGTCGTGTTGTCGTTGTTTTGTCGTGGTTCGGTGGCGTTGGGGTACGGTGGTGATATCTGGGTGCGACATCGGCAAGGGTATTGGATCCTTGGCTGGTTTTGGTTATTGTGGAGTGTCGGTTTCGTTTTTTATAGTTAGCTAGGGAAAATCCATTTCTCGTTATAGTTTAGTTATGTCGGTCAGTTTCATTTTATAACCTAGTTGGGTCGATAGCGGCCACTTTTATAATTTCATTATGTTAGGTTAGATATTAATTTAATTATATAATATTTTATTAGGATCGGACTTCGTAGAATTTCCATGCTGATTTGTACTACTGATGCGGTGATGACTTACTGACTAGGTAAGGCTTTCCTTACTTAGAATACGTTAATATTATTATGCATACATGAGATAAGAGTACGATGTATTATCGTGCTAATGTGAATAATGTTGAATAATGATGGGAGAATGATTGATGAATATTTATATATTGGAGTTGGTGAGGCTAGCTTTAGACCTAGTCGGGGCCCTGATCACGGTCCCCTCCCTGATTTCTCCTCGCGGGTTGTTGAACCTGCGGGGGGTGTGCACACTCGGAATGAAAGGGCCTGCCAGAAGAGTTGAGATGAGATTTTTGATATGGTACCGTGATGGTACTGAATGTGGGATGAGATTATTGATTGGTACCGTGATGGTGCCGAGAATGTGAAGATGATATTATTGTTTGGTACCGATGATGGTACTGAGACGGTTGAGACTGAATGTTTTATATTATGTATTTATGTTATAATGTTAACATGTTCTAACCGTTTTCTCTGTCTATATTGTCACCCTATTTTATTGGGGGTCTGTGATGATCCAATTGATATTTCCGATCAATTGGGGAGCAGTCTATAATACAGGTTATGTATATCGTGATGTGTTTGGATGCGGGGATGCTTGTACGGGATTGGGGCGAACGCGATAATGATCCTGGTCGTAGCACGGGTTAATGCGTAGGCATTCCCGTCTATATAGATTGTATAGCTTCCGCTGTGTATCTAGAGTTGTAATAGTTAATGAGTTGTAATGTTTAAATCAAATGGTCGGTTTGACATTCCATGATGTATTGTAATGAGCTACTACCTCGGGAAACCGAGATGGTAACACCTTTATTTATTCGGGAATGTCTTGATAAGGCTCTTGGGTAAATGGTGGTGTTACAACGGATTAGTAAAACGTTAGAATAACACGTTTTACAGATCATCATATATGCCCTCCTCCGATATGAAGACAAGCCTTCGTATATATGGGTGTTGAGTAAGTTACGGATGCTTACTGGTGATAAGGTACCGAATGTCATTGTGACCGATCGAGAGTTGGGGTTGGTGGAGGCCATTTCTCTTGTATTTTCAACTCCATGAACCTGAAATTTGTTGTGTAGTTGGCATATTAAAAACTGTGTTGAAAGTCGTGCCCATCAAGTGTGGAAGCTCAAATCTTCTGGCGAGAACTTCTTGAAATATGCTTGAGGATGACTATTGTATGCCAACAATGTCCCAGATGCGGTCGAAGCTTGGGATGACTTGAAACAAAGGTACGAGCTAACTGGAATCCCGCTTTACATAAGTAAGACTTGGTTGGAGAAATATGATCGAAACTTTCTTCATGCATACACAAATCAAGTTCTCCATTTTGGTAACACGACAACCTCCATTGTCGAGTCCGCACATGTATCAATTAAGAAAGTTCTTGGTACGTCAACCGCTACATTGGATCGCTTGTTCGAAAGAATACACAAACAGATCGGTCGTCAGCATTCAGCGATACGAGTAGAGTTGGAGAACTCAAGCACTAAAAGATTAGTAGGAATGTCACCGGTTCTAAAAAACTTGAGACTTCGTGTTAGTCGTAAGGCATTGAAGATGCTCGAGGCAGAATTGGTTAGAATGTACAAGTTGGGTGACCGTGTGCACGACGATTGTGTTTGTGTTCTTAGGACAACTTGTGGGTTGTCGTGCGCGTGTACGATGCACGAAATAATGGCTCAGGAGGGTCATCCGCAGTTGGAAGATGTTCACGTGTATTGACAAACTCTTGTGTATAGCGAGGAGGAAGCTTTGCCAGCCAGTGATGTTTTCACCTTAGACGGGTTGATTGACGAGATTCGGAAGAGCGATCCATGCATGTGGGATCATTACATCGACGTTTTGAATTATGCGTTACATCCCGAGAAGTCAGGGTTAGTCGACCCTTCACCAAATCCCAAGTCGAGAAAGTCATCCGGTACAGGTAGGTTACTGAGCGGAGTAGAGCATGCCAGAAAGAAGACTGCTAAGACTGATAAGTCTTCCACTCCGTTGAAGTCGCAGTCGACCAACACAACAGGTCCATCCGTGCAAGCTAACACTGAGTCTACTAATGGATCGTGGGCCTCTGCCCTAAACGGCCCCGGAGCAGAATTACACTACAGGCATGTTTCCGTTTTCTCAGTTGCTAGTCGGTTCATGCATTGTTTTTTGATTGCCTGGTATGATGTTATTGGGGACGGACACTGCAGATTTCGCGTTTTCTCTCATGCTGTTACGGGTGATGAGTCAAGTTTCATAAAACAGAGGATGGTATTGTTCGGTGAGATCAAAGATCCTTTATACTTGAATGTATACACGACGTCATTGGACGAGGTGTCCGGGCGGCAATGTGGCGTATAGGCACAATGAGCCCAGATCTGGTACCGTCTGCGCACTGGCTCCACGACATTGATCTGTTTGGTTTCGCAACACACCACAATTGGGTCATATGTCGAGTGTCATCGACAATGGAGTGTGCTACGTACTATCCTTTAAGTAGTAATACTACGAAGAAACATAACTTGCATCCTAATCAATTAAAATGAAATAAATCGACCTAGAAACTAATTACAAAATTATGAGATAAATGAGATATAAAACAAAAACCTTACTTGATTGGAACGGTGTGGTTGATTTCTTGAGAAGCGGTTTTAGAAACAAAAGGTTTTTTAGGGTGGTTTAGGAGAAAATGAGAGAGAAGTGAAAATGAATTATGAAGTACGAGAAGAGTTTAAATAGAAAATTTTAAATAAGATTCCCGGGGTTTACGGGGAAACGTGTCACATAAACCGTTAAATTATAAAACCGTGACAATTTTATACTCGGAAACATAAAATTAGATTTAAATACAAAATGAATTAATTATATTACTGATTATTAGAATAAGATTCCTGAGGTCCATGGGGAAACGTGTCACATAAACCGTTCAATTTACGTGACAAATTAATACTCGGAAACATAAAATTAGATTTATATACAAAACCAATTAACTATATTAACGATTATTAGAGAAGGGCAATACGGTAAAATCACGTATAAAGCGCCGACCCTCAACCTTACTCTTTCCTTTATCCACCATCTATTTAAAATAAAATTGTTATATAAAAAAATTATTACACACTAAGAGCTTGGAAAAAAAAACTACAACGATATTACAATGAACGCTTATATGATGTTGACAATTAATATTTTCTATAAATATTTATGATGTCGATGATTTCATTATATGCCTACAAACTCATTATCGGCGAAAATTTAAGATGTAACATTCACACCGAACTTAGTTTAAATTGTCCTAAAATGTTATTCTATTTATTTCCGTACATGTTTGTCGTATACTTATGTTCTATATTAAACTTAATAATTCTATATAACTTATTCTATACTTTACTTAGACGTCTAAAACCTTGGCACGAATCAATGCTAATGCTAAGACCTTCTTATCAATATAAAATGAAAAGTAAAAATGATAATTATATTTTTTTAACAGTTTGGGGAATAGAAACTGACGTTCCCTTTGGTTCTGCCCGAAAAGAATCCGATTTTTTTCAACCAATTTTTACTGAACTCGATAAAAAAAATGTTTTCGAGTTTTAAAATTTATGTTCATATATTAAACTTAATAATTCTATATAACTTATTCTATACTTTACTTAGACGTAACATTCACACCGAACTTAGTTTAAATTGTCCTAAAATGTTATTCTATTTATTTCCGTACATGTTTGTCGTATACTTATGTTCTATATTAAACTTAATAATTCTATATAACTTATTCTATACTTTACTTAGACGTCTAAAACCTTGGCACGAATCAATGCTAATGCTAAGACCTTCTTATCAATATAAAATGAAAAGTAAAAATGATAATTATATTTTTTTAACAGTTTGGGGAATAGAAACTGACGTTCCCTTTGGTTCTGCCCGAAAAGAATCCGATTTTTTTCAACCTATTTTTACTGAACTCGATAAAAAAAATGTTTTCGAGTTTTAAAATTTATGTTCATATATTAAACTTAATAATTCTATATAACTTATTCTATACTTTACTTAGACGTAACATTCACATCGAACTTAGTTGAAATTGTCCTAAAAAGTTATTCTATTTATTTCCGTACATGTTTGTCGTATACTTATGTTCATATACTAAATTTAATATCTATATAACTTATTCTATACTTTACTTATATATATAATTCAATACTTACATAACGTATATAACTACAAATGAATAATTACGTATTCTTTACGTTATTCTATACTTAATCTTATATAATTCTATACTTATAATAACGTATACTTATTCTTATTATATACTTATAAACTTATTATATAATATTCTATACTAATTCTATAATTCTATACTTATGGAATATTTTAAAGTAAAAAAATTAACAAACCCCCAAAACGTGAGCCTCACACGTTTTAGAGACCCCTAAAACATGAGATTCTCACGTTTTAGAGACCCCCAAAACGTGAGAGTCCCACGTTTTACACATCCCCAAAATGTGAAAGTTCCACGTTTTAGAGATCCCCACGTTTTATGGATCCCCAAAACGTGAGATTCTCACATTTTCCACCATCTCGTTTTTTTAACCCGGTGTTTCAGATTATTTCCGACATTAATTCAATCCGTTAACTAATCTCTAATCAAGCCGCAATCAGCAAATCGAACTACTTAATATAACGTCCAAAGTCGTAAAACTACGGAGAAACATAATTGCATCCCAATCAATTAAAATGAAATAAATCGACCTAATGGAGAAACTAATTACAAAATTAGAAGATAAATGAGATATAAAACGAAAACCTTACTTGATTGGAACGGTATGACTGATTTCTAGAAAAGCGGATTTTGAAACTAGATGGTTTTGTAGGGTGGTTTAGGAGTGAATGAGAGAGAAGTGAAAATGAATTATGAAGTACGAGAAGGGTCTAAATAAGATTCCCGGGGTTTATGGGGAAACGTGTCACATAAACCGTTAAATCACAAAATCGTGACAAATTTATACTCGGAAACATAAAATTAGATTTACATACAAAACCAATTAATTATATTAATGATTATTAGAGAACGTTAATATGATCCCGGGGTTTATGGGGAAACATGTCTCAAAAAGTGTTAAATTACAAAAACCGTCCCCAATTAATACTCGGAAACATAAAAATTACATTTATATACCCAACCACTTAATTATATTAATGATTATTAGAGAAGGGCAATACGGTAAAATCATGTATAAAGCGCCGACAATCCAGGTGAAACGCCGACGACCCAAATGAATATATCAAACTCTTTTACCTTTAGGAAATAAGGATACTACAAACAATATAAAAGATAAATCTTTTAAAATATAAAAGAGATATCCTATCCTAACTAAGCAAGAAGATTTTGACTCCTAATCAAATTTGCGATAAAGAATAATATCACGTATGACTTTAGGAATATCCACTTGCGTATTGTTGTCCACCAAGCAACTTTCCATAAAAGATAAGAACATCTAATATAAAATATTACTTAAAGCTATGAAACTAGTAGTGGATTCCTAATACTAATTAAATACATGAGAAAGCACAAGTGCTCAATTTGCACAATCTTGTTTACCAAGAAATCTAATTCCAATTAGACTCCTTATTAGTTTAGAAAAAAGACTACTATACAAAATATCTTAAATGTATGCAAATACTAGTAGATTCTTAATCTAGGCAAGAGACTAAGATCTCACGTGTGACTTAAGAATCAATTTTCTAATCACATCGTGAACTCTACTACATTAGGTCGTCCGCATTTCAGCCAGGTCGTCAACGCTTATACGTGATTTTACCTTTTTGCCTTCCATTAGTTATGATTAATAATATAAATTATATCACTTAATAATTCTAATTATTATTTCCCGACTACTTAAAGATTACAGTTTTGCTAATTTTTTACAGTTTTTGAGACACGTGTCGCAATAAAGCTCGGGAATCTTTTTAAAAAATTTCTATATAAACCCTCCTTATTCCTCATAATTCACTTTCACTTCTTTCTCTCTCTAAAATAATTCTTAAAAAAACCATTTTCCAAGTATAAAACCGCTTCCACTTCCATTCCACTTCACTTAATCTTTAGTCAAGTAAGTGTATATCATTTTTTAGTACTTTATTTTGTAAATGATTTTATTTAGGTCGATTAGTTTCATTATAATTGTGATTAAGTTGATAGTTTATGCTCCCGTAACTAGCCTTTGCTTGATTAGTCAATGTATTATGCGTTTTTAGTAGTTACGGTTTGTTGTACTCGATTTTATACATCCTTATTTGTGACTTGGGTACGAAAAAAAACACGTATAAAGGCCTGGGCGTCCAAAATTGACGCCTGACCGACCTATCACACGTCAATTTTTGACGCCCATGTGGCCCGTTGGGCGTTGACACCTGGGGGACCCATCGCGCGTCAATTTTCGACGCCCAACGGGCCACATGGGCGTCAAAAATTGACGCGTGATGGGTCTCCCATGCGTCAATTTTGGACGGCCGACCCATTTTTCGTGATTTTTTTTATTGTTTCGTACGGAAATTATACGACGTTATACGTTACGTAATACGTTTAGTTTGCTTTCATTCTTCAATAAAATACGTATATTTGAGTTACAATTCGTGACTCAGGTGTTACTATTATGAATGTTTAATATTATGATAATACAAAAATGATAATATTATGAAGTTTTAATATTATTAACAATCCGTTTTGTTTAATTTTATTTTTCAATAAATTCGTATATTTAAATTTCAATTCTGGTATCGGCTGTTTCCAAATGCTGCTAATAACATTAATTTTAATATTATTAACAATTAATTTAGTTTTCTTTATCGTGTGAAATTATAAAAAGTAGATGGCTGATAAGGGGAAGGGTAAGGTTGGGGTTAGCCGGGTCGACGGTAGGGTTGTCACGGCTTCTACGCGCGCTAGGGGTAGGGCGCGACAACCACTTACCGTACCACCAGAGGCATCGGCTACCACGGAGCCGCTACAGACATTGGTTGCGCAGGTGGAGGGTAGAAGCTCGTCTGGGGAGGGACACAGTCTTCTGTTCCTCATTTTCGTATCACGCGCGGTGGCCGATCCGTTACTTCGGAGGGTACCGGGAGCGCTGGTGTCCCGAGGCGTCTAGGTCGTTTCATCTGCCGACCTAGATGTGAAGTTCGACGAGAATGAGAGGCAGTACGATCTTCCGGAGGACATCCCACAGCACGCCGAGGAAGAGAAGCCGCAGTCGGATGCTGACACACAGAGAAGCGAAAAGGCCGTTGTTTACAGGAAAGGACCAGGTGGTCGGTTCCAGGGGAATGTTGTCTCTTTGGGCACGAGTGCCGCCAGGGTTCCGCAGGAGAACACTTCCTGGCATCTGCAGGGACCTAGCCCCAGAGGTCCTATCGATCCGTCGGTGATCCCGAGCTTTGGTGGTCAGGTTGCGCGCAGCTTGTTGTCTCAGCCAGGGAGGAAACAGACGATGCCCAAGCCCTATCATCGTCCTAGGCTTTTTAGGGAGTTGGGTCCTTATGATGTTCTTCCGCACATAGTGGCTGCCGTCTGAGAGTCTGATCTGATGCATCTACAAGCGTGCGTTCTACCCCATTTGAACGCACCGCTTATTACAGCGTTCGTCGATAGGTGGCAGCCGGATACGAACACATTCCACATGTCGTTCGGGGAGATGACTATTATGGTGCACGAAGTCGCTAGGATCTTAGGGCTCCCTATCGAGCGTGAGTCGTGCGTGGTTCGTAACGATACGGGGGGACTAGCTGATAAGATGGCCGCTGTGGGGAACTTCTTCGACCGGAGTGATGAGCAGTTGATCGCCTCCCAATCGGATCGGTCGTTAACGAAGGACGGGGGATCAAACGATATTTATAAGACTCGAGATGACACAAAAACTAACAAGTATTCGTGGTAAGTCGAGGTCGGTCCACAGGGAACGGAGTGTGTGAGCAAGTTTAAAGTGACGTGTTTGATGTCTAAAAGGGGGGTTTCTAAAGGTCGAGTCTACGCTAGAGAAATAACTACGAGAATAGCTAGGGGTAATCAATCTAGGGAAAGGCGTTAGGGGAAAGTCGGGATTCAGAACATGGGGTCTAAGAAGGTCGGGATCGAGTTTTTGTTGCAACATTGATAAAGGGAGAAAGCCACCTTTCGGTTTCTTCACCCAACCCACCTAAAAACCCGCTTTTGCGGCGAAGAAGGGTAAGTCTCTAGTTGTGGTAATTTCTACCCCGAGTTTCCCCATATTGATAGAAACGAGTCAAGGTCGGTCTAGTTGGCCGGACTAAAACAACAATGACACAACAACCACAAGCAAGATAAACCAACAAGCAAGCAACCCACCAATACCCCTAAATTCAAATAATCCAAGTCCTCATCCATAAACCCCCAACAAGAAATCTACTCACTAATCATAATGGAAGATAACAAAACATTAACTAAGGAAAAACTACTACAACATGCATAATAATTAGATCTAAGAAAACTAACTACAAGATGATGAGAAAACTATGATCTAACAATTACCCACTAAACAATGAAACTACCAAATTAATCTAGAGAATAGTCTAGAACAACATGAACAAAATCTAGAGATACTAACAACACTAAGATGATCTAAACAAGACAATAATGAGAAAACTAAATTAAATCTAAACTAGAGATTAGAGAGTGGAAAGAAATGTACCAACTATGAAGATCTAGAAGAAATAAGAAGATTGCATGAATAAAGATTGAATCTTTGATGGAGAAGATGAAGAACTTGTCACTAATCCTTCAATAAACCCAACAAATCTTCAATAAAACTTGAATAATCTTCTACAAACTTGTAATCTAGAGAATTGATGATGGAAACTAAGTAGATCTACTACTAATTACTATGTAAACTACTAGATTTTTAGAGAATTACTAGGAATATTACTAGATTGTTCTACTAAATGGATGTGTAACTACACTAATGGTGGATGATGGATGCTAATACTACTCTAATGGAGGATGCCTTGGGCAACAATTTAGGGTAACAAATATATAGTACTCCCTCTGAGTTCCTATTTTTGTCCCACTTTGAGTTTGATTTTTGTCCCATTTTCCATTTATGGAAATAATTTATCACTCAACATTACCATTCTACCCTTACTCTTATTCACTTATTACATTACATACCCTTAATTATACCTACCAAAACACACAAATTTACCCTAATTAATCTACCCACCCCCACAATTAACTTCACCCTAAACTAATTACTAACCCATGACTTATCAGTCACCCATTTACTCCCTCGACATATATCCCCAATTCCCCTAACCCTAATTCCCAATTCTTCAAGATCTTCATCTCTGCCAACACAACCTTAACCCTAAATCGCGCCTCTTTCATCACAAATCCCCCTTCCTTCGTCATCAACAACCTCTTTCTCACCATGAAACCCCTAAGACTCCTCGCTCTTTCGTTTGTCGACCTTTGTCGTCCCTCTGTCGTCCTTTGCCGACGCGGATCTGGGTTCCTCTTTCATCAAATTGGTAAATGGACCATGTTTGTTCAACATGGAAAGCATAACTCCTCTAGAATACACTGGAGATGACACTGGAGAGGAGCCGATGATGGAATCGTACGCTTTGTTCTTGACTCTGTGTTGCCTGATGGAGAAGAGAAGAGGACGAAGGGCGTTGGAGACTAATGAAGGAAAGTGTTTGTGGTTAGAGGAAAAATCCCATTATTGGCCCTTATTCAAGCCCAAAGACGCAGTTTAGGGAAGGTTTATCCCTAGATCTAACCGTTATGCCCTCTTATTTGGAGTTATCTCTGATGTTATGTTCTGAATTAATGTTTGTTGTTTCTGCTGATTTTGTTACTGTCAATCTATGCCTGTGTTGGTTGTGATTTCGAATTGGTTGGGTTTAGGGTTTTTTTGCACTAGTGATGAATTTTAAAAATTTACGAGGTCCACCATTATCGGGATTCATTATGTGCCGCCATACATCGGTATTTTGTTCCCGGTGTTTATGATGAGGCATGTAATAAATTCAATACCCAGTGAAGTGTAAACTGAGGGTATGCGGTTGTCGGTTGCTTTACGTTCCGTTGAATTTGTCATGTTCACACTAATTGTATGACCCATTTTCATTGCTGAAATTCATTTACAAAATAAAAACGTTAGCAGCCCACGAAAATATGAAATACAAAGAGCCAAGTCTACCTACTAATATACCAAAAGAACACTAATGCAAATTTTCTTGTTGTCCTCTATTGGAGTTGTTGTTTCTGCTGCTACAACACCACTTTGCTGTAAATATGATCAAAATGTGATGCATTCTTGTTTCATTTTCATGTCACCATTTGCTGTTGTTCTTCCTGCCTAAAATCGATGTATTGGCTGCTCCTGTTTCTGCATAGTGTTTAATATTGCTCACCCATGATTAAGTTGTGAAATCCCAAATCTCATTATTTGGGGCATCTACAACTTGTGGTTCTTCTGATAATGTTTCTACCTCCCTCATTTGTGTTACGTATGCCTTCAAATCAGTAAGAATTGGAGTGTCAACTAAATTTTGCGCATGTTGAACACAATTCGTAACTAAATCCACGTCCACACTCAAGTATTCGGGGAGTAATCCTTGAGCAGCTAAGGTTGACTTGTGCATATGAGGCAACTTGTAGTTGTTGTCACCGCGTTTTTTCATTATCTCTACCATAACCGCTTGCAAAGTTATGAACACGTATTTGAGCTTCATTATTTCTAGCTTATTGAATGCATTATTAACAGCCACAAGTATGTCGTCAATTTTGTATGCATTTGTCTCAGAATGCAAAGATTGTATTGCTCTAAAAAAAACCAAGTCTAAGACATTCAAATCTGGTGAATTAGGAGGCTGACATTGTAGTTGGATATTAAAACCATCAGAACTAGCGGCTAACCTAAAGTCGACATCTAAGTTATCTATATGTGGCCTTGCATTGTCTTGTTGAATGATAATGTCCTTGCTCCTACAAGAAGGCCACTTGGTCTTTATTGCGGGTATAATGTCTCTAATGAGACATTCCTTGATTACTAACTTGTTGACACTGTCAATTGGTTTGGTGACAAGTGTACCGACTGCCCTGTTCTTTGAATTCCTTTGAGCTGGAATCTGTGTAATAAAAGGAAAAATTCCTATTTTCCCATCAAAAACAATCTCGTCATTAGCCGAGTAATGTGGCCTAGCAACCGCACACATAAACATGATTTTTGGAATGAAATTTTTGGATTGAACTGTTCTATGGGGTTCAGATTCTGATTCTTGGAGGTAGTACCTTTGTGAGACCTTTGTTAATTGAAACCATTTTTCATCTATATGCACCATGTTTGTTTGGTCTTTAAATTTAATTTCTTTGCATATGTCATCAAAACAAAGTTGACTAAGGCAACACAATAACCTGTTTTGCTTGTTCTTGTCTGTCAAACCGGGTTTAAGGGCGTTTGTGTGACTCTTGATGACCTTGTTTGATACCCACTTTGCGACCTTTGTCTGGCTCACTCCCATTTGTGCAGCCACCTTTCTTTGTGTGGTCCTATCTTTTAGCATGATGGACTTGAACTTGTCCTCGTCAAATGTGACGGTTGGACGACCCGCTTTGCCTTTGAGTTTGCTGTTTACGTTGATTTGAATACCGTCGTGCAGCTGTTTTTTGGCAGTATTCCATAAACGTGTAACCGTTTTTCGGCAGCACCCGAATTCAGCAGCTATGTCATTTATTCACCCCCGTCTCAGCTTGTCGTCTTTGTTAGATGAACGAATGAGTATTTGTACAATGCGTGCTCTCTCATCATCGCGTAAATTTCTCGTCTTCATGATATTCCTAACTAATGATGAGTGAGCATATCTGCAATTAATGTGTTGTTTGGTGTTTTTGTTATGCAATAAATGTGGGTAAGAATAAATAATGGTGAATGTATATATAGGTGGACTTGGCTCTTAAATTTCACCCCAAAATTAATTTGAATTTTGGTTATTGAAGGTTGTTTGACAGCCTGAATGATCTAGGCTGAAAATTTGACTTTGGCGCCAAAATTTTCTTTTTGGCACCAACATTGTAAATGGATTACAGCTATTTGTGTGGGTTTGCAATTTTGGTGTTACTATGGCAGGTTCAACATGGATCGTATGAGAAAAATCGGACCGTTCTCGAGGGACTCGTAAAATTTTTGAAGTGCTCAACATGCGACCCTTGAATATCCAACTAAGTAATCTCAGCGACTTGTATTTTGTAACCCGGAAATGTAACTCGAGGAACTACGTCTACGTTATTTTTTCCGTTAAATAAAATTGTAACCTGGAAATTTATTTTCACATTAATGTACTGTATTGTAATTACATGGTAATCATTTTGGTTTTGATGGATACTCTAAATTACTCTTCCCTAATTACATTTATCTCTCTTACTTTATCATTTCACTTTTTCACTTTTAATAATATAATATTCATTCCTTATTTTCCACCCTAAATCTCTTTGGGACTAATATAGGAACTCGGAGGGAGTAATTCTTAATGGGTCTTCTTAACCTAAAGCCCAAATCCAACTCTTGCTTCATTAGTGAGACAATCATCCTCTGTGTCTTCATAGGATGAAACTTTGCCCTGCGGTCTTGCGTAATAATCCCACAGGGTGAAAATTTCGCCCGGTGAGATTTTCTTCATTTTTAGCGTTTTTCAGCACATCTTTCCATCGGGCGAAATTTCACCCGGTGGGTGAAATTTCGCCCGGTCAGTTTCGCCCGGTGGGAAGTCTCGGAAAATCTTCAGGGAGGCGTTCTACCGTCGGGTGAAATTTCGCCCGGTGGTGTCTCACCGGGTGAAATTTTGCCCGGTCATTCTGCTGGCCTCTTTCCTTGTCTCATTCTTCGTTGATTGATTGGATGGCTTTAAACTTTAAGTTGTGTGCTTTGCTCTTTGAACGGTATTCCCTTCTCTTGTGCTCGTGAAAGCTCGATCGTGATTTCGGTGCCAAATCCTATCAAAATTGATAGAAAAACTACCAAAAACACGTAAAACGCACAAGAGGGACGCTAATGCGAGAAGTACACAAAATATGGCGATAATCGCACTCTAAACTCGCAAAACGAGTCTAAATGAGGGGGAAAATGGTCTAAATTTAGCACACAATAGCAGTTGAAATTGCCCATGCCTGGAGCGTCTGCACCAATTTACAGGAGCAAGCGATGCTCATCGGGGGGTCGCAACAGGCAGTACATACGTCCTTTTAAATATTTATTGACGGACCTTTTTATTGTCGTATATTAATGTCGTTCATTTTTTCAGGTCGCAGTTTCGTTATCCAGCGCTTCACCGCAGCCCAGCACTTTCAGGATGATCCAGATGCCCGGCTTGCGTACTTCAACCAGTTGTTCGAGTCCTTCGATCCCATTCTACCACACCCGGGTGACCGCCCATCCAGACCCCAGGGGAAACGAGGTCGTCGTTGATCGATTAGTGGTTATTTGTAATTTGTTCAGTTTTGGATTGTAACGGATTTTATGTCCTGTTAAATGCTCGTTTCTTGTTCATCTTCGGATGATTCAGATGATTTGTATTGTTTATCAGTACACTTAGACTTTCGGTATGAAATTTATGTTTTCATCAATCACAACTTCGACGCGCAAAATTACTATAACCAGAATTAATTGTACGACAACCTACTAAGTAAATAATAGTAAAATAATTTACTAAAATATAAACAAATATACGACACTGTACGAAGTATAAACAAAACTAGTACACAAAACTGTACTAAGTATACACAAAATATACAAAAATATACAACACTGAACTACAAAACGTACTAAATATACAACACTGTACTAAGTAAATAATTTACATGCGTAGTTTACATTTTTAGTAATCGAAGGGGTTGAAATCAAAAAACTGAGCCACTGTCGTGTAACCTTGGTCGTCCTCGTCTGGGATATTGATATGGTTGTCCCCACCCCCTTGGTCACCGTAATTCGGAGGCGGCGGGAAGTACTCCTCCCACTGCTCCTTCCACTTGTTTAGACGCGCCTGAAAAATGGAAGGATAATGTATCGTGGTACCGTCATGCCCGTTTTTCCACAAGAGATGCATGGGAGGCATCAGACAATCGTCTTACATTCTCAACCTAATCCAGTGACCTAACCCATCATCAATGTGCATTATCCACATTACGCCAAATGGTACATGGTTACCTGACATGGTTCGCAATGGGTAATAGGTGACACACTCCAAGTTAGACGATAGTCGACATATAACCAGTTGTTGATTGTGTCAAAACCGAATAAATCAAGGTCGTGGAGATAATGCGCTTGGCCCACCGAACATGGGCACATTGTACCTATACGATGCATGGCCACCTGAACACCTCCATCATTGTAGGACGAGTAGACAAGTCCATATAGGGGAGACTGAATATGCTCCCACAATGTCATCCTCTGCCGAGTAAAACTGGATTGGTCTCAATAAACCGGATGGGACATGACACGGAATCCACAATGCCCGTCCCCAGTAAAATTTATCTAGTTCAGAAGATAACGGTGCATGAAACCAACAAGGTGATCATGGTAAGGGAACGAGCCTGTCATGTAGTGATCATGGTAAGGGAACGAGCCTGTCATGTAGTTAAGATCTAGGGGTGCGTTTGGCACACCTTTCCATGTGCCTGTTGTTGACTCGGTGCAGGTAGGCGCCGACCGGTGCTCTTGGTCGACTGACTGTTCCCAGGTGGTGACATACGGGTAGTCCTGGCCGACTTACTCGGAGTGGTTGACTTATCAGTGGTGCGGAACTTCCTTCCTGCATGTTCCAATCCGATGAAAAGCCTCCCCATCCCCGATGGTTTCCTGGGCTTCGGGTTTGGAGAAGGGTCGACTAAGCCTGATTCCTCGGGATGTAATGCCGAACTGAGCACGTCAATGTAATGTTGCCATATACTTGGACCGCTCTGACGAATCTCGCCAATCAACCCGTCCAGCTGGAAACTATTGTTGACGGGCATAGTTTCTTCCCCGTTGTAGTCGAGCATCCTCCAAAACACATGCACATCGGTCAGCTGCACCCGAGAACTCTGCGCCAGCATCCCGGTGTTGTGTGCCAAATTTGGACCGTTTTCCCTCCCATTTAGACCTGTTTTTCCTCCGTTTTGCGAGACCTGAGCGCGATTATCGCCGTATTTTGAGTAATTCTCGCATTAGTGTCTCTCTTTTGCATTTTACGTGGTTTTGGTAGTTTTCTGTCTATTTTGATAGGATTTTTGACCGAAAAAGTGTATGAGCTTCTACGAGCTTAAGAGAGATACGGTCCAAAGAGCAAAGCACACAACCGAAAGTTCAAGTAATCCAATTTATCGACGAAGAAAAAGACCGAAATTGAAGAGGAGTTTCACCGGGCAAAATTTCACCCGACGACATTTTCCATTCCCGAAGATTTTCATGGTGAGACATGACCGGGCGAAACGACCGGGCGAAATTTCGCCCAGCGGGTGAAATTTCGCCCGATGAAGAAAAACGCCAAAAATGACGATCTGAGAAGAAAATCTCACCGGGTGAAATTTCACCCGGTGGTGCCAATGTCGTCAACCGCAGGGTGAAGTTGTACCCCATGAAGATGCAAAGGGTGAAGGTCTAGCTTAATGAAGAAGGATTGGATTATGGGCTTAAGTAGTGTGACCCATTAAGAGTTAGTATATATATCAACCCTAGGGTTTTGTGCCACTCATCATAAGTAGAGTGTTAATTAGTGCCTCTTTCGGTTAGAGTAGGGGAACTCCATAGTAGTAGTAGTAGTAGTTCACATAGTAAAACTCCACTAAATTTAGTAAAACTCTCTTAGTTTAGTTTAGATCTATTATTAGTTTATAATCAAGTTTCCATCTTTAGTTGAAGATTGTGTTTATATTGAAGATTCAAGGGTTTTGCAAGGGTTTAGTGACAAGATCTTTGTATTATTTCTTGAAGCTTCATCATTTATGTTAATCTTCATCTTCCTCCTTAGTCTCCTCCATAATTGGTAGTTTCTTTCTTCTCCTTTTCTTCATTAATTAGTTTAATCTTTAGTTTCTTGTTAATCTTCATGTTAGTGTAGTTTTCCTTTGTTTGTTTATCTCTCTCCTTAGTTTATTTCTCCTTAGATTGTTTTTCCATAGTTAGTGCTGTTTTGTTAGTGTAGTTTCTTTTATTGTGTTAGATTAGTTATTTCTCCTCTAGTTTAATCATGTTTAGTCTTTCTCCTAGCCTCCTTAGTGTTAGTTTTATTATGAGTAGTGAGTAGATTTTAGTTAGGGGGCTAGGGGAGGAGGAATTCTAGGAAAAAAATTTATCTTGTGAAATTATTGCATTTGAGGGTGATATTGTCTTGATGGTATTGTTGTGTTTTGTTTGACTTAGCTTGATCACCTAGGGCCCTAGGCTGACTTGACTCACTCGGACCAATATAGGGAAACTCGGGGTTTGGGTAATTCCGTCTAGAGACCTTAGTTTATTCGTCGCGAAAGCGGGCTTAGACTTGGCCGGTAGCTTAGGGAAACCGAAAGGTGGAACCTCCCTTATACACCTTGTGATAATTCTTGCAACGTTATACTTTTATCTTGTTTTCCGACTCCCCGACTCTCCCTAACGCCTTTCCCAATATTGTTTCTAGCTTTAGTATTATTGTTGCTCTCCTTAGTTCCGTAGCTCATTTAGATAGTCTAGTTTCTCTCGACCAAAACTCCCCCCTTCTCTACCCCAATCACTTTGAAACTTAGACTTGATCGACTACACCTCGACCGTCCCTGTGGATCGATCCCCGACTTACCACTACTACGTAGTAGTATTTCGGAGTTTATAAATATTGTTTGACCGCGTTTGATAGGCGACAATCGGATGTGCATCAAAATGGCGCCATTGCCGGGGACGGTGATTAGTTAATCAAGTTTTAGTTTATTGTGTTTGGATAATTGTTTTTCTTTCCTCCTACCCTAGTACCATTAGGTGCTAGGAGGACTCATTGTTTGTTGAGTTTTTGCTAGGTATACTTTTGATTTAGGTTGCTTGATCCCCATTCGGAGAGCAAGTCGCTTGGAAATATTGTGACCAAATCAATTACTTGATATTGTCATCTTCCACCAATTTCATCATTTCTCAACACCCCATCTTTGAACAACATCCAAGGATTCAAGTATGGCTACACTTGGGTCCCATTCTCAACCATCTATTGAAGATATTTCTTCACCCATCTTCATTGGAGCCATCCCAGAGAGTTTCGAGCTTAAACCTTCCATCATCAATTTGATTCAACAACAAACTTTTCGAGGATTGCCGTATGAAGATGTGATAGAGCATGTTTGCCTTTTCAAGGAAAGTCTTATTGGTGTCAAGCTTGAAGATGTCACCGAGTGCCAACTACGTCGGATCCTTTTTCCTCGTACCTTGCGTAGTGGAGCAAGGAGATGGATTAAAAGTTTCCCCAACAATACTTTTCGCACTTGGGAGCAATTGTGCAACACCTTCCTCGAAAAATACTACCCACCATCCAAGACCAACAAATTCCGAAGAGAAATTCAAACATTCCAACAACAAGAAAATGAAAGCATAGGTAAAGCCTGGGACCGATTTCAAACATTGCAAAGGAAATGTCCGCACCACGGCATCCCTAGTTGGCTTCTACTTCATATTTTCTTCCACTCGTTATTGGACAACGCCAAAGAAAATGTCAATGCGGCGGCAAAAGGCGATTTCTTTTTGTTAAATGAAATCGAATCTAGAAAACTCATTGAAAGGATAGCCAAGAATGATGAATACTCCGAAAATGATCAATATGAAGAGCTAAGTGGTGAGTCAACATCGTCAACCGAAAGGAGAACCGATCTTGAAGCTAAGGTAGAGGAGTTGGTCAAGCAATTTGAAGCGTATGTTGCTAGAGCCAATTCTCCACCCAAGACTAGAACATCTCCAAAAAGATCGACTCCACCAAGAAGGGTAAGTTCACCAAGACGATCATCTATTTCACCACCTAAATTGTATCGCATCGAGATTCCATGTGATCATTGTGGGAGATATGACCACGATTTCGAATTGTGTATGAGGAAGGAGAGTGCTTATCAAGCCAACACCCAAAGAACCCATGAAAAATCTCAAACGAACAATCCTAATTTGGGGACGGGATTTTATTCCGTGCCTACTCAAGGATCATATCCTTTTTCAAGAGCCCCCAATCAAAGGGTTTATCCTAATTCACATGGTTTCTATTATCAACCGAGACCTCCTCACACAAATCAATTCAATTAAGGTTATTCTTATTCTCAAGGACCACCTCGACCAAGCTATGATCCTCCATTTGGAACCTATCCTCCATATAATCAAGGTCCTCCAAGGCATTTTCAAGGTAACTTTCAACCCCTTTATGACATTCAACAAACAATCAATTTTCTATTGAAAGAAAATGCGTCAAATCAAGCTAGACTTGAAGCTTTAGAGGCACGTTCCGCCTCGCAAGCTCGATCTTCTCAAGAGTCGACCAATTCTTCCAATAATGCATCTGTGAATGCAATTAAGGTAATGAGCATAAAGAAACCGGTGAAACCCTTGACCCACAAACTACATCTCATCCCTCAATCAATGAATCCGATGAGAAAGTGGTCAAGGACGTAACCGAAAGACCAAGAAGAGATCCATCAAAGTACCTTGTAGGAGACACTGCGTACGTTATTGAACAAATTCCCATAGAGGACACAAATCTAGTGTCTAGGATCGAAGTGCCCCCCTTGAATGACAAGTAACTAATCCCATTCAATAACCAAGCTTTGGGCATGATAACCTTCACCGATCCTATCGAGAATATTGATACAAGCCCTTCCATGCCCACACCGTCCGACTATATCCGTGACATTATTATGAAACCCACCGATAGGAAGGAGCTCCCTATCCCCCAAGAATCACCCCAAAAGTCACCATACCTACCAAGCTTGGTGACCCCGGTAGCTTCTGCATACCTTGTTCGATCGACAATGTAGAGATACATCGAGCGTTATGTGATCTTGGGGCGGATATTAGCCTTATGCCATTGATCATTGCTCAGACAATCAATATTCCAAGGATGGTACACTTCCCGCTTAACGTTCAGATGGCCGATGGTACTACGAAAGCGCCAATTAGGTTAACACGAAATCTTATGGTTAAGGTAGGTCCTTTATACATACCCACCGATTTCGTGGTCCTTGAAATGCCCATTGAAGAACACAATCCTATCTTACTAGGGCGACCTTTCCTAGCAACCGGCGGAGTGATTATCGATGTAAAAAAGGGGAAATTATCTTTTAATGTTGGTAATAGCACCGTTCAATTTGTATTACCCGCTTTCTTGCCAAATATCCCTTTTGGAAAGGAATTGTGGGACCATATGGTGGAAATACCAACCGATGACGAATTTCTAGCACAAGATAATTACCAACGTCCTAATCCATTGAACCTTGCGCCGACATTTGACTATGCCACCGGGGAACCATCCGAAGAAGATGTCCACTATAATGATAGTGATGATGATGACGTTTTTCTTATACTTGGTCAAGCCTCCGAAGAAGAAGTTTTAAATGAGTGGGGTATGCTACCGGACGTAGCTCGCCTTATGGGGTTGCCAAGGCCAAGAAGAGAACATATGGTTGGTGGCGTTATCTTCAAGAACAAGAAACGTGGTACTTCGGGTTGCTTTTCAAGCAACCCCGATTAAACTCAAACAATTCAATTCGGTTTGGTGGTGTCCATAATAACCACCTTGTAAATATTTGTATATTCTTTTTCTTCTTTTATTCTCTTTGGACAATAGCTCTTGAATTTTTTTTTTGGAGCGTGTTTGGTACCAGCAGGGATTGTGAAGATTTCTTTTGGAATTTTTGGGTTGCGCTATGAATTTTGAGAGTTTTTCTCCATGTAGCTAATACATGGGTCGAGAGGATTAATTTTATTGAAGAGTTAAGGATGAATTGGGCCAAGTCGAAGAGATTTTTCGTAGCAAAGACTTATTTTGAAGTGGATTATTTTACCGGGTGAAACTTCACCCAATGGCAACTTTGCTCGAATTAGGGGAATTGACGCAAAATTCGTCGGGCAAAAATTTCACCCAGGCGAAATTTCGTCCTACGGTAAAAAAATTTGCGACTTGAAAATTGACGGAAATATGACCGGGTGAAATTTCACCCGGTGAGATCTCACCGGGCGAAATTTCACCCGGTGGTGAAACTGTGCGGAAATGACGAGTTTCAACCCGAACACCGTCGGGCGAAATTTCGCCCAATGGTGACCACCGGGCGAAATAACACCCCGCGGCATATACCCAGCCAACCCACTGTTACCCATCCTCATAATCTACCTTTCCTCTCTCTCTCCTCAACCAAACCCCAAAAACCCCAAAACCAACCCCAAATCCTCCACCTTAAACCACCTCTAATCCCTCCATTTCTCCACCAAATTTCAATTAAATTTTATATTCCTCATCCCTATCACATTTCTACCACTTTCTTGGAGTTTGTTTTCAGAAATTGTCCCAAATCCGACAAACCCCAAACCGAGATCGTCATCACCATATTTGTCAAATTCAAGCTACAAGGATGAGGAGGGTAAAGCAAATGGCAAGGAAACAGATTTATTCAATGCTTAATCAAAATTCGGGGTCAACATCATCCTCTAGATCGGAGGAGACGGCCGCGGCTCGAGACGAATCTGTCTCGATGCCCGTTCAGACGCAAGGCTCAATCCCGCGCGAACAACCTGTTCCGCTAGAGGTACGTTACCCTAAAATTCGTCGTAATTTTTGTCATGCTGAATCTGGTATCTATTTTGCTAAAAAAGCTCATCATGATAAATGTAAGAAATTTTGGGTCTGTCGTCTCGAGCCGACTCGTTGGGCGGCTCGAGATGTACTTGAGCGCATGGGCATAGAACCGCAGGTACAAGCAATCTGCCGAAGCCTTGGTCTCATCAAATTTTATGCCTCCGAGGAGGAAACTTTTCAGAAGTTGACGTGCGAGTTTTTCGCAACTTTCAAGCTAAGTGGTGACGATAATGCCACTGTCTCGTTTCAGCTGCGAGAAACTTTGTACGTCCTTAACTTGAGGGACTTGGGTGCACTGCTTGGTTTACCTTCTTCGATCCTTAGAAGGCCTCGGGCGGGGCGGACTCGGGACGATAAATTCGGCCGAGATCGATTTTGGTTTAAAATAGCCCGCCAGAGGACTTTCAAGGGAGGAAAGATGCGTTCTTTCTATATTCGAAACCCCATCCTTCGGTATTTGGCACGTATCATAGCCAACTCATTTCTGTCAAGCTATGATACGCACCATAACTGTAGTGCTACAGCTGTACAGCTGTTGGAGGATGCGGTTTTGAACAGAGGCCCGTCAATTGATATGTCTGAGGCCTTAGCTACTCATTTTGCCCAGGTTGCGAAGGGCAGCCGCAAGAAAATTTCTTGTGGCGGTATTGTAACAATGTTAGCTAAAGCCTTGGGCATCGATTTTAGCGATTTGGCACCAGTTGGCGGGGCAGGAATTTATATAGATGAGGTTTATTGTTCTTTCCTTGTGTGGCCCCAGAAAGGGGGTTATAACAGTTTGTTCTTGTATAAGATTACTCATGCCTAGCCCCGAATGGGTTAGGCTAGATATTGAAGAGAACTTCGGCATGCCGAAGAGGTCTGGGGAATACATTCGGGATAACACCCGAGGTAAGTTTTATATAGTTCAATACCCCGAAAGACCTTTAGATTATGGCGACGATGATATTGAGGTCGTAGACGTGTCGGAGGAGGAACCGGAGGTTGAAACCTCTCGGGATGAGGGTCATAGAACTTTGCCGTCATCATTACATGCACCCTCTTCCTCCCATCAGACCGAACCCCAGACCTCACAGTTTTTCACACCCAACTTTGAACCACACAGACACTCCACGTTCACCCAGTCTACCCCAGGTTTTCAGTAGGACGTTAACATGAGTCCTCCACGACACTCCTCGTTCTTCGGATCGGAGGACTTTTATAACCAGTGGGGGGAAGTTTATGACCGAACACGTCAGACTTGGGAGAACTCGACCACCTCACTGAACTTGGACCAGGACGCCTATAACGTAGCCCGGGATGTGCGCGATACTGCGCATAGTTCATACACGTACTCTAGGGAAGGCTTTGAGTTCGCCCGAAGTAGTTTTGAGATGGCTAGGGACGCTACTAGGGATGCCCAAGCAGCGAGGTTGGCTTGGCGGCGGAGGAGAACCAAAGGACGTTGCAACAGCAACAGACTTATTTTGATCGACTTTTCGGTGTGCCTCCGCCAGGGTCTTACTACCCGCCACCTTGTCCCCCGGGTCCGATGTGAGTGGTCGAGTGTCGTCAGTGTTAGTGTGGGGGTGTTGGATGTCAGTCGTCAGTTGTCAGTAATCTGTTCTCTGATCTTAGTAATTTCTGTCAGTCCTTGCAGCGCCAATTTTTGGCATTTGATAATTGTGGTTGTTGATTGATTTGTAGTTGGTTATTTTGTTGGTTTGGTGAATTGTCAGCCCCTCACGTGGCCCTACTTGGGTCGTTACAAACGTGAGGTTTTATTTGCAGGTACCTTAGGGAAGAAGGACCTGATTGTTGCTCCCGGTCTTAGGTGATTTGATCGCACCAAGACCAATTTGAAAAATCCAAAATTTCTTTTTCTCTTTTAATTTTCCCGATTCGTGCGGAATCCGGGCGGGGTGACGTGATTACACCTACGCCCTTTCTCCACTTATCAATTTTTATTCTTTTTCCTTTTTCTTTTCACCTTCCTTTTATTTTCACTTCTTTTTCTTCATTTTTCATTTTCACTTCTTTTCTTTTTATTCTCTTCATTTTGAAAAAAAATCAAAAATACAAAAACATTTGAAAAATTATCAAAAATCCAAAAACATTTGAAAAATCATAAAAATTCAAAAAAGATTTTCCGTTCTTTTCTCTTTTTATTCTTTTTCGATTCTTCCTCTATTTGTGCATTGGGGACAATGCACAGTTTTAGTGTGGGGGAGGGATCTACTATCCTTTTTTTTCATTTTCCTTTTCATTTTTTCCTTTAAAAAACAAAAACCCAAAATTTTTTCCTTTTTCTCTTCATTTTAGTTTTCATTTCTTTTATTTTTGTTTTTGTGCCACTTGTATTGCCTTGCATTCTCCTTCTTGTAGGTACACTGCCAACCATTTAGCATGGATACTAACTCTTAGGCTTAGCTTATTGTCTTTATTGTTTGGGACGATCCTCTAGGCTTAGCTTAGGAGACGGCATAACACTTACCTACAATGCTTACTAACTCCATGGTTCTCCCTTATCCACTCCATTTATCGTCCCGTTATAGGCATCTCTAGTGGAACTAGACGGACCTTAGTAAATTTTCAATGTTTTTATTGTTTGATTGTCATCCTATTAGGATCTTGTCCATGTCAATTTGTGTTACTAACTTGGTAGTGTTCTCGCTTGTCTTAAGCTCAAATCGGTGCTTTCTCCGCCGTTTTGATGAGGGATTCAGTGATTTACTTTCTCTTTGGTTGCGGCTATTTTTCATGTGTCTTGTTTTACGTGTTTGTGTGTGTGTTAGTCGCAACCCCAGTTTTGAGCAAGCCCCAACTTGCCTTGCATGGAGGTACTCTACCTCATGAGTATTTCGATGTGAGTTGAAGGGACGGAGCGGGCCCGTTAATTGCCCCGTATCGGCTTAGCATAGTCTAGCTTAGTAGTAGTAGTTAATTTCTTTTTGGGTCTTTGCTCGAGGACGAGCAACAGTTTAGTGTGGGGGAATGGTTGTGTGCCAAATTTGGACCGTTTTTCCTCCCATTTAGACCTATTTTTCCTCCGTTTTGCGAGACTTGAGCGCAATTATCGCCGTATTTTGAGTAATTCTCGCATTAGTGTCTCTCTTTTACATTTTACGTGTTTTTGGTAGTTTTCTGTCTATTTTGATAGGATTTTCGACCGAAAACGTGTATGAGCTTCTACGAGCTTAAGAGAGATACGGTCCAAAGAGCAAAGCACACAACCGAAAGTTCAAGTAATCCAATTGATCGACGAAGAAAAAGATCGGAATTGAAGAGGAGTATCACCGGGTGAAATTTCACCCGGTGAGTTAAGCTCACACGCACACGGCAAACTCAGGGATGTCCTCAAAACACAACCGCAGTCGACATACACCCGATCAACCAACTCGTGCATCCTCGTCAGTTCCCCAATCAGCTTCTTCAGCGCCTTACGACTGACCTGGAGTCTCAAGTTCATGAAAAATCAGAGGCAAATTAGATAATCGCTTCTTGAGGGAGTTCTCCAACTTCTTCCTTAGTTTCGACTGCCGATGACCAAGTAGCTTGTCAATCCTCTCGAACAAGCGATCTAAGGTTGTCGTAGCCGTGCAAGAGCCTTCTTCAAGGCCGCATGTGCGAACTCGGCGATGGATGTGGTGGTGTTGCCGAAATAGAGGACTCGATCTATGAACGCGTGATTCCATCCCCTAAGAGTACTATACTAAACATCTGCTATGCATTGCGGAACTCCCGAATGATCCACTTCGTCCTCATATTAGCTCACATCGTTCGCATGTCTGGGATACTGTTAGAATACAAGAAAGGATACCACACTGCTTGCATGAAGGTCGCTGCTCGGTCTTTCTGACCATTAAACCTCTTCAAGGCATGTATTTCCACACACTTCGATATGTGCCTTGTACAGAGCAGGTTCTGGGTCTGCGGATCTGGAAACAAGTTTGGGATTGCCCCCGTCAACGCCAAATCAGAGTCCGTGACAATCACATTCGGTACCTGGTCCCCAATGAGCAGCTTCAACTTACGGAGCACCCAAATTTAGGATAACTTGTCCTAATATCGAAGGAGGGTATAGGCAATCACAAAAGGTTTACCAACGGGTGTTACCCCGACCATCTAAACTAATTTCATATCGTACATGTTCTCTTGTACGTCGCATCCATAGTGACAACGTGAAACCACGTACGAAACATTTTCACGGACTCGGGGTGAGCCATGAATACATGTTTGACCTCGATCGTGATCTCGTTCTCGCTGATGAAATGGACGTACCTCCCCCGACGTGCTAGTACTATCATCTGCTCTATGGCATTCTGACCTTCTCTTGCATGCGCCCTCAATTCGCCCCCATATTATATATCGTCTCAATGGAGGGGCGTGACATCTCCAGGTTTGCCTGATGAAGGCCCTCCATGATTTACGCCGGAGTAAAATGCGCCCGAAGACACGTCATGTACTCTTTCTCAGCATCATCAAGGGCAGCTAGACGTATGTGCCCATCATTATAAACCCGTAACTGGTGATTGTGCATGCCACATGGACCGATTGCTAGAATCCATCGTTTCTTATCGGGCTCTGGCACGCTTTCACCCAGAACTTACAACCGATATTTTGAGACTGTTTGACACCACATCTCGGATTTCTGTTATGGTAGCATTTGAAATAATTCACCCGAAGACGGTTCACAGCTACGTTGCTCTTCGATTTGTTGTTGGCTATCACCAAATTAAATCCGAGAGTCAACGCGATCTCATTAGGTCAGACGTAGCAAAGGGCGGCCCAAAGATAAGCAGCAACGATAGTCGATACGATCGTCACCGAAGTCCTCCTGATACACCTGCATAATATGACGAATTAATTATAAAACTGCCACGAAACACTCGAGCCACGAATTGAAACATAAATATACGTATTAACGGAAAAAAATGAAAACAAACTAAACGTATTTCGTAACGTATAACATCGTATAGTACTCGTACGATTTTATATTAAAAAAATATGCAAAATATCCAAGACATCAAATTTGGACGCCTATTTGGCCGACCAGACGTCCAAAATTGACGCCTGGGAGACCAGGGAGGCGCCAATTTTCGACGCCCAGAGGGCCGGTTGGGCGTCAAAAATTGACGCCTATCGGACCAGCCAGGCGTCAGCTTTTGCCGCCTAACCGGCCCTCTAGGCCTCCCTGGTCTCCTAGGCGTCAATTTTGGACGCCTACTAGGTTTTTCCCGTGTTTGATTAGTATTTTTTTCCCGTGTTTGATTAGTATCCTCTATGCTAAACTAATATACGTTAATATTTACAACGTCATACTAATACATTAACATAAACAACGACATATTAAACGAGAAAAGATTATTAAAAGTAATTAAAATTAAATTAAGAGTGCATTAACCCCTTGTTGCTCCATTTTGTGGAAAGTCAGTTTTTTTTAAGGAAAGTTGGTTTTTTTTAGCAACGTCGGTCTTTTAGGAAAATCGTTTTTTTTTAAAAGAAAAGATGGGTTTTTTTTAAGTGAGAGAAAGAAAGCTAAAATATTGTGAGTGGAGTGTTCTGGTGAGTAGAGGGATTTATATATAACATAACATAATAACGTAACGATTTGAAAAAACCAGCTTTATTAACGTGTTTCATTAACACGATTATACTTTTTAATGTAATTAACAAAGTTAATTGATGTAATTAGGGAAGGGCGTTGTTGTCTTTTCACATTAAAAAGCGCCGACGACCTGGCTGAAATGCCGACGACATGAAACAACACTCATTGTGAATCTTGCTCTCTAAGTAAATTAATATTACCAAAACTCCTAGCAATAAAAGAAATTATTTCTATAAAGAATAAAGTTTTATTTAGGAAATATTTTGACCTTAAATAAAACACAATAGAACATTTTCCAAAACTCAATGGAATATTATTTCCATAAAATATACTCAGAAAAGATATTTTACTAAAACATACTTTTAAGAAATATTTTATCTCTTAAAATTTTGCACGTTATTTCATTCAACACGGATTTTGCCACGGAATCTCGCAGACTGTAACATCTGGAAACCAGACTGTAACATCTGAGATCAGACTGTAACATCTGAAACTCAGACTGTAAAGAACCTACACCTAAAGAACCTACACCCAATAACACGATTCGCGAGATCGGGTCAGCGGGTTCGATTAGAAAGGCTCATGTTATTACACTTTTTCCTTGTCCTTCTAACCATGAAGTGATTATAGCTCTATGTTAGGTATCTTCTTCCAACTATGAAGTGAGTATAGCTTCATGTTAGGTATCTTCTTCCAACTATGAAGTGATTATAGCTCCATGTTAGATGTCTTCTTCTAACTATGGAGTGATTATAGCTCCATGTTAGATATTCTTCTACAAGATTCAACATATTCTTCTATGATCTTCAATGCATGTTTATAATCTTGTGTGTTCTAATATGATTGAGCCTTCTATCCATCTCGATACTTGATTCTTTTTCTCTACTTCTTTACAAGTTTTGATGTAATCTTTCGCAAACTCCAAAGCTTGACTTTTCTCTCACCAAGTACTTAGATATGATCTTCATTTGTCTCCAAACTTAACTTCTCATAATTTCCAAGTCCAACCCTAAAAAGCTTAGCACTAGGCAAACAACAAACCATTGCATGCCACTTCTAATCATCAAAACCAATACACGAGATTGCCATAATAGTAGTTACTAAATTAGTGCAAAACCAATCTCGACTCTACAAATCCTTATGCCATTGCAAATGTGCCCCACATCAGATCATAGAGGACCTAGTTCTGGCGCTCCTATTTTACTCTAGCACCAAAAAAAAGATTTTACTCTATACCCTACCACTATTTATTCATTTAAATGTTTTTTATTAAAATATTTATTCATTTGGCGCTCATTTGAAACTATTTCTCCCCAATGGTTCCATTACATTTTTTTTCTTTTTTTTTAATGTCAGGTACCCTGCCGCTAGTTGAAGTAGCGGCAGGGCCTAAACAAATGAAACCGAAGCTACTGGCTGCGGAGGGGAATATGGGAAGGGAGGTTGCCGCTAGTTGAACTAGCGATTGTGTAGAATTGTATTGAGTTGGCCGCTATTTCAACTAGCGACTGGGCTTATTCTTACGCACTCGAAAGCTGTTTTTTTTTATGCAGTCCAATAAGTTAATACGTGCCTAAAACCTGCAAATAGCACCCCAGAAAACACATTACGATTGCCATCATATGAGCAAACGTCTTCACTTGTTTCAATCATCACTAATAGGCGCAGTAATTCATCCAATAACCAAATCAAACATCTTAATAAAAAGAACCAAATCAAACAAACAAATGAGCAAACCAACCAAATCAAATTTTCAACAACATTGTAACAACAATATCTACATCAACAACATCAAACCAACCATTTCACCAACGCCAAATCCATTGTAATTCAAACACTTAACCAAACTACAACATAAACCTTCATCTTCTTCTTGAACGACCCCTCTTTGGCTTTGCTCGTGAAGACGAACAATCCGGAGTATCTTCTTGTGTGAGTTGACTAGGTCTTCTTTCATGAAAGTCATATCGCGGAGTTTGGTCTGGTTCTTTGAAGACATCATCATGGGCATCGGGTAGGATTAGATGTTCTTTCCCAGTATTTTGCAAAGATTGAAGAGACATTGTTTGCATTGCTTTCAATATTTTCACATCTTATTCATCTCTCTTTGTATTTTTAGCTAGCATGGCGGTAGCTTGTTTATAATTGAAGACACTTGCATGAGCCTACAAAAAAAGGAAGGTGTCACTAACATTAACACGTTAAATCAGGATGAAATGAGGTCATATGAAAAATGCATATAAGATACTTACGAGGTGATGATGGTCGGTAGTGATAGGATAATAGTTGTGGCGTTGTTCATAATTCTCTGTTGCTTGACTAGCGTAGGGGCTTATAAGAAGACGAGTGTGTCTCTTGTACCAAACCATGTACTCATTGGTGTTATCGATAACTCCTTTGTAAGGATCTCCATTGGCAATTGGATTGAGCTTCCGGTTCGTCCACATTTCAATGTAATCCGCATGCACACTTGCATAATCCTTTTGTTTGGCCGTATGATTGAATTCATGCAACCTGACAACAGTATCACAATCCTCCGGCACTGTCGGATGCAAACCGAATTGTCTAACAACTCTACGGGGTAAGTGAAACTCCACCACATCAAAAAATATCAAAGGACCAATAACATACCACTCGTCCATATCTTCACTGCATATCTCTGGGAGATGGCTAAGCACGTACATCGTATAGGGTTGCCAAGTAAACATCGACTCTGTCATGCAATCAAAAGCTTGTCTATATGATACTAAACCAGGTTGATGATCAAGGTATGTGCGCTTAACCATAAGACACTTACATCCCAATGGGTCAACTCCAAGCTCCATTTGAGATCCAATCGGATAAAAAACTCCCGGTTGTGGCTGTAAAATTGGTATAGTCCTTGTTGGCCGTCCAATGGTTATTCGTTCCCAACACCAAAGTTGTAGTAGGACTAAGCATCCACCAATCTCTTGAGCTCCTTTTTTACTAGCTAGACACATGTTTTAGTACAAAAAAGCTAGTACTCCACTCCCCCAACTATAATTATCAATAGTTCTTAAATCAGATAAGAGGGGTAAGTAAAGAAGTGGTACTCGGTTGCCACTTTTATCAGGAAAGAGCACGGTCCCAAAAAGATATAAGAGGTAAGCTCTGACATAGTAATGCAATTGTTGTTCGGTGTATTCTATGGGAAAATTTAGGAACGCTTCCGCTAACCAAGTCGACTTTAAAGATTGACCTTTAAACGCTTCTTGGGGTGGGAAAACGCCTAAGTAATGATGCAATAGTTCGCGATATGGCTGAATAGTTGTACCTGTTATCGGATCACCATCGGCCCTTAATCCTAACAAAACGTTGACATCTTGTAATGTCAACCCCACCTCTCCGAAGGGTAAATGAAAAGTATGTGTTTCTTGTCACCACCTCTCAACTAAAGCAATTATTAAATCAAGATGTAGTGCGACATACTATAACTTATGAATACTGTAAAATTGAGTACCCTTGATGTATTCAACCACAGCCCCGGGTACTTGAAAATGTGTCTTTGCCATTAGATGACTTCTACATGTTAATGGTTTCTCTCCCTGCAAAAAAATTAAGAGTAGAGGTTAAAAACAAAGGTAGTAGTGTAATAATTTCGAGTACTACAGTAATGTTAAGCTAAATACCTTCCCTTCCCAAACATCCTCGCTTCGATGTTCCGCTTGTAGATCTAAGAGTTTAGGATCGTGTGGACCCGGGTCCATTTGATCTAGATTAACAAAATATTGATAATTAGAAAATATAAATATAAACACTTATTTAAGATAACAAATATTAAAAATTAGGACATAAACAATTCATGTAAAAACAAATTAAAAATTACCCTGAAGGGTCCGACGAATTGACTTTTGATGGGCATGAACGTCTATTATGTCTAAGAGTGCCACATAAACTACAAGTAACTGTTCCTTTCACACGCTCATCCATTTCATTACGAATCCGTTTAGATCGAGGTCTTCCGTATTCTCTCCTCTTTGATCCCGTAATAAGAGTTGGTCCAGTCCATTAGTCCTATGATTGCATCAACTAAAAATTTAAAAAATTCGACTTCTAATAACTCTCGTCTGGCACGGGGTTAAAGCTTGCTTTATATGATAAAAGTATTTTTCTGAAGAATAGTAAGGATCAATAGAATATATCCGACAAACCGCCATAAGATGAGAACATGGATAGTGTAGGTTTTGCCACTCATTACACGTACATGTACATGTAGTTAAGTTCAAACTGAAACTATGAGTACGTCGAGCTTCAGTTGTACGAACCTCGTATGTACCCACGTAACGGTCGTACTCAAAAACTTCATGGTGAGCGGCTATCTCATCAAGCGTCTCCAATTTTGATGTCATCTTGTCTCCCTATTTCAAACCACTGGACATTCTATTTCTTGCATGTTCACGCTTTTCGATAAAATATTTGTTGACTCTCATGAAAGTTGCCTTAACAAGAGATTGAATAGGTAGAAATCGCACCCCTTTCAAAACACCATTAAAACACTCACACATATTAGTGGTTTTAAGACCATATCTTTTACCACTATCATGTGCGAGACACCATTTACTTAAAGGAATCTCCGACAAATCTTTCACACCCGGATTTATAAGGCCAATCTTCTCCATACCTTATCAAATTTCAAAATTTGATGCTCCATAGCCGTTATGGTAAATATTTCTTTCAAACAACTATCTTTCCATTTTTTGTTAATATTGGATGCATGATGTCGGATACACCATCTATGATAGGCATGTGGCTCATCCCAACCACTACCCTTCTCATTCATTATTTTTAGGATACCCTTACGTCGATCGGATATTACACATATACCTTGACGAGTTGTTACCAACTCTCTGATACAACCCATAAACCAACTCCAATTCTCATATGTCTCGGATTCCACAATTGCAAATGCTAAGAAAACAATTGTTCGCTTGCATCAACACCCATAGCAATCAACATAACATCTTTGTACACTACAAGAAATACCTCCATTAGCTACCATACGCGCGCGACCAAAACTGTCAGTCGCTCATTTAGCGACTGAAGTAACACGCGCGACCGACATAAGTCACTGGACGAGGAGACGGAGTGGGAAAAATTGACTCCCCGTAGCGACCGATATCGTTCGCTAAAAAAAAGACGTGCGACCGATATCGGTCGCTATGTAGCGACTGAAATAAAAACCGTGCTACCGATATCGGTCGCTACGGAGTCTGAATTTTTTTAAAGCCGCGAGCACCCCCCCCCCCCCCTCCCCCTCTCACAAATCCCATTTCACACTCTCTCTCTCTCTACCCGTCTCCCCCTTCTCTCTAACCCGTCTCCCCCTTCATCCTTCCTTATCATTCCTTCTCCTTTCCTCCATTTTTTCTTAGTTACGGTATGTTTTTTTATCTATACTTAATTTAAATTATTTGTTAATTTTTGCATTTATTGATATAAATAAATTAGTTATTGAGTTAGATGTTTTTATAGTGTAGTGTTGTTGTGGTTGGAGTATTTAGTGTAGTTAGAATGTTAATTGCCCATAGGTTCCCCAATTTGAAATAGGTAGATTGTTAGTATAAAGTTAGGGTTTGTGGTTAATTAGTTGTATGAATTGGGTTGTTTTGATGTGTTAGGAAATTGGAAGTGAAAATACAATTATGCCACTTTAGTGACGTACTTATAAACGGATTAGGTGCAAATATTACTATGTTTAGGTGAACTGAGAATTTTACTAAATATGTGAGTAATGTCTATTAGTAAATTATTTAGAGGAAATAATGTGTATTTGGTTATTGTCTAAATTTTTTTAGATAAAAAATGAAGAGATTTGAACAAAAATGGATGTATGAGGAACGATTTGATAAGAGACGACGTCCCACAACGAAATTTTTGGAGGGTGTTAAATTTTTGGAGGTTCCTTGTGTGAAATGTAAGAACCTCAGATTCTTTGATTTTATTTTGATTAAGAAACATATCATCTCAAATGGATTTTGCCCAAATTATTATTGTTGGATTTGTCATGGTGAGACGTCTGTTGTTGAGGAATCTGAGGTTGAACAGAATGAGGGTGGGTTGAGATGAATGATTGTTGATGTGGCTGAGTGCAATGTGTTTAATGATGAGAGTGTGTATACTAACGACAATGACCAACCAACCCCACAAGAGCCAAACCCACGAGCGAAAGCGTTTTTTGATATGTTAGAGGCTGCGGAGAAGCCATTATATGAAATTTGAAATTTTAGAGAGAGAAAATTTTAGAGAGAGAAATCTTAGGCAGCTGCTTTCTTTGCTTTGCAATGGCTAAGCACAAGAAGCAGATGTCTAGATCTAATAGTAGCAAGGCACATAAATCAAATAATAATTCATCATTTAATAACAAAAAATATAGTAATAATACGGCTCATAATACAAATTCACGAACTGGAAAGAACACACAGCAGCTGAACCAATTTGACGAAGAAAATGAATCTGAGCTGGAGGCTGAAGGCAGTCAAGCAGCTCAAGGGCATTCGATGGAGGAGGTGATTCTGAATGTATTGGAGGAGCAGGGGGAGCAGTAGTGAAATATTATATCACGAAGAGAAGCGGCAACTGGTAATTCTCTTGCGCTTACTCATGAAGATGTTCAAGCTGAGCTCGATTACTGGGCTAAAGCGGTTATGTGCTATGTACTTGGTGCAAATCCTCCTTGGTTTGTGCTTAGTGGATTTTTGCGTCGAAAATGGAAGCAATCTGAGATCGAACAAATTTCATTTCAACCTAATGGGATATGTGTGGTCCGTTTCAAAACTGAAGAAAGAAAAAAAGGAGGTATTAAGGGAAGGGTTTCTTTTCTTTGATAACAAGCCTGCGGTTGTTAAGGATTGGAACCCCAATCTTAAACTGGAAAAATCTGATGTTGCTTCTGTGCCAATATGGATCCGATTCTACAACCTGCCTATGAAGTTTTGGGGCAGTTGAGGTCCCTTTTGATACCCAGTTACCTGATATTGTTAAATTTCAGGATGAGTTGGACATTAGTCATACACAAATTGTACATTATGAGTGGAAGCCAATCAAGTGCAAACTCTGCCAGGGGATAGGACATGATGAGATATTGTGTTATAAGAAGAAAGAGGAGAAAAAGGCTGGGAAGAGGAAGGTGTGGAGGGCTGTTGCAGCAGTAGCAGACCCTGTTGAGGCACCAGATAAAGAGCAAGGGAATTTGCAAACTATAAGGGAAGATGAAACACTAAAAACCCCGATGCCTACACAAGTGGGGAACAATAGTATCACACCTGGGAAGGTTATTACTAAGGTTACTCAGCAAGACAGAGGAGGAATCAGATTTGGTGGTAAATCATTCTTTGAGGTGCTTACTTCTTCAATCCATATGAATAGTTCAGGTGAGATGTTTGGAGGTGTGGAGGGAGATGGTTGTAATGACTAGCATAGGGTTTTGGAACATGAGGGGAATAAATGGTCCTAATAAGCAGAAAGATCTTAATTGGTTTTTGCATAAGAATAATATAGGACTTTTCGGAATAATGGAAACTCGGGTTAGATTGGGGGCTATTAATAAAGTGTTTAGTGGTATTGGTGTCAATTGGAAGTTAATTACTAATACGCATTCAAATGAAGGAGGTAGAGTGTGGGTAATGTGGGATCCCATGGTTTATGATATTCATATTGTGGCCAAGGAGGACCATGTTATTCATGTTCAGGTTCATTTACTTCTGAATGATGATCAATGGAATATGTCTTTCGTGTATGGTTACAATAGAGGCAGTGAACGTAGGGGGTTGTGGGACTCAATCAGGCAGTTTAGGAGGGTGTCTCAGGGGCCCTGGATAGTGGTAGGGGATTTTAATAATGTCCTCCATTTTGATGAGAGAATTGGCAGTGATGTAACGCAGGCTGAGGTTGAGGATTTTCGCAGATGTGTAGATGACTGTGGGATGGAGGAACTACCAGCCACAGGAGCATTTTTTACTTGGAATAACAAACATGAGGAAGGAATCCGAAGGTTTAGCCGTATTGATAGAGCAATGGCTAATGATGCTTGGATAAGGAGTATGCATGTTTGTTGTGTCCAGTTTATGCCTGAGGGTCTATATGATCACTCCCCTTGTGTGATTAAGATAATGAATGATGATTTGAGAAGAAATAGAAGTTTTAAATATTACAATATGTGGGGTAAGGATGCTGAGTTTGAGAAGATTGTGAGGAATACGTGGAATCAGACTATTCCAGGTACCATGATGTTTAAGTTGGCTAGAAAACTCAAGTTGCTTAAACATCCCCTGAGAATTCTCAACAAAGGTTTTGCAAATATAGAGAATGCAGCCCAGGTTGCTCTCCTGGCACTGCAGCAAGCGCAGATGAGAATGCACAGCTCCCCCCTGAATAAGCAGTACCAGGTTGAGGAGGTGGAGTTGGCAAAAGGGTATAGAGAACTAGAGAGGGCTCGAATCAGTTTTTTGGCGCAGCGAGCGAAAGTTAATTGGGCTTTGGATGGAGATGACAACACCAAGTATTTTCACTCTACTATTAAAGCTAGAAGAAGCAGGAATAGAGTGTTTTTGATACAGGATAGACATGGCAGGATGTGCAATGAGCCGGATAGTGTTGAGAAAGCATTCCTTGATTATTATGAGGACTTATTGGGCACGTCAAGACGACCTACAGTACCTATTAGCACACAAGCAGTCCAGCGGGGGAAAGTAGTGCAGCAAGATCAGTGGGAAGGGTTGCTTAAACCAGTATCAGATGATGAAGTGAAGCAGGCTTTATGGGGCATTCCTGAGTTTAAATCCCCTGGACCTGACGGGTATTCAAGTGAATTTTTTAAGGATGGTTTCCACATAGTGGGTGCTGATTTCATCTTGGCTGTGAAAGAATTCTTTCACACGGGCAGGTTGTTGAAACAGATTAATGCAACTATCATTACACTGATTCCTAAAAAGGATAGGCCTGTATCTGTTGCTGATTTCAGACCGATAGCGTGTTGTAATGTTCTGTATAAGTGCATCACCAAACTGATATGTAATAGGCTTATGGAGATACTCCAATCCCTGGTTAGTCAGAATCAAAGTGCGTTCATTAAAGGGAGAGATATAGTGGACAACATATTGATATGTCAGGACATGGTTCGGTTATACAATAGGAAAGGATGCTCTCCGAGGTGTATGATGAAGGTGGATCTTAAGAAGGCTTACGATTCTATTGAGTGGTCTTTCCTTAGACAGATGCTTGAAGCCTTGCAGTTTCCACAAAAAATGATAGGATGGATCATGGAGTGTGTGTGTTCTCCTTCTTATACTTTAGCCCTTAATGGGACCTTATTTGGATACTTTCAGGGAAGGCGAGGTATCAGACAGGGAGATCCGATGTCCCCCCTCCTCTTCATGCTGTGTATGGAGTATTTTACGTGGCTTATGGATGTGGTGACATTACAAACAGGTTTTAGATATCACTCACTTTGCAATCGTATTAAATTGTCTCATCTTTGCTTTGCGGATGACTTGCTGGTTTTCTGTTATGCAAATGTGGAGTCTGTGAGTATTGTTAGCAACACCTTTGGTTGGTTTACACAGTGCTCTGGGATGGAGGTTAATAAGCATAAGTCTGATATAGTTATTAATGGTGTAAGTGGTCATATGAAACAAAGAATTTTGCAGAAGTCTGGATTTAATGAGGGAAGCCTTCCTTTTAAGTATTTAGGGGTACCTATCTCCTATAAGAGACTCTCTTCTAAAGATTGCTCAGTCTTGGTGGATAAGATGGTCAGTAAGATTAGAGGGTGGGGAGCTAAAAGACTAAGCTATGCTGGCAGATTAACGTTAGTCAAAGTTGTACTGTCTCATATTCACTCGTATTGGTGTAGGATTTTTCTGCTTCCAAGTGGGGTTATCAAGAGAATTGAGTGTATATGCAGGAATTACCTTTGGAGTGGGGACGATAGCTACCATAAAGTGCCTTTAATGGCTTGGGAGAAGTGTTGTAGGGAGAAGAAAGTGGGGGGGTCTAGATATTTTGAATGCTGGATTGTGGAATATGGCTAATATTGGCAAATATAATTGGTGGATCCATGAGAAGAAAGATCATTTATGGATTAAATGGGTTGATGCAATTTATTTAAAAGGGAGAAATTGGAACACTTATCAGCCTTCTCAAGCTACTAGTTGGTATTGGAGGAGGATATGTTCTATTAGGAATAAATTTACTCCTTCTATGAGTGAGTGGGATGGAACGGGTTATACTGTGAGGAATGGTTATAAATGGCTCCAGGGGCAGGGGGAAAAATCTTCGTGGTTTCCACTGATTTGGTGTAGGATGGCCGCTCCGAAGCATTCGTTTATAGGATGGTTATTTGCCAACCATAGACTTATGACTAAGGATAGACTATTACAGTTTGGCTTCTTGCAGGATGATACGTGCCTACTATGTGGAACTGAACCTGAAACTGAAATGCATCTTTTTTTTTAGTGTGAGTACTGCAGGAGGTGCCTTGGGCTGCTGCAGGAGTGGACTGGCAGCAGGTTCCCCACTCATGATATTATAGATTGGTGTATTAGCTGGCGGACGAAATCTGGATTGAGGAAGCAGGTCGTTTTTAGTGCTGTTCTCGCTTGTATATACAGGATTTGGCAGGAGAGAAATGTATGCAGGGTGGACATGCGTGTGGTCAGGCCTGAGGTTCTAATTGCTGATGTGCGAAGAATGGTGATTGATAGAGTATCAGCCCGTATACCGCTGATTAATAGTAGGGGTGCTGCAAATTGGCTTAATCAATGTGGAATCATAAGATAGGAGAATACTGTAAAGTGTCGTTATGTGTGCTGATAATTTGGTTTTGGTGATGTACTTAAAAAATAACTCTTTGATGATATTCAATATATTCACATTTTACCAAAAAAAGAGAAGCCATTATATGGAGGGTGTGATGTGACATTGTTAGAAGTCGCGTCTATGGTAGTGACCCTTAAATGTGAGTACAACCTACCGTTTGGGTGCGTAGACGGTGTCGCTGCGTTGATTGAGAAACTCATCCCAAAAGACAACATTATGACCAAAACATTCTACAATACCAAAAAAATTGTTAAAGGTCTTGAACTTCCGCATCAAAAGATCGATGCTTGTCCCGATGGATGTAGTCTGTAGTCTATATTTTGGGCATATTATGGCAATATTATGATGTCAATTTCTAACTTTCTACCTTTGTCTGCAGATATGACGTTGGGCAGAAGACTACGGTTTGGGAGTGGGAGCAGGAACAGGGGGTCCCAGCAGCAGGAGGATCGAGGAGGACCAGCAGGAGAATCAGCTGGAGGACCAGAACGAGGACCAGCAGAACGAGGAGGAGGCGGAAGATGATCAACAACCTGAACAACCACAGCAGGGACCTCACGCGCTTGAATATCGACACGAGGGGCGCCTAAGTATGAGCCCCGATAAGACATGGTGAGACATTACATTATTAGCGACGTCATTTACTGGTTTTCAAACTTTAATCACATTAGCAACTTCATTTTATTTCATTTTTTTGTGAGACATCATCTTATTTCATTCTTTGGTGTAGGTTTCGGGATTGATCGGTGGTGACTGGTGTGACAGACAGTTTCCTGAAAGACTTGACCACTTACTGCACTGGTTGGACCCAGGTGCCTCGGTAGCAGTAGGAGAAGTGGTGGTCCAACTTCAAGGTGCACCAATATTTTTGTTTTATTAATTAACTTTTAATGTTTACGAATTACTAATACACTAACAACAAACGATCTTGCAGATGAAACACTATTGGAACCCCAGTCTCGAGGTGGCGGCGAGAGACAGATACATGGACGTCGCAAAGCCAAGGTACAAGGACAACATGTGGAAGTTGGCGCGCAAGGGAAGGACACACAAATGCCTTAAAGGTTTGATTACTCAATTAGTGTTCGTACTTGAATAGAAAGTTGTATATATCTTACGGATCTCTTCATATGAATTGTAGGTGAAGCCATTGAACAGTTCGAAAAATCCCGCTCCAACCCGAAGTTCATTAAGAGATCCGTCCAGGCAAAGAAGAACGAGAGGCGGGGAGGAGACCCCGAGGGGGATGCGGAGGCCACCCACTACGGTGGGTCGCAGTCGATGCATCAGCGGGCTATGAATGTAAGTATTTCCTTTCCCTTGATTTTTCTTTTGGATTCTTATTTAATGTTTTCATTGTAAATGTAAATGAGAAATCTACATGTACTGTCAACAGTTGAAGAAGCAAACAGGAGAACTCCCCCAGCCTGTGCAGCTGTTTCTTGACACGAAGAGCAAAGGGGACTCCACCACCGGTCGAACCTTCGTTACGAAGAGGGACACCGTCATTTGGGTAAGTTTCTAACATAAGGCTTCTTTACATTGTTCTTTACATCTCCTCTAATCATCACTACAATTTCTTTTAGAGAGCATATTTGGAGGCCACTAACGCGCCCGAGGCTGAAGGTGTGGACCCGACCGAGATTTGGTTTAGAATCGTGCGAGGGTACCGCAAGGGAGCGGTGTACGATACGGGGAACGCTCACACCCTGTACTGGACACCACCCAACGCTCGGGGGGGGCATGCGACCTCGACGGAGTACGTATCGTCCGTCGTTGCTGATATGAGGTCGGAATTGCAAGAGGAGAGGGCGCAACGGGCTGCTATGGCTGAGAAGATGAGGGAGCAAGATGAGAGGATGAGGGAGCAGGATGAGAGGTTGAAGATGCAGGATGAGCGTATCCAGCGACAGGATGCGGTCAGCTTGCAAATTCTAGAAGAGCTAAACCGCCTGAGGATCATGCAGCAGCAGAACTGCAACTCCGTCCCCATTCCCTGACACCGAGATCCTAGAGACCCCTTCAATGAGGGTGGTAGTGGTGCTTCAGCTAGTTTCCCTGTTAGCTGAATAGACTGAAAACGGTTTGTAGTTTATGAATATTTATCGAAAACAGTTTGTAACATTACTCTTAATGTAGTGTATTAAAGACATTTGCGTGCTTGGTTGCCAATTCTGGAGTATGAAACTGACGTAACAGTTGGAACGACGTTTGGAGTGTTTGGAATGATGTGTGAGACGTATTTTGGTTGTTGGTTTGTGTTTTTGTGCAAATTTTGGCTAGAAATGAAATAAATAGAATCGGCCTACTACAGGTCCCTTAGCGATCGATAGCGGTCGCTATAAAACGTCTAAAAGCGACCGATATCGGCCTATTATGGTGCCACGTCAACCCCCTCAGCGACCGATATCGGTCACTACTTTTATCCCCTTAGCGACTGACATCGGTCGCTAAGGACACGCCTTAGCGACTGATGTCGGTCGCTACATGTAGCGACTGATGTCGGTCGCGCGTGTTTTTTTAGCGACTGAAATCGGTCTCTCAAAGCGACATATGGGTGCGACTATTCCTCAGCGAGTGTCATCTGACGTGCGTCTATTTTAGCGACAGATGACGGTGGCTAAGATCAGTCGCCCAAGACCTTAATTCTTGTAGTGGTACTTCCCATATAAATGAGTTCCATCTATCGTGATAATTGGTCTACAATGTGAAAAACCCCTAATCGATGGACCAAATGACCAAAACACACGATCAAGTTTTTCAGTATTTCTGAATGAAACCGGTTGACGTACTAACAAAACGCACTTGTGTACTCGGATTTGCTGCTTTCAAAGCCTCCAAGTAACGAGGAAGAAATTGATAAGATAACTCCCAATCTCCATAAAGATTGATAATAACTTTTTGTTTCGCACCTCAAGTTTTTGCATAAGAGATGGTGTAATTGAATTCTTTTCTAATTGCCGCTATCAACACACTCACTCTTACCCCCCAATCGGCTTTCATAAGAGGTTATGTAGCACTGCTAATAAACTCTCTTTTTAAGTTAGGGTGATCCATACAAGGTTTAGAATTAACACAACATGGTTCATGAGGACCTTTGTATTTGACAATAGTAAAAAACTCCGAAGCATCATCCTTTTGACTCGCTCTTAAATAGCAACTACAAGCAATTGGTTTTCTACCACATTTGTATGTCACGGTGTAAGGCTTTGATTCGGTTGTTTTACAAATTTGGTTACTTCGAATATTATAGGATATCACGTTTCGTCCTAAGATTACTTTATTTGCAAATTCTTGACCCATCATAAACTCAGATCACCATCACTCTCAAAAGGAACCACACTTGATTTATACCAATTGTTTACATATTCTTCATCTAGTGGATGAAGCATAGTAAATTGAGTATAGGAGCGGTAATAGTGATAAACGTCATTTTAGTGATTATTTTACCCATATTTAGATCTATATTTGTCCCGATTTTGTGTGCTTAATTGTTATTATAGCTCATTCTATGTTCTTATACGATATTAAGTGTTAATTACCGTCTTAGAAATAATTATCTTAATAAATGTTATTTCTCGAGAATTTGGTACTGCGCGTCCACGTTTGTATTTGTAGGTACCGACTCGGGGTAACCAATACAAGAAATCAAGAAAGATGGAACGAAACGAGTCAAGACGGAACAAGACGTGTCGAGACGGATCAAACTTAAAGAGAAGTAGTCAAAGGTCAAGTGGACCTTTAACCCACATCAACTCTCTTGCTCTCCTTCACCTCATCCTCTTCAATTCCCCCTGCAATCAACACCACCATGGCACCATTATCATCACATTCAATCTTTCCACCCCTCCATACCATTTATCCTCTTCTCCTATTTTATAGGCATCACTTCCATACCATTTTATCTTCTCCATCCCTCCACCACCACCATCAATCAAATTAATCACATCATTCATCATTAATCTCCAATTCAATCACCATTTTCGACCCATTCTCCCACCATTATTGAGCAGCCACGACCGCCACTTGCTCCGTCGATACGACGGGTCCGACCAGCTACTCCGGCCGTCACTCTGTTGATGCTCCGCCGTGCACCCAGCTCCTCTCCGCCCTCTGCTTTGCTTTCTGAGCCACGCATCACCACATGGACCTCCACACTACGACCAACAGAACAGCAGAAGCACCGTGCCCTTTGTCGACGGTCGACCTCCGGCGAAGCCCCGTGCTCTCTATATTGATCTGGTGTTTGGGTGGTGATTTAACTTGAATAGAAAATGACGATTTACCCTTTGTTTTAGTTCTCTTCATTTCATTTAAGTGAGGGGGCATTTAAGTCATTTCATTTGTTTGGTGAGAAGTTTAAAAGAACAAAACCCTCAACTGTGAGGGAGGTTGTGGAGAGAGCAGCGGAGGGTGCCGCACAGTAGGATTAGAGTAGCAGTAGGAGTTAGGTTCTCTCACTTTCCATTTCATTTTTTTAGTCTTAGATTAGTTTGATTTTTAATTACTTGGATTAATCTCGGACACTAGTATTCTTCTTCATTTATGCAATTCTCCATTCAAGTGTGGTACAATTCCTTCTCTTTTTCATTATTGTCCATCTTTATTGTTTATTAGTTTTACATAATTCATGTTTATTATTATAATTAGAGTAGTGGGTAACTTAATTAGTTTAGTTTTAATCATGTTCGAGTAGTTAATTTCTAGGGTCGGGGAAGGCTCGGTTTGTCTCGTTTTGTGGGATTGTTGTGAGTTTACGGACTTTGTCTATTATTGTTGGTGATCTTCTTTGATTACGATTTTTGTATGATTTGCTTGTCTTGGCCGCGATGGGTGAATTGTATTTTCGAGCTTTCTTTGGGGTGGGTCGACCTAGTAATTAGTGCGAGAGCCCGTTAGAACCGTCTCGGATAGATAGAGACTCGAGAGAGACCCTTTATCTTCCCAATTACCGACCATTATCAACTTATTTGTGAACTCCGATAATTTCCTTGAGACTACCCCACTGACCTTGACCCTAGCTCTTTTTATCGTATTTATTTCTTTCGTTTGTTTGATTCGTTTAGCTCGCTAGTTTAGAACCTCTTCCAACCTAAAAGATTTACTTCTTTCGACTAATACCTTACTAGACCGAGACCTTTATTTAGCTAGACCGCCCCTATGGATTTCGACCCGACTTACCCTCGACTACCCAAGTTTAGGATTAGTTGGTTTTTTACTTTGATTGATCGGGATCCGCGACAAATCCCCGTCCGTCAAATAGAGACAAGATCTACACCATTATCATCATCCTCATCCTCATCTCCGAACAACATTTCATCTTCCTCTTTCACATTCAATTCAAGCTCATCTCCCTCAACATTACAATCTAAAGCCGCTTCATCAACATTATTAGTCTCCAATGAGACACATAGGATCCTCAACTTGACTAATCATGTTCGTGAATGAAAGATTAGGAGGGGTTAAAGATGATTGGCCTATTTCATTTGACAATGAGATTGGTTTCAATTCAATAAATAAATCCATTGAAGCGGCTTTTGATTGACACACAGAGGCCCACAAAGCCCTAAAACTACGATCATTATTCAACAACATCACTTTGTAACCTCTCACACTTGGAAATTTCATCCTCACATTTAGCTCAAATGCGGTGCTATCAACCTCTAAAGCCTCATAAATTTCTCATTTAAGCTCAACAAAGGTCATATTGCTATTGACAATAATGAAAGTCTCACAACCATTTTTGTATACTACATTCTCACCATCTACAACAATTTCACCATTCCACCAACATGTTAAGGGATAGTTATTTATCTCCATCACACCCCTATGCTACAAAATCAATGAAAAATTACAAAAACCAAATTATTTATCTTCATTCCATCACACACCAAATTATAAAACAACTAACTAAACTAAAAAATTGATTAATAACCGAAAATCAACTAAGTTACTTAATAACAAGCTAATTCAACAACACTAAACTAGTTGACTAAACAAACCAAATAAGTAAATCTAGATTAAATTTCATAGAGAGAAATTTAATAATTTAAACTAAATAAATTAGTACCTTAAGTAAAGTAGGATGAATATAAATTCAATCGGAAGTGATAATTAAGATTTTGCAGAGTAGAATGGTGAATTTTGAGATTTTTCGTAACTTAGGGTTAAGGGTGATTTTGGGGGTTTTTCGGGGGTTTGATCGGTCGGGTAGAAATGGGGAATCTTGTCGCATTTTTTTATATCACCAAGATAGCCACTAGTTTAACTAGCGGCAGCCTCCCTTCCCATATTCCCCTTCGCAGCCAGTAGATTTTGTTTCATGTGCTTAAGCCCTGCCGCTGCTTCAATTAGCGGCAGGGTACCTGACATTAAAAGAAATGTGACGTGGAACCATTGGGGAGAAAAAGTTTCAAATGAGCGTCAAATGAATAAATAGTTTAATAAAAAACATTTAAACGATAAAAAATTCTGAATCCCTTAAATAAAACACAATAGAACATTTTTCAGAACTCAATGGAATATTATTTCCATAAAATATACTCAAGAGAGATATTTTACTAAAACATACTTTTAGGAAATATTTTATCTCTTAAAATTATGCACGTTATTTCGTTCAACACGGATTTTGCCACGGAATCTCGCATACTGTAACATCTGGAGACCAGACTGTAACATCCGAGATCAGACTGTAACATCTGAAACTCAGACTGTAACATCTGTTGAAATCACCTCAAGTACCCAACACACCTAAAGAACCTACACCCAATAACACGATTCGCGAGATCGGGTCATCGGGTTCGATTAGAAAGGTTCCTGTTATTACATTTTTTCCTTGTCCTTCTAACCATGAAGTGATTATAGCTCCATGTTAGATATCTTCTTCCAACTATGAAGTGATTATAGCTCCATGTTGGAGTAGATGTCTTCTTCTAACTATGGAGTGATTATAGCTCCATATGTTTTTTTTAGGGAAAAGTGGGCTTTATATTAAATCGATTTCCGCCAATGCAAGGATCGTATCAGGGAAAGATGAAAAATACACACAGTTCTCCCCACTTCTCGGGCACAACCTAGCAACATGATGTGCCACACAATTACCGCTCCTCTTAACATGAGACCAAATACAATGACTAAATGAGGTTCTAAATGACAAAATACCAGCCACCTTTAGTCCAAGTTGGTTCCGGGTCACCCTTTCGCTCCTTACTGCATCAATCACCGCCCTGGCATCACTTTCCATCACAACCTGGGAAAAGCCACATCTCACTGCCATGTCCAACCCCAACTCAAGAGCCTTAGCCTCCGTCGTTTGTGTATCCCACCAAGTATGAGCTCGTTTGCAGCACACCATCACCACCTGTCCTGCTTCATCTCACCCCACAACCCCTAGCCCGATATCGCCATTCGCATAGCACGCCGCATCGGTGTTAATCTTAACAAAACCCGCAGGTGGGCATGACCACTTTGTTTGGCAAGGCATAGCCCCTTCCGAAGCTCTGAATCTCACCTCTCTCCCGTACCGTTCGTGTTCCTCTGCCATCTGCACCAACCCCCCGATAATGATCCCCGGGTGAGGATGGTGATCCTCGAATGTGCGCAAATTACGAACATACCAGACGCCCCAGAGCATAGCTAAAAGACGCGTTTTCCTCTCCTTCTCAACCCGATCCAGCAACCAAAGGAGGCAATTAACAAAGGACGAGACTGGCGCAGCTTCAATAAGACTCTCAAACTCAGTCGATTTCCAGAAATCCGCAGCCCAGTCGCAGTGAAACAGAGCATGGACAGTAGATTCAGCTTCCCTATTACAAAGCCCACATAAAGGGTCGGGGATACAATGACGCAACGCAAGGTTTACTCGAATACCGATTGTATTAGTAACCGCTCTCCAGAGGAAGTGGGTAAATTTAGGAACCATTTTTAACCCCCATATAACCTTCCAAACCCGATCAGCATTCATCCCACTGACGTCCGGAACCACCGGGGGTGTACCCTTCATGCCCAAACGATACCCAGATTTAACCGTGTAGGCCCCACTGGAGTTCGACCACCAAAATAGTTCATCCGCCGGGAGCCTCCTGCTCAGTGGAATGCTAAGGACGACCTTCGCTTCCTGCGAATTAAACAGGCCTGAGACAACCTCAATACGCCACTCGGCTGTCTCAGGGTTGATTAAATCTGCAACACGGAGCTCTGGGTCAGCTTCAATATTCGGATGAGGCACACAGCTCCGGTTATTCAGGACTAACCACGCACAATCCCATACCCCAAGGTTCTGTCCGTTACCCACTCTCCAACATAAACCTTCAAGTAGTAGAGGTTTGGCATTCCACATGCTTCGCCAAACAAAACTTGGGTCGTATCCTCTCCTGGCCTCCAAAACCGAACTATGCTTGAAGTAACGAGCACAGAAGATCCTACTAACCAGGGTATCCGGTCGAGTAAGAAAACGCCACAGTTGCTTGGCCAACAGCGCCTGATTAAAAATACGAAGATCACGAAAACCCATACCCCCCACTTGTTTCGGTTGACACATTTTCTCCCACGACCACCAATGCATCTTCCGTTTCACTTCAGTGGAACCCCACCAAAACTTGGCTATAGTTCCGTGAACCTCCTCCAGTAGACTCTCAGATATAGCAAATAAGCTCATCATGTAAGACGGAATTGCTTGGGCGATCGCTTTGATAAAAATTTCCTTCCCAGGTCTAGATAATAATTTCTCCTTCCAACCCTGTAGTTTCTTCCAAATGCGGTCCTTGATACCCCCGAAGAAGGCTCTCTTCGACTTACCAATGATAGTAGGCAGACCCAGGTATTTCTCGTACTTATCGACTTCCCTGACCTCAAACAGCAATTTAATCACACCCCGGTTACTTGCGGTGACCTTCTTGCTAAAGACAACCTCCAATTTGGAGTAATTAATTTTCTGTTCTAAAGCTCTCTCAAATTGGCTAATAATGTTAGCTAAATTGGCTCAAGTGTCGATTCGTTAGATCCGATGCCAATTTCATAGTTGGATGTCGAATCTAACAATCTAGTCAATTTAATTCAATTAATTCGATTTCCCGTTGATGCTAAAGTAGACGTCATGTTGTAATTATGACGCTACAAACACGGAGAGAAATTCATATCGTTTTGATTGACTTAAAACGACTCAAATCAATTTTCTTTATTTTTCGATCTAGTATCCCGTATCGATTCAATAATCGAATACGGAATATAACGAGCATTTAAATTTAGAGTCAGATATAAATTCAATAATATTTATATTCGGTTCAATCAAATTGATGATTTATAAAAAACCCGAATCGAGCATAAGTCATACAATATTTATGCTCAATTCGGTGAAACCGTCGAATTATCAAAAATCAAAAGCAATTTCTAAATCAATACAAAATTGCGAACGAATTATAATTCGTACAGGGGGAACTCGACCGAGTGCCTAGCCCACTCGGTCGAGTGGCACCCCAAAATCGGATCAGAATGCTTATTACGATCCCCACTCGGTCGAGTCTCACAGTGACTCGGTCGAGTGGCCATGTACTCGACCGAGTTGGTCTATAACTCGGCCGAGTATGGTCTAAAACGCAAAACAGAAACCTCTTCTTAGGGTCCACTCGATCGAGTCTATCGACCACTCGATCGAGTGGCCTCGTAACGACCAAAACATGAGTCGCACATTCTTCTTTTCAAACTCGATAGTATTTTACGACTTAGGTCAACATGTGTCCAATTAATCACGTGTATACTATCTTTTCAAACCATGCATCATCTCGTTTGTACCATTCAATTCAATTCAATATTTGCACAAACCGTTATTATTTGTTATATCATTACTAACAGTTTGTTTGTCTCCTTTGTCATTTTTTGTCGTTTATTTTATTTTACTAAAATGAACCCACATGCTAAAATTTCACTTTGACATAGAACTATTTGCATTAAATTGACATAGATACCCGCTTTTCAATTCCTCACATGTCTAGGAAAACAATGTTTGCATAAGCATTTCCCCGTTCAACTAACGCGTGTATTGGAAAGTCATTCGAATTCTTAGTAGAGGCCGCTAATGTGTGGGCAGGGTTGGGTGTCCTTTGTGGGCTTCCCAACACGTACCCTCACCCCTTACTCAGAACCTCGGTTTCCAGATGCCCTAAACCGTTGGCGCACGAGAGTCATTCAATACACGATAATGTCGGTATTGGTATCAAATGCAAAGGGACGAGCCCAATAAACTCTGACATCGGAAATGGGCCGTATTTTGTATACGGACCACTACGACATAGAGTGGGCTCGAATGATTCCGAATAACCACAAAATTCGGTGGCGACTCCACATAGACCTAAATTTCAATTCGATCCATTCTCATATGGAGATTCATTCGCCTACCCAAACCCGCGCGTGGCCGCGTCGGGGTGGACCTACGTCATGTCCACAATTTGGCGACTCCGCTGGGGATTAACTAATGCGTGACTTACCATCGGCATCCTCAGGGTGAGACTCGAATAGAAATCGTTTGACAAATACAATACGCGTTTTAGTTCTACGGTTCATGCATAACCCATATTTTCCCGGGCCGGTACTAGTGACCGACGTCCCACTATACCATTGATGTACTCCAATATGGATATGTCCAAAGGTGTCCATAGTCGATTCGAGTGGGTTTCGCGGCATGTTCTAAGCTCAATTCGACTTAGAGTGTCTGTCTCGATCAACGTCTAGACTATGTGCACTGGTATAGACCCTTTCTAGACCGACCGACACTTAGTGTAGAGCATACATAGCGTCGTTATAATGCTTGTGTGACTACGTGCTACTTGGTTTCCGAGTCGTTTTCAAAAATGTCAACTTTTCAAAAATTGCATCTTTTTCAAGACATTCGATTTCAAAACCCGGGACATGCCGAATTTAGGACTTATGATTTTACTCAAAATGGCCTATTTTCTAGACGGTATGCTGCCCAATTCAAAACTCAAAATTACTTTCAAAACCCGCGGTCCAATGTTCTTTTGTTTTTTCTCAAAAATTGGGCTCTCGAATGAGTTTTCTCGGACTTCTTCAAAAACAATCAATTTTCAAAACATCCCTCTTCGTAAGACTTCCCGTATTTAGCTGTGTCGGGTCATGTCATAAGTTGTCGAGGTCTCTAGCGTCGAAGCTCTGTCGATCTTACATCACGGGTTTCTTCCCTATCCCAGTCCGCCTTATTAGACTAAGGCAAGGCCCACCTAAGTAGGACATACTCTTACGAAGGAGGGCCCGTCCACACAATCGAGTCAAAAGTCTAGGGATGTCTCACGTGAACCTTCCTTCGAACAGGACTAGGCCCACTCGCCGAATCCTAGGGAAGGCCCACACTTCACAAGTCACCCGTCTAGGCGTCTTTTCTCAAGTCGTTTCCTCTTTTAGTCTTGTTCGGGATGTACTTGCTATTCCGGGATTTGGGCTAGCTTCTGATTACGCGGTGTTCCTACAGACAGACCACCCGCAACCCGACATCAACGCAAAATGGAAGAGTTGAAGGATGCCCTAACCAAGATCGAGAATCAACTGACCTCCATCCAGGCTATCCAAGCAACGTTAGACACCCGTTTGAGCGCCGTAGAAAAGGCGGCCCCTGGTGACGGGTTCGGGACCACCGGGCCCATAGCTGAGCTCATCAGCGTTGTTCGCAGGCTCGAAGAACAATCACCTGTCAACAAGCAACTCAATCCACTCCGAAATTGCTCGTACCTATTCGCCTTTGAATAAAGAGCTACCTGCTAACCTCAACCTTACGGGAATTCCTATGTTTGAGGGTACCGAAGACCCGGTCCATCATATCCGGGCTTTCAAAGACTTTATGGCAGTCAAGGGGGTAAAGTCCACCATGTTTACCCACCTATTCCCTTCCTCTCTAGAGAAGCATCCTAAGGCCAGGTATTACAGGCTCGATTCCAAGAAATACAAAACTTGGGACGATGTGGCGACCGAATTTGCTCAGAACTACGCCGACAATACTGAAATCCAGACTACAATGCGTACTCTGGAAGTGATGGCCCAAGAGCCCAAAGAAGGGTTCACCAAATACCTACAACGATGGCGGGCCGAGAGTGTAAAACTGGTCGACAAGCCCAATGAGAAGGTCTTAGTGGAGGCTTTTGTCAAGAACCTCCTCCCATCCTACCGGGTCCACCTCCGGTATGCTGTTATTCCTAACTTTGCTACCCTAACTGAAATGGGTACAAGGATCGAGGACGACTTAAGACTGGAGAGCCTGACTAAGGCCTCTGCTAAAGGTTATCAAGGGGCTAGTTCATCTACAAACAAGCCCACACCTGCAGCTGCAACTCGCAGCATCTTTGACGAGGTAAACCTGCTGCACACCTCATCTAAAAAGAATACACCAAATCGGGTATTCACAGATATAGGGACTACCTATACTTATGCCTTACAAAGGCTATCTTCAAAGGGCCTAATCCAGCCGATAGGCTCAACTGCAGAACCTCCAGTAGAGAAGAGGCCCAAAACTTATAATGCCCAAGCCTACTGTCAGTATCACCGAGGTAACGGGCATGATACTGAAAAATGTTGGAGGTTAAAGCACCTGATCCAAGATTTTATCGAGAGCGGGAAAATCCCGTTGCCCGGAGACAAGCCGAGCAACAAAGAAAACCCGTTCAGCGCCCACGCAATATTCACCGGTGAGGTAATCGACTGCTCTCACCTCATTTCCCCCTATATCCCTCAAATTAACGGGATATGGTTCGATGACGAAGATGATGTGTACCTAACCAAAGGGGAAGCTGTCCCCATCACTCTCGAAGAGGTCCGAAAGGCTAAATCTAAAGCCTTAGCCACCAACCACCTCGCCGCAGCCGGGCGCTCTACTCCTATATCCGTCACTGAACCTGCCAGGACGGAGCCTACCCTCGAAGAACCAAGCCCGGACACGGCTCTGGTCCAGCAATTGAAGAGGGTTCGAGCTGACTTAATTGTATGGCAACTCTTAGTTAGCTCGCAAGCTCATCGGGAAGCACTAACTAAGGCACTTGATGAAATCAAGGTCGACTCACGGGCTACCCCATCTGAAATGGTAGCCACTATCATGCCTTATTTCAAAGGCAAATCCAAGGAAGAGGGCTCACTCATCACCTTCTCCGAGTCCGACCTACCGGTATTTGGGCCCAATCATAATCTGGCCCTATACATTACCATCATTTGGCGAGGCAAATACCTTCCAATGACGCTTATCGATGACGGATCCGCCGTAAATGTCCTTCCTCTAAGGACCGCAAAAGCCCTCGGCATCACCGATGCCGATTACCTTCCGACGGCGCAGACCATCCAGGCTTTCGACGGAAGCCCAAAACCTGTTGTCGGGGCCGTTAAACTAAAGATCATAACGGGCCCAATCGAAAAAGAGTTAGAGTTCCAGGTGATTGATGTCACCTCATCCTTTAATCTACTACTAGGGAGGCCGTGGATCCATGCAGTCAAAGTTGTGTCCTCTACCTTACATAGGAAAGTCAAGATGCCACTTCGGGACGGCATCATCGCACTAGAGGCTACTTCTATCACTGTGGCTAGTTGTAATGCCACAAACCGGGCCGAACCACGAGGATTCTACTTCGTGGGCATGATTTATGAGGCATATCTCTTCAAGCCTTACTTCACCGTTAGCATCGACACGATGCTACAAAATCTGGCTTACCTACCCGGAGCCACCTCAAGGCCGTACCTTCCGGCAGGGAAGATCATCGAGGTCCGGGACAACGGAGAGTCTCGACTCGGTTTAGGATATACGATGAGCTCGGAAAACGTGGGCCGGGCATATGCAATCAAGTTCGTCACTCCCGTATTTGGGGCAATCTAGGTGGGCCTCTACCAACCCACAATCACATACCCCGAGACCAAAACGGCTCGGGAATGCAATTACATCCCTGACGATATATTCACCATCGTCCAGGCCGAATCCCAGGAGGATGAAAACAATTCTGAGCCCGTGCTGGGGCTCTTATTTGGAGAAGACAAGGTCGTCCCCGCTCCGAAAGACGACTTGGTCAACCTGATCCTTCGCAGCGATCGGTTTGACCCAACGAAGCTGATCACTGAAGTTGGTGCAGATACAGGGAAGCGGGCCTGAAAAAAGACCATCAAGTGGACCGACAGTCAAGGACGGGTCTACAAGCTGACCACCGGCGAGGGAGACATGCCGGATACCGAGTATGAGTGAGTCAGAGTCGGAGTCTGAGTCCGAGTCTAGAGGGTCTGGCACTAGAGTCGAGTCTGTAACCCCTCTTCCCTTATCCACTGAGGTCTCGGGGTCTGTCCCAAGACCTCTCCCTATCCCGCCACTGACCAACGATCAGATGGCCGCTCTTTTCGAGCTTTTCACAAAATTTACTATTAATAATTATAACGAAAACCGTTTTGCTTACGACTTGTCTTATTTCCAAAATTTTCTCAGTTTCAAAAGTTTTATATGCAATGACATTGAGAAACCCGACGAACAAGTACCCCTACCTCCACATATGATCGAGCAGCTCGAACAAAGAGACTCCCGAGATCCGGTAATCGAAGAAACCGAATCCATCAATGTGGGAACCACTTTAGAGCCCCAGATGCTAAAGTTTGGCCGATCCTTAGATCCAGAGGAGAGAAGACAATTCACAGACCTCCTACAAGAATTAAAAGTCGTTTTCGCATGGTCCTACAAGGACATGCCAGGCATAGACCGGGAAATAGCAGAGCACCGAATACCCATCAAAGACGGGTGCAAACCGGTAAAGCAAAAACTCCGAAGAATGAAGCCTGAATGGTCTCTCAAAGTCAAAGAAGAGGTCGATAAGCAATTCAAAGCAGGCTTTATACAAGTGCCTGAATATCCAGACTGGGTTGCAAACATCGTGCCGGTACCCAAGAAGGACGGCAAGGTGCGGGTGTGTGTGGATTTCCGATACCTCAACAAAGCAAGCCCAAAAGACGATTTTCCGTTACCACACATCGACATACTGGTGGATAACACGACCGATCATGCCCTTCTATCGTTCATGGACGGGTATGCCGGATACAATCTGATTAAAATGGCAGAAGAGGACATGAGTAAGACCACCTTCATTACACCTTGGGGTACTTACTGTTACACCGTCATGCCATTTGGGCTTATCAACGCTGGGGCCACTTATCAACGGACCGCCACTACTTTACTACATGACATGATGCACAAAGAAGTGGAGGTCTACGTGGACGATATGATCGTTAAGTCCAAGGACCGGAGTGGGCACATCGCGGCCCTAAGAAAATTCTTCACCCGACTACGCAAGTACAACATGAGGCTAAACCCTCAAAAATGCAGTTTCGGGGTAACGTCGGGCAAATTACTGGGCCATATCGTTAGCCAACGCGGCATCGAGGTCGACCCAGCTAAAATCAAAGCCATCACCGAGATGCAACCACCCAAGACCGAAAAAGAAATACGGGAGTTTTGATTAGTCTAGTTTAGTAGGGATTAATAAGGTCATTTAGTTGACTATTTTGTAGTTTTTGATGTGTTTTGAAGGATTATTGTGTATATGTTCAAAATGATGGACTAAGGTATGAAAATGTGTAATTAAGTGGATTAAGTAGTGAAAAGAGAGTAGGATATCAAATGGGGTGTGTTTTGGGCTAATAGATGACAAGATATTCCAAGTGAAGACACATGGAGCCCAAGGTACAAGTGGAAGCCCAGAGACAAGAAGAAAGTGAAGGATTAAGTTGCCACAGGCAGCGGCACTTTTTGCTACTTTTTGCCACGGGTGGAGGCTTTGACAGTTTGCCACAGGTGGAGGTATTTTTGCCACAGGTGGAGGCTCACCTTTATGCATAGGATTCCTTCTAGGATTCTATTTTGCATTGGATTCTTTTTTTCTCTTCTTTACTCATGAACATTACTCTTCTCCTTTATGATGGTCATTGTTATGAGGCATTTTATGAGGCTTTATGAGCCATTGATGAAGATGCTCCATGGATGACTATATAAAGAGGAGAAGTTCACCATCATTTTCATCATCCAACACATCAAGTATCATTTGTAATTCTTAAAAACACATACATTTTCTAGTTTATTTTGCAAGTATTTCTTTTGTATGGAGGGCTAAGTTCTTATTCTTGGAACAAGTAGTTGAAGCCTTTCAAGTTAGTGAATTGTAAGACTCATTTCTATTTTATTTTTATATTAGAATATCAAGTTTAATTTGCATTATTTCTTGGTTTGTTAATTCATCTTCTAGCTTGATCACCTAGTTTTTGTTATTGATAAACCATTGCTAGAATAGTTAAATGAATCTTTTGTTTGTTTAACTATATGCGAGTAGCAAATATAATTCACCAATATGTATGCTTTTCATCGTTGTTGAGTTATAAGGATTAAACTTGTATGAAACAAAGTGATACCGCTTGAGTAATCATTCTTTCATCTTTGCTAAATTCCATCGTTTTAATCTACATATTGATACGATTTAGACGCTTGATTTAAGTTGACAATATCGTAAGGGTTATTTGAGTATGCTTCTCATATCTTATAACTATTAATAAGTGGAATTAGAAGTCGATTAAACTTCATAGCAAAGTATTCTAGTATAAATTGTAAAGTAGAAGAGTCAATGATCAATTCGTTAAACTTGATGGTGGATATTCCTTGGTCCAAGTATTTTTCTCATATTTGTTGCATCGTTCATTCATATTAGTTTATTTTATTTCGTTAATTTATTTCATTAGTTTATTAGACTTAGAATCAAAATCACTAAAATCCCCCCATTCGGTTACTAAATTATATAGAATTACGCACACTTAAGCGACATAATCACCTTCCTTATGGGTTCGACCCCTACTTTCACTAACTACTAGTTTGTGTTAGAAGTAGATAAATATTGTAATTTGGAGGCTCACGACAAGCCAAGCCAGGTTTCTCGGGAAAGTCCAATATATCAGCCGGTTCATTTCAAAATTAACCATGGTATGTGAGCCCATTTTCAAGAAACTGAAGATAGGGGAGCGGGTACTGTGGGACGACAAGTGTCAAACGGCATTTGATAAAATCAAGGAGATACTGTCTGCACCGCCAGTATTAATGCCACCTCAACCCGGCTTGCCTTTGTCGTTATACCTAACAACGACCGAGACAGCCATGGGGGCTATGTTGGCCCAGAAAGTCGATTCAGAAGAACGAGCTATTTATTACATCAGTAAAAAGTTCCTCGAATACGAATGCAAATATACAATGCTCGAAAAGACGTGTCTAGCTCTGGTTTGGGCCACTAAAAAGTTCCGACACTACATGCTGAGCCACGAGGTACATGTTCTGTCCAAAATGAACCCTATCAAGTATTTGTTCGAGAAGCCCATCCTCAATGGCAGGATGTCCAGATGGACTTTAATGTTAGCTGAGTTTGACCTCAAGTTTGTACCATTAAAAGCCATCAAGGGCCGGGTAGTAGCCGAGTTCCTCGCCGATAACCCAATATCTGAAGAGGACCGCACCGACACTTGGGCCTTTCCTGATGAAGACATATTCCATACTGACACCGAGATATGGGATTTGTATTTTGATGGAGCATCCAACTTTCGAGGATTCGGGGTCGGGATTCTGCTGATCTCACCACAAGGGGAACACACTCCCTTGTCCATCAAATTGGACTTTGACGTGACCAATAACGCAGCCGAATACGAAGCATGCATTCACAGGTTGCAGGTCGCCGCTGATTTAGGGGTAACAAACCTCCGGGTCCACGGTGATTCATCATTGGTTATCAATCAGGCTCTCCAAAAATGGAAAACTCGAAACGCCAATCTCGTGGCTTACCAAGCACGGATAAGGGTCCTAGAGAAACAATTCCAAAAGGTAGAATACATTTATCTGCCCCGGGAAGAAAATCAATTTGCAGATGCACTTTCCAAATTAGCATCTCTACTGAACATCTCGGATCACCTGACCAGCATGCCAATCTGTGTCGAAAGACGGTCCGAGCCGGCGTATGTACACGCCATCCAGGACATCAAGCTAGCTGACCCAGAGCCCTGGTATCAGTCAGTCCTAACTTACTTGGCAACGGGAGAATATCCCCCGGGAACTAAAAACCGGGCCAAGAAGGCCCTACGGAGATTGGCAACCCAATTCGTTCGCACGGACGACGGGCAATTGTATAGGAAGACGGCACAGGGGTCTCTTCTCCTATGCATCGACAAAATACAGGCCGAAAAGGTAATGGCCGAAGTACACGACGGTGAAAACGGTCCGCATATGAACGCCCATATGCTAGCCCGAAAAATCATGAGGCTCGGGTACTATTGGAACACCATGGAAATAGACTGTCAGTTGTATGTCAAGCACTGCCATAACTGTCAAATCTTTGCCAATGTACAGCATATGCCATCTTCCCTCTTATATACCATGACATCACCATGGCCATTTTCGACGTGGGGTATAGACATAATTGGAAAGGTGCGTCCTTCCAGGACGGGAGGTCATTGCTTTATTTTGGTGGCCATCAACTACTTCACCAAATGGGTCGAAGCCGAATCATACCGTGTCTTGAACGCCAAGCACGTGGCCAAGTTCATCCAGAATAAAATAATATGCCGATATGGGATCCCTCACGAGTTATCAGTGATTATGGGACCCACTTTCAAGCTGAAACTGCCGCATTGCTAGCAAAATATCAAATTCAAAGGCATACATCTTCCCCTTACCGACCTCAAACAAATGGAGCGGTAGAGGCGGCCAATAAAACAATTGTCACCATGCTTAAAAAGATGGCTGAGAATTATCGAGACTGGCCCGACAAGATACCCTTCGCCCTATGGGGATATCGAACCTCGATCCGCACCGCAACCGGAGCAACCCCGTATTACTTGACATACGGAATGGAAGCGGTCCAACCGGTCGAGCTAGAAGTACCGTCCCTCAGGATTTTACTTGAAAGCCAAGTACCTGAAGCAGATTGGGTCCAAGCCCGATACGATTCGCTAGTCCTTTTAGACGAACGGCGATCCCGTGCCCTCAACAACATCCAAATATATCAAAAGAGGATCCAACGGGCTTTCAACAAAAGAGTTAGGCCCAGAAATATCAAAGAAGGGGATTTGGTCCTGAAATCGGTTCGTGCCTTACTACCGGTTGACCCAAGGGGTAAGTTCAAACCCAATTGGGCTGGGTCATACTTAGTCAAGAAGGTCCTATCAGGAGGAGCGGTGATGCTGACAGACTTGGACGGGAACGAATTTGTCAACCCAACCAACTTGGACCAGCTGAAGCGCTACTACCCTTAAAGCCCATCTCAATGTCATTTGCAAAATTTATAAAAATTTGTCTTTTTATAAATTTTCAAAAATTATAGACAAGTCAATAAGTTAGAATTAATTATTCTACCGTCACACATCTCGAATTAATAATCTTGATGTATTTCGAAAATTGCAAAAATCAATCAAATCAAATTTTTGAACTACGTTTGGTTTGATTCCGCTATTTGTGGATACGTAGGCAACCCCTCAAAATGGTACAACCACTGCAATAAACGAAAAGACGGGAACGGTATTTTTTAATACGTCTTTATTAAACCGATAAACTCGGGAATTACAAAAAAAAAAAAAAAAAAAAAAAAAAAAAAAAAAGGCATACACACACAAAAAATCACACCACAAAAAAAAATAATAGTAATATTCAAATAATAAAATAAGGAGGCTAATATCCGGGCATCTTCCCCTTTCCCTTGTCCTTTGGGTCGCGCGGAGCCCGAGGCGCCGAGGTGGAGGCGAGCGTTCCCTAATTACGAGGGGAACCTCTTTAGCTCGAACCCGTTTCTTTGATGACGGGTCTTCCATAATAGTCTTCGGTCCAAGTCGAGCTCGTACGTGCTCGGGTAGTCTATCCCGTGGACCAAGTCGGTCCTGCACGGGTAGCTTTTGGCCTAGTCTCCTTCCTAAGTCAATCTGGGGGCTCACCTTCCCCCAAGCACCTTTAGCGCTAGACCCTCCAGCTTGAGTCTTGGTCTTCTTCTGTTCTGACATAAGACGGACTAGGGTAGCAGGAGTGTCTCCTTCATCAAAAAAGCCCCTGTTGTCCTTAGTTTGCTCCCTTCGCAGCAGGTCGAAAGCTTCATCAACCTTCAGAGCAGCTCGGGCTTTAGCATCCCCTGCTTTGGTCCACTTCGTGTAAGAGTCTGAAACCCAGATCAAGTGGCGAGATTTGACACTGGGCCAAGTATGCCGTGTGTACCATCTTTGCATCCAGGTATCACACATTACATCAGTCAGTTGGGTAGGGTCACTCACAACTGCTTCAACTTCAGGGATTCGTTGGGTCCATCCATACTGCCTTAGTATGCGATCTGGGTAGAGATGAACCGTCTGCCTGAAAGATAGGATCACCTGGTAGCGGGCTCTGTCCCTCGGGTCCAGGCCACTCCAAAGGTAGATGGGCCACCACGGAACTACCCATCGAATTAGTGGGCCACCATGGAATGACAAAACCTCGTCCCAATACTTTTGCGTAATCTGACGAGAAAAGTCAATGGAGCGCCTCCTCGTCATCACCTGGTTATGACGATAGTTGCTCGCATCAAGAAGAGGATCTATCACTGATAACCTCTCATATAGCCAAATCTGCAAAAAGGAAACAAAAGCATGAGTTCCCAAAGCAAAATAAACGCCCGCCTAAGGCCACTCGATCGAGTACCTAGGACACTCGATCGAGTGGTACCCCTGAACACAAACAGGGGGCTTTTTACGAAGGCACTCGATCGAGTGCCAAGATGACTCGATCGAGTGGTACCTCTGAGAGCAGATCAGGAGGTTTCTACGAGGGCACTTGGTCGAGTGCCAGGGTGACTCGATCAAGTGCCCACTGCAGCAGCCAATCCGAAAAAATCAAAAATCGAAAAATCAAAAAATAAATTGCAAAGTAACATACTTGCATCAATTGGGTGCTCCCGGTAAGACGAGTTGATGAGTCCCTCTTGCGGCTGTCCAATCCTTGGATAATCTCGCCCGTGATCAGTCAAGTCGGGCTGTGTTCAGTCTCCATCAAATCTACTACGGTCAGAAGACGGGGGTTTCCCATGCAGGATAACAAATCCATGTGACCCTCGAAAGCATATACGTGGAGCATACAGAAAGAAAAAGCCCTACGGCTGTAAGCCGGTCTGACCCGAACATCAAGAGAATTCATAAATTTCTCAGCCAAGTCGATCAGAGAAATTTTATCACCTTCCATCATGCGGGATACCTCGTTGTGAGAAAGCCCTAGAAATTCTCGAAGCTTCCTCCTCGGGTCATAGATCGAGTACAGGACGGCTGGACGAAGTACCGGGTTCCATCCTCCTATAGCTGCAATCTCCTCAGGTAAAGGGCAAACTTCGCCCCGAGAAAAGGCAAAGACATGATATATGTCATCCCAGTAAGTCAAGCATGCATCCAGGAAATAACGATCAACCACCATCTGACGGAACGGGTACAGCTGAGTTATACCCGTTTGATTCAAAGCCACCCTATCCGTGTCCCTAAAGCGACGGGACCACTCCTGCAGCATAACGGTCAATCTATCGATTCCCATGGCTAATTCCTTAAGAAAATAAAGAGATTTTCTTTTTTGCCTTAAGGGAAATAAAGAGACTTTCTTTAAAGAAGGGATTGATTTGTGATGAGAATTATGGAGAAATCAAGAGGAAGAGAGGGCTATATATAGCATTAGCCTTGCAAACTGTTTAGAAAAATTTCCTAATCCTAATTGGAATCAAACCGCAAGCCTAGTCTCGATACTAGCACAGAAATCTCCATCCCGAACTTTCCTAATCTTTGTTAGGAGTCAAAAATCTCAGAGTTTTCAAAATTCAAAAATCTCAAATTTTCAAAATTTCAAAATTCAAGTTTTCAAAAATCATTTTCCCCAGCGCGAGTCATTTTGCTATCTACGTGTTGCATGCATTTCATGTGACTTATACAGGTACGACTCAAACAGGGACGTGCAACCCACTATACCTCCCCAGCGGAAGCCAACAGTGGCATTTAACGGGATGGGCCTACATACAGGCGCACCCAGGACTTATGCGAAAAGTCCAATTCCCCACGGAGTTATCGTCATCAGTTCAGGTATGACTTCTAGCTTATGGCTGGCGAGCCCTTCACGCGAGTCTAATGGACTATAAACGACCCGACCGGAAGTCCGCCAGGTTTCAATCCTCGATTGGCCTGGTGGCTACTCTGACTTTCGCCTTGTCCAAGCCTCAGTCAGAGTGGGGGCTCTGTAGACACCCGCATTTTGACTGCCAGGTGTCTATGGCAGTTTCCAAAAAACACCCGATGATGATCGGACGCTAACATGCTTCTATGCGCTCGGATACGGGCTCAAATCCATTAATTGTTGGCTAACACACTTACAGAGTACAAATATCACAAAATCAACCTCAAATCCAGGTCCAGTGGGCCGTTTTCAATCAAATAAGGCTAATTTGGGCCGAAACCGACACCAGAATTAAAACCGACTGTTTGCGATTGGGTCAACCCCGGTCAAAGTCGTTTCCGAGACACACAAAACAGCCCCTCACATCATCAAAAGTCCAAGAGCATCCAAAGTCAAGGTCCAAGTCAATGGACCCGCGCAACCCATTTGGGCCACTCGATCGAGTGGGCCTGTTTCGAGCTCGACTGCAGGCGTAACGGGCCACTCGACCGAGTTAGCCACCTACTCGGTCGAGTAACCCTAACCGGGTGCCCTAACCTAGCCTATATATACACCCCATGCAACACCACTTGACACACTTTTGAAAAACCCTAGAGCAACCCTACACATACGCATACAACGTCTCTTGCAAACCCTAATTCTACCCTAGCACGACACTAGCAACCCTAAACTTAGTTTTAGGAATCAACAACCAGAGCCACCATAACTTAACCTTCATCCACCTCGAAGACTCTTCTGTTAAAGCCACGGTTACGAGTTCGATCCGAGACAAGAACATGTAGGTTGAGGGTGTCAAAACCCCGTTCTCTTCTCCTTCTCTCTTCGTCGTCCTTTTCTTCGTCTTTTTTTTGTTTTTTTTGTTTTTTATTCATTGCATCATAATATCGATAATACTATCAACATCAAAACATTAAAATACTTATCGATTTGTGTCGAATAAGAGGGATATCGGAGTAAGAAAACACGAATATACAAGTGTACTGCACACAGCGTTGACGGTCGCTTATTCCAATATCCCGACTATTTGATTATTGAGACAAGTTAACTTAAACAATAATTCGTTATTCTTTTCGTTGTCGTCATCATTAATCTTGCATTCATCAATTTTAAAACCTTTTTCAAGATACGTATTTTTGATAAGGGTCGAAACCCGTTGACGTGGATCCGACATCACAATCCTTAGGGATTTATTTCGATATCGGAGAAGCCGAGGGAATCAAGTCCTCAAATTTAAGCAAAGTGTCGATTCGTTAGATCCGATGCCAATTTCATAGTTGGATGTCGAATCTAACAATCTAGTCAATTTAATTCAATTAATTCGATTTCCCGTTGATGCTAACGTAGACGTCATGTTGTAATTATGACGCTACAAACGCGGAGAGAAATTCATATCGTTTTGATTGACTTAAAACGACTCAAATCAATTTTCTTTATTTTTCGATCTAGTATCCCGTATCGATTCAATAATCGAATACGGGATATAACGAGCATTTAAATTTAGAGTCGGGGATAAATTCAATAATATTTATATTCGGTTCAATCAAATTGATGATTTATAAAAAAAAAACCGAATCGAGCATAAGTCATACAATATTTATGCTCAATTCGGTGAAACCGTCGAATTATCAAAACTCAAAAGCAATTTCTAAATCAATACAAAATTGCGAACGAATTATAATTCGTACAGGGGGCACTCGACCGAGTGCCTAGCCCACTCAGTCGAGTGGCACCCCAAAATCGGATCAGAATGCTTATTACGACCCCCACTTGGTCGAGTCTCACAGTGACTCGGTCGAGTGGCCATGTACTCAACCGAGTTGGTCAATAACTCGGCCGAGTATGGTCTAAAACGCAAAACATAAACCTCTTCTTAGGGTCCACTCGATCGAGTCTATCGACCACTCGATCGAGTGGCCTCGTAACGACCAAAACATGAGTCGCACATTCTTCTTTTCAAACTCGATAGTATTTACGACTTAGGTCAACATGTGTCCAATTAATCACGTGTATACTATCTTTTCAAACCATGCATCATCTCGTTTGTACCATTCAATTCAATTCAATATTTGCACAAACCGTTATTATTTGTTATATCATTACTAAAAGTTTGTTTGTCTCCTTTGTCAATTTTTGTCGTTTATTTTATTTTACTAAAATGAACCCACATGCTAAAATTCCACTTTGACATAGAACTATTTGCATTAAATTGACATAGAAACCCGCTTTTCAATTCCTCACATGTCTAGGAAAACAATGTTTGCATAAGCATTTCCCCGTTCAACTAACGCGCGTATTGGAAAGTCATTCGAATTCTTAGTAGAGGCCGCTAATGTGCGGGCGGGGTTGGGTGTCCTTTGTGGGCTTCCCAACACGTACCCTCACCCCTTACTCAGAACCTCGGTTTCCGGATGCCCGAAACCGTTGGCGCACGAGAGTCATTCAATACACAATATCCGATAATGTCGGTATTGGTATCAAATGCAAAGGGACGAGCCCAATAAACTCTGACATCGGAAATGGGCCGTATTTTGTATACGGACCACTACGACATAGAGTGGGCTCGAATGGTTCCGAATAACCACAAAATTCGGTGGCGACTCCACATAGACCTAAATTTCAATTCGATCCATTCTCATATGGAGATTCATTCGCCTACCCAAACCCGCGTGTGGCCGCGTCGGGGTGGACCTGCGTCATGTCCACACCTACAGACTCGCGACCCATGGAATTTTTTATCAATTGTCGCTTTTCGAATCATGGGTGAAAACGAATCCACACAAAGGAGAAATAAATACGGGAAAATAGGGTCACCTTGTCTCAAAGCCCGACTCGGACGCACAGTGGTCAGTTCTTTACCGTTGACCCGGACCGTAGGGACAGAGGTCACGCACGACATAACCCTTCATCGCCATCTAGTATCGAAACCCATTTGATCCATAACCGCCTCGAGAAAAGCCCATTCAACCCGATCATAGGCCTTACGCATATCGAGCTTAAGAGCCACCGACCCATGCTTCCCTTCTCCGCCCCTTTTCATAGGATGAAAAGTTTCGAAAGCAATTAACGCATTATCAGTTATAAGTCGTCCCGGAGTGAAGGCGCTTTGATTCTCTGAAACCAAGCCATTAAGGAACGGTTTGAGCCTGTTTGCCACCTTTTTGGATATCACTTTATAAAGTACATTGCAGAGACTAATAGGCCTCAGTTCCGACATCTTACAGGGAGACTGACACTTAGGAATAAGCACAACTGCAGTATTATTGACCTGGTCTAAGCTAGCATGTCCCTCCCACCACCTAGTAACAAAACCAAATACATCCCGACCCACAATATCCCATTAATTTTGGAAAAATAACGCATTCATACCGTCCAACCCGGGGGCCTTGTTGGGGTGCATTTGGAACAAAGCATGTTTAACTTCCTCCTCCGTAATCGGGGTTGCTAGCTTAGAATTCATTTTCTCCGTCACCGATCGCGGTATACAGCTTAAGACTTCATCCAAACCAGTGGGGTTACTGGTAGAGAACAGTGCCAAAAAATACTCCTGGACTACATGGTGTATGGCCGCTTCACTCGTATGCCACACACCATTCTCATCTTCTAGACCCACTAGCGTATTTCTTCTCCGGCGTTGCTTGGCCTTATGGTGGAAGTACGCCGTGTTCTTATCCCCATCCCTGATCTCGTTAGCTTTAGCCCGAGAGTGCCAGTATGTTTCCACCTGGGCTCGCAATTCTGCCACCTCTTGGGAAAGCCCCTGACATTTCGCGAGCATATCAGCCGAGGCCGGCTTCCTCTGCCATCTGCCCAACTCGCTTTCTTTCTCCTTCAGACGCCTGTTCACGTCCCCAAAACGTTGTCTCGCCCATTGTCTGAGGTTCAACGAGCAAGCACACACCTTCTCGAGTATGTCATCCTCATCACGCAGCCCCCACGCTTCCTATACCACTTCCCCACATTGTGTATCCGATAACCAGAAGGATTCAAATCGAAAAGGTCGCCCAGTGGGCGAAGTTGGCCCTCCCCTGGAGTACGACAACAGCACCGGTGCGTGATCGGATGCAAAGATAGGTTTATTCTCCACTGAGCATGAAGGGAATAAGTCTGTCCATCCACTAGTAGCCATCATCCTATCCAATCTCTCCCGAATAAAATTATTCACGTTTCGACCCCGTTGCCACGTGAACTTACTCCCTGAGTATCCCAGGTCGCATAAGGCACATTCATCGAGAACTCCACGGAACGCGGCCATGCTTGATTCACTTCTCTCACGGCCCCCTTCCTTCTCATCACGGCTTAAAATCTCATTGAAATCCCCGAAAAGAATAATCGGGACGTTTGAAGCCATGCAAATATTACGAATCAGGTTCCAAGTTTTGTATTTGTTAACCTGCTCCGGCCACCCATATACTCCTTCTGCTCTTCATTCTGCAATCCCGGTCGCCCCTTTCACCTCGACCACAACGTGGTTTCTGTCATAAGAGACTAGGTCCGCATTCAAGTCCTTCCACCAAAACCCCAAACCACCGGATCGACCACGACTACTCACACAAATACCGTCACTAAACCCACACCTACCTCGAACACGAGTGAGATCGCTCCCACTCATCATCGTCTCCATCACGAAGACGATGTTAGGGCACTCCCTCCAACAGATATCGGTGAGGGAGCCAACCGTTAGGGGATTGCCCAACCCCTGACAGTTCCAACTTAATATTTTCATTGCTGTTCGCGGTGTTGGTCATCGCCAGACACCGCTACTTGAACTTGCATGTCTGTTATCTCCGACTCACCCCGACTCCTTTTGTTACTATCCTCAAGCCCCTCCTCCAACCCACCATTAGGGCCCGTGTCACTGGTCTTGCGTTTAGTTCCCACCTGCACCAAGGGATCCCCGCACTCATCCCCTACAGCATTCACACCCGCTTTATTGCGGGTTATTTTCAGGTACTTACGTGTTCGAACTGCTCCGTTATGTGGCTCCTTAACTCGATTATTATCTCCCTGGTCAATAGCGACAACCTCACTCTGTGTTTTTCCCCCTTGCACTTGCAAAACCTCGCCCGTGGTATTGCTTGCAGGCACACCACCAGACTCCTCTAACCCTACCTTCGGTCCAGAAAGCGAAACGCCCCTCAGTCTATCCACCATTTGAGCTACAAGCTCCGATTCTGCTTTCTTCGAATCCTCGTCCTCGAATAATTTTCAAGCACAAGACTCCCCGGAATCACGGATACGACTATCCTTATTAGACACTACCCACCAAGGCGAAGCTTTAAGCCATTCCCCGAATCGTCTCCCTTCCCCCACCGGTCCCATACGTTCCCCACAATCCTTCTCCCCGTGTCCCAGCCTACCACATACATAGCAGAACAAGGGCAGGCTCTCGTAGCATACTCTTACTCTCCAATGCTGGCCTTCCTTTGCCCTCAAGTTAATAGCATCAAGAAGAGGCTTACGGACATCCATGATGACTTTCAACCTCATCGATCTATTTATTTCCGGGTTAACTGAGTTATCAACCGCCACAAAAATTCCCAACGTATTGCCGATATTAGCCGCATTCTCTGCGTTAAGCCGCCCAAGGATAGGTAGATCATATACCCGGACCCACATCGGAGAGAAAAAGAGCGGTACCTCATTAGGGACAACGTCAGCCTGGAGATCCGCCAAAATCATAACATGTCTTTCAAAGTGTCATGGTTGTTCCGATAAAACTCGCTCCTTATCATTGTGATCGTCAAATCTGAACGTCACAAGTTTTGACTTACGATCGATGATCTCCCCTACAACCTTTCCCTTCGATTTCCACGCCGAGATCATAGTGTCGATAAGTGCCCTAAGGTTTATCTGCCTATCCGTCCATAACCGTCCTACCACATACAACCCGCGATGCGCCCTCGCCTCCTCCCCATTCACCACCCAGTCGACAGTCACCACTTCCTCATCTCCCCCCGTCTCCGCCACCCCACCCGAACCCACAACATTCAGATCAAAATGGTCCCGATTCATCGCGCCAAAGAATTCAAACGAGAGAACTACGCAAACTCCTAAAACTGACAAAGAGATGGGGCTAAAAACAACACGTACCTTAAAGCAGACAAGAAAGAGAGAATAATGTGAAAGCAAGAAAACGCAAATGATTGGCACCTGACAACGTCAGGGGCGCAGCCCTAGGAAAAGTCTAGGGGCACACCCTCCCAAGGAAAAAACCCTAGAGGGAACTTTTAACTCATTGTCTGTAGCTCCATATGTTAGATGTTCTTCTACAAGATTCAACATATTCTTCTATGAACTTCAATGCTTGTTTCTAATCTTGTGTGTTTTAATACAATTGAGCCTTCTATCCATCTCGATACCTGACTCATTTTCTCTACTTCTTTACAAGCTTTGATGTAATCTTTCGCAAACTCCAAAGCTTGACTTCTCTTCTCTCACCAAGTACTTAGATGTGATCTTCAATTGTCTCCAAACTTAACTTCTCGTAATTTCCAAGTCCAACCCTGAAAAACTTAGCGCTAGACAAACAACAAACCAATGCATGTCACTTTTAATCATCAAAACCAATACACGAGATTGCCGTAATAGTAGTTACTAAATTAGTGCAAAACCAATCTCGACTCTACAAACCCTTATGTCATTGCAAATGTGCCCCACATCAGATCAGAGAGGACCTAGTTCTGGCGCTCCTATTTTACTCTAGCACCAAAAAAAAAAGATTTTACTCTATACCTTACCACTGTTACATGTAACTACGGTTCTCATAGTGTAAAAAAATTTATAGACCAAAGAGTCGTTTCGTTGTAGGTAGAAAATGCATTTCCATAAAAACTCTTACGAGTATTTCACCCTATTCCACATTTCATGAGAACACTTACCATGAAATTAGTAAACACATTCCTCGTAGAGTAATAAAGTTAGGAGTGTTCAAAAAGTGGCCCGGATCGGGGTACATACCAGGCCGGTGTTCGGGTCGCCAAAAACTTGGTGACCGGTTCGCAGTCTGGTCCGGTCCACACTTTTAAAAAAAAAATCAAATTTAGTGTATTTTTACTGTCCGATCAGGTCCGGTTCGATCTAATTCGAATTTGTTAACCGATCCGATCAATAAGTTTGAATTTTTTAGATTGTCAATACGGATCAATCCAATCTGGTCCGATGAACCCCTAAATAAAGTAGAATTCTTAATAAACTTTTTGGGCGAAGAAAATGAAACGCTACCTTGATACTCCTTCCGTAAGTACCACGGGAGTCTGCCGGTAAACTTTGATCACTCGTCATCCCCAAATTCTTTAACACCAATATTCTTCTTCATCGTCTCTCAATTTCAATTTCACACTCCATTCAAGCTTCTGGAGATGGGCCAAGCTTTTCGAAAGCTCTTCGACACTTTCTTCGGCAACACCGAGATGAGGGTTCGCCTTCTTTTCCTTTTCCTTCTCTTATTTATTTATTCTTCCTCTTTTTAACCTGATTGATTCAGTGTCCCTTCAATTTCATTCTTTTTTTAGGGTTTCGTTTATTTTAATCGATTTGATCCCCCCCCCACCCCTTGAGTTTTTAGTTAATATTTTGTGTGATCCTTGCGAATCCTTTTTGAATGAAACTATGAGGTAGATTCTGTGCTGAGTAAGTATTCATTTGATATGTAATTCAGTGGTTAGGTTAGGGAGGAGATTCAAGAAGTGATTACCTCCCCCTCCCAGTATTCTTTTATTTTGGAGTATTTATGAACCATTACTTTGTTTACTTGTTAGGAGTATATCTTACCACTGTAGCTAGTTGAAATTTATTATGTGAGGTCATTTTGGTAGTGGCTCAGCGTAGCGTAGCGTAGCCACCCTGAGGTCAGGTTCTGTATACAATTCTAATTTTGCTAATGTTCTATATGGTTCCGAGTCCACTGTTTGTCCTTTGTGCTCATCGCTTCAAGGTCTATTTTTAGTTTTGTGTTAACTTACCTGTGGATCAACCACAATCTCCCGATTTGGTTTACTTGGCTGTTGGACCACTGTACGCTGCATTTCATCCAGTAAGCGGGGATCTTTTGGGTGTTGGTTGGGTGTCAACCGAACAAAGGACCTTGTGCTTGCTTGCAAACGTCATGCTACCATGATATGGTTGATTACAAATTTTAGGGACCGCCTTTTTTCTTTTCTTTTTCTGTGTCTCTCCTTTTAAAGCACATGATAAATCGCATGTAGCCCATCTCACAGTATGTCTTGTATATTAGTGCTTTAGTTTTGCCTATGTTGCAATTTGTTATGCTTTGTGTTTTTATTATGTGTCTAATTTCTTTTACTGAACTCGCCTAGGTTGTTATGCTCGGCCTTGATGCAGCTGGCAAAACAACCATACTATACAAACTGCACATCGGAGAAGTTCTATCAACCGTTCCAACGATTGGTATGCTCAACACACTTGAATTTTTTTTGGTACAGATGTAAAACTATCATCCCTTTGCCAGTTGGAACGTGTGTGTTATCATGATATGATATTGTTGGCCAGAATTTGTTTGACCTGCTACAGAGAATCGTTACTATGCCTCTGTTGTGGTCGTTAGAATCCCAATTCTTTTTTGTTTATATCCATCATCCCGTCATTTTTTGTCTACCTAATCCCATTCATCTTTTCTATCCTATCTCAATGCTCAGAAATATCAGATTGCGAGTTGGTTTTAATTTTTGAACTCCCAATTCTTTTGATTGTGCCATATGTATTGCGTTTTACTTTTTTTCCCTTAAAAAAACAAATTAGATGTATGTTATATGGTGTCATAGAACATTATAGACTAAATCGGAAGGGTCTTGTCGTGGCCGTTGATGATGAGGTTTTGTTGTATGAAAAAGTAGCACTCCGTGATGTTTGTCTCCTAGGTAATCGATTGCGAGTCTTCCTTGTTGGGTGTTCTGTACTTCTGTTCATTTGAATTTCGTGGGCCGTGTGAGTGAGAATGCAATGTTGTAGTTTTGGGTTAAAGCTTGCATAACAGTTGTTGAAACTTGAAACTTGCCAGTTAGTGAAACTGTGTAGGTCTTATGTGAGTGGTCTATTGAAGCTTCTCGCTTCTTCAGCTGATTGGTTTGGTTGGTTTTCGAGGAGTGATGTTCAATGTAGTTGAGACATGAGCCTAGTTGCGTTGCTCGTGTAGAGTTGACTGGGTGCAGTTCATCAGTTTGGCTTTGTCCTCTTCTGTTGTCAGGCTTGGTGGTATTATACTGGCTCATCATGAGAGGTGGTCTGTGATTGCCATTTTATTTTGTGTGTCTAACAAGGATGAATTCATTAGTGGAGGTTTTAGAATCGGAGTTATGTTTAGTGATACTTTTTTGGTTTATTTCGTCAAATATTGGAATGTTTATTGTCTTCAAGCATGGTCTTGATTCACGGGCTGGCCTCAATTCCAGTTTCCAACAGGTTCTAATTCCTTACAAATTTGGAATTTTGAGATTCAGCTTTTTTTAAACTGGGATTGTATACTTGTATTAGTATCGGCTCTTCATCTGTTCATGCTCTTCTACTTTAACTATCAAATTGATCTATGAGCTCAGGCTTTGCTTAAACATTGTAGCTCAGCTCTGGATCGAATCATGTAGGTGTATGAGTTCCAAATCAAAGAGGTTTTTGAGCTTCAGCTCATATACTATGTCCATGTTTATTTACTCAGTTTAGTAAAAAGGCTACAATTCATTTACTATTTTTGACTTTGTGAAGTTATTAGGTTTCAGAATGTGGCTTTATTTATGATATAACTGATAGTAGGAAGAAAAATAGCCAAGAGGTTGCATTTGATGCTACTGGTTCTTTAGAAAATATATTAGTAAAATTTCCCTATTAATGAAGCTACCTACTATTGTTTACTTGTTTCTTCAAAACTGTTACCTTTCATTGTGGTTGCATGCTGCTCAAGATTTGTTGGCTGCTAGTCATTACTCCATAGAATTTCATTTCGTCATTGAAACTACTTAGACGAAAGGAACTGCAGCTGAGTGCTTTCAAATTGTACCCTAGGAGGACATGTTGACTTCCAAAACTTGCTTGTTTTCAGACTTATTTTTTCCTCTTTGGATGAAAGAACCTAGAAACTCATGTAAGTTGCTGCTGCCTATAGGTTTCAATGTGGAGAAAGTTCAGTATAAGAATGTGATGTTCACTGTGTGGGATGTTGGAGGCCAAGAGAAGCTAAGACCACTTTGGAGGCATTACTTTAACAATACTGATGGGCTGGTACTTCAATTTTTCTTGTAGCGTGTATTTGATTATTTGTCAGAATTTTCATAGGAACTGTTTCATGATTTAGAATTTGGTGAAAACCCTCAACCATTATCAACCATTGGATCAGCTGAATATCAATGCTCAAGTGTAGACCACATTTTAACACCATGACCACCATCCCTTGACCTGGGCGATTGTAAGTTAGAATACAAGATTGAGTCAACCATGCCAGTGAAGGGCACGGGTGGGGATGTTGTCGTGTTGGTGGGAAAGGGAAGTGGCCAACTTGGGTGATCGTGAGAGGAGAGAGATGAGCGGAAAAGTGATTAAGAACGGTATTCATGTGAGCGGGCCAGCAGGGAAGGGGAGTTGCTGTGCGCTGGGAATGAAATTGGTGGGTACGCCGGAGGAAAGTGACAGTGTCTTGAATGAGACAGAGACAGCTATTGACGAACCTCTGGCATTGTCAAGTTTGACAGCAGACTTTAGTGAAGTTGATGGTGAGGGGAGGCGAGGGGTTGGTAAAGATAAGTTTGGGTCTATTAATCTAGACCCTTGATTGGTGTTTAGTTTAAGGGGTGCTCATTGAGTGGGGGCTCTCACCGAATCCTAACCCCTACAATTGTAGTCTGTGACTTTTGGATTTTCTAATCTTCTCTATGTTGGCAGATCTATGTTGTTGATTCCTTGGATCGAGAACGAATTGTAAAAGCAAAGCAAGAGTTTCAGGTTGGCTTGTGAATTTGCGATAAATTTATGAGAGTTCTAGCGGTGTAAATTCCCTCTGTATTTATTCGAATGTGGAAGGCTGGAGGTAGCGTGCCTTTTTTAGCTGATATTCTCTTTCCTCTTTCAGGCGATTATCAATGATCCATTCATGCTTAATAGTGTTATTTTGGTGTTTGCAAACAAGCAAGATATGGTATGTCATATATGTGTACATTCATTTCCTTCAACGGTCTAGATATTATGTGGAAACGATCTAACGGTCTTAGCATTAAGTAATGGATGGTGATGTGTGGGAGAAATAATATATTAAAATGAATCTATTAGAGATTTAGAGGTAATGGAGAGGATCCTAACTCTCCTGCATGCTATTGCATTTAATGAGCTTGATGGATCCTAATTGCAGATTTGGTGCTCAGTGAACTTGCTTCATTTTTTGGTTCTGATGGATCTATTCGTAGTAAAGAATTACGATCCATCATATTTATTGTGCTTCGCCTCTCTAATCTTAACATTCAGAAGAATTACTGTTTAGTGTCAATCCTATTTGATATCCGACAGCTGACCGGTGTAGCATCTGTAACGATCAGAGGAACACAATTTTATTGCCAGGCAGTATGGGATATGATCGGATAAAGCAAATGACTCTTAACACAGTCTATGCTATGCTTCCTATATTGTGAAGTAGCAATTGGTCGATGCAATTTTTGAGTTCTCTTCACGATTTCATGGGTCGATTTAACAAAACCTCTGTTTTCTACAAGAACATTTAAAAACGTTTTATGCCCTAACTGCGTCACAGACTTACAGCTGAGGGCATTGGATTTGGTATGATGTTGTGGTAGGAGGTATAGTGACAAGACTAGGAAGATAATCGGGGGAGGAAATAAGGAACATATGCTCATTCAGATTATGTCATGGTGGTATTGTAAGCTTTTTCTCCTTTTTGTAGAAAGGAGCTATGTCACCGTTGGAAGTATGCGAAGGGTTAGGCCTCTTTGATCTCAAAAATAGGAAATGGCACATTCAAGGGACTTGTGCTCTAAGGGGAGATGGTCTTTACGAGGGTTTGGACTGGCTGGCCAGCACCCTTAAGGAAGTACGAGCTGCGGGATACTCATCGGTGGGGACCTCATCTTTTTAAAGTGATCAGATTGTAAGTCTTTGACCTTGGTGTTCTTCAAAACTTGAAACTGTACACAGTGAGCCAGCCTTTCTCATGAAATTTTATGTTCATCATCGTCAGTTTAGATTGAAGGGGGGTTGATCTTGATCTCAAAAGAAGTCACTGAAGGATTTGCAAGTCTTGCATATGATTGGGGTAATGCTGTGGGACCTGTTGATGCTCCGGGAATTGTGTTCCCTGCAAATCACTGACAATTTTTGTACCAAACAAAAAAGGCTGACGAGTTCCAATGTATATTGACATTTTCACTGTAAGGCTGAACAAACATCTCTGGATCTATATTGCTACGTTTACATACAGTGTACAATTGACATCTTCGCTTGATAAATGTTGAGCGGTTTGTTAGTTTCCGAGGGCTCTCTTGCTTGCTGCTGAATGCCATGCGCTTGTGTTGTTAGGGTCTACATTGACTGCAAATCTGCAATGTAATGCTTTTCCTCCTAATTTTGTTTGGATACTCAACTCTTTTTTTCCATCAGGAGGAGAACATCACAAACTAATCGCCCTTGCAGCTAGTTGGTGGGTCAAAACATCAAGTTTCCTAGGAATAAAATTAAGGTTATTTCAAGTGAATAATCCAAATTATTATCCATGTTAAAATAATCTCAATTATATAGTACTCCCTCTGTACCTATTTGTTTGTCCACTTTGTTTTTTACGTATATAAGTAGAGTATTATATTGAAAGTGGACGAATATATAGATACAGAGAATTTATTATTCCAAAATAAATCAAACTTTTATCTATCTTCCTCTCTCAAGACTCAACACACTAGGTGACTGGCTACTTGGTTTATAGGTCACCACTTCCTAAAAATTGACATTAACAATTTAACACTTACCATCACTCACGATTCACTATTAACACCTCAAACCACCCATCACGCAACATACCACACCAAAATACCAAATGCTCGACCATTAATCAATCACAATTTTCATCTTTTTTTTCCATTTCGTTCAATTGAGACACCATCCTCGATCGTACTCCATCTAAGCTCTCGATTCGAGATCGGAAAATCTCAACTTATCTTCATTCGATTTTTATACCATGTGTCATGGATCGCTTCGCGATGTAAGCCATTCGATTTCAAGCCCAAACAATAAGTACACTAAACTTATTCGCGACTAACAGCTTGTCAAAAGAACCCTAGTTTATTGCGTAACGGAAGCCTCATATATTCTCTTTTGCTGCTAAAATTGTGTGGCATATATTAAATTACCCAAATAATACCCCTGAAATTTTTTTTAGCCATCTTTATTTCGGACCTCTGAATCCAATAAAACGTGTATAATACTTCAATTTCATCCGATTGGGAGGTCGGGTTGTGCATCGTTTTATCTTTTCCTGATTTTCATGGTGTCATTGGTCGCTTCACGATGTACCTCGTTCGATTTCAAGTCTAAACAAAAAATACACGTAGCTTATTCGCGACAAACAAATTGTTGACCGATGTTGGTTTATTGCGCAACGAAACCATCGAATGTTTTCTTTTGCCGCTAAAATTTTGTGGGGACATGTTATATTTCCCAAACAACACCCCGGCAATTTTTCGGCCATTTTTAGTTCGGACCCCGAAACTCAGAAAAACGTGTATAATACACTTCAATTTCAACCATTTGGGATGTCGGATTGTGCATCGTTTTATCTTTTCTCGATTTTCGCACTTTGTGTCATGGGTTGCTTCACGAAGTAACTTGTTTGATTTCAAGTTCAACAAGAAGTACACGTAGTTTATTCGCGACTAACAAACTGTCGACCGACGTTGATTTATTGCGTAATGAAATCCTCGAATATTTTCTTTTGCTGCTAAAATTTTGTGGGGGCATATTATATTTCAAAATAACACCCCGAAAATTTTTCAACCATTTTTAGTTCGGACCCGAAACTCTCTCAATCGTTTGGGATGTCGGATTGTGCATTGTTTTATCTTCTCACAATTTTCATAACATGTGTCATGAGTCTCTTCACGATGTAGCTTGTTCGATTTCAAGCCCAAACAACAAGAACACGTAGCTTATTCGCACTAACTGATTGTCTACCGACGCTGCTATATTGCGTAACGGAACCTTCAAATGTTATCTTTTGCTGCTAAAATTTTCCAGGGCATATTATATCACCCAAATAACACCTCGGAAAATATTCGGCCATTTTTATTTCTTACCCTGAATCTTAGAAAAAACGTGTATACTACACTTTAATTTCAGCCGTTTTGGAGGTCAGATTGTGCATCATTTTATTTTCTCAAGATTTTCATACCGTGTGTCATGAGTCGCTTTATGATGTAACTCGTTCGATTACAAGTCCAAATACCAAGTACATGTAGCTTATTCGCAATTAACATATTGTCGACCGACGTTGGTTTAATGTGTAACAGAACCCTCAAATGTTTTCTTTTGCTGCAAAATTTTTGTTGGAGCATATTATATTACCAAAATAACATATCAAAAAATTTTCGGCCATTCTATGGCTGGCCTAATGTCTCTGATAGGCATCTCTCATGGAAATTGCTTACTATTTTAAAACAACAAAATGACTTTCCGTGGGTGTGTGTCGGTGACTTCAACGAAATAATCCTTGCTGATGAAATGAAAGGTGGAAGAAGGGCTCAATGGCAAATGGCCAATTTTCTTGAGGCTATCGAATTCTGTGACCTGAGGGATCTCCCCTATGAAGGTTACGAGTTCACGTGGGACAATGGGCAAGTGGGGGTGGCGAATAGACAATGTCGTTTGGATAGAGCTTTAGTCACAGAGAGCTGGAGGGAGTTGTTCCCGTTCGCGAAACTTATGCATCTCGAGCGTGAATGGTCTGATCATTCAAACATTAAAGTCTTGTTATTGAACACTAAAGATCAATCAATGCGACCAACTCGAAGCTTTAAATTCGAGCAAATGTGGATCGGACAAGATGGGTGCGAAGAAGCTGTGTTGGAGGGATTCGGGGCAGGGGATGAGGATTTATGTTCAAAGCTTCGACATTGTGCAAGGGCTCTTCAGGGATGGAAGAAAACTTCGATACGAAGGGTTGAGCGTGATATTACTAAGAAGCTGAAACAGATTGAGATGATAAATAAGGGGGGGCGAACGACAGAAGAGGTTGGGCGCAGACGAAAATTGGTGTCACAGGTAGCGGACTTGAGGAGGCAGGAGGAACAATTCTGGCGGCAGAGGTTGAGAGCGTTGTGGCTCAAAGAGGGTGACAGAAATACGACTTTTTTCCATAGAAGAGCTGGTGAACGGAAGCATAAGAACCATATTCGCTCGCTGGTGGATGACGATGGTGTAACGAGGTCGGGGAAGGAGGAGGTGGAAGAGGTTGCTGTCTCTTATTTCACAAGTTTGTTCTCGACCCTTGGACCGCGTGAGTTTGGGGACATCTTTGAGGGAATGGAGAACAGAATCAAAGCTAGGATGAACACGTTTCTACGATACGATTATACCGAAGGGGAAATTATGGAGGCTCTTAATCAAATGCACCCACTGAAGGCGCCTGGACTAAAGCTGAGCACGCATCGGATATCCGATCCGAAAAATCCAAAATTTTAATATCCGATATCCGATCCAAGTACTTCGGATATCCGATTTTAGATATCCGAAAATTTCGGATCGGATATCCGAAATATCCGATATCCTATTTGGTTGGTATTGTTGGTCAAATTAAATTCTAAATAAGGTTCAATTAAACAGAAAAAGCCTTATTTTTATTAATCTAATTTTATACAGGGTATACCGCTCTATATTTTAAGACAATAAAAAAATAAAACCAAGGTTCGAAGTAAAATGGATTAAATTATAGGCTACTTATATTAGAATACACCAACCAAAAAAAATCCAAAAATATTCCTTTGTTCGGATCGGATCGGATATCCGACAAAATTATTTTGGATATCCGAATCCGATCCGATATCCGAAAGTTTCGGATCGGATAATCCGATCCAAAAAATATTTTCGGATCGGATATCCGGTTTTACGGATCGGATATCGGATCGAATTCGGATAATCGGATAATTTGCTCAGCCCTAGCCTGGACCGGATGGGATGAATGTTCTGTTTTTCCAAACCTATTGGCATATTGTGGGGCCGGAGGTTACACGTAATGTGCTATGCATTCTCCGTGGTGATCCGATTCCTAGTGAGATGAACAAGACAAATATTGTCCTTATTCCGAAGAAGAAAGCCCCGGATAAAATCCAGGATTTTCGACATATTAGCCTTTGTAATGTGGTCTACAAGTTGGTTGCCAAAGTTCTTGCGAATAGACTGAAGTGATTCCTAGGAGAGATAGTTTCGGAAAATCAAAGTGCGTTTACCCCGGGCCGCTTAATTACGGACAATGTGTTGATCGCTTTTGAACTTTTTCATTATATGAAAAACTCGAAGGCAACTAACGGGGCCATGGCATTAAAACTCGATATGGCAAAGGCTTACGACCGTGTGGAGTGGGATTTTCTAGAACGGACTTTGACGATTATGGGATTTGACGGGGATTGGGTCAACCGAATCATGGCTTGTGTCTCCTTGGTCACGTTCTCTGTGCTGATTAATGGCACCCCTTCGAGGGAATTTTGACCGTCGCGAGGGCTTAGACAGGGAGACCCGCTTTCACCCTACCTTTGTGTGCTGAAGTTCTCTCCAATATGACGAGAAGGGCTATGGAGAGAGTGGCTCTTCACGGTATTAAAATAGCTGCGACGGCTCCAACTATTTCCCATCTTTTCTTTGCTGACGACAGTATTTTCTTTCTTAAGGCAAACGAGAGGGAGGCCATTGCTTTGAATGGGATTTTACGAGCCTATGAGACTGCCGCTGGGCAACTTGTAAATCTTAATAAGACAACGGTCTCATATGGAAATGGTGTTCCTCGGGGGAGAAGAGATGTTGTCACTAGTCTGCTTGGAGTTGAGGAGGTGGAGGTACAGGACCGATATTTGGGCTTACCGACGGTGGTGGGTAGATCGAAGAAGGGTGTCACGGATATTATTCGGAATAAGATTCACAAGAGACTGAACGACTGGCGTGGGAAAATATTGTCTAGGGCTGGTCGAGAGATTTTAATTAAGGCTGTACCCAATTCGCTTCCGACCTATGTGATGAGTGTGTTCAAAATTCCAACTCAGTTTTGTGAGGAGCTAAGCTCGATTATTTCAAAATTCTGGTGGGGCCATCTCGACTCGTCCCGACGTATCTCGTGGGTGTCTTGGAAGAGACTTTGCAAACCGAAGGTGATTGGAGGAATTGGGTTTAGGGATTTTAGGAAATGCAATTTAGCTCTACTAGGCAAACAAGCGTGGAGATTGATTACAAATTCTGAATCTCTATGGGCTAGGCTTATGTGTAGTAAATATTATTCCGGGAGCGAGTTTTTGAACGCTAGAATGGGGGCAAACCCAAGCTATACATGGAGGGGTATTATCGAGGCTAGAGAAGTGGTGAAGAGAGGATTGAGACGCAGGATTGGAGATGGGAAGGACACTTTTGTTTGGAGGGATGCGTGGATTTCAGGAAATGGTGGTGGTCGGGTTATATCGCCTCGCCAAAGCGGGTCAGAAGACATGAAAGTTGCGGATCTTTTTGCCGATGAGGGTATAAGAAGATGGGATGAGGAGAAGTTGCAGGACCATTTTCTACCTTTTGAGGCCGAATAAATTAAGAATATCAGGTTGAGCAAAAATGATGTTAATGATATTTGGTGTTGGGGGCCGAAGAAAGATGGTATATGCTCTGTAAAATGCTTATAAACTGCTTGAGGGAGAAGAGTTAATGGTTGAAGAGAGCTCGGACAAGGGCAGGGAGAAATGGCTTTGGAGCAAGATTTGGAATGTCCCGGTTTGGCCTCGAGTCAAGCTTTTCTTCTGGCAGCTGTGCAACGACGCGATAGCAACAAAGGTAAACATTTCTAACCGTGTTGGGTCGGAGGATGTCATGTGTCCTATGTATCAGTCTAATTACGAGTCGAGTCTTCATTTAGTCCGTGACTGTGGTCTCGCACGGAGGGTTTGGGGCTTTGGGAGGGGGAGGAGGATATGGGATTGGGGGTTCGCGATTGGATCGAGGAAAGGTGGCAGGTGTTTGGGGAAGATTTCTTTGAGTTGTTCATGACAGCTTGCTGGGCGTTATGGGAAGCGAGAAATAAACTTGTCTTTAATAATGAGTCGGTTAGGGATGACAAGGTGGTGCAACGGGTGAACGATATTATGGCGGAATTGGATGGGAGGGACAGAGTTAATTGGGGCAGGGGAGTGCGAGAGAGAAAAAAGGGCGGATGGAAGGAACGGGGAGAGGTGGAGGCCACCGGGGGAAGGGGTGGTCAAGATTAACGTCGATGCAGGGACAAAAGACGGGTTTGGTGTTGGGCTAGGCGGGGTTTGTCGAAACGCGGAGAAGGAGGTCCTATGGGGGTTTTCTCTGCGACGTAGGGAGGATTGGGATCCGCAAACTGCCGAAGCGGTGGCCATACTCGAGGGAATGAAGGAAGCTCAAAGACAAGGGCATGAGGATATTATCGTGGAAAGTGACGCACAGTCTGTGGTGACGGCCATCAATGCTCGGAAGATTGGTAGAAGCAGCTTATTCCTAGTTCTTGAGGATATTCTTTTATTTAGTTCTTGCTTTCGCTCTATTAGTTGGTGTTTTACGAAACGATCTTGTAACGGTGTGGCTCACGAAATTGCACATACTTCGATCCCTGGATCGTCGAGCGTTATTTGGGGTAATATGCTCCCGGATAAGGCTAGTTGTATTGCGGTTGATGATTTAATTTACTAGTTCACGTTTTGGAAGTTTCAAAAAAAAAATCGGCCATTTTTATTTCGGAAATAGAATCTCATAAAAACGTGTTTAATACACTTCAATTTCAGCTGTTTGGAAGGTCGAATTGGGCATCGCTTTATCTTCACCCAATTTTCTCACCATGTGTTATGGGTTGCATCACAATATAACTCGTTTGATTTCCAACTCCAACACGAAGTATACGTAACTTATTCGTGACTAACAAATTGTCGACCGACGTTGATTTATTACGTAAAGGAACCCTCAAATGTTTTCTTTTGCTACTAAAATTCTGTCGGGGCATATTATTATAACCCAAATAACACCTTGGAAATTTTTTGACCATTTTTATTTCGGACCCCGAATCTTAGAAAACGTGTATAATACATTAAGTTCAGTCGTTTTGAAGGTCGGATTGCGCATCATTTTATATTCTCCCGATTTTTCTACCATGTGTCACAAGTCGCTTCACGATTTTACTCGTTCGATTTAAAGTTCAAACAACAAGTACATTAAATTATTCGCGACTAACAGATAATCAACATGCGCTTGTTTATTGCGTAACGTAATCCTCAAATGTTCTCTTTTGCTAGTAAAATTCTGGGGGTATTTTATTAGCCAAATAACACCCTGATAAATTTACGGGCATTTTTATTTCGGACCCCAAATTTGAGAAAAACGTGTATAATACACTTCAATTTCAACCGTTTGGGAGGTCGAATTGTGCATCATTTTATCTTCTCCCGATTTTCACACCGTGTGTCACGGATCACTTCACGATGTAACTCGTTTGATTTCAAGCTCAAACATCAAGTACGCGTAGCTTATTCGCAACTAACGGATTGTCGACCGACAATCGTTTATTGTGTAAAGGAACTCTTGAATGTCTTATTTTGCTGCTAAAATTTTGTGGGGGCATCCAGGTATATTATATTAATCAAATAACACCCAGAGAAATTTTTGGTCATATTTATTTCGGATATGGAATCTAAGAATGATGTGTATAAATATACACTTCAATTTCACCGGTTTAGAAGGTCGGATTGGGCATCGTTTTATTTTCTCCCAATTTACAAAGCATGTGTCGTTGCTTCCCAATGTAACTCTTCAATTTGAAGTCCAACAAGTACATGTAACATATTCGCGACTAACAAACTATCGACCGATGTTTACTAATATAACGTAATGTCAATATAAATTGAACACTAACTATCCTGCAAGATCATCTCACGATAAGTTATCGTGAAACATATTAATAAAAATAAAATAATAATAATAAAAGCAGCTAACTTGTATGTGAGAGGTGTCACAATACACTTACCGAAACTGTCTCATACAAAAAATTATATAGAAACAGTCAAAATCCAACGTAATATAGTAGGCCTTCCTTTTCTCCTTGTCAAATAAAACAACCATCCATCTAAAAATGCAATTAAAAAGTCAAAAGTTCATGGTGTAATAAAACTAGCTCATACTCAAAGTACAAAAAGACCAGCAAATGTCATTCTAAAAATAACAAAAGAAATACAAGGAATAAAATGAAATCTAATGAGTAATGACCTCTATCATCTTAAGACAGCCTTCTGTACAAATCTTCTCACTCAAATGCTTATTAAAGGGGGTGACCCGACCCAAGTAAATATGTGAGATAAAAATATACTCATATATAGACATATAGACATATACTGTAGTTAATATCATAAAACCCTTCTGCAATTTTTGTGGTTTTCATAATCTAAAGTATAACTAATAAAACTACTGCATGCTAAATGCCTGTCAGAACAGCCCGTCATCAAACTCTTCATACCCCTCCTCATTGTAATCGTAGGGATTATGATCATCCAGGCAATCTTCTACGTATGCTTTCTTTTCGTCAAAGTCCTCAAAATTCTCTTCATTATCGTCGTCATCCTCTCCTTGATTTTTCTTTCCTGGGAAGCTTTCTGTGCGACTCTTCTTTGGGCTATCCGACACTACCTGCAAACATAGATAAGTTGACGACACAAATCCCCGTCAATTTCCTCATAAATAAATAAACATGAGTACAAAATCAATATATACAATCCTTCTTGTACTGATACTAAATGGAACAGAAGTCTCATCCCAGTATATAGTAGTCATTCCCGTGCAGGACACTTAGACTTAGTAATACATTACAAAATATTCGTATAAAACAAACAAATACTTACAGGCTCATCGAACAGCTCCTTCAATCTGTCGTGGTTTAGTTTAGAACTCACCCTCTGAAATCACAGTAACATCAAAGCGAGAGATATATTAAACGCGATCTGATGTTAAGTACTCGTAGTAGTTATATAGGCATTAGACAGGGAGCAGAAACAGGAGAAAAAGTCAACACCCAACAGGCCTGTTATAATTGCTACCTTTTTACTCAACATTTGATGAGCTGCTTCAGCCGCAGTCTGGGCATTGATTCCTTCCGCCTTCTTTTGCTGACGTTCCTGTAAAATACATACGAAAGAGTTATTAGAGCTGTCCTATAGAAAGAAATACATGCACATAAAATCAAATTTTCATCAGAGAAGCCAAATGGAGTAGCCTTGCTGTTGATAGAATGTACACAAGAATCCTATAGAGCCTATGCAAACCATCAAAATTGTTTCTCATTCCTATTCGACACAGAAAAGTTTTAGGGGTCTTGTTGGCAGCAAGTGACGATGTTGACGTACAATATTTGTTGCGTACATATCTGAAATACTGCTATTTTGCTAAGAACTTGATGTGTTAACATCACTCTGCAGCTGGAGAAAATGATTTCAGAGGATTGGGTTCCATATCCCCACAAACACAGTGACACGGAGAGTTTCCATACATTGAGGTATACAAAATAATTAATTTTTACAAAAAAGGCAAGGATGACAGCAAGCATTATGATGGAGTACCTTTTTTGGCTTTGGGACATAACCTCCAGCTGCTTTTTGTGCTTGTTCCTGCACGTAGTAAGGAACATCACAGGACACAATTTGAAATTAGAATAACAACGTCAGAGAGAATGGGGGCGGGGTATAAGAGAATGAACTCAGTGGACTTTACAAGTGAAGGAGAGGTTTAAGTTGCATAAACCCCATTATCGCATTTACAAAACAATCTACTTGTGTATACGTAATCTCTATAATATACTCTATAATATACTCGTATGATATTATGCGTACTTAATTGTTTTATGATATAGACAAAATAGAATTCCAAACTGGAAGTAATCTACTAGACTAGATGAAATGAGCAAAGAGAAAATTCTCTTTGCAACTTCTCGAAACTGCATTATAGCAGGCACTCAGAAAATTCCATAAAATGATATTAGAGTAAATTAGTTTCGGTGGCATAAAGGCTAATTAGACTACAATATCCCGATGCTAGTCATAAAATGATGCTAGTCATCTACGATGTACTAAGAACAAAAATTTACCCAAAAAAAGAAGTCTTTTGAAAAGTTGTGTGAAGATTCTTTATAATAACTCGACATTTTTTTACATTACACGCATCATTAAATTAGGTTAAAAAAAGTGACTTATTTATCCCTTAAATCACCGAGGGGAGAAGTTTCAAAAGCCACCCCCAGCCAGCAAAGTGGGAATTAAGAATAACTCAAATCTTAAGAGTCATCAAAGCGAAACCAACAAGCATTAGAGCACCAATGTGCATGTCAAGCTCAAAGCACATATTAAGGTCTCGCTTTCTCTTTTCCAAAAGGTGAGTTACTCATTGATTTCACGAGGTTAATAAATTAGCAAACTTCATGGGCCATATAAATCATTCTCTTTTGAGGTTGGTTATCTCTTTCCTCACTCATAAGAAGGGATGACATAGGTTGGTCTTATTCAAGTGAATCAAACTAGTTTCAATCTTTATGATAGATGGCTCCTAATATCATTAAGTGGTCATATCCTATTTCCATACACAAAGGTCAGCCATAATATTGATGCGTCTAGGATGTAACTTCAAAGAGAACCTGGCCAATTCACCCCAAAATCACAAATAACCAAAAGTCTAGGTGAAGTCGTTTCTAAAAAAAGTCTACCTGAAGTCATTCAGATGTCAATCTAAAAGACAAATGTAACAATAAGTAAATTTGCAATGAACTCTTACTATGAGCGATACAGTATAAACCAGACTTAGCATACTAGATACGCTACAGAAACAATATCTATGGCTCACATGATTACAGGACATTCAAGTGAAGATGAGTTGACATAAAATCAGACCTCAAGGTACTCCCAATTAACCTTCTCCCAAATCATCTTCTTGTACCGCGTCTCTTCTTCATTATGCAAGTAAGCATCAACCTGCAAATGAATTCCTAAGTTTGAGCTGTGAAAAGAAGATACAAATCATCAACAGACTCATCACAGAGCAAACTAGTATACAGCACACAAAGTGCATGCCTGAAACCCAACTGCACCAGTCAAACTGCGACTGTTGAGCAAACATTCGTAGCGTCTTGTATATAAAATTATTCAACATGAAAACAAGCAACTGGTGATCCCCTCGTCAGTCATTACAGGAATTGTGAAGAGAAAGGACACTATGATTCAGGCATCAGGCGCCATATGGTCAAGACAGGAATAAACTCAACTTGTCTTGCCTTGATAACATTCTCTCCCCTCTCCACTTTTGTTGCCTGCATTATTATAAAAGTGGGTCCTTGGCAATAAAAAAAACTACACTAATAATCACCTACGGCAGCTAGATGTGCGGCAGCATAAATTACCTCCTTCCACATGCCTATGCAGGATGTATGACGGCAAGTGATGAGATGGTAGTTGAAACATAATTAACTAGTATGCAAAATTTAGCCACAACCTTGAAATATCTCCCCCATCTCCACAAGCAATTTCTATAATTATTTGCAGTGTAGCGCACACATTAAGGAGTAGCTATCCATCACCACAAGTAGAACAAAAAGAGTACACACCTCTGCATCATCAATATCAGAAAAATTGTCGGATTCACCATCTTTTGTACCCAGACCATCAGCAGTTCCCGAAATCCCTTCCAAACTATCAAGAACTCCATACTCAATGGCAGCTTCTGCTACATCATGGTAGTCAATGGACAATAAGAATTGTTACATCTTGATCTAGCTACTGAAATTGTCAATCAAGTAGCCCTAAAATACATACTCCGTAGTGAATAAGAACACTTACTTGTGGTTTCCATCTGATCAACTCCACCATCATCATCCACACTTGTTACATTCTCAATCTGAAAAGACGGCGAGAAGTTTCATTAAGATCAAAATTTCAAAATGAATCTTCACATCATTTAGCAAATGCAATTCACAAAAGTCACTGCTCTTTAATAAAATAATTCATTTTTAAATAGAGAACTTAACATTTCTAAGCAGTCAAAGAGCAGAGAGCAAGAAGTTCTCAACTGAAACATTGACAAATAAGTCTACTTCCACAAATAAACGTAATATAAGGCTAGCCGAAAACTTTAAGTTCATCATATTTTCATGCACTAGGCGTTTTTACTGCAAATTTTGCTACTTCGCTCCCCTACAGAAACTTCTCTTCGTAGCAGGAAAGTGCCGACCGGAAGAAGCTTAAAGCTCCATCAATTCCATTCTTTCTTCCCTAGACACGTTCAGCTTTAGCACTTAGCAGTTGAACAATATTCTCAGCATTTGACCATAACTAACGGCCGATAATACTAATACATAATTCATATAAAAAATGTAGGGAGAATTGGAGGAAAAAGTACAAACATGTCCATGCATCTCACATGTATTAAAGAAAAAAAACGTAAATGTAAACAACCATTCATTAAGTGGTTTATCTCAGTTGGTGCTCCAGAGTAAAATTTGTCAGTGTTAACTCGTTATTGCCATGGTAAGCTTAGAATATTGCAATTTTGAAAGCAAGGTGTTCCCGGTTCATATACAAATTTCCCCTACCTACACTATGGCCAAGGAAGAAAACTATTTAGCGAAATTGGCACTACAGAATGGTATGGTAATGTGTGACACGTTGCAATGGTTTAGGCAAACTAGATAATATAGACAAAGAAAACAAGCAGTTGATGCAAATAACTAAATAAATAATCGCAGTTAAAACAATACAAAGGTCAGTACAGCTGGGTTGTCACAACTGGTTTCAACTTGCTCTACATCCAATAGAGAATGCTTAGCATTTCCGTCCGCACGTGCCTTGGCCAACCTCTCTCTCTCAGCACGCTGGAAAGCTGGAGGTTCTGATCCCCCATCAAGACCTCCTGATATTCTTAGAAACTGCATCATGGATCAGTGAATAAAAAGGTTTTCAAAGTTGAGAAATATCAACGATTGCAAAAGAAATGAAAGATACCTCATTGTAACAAGCTTCACACAATCCATGGGCAAAATGAGGTACATCACTACCCTTATGCTGACAAAGCAATTCACCTTCCTTAGAGACATTGCCATTGATGAAAGCCTGTCGAGTAACGTTGTTCTCAAGCTCCTCAGCTTTTTGGTGGAATTCCTCTATCTGTCAAAACAGCGAAGTTGAGGAGGAGAAAAACTGGCGTTTTCTAACCAAATCTACTATTACTACTACAAATTCTACAAGGTAGCTGTATCACCAACCAAGTAAAATAACACCAAAGCAGCAATGTCATTCTAGCAATAGAAAATCCAGATGTGAGATCCAATATAATTGCATTCAATGACAATAACAGATGCTATCACAGTAAGTTTATAAGTTCCTAATACAGATAAAAATGACCTAGAGTGGGACAACCTAAGCTCTATAACTTTAAGCTCAAACAGCATATTAATTACGGAGTATAAAATATACAGAGTATGTTTTTAGCCCCACTAAAAAAGTATGTCCAAATAAATGGAATCAGATACACACACAGAGCGTCAACTGTAATAATCTTCCATATATCCTATGGCCTATTGTATACCATGGTAGGCATTAAAACACAACATTCTCGAAGGTGCCTCATGCTCTTGATTGAAAAGGCTATTACTGGCGGTGGAAAGTATTACTGTAATCAAGCTGTTTAAGATCAATCATAAAAAGAAAAGTAAAGAAAAGAGAGATAGCTGTACAGTGAAAACATCGTAATTGAAACTTAGAATGAAACACGATGATCAAAATTACAAGCATGTACTCACTGTAAGGCTTCCTGATTCTGTTCCCTCAAACTCAATCAACCTCTTGGTCAATGTTGCTTCACATATATGTACAACCTTGGTCTGCGCAAAGTAGTGAGATTGTTAGCGGAAGAGAAATTAAGAGGGTTCGCCGAATCACTTATGTGACATAGTAACATCAGTCTAAAAATGATTTCCATGCACCAAGCCTACAAAGAGGCTATATGGATGATATATTGCCACAGTTAGTTCACGAAATAAAAATAAAAAGAAACTTACAACATCAGACTTCGAAAACTTAAAACCATGTGAAAGAGCAGATATATACAGTGCGGCCCCACACAAGCCACTAGGCTTTCTTCCAGTCTGTCAATACAGAAGTTCAAGCATGAGAAAAAGTAAAAACAGTGTTAAGGAAATATGAGTAGCAAAGTGAAGAGATAGCCCACAACTGAACTTTCAACTGAGATAAACACCCCTGTGAAACCAAGAGTTCTAATTTAATTGAAACACTAAAGCACTGTGTGCTTAAAATTGTGGTCATTTGTGCAAATACAAATTATGATTGTGGTCAGTGTCACAATGATTGACCTGGAGCTGCAGAAATGGCTTTTCAAAATTTAAGCTGAGCATATGTATATATATATACTTGAAATCCTAGTTCAAGCAATTAACTTATACGGGTATTAAGTACTTGTGGATCAATCATCAAACATAATTGTGCTTAAGAGGGGAAGACCCATTAGGCTATCTCACAATTTTGAGGTTCTTACATGGTGAGTTTATATGATATTTATTTATTGTACAGCAAATATTTGATTATGAAGATGACAGAAAAATATACGGAGTAATAAACTTGTCTTATCAAAACACAACAGCAGTATCAATACCTGCATCCAATCTCGTTTCATGCTGGTCATTATCCGCAATGCAGTTTTCTCAATCTCAGGGTTTTTCTCCCCCAACAGACCTGCCAATGTAATTTTGAAAGTTTGCTCACAGCACGCAAGTAATCTTAATAGAAACCAAATTTTAATTTATACATTATTTCATTTTATTTTTTTTAAGAAAAGAGAAATTTCCCAAGCTACTTAGCACATACACTTTCAAAACCATTAAGATAAGCGCATCAAGAGATATCTTCTGCTAAAATGAGAAGCAAAAAGAGAGAATTAAACTGCATATATGAAAAAAGTATACCAATGTCATTGACTAATAGTCATAGCAAAAGAATAGAATTGACATGCATCGTGTAAACTGCTAAATCACATTTGAGGAATGACAATAACCTCAAACCAAGTAAACAGCCACTATTGTCATAGGCTGAATGCATACCACGAGAGAATCGATGAATAAAGAGGCTTGGGTCAACTAGCTTCCGAACAATGGCATGTTCTTGAAGATGCAACACTTTGCAAAGCTGCAAAAATACAGCACCCAGGACATAGCTGCGATGCAGAATGGATCACGAAACCCAAAACAAAGACATCAAATACAACATAACACCGTGATTAAAGGAACGAGTTTAAAGAAGAAAAGGGGAAGTCGTGAAGATCTGAGTGAGTCACGTGTATGAACAGAGAAGTGTCTTCTTAAGTAAGCAACTCAGAAACCAGTAGAGAGCATCCTTACACATTAACTCTCAAATATTCTGAAAATTCAATGAGGAGGAATGGTTTGTTATATTCACTGCACAAGCAATATTCAAAAAATGAGTTAGCTACATGATTTACTGACACCAAAACAGTTCATGTTTTAATTCTTATAATAGGTCCCACACAACCGGAAACATCCGAGACAAGGCACCTGATTTCCATGACCGCATGAAAAGAGATATTTAATGGAATCAACATTACGTCATCACAGATCTCTTAGTTATTCTACCTCTATAGAGCTGTGTTGCTTAGACAAGGCATATTTTGATTCTGTGAAATTTCATAACGGGCCTGGGCCACACCCGAGAGTCGGAAAGAGTCCACTCCACAAGACAAGAGGGTTCCACTCTAAAACCAATTGGCTATAGAGGGAGTAACCTCTTGACTTATAAGGTGGAACATCTTTCCATCCTCCATCCATGTGGGACTCACATGTGACTATTTGGGTTTAGGAGTCAATTCTCAACAGAATCAACGTCTGTGTCAACTCGACATGAGACCGACCGCAGTACACAATCCGTAACGAATACTCCATACGACTGGCCGACATGGCTACTTCATTTGACCATGAGTGGTGTTTAAGTGAGCATTTCATTTCTTTTTTGACAGTGGTCTCTTTTCCTAAATCATCAATTTTAAATACATTAGCGTACGCTTGTGGATTGTGGGTGTTATGTATTGTGGGCTATGGGTGTGTCATGTGTGGCACACCACACACTAGCAGCAAGTAATACTCTAATAGTACTTGATCATATTGCGCAAACTTGTAAGTATGTAACAGCGTTAAAAATATGTCACATCACTGAAACTTTTCTCCTCATGAAGGATTATAGATATATACATCCTCTGTCCCAAAAAGATTGCCCCATTAACTTTAGCACACAGATAAAGAAATTTGTGTGGTGATTGAGTATATAGGCAATGATGACTCTCTTTATAGGGTGAGTCATCATGTTAGGCAAGGATGTGTGAGTTAATGGAATGGCAAAATGGTAAATACTTTAACTTGGCAGGGACGAAATTGTAAAAGAGATAGACTAAAAAGGAAAGTTGAGAAATGGGACAATCTTTAAGAACCAACCCAAAAATGAATACAGGGCAATCTTAGTGGGATGGAGGGAGTATAAAGAACTTGTCTTAGGAAAAATTGTCTACTACTCCGTAATGCCTAATGTATAAATTAGTACCCATTATATAAACTTTCAAATCTTAAAAACTTGTTATTACCAATTAATATTAAGTTGTCTTTCAATCATGTTTTTTCCCACTTCCGAACTATTTCCTTTACATTCCGAGCATTATTGTCCATTTCTTCCCAAAATACCCTCCTCCATTAGAATTCATTTATTCTTTCCTCCATTGACACCAAGAGTTGTTATCCTCCTTCCTCATATCTTACTCCTCCATTATTCACAAAGCTCAAGATCTATTCATCTATTATCTTGCAGTTGAGACCCCATCCTCTTCTTCCCCTTTACAACCCAAAATAAGTTTTCTCCATTCATCCCACACTTCTTATTTCAATCCACATACCTTCTAATTTATTAAATTTGATACTCTGGATCTGAATATTTATCAATGTTCATCTGAACCCTAGATTATCTAATTCCTCAATCAAAACTCTCTCATTTTAAGTCGTTTCATCTAAACTCATAACCAAGTTTCAATTTCTTTGCTTTTCTTTTGGCTTTTGCCACTTTCATTAACTAATTTTTTTTGTCATTCCAGTGACATTTATGGTTCTATATGGTGATATAGGGAAAGGAGAAAAAAATGATTAAAGTCGTAATAAAAGAGAAGCCTTGAGAGTATATTGGTCTAGTTACATTTTCTGCCTGGACTTCTGACTTGTCTCAACTTGTAAAAAAAATACTAATAATAGGTACTCCATATTAGGTTTAGAATATCTTTTGCATTAGGTACTAATTTGTAAAAAGTGCATATTAGGTCGTAATTGACAATTTGCCCTCCTTTTTTATATTAGCCATGTCCCCTTACTCATGTCTAGTGCCTGCAATTTCATACCTTGGGGAACCCAACACTAGGATCCTACACCAATACCCGAATCTGAGCAGCATAGCTAATGAGTAAATACCTAGCTAGATCCAGTTCAACTACAGAATTGGCAAACATTCAAACAATACTCATATAATATTAAACTGACTTACCGACATGCAATGTAAAGACAAGCAGCAGCCACCTGGTCAGCTTTACGACCACGCAGAAATTGTTTCTCAACAGCTATCTTTAACACAACACACACACGCACGCACATGGAATCATATATGATTATGAGAAACTGTGTTACTAAAAAATAGGGACAGTTTTGGACAACTCACTTCATAAAATCGCACAGAAGGTTTAGCTAATTGGTCTCCACCACCCACTCCCATGTTTTCGATCATCTGTGAAATGGACTCATAGGCTGCAGTAAGAAACAAAGAAGTGGTGAGGCCTTGAAGTCATACAACCATATTTAATACAATATCTGTCTCAGGTGTCTACACGGCGCACTGGCAATTTTGTTTTTGACATTCCCGGCTAATGGCCTGAGCAAGCGGTGCGCTCAAACGAGATGCTGAAAATTTTAGGGCCTCGCAAATTTGTTTGTGTGTGCTAAGATACTGTGGATTGCATTTTGTCTGGCGGTTCTAGTATACCCATAGGTATTAATCTCCTGGTCGTGACTCCACCCACAAGTAGCTTTCTTTGTTGTATTTACTAGACTTCATTGATATAATTTCTAAGTCCTTTGCCTGAGTGAATAATTGATCAACGCGAGTTACATCCCGTTATAAAATATTGTAAAGGCTCTTCTTCATCAATTCATTAATTTAGGTATCCCTCCATTTCTGATATGATCTCATTTAACCAAAAAAGAAGATATTCAGGAATCAGGATAATTTTCACAATAGCACTGAAAATCCATGGCTTTTGTAATGAGGGTAAAAAAAGTTCTATCAATTCTTCATGGAAAGAAAAAAGTGATGTTCTAGGATGATTGAAGAGTACTCAGTATTAATTTGGGGCTTCATGTTGTTGAATATTTAGGAGCCCAATTCGAATGTCTGGTACAAGGTCCCTAAAATCTCCTAATGTCCTGTCTTTTGGTAAGGAAGGCAATGAAACAGATGGCTTCATCGTTGACCTATTTGTTTATACGTAAAAGACTATACTCCTAAGTAAAGAACAAGAAAAAGGTGACACCTATGTTAAATAATATCAAAAGGGACTCTCGTGTACAAAAAATGTCGAATAACTCCTTCATAAGAAAATTTCCTGAGCTTGGAATTTGGAGTGAAACTTAATCAGGCTACAATTTAATTTAGAGACATATTTACGTTATTCGAAAGGTGCCATCGTCTTGATCGCTCCTCCAAGACTATTCAGGGATTAAAGCCTATGTCTAAGGTTCGGGATCTCTGGGTAAAAAGTTCCCTTGTGAAGATATATTGAAAAGAAGAAAATCTCTCTTGCACGGAAATGCAAGTCAAGAAGGGTGAGGAGAACTTGGTTGCTTCCTGCTCTTTTATACTTGAGTGGTTCTTGTGTGGCATTCAGCTCTTCATTGTTTGGGATGAGTTGGGTTCCACGTGCAATAGTCAACCATGTGCAGGTGGTCTAAAAAAAAGGCTGAGGAATTCTTGGAATACAAAAGCATGGAATTTTACATCAATTATAACATGAAAGGGTGGTAGGAAGGAAAGATAGCTGTGGATTGAGGTCAGAGCTTCCACAAGACAAAGGAATTCATCTTCAATTTTAGGGAATCAAACAGTGTAGCTCATTTTTCGTTTATGCAAATATGATGCTTCAGGATAAGTTCGAAAACCTGGAAACATACTTGTTTTTGTGCATTATCCACCTCCTGGTTACATTAATGACAAATAAAGTTGACTGAATAATAAAATTATATTTTCTGTCGGAAAAAAGTCATGCCCCACAACATACAACACTGAAAGCTAAGCAAGGAAAGAAGATGATGTTTCAATCTAAATCTATGTCATCATGAATATTCTGAAAGATAATTGGGTGTTCTATATTGTATCATAGTGATACAACCTAATAGAGGGATCGGCCTCAAAAAAAATTGAGGATTGAGTTTGTTTGTTTTTTTCTTGCTTTGCATCGGGAAAGATAGAAGTATAATTACCACCACAACTTTGGCCCATTCCCACTAGTTGGGATGTACCAAACATATGACTCCTGCAGATGTAGTGGGTGATTTTTTCCAAAATAAAAAACGCCACTACATAAAACAGTGAATAACCAGATTTTGAAACTTGTCGGCACATACCCCTATATAGTGTCCGTTCACGGGAAGCTGAATGGTCAGATTCGACTGACCTCACATTAGTACCCTGCATCTGGCTCTGTAAGACAGAAAACCACAATGACATCCCAAAAACAAAAATCATGGTTTATAAGCCAAATAAAAACTTTTCTAGGATGCAGCACCAACCTGCCCAGCAGCATTCTTCCCGAAAGTAACTTCGTCTTTATAAATATCTTCGGTGATAACTTTCCCACAATTGACGCAACATCTAAAGACACGCGAGAATATTAAGCAAAGAAGATCAAACCAAGGAATGCAATCATCTGTCACAATTAACACTCGACCAAAAATGGTTCTACCAGAAAGATGGTCAGCAATTATAGAAACAAACTAGTGTAATCCTTACCCAAAAAAAGAGAGATGTGAAAGGATGATTGATAAAATTAATGACTTATGTCATATATTGATACAAGGATCATTTGGAGCACATCGAAGTATTGAACCTAATACTACTTGGATCACAAAAGCGATCTTCATCATTGGACTTGGTTTATCAAAGAATGCTACCCTGGAGACCTTGACAATTAGTTTCCCCAGCTCTAAATCAAGTCGCAAAGAATATTGATCTTAACTAACTACTCTATAAAATTCACAAATATCTTACTGACTTTTATACAAACAAGTAGTAGGTGGGTAAAAATGTTCACAAAAGTTTTTTTTTTTTGGGTGGCCCATCAAAAGATAAATACGAAGTATAATTATTTCCAAATCAGAAGGTGGCGAGGTTTGACCACAAAATTTGAGATGCATAATCATCATCTACATTGCAATCGAGACGGAAAGGTGACGGATAGAGATTAGGTGCAAAAGTTGTTTAGTAGACAGTTTGGGTGGATGAGATGAAGGAACCCCAATTGATACATACTAGGAGTAGTTCAGAAGTGCACATAGACAATGAATCATATGATAAACAATACTCCGTATAAACTAAGATGAATCCTGAACTTGGCATGATCAAACAGGAAATCAAAAGGGGAATTCAAAAGAGGGAAGAGGGAAGAGGGAAGAGAGATATACATGTAGCCTAAATCAGTGGAAGCAACAACGACTTGCCGCATACAACTGCTGCACCATTTCTTAGCACTCATCTCTACAATAGTATAATTAAATTAAATTAAATTAGGGTTTAAGAAGAAACTAGCAGATGAATTGAAGAAGAAAGGAGAAAGTATGATGTTCAAAGTTGAGCAGTAAGCTTGTATTACCGACTAGTACAGTGGTTAATTGTTCGGCGGCGCCGGCGAGAAGGTGGCAACCGGCGGAGAGAGAGGTTTAGTGAGGTGTTTTTACATCACATTCACCATACACCAATCACAACTGCCTTTTCCTTTTCCTTTTCCTTTTCCTTTTTCTTTTTCTCATAGGCTAGTGGCTACGCTTAGCTCACTTGATCCTTGGACGTTCCAACATTTTTAAAACCACTTTTATTATAATAGTTTTCCCTTACACTGGATCAAATAACATTCACGAGGATAATTTGATATCACTTTTATTCGAGGTTATAACGCTTTTAATCGAATAGATTAGAGGATATGTATGGTGATTGGTGAGGATATTCATGAGGGTATTTTGGTTGTTAATTCAGTCTAAGAAGTCGGAATTAAGAAAAATGAAATTGAAAACAAAATGCGGTGGTAGTTTGAAAATTTTCAAAAAAGAGTACGTGGTAAATTATAAAAAAACAAAATATGTGGCGGTAAGTTGTAATTTTTTCTTAATTTTCGATTGTCTTAGTAATTCAAAGCACTTATTAGTTCAATTCAATTTTTCTTCAACCCCATTAAATTAAGTTCAAGTTACATTAAACCTCTTTCATTTGAATTCAATTCAACTCCGTCAATCAAAAAGAACAAGGCCAGCAATTATTGTGTGCAACCGTTGTACCATGCGACAATAGTATAAGTTTGCAACTTAGGATAAAAAGTGACCATTTTAGGTTAGTTAGTTACCACTTTCAGATAAATAGTTACCACTTTTTCATATTAAAACGTGGTCACTATTTAACTTAAAGTGGTCACTAAATAACGTAAAGTGATAACTTTTTACCATAAATTAAGTCCGTCGTACGGTACAACGGTTGTATAGTATAATTTGTGTTTGTTGTTTGGTAAAAAAATAGGAATCAGAACCCCTCGAGTTTCCAACTTCGTTCCAAAAGTGATGAACCAAATGCTAGCCTAAAGTCTCAACAAAAACACCCCCTTTAGTTCATTTCAGCTTTTTCAATCCAATTAAATTTACATTCAACCTCCTCAATTAAAATTTTGTTCAACCTCTTCGAGCCAACACAGAGACTAAGTTTAAACTTATTCGGTGTAATTTTAAACACATCCCAAGTAACTTCAAGAGTGTTTGGGTGGCTGAGTTTAGGAATTATGATCTCCGTGTATATAAAGGGGTGGTTTGTCTTAGTGTCGTTTGCATACTGGCTAATGCAGCAGTAGGAGTTGGAAACTTATTAAATGTTTGATTGTGTCTGAATATACGGAATACGAGGAATTTACAATCTGTATGCGACTGTCTATGCTGATACATCGTAACACCTTGGGCCAAGCATATCTTCTGAGAAAATAGCAAGAAAAGAGACCGTCGTCCACATTATACAGGAGTAAGAAGGTTGCTGATGACAAAATCGAGCCTGCTGCTTTTACTCCTACTCCTACTCCGACACCGCCACAAACGGAATGCCCCTGTATGTATGCAAACACATTCATTTAGACGGACACTTAAAGTCATGCGTCTGCCAAAAACAGTAATAGTAGCATTTCTCCTTCACTATTACAAGTAGACCCTGCTGTATATGTTGGGGTCATCATACAAGTACTACTACTACGTAGACAGACAGACAGACAGCTACAAGAAAATGAACCAAGTGAGCTTACCAGCCCCCGTGTCTGGAGAAATAGTCATTATCAAGGGACACCGCTAGAGCTAACACAACAGCTCTCTCTGATAGGGTTAGTGGCCGAGCAACTTCTAACTCCTCCACCTGCACATGCATAACTCATCCTCACTTTTCATGTTTCTTCTTTATTTTTCCAAAGGAGTACGAGTATAACATATTAGTAACATGTTTGTTTACCTCTTTTCCAGGCCCAGCCTTCAACGCAGATTCAAAACTTCCAAATCTAATCACATATTGTCCAGCATCCGTGAATATCTAAATCAAGAAAGATATTACAAAATCAAACGAGGAGCAGACTGATACACAGTTGACAATAGCGAGACCATGTATTTTATCTGATGTATATAAATGTGCCAAGTTGTTAGTCAAAGCCGCTAGTATCAACTATCAAGCCTAGCCCTAGCCCATTCGTCTGAAAAGGACTACAACTCAAGTGGTTCCAAACAAATACAAATACTTGATAGCTTATCTCCTCTCAAAATAAAATGCAAAGAGCATGATCACTACCCAGCCTTTTCCCTTGACAGGGCTAGGATCGAGTAACATCTTTAGCCTGCCTAAGAAGAGCTGAAGAGGTGAAAAAGTGATTACAGAGTATAAAGGAACATAACTGATCCTATGCAGCAGTTTGTTTACACTCCTACAATCCACCTGACTTCAACATAGTAGTACACTGAGGACTTCACGGTGGCACATAACTATTACGGCATATCTGGCTGAACATTCTCAGAGCTAAAGGCTCGGAGATTCAGAAAGCTACTATTATCCAAAGTAAGCTAGAACTTAGAATTAAATCTCCTTTCCATCCAATCCAAACGAAACCTTACATTGGGTTTTTCACAAGTTTTAAGAAAGTGTGTAAAAAGTAAGGTAAATCAAAAGGTCTTAGGAGCCCTCAAATAAGTGGTTAAAAAGCAAAAGACATTTTTTTGTAAACATAGGAAGCTAAGGATATGAGAATAATGGAATACATGGTAAAATCTTTTACCGAAAAGGGGATGTACGTTTTGGATTGGATGAGAGGGAGTACATATCACTCACACCATTAGTTTTAATTTCAATTTGGAAGTACTGCTCAAGAGAAATATACCTCAAAACCGAACCCTCTCCAGTCACGGTCTATCTGGGCAAGTGTGTCATCATTTATGTCCTTCAAGGTAAAAGTCCAACGCCAGAAACCAGGGTTATTAACCACTGCGAACTGCTTGTTGCTACATGGTACATATCACAAGGTCAATATGGCAACATAACGCTACTTTATACCGGACTGAAATCAAGATAGTACAGGTTGGGCAAATTACTCCAGGTATAAATCATAGATCCTCCTCCATAGATGCCATCGTTGATGTACCACTCCAACCTCCTGTTCATAAATATTTATTCCAGAGTTAGTTTTTTTTTTGAAGGAATTTTTTTAAGGAACACAATTGTTATTTTTGCTGGAGTTGTCGCGGGTATTTAATTAGGGGGCATTTGGTATGGAGGTTTTAGGAAAGGGGGGAGAGAATGAAAAGGCTCCAACCCCTTTGTTATTGTACCCCCATTCCTTATTTCCCCCAACCCCACGGTTTCTCGTTCCTGACTCCTCATTCATCCATTACTTCCAACATACTACCCACCACCACTGTCACCACCCTATCCCCACGCTTGTTACCCCCACCTTCAAGCCAAAACCGCCATGGTCGTTGGTGACCCCAAAACCAGCACCAGCGACTCCACCTCAGTCGCCACCTCCACCCTAACACTACCCCACATTTACCAAACACCACTTCCACCGCCCCAAATCTTGACGCTACCATTTACCCCAAATTTGAAACCCCTAAACCCAGATCCATAACCGCAATTCTCCACCTAAAAGAAACCCTCTCCCAACCCCATGAAACCCCTTTTCCCTGGCCCTAATAACGCCATATCTGAGTTTTCAGGGGTGGGGAAGGGAATTTTGTGGGTTGAGGTGGGATTTTTAGGGTAAGGACTAAGGAGTGGTGGTTTTGTGGATGGATGTTAGGATTTTGTACTCCGTATGAGGGAGGAGGGTGGTGAGTCTGCGACAGGTTAGGGGTGCTTGCGGTGGTGGGTAATGTCGCTGGTATCAGCAGACATGTTAGCGTAGTTGGTGATGTGTGGTAGCGGTTGGTGGTGGTGGATGTTAATGGCAAGAGGATAAAGGGGGAGATGGTTGGGTTTTTCTAAATTCTATTTCATTGAGTGACCAAACAAAGAAGGAACAGGGGTAATCCTATCCCTTTCCTTGTTTCATTTTCTTTTCCTTGGTTGTACCAAATACCCTCTTATTCACAAAAAAATGGAATTAACTTTCATGTCAACGAAAGAAATTTCCCACGTGTGTGCATTATTGCAGGCTTGACGCCTTTGAGTGTCCATAAAAAAAGGTATACAAATTAGTGAAGCTAAGATTCCATGATTTGGAAGCAGTTTAGATTATAGAGAAGGACAAAATTGTCACTAAAGCGCAAAAAGTTGACAGAGCTCATACTCAACCATTAAACCTTTTCTTAAATTTTAGTAAGCTAGCAGCCTAGAAATAGTTTAGCCCAGCCCAGGGTAACTCCAGACTGTACAGACAAACTGACATACCTTACCATTAACCTCAGCATAAATCGAACTGGTAATCCACCAGAATGGCCTGCGAATCTGCATGTACATTGAATAAGTCCCATAGATTTGGAGTTCTTGTAGAAATTCTATCATTCCTATCTTACTCTGATACTTCACATAATTGACATATCGTGTATCCGATATGCATCATATCTGATAGGACACGATACTTTGATACTTTGATTTAGACCAGAAATATTGAAAATTCCAAACAAAATAGACGTATCCCTATACTGCGATATATATTGTGTCTGAGTCAGAGTAGCATAGGTAGAAAACTAGAAATAGTCCCACCTATTTTTACGAGTTTCCTAATGTTTACTCCCTCCGTTTTTTATGTTTCTTCTTGTTTCAATTAAATACTGCTCACAAATCTTTAAAAGCGAGAAGAAACATACAAAACGGAGGGAGTATTATATAGTGAGGAGATTTTTGAAAATGGGGTAGTTCCTAAGATTAGGAGAAAGCAGTAGATCGATTACACATCAAACAGATGCCAAGAACTTACCCGGAATAACTCATTACCCATTGCATCAGTTATGTACGCGGTAAAGGGGCGCCTCAAGCGAAGAAACTGCAAAATAGTTAACAAAGAAAATACTTCTGCACTTAGGGCTTAGAAACATATGGTGTGCCATGCAACAGTTTACAAGCATTGCATAATAAAAGAAGTGTGGAGTTTTTTTTATCAACTAGTCTCACTGATTGATAATCAAACTAATGTCCGAAAAGTGTTATAAAGTATAATTCAAAATACCAATAAATAAGGAAAACAATCTACTAAAATCACCCTAACAATGCCAACTGCAAGAAGCATGTATAACCTCTTCCTTAGAAACCCAAATGGCATTTCTCTGGTCATAAAACTGACCGAGGTTGGCATCCTTTTAAGCACTCACTTATCCTTCTCCCTGCAAACACTGCTCATTTACTCGACTAGGATACTACCCATCCTTTCCAAATGATTGATGAATATAAGTTACATGTGTAGCGGTAAGAGCCTAAATGCTGAATACGGAGAGTATCCAAGATAAACTGATCAAGATGCAAAGGGACTGACACCATTTGAATCTAATTTGGGACCTAAATCTCTCTAGTTTAAGAAAAATTCACACCTCAACAAAGCTAAATACATATCTAGATTCCCATGGGAACCAATTATCTGACTTTTAGATTGTTGAAAATCATCCTAGTTACAGCAGGACATTAATTATAACAAACTAAGACAAGGTACCATACATTGATTAAAAAAGACATGTAATAAAATGTCACTCTGTAATTACAACGCAATATATGGGCATTAAATATTGATTGTCATAATATAGGAAACAATAATATGGAGCACGTCAATTCATTACCTGTCTTAAAAGAAAATTGCTCTCTTCACGGATAAAACCAACAGGCTACAGAAAAAATACAGAAAAGTTAAGGAGGTGGGATACCATAAGGTACAATGACACCATTCTTCAAAGCTGAAATTAAGGTGCAATAGCACTGCAAACTTACTGAGTGAGGGTAGCACACATCTACGATTGCATATCGATTTTCCTGGAAAAAGATAAAATTGGAATGATCAATAAAGCATACACCAATAGACAAAGTTAGCATTTTGAAGCCTTGATAGCTCAGAATCAAAGTGTGACAGAAGGTGTCATCTCAACATGAGGCCCTATGAATACTCAAATTATTATAACTAGTAGTAACTTGTAAGCTACAGTCACGTTGCTGGGTATTTTGAAAATTGTTTATCATCAACAATTCACATTATCAAATAAACTTGACAAGCACATGCTCACCTATCAGACCTATCACTGAAAAGCAACCCACAATAGCCTGGACGTACGCTTGGGTACTAAAATATACTCGTATGTGATTCTGTTTCCAAATAGTTATGCGGTGCGGCGAGTGGCCTTGCCACTTGAGACAACCCTATTTCAGATAATAAATATTAAAAACGGAAGCAAAAGAGGATAGTGAATCTCTCTTGTCAAAACACTAGAAAAAATATGCCAATTCCTCTGAGACCTCTTAATGTGTCCCTTAATTGTCTGATCAAGATGTTTCATGTCTTAAATTTCACGCAAAGGTGTGTCTATGTACAATATGAAATATTGAAAAACAAATGGAGTACCTGCTCAAAGCCAAGCATAAGATTCATCCATTCTATATCCCTGGTGATTAACAAGTTTGATCTAGCTAGAAGAGGAGCAATTTGCGCCTGCAGAAGACATAAACCAAGTATAAGTCGATGTTATGAGTCCAATTACCTTACAAAGAAAGATGAAATGCTACATTGTATTGTAGAAATATAAACCTGAAACAGTTAAAAAGGAAGACCAAGTAAATAAGCAATAAAGTCGAAACCCTGTCACCCACAATCCAGTATTATGATCGTAACTTCGTAAGCACTAAGACAATAATAGTGGCAGCAGACAGCAGTTCCACTTGTAAGATGTTGTCCAAAAAAGAATGGATGCATGGGAATGTAAATAGCCGTTTATTAACCTATCGATTTAGTTCAAAAGAATCAAATAAAATGAATCAACCCTTGACAGAGATTTGCCCGTAAATTATGAGGTCGAACCAAATGAAGTAGCCGGACTACAGACAAAATATTCACCCTCTATCCCAAAAGCATTTCCCCATGTTGATTGTCGACTTATACCATCAAATTCTGTAAATATCAAGTTGTCACCTATTTTCATACTACTAATTTGCTTTGAAATCAAAAAAGGGAGGGATGAGAAAATGAGTGACCTCCTCGGGGGAAGTGGGTGCCAAATATCCAGTAATGGATTGAGTAAGAGGAGGCTGGTGAAAGACATGAGGGCGCTTATGCATCTCATTCAATCCTCTTCGTTTCTCCGACTCCTTGGCCACCTCCTTGTCCATAACCCAGAGCCTGGCCATGAAATCCCGATCCAATTTAGGATTAGGAGGGCCACTATGCTTAAAGCGGCGACACCCCACCCACATTGACATTGACATTGACCCACCAACATCACCATCACCATCACCATCACCATCACCATCACCATGTAACTGAATCAATCCGGTCAGTGAATTCCTAAAGCCTATCACTCCTATATTACTACTACTACTTGTGAGAATGCGGTTAAAACTCTTGATTGTAATCCCCCTCATTTTTAACAACCACCCACCTGCAAAGAGAGAGTACCCAAACTTGATTATTCATTCCCAGATTGGATTGGATTGGATTTGATTAAAATGAAACACAGCACAGCACAGCACAAATATGCAAAAGGAAGAAAGAAAGTGACTAACCTCCGGTAGTCTCCAGATTTTAATTGATGATTAGGATACCAATTGGGTTTTTCATCCTAAATCATTTCTTCCACCTATATCTCTATCTCTATCTCTATCTGTATCTGTAATTCTGTATGCAAGATTTGGTCTTTTGAAGAAGAAGAAAAAGATGAAATGGTTTCTTCAGTTCCGTCTTCCTAAATGATACTCCACTCCGGATCCGAATTCTATGTGTACCACTGTCCCCCGTCCCCGAACACCAATTTTGACCCAAATCCAAAATTCAGAATTAAATACTCCATTCCCTAACTCTTTCCATACAGAACATGTAAGGTAATACTCACTCACGTCCAAACTATTCTTTACATTTTTTATAAAAGGGTTGCGCACCGGTCCAGGACCGGACTGAAATCTAGAAAATATGGACAGAAATTTGCAAAAAAAAATTAAAATTTCAGTCCAAAATTCTAGTTTGTGGACCATAATTTTTACAAATGAATATAATTTCGGTTTTTCCGGTCCAGATCGGATCGGAACCCGGAATCTCCCAAATTGATGGACCGGAGACCATACTGAAATTTTTTATTCCGTTCTCGATTCAGATCATTTTTCCGGTCCAGACCGGATTTTGCCCACTCCTAATAATTCTAGGGAGTAGGGACTAATGATTCATTAGTCTACACAAAAAAACTGTGTGCTTTTCGACTCATTTTAATTCAATTCAACCCAGAATACTCATTTTGTCTCAGTACTTCAACCAAGTTCAGTTCAATTTACTTCAGTTCAATTCAATTCAGCTTATTTTAGTCCAAAATAACCGTGCCTAATACAAGTAGGTTATTCTTGTTTTATTTTACCTTACGGGCTTACAAAATAGTACTTCTACTCACTCCGTTTGACTCTATCGAGAAAGAGAGAAGGGGTAAACATTAACTTTCATCTCGACGGAGAGAATATTTAAAAAAAACAAAATAGATAATTGGCGAGGTTCCGTATACAGTTGATCTTCTTTGCGAAGAACATATCCATTACAACGTTAAAACGGGTCAAATATCAATTTTCCTACATTGCACATGAGTTTGTGTTATCCCACGTATTTGAACGTCATAAACTTAGGACAAATATTTTGGTCACAAATCAGAATTTGTGTTACGCTGGGTTATGCGTCACTTTATGTTGGTGTGAGATGGTTTGGCGAGAAACTTGGTGGAAGAATGAAGAGTAGGTAGGGAGAGAGTAGTTTGGTGAGTAACCCCGTCCCCATGTCAGGCCATGTCCGTTAAAAACTGGAGACGATGAGGATTCAGATAGATAACAGATGCGATGCGATGCGATAGATGAAATTGGAAGCCAAGAAATCTAAGCCCCCTCGTCTTCTGGCTTCTTCTTTATTCTGCATTTAGGTAAAACAACAATACTCTTCTTTCTTTCTTTCTTTCTTTCTCTCTTTCAATCCTCTGTTTTCCAACTTCAATCCTGCATTCCTGCCTGCTTACCTGTTCAATCATCACTACCCCTGTGTTGTTTGATCACCTGGCCTTTCTTTTCATTTCTTCTTCTTTGTTGATTGTTACGCCTCTTTTTCCCAACTCCCTAATACAGTAGTAATTAGGATTTCTGTCACCTACTCCCTAAATCCCAGTACTAAATTGTGACCTTTGATATGAATAAGTCAGGATGATATGAACATTGAACAACACCACAATTCACCCAAATACTTATCTAACTACCGGCATCGTCTTCTTTCATCACCTTGCTCTCCTTCTCCACACACAAAACTAGGTTGACATCACACATCACACATCACACATGTATCCTATCCTCCCACCATCACCCCATCCTATCCTATGTACTCACATCACTACAAGGAACTACCGGAACCAAAAGCCTCTTTTTTCCCTACTCCACCCTTAGTCCTTAGATTTATGTATGTATTGTGGGTATACGACAGTGATGCAACCTTTTACCAACATCTTACATAAGACGGCCCCAACTCAGATTCTGTCACCTTTCGCCAATATAGGACTATGCTCTTCAACCCAAACATCCTTTAGTCAGCCACCAAATGCCTCCCTGAAATTCAGTGCAGCGTGCTCGAATGGATCTCTTTGCGCAATCTTGTGTCGCTGGATCTACTTCTTCTCTCAACACTTCTCATCTAGGTTGTGGTAAGTTAAGATCAGGAGCTTCTTTTGCTAGCAACTAATTTCAGTGTCTAATACACTTGAAAAAAGTAACAAGGAACTTCATTCTCCTGTGACAGAGAAAGGAGATGATAATGCTTACCTTCCTAGAATTGTTGTTACTCATGTTTGTAAATACCTATAAATTCCTGGCTTGCATTCATAGAGCAATACAAACAAATTTAGATGTTCCAGGTATATATGGTCCCTAAATCTGCATAGATCTTTAGTGAACTTCAACGAATTACGTCTTTCTTGCCTCTACTCTGTGAATTTGTGAACTTTGACGCCAACACTCAATCACCTAAAAAGTATCTAAGAATATTATACGAGTAGTAATATAGTAGTTCGTATTATAACAATATTACGGAATACGTAATATATCTTCCCTTCGGTTATGATCTTCTGGAGATGTGCATCATGTGCTATTACAATAATACCAATTTCAATAAGGAGTCCTTCCATACCTACTCAACTTTAACTTTGGTGGAAGGTTGTGATTAACTTAAGCTAAAGCCCTAATAGAAAAAGTCGTCCTCGTTTGTATTAGATTTCGCTTTATTACCACAATGTCAGGAGCTATGTATTAATTTATTTTAATTAATCTTTTGTGACTTTCATGTTGTTCAAAGATTTTAGATTTCAGGTTAATTATATGCTAACATGTGATATCAGAGCTTGGTTATTGAACTTACATCAGTTAAGATTGTTATTATTATATTACATCATAATTGAATCTATGTATTTTAATCTATTTTCCGCAATCTAATTCAATACGCGATTTTATTTTATCGTTAATGATTGATACTAACATTTACGTAAGACTACATAATAATCATAATGTTTTGGATGTTGTGCAATATACGTGTTTTGTGCATAATGTTTCATAGTGCGTCTTATGTAATGTTGTACAATTATATATTCAATGACACATTAGTATAATAAAAGATGATATTACCAACGAATTACATCTTTGTTGCCTCTCCTTTTTGAATTTGTGAGTGTGTGTGTGCGTGTTATGATCTTGATCCGGATTTCTATCTTTAGAACTTTCATATTTCGTCATTTGACGCGAACACTCAATCACCTAAAAAAGGGGTAAATTCAGTTGTTGAGTCAGATTGCAATTGCCATCCATTCCATCTTATCTGAAGTTTTTGTGCTTGGCAGAAGTGAGCTGTTTGTCAAAATTCTCATCAGAAACGTCACCAATGGTTCAAGGTAATGGTCTTTAACTGACTTAGTGTAACCTTCTCTTTTGTTGAGAATCATTAGCTGATTAAAACTTTTCTCAACAGAAACTGCAGATGCCGGTGTAGTAGTTGTGATAATGGGAGTGAGCGGCGCTGGGAAATCGTAAGTCTTGGAACATTCTATCTCATACTTCATATCTTGTAGGCCTTGTTCTCTTCGCCTGAAGTGCGCTTAGGTAAACTCAGCTCACTGAACTAATCTTAGGAACTGAATTGCACCGAGACAAAATGAACTGAGCCAAAGTGAGCCGAAAAGAACAGGGTCGTGGCGTAGTTATAGGTGGATGAGATCCTATGGCGTGAAGCTGAAATATGACCCCATTTCTTGGCTCTTTTGTGTAGAACAATAGGTAATCTGCTAGCCAAAGCTCTTAATTGCCCTTTTCTTGATGCTGATGATTTTCACCCACATTCTAACAAAGGTAAGCTACTTAACGAATTCCATGTGAAATGAATTGGTCATTAGAAACACCATGTTTTCAGCTTTGCTGACAATAGAGCTGGCTGCCATTGATGAATAGAAAAGATGAGCAGAGGGATTCCGCTGTCAGATGAGGATCGGATGCCATGGCTGCAGGTGCTGTGCGAAGCACTGAGAGAGTACATTAGCTGTGGGAAAAGTGCGGTCCTTGCGTGTTCAGCTTTGCAAAACAAGTACAGGGAAATTCTTAGAACGTCGGATCCAATGTATGTTAGAGAGGGGAAGTGTTGCAGCTGCCTCAAGTTTGTTCTTCTGGATGTTCCGATGGAGGTGCTATCGGAACGGCTCAACAGAAGACTGGCGCAAGGCCAGCATTTTATGCCGCCTAACTTGCTCAAGTCTCAATTGGAATTACTTGAGATTGATGCCTCAGAAGGTGTTGTTCAAGTGGATGCTACACAAACACCTTGTGTCATTGTGGACATCATACAAGATGCACTTAGTAGTCCCAAAGTGAAGATGGGTTAAAGCTTACTTACAGGGATTCTGTGATTTATTTCAACTTCATTTTTAGGATAGGGTAATAAAACTTAAAATGAACAAGAAAAGAGAGATTAAAGAAAAAGTAGACTTCGGACTTCCCATTTGCTACACTACTGTCAACTGGTAGCTTATTTGTGATGTGATATTATTGCTGAAAGCAAACTTATATCCGATTTTAGTACATTATGAGTATTTTTCTAATGATGCCGGGAGTGTAAATTTATTGGCAGTAGAAAATCATGGGAAATAAATCTTGATCTTCTGATTCATGGTAAGTTCAGTTTGTTACCTATGTGGGAACTTAGGTAGAAAGTTAATTCCATGAGAAGTTCCGCCTTCTCATTTGTGCAAATTTGAGGTAGCTAAACAACTCAATTTTTTTTTTTGAAATTCCTACTTCTCCTCATTTCACAATTGCACCAAACAAGTCCTTGTAAATTCTTTTGCGCCATATCTATATTTACAACACAATTTAATAATTTACTACGTTTTAAAATGTAAACCCAAATAATTTAGTAAAAAGACTATTGAAAATGAGAGTGATTTTTTATTCATATAAGCAAAATCCTCCTTTCCACTAACCAAATAACAAGTGAAATGAGTTATATGCGAAATGAGCCCTTGACCTTAGATATGTAGTACTTATTATCTACCACTACACCACAATATCTCATTGTTTCAATTATCACTAAATTAATCCTAAAGCTATAGACTCCAATAATTTAATTAAGGAAAATCCCCATTTTTTCCACTAACCAAATCACAAATCTCCAAATTTTCCCGCCTAATCACATACGGGCCTACCATATGAGCTTACTTTTGGATTATTTAATATATATTGGTTGAGTTTATATCTAAATTACCCATGCATGTTAACTGCGATCAATAGCTATATGTTTAAAAGATACTATCATAAAATAGTATAATAATATAATTAATAGAGTAGATGCTATCATTTTTGTTATACCATAAAATAATATAAATCTTTTTCTATATATCATACTAATTAATTGATTGATTAATTGACAGTAGCATCTAATTTTATATTTTATATACTATAAAATAGTATAATAATATAATTAATTGAGTAGATGCTACTATTTTTGTTATACTATAAAATAGTATAATTTTTTTATATATCATCATACTAATTAATTGATTGATTAATTGACAGTACCATCTAATTTTATATTTTATATAGCATAAAATCCCCTTGCTACTAAGAGATTAACCACCCTATAATTTTTCCGCCTATTCATATTGGACTCATATTTGGGCCTTAACTGCTTTGGTCATGTAATACTGAAATTTTGTTAACAGTATATTTTACAATCTCTGTTATTTGCACCCGTGTATACTATAGAAACTGTATATATACCAACGAAAATACGTTTTATTTTTGTAATAATCATGACTGATATTTGATTGCAATTAAATATTGTAATCGTCTATTAAGTAAGAAAATAAAAATTCTCAAAACTTTTCGCACCAAAATTTTAAGCTATCAATCTCTACTAACTAAGAAAAAAAAAATTCAAAACTTTTCTCGCCTAAATTTTAAACTCTCAATTTGGACAAAATCAATAGAACAAATGAGGAAGATTCACACTCAATTATCATATAAAAATTCTTACGGGTTAAATATTTAAAAACTAACAACGGGTGTATCGATACAAATAAATTGTAGAAATATAGTCGCTTAAATTTCTAACAACAATTAAGATAATAATTTTTTTGTACTACATATTTCATGATATTAGTCGAGGTTGCAATTTCAAGTTATTTTATTATTATCCAAATACAATGATAGAATCGTGAAAAATTATCAGGTTGCTAAATTAAAATCTACTTTGTATAAATAATTAACTTAAAATATTAAAATTCTATAAATACCGTGCATACATGCACAGAGTATACACTAGTAAAGATTAAAAAAATAATTAAAACTAGACCTGACAAACAGGTCAACCAGGTCGGATCAGTTTCAAACCGGACTACTTTTGAGTTATTAAATTCAGGCCAGATCGGGTCAAATCGGGTTAAAACTAGACTGAATCATTTCGGGTTCAAGTTTTCTATTTTCAACTTTTTTTTTTAGAGATATCAAATCATTTTCTACCATAATTGATCACATTCAGGTCAGGCCGGGTCAAATCGGGTTATGGATCAAACTTGCGTTTTCAGTTTGGATGTCGAGTTGGCTTGTTCGGGTCAGGTTAGTTTTACCAGGTCTAATTTAGACCCATATATCATACCCAACCCAATTATAGGGTTCAAAAGTTGAGGCCCAAACCCGGGTGTTTAATGGTTAACCTAACGGGTTATGATGCATTCACATTGCATCTCCCGTGTCTCCTGAAACATAGCCGTTCTCCTGAATTAAACAATCTGGTATTGAAATATAGCCGTTGGGACTTGCTGCGGAGAACACAAAATCCCTACTTCGTATATAAACCCTAAACATTAACATTAAACTCCCCATCATCATCATCATCATCATCACCATCTCCTCCTCTCTGCTCTCTCTATCTGCATTTGCTTCTCTCAAGCTTCTCCGATTCGCTTTCCAGTTTCCATCACCTCTGTTCTATTGCTTTCTGCTAACCATTTTTATTTTATACTATAGTCTGCTGTTTTTTTTTTTGTTATTATTTTGTGTGGTTTGTTTTTTGTTTGAATTTTTGCAGCGATAACTCCTAAAATGACCATTCAAGAACATACCCTTTCCAGAAAGAGCTCTAAGGAAAATGTACGTTTTTTTTAATGATTAATCTTTAAAACCATCTATTAATTATCTGCTCAATGTGATTGATTATGTTGATGCTATAATTTCTCAACCCTAATTGATTTTTCGGAGATGATTCAGTGATTCAATTTGGGGATTGAATTAAGTAATCTTATGAAAGGAATTTTCTGAATTTGATGGATAGTTTTGATTGATGATGACTAAAAACTTAACGTATCTCGATTAATGGAAATAACGGTTATCTTATCAATTTGACGGGTAGTTTTGATTCAAAGCATGGAACTTTATGTAACTCAATGCAGTGTGAATCCATTAGGGTTGGAGGACTCTTGACTCTTGAGTTGGTCTTCTCTCTATTCAGCTTTTTTTCCCTTTTCAATTCTGAATCTAGGGTTTGATCTGGAATTCTGATGTACTGTATACTTTAGGATCTCTATACCGTGTTTCAGATTGATGTTTTAAGGCATATGTGACTGTTAATAATCTTGACTTTGTTTTATTTGTTCATTATGATTTTTCGTCCCGACTAATTTTGGGTCTCTCAATCTTATCTTATCAGTTGGATAGGTTTATACCAAACAGATCAGCCATGGACTTCGACTATGCCCACTACATGTTGACGGATGGCAAGAAAGGTAAGGAGAACCCTGCTGCACCTGGCTCACCCGCAAAAGAGGCTTACCAGAAACAGCTACGGGAGGTCTTCAACATGAACAGGACAAGAATTCTTGCATTCAAGAACAAGCCGCCTGTGCCTGTGGATTTGATGCCTCAGGATTATGCTTCTGTTCAGCAATCCAAGCCTGTCAAACCTCGTCGACACATTCCTCAGGTACATTCTGCTTCCTCTATCATAGTTTTTCAGTTTGAATGTGTATGATCTAATCTTCCGAGCTGTATTTTTGAATGTGCAGACTTCAGAGCGTACCCTGGATGCTCCAGACCTGTTGGATGATTATTACTTGAATTTGTTGGACTGGGGTAGCAGCAATGTTCTTGCAATTGCTCTTGGAACCACTGTCTACCTATGGGATGCATCTACGGGATCTACGTCCGAACTTGTATCGGTATCTGAGGAGATAGGCTCCGTAACCAGTGTGAACTGGGCACCTGACGGCCGTCACATCGCTGTGGGCCTGAACAATTCTGAAGTTCAGCTGTGGGATTCCACTGCCAACCGCCAGCTACGGACATTGAAAGGTGGGCACACCGCACGTGTTGGGTCACTAGCATGGAACAATCACATCCTAACAACCGGTTCAATGGACGGCAAAATCATTAACAATGATGTTAGGATTAGAGACCATATTGTGGAGACTTACAGAGGTCACCAACAAGAGGTTTGTGGGTTGAAGTGGTCTGCGTCGGGTCAACAACTGGCAAGCGGAGGCAACGACAACCTTCTCCACATTTGGGATCGGTCCTTGGCTTCATCAAATTCAGGGACCCAATGGCTGCACAGGATGGAGGATCACACAGCTGCTGTAAAAGCCCTTGCCTGGTGCCCCTTCCAGAGCAATCTGCTAGCATCTGGCGGAGGTGGTGGCGACCGCTGCATTAAATTCTGGAACACCCACACCGGTGCTTGCTTGAACTCGGTTGACACGGGATCTCAAGTTTGTTCTCTGTTATGGAGCAAGAATGAGCGGGAGCTACTGAGCTCTCACGGTTTCACACAGAACCAGCTGACATTGTGGAAGTATCCATCTATGGTGAAAATGGCAGAGCTTACAGGCCATACTTCCAGAGTGCTCTTCATGGCCCAGGTACTTACTTATCAGGAATCGTGAACTGAATGATTTTACAGTTTTATCTTTCATTTTCATACACGATACACAGATATAAATGTACTGATTATTATTTTGAATGCGTGTGTTGTTGCAGAGTCCAGATGGATGCACTGTGGCTTCTGCTGCTGGAGATGAGACATTAAGATTCTGGAATGTTTTTGGTACTCCGGAACCAGCTAAGCCGGCTCAAAAGGCAGCTCCTGAGCCTTTTGCTGACATGAACCGCATTCGCATACGATGATGAGAAAGACTCGATCTATCTTAGTGCATTGGAATTTTGTATATGAATTTTGTACAAACCTGTGAAATATTCACACGCAACTTAACTCAACTCGAAGTACCACCAGAGCTATTTGGAAGAGAAGAAGACCTAACCAAAAAAAAGGAGTAGTTTTTACATATTCCTTGGCTATATATATGGCTGTACCTGTGCTGATCAAATTAACCATAGTGGAAGAACGACGTGACTTTGTGGATGTAGTCACACAATTTGTGTGATGAACCACGTAAAAACATTGTCTCTTCTTCTCATTCTTATTTCTTCATTCCCCCACGCTGCCCCCCTGTAGGCTTTTCATGAACTGATTCAAGCTGAGCTAGACCGTCATAACGACTCGAATGTTGTGAGCTAACTTAGACTGATTGTAATGGTAAACTACGCCATTCTATTTAATTAGCCCGAACCTGGTGAATGCTCATTATGGCTTGTTTTCATTATAGAACACCGTAAAAAAAAGGTGGAACAAATTTGAGCATGCAAGTAGTTCAGCAAGTGAGTAATGCACCTTAAATGAATGAACATTCTCCTGATGATGACAGGCTTCCTCCAGCCATAAGAAGTATCACAACTCCAACAAGCAGCAGTATATTCGCAGCTCATTAGATCAACAATATTAAAGTAAAAGTAGGATATTTACATTTCCATCACTTAGCTTAATCCCAAACTAACTGTTAGGTTGTACGTAATGAAGCGTGATAGCCAAGGAGAAGAACGTGGACTCGTCACTCTGCTGGGTCTATTGGGCTGATCGGCACGAATTTCTAGGTTTATTGGCTTCTTAGCATAGGTTGGAGTTGGACGATTGGAATGTATTTGCTGGGTCGATTGGCTTTGTTGTTAGATAGGGCGATTATATTGGCTGGATATATTGGGCCGATTGGCTTAACATGTTAGGCTGATCGGCTTTAGTTTCTTCATTGATCGACGTGCAACACTTTCCGGCCGATTGGCTTTTGGCTTCGAAGTTAATCTCAAGCCTTCTTGTAACTTTCAACCTTCGTTTATCATCCAAATTTCTCGTGTAGATAGGCTTAGAGCTTGACTTTTTTTTTACCTTTACGTTTCTCAAGCTCTTTTGGCTCCTTGGTTTCAAATATCTGTAAAATAAGAAACACACGTCCGAATAATACAAATGGGAGAAAATGACAGAAACTGACTCCTAAAATGATACGGAAATGTGTGTCAAAGGAGGTGAAAAATCATATAGGAACGACACGCATTAGTAGCGTGACGATAACTGTGGAGAATGAGAGTGATCTTTTGGCTGCGAGCGAGTATTGAAGATTTGATGGAGTCTTGGGTTTAGACTAGGGTATCTCATTTCACGTCACCCCATGTAAAAAGTCTTTTCATAAGTTTATTGATGGAAGGTGTGGTGTTGCTTAATTACCTACCAAACGGTAAGGATGTGTCGATTATGGGAAAGGGTGATGTTAACATCTAAACGCAAAGTGGGGGTAGGTGATGAGAGCTAACAGATGTCATGTTCATCACAAACTTGAAAAAGAAATTGATATCTATTGGAAAGTTCGATGAAGTAAACTACAAGGTTGTCTTTAAAGGAAGTTCCTCGAACAATATATAGTCAAGGAAGTTATGCAGTAGCTCATGGGAGTAAGACTAGAACTTTGTACGCTACTGCAGGATGTAGTGGCATGAGTAGAGTAGCTGCTAGAGGGATGAAGTATGAAGTACTTTTCACAAGACTTGTTGCGGGATCCAAATTCTACATGTAGCGGACCTTCCACTATGTAAGAAGAGAGCAGATGGAGAGATTTGAGAAGAGAAGAATTGAATTGATTTAGAATTGATTAAGTTAGTTACGATGTACAATACATGTGGTATATATAGGATAGGTTGTTACACTTGTAACAACCTTAACCAACTAGCCTTAACCAATATCAATTAAACTAACCATAACTTTCTTATTCCAACATCCCCCTCAAGTTGGAGGGTGTGTACACACGCCTAACTTGGGAAGAAAAGAGTTATGGTGAGGACCATTCAAGGCCTTGGTGAGGATGTCTGCAGGCTGCTGTAGAGTAGGTAGATACGAGAGGGAAATCAGGCCTTCCATGAGCTTTTCACGCACGAAATGACAGTCCAAATCGATATGTTTGGTTCTTTCGTGAAATATGGGATTTTTAGCGATATGAATCGCAGCTTGGCTGTCACATTTAACTGAGATGGGGGTGAGATTTGGGACTTCCAATTCAGCAAGTAAACGACTCAACCAAGAAATTTCAGCAGTGATTCTTCGAAGCGACCTGTACTCAGCTTCGGCAGAGAAAAGTGAAACCGTTTGCTGCTTCTTAGACTTCCATGAAATGAGAGAACCACCAAGGAATATCAGATAGCCACTGACGGACCTTCTTGTTTCAGGACTGAAGCCCAATCAGCGTCGCAGAAACCTTTAAGGGCAAAACTCAGAGTGCTGTTAAGAAGAATTCCTTGATTCGGATCTCTCTAGCTGGAAAGGTATTTCAGTACATGAAGCGCTGCTGTCCAATGTTGCTCTCTTGGAAAGGACATAAATTGACTTAATAACTGTACAGCAAAAGAGATGTCTGGCCTGGTGTTGGTCAGATAGTTCAGCTTGCCGACTAGTTTCCTGTACAAAGCAGGTTTGTCAAACAGATTGCTGTCAGTAACATGGAGCTTGACCGAGGCATCTAGAGGACTGTTCCCTGCACGAACATCATCAAAACTGAATTCAGCCAGAAGCTCTCTTGTATATTTCCTTTGTGTGATGGCAATACCCTTGTTGGTTTTGTCAAATCCCATTCCTAAGAAGTAATTAAAAGGACCCAAATCCTTGATTTTGAACACATAATCTAAGAAAGACTTCAAGTCAGTAATTTCAGACTGATTATCACCAACAACCAAGATATCGTCAACATAGACTGCAAGAAAAACAACTTTGCCTTGTGTCTTTTTGTGGAACAACGAATAATCATTTATCGATCGCTGATAACCTCTAGATCTGAGAGCTGAACAAAGCTTCTCATTCCATTGGCGACTAGCTTGTTTCAATCCATAGAGTGACTTGTGCAACCTACAAACTTGATTTGAGCCTTGCACTTCCAAACCAGGAGGCAAAGTCGTATAGACTTCCTAATGTAAATCCCCGTGTAAAAACGCATTGTTTACATCAAGCTGCGTCATTTGCCACCCTTTCTTTATTGCCACAGAAACCAAACTCCGAATGGTAGTCATCTTAACAACTGGTGAAAAGGTATCAGTATAATTAGGGATGGCAACGGATCCGGGATCCGATCCGGATCCGCAAGATCCGGTCCGCACGGATCGGATATGGATCCTAAATTTTGAGATCCGTCGGATATGGATCCGGATCCGGGTCCGCTATCTTTAAACGGATCCGGATCTGGATCTTAATAAATAAATCCGGATCCGGATCCGCAAATCCATTTTATTAAAAAATTAACAATAATAAAAAATTTAGTACTTTAATTTGTGTTTTTTTTGTTATTTGTAAGACTCTTTTTTTTAGTTTATTAATATTTGATTATGAATCTTTATATTCAATTTTATTTGTAAAATTATGAAAATTAATATGGTCGTAAATACGTATTAATTAAAAATTTTGTATAATTTAAATAAGAAATTGGATCCGCGGATCCAATCCGGATCCGGTCCAGATCCGGCGGATCCGGATCTACATTTTTGAGATCCGTCGGATCCGGACCGGATCCGGATCCGCTACTAGGAGTGCGGATCTGGATCTGGATCCATGCGGATCCGGTCCGGATCCGGTCCGTTGCCATCCCTAAGTATAATCGATCCCTTCTTTCTGAGTATACCCCTTCACTACCAGTCTGGCTTTATAACGTTCAATCGAGCCATCGGCCTTATGCTTAACCTTGAATACCCACCTGCAGGAAATGGACTTCTTGCCTGGTGGAAGGGTGACAATACTCCAGGTCTTGTTAGCATCAAGTGTTGTAAACTCAGCCTTGATTGCATTTTGCCATTCAGGAAAAACCGCTGCCTCTGTGTAACTCCTGGGCTCTTGTATGGGAATAGAGGAAACAGAAGCAATGGAAGACAAAGCACAAATAGAAGGAACATTTTGACTCTCACAAAGACTTGTTAAGGTGTGACAACAATAAGACATGGATTGTGAAGCATCAGCGTGACACAGATAATTATTCAGATAAGATGGTGTTTTAATTGTCCTAGATGAATGCCTATGCTGGACAACAGGTTCAGGAACAACCAAAATACCAGAATCAGTACCAATACTAGAAATATCAGCATTAGCATCAGGCACATTTTGCTCAATAACAGCATCACTGGCAGATAAAGGAAGATGAGCAGTGACATGAGACTTATCAACATAAGGAAAAATATGTTCATGAAAAACGACATATCTGGACTCAATTATAGCATTTGTCTCAATATTCAAAAGTTTGTAAGCCTTTTTGCCTTGAGAGTAACCTATCATAATGCACGACACAACCCTTGCTACAAACTTGTCACGCCCTGGTTTAGGAGTTGTGGAGGTGGCTAAACAACCAAAAGATCGCATATGAGACAGATCAGGTTCTTTCCCAAACAATACTTGAAAAGAGGATAAAAGATCAAGAACCTTGGAAGGTAATCTGTTAATAATGTAAGTTGCAGTTAAGATGCATTCACCCCAATATTTGAGAGGTAAGTTGGATTGAAACCTCAAAGCTCTTGCAGTTTCTAAGAGGTGTTTATGTTTCTTCTCTACAATATCATTTTGTTGGGGAGTGTGAAAGCATGATGTTTGATGAAGAATGCCATTGTCAACTAAGAACTGAGATGTAGGACCACTAGAACCTAATTCAAACGCATTATCTGACCTTACAATTCTAACTTTTCTGTCAAACTGTGTCAAAACCATGTGCATAAAAGCTTTAAACATAGAAAAAACATTACTCTTACTAGTCAAAAGATAAGTCCAAGTACACCTAGTGAAATCATCTACTATTGTCAAAAAGTACTTGTATCCATTGTAAGTGGCAGTATTATATGGACCCCAAACATCTATGTGGACAAGATCAAAAGGAGCAAGAGAAACTGAATTGCTTTTAGGGAACTTTAACCTGTGTTGCCTTGCTTTTGCACAGATTTGGCAGGAAGCAAGATAAAATGCTTTCATTTTTATTAAGAGAATCCTTGCTACAAACATCTAATTGTTTCAACTTGTACATAGGTAAATGGCCTAGTCTATTGTGCCAAACATCAAATGAAACAGCTTTACTAGAAGCTACTGTATTGATACAGGAATTAGAAATTAAAACATCATTTTCATGCTTGACAGATTGATTCAGCAGATACAAGTTGTTTAAACATCTACCAAGGGCCAAGGGCCAAGGGCTTCTTGAGACAAGCCTGCATATAACATGTATCACGAGTAAAATTTACATCTAAATGCATATCCTTAGTTAGTTTGGCAACAGATAACAAATTAAACTTAAAACTAGGTACAAACAATACATTCTGCAACAAAATTTGAGAAGAAACATGAACATCACCCATATTATGTACTTCAATAATATTCCCATTGGGGAGAGAAACATGAAAGGGCTTATCTACCTTTCTTAAACTAGTAAACAGACCCTTATTTGAACAGAAATGTTCACTTGCACCCGAATCAATAAACCAGGTGTTAGAAATAGAATTAGAAACTGAGGATAAAAAGGATTTAGCAAGGAAATTTTGAGTGTTACCAGCAAAATGAACTGCAGCATTAGAATTAGAGGTCTCTGCAGCGTTCTCAGAATTATTTTCTTGAGAATTATGGAAGTCAGCCTCAGTGAATGCATTCCCTGCAAACCTTCTGTTCTTCTTTTGAAGAATCCAGCAGTTCTCTACAAGGTGCCCAGACTTCTTGCAATATTTGCACTCAATGTAAGGCCTGGTACTCTAGGGAGCAGAAGTTGAGGCTCCAGAATCTTGAGCTTTCCCTTTGTAATTGCTATTGTTTTCCTTCGAAGATTGGCCCCTTCCAGCACCAGTAGCACCAGCATTGTAAACACCACTAGCACCAAGAACTCCAGAATTGTAACCTCTTTGTTTGTTATTGCCTCTAGCGTACATGGTTGTAGCTGAATCTGCTTGAAACTGTTGTGAATGGTGTATCTCTCTGCCTTTCTTCTAGCAAGAGATTGTTGTAGACAACAGAAAGTTTTGGTAGAGGATTTTGCATCAAAATCGAACCTCTAACCACACTGTATGAATCGTTAAGACCCATTAAAAATTCAATCACTCGTTTATTTTCCAAGAACTCTGCTTGTTTGACCTTCCCACCACAAGAACAAACGCACGAACATTTGGGGTGCATACCCATTCCTTCAATCTCGTCCCAAATTGATTTAATCTTTGTAAAATAAGTCGTGATGCCATCATTTCCTTGAGAAAAATCGGAAAGTTTCTTCTGAACTCCGTATAGCTGAGCACCATTCGACTGTCCATAGCGTTCTTCAAGTTCATTCCAGGCAGATTCCGCCGTCACACTGTACAAAATTGAATCAGCGATTTCCACCGACAGAGAATTGAGCATCCAGGAGAATACTATATCATTACAGCGTTGCCAGTTCTTTGCCATGGGATCAGTAGAAGCTGGTTGAGGACAGCTTCCATAAATGAAGCCAAGTTTATTCTTGGCTGAAAGAGCAATCTTCATCGCTCGTTTCCAATTTTCGAATCCAACACCCTCAAAAACACTTGCTACCAGCTTGGTATCAGAGCTATCTGATCCAATCACACTTCCGCTTCATATCTGATCGATAAAACAAGAAAATCATCAAGAATTCACTCAAAACACCATGGCAGTCAATAATAATGCAACAACAATTGGAGTTGATGATCCACACTACGTACACCCATCTGATATCCCTAGAGTCAAGCTGGTAGCAAGTGTTTTTGAGGGTGTTGGATTCGGAAATTGGAAACGAGCGATGAAGATTGCTCTTTCAGCCAAGAATAAACTTGGCTTCATTGATGGAAACTGTCCTCAACCAGCTTCTACTGATCCTATGGCAAAGAACTGGCAACGCTGTGACGATATAGTATTCTCCTGGATACTCAATTCTCTATCGGTGGAAATCGCTGATTCAATTCTGTACAGTGTGACGGCAGAATCTACCTGGAATGAACTTGAAGAACGCTATGGACAGTCGAATGGTGCTCAGCTATACGGAGTTCAAAAGAAACTTTCCGATTTTTCTCAAGGAAATGATGGCATCACGACTTATTTTACAAAGATTAAATCAATCTGGGACGAGATTGAAAGGAATGGGTATGAACCCTAAATGTTCGTGCGTTTGTTCTTGTGGTGCGAAGGTCAAACGATATCAGATGGGTGTACGTAGTGTGAATCATCAACTTCAATTGTTGTTGCATTATTATTGACTGCCATGGTGTTTTGAGTAAATTCTTGATGATTTTCTTGTTTTATCGATCAGATATGAAGCGGAAGTGTGATTGGATCAGATAGCTCTGATACCATGTAAGAAGAGAGCAGATGAAGAGATTTGAGAATAGAAGAATTGAATTGATTTAGAATTGATTAAGTTCCTTACGATGTACAATACATGTGGTATATATAGGATAGGTTGTTACACTTGTAACAACCTTAACCAACTAGCCTTAACCAATATCAATTAAACTAACCATAACTTTCTTATTCCAACACACTAAGCATCGTACGTGTGAGTAAAGTCGGTGGCTTGGAGGCAACCGTACGTGATCCGAGAACTCAGATCACAAGGTGAAACTGCCACGCTGTGATGTGTGCACCTTTAGTTTAAAAAACCAATTTAAACAACTGACTCGACTAAGATGGAATTCTACCCGTCACAACTGCTTAACATCTCTCGTCTCCCTATCTTCTTACCGCTAGCTACCCAGTTTGTTGTTTGTTAGGTTTATCTTTGATCGGGGTTTAAGCCTCATCACCCTAAGCTGCATGGTGTCAGCTGATTGAGATGTGTTATGTCTAGTCTCAGGCGTTCAAAAGTTGGTACACCTAGCCTTAGGCGTTTCAATAATATGGGTCTGATTCGTTTGCGGGATTGATATTTGATTTATTTGCGAAAAGATATAACTGGAGAGGGTATTCTCTTTGTACTTTTGCGGAACATTTTGTGACGATTATGTTTGGACCAGGTTCGATATGTAGTTAGAAAGGTTAATTTGCCTTGGGAGTGGTTTTGACTTATAATACCTTTATTTTATCAAAAATCACTCACCAATTATGGATTATATTAGAGGTTTGTTTTGTACTCTAAGTTGCGCCTTAGTTCGACACTATGAGTCGTAGGCCTGTCTCACGATTGTAAAACATGTTGACGTTCGATCATCAGGTAATTTGGTATCACATGTTACAAATTACACCCTCCAAGTTTAATCAGAATTTATGTTATTCAAATTTTAAAGATTTGTATTCGTTCAAGTTTTATTTAAGTTGTAAAAATCGTATGGTTTTTATTAATGAAATGACTAGTACTAGTATTTTAATAACAGCGAAAACATTCAAAGACTCGGGGAATTAGATGCAAAATCAAGATTAATGGTAAATAAGTACGCTTTGTATAATAATAAGTAATGTACAAAAATTAAAGAGTGTATTTATATACTCTGTATAAATAATTCTAACAAATAATATAAAAATAAATAAACAAATGATGGACGTAGAACCAGCAGTTGAAATAGTAGAGCGATTTCTCCGTAAGACAATGTTTTTTGCAATTGTTTTAGGAAAACAATAATAGCGGTGGCAAAAACGTTGAATGCAATACTCTACTCGTTTTCGCACATAGGGAGTATGAAATATAGGGGATTTTGTCCTGAAAACAAATGGTGTAGAAAATATAGCCGTTGGGACCCTGAACTTTGTCCCCAAATCCTCCTATATAAAACACCTAACATTTAAACTCTCATCACACATCTTCATCTTCATCTTCATCTTCTTCCTCCCCCTCTTCTCGTCTTATTATCGCTGTGCATTTGTCTTTCCAGCTTCTTCGATTCGCTTGCCACAGCTCTCTTGCTTTCTGCTAACCAGCTGATTATTCTTCTTGCAGCATTTTAATTTCAGTTTTATCGTGTGCTATATATCCTCGATCGGTATTGTTGTATTATTATTGTTATTATTACTTTTGTGTGTTTTTTTTTGTTGTTTGACTTTTTTTGCAGCTATAACTTAAAAATGGCGTTTCAAGAATACGGGCTTTCAAGAAAGAGCTCTAAAGAAAATGTATGTATAACCTTTTATTACTCGCTCCCTCCCTTTAATCCTTTGTGAATTCCGTGATTATGATGATGCCGTGGTTTCCGATTCATGTGTTTTGGGTTGGTATTCTTTTCAACGTTTATGAAAATCACGATGATTAATCATTTGAACTTGTACATCAATTTGATTCGTGGTTCCGAATCGTACTATGGCAATTACATTTGTGATCTAAAATTTAGGGGTTGCTTGGTTTCTACGGTTACTGATTTTCTTAGGGTTGGATGAAAGTAGTCTAGATTCGTGTATGATCACTTGATTCGGTCTTTTTCCTATGCAGCCTCAGCCTGAGCCTGGTTAGTTGCTTAGATTTTTATGTAACTAGAGTAGTCTTGGTTCTATTTCGTTAGTGATTGATATTCTATACGTACTTAGGATCGCTGTGCTGAATTTCTATTACGTTGTCCTTATCGAATTCTACCCACCCATTTATCACTTCTTTTTTTGTTGTGGCTTTGCTCACTTGTTTATCCTGACTAATTTTGGGTCTCTCAATCTTATCAGTTGGATAGATTTATACCAAACAGATCGGCCATGGACTTCGATTATGCGCACTACATGTTGACCGATGGTAAGAAAGGTAAGGAGAACCCTGCAGTTGCTACGTCCCCAGCAAAAGAGGCATACCAGAAACAGCTACGGGAAGTCTTCAACATGAACCGGACAAGAATCCTTGCATTCAAGAACAAGCCGCCTGTGCCTGTGGATTTGATGCCTCAGGATTATGCTCCTGTTCACCAATCCAAGCCTGTCAAACCTCGCCGACACATTCCTCAGGTACATTCATTCTGCCTCCATCTATTCATCTACAACTATAGCACTTGAATTTAGACCTCTTATTAGTTTATCCATACACTATCTTATCGTAGTCACTTGCACTTTTCCTGTTTGAATTTGTTTGATCTAATCTCTGGAGTTGGTTTTCTATTGTGCAGACTTCAGAGCGTATACTGGATGCTCCTGATATTTTAGATGATTATTACTTGAATTTGTTGGACTGGGGTAGCAGGAATGTTCTTGCAATTGCTCTTGGGACCACAGTCTACCTATGGGATGCATCTACCGGGTCTACTTCCGAACTCGTAACAGTATCTGAGGAGATAGGCTCCGTAACCAGTGTGAACTGGGCACCTGACGGCCGTCACATCGCTGTCGGTCTGGATAACTCTGAAGTCCAGCTCTGGGATTCCACAGCCAACCGCCAGGTTGATGTTCAATTTCTTGATTACCCTTTTTCTATACCTGCTTTCTGTTTTGTTGTTCCCTGTCTCACTCCTGTAACTTCCTCCCTGTAGCTAAGGACATTGAAAGGTGGGCACACAGCACGTGTCGGGTCACTAGCGTGGAACAATCACATCCTAACAACCGGTTCAATGGACAGCAAAATCATTAACAATGATGTTAGGATTAGAGACCATATTGTGGAGACTTACAGAGGTCACCAACAAGAGGTTTGTGGGTTGAAGTGGTCTGCTTCGGGTCAACAACTGGCAAGCGGTGGCAACGACAACCTTCTCCACATTTGGGATCGGTCCTTGGCTTCATCAAATTCAGGGACCCAATGGCTGCACAGGATGGAAGATCACACAGCTGCTGTAAAAGCCCTTGCTTGGTGTCCGTTCCAGGGTAATTTGCTGGCGTCTGGCGGAGGTGGTGCGGACCGCTGCATTAAATTCTGGAACACCCACACCGGTGCTTGCTTGAATTCAGTCGATACGGGATCACAGGTCTGTTCTCTGCTGTGGAGCAAGAATGAGCGGGAGTTACTGAGCTCTCACGGTTTCACACAGAACCAACTGACTTTGTGGAAGTATCCATCTATGGTGAAAATGGCAGAGCTTACTGGCCACACCTCCAGAGTACTTTACATGGCTCAGGTATTCATCATTGCAAACTCCTGAAGGATTGTTCATTTAGTTGTCATTGCCATGAAAAGATATACTGATTTGTTTTTGAAAATGTGTGTTGGTGCAGAGTCCGGATGGATGCACCGTGGCATCTGCAGCAGGAGATCAGACATTAAGATTCTGGAATGTTTTTGGGACTCCGGAACCAGCTAAATCGGCTCAAAAGGCAGCTCCTGAGCCCTTTGCCAATATGAACCGTATTCACATTCGTTAAGATATGTGTGCCATGAGATGAACACGACTGACAGACAGACAGACACACCTATCTCGGTGTGTTGGGATTGTATATATTAGTGAATTAGTTTGTGCAAAGTTTTTACAGATTTCCATAGCTGTACGTACTCCTGATCATTTTTTTAGCACTAATGGCCTCGCTTGTGGAGGGAGTCACACAATTTGTGTGACTAATGATTTAAATATTTGGTGTCTTTCTGTAATTCCCAATTTTCCAGTGATCCTCTCCTTACCTCTCTTGACTGCACTAACAAAAGTGGCTAATCGAAATAGAATTTAAACTGAAATTAAGACTAACCCGATTATTTTGTGAATAAATTAGAAATTACTTCCTTAAAAAATGCGTTTATTAAAATTTACTCCCTTATGATTTTTTTTTAATATTTTACACCCAAAAAGATGCAAAACTTCATAATTTACTTGCAAATCACTACTCCGACGAGTTAATCAGGTGAGTTTGAATTATTTTGCTTGTTCCCTATTTTTTATACCGAAAGTGCCCCTTTCTTCTTCCTACCCTTCTTTCCCCTTCCCTTATGCTCTCATAAAAAAAGTTCCCACAATTGATTGATGAATGGATGCTCAAGTTTTGGGTTTGGTGATTTTTAATTTGGGGATTTAGAGTTCTCCTATAATTGGGACTGAAAGAGTTAGAAAAGTCGAAATGAGATGAGATGGGGTGGGGGAGGGGCGGGCATTTCGGTCAGTAAAATCATAAACTCATCGGAATAGTGATTTGAAAGTAAATTTTGAAGTTTTGCATCTTTTTGCATCTACGACACGTTTGCTAAATGAAGATGCAGTTTTTACAGATTTCCATAGTTGTACTTCTGATCAATTTCTTAGCACTATTGGCCTCGCTTGTGGTGGGAGTCACACATTCTGATTTTTATCTCTTATTTTATGGATTTACCTTTCTTTTAGTCTTTCTGGGAATTTGACTTCAAATATTCTGTGTCTTTCTGAAATTTCCAATTCCCAAGTGATCCTCTCCTTACCTCTCTTGACTTGCCCCATTATAAACTGAATCGATTTACCAATTTATCCTGATTCCAAATCGAACTAAAATTGATTTACCTCATGGGAGTTATGGTGGTCGAAGTGGCATGATTGGTGAAATGGTGGTTCGTCAAAAATGGTGAAGTTGATGGATGGGATTATTGAGACCATTCGAACCCCCACTTCAGTCAGACCGATTTCCGTAGTCTTTATCTAATTCAACACAGTAAAATTTGCAAAATAGGGTCGTTGGGCTTTGAGGATCCGAAGCCGAGGGTGATCCCAACAACCAAGGGACATTGTGAAAGTTTATGCCTTTCAAAAGCAGGAAATAGGCAGAACAGACTCTACACGACTTCAGCTTCAAAGAAGCAATTGAATAAAATTTCAGGATGTGAACTGCCTTCGATCTCGCTTATTTCAAATTCTGATGGGAGAAGTTTCCTCAATCTGACTTCTACACCACATCCTAACATTCCTAATGCAAAGATCTTGTTCGTGCATGAGCAAGTGTTACAAAAGCTCATCCATGCATTCACATCTAGAAAAGGCATCGAAACCAAAATAGAGTACGGAGTACGGAGTAATATTTACTGTGCCATTGGCAGTTGGAGTCGAATCACTCTTCATCACGTGTATACACTAATGGTCCAATACAGTAGATGTTAAACAAGCTAGCACACTACTTGAGGATCAATTCAACAGTTCAGGTGAACTGCCGCCTAACATATGTATCTTCGTGCACAAACACGGGATCATGGGAAGTTGGAGGGACCTGGGCTTGTCCCATGGCAACGCCACCCTCATTTGCCAAAGGAGGACTGTCTACGCTCTTTGCAGATGAAATGGTCAAGAAATAGAGGATGCTGAGGGTCACACTAGCTAAGGACAAGATAGACGCCATTGCAAACACACCGGGTTTGACTACATAGCAGTAGTAATATCCCAAGTATGCGTTTTCAGATCCATGTTGATCGTTCAGGGCTGCACCACCTAAAAGTAGGAAGAACGCTACAACAAAGGTGAACCTGCAAAATCATAAGAACAAGCTTATTTCAACAATTTCATTTGAGGATATACATCAACTCAAACTACTTAAAAGAAATAACAGACAAAAGCTTCACGACCTTTGACTGACGTTTTAGTAGAGAAGGCAGTATAATCACGGCTAAAAAGAACAATTTAAAGGTAAAGTTGCAAATAACCATAGAGTATGGAGGAGGTAACTGGAGATTTATTGCAGATTTGCAGAGTGAACAAGAACACAATGGCTAACAGTGTTTGTAAAAGGGAAATGGCAGTGGTAGTTAGAAAATTGTCTTATTGCTTACCTCCAATCAAAATAATTCCTCGGATCATACTATGGCCATATTAAATTTGTTTCTCAGAAGTTGGGATCATACTATGACCAAAACATCATAGTGGCGTATTGCATAGTCATTTGCCCGTACCCAGTAGATACTTAAGGTGAGATAATCAGAAGTGAATGCATAACTGAGCTTGCAAGTGCATCAGATTCAAGTACTTTATAAAGAAAACCTGAATACATCTGGTTAAAGGGGAAATAGTCCGAGATAAGTCTCGCGAAAGCATTTGAAGCTATGGTAGCTCAAGCATGAGTTTGGGTGGTGGTTCACAGTTCACACTCGAGTTATACTTGTTTGTTGAGAAATGACAGCCTAGGATGCATTTTATGAGGGGTTTATTATTTACATCCTGAAGAATTTAGTTATGTCCCATTTTCACTTCATCCAATATGCCAAAAGGTAATAATTATTCACAAAAAAGGAAGAATGGAGTACCAAGATACAATGAAGCAAACTAGGGCAAGAGTCCAGTGAGTCGTTGAAGTATACGGATTCCTTCTACAACAGATACAACCACTTGCAAAATTGATGGTGATTTGAGCAAGCAGAAGTGAGAGTGCTGATGTGAGCCCTAGACCATATGCTGGGCTTCTTGGGTAAGAACAAACACCCGGCGAAACTTCATTCACTTGAGAAACCTGTCAAATTGAGAACCAACTCTGAGCGAAAGTAACGGCCAAGATAAAATATTCCTCACCGTAACAACCAAGATGAATTCCATAATGCATTTCGTGATTACAAGTCATTTACCATTTGTTTGGATGGAAAAGGAAGGGGGCATTTCTCCTTGTTTGGTTAGCATATATTGAGTAGAAACTAGGAAGGATACATAATTCCATGTACAAATCAAATCAAAATCCTTGCAATTAGCATAGGGAAGGAGGATGCGCGGGGTTCAGCATACATACTGGCTGCCTGGTTGGTTGGTGTGTTGACGAAAACGAGAATGGAGAACTACCATGTACTCTGTACAACCAATGTTACTCCTACTCCTACTCCTACTCCACTTCACCTACCTACCTACCTACCGTGACGCATATCCCATATCGATCTGTATATGGTGTCTGATCTGATACAACACCACTTAGACATAGACTGACACTTGATTGTAGAGTGTAGACCCAAAATAGTTGTATCCGACATCCAGACACGGTGTGGTGTCGTAACATGGCCTACATCAGAATGAGACATGGTAATGGTATACCCTTCCGTTGATAAAATAGCAAAGAGATTTGAGTTTTGTGGAGCTACATCTCTTTCTCTTTCTCTTTCTCTTTCTCTTTCTCTCACACCACATCAATACACTCCACTCCACTACTAATGCAAACTCAAATTGGAATGAGACGTGAAAGGATAGACCCTATTATTATTATTATTATTATTATTATTAATAAGAAACAAATCTGAGTGACAGCAACAAAAAAAGAGTCAAGACAGCAAGAAATAGTGGAAGTTTAACATCAAGGAAGATGACAAAATTAAAAATCAGTCTCTACTTATTCCAACAAATCACTCTTTTATCTCTCCACAACCAACCAAGACCCTAACTTTAAAACATGTCAAAAAAAAATACTTAAAATAAATTAGAAGGAAATAAAGAGGAAAGTAAGCAGTGTAAGAAGGGAAAGTAATACTCGTAGTACCTTAATCCTAGTACCCTCAGAAGCAAATCCCAGGACAACAGAGATCAACCCTAAAATGCCAACTACTGAGCATATTATTACACCCTTCCTCTTCCCTCCTCCAATCCTCCACATCTTTCTTTTTCTTTTTCTTTTGATGACTTTATGTTTATCTACTACGCCGCTTTCTTCTTATTTTCCTCCTCCCTACTCTCTCTCTCTCTCTCTCTCTCTCAGGGGCTTATAACACGCGTACAACACTACAAATGATACCGTAGTTTTTTAGGTGATAGCTACTCAAAGCAAGTGCACATAATTAATGAGTTTTGGCAGCAACCTAATTAAATACGCCACCTCAATTATGGCGTATTTGTTTATTCTCCTCCACCTAGTTTGAGTAATGTAGGGTATTAAGTGTAAAAGTTATAATGCTTACCTTTTATCAAAAAAAAAAAAATGTAAAAGAATATAAAGTGAAAATGGGTTAATGGGTTGGGTTTAGGTGTGGATGAAAAGATAAAAAAATTGAATAAATAATAAAGAATGATTAAAAGTACATTCAAAAAAAAGGAAAAGGTGAGAAGAAAATCAAACTAAACTAAAAAAGGAAAGCGAGAGAAATACTCAAACGAGTATATTTTTAATTAAAGAGTAAATTAAAAATTACTCCCTTTTAAGATACCAATTTTAAAATTTACTCCCTTTTAAAATTTTTGCTAAAAATAACTCCCAAAATCTATCAAAAGTTCAAAAATTGCTTCAAAATATAATTTTTGGACAAAAATGCCCCTAACTTTTATTTCGCTATTACCTCACCCTCTAACCAAGGGCATTTTTGTACTAAAAATAAAATTGGGAGCAATTTTTGAACTTTTGATAGATTTTGGGAGTTATTTTTAACAAAAATTTCAAAAGGGAGTAATTTTAAAAATGAGTATTTTAAAAGGGAGTTATTTTTAATTTACTCTTAATTAAAATACTAAAAATACTTTCTCCATTCATAATCAAATGGTATATATTTCTTTTTGTGTCGTTTAAATCCAATTGACTCATTTTCCTTTTAGACCAAACTATTCCTAACTTACTACGAGTAACATATTTATGTCATTGTAATATTATACTTTGGATAATTAAATCTTAATTTATCCCAATTATTGTACTTTTAATAATATTTTATGTTTTTCTTTATCTTTTTTTGCAAAAATGAAACGTACCCTTTGGATACAAATGGAGGGAGTATAAATGTAAGTAAATGATTAAGGGCTCGTTTGGTTCACCATGGGAAGATGAAGTTACCGGGAACTTTAAATTCACGTGAATTTGTATTTCATGGGAATTAAAAAATATTGTTTGGCTGCTGCCATGTGGGAAGTTCTACACACCAAGAGGGGCTTGGTGAGTAACTTCCCCCATTGTGGAGGAAGTGGCAATTCCCGGGAAGTGGCAATTCCTGGGAAGTGGGCAACTAAACAACTCTCTGAAAATGCACTTCCTGGGAACTTGCACTTCCCGGTAATTGAATGAGTAACCAAACGACCCCTAAGATAAATCAATAACCGAGACAAAGAGAATATTCATGCAGATCTTCCTTATTATTCATTACTATTGGAATCATGAAACGATCTCGCATTAATTGAAAAGATAATACTCGGATCCCTTTATTCAACTCAAGTCTTCAACCTTTCATTTTTCTTTTTCGCATTTGTTAACACGCATTTATGTCATTAATAATTTTCGTAGCATATCAGTAAAAGTTATACAAATTCGGTACATCCTCCGCTTTTTAATGTATGCCCCGTTTTAATAAAATACTCCTCATATATGTTGAGGGAATGTAGCAAACATTAAAAACCGGAGGAGACATTAATAATATACTTCTAAAGACGAATCAAACAATATCACACGTATATATATATTATCTCTAATATATACATTGTCGAGAATATCGAAAATTCTCCCAAAAGGTTGAAGTTGAACACGGGATTACACTTGGCCGATTGGCTGTATTCTTTCTGACTGAAAGAGGCTGAAGATAATTTAAATGAGAAATACTTAATTTCATTTAATATGGTCTCCTCAAAAATACATCATTTAATATGGTGAGTAAAATTAGAATGACTAAACTCAATAAGAATGAACATGACCGGTACGAGTATAAAAGAAGCTGAAAAAGAACATGGCAACCATGTTTTTTGGTTGGAATTGAGCTAAACTAATTATTAGAGTTAAAGATGAACTAAACTTATAAGAACGAAGACTAATAATTTAATTAATATCAATAATAATAATAATAATAATAATAATAATAATAATAATAATAATAATTTATCGTTATTATATTAATACTATTCATTACATGTCTCATCTTTATTGAAAAATTAATGAATACCCAAAATTTATCCCCCTAAAACATCCTAACAAATTTGGACCCTATTTGCGAAGCTTTTTACTCTCTCAATATCACATTGTTCCTCCTCTTTTTCTAATATATGCGAGAGATATTTTAATAAATGAGAAGAACAATAAAATATGGATAGAGTATAGATTAACTTTGTACAGAGTATTAATCATGTACGAGTATCTTCTCTTCGCTCAAGATGTCATTTCAGGTTAGGGTAAGCATGAAGCGGGTCGTATCGGTTCGAATCTTGTAACTGTATTTCCGGGTGGTTCGATTTTACTCGGATTTCAGGTTGAGTTAGGTCTGTCAGCTACTGTTAGAAATAATTCAAAGTCAAAATGTTAATGTTGTTGAATAGTAAGAGTATCTCCCATTAAATAGCATATTGACACCAATTTTCATGACGGTTATGAATATCATTGTCTTCGTAGCACTGACAATTCATTTTTTTACTATAAATTGCTTTGAATACCCTTTGATTTTAGTCTCATATTAGCCTTATATATATAAAGTGATACTCCTTCCATTCAACCTCACTCTTCACCTTTTTTTTTGACACTATTCACACCTGAGGGGAATTTTCGATATTCTCGACATATAAGTGAGAATATAGTCATGTGGGATTTTGTTTGATTCGTCTTTATGATTACATTAAGAATATAAACAAATTTATAATTTTTTTCTAATGTAAAATGAAAGATATCGCTAGTGTATAACTCGCATCAACAAATGTGCAAAAATAAATACCGACAAGTGAAGTGGAATGGAGGGAGTATATGATAATGAGTATGACACACATTATCAAATACTACATCATCCAAATCTCTTTGATAAATTATGAGTATTTCATCGAGTTCCAACTCCTTGTGGTTGAGTATACAGCCTAGAGAGTGTTGTGTGATCCTGGGGGACGACGTTCATATCGATTTGTATTGTAGTCGAAGTGCTTTCATTTCTCATTCAATGGCCTACTGATGAACTCATTTCGTATATATATTTAACCCCAACTTTTCCTTTATTTTGGTTCATTTTACGTGTTATATGAGTCATTTTTCTATCTTTTTACTCTTCTTTATTATGCCGGGTATTTTGTTTACGTTTTGTAGGAAACGAGACAAATGAAGGCGATTGAGCTATATTTTGGGCAATGACGAGAGCCGAACCATGAAATCTACAAGAAAGAAGTAAGTTGGAGGATACTAAGTGAATACTTGAGGAAGGAGGTGAAGTGAAGAAACAATAAGAAACGACAAAGAAATAAGTTGGAAAGCTCAAACAAATGCAAATCGAGAAGAAAGAACAATCGTGAAAACAAGGGTCAACTTCAAACGTGAATATCTTGAGTTCTACAACTCTGATTGACCTAATTTTTATGACATTGGAAAGTTCTTTCTCTTATCTTTCCAACGCTATATCACACAACCAAATCCGATAAGTAACAAAGAAATAGAAAGCATTTCAAATTCGTCGCGCAATGCATAGAAACCCGAACCGGTCGGGACGAACCCAAACCGGTCGGTTCAAGCCCAAACCGATCGGTTTGAGGCTGTTTTCGCGGGATTTCTATTTTTAGACTTCGTAACTTACCATAACTCTTATCTTACGTAATATTCTTAGCTTGTTAGTTTTTCCTTATTATTTAGGAAAGGAGAAGAAGTTAGACTCCTTATTATTAGTATATATACCCTCCTTAGGTTAGATTTATTTACACTTTCTCATTCAGAACTTAGTTTACACTTTCATATTCATTAGTTTAGTTTAGACTTTTTTATTAGCATTAGAATTCTTCAAGTTTGTTGTCATACTTTTAGATCGTTAATCTTTCAGTTCTACGTAATTGGTATCTTTTCTTATTCTCTTATTTTCATATTGTTCTTTATTATGCTTAATTCTTTTATTGCTTTATCGTTTATTATGAGTAGTTAATTTATTTATCTAGGGTTGAAGGGGATCTATGTTAATTGAATTGCAATGTTAGTTTAATTATTTGTTTGATTGATCATTCATAAGTTATTGCCTTACTACTTGTTTTGTATCGTCGTTCGATTAGTTTAAGACGTTGAACTAGTTGAATGTTTAGGAACCCGAACCTAAGATCGAAAGCCTGGTAAGGGTAGACTTACAAGTAAGTGGGTAGGATAATCTGGTAAGTTGCGAGAGCCCTCCAGAATCGATCCTAAGGTTGACATAAGATCCGAGAGGCCGTGTCTTTGCCCTAAATAACTTTGATTGATTGATTGAATGATTAATTAACTTTACCCAATTTAATTGCATAGTGAACCAAAAAATCCTAGATCCTTTTAATATTGTTAGAACCTCTTAGTTTATATTATTGCATTAGTTTAGATAACAATTCAAACAAAACGGAATTTAAATAGTTTAGAATCAATTATTAGATAATTAGCGATTTTCATCCGTCTCTCTGTGGATTCGACCCTTACTTACTGCTAGCTACCTATTAATTGTTCGTTAGGATTACTAGTTTAGAACCCGCACAAATGTGCGGCATACTCTTATCAGCATTTATAAGAGGATTTTTTTATTTGATAATCGTATTAAATAATAAAGTTTTTTTATAATGTTTATAAAATATACTTAAGTTTAATACAGAGTATTAATTTGTTAAAAAAATGATATATCAATGATTGTAATTACACATGAAAACTTAGAAGTATAAATGATTCTTCTTGAAGAAAATATAAACTTGGATGTATTTGCATGGTTTTAAATATTGGTATTATTCATAATAAAAATAATTAAAATAAAAATATTATTGTAATGATGTGTTAAGCCTGAAATATATGTTATTAATATTAGTATTAAAAAAGAGGTTAATAAAGGAAAACTTACTCTTTTAGTTAATGTAATTGTTTAATTACTACTCTGTATTTTGATTAAATTAAGTCAAACAATACCTAAATAAATATTTTCATTTTTTTCTTCTATATTTTTTTATTTATCATAAAATTTAATTTGTATAAAAATAAATTTTGTAAATATGATTTAATTGTTGATTTGTATCATTAATTATTTGTTTCCATAATTAAAAATTAAAGCTTTTGGAGGGAAAACTTTTAACCTCGCCACCTAAGCAATCCCTATTCTCTTAGTAGTAAAGAGGATTTTGATTAAGGTTACATATCACGACACAACCACGTATATACTTCTAAATATATATTTGCCTCTATTGTGACTCGATATTTCCAACAGCTACTTCCAGTAAGTATTATCAAGTTATTTGGGTTAGGCCAAGTCATTTCACGTTCAGGTTTGTTATTTTCAACAATTTTAAGGATATTGGTTTGTACTTTGTAAGCAACAATATTATTTAGGTTGATTTGGGTTAGTTCAGATCAGTTTGGATTACAATTGAAGCTCAAGTTTTTAGTTCGGGGTTGGGGTTGGGCATAGGTTGAAATGTTTGAATCAGTAGAGTCAAATTTACTTAATTTTGTCCCAAATAAAACCGAAATAAAATCCTCTCCATTTCCCCTCAATCTCTCATATTTTATTATAACACTATTATTGTTACTTTCTATTTCACTTCAGATGATTGATGAGATCCATTGAATCGTTTCAAAATTACATCTAAAACGTTTATAAATAATGGAGAGTGGGGAAGGGAGAGGGGGTAATTGAGATATCCTAACTCAATGAAACATCCAGTGTAGAGACTAGGGGGCGTTTGGTTGAGGGGTTATAGGAAAGGGAAAGGGAATCAACATCTCCTTTTCCTTTGTGGTTGGTTGTTTTGATTTTTTTGCATTCGCTTTCCCCCTTTGCATCTCCCAAGCCTCCGTACTCCTCTAATTTCATTCTCCCACTCCCAAGGGTTTGGATTTTGATTCCCTCACCCACCGCCCCAACTCGTCACTCACCACCCTAAAACCACCAGCACTCCGGCACCACTACTAATGTCACCACCACCACCAATGTCGTCACTATCGTCACCCAGAGACCGTCACCACCTCCTCATTTTTATTCCCTATAATTTTTAAACAAACAACAAGGAAGATTTAAGGTAATTTCTTTAATTGCGTTTCCTTTGCCCTTATTTTCCATGTTTATTCTCTATTCCCATTCCCGTATTTTAACCAAACGCCCACTAAATAGTGATACTCTATTTATTGGGTGGATGCACACAAGAGCACAATCTAAGATGTGAAGGGACCCATGAAGCAGCAACTAGGCCAACTACCCTTAATAAAACCCCAACTCTTACCCAAATTCATAATTATACACAAATTAATTACTTGAAAAAAAGAGGTAGGAAAAGACAAAAGAAATGGGAGGAGGAAAGAGAGCAGCGGTTCCTGTGTTGGCTTTGCTCTTTGGTTTAGTTGCAGCAGGGCTAAGTTTCCTTGCCTATGCCAAGAGAATTAAGGTTACATATATATACACCATCTTTTTCTTGCATCAATCAATCAGTGATACATACTAGGATTTCCATACCTTTTAATTTGAGTGCATATATATATATATATAATGGATGAATGAATGGAAGTAATGATGTAATTATACTACTACAGTAACTACATGGGTCATGGGTGGGTACTGCAGGTTGAAGATGTGAGGACAGACAGTGAAGGATATTGCATATATTCAAGCAGTTCAGCATTTGCACTTGGGTTACTGGCAGCCCTCTTTATTCTTATCCATCAGATACTTATCTCTGCTGGAACTGCCTGCTTTTGTTGCGGTAGGAAGTTTCCCGGCAATTTCTGTGGCATCATTTCATTCATCCTCTTCCTTCTTTCCTGGTACATATCCCTATCTTTCTCTCCTCTTCCTCTTCTACTTTTACTTTTCTTTCATGAAATACATATTTAGTTGCATTACAATATAGGCGGAATTCTCCTATCTTTCTCCCCTATGCCTAGCCTCTTCTACTTCTACCTGTTCTTCAATTTCATCATCTATTTTTTTCCAATATAATGAAAATGCATACTTAGTCACATTGCAGTATAGGGAAAAAGATTCGAACTTGGCTGGACTAAGATATCTTCGATGATAATCGTTTTTTGATTGGCCAAAAAGTAAGGATAGCACCATAAAGATAATGGAAAATGAAGAAATGGGTTTAAGTGTTGGAGTAATGATATTTTTAACGTGGCACTCAAAATACATTAATATGTTAATCAAAGTCAAAATTGTAATATAATGTTATAAGGTGAAACTGATATAGTATTAAGTGATGTTTAGTATAGTTGGACAACCTCACTTGATTGGTACGGTGTTTTGTTTTTTTGGGCATAGACTATAGAGGGTCATCACTCATCACCACGTATTCACGTCTATTTGTGATTTCAAATGACAAGTAGCTAGTTCACTCGTCACATGCAAATCATTCTACTTGCCATTGATTCATTCGGGACCCCTTATAATTTCCTCCACGGAAATGTCTTCATTTGAGCACAAGTACGATGTCACTATACACCACAAAGTTCCTTCCATCCTTGGTAAGACCTATACAGTATATGACAAAATACAAATACTCCACATCTTTACTAAAACAAGTCGGCCGCTTCCTTCTTTGGTAACTTTGGCTGTCGTAATCGTAACCTTTGTTTGTGATTGAATGTAAATTAAAAGCTATACATCCATAAAATACTCTGTTTATCTCAGGCGATAACATACACGGTTTATTACTTTTGATTAAAAATATGATATGATATGATGGTCTGGTGGGGTTAACAATGCAATGCAATGCAATGCAGGGCGTCGTTTGTAATAACGTTCTCAGGGCTACTATTGACGGCAATAATGAACGACAGCAGCCTTCTAAGCACCAAAAAGTACAGGGTTAGCACTGATAAGAAGGATTGCCTGATGGGGCGGGAAACGCTCTTCCTTGGAGCAGCTATTTGGTGCGTCATTACCATGTTCTTCAATCTCACTTCTTACGCCACTTTAATGTGTGCCAGTCGCAAGCATCATTTTGATCGTCCCAGCTTTGCAGCTTGAATCCCAACTTTCTCATATAATATGTACTGCCAACGCTAGAATCTACACTGATTTCGCAATTCTGAATTTTCTATTCCCTTTAATTTCCACTGTTATGATGTACATTTCCATTTCTGCAGGAATATTTCCACTGTTACAGTGAATATCGCGTCAACTCTCAACTTATCTAGGTTATGCTCTTTTGAACTTCAATTCAGCTCCCTTAAGTTCAGTTCACTCATTTCATTTTAGTTTTATTCACTTGAACACTCCGCTCAAGTCTCACCAACGAATTTATGAATAAAATTAAGAATGTAAGATATGGATAAGGCTAGGGGCGAATCCAGGATCTAGAACAATCTTGGGTTAAATTTTATATAATGTACTCGTAGATTTTTTTTTCAAAATTGAAAATAAATGAGATATAGACATATAGTGTTAACCCTAATATCGGGTTGAGAGTAAATAAGATAGAGTATCATTAACTTTGTAAATGATAAATTTGTTCGAAGTGTACTGCTAGCCTACTACGGAGTATTATGGTCTCGAGACATTTTTTTTCAAAAAAATGTTACGGAGTAGTTTGCTAATTGTGGACATGACATAGGTTCACCCCGATGCGGCCCCGCGCGGGTTTGGGGCGGCGAATGAATCTCCTGTGAAATGGATCTCGAATTGAAATTTAAATCTATTTAGGAGTCGCCACCGAACTTTGTGGGAGTTCGGGCTCATTCGAACTCACTCTATATCTTGGTGGGCCGTGCACAAAGTACGGCCCATTCCGATTTCAAAGTTTATGGAGTTCGTCCCTTTGCATTGCGATACCGATACCGACATTATCGGTTACCGTATATTGAACGACTCTCGTATGTCAACGGTTTCGGACATCCGGAAACCATGGTTTTGAGTAAGGGGTAAGGGTACGTGTTGGGAAGTTCACAAAGAACACCCAACCCCGCCCGCACTTAGCGGTCTTTACTTAGATATCGTTCGTTTTTCGTGTACGCGCGTTAGTTTGACGGTTGAATGATATGCAATCAGTGTTTTGACTAAACATGTGAGATATGTTTGATCTACGTCGTTTAATGCATCTTTGAATTATGTCGAAGCTGTATTTAGCATGCGATGTTAGTTTTAGTACAATAAAACAAACAACGAAAAAAAAGGTGCAACAATAGAAAATAATTGAGTTAGTAACGGTAATAACGGTTTGTAAATAAATTAGAATGATATAAAAGACACGATGTATGGTTTTTGAAAAGAGTAAGACACGTGATGGACTTGACACGTGTTGACCGGAGTCGTTAAAAAGATTTATCGAGACTTGAAATATGTTGCAGGCTCACGATTTTGGTGTGACAAAGGTCACTCGATCGAGTGGTCCTCGAAAAAATCCTCTGTCCAATTTTTGGGGTGCCACTCGATCGAGTGAGCTGGGCACTCGACTGTGCGAATAGTAGTTCGTGAATTTGCTTTTAATTTTAGAATCGATAATTTTGCTAATCGCGTGAAAATATAACATGATTTACACTCGATTCAATTTTCGATACTCGTCATATTCGATACTTGATTATAAAATCAATATCTAATATTTAGAGTGATATTTTTAAAAGATGTTTATAAATTGTTTTAAATCGAACTAGGACGAAATAGTTCCCTCCGCGTCGTAATGTCGTAATTAATCCTTTCGGACTATGTGATGATTATTTCGGCATCAACGGGATCGTGCTTAATATGATTTATTGATTGATTCCTTTAGATCTGATATTCGACTACAAAGTCGATATCGACATCCTAGGGATAACGTTTTATTTATTTGATTAGATGATAGTACGATAATATCAATATTAGAAACGAGAAAAGAAGAAAAGAAATAAAAAAGACGCGACGATGACGACACAAGACGACGGACAGACGAGAAAGATGGAGAAAAGGGAAGAGAGAAAAATGGGATTTGTAACACTCTCAACCTACATGCTTAATTATCTCGAAAACAGACTCGCAGTCGCGGCAAAGGCGCGGGAGTGTCGAGAATATAAGGTGAGTTATGGTGTGTATGGTTAGGGAGGGGATTTGGCGAGTTTTGCTCTCGGGTTTCCTAAAAGATTTCTAGAGGAAAAGTTGGGGTTGTAAAGTTGTGTGTGGGATTGTATAAGATTGTATGGGATTGTATCGCCTAGGATGTTGATGGTTGTAAGGTTGTTAATTATTGTTGTTGTAACACCCGCTATTTTTCCTAGCATATTTATTCTTTCCGTTAGGACTTCGTCTTAACTCTGTCACTTTTCGGCCTCATATTTCATCATTTTACTAAGCTCTATTTTAATGTTTGAGTTTAATGATATTTATTTATATTTTATAGATTTTTATTCTATTAAATCCATTTATTTGGTTTTCTTCGTAAACTAATTAATTTTCCGCAAGGAATTCTATTTCTCTTCGAATTGACGTTTTTAAGCTCGGATTTAAGTCATTCCTTTTCCTAAAAATGTTTAAATACATTTATCTAATATTTTCAACTAGTAAATATTTTTATTTACAAAAATTTAGTCGTTAATGATTTTATTACAAAGCTTCGCGATTAATTATTTTCTTACGCGAGGTTTACTCGAATTACTTTGAAATGCTTTTAACTATTTTACGATTATACTTTTTATCAACTTATAAATAATTTGAGGCCATTTTCTCAATTTTTGGACCGACTAAGCCTCTGGTCAGGAATTTTATTACGTTTTATTAATACGTTTCATTTTATCACGTTAAACCGTAAACGTATGATTATTTCTCTTCCATTTATTCCTTGCATTATTGTCAAACTTTTCATCCTCCCTTGCTTGTTCATTTTGGCTGGCCATATGTGGTAGAGTAGCATTGTTTTCATCAAATTTTAATAGCATTCAAGCTTAGAAAAAAAAACCATTCATTTCCTAACATTCATTCTTACAATTAAACATCAAAAAAATCCTTTCTTTCTTCTCATTTGGCCATGACTCCAGCAGCCTCTCAAGGCTAATTCTTGCTTCAAATCGAGTCATAATCGTCTCGTTTTCATCGTCAAATTAATCGTTATTCCGATCCTTCCGTTAAGGTATTAAGCGATGTGGTTTTCGATCGTTATTCACCTTGATTTTCTTAGTTTTTCTCATGGTATTTTTCTGCCATGATTTTCATGTATGGTAGGATTTGTGGACGATCCCGAGGCCGACGAGTATATTATCGTTTCCGATTTGGACTAGAGGTAACGTCGATGTTACTCGGTATTTCATGATTTTAATTGAGTATTTGCATGTATATATTCTTATATTTTATTTTGGCAATATATGTATGTCACGGATACTAGAAAAATTTTTAAAGTTGAAAATTTGCATGTTTCGGTATTTTTATCGCTTTTACGAGATTAACGATTAAATTGTTATATTAAATTGTTATATTAATTTGTAAAATCGTAATAATCGGCCTAAACATGTAATATATGTTTATATTCTGGAAAAATGTTGTTTTTGATGATTTTTAATAATTTAGTATTTTTCTGATATTTTTGATATCGATTATTGAATTATTACCGTTTTCGGAGAAAAACGATTAAAAGCCGATTTTTAGTTCTAGTACCTAAACATTTTATTTTAATCTGATTTTTGACGTGGTGAAACTTTCTGGTGAAATAGAATTTTCTGAAGTTTTTCATAATTTTTAGAAATTGTTAAGTAGATGAATTAATTAATCACTTTAAATCATCGTTTATCGTTAAAACCGTGTTTGTTGTTTAAATTCTCGATTTCTGGTCTTTGGTTTAAATCTGGAAAAAATTATGATTCTGATGATTTCATATTAAAATGTAATTTTATGATTTTAGTGCCTTAATAAAATGTTAGGAATGATAAGTTTTATTAATGGAATCGTTAATTGTGAAAACGGGTTTTAAAGACGGTTTTGACGGGATTTGTTAAATCTGGAATTTTTGGAAAACTGGAAAAATGGTAGATTCTGAAAAATCATTATTTTTAGGTTTAATAATAATTTTTGGATATTAATACTTAAATCATTTTGTAATTACTATTTTTATTAATCGTTATTGTCGAAATTGGACGATTAACGAGAAAAAGCTTTAAAAACCGAGTTTTAGAATTCTGGAAATTTTCTTTTCTGGACAGAATGTCCATAAATATAATTCAACTATTTTACGTAATTTTTGTACTATTTATTAGAGTCTTTAATTAATAAATATTGATTTTCGGACAAATTGTGATTTATCGTTAAAATGCTTCGTCTTACCTAAAAGAATTATTTTTCCAGCACTTTTGAATGTATTTAAATCTGAAACTTTAAGAGTTAAATCATCTCTTAACATTTTCTAAATATATTCAATGGTTTAATTAAATAAAAGACGTTAAAAGATTTAATTTGACATTTGCCGTAAAATCCTATTTGTAATCGTATTGTCGTAACTAATAATAATTAGGGAATTTTAGCTTTGTAAATTTTGAAAACACCCTGATTAGTATTATTAAAATGTTTAAGACATTTTTAATCATTTTATACACTTGTACGATATTTCAATAATTTCATAAACTCAAATGTTCTTACTTTAATAATTAATATCGTTACGGCCGAAAGTATTAGTTTTATAAATCTATATTGTTTACTAAAAATTGGTATTAGTATGAACTAATATTTTCACTATTTTGATATAATGCTATTTTTAGTAAAGTTTCTAAAAATAGAAGTTTCCTAAAATAGAAAGTTTCCTCTTTTAGAATATAAATGTTTACTTCTTTTATCCTCATATTATTTATATTGATTATATCTTTTGAATATCGATAATGGTTTGTTTTGGAGTTATGGAATAAGGACAAGTGTGGGTTTAGAGTAATATAGTCTGGGATGTACGTTTTGCCATCAACTATAAAGCTGGTGTGTCTATGTTGAGACACATTGGTCGTTGAACTGAGCATGGTTTGTGTTCAGGAGGGTGTATTCTTACCTTAAACTTAGATATCGCATCGTGTAAGTTGCGTCGGGTTGAACTGGGTATGGTTTGTATCCAGGAGGGGTGTGCACTACTTAAGCCAGGACCTCGCTGCACGCAGTCCTGTTATGGTTGAGTTGCCTAGTTAGAGACCGAAGTCTAATTTGTTTTGACTAAGTTCTCGAAACTAGTTTTTAGTATTATCCTAGTGAAAGTCTAGATTCTACATTAACCCTATCCATAACGCCATTTTGATTATTTTATTTATTATCGATATAAATTGGTTTGCAGGTTGGCAAATATTTTTATGTTTCTTCAGAAACCCTTTTGATTAATTTGTTTTACGCTAAAGCTTATTTTAATATGCTGTTTTACTGTTTTTCATTTTTACTATTTTTCCTATATTAGTAATTACTGTTTTAAAATCCTGTTATACGGCTGGGAGAACGTTGACGTTGCTCCCCACTGATTGTGGCTGTTATGTTTTAACATGGCAGGTATACGTGTTTATGTTCCGGTGGGTGTGGGCTAGCGAGCAGTCTTGGATCCTGCTAGATCTTTTAATAATCATGTCTTAAGGATTGTTTAACCTCTTTATGGATTGTTTTAAATTTTAGCCATTTTTATGTATGGCGCATGTTTGACTTTACCAATTTAATTTAATAAGACATAGTTCTGTGTGTTTTAATCCCGACTCTACAGTGTTTCCGCCACTGTATCGCGTTAGAATTTCTAGGGGATTACAGCTGTTTATTGAAGGTTGCAAAGGGGTGTATTTATAGGAAAGGTTCCCGGCTTTGGATTGGAAAGGTTCCCGGCTTTAGATAGGAAAGATACCGATTTTGGATAGAAAAGGATTCTGATTTTGGATAGAAAAGGAGTCCGGTCTCGGATAGAAAAGGAGCAACTCGATCAAGTGGTGAATAGCACTCGATCGAGTACCCGATGTGACGCCGGTTCAGTGGGGTTTTACGAGCCTACTCGACCGAGTGGGCCGGTCCACTCGATCGAGTGGGTCTAGACGGGTGGAAGACTCCTTAGAGATAAAGTTTTATCTTTAATTGCTTTAATCGCTTTAATCCTCTTTGTAGCTGATTTTTGTGTAGTCTTTGACTTCTAGTCAGACTTTCGGAGTGGCGCGACTGATTTTTATGTCTCGGAAATGCCTTTGACCGGGGTTTGACCCGGTCGCTAAAAGATGGTTTTGCCCTTGGTGTCGGTTTTGACCCAAATTAGTCTTATTTGATTGGAAATGACCCACTGGGCCTGAATTTGAGGTCAGTTTGGTGAGATTTTTACTCCGCTGAAAGCTCACGCCAAATACTACTGATTCCCAGTCCAAAATCGAGCGTATTAAGTCATGTTTACGTCCGATCATCATCGGGTGTTTGCTGGAAACTGCTATAGACACTAGCAAGCAAAATGCAGGTGTCTACACTAAGTCATTCTATGAATTTTTTTTCTAAGCGCACCGCTACAAAAATTCATAAGTTGGACAAATACAATGCATATAGAGTATCATATTGCAACACCACCTAGGCCAAAAGGTTAAGACAAATTTTTGTTACTTTATTTTTTAATACGAACTAAAATCTCTACAAATTCATATTTTTCCGACGCAATTCTGGCTTGATTTTTGTAGTGTACGAAGTAAAAATACACATTCTTATCGTTTTTATAAATTATACATTGTTACTCATTTAAAATATGAATTGTCAGTTTCTTATATCTAAATAATCTTGAGATAAGTTATTTAAAGCATTTTACGGGAAAAAAAAATCTAAGATATAACTAATAGGAGAAAGTTATAAAAATCTATGATAAAGTTAATAGAAGAAAGTTGAAATTAAAAATATTAAAAATATTTTGCAGAGATTTTAGTCCCATGTGTCTATCAACATGAGACTAGTTTTCTTTTAATTGTGAGAACCAATAAAATGGGAGAAGAAATAAAGGTATTAGAAGTGAGAACCAATAAAATGGAAAAAGAAATAAAGGAGAAAAAAGTATTATTCAATCCCCTGCCATTTGGTTGGCAGACTATGTTCTTTACCACCAAGCAACTAGAACCCAACAGTCTCAACTATGACTTAATTGTTATTTATCCTAAACTTTACTTGGGCTATAGCCCAGACTGCCTTGTGTCTAGAGATGACAATGAGTACGAGTCTCATTTTTTTAGACCCTGCGGGTATGAATCGGGTACGGGTCCGTAACAAATGTTCCGGATCCGAGTCAGGGTCCGGGTCCTAAAAGTCATCCCCGGACCCGACCCTTGGATCTGTATAAATAAAATAAATTTAAAAATATATAGAGAGTATATACATAACTACTAATGACTAATCCACAAAACCTTAATACCCATTCTCTCCAACTCCCATTACTTCCTTGCTTCCATGTACCATTGTACCCTCCTCCCTTTATCAGCTCTTCCCCCCAATTTATTCACTACCGTCTAACTTAATTAGGCCTAATACTCACATACCGCTCCTCCTTTCATCGCGTTTCATATTGTTCCGTCCTTAATTAGTCAACTTGGAGTGACTTGATTTTATTGTCTTTTAATTTGGCTTTTGAAATATTGGGTTATAAATCGTACATGTTAAAAATATTATACATATTAAATTGTCGCACATTGGACCCGTGACGGACCCGGACCCTACTCGTACCCATCGAGTCCGGGTAAGGGTCTAAAATTTATGGACCCTTAAGGGTCCGGGTCGAGTCTGGGTCCAACTTTTTAGGGATGGGTTTGAGTCCGGGTCCTGCCGGACCCGACCCATACCCGCCCTGTTGCTCCCTACTTGTGCTCAATCCGCCCCTGGACAAGGCCCAATAACAATTTTTTGAACCAAAAACGAGTGGGCAAAGAGTCGAACCTGGAATTTATCTATTTACAAACTGATTGTCGTACAATATAATCTTAATATCTTTAGTCTATTCATGGAAAATTAAATGTCATTACTTTTTTAGTTTTTATACTCCCTTCAACCCACTATGATTAAAATAACGGTAATGTTAAATACAACTCTTAGGGTTGTATATAAGCATTTAAAATCTTCCAATTTTAGTATGAACATATGGATTTGAGCACAAACTACACAAACATCAAGACAATTAATAAACGTATTAAAGGATTATTTCCTTATTTGATCTCTTAAATACAACCTAAGAGTTGTATGTATCATTTTCCTTAAAATAATAAGTGGGTAAATCATAGTGGGTTAGAGGTAGTACATTTTAATATTTTTTGAGGAGGGGTATAAGATATTTACTTTTCTGCCGATCATCTTAACTTCTCTGCCGATCGGCCTAGCCATTTAGTCGATCAGGAGGGTTGTGTTGTCCTTCAACATTGCTTTGTCGATCACGCAACATTGGTGGCCAATCGACTCGCACTTTGGCCGATCAGGATCTATTGCTCGTCGATCGGCTTGAATCTTCACCGATCTGCTTTGCTGCTTTGCTCAAGAATTCCCTGTAGTGTCTATCGGCCTCGATGCTTGACTTTGAAATTCTTCATGCTCCTTTTACTCCTCGGTTTCAAATATCTGCAAAGTATAAAACACATACTGAGTAGCACAAGTGAGAGAAAATGACACAAACCTACTTCTAAAAGAGTGAAATGACACTGAAATGCGTGCCAAAGGAAATGAAAAATCATATAAGAAAGACACATATCAGTAAACAAAATACTTATGTGATAACACTTTGAAGGTTTTATGTCTTCATATAACGATTGACTTATTAATTAAGTTGACATTTTTGTCATGTTCTTATGGTGTAATCTAAAGTCGATCAAACCTTTTGTAACATTTACGTATGTACGTCAATCCTATACCTTCGTAATTATGTCTAGCGCTACTACACAGACTTTTGCTCCAATTAATGCATATAACGTTCATAATAAGCATTACAATATTTCAATATTGTTAACGGGGACATCACTATACTCCTGTGATTTATCACAGATGTTACATTAGTCTATGTAAATTAAACTTACAAGAAAATGGGTGTAGAAGTAAACAAATACTTCGTAATAAACACACAAGTTCGTGAGTTTGGGATAGCTCACAAGTTACATCTCATCAACGGTAAAGCTCAATATTCATTTGTACGGAGGTTTAAACTATTTTTATATGACCAAAGAAAATATTGGCTCCTATGTCTCTTTTGAAATGATTCAAGCTATATATAAAAACAAGTTTTAACACCGATGACGTGCACTAACGGCTATTCCGTAAGCACACTTTACGTTTGGATTCACAGGACACATGTTACATCATTTATCAAACTTACTAACGAAATATAAAGAGATGGTGGATGTCTCTGGGGACCACGGAGGTAGGATGGTGGAATACGAAATATTGGGCACAGGGTGTTTGTATCAACATTGCTAACCTTCGAATACTGTCGATGCATACAAACCACAGAGTGACAAGAATATTAGATTATACTATAGTCTTGAATAGCATATAATATATTCTCGGGAATATATTCCCCGATATTCTGTAACCTATATATATATATAGGTATTCGATTCATGAATGAGACAAGCTGACCTTTCCAAATTCTCTCTTACGTTTAGCATGGTATCAGAGCCCCGAATCCTGCGCCTTCCAAAATCCTAAAAAAAAAGGTCTGCCGCCATGGCAGGGGCACAAGGTGGTGCCAAATCCGATCCCGTAACCATGATCGATAATCTCTCTCCCTATTATCTTGGAACCCAAGATGGTCCCGGCACTATTATCTCCCACATTAAACTTACAAGTGACAACTATGAGGAATGAAGTAGTTCTATGAAGATGTCTCTTAAAGCGAGACGCAAATTCGGTTTCTGTGACGGAAGTATCACGAAACCCTCTAATACCGAAAAATTGCTTCTCGAACAATGGGAAGTTGTCCCTTGCACAATTATACAATGGATAATGGCTGGAATTTCTTACGGTCTTAAGCCGAGTATAAGCTATTTTGAAAACGCGAAAGAACTTTGGGATGACCTCGCTGATAGGTTCTCTGTCGTTGATGGTTCGAAAATTCATGCCTTGAAAACCAATATCAAAAATTGCTCACAAACCAAAGGAATGTCAGTTACTACATATTACGGACAATTGAAAGCTTTGTGGGACGCCTTAGCCGTGCATGAGCCTCCGTTTGCGTGCAAATGCGGTAATTGCACCTGTGGAATTTCTAAAGCGTCGTCTGCCCGTCAAGACAGTGAACGACTCCATCAATTCTTCATGGGTCTTGACCCGACTCGATACAGTAACATTCGATCGCATTATCTGTCATTAGATCTGTTACCGACATTGAACAGAGCTTATCACGCTGTTTTTCAAGAAGAACGACTCCGTGTTGTGCCTACACCGGTCGCGGATGCTCCTGAAATTATGGCTTACGCGGTTCAAACCACTACTCGGTCTTCTTTTCATCCCAATTGGCAGGAAAATCGAGAACGTGACCGCTTTGAAAAACAAAAATTGTTCTGTACTTATTGTACTGCTCGGGGTCATGAAGTCGAAAATTGTTATATAAGGAATCAAAATTTCCCGGATTGGTGGGGCCCGGATCACCCCCGTACTTTAGCCGATGCTTTGGGTCGCAGAAAGAACAGCCAGAATCTTGGTTCGAGTAGCAGCAGACCTGCACAAGGGGGGAATAACAAACAGAGCATCAGCGGACAACAGGTAGTACGTGCCAATGTTATCCAAGTTTCCGATGATCGTTTAACCGATATGTGTGAATGGTTAATTGATACTGAAGCATAGAATCATGTTACGGGTAATTTGGAATGTATGTACGATGTGAGGAGTATTCCGACACGTCGTGTCGGACTACCCGATGGGAAATACAAGGAGTCAAATCTTGCAGGAACCGTGTGTCTTAATGACACAATTTCTCTCACTCGTGTTTTATATGTTCCTTCGCTTAATTGTAATTTAATATCCATGTCTCAGCTGCTTGCGACGAATAATATTCTAATCCAATTTTCTAATAATTGTTGCTTAATACAGGACCTCACTTCGAGGATGATGATTGGAGCTGGTGAGCTGAGGGATGGAATATATTTTCTTCAGGATGTGGACCAACGATCGTTTAGGACTCTGTAGACACCCGAATTTTGATTGCCAAGTGTCTATGGCAGTTTCCAAAAAACACCCGATGATGATCGGACGCTAACGTGCTTCTATGCGCTCGGATACGGGCTCAAATCCATTAATTGCTGGCTAACACACTTACAGAGTACAAACCTCACAAAATCAACCTCGAATCCAGGTCCAATGGGCCGTTTCCAATCAAATAAGACTAATTTGGGTCAAAACCGACATTGGAAATAAAACCGACTTTTAGCGATTGGGTCAACCCTGGTAAAAGTCGTTTCCGAGACATACAAAACAACCATTCACAACATCAAAAGTCCAACTCAAGAAGCAAAACCAACAATCCACTTTCAGACGGGCCATCAGGTCAAGTCCGTCAAGGCAAAACCCTAGACACCAAAGTGCATGACCATGCCTATTTATACCCCACATGCAACACCACTTGACACAACTTTTACCACTTCAAAAAGAGCCCTAATCTTATACATGCAACCCTAATCAAACCCTAGCAATTTCTACACTAGCAAAAAAACCCTAAACCTAGTTTTAGAAATCAATCCCGAGCCACCATAACTTAACCTCCATAAAACCTCGAAGACTCTTGTGTTAAAGCCACGGTTACGAGTTCGATCCGAGACAAGAACATGTAGGTTGAGGGTGTCAAAACCCTGTTCTCTCCTTCTTCTCTTCCTCTAGTCATCTTCTTCGCTTTTTCTTACTTTTTTATTTTTTTTTCTTTATTGCATCATAATATCGATAATAACTAATACAAAACATTAAAATACTTATCGATTTGTGTCGAATAAGAGGGGTATCGGAATAAGGAAACACGAATATACAAGTGTACTGCACACAGCGTTGACGGTCGCTTGTTCCAATACCCCGATTATTTGATTATTGAGATAAGTTAACTTAAACAATATTTTTTTTTATTTTGTTTGCATCATTATCATTAGTCGCATATTTACATTAATTTTCAAAAAATAAGCATTATATTTAATAAGGGTCGAAACCCGTTGACGCGGATCTGACATCCTAATCCTTAGGGATTTATTTCGATGTCGGAAAAGCCGAGGGAATCAAGTTTTCATTCAAGTAAAGTGTCGATACGTTAGATCCAATGTCAATTCCATAATTGGATGTCGAGTCTAATATTCTAATCAAACAATTTAGCCAATCCAATTTTTCGTTGATGCTAACGTAGATGTTATTTAATTCGTTCGAATCATGACACTACAAACGCGGAGGAATATCTATATCGTCTTGGTTATTTTAAACGATTCAAATCAATATTCTTTATTTTTTCACTCTAGTATTCCATATCGATTCCATAATCGAATATGGGATATGACGAGCATCACAATTAAAATCGAGTATAAATTATTCCAAGTATTTAATATCGATTTCATAATCGAATATTGAATACGACAAATATCGAAAATATTAAGTCGAGTGCAAATTACGCAATATTTGTACGCGATTTAATAAAATCATCAATTTTCCGAAGAAAACAATTTCGCTCTTTTTTATTATTATTCTTCGAACATCATTTTTTTTAGACAAAACATTTATTTTAGATCTCGATATTTTTTTTTTCCTTGACCTCGGTCAACACGTGTTAATCCATCACGTGACCTACTATTTTTTTCAAAACCATGCATCATACTACATTATTCGCAAACTGTTATTATCGTTATACCATTTCTAACAAGTTTGTTATTTTCTTTTCAATTTATTTTTGTTTATTTTATTGTACTAAAATGAACTCACATGCTAAATTTAACTTCGACGTTGGAATTAGTTGCATTAAATTGACATAGAAACCCTCTTTTCAATTTCATTCACATGTTTAGGGAAAATAATATTTGCATATCATTTTCCCGTTTAACTAATGCGCGTATTGGAAAGTCATTCGAATTCTTAGTAGAGGCCGCTAATGTGCGGGCGGGGTTGGGTGTCCTTTGTGGGCTTCCCAACACGTACCCTCGCCCCTTACTCAGAACCTCGGTTTCCGGATGCCCGAAACCGTTGGCGCACGAGAGTCATTCAATACATAATATCCGATAATGTCGGTATTGGTATCAAATGCAAAGGGACGAGCCCAATAAACTTTGACATTGGAAATGGGCCGTATTCTGTATACGGACCACTACGACATAGAGTGGGCTCGAATGGTTCCGAATAACCACAAAATTCGGTGGCGACTCCACTTCGACCTAAATTTCAATTCGATCCATTCTCATATCGAGATTCATTCGCCTACCCAAACCCGCGCGTGGCCGCGTCGGGGTGGACCTATGTCATGTCCCCAATTTGGCGACTCCGCTGGGGATTAACTGATGCGTGACTTACCATCGGCATCCTCAGGGTGAGACTCGAATAGAAATCGTTTGACAAATACAATACGCGTTTTAGTTTTACGGTTCATGCATAACCCATATTTTCCCGGGCCGGTACTGGTGACCGACGTCCCACTATACCATTGATGTACTCCAATATGTCAAAAGATGTCCATAGTCGATTCGAGTGAGTTTCGCGGCATGTTCTAAGCTCAATTCGACTTAGAGAGTCCGTTCCGATCAACGTCTAGACTATGTACACTGGTATAGACCCTCTTAGACCGACCGAGACTTAGTGTAGAGCATACATGATGTCGTTATAATGCTTGTGTGACTACGTGCTACTTGGTTTCCGAGTCGTTTTCAAAAATGTCAACTTTTCAAAAATTGCATCTTTTTCAAGACATTCGATTTCAAAACCCGGGACATGCCGAATTTAGGACTTATGATTTTACTCAAAATAGCCTATTTTCTAGACGGTATGCTGCCCAATTCAAAACTCGAAAAGCATTTCGAACTTTCGAAACCCTCGGCCCAATACCTTTTTCGTTTTTTTTGTAAAATTGGGCCTTCAACCGAGTTTTCTCGAACTTCTTCAAAAATAATCAATTTTCAAAACTTCCCTCTTCTTAGGACTTCCCGTATTTAGCAGTGTTGGGTCAGGTCATAAGTTGTAGAGGTCTCTAGCGTCGAAACTCTGTCGATCTTACATCACGAGCTTCTTCCCTATCCCAGTCCGCCTTATTAGACTAAGGCAAGGCCCACCTAAGTAGGACATACTCCTACGAAGGAAGGCCCGATCACACAATCGAGTCAAAAGTCTGGGGATGTCTCACGTGAACCTTCCTTCGAACAGGACTAGGCCCACCCGCCGAATCCTAAGGAAGGCCCACACTCCACAAGTCACCCGTCTAGGTGTCTTTCTTCGAGTCATTTCCTCTTTTAGTCTTGTTCGGGATGTACTTGCTATTCTGGGATTCGGGCCAGTTTCTGATTACGCGGTGTTCTTACAGACAGGCCACCCGCAACCCGACATCAACGCAAAATGGAAGAGTTGAAAGATGCCCTAACCAAGATCGAGACTCAACTGACCTCCATCCTTGCTAACCAAGCAATTTTGGACACTCGCCTGAGCACTGTGGAGAAGACGGTCCCTGTTGCAGGAGCTGAGCCCACTGGGCCCATAGCCGAATTGGTCAGTGTTGTTCGCAGGCTCGAGGAGCAAGTTCAATTATCGACAAGCAACTCAATCCACTCCGAAAATGCTCGCATTTATTCACCTTTGAATAACGAGCTACCTGCCAACCTCAACTTGACGGGAATTCCTATGTTTGAGGGTACCGAAGACCCGGTCCATCACATCCGGGCCTTCAAAGACTTCATGGCGGTCAAAGGGGTAAAGTCCACCATGTTCAGGCACCTATTCCCTTCCTCTTTAGAGAAGCATCCCAGGGCCTGGTTCTACATGCTCAACCCCAAGAAATACAAGACTTGGGATGATGTGGCGACAGAATTTGCTCGGAACTACGCCGATAACACTGAAATCCAGACTACAATGCGTACTCTGGAGGTCATGGCTCAAGAGCCCAAAGAAGGGTTCACAAAATACTTGCAAAGATGGAGGGCCGAGAGTGTGAAGCTGGTCGACAAGCCCGGCGAGAAGGCCCTAGTGGAAGCCTTCGTCAAAAATCTACTCCCATCCTACCGGATCCATCTCCGGTATGCTATCATCCCAAACTTCGCTGTCCTTACTGAAATGGGCACGAGAATCGAGGATGACTTGAGACTAGAGAGCCTGATTAAGGCCTCTACCAAAGGCTATCAAGGGGCAAGTTCATCTACGATCAAGCCCACACCTGCAGTTGCAACTCGCAGCATCTTTGACGAGGTAAACCTGCTCGACACCTCATCTAAGAAGAATACACCAAATCGGGTATTCACAGATATAGGGACTACCTATACTTACGCCTTACAAAGGCTATCATCAAAGGGCCTGATCCAGCCGATAGGCCCAACTGCAGAACCTCCAGTAGAAAAGAGGCCCAAAACTTACAATGCCCAAGCCTACTGTCAGTATCACCGGGGTAACGGGCATGATAATGAAAAGTGTTGGAGGTTAAAGCACCTGATCCAAGATCTTATCGAGAGCGGGAAAATCCCGCTGCCCGGAGACAAGCCGAGCAACAAAGAAAACCCGTTCAGCGCCCATGCTATATTCACAGGGGAAGTAGTCGACTGTTCTCACCTCATTTCTCATCTGATCCCACAAATCAATGGGATATGGTTCGATGACGAGGACGACGTGTATTTAACCAAAGGGGAAGCTGTCCCCATCACCCTTGAAGAGGTCCGAAAGGCTAAGTCCAAAGCCTTAGCCACCAACCACCTCGCCGCAGCCGGGCGCTCTACTCCTATATCCGTCACTGAACCTGCCAGGACGGAACCTACCCTTTAAGGACCGAGCGCTGACACGGCTCTGGTCCAACCAATGAAGAGGGTCCGAGCTGATCTAACCATATGGCAACTATTGGTTAGCTCGCAAGCTCATCGGGAAGCACTGACTAAGGCTCTCGATGAAATCAAGGTCGATTCACAAGCTACCCCTTCTGAAATGGTAGCCACTATTATGCCTTTTCTGAAGGGCAAGTCAAATAAAGAAGGCCCACTCATAACCTTCTCTGAAGCTGATCTGCCACCATTTGGGCCCAATCACAATCTGGCCCTATACATCACGGTCATCTGCAAAGGTAAATATCTCCCGATGACCCTTATCGACGATGGATCAGCCGTGAATGTCCTTCCTCTAAGGACCGCAAAAGCACTCGGCATCATAACAGGCCGTGAAATTGAAGATCATAACAGGCCCAATCGAAAAGGAGTTGGAATTTCAGGTGATAGAGGTCACCTCATCATTCAATCTCTTACTATGAAGGCCTTGAATCCACGCAGTCAAGGCCGTGTCATCTACCCTCCATCGAAAAGTCAAGATGCCCCTTAAAGACGGTATCATCACGCTGGAGGCGACCCCAATTACCGTAGCAAGCTGCAACGCTATGGGTCGGGCCGACCCACGAGGATTTGATTTCGTGGGCATGATCGAAGAAGAATATCTCTTTAGGCCCTACTTCACAACTAGCATCGACATGATGCTACAAAATCTGGGTTACCTACCCGGAATAACCTCAAGGCCATACCTTCCAGATGGGAAGATTATCGAGGTCCTAAATGATGGCGAATCACATTTCGGATTGGGGTATGCTATAACCCCAGAAAACGTGGTTCAGGCCGGTATTCACAAGGTCATCGACATTTTCAAGGGTACTTACATAAGCCCTTATAGCCCGAAGTTAACGGATTACTTCTTCACTCCAGTCTTCGGAGCTATCCAAGTGGGCCTCTACCAACCCACCGTCACATATCCCGAGACCAAAAAGGCTCGGGAATGCAATTTCATCCCTGATGATATATTCGCCATCGTCCAGGCCGAATCAAAGGAAGGCGAAAACAACTCCGAGCCCGTGCTGGGGCTCTTATTCGGGGAAGACAAGGTCTTCCCCGCTCCGAAGGACGACTTGGTCAACCTTATCCTTCGCAGCGATCGGTTTGACCCAACCAAGCTAATCACCGAGGTCGGTACCAACACCGAGATGAGAGCTTGGAGGAAGACCATAAAATGGACCGACGGTCAAGGACGGGTCTACAAGCTGACCACCGGCGAGGGAGACATGTCGGATACTGAGTCTGAGTCTGAGTCTGAGTCGGAGTCTGAGTCCGAGTCTAGAGGGTCTGGTGCTAAAGTCGAGTCTGTAACCCCTCTTCCCTTATCCACTGAGGTCTCGGGGCCTGTCCCAAGACCTCTCCCTATCCCTCCACTGACCAATGATCAGATGGCAGCTCTATTCGAGCTATTTTCAAAATTTACCATCAATAATAATAAGGAACACCGTTCTGCTTACGACTTGTCTTATTTCCAAAATTTTCTCAATTTCAAAAAATTTATATGCAATGACATTGAGAAACCCGACGAACAGGTACCCCTACCTCAACATCTGGTCGAGCAGCTCGAGCAAAGGGAATCTCGAGATCCGGTAATCGAAGAAACCGAGTCCATCAATGTGGGAACCACTTTAGAGCCCCAGATGCTTAAGTTGGGCCTATCTTTAGATCCAGGGGAGAGAAAACAATTCGCAGACCTCCTCCAGGAATTCAAAGATGTCTTTGCATGGTCCTACAAGGACATGCCGGGTATAGACCGGGAGATAGCCGAACACCGAATACCCATCAAAGATGGGTGCAAGCCGGTAAAGCAAAAACTCAGAAGAATGAAGCCCGAGTGGTCTCTTAAAGTCAAGGAAGAGGTCGATAAACAATTCAAAGCAGGCTTTATACAAGTGTCTGAATATCCAGACTGGGTTGCAAACATCGTGCCGGTACCCAAGAAGGACGGCAAGGTGCGGGTTTGCGTGGACTTCCGGGATCTTAACAAGGCAAGCCCAAAAGACGATTTTCCGTTACCACACATCGACATACTGGTGGATAACACGGCCGATCATGCCCTTCTATCGTTCATGGACGGGTATGCCGGGTACAATCAGATTAAAATGGCAGAAGAGGATATGGGTAAGACCACCTTCAATACACCTTGGGGTACTTACTGTTACACCGTCATGCCATTTGGGCTTATCAACGCCGGGGCCACTTATCAACGGACCGCCACTACTTTACTCCACGACATGATGCATAAGGAAGTAGAGGTCTATGTGGACGACATGATCGTCAAATCCAAGGACCGAAGCGGGCACATTTCAGCCCTAAGAAAGTTTTTCACCCGGCTACGTAAATACAACATGAGACTGAACCCACAAAAATGCAGTTTTGGGGTAACGTCGGGCAAATTACTGGGCCATATCGTTAGCCAACGCGGCATCGAGGTCGACCCAGCTAAAATCAAAGCCATCACCGAGATGCAACCACCCAAGACCGAAAAGGAAATAAGGGGGTTTCTCGGGAAAGTCCAATACATCAGCCGGTTCATTTCAAAACTAACCATGGTATGCGAACCCATCTTCAAAAAGCTGAAAATCGGAGAACGGGTGCTATGGGATGACAAATGTCAAGCGGCTTTCAACAAAATCAAGGAGATTCTGTCTGCTCCGCCGGTACTAATGCCACCTCAACACGGTCTGCCCTTGTCGTTATACCTAACGACGACAGAGACGGCCATGGGGGCTGTGCTGGCCCAGACAGTCGATTCAGAAGAACAGGCTATTTACTACATCAGTAAAAAGTTCCTCGAATATGAGTGCAAATATACAATGCTCGAAAAGACGTGCCTAGCATTGGTTTGAGCCACTAAAAAGCTCCGACATTACATGCTCAGTCACGAGGTACATGTGTTATCCAAAATGGATCCTATCAAGTACTTATTCGAGAAGCCCATCCTCAACGGCAGGATGTCAAGATGGACTTTAAGGTTATCCGAGTTCGACCTCAAATTTGTACCATTAAAAGCCATCAAAGGCCGGGTAGTTGCCGAGTTCCTCGCTGACAGCCCAATATCTGAAGAAGGCCACACCGATACATGGGCCTTTCCTGATGAAGACATATTCCATACCGATACGGAGGTGTGGGATCTATATTTCGATGGGGCATCCAACTTCCGAGGATTTGGGGTTGGAATCCTGTTAATTTCACCCCGAGGGGAACACACTCCCTTATCCATCAAGTTGGACTTCGACGTGACCAACAACGCAGCCGAATACGAAGCATGCATTCACGGGTTGCAAGCCGCCGCTGATTTAGGGGTAACAAACCTCCGGGTCCACGGTGATTCATCATTGGTCATCAATCAAACACTCCAAAAATGGAAAACTCGGAACGCCAATCTCGTGGCTTACCAAGCACGGGTAAGGGTTCTAGAAAAACAGTTCCAAAAGGTAGAATACATTTATCTGCCTCGGGAAGAGAATCAGTTCGCAGATGCACTTTCCAAATTAGCATCTTTACTGAACATCCCGGATCACCTGACCAGCATGCCAATCTGTGTCGAAAGACGGTCCGAGCCAGCCTACATCCACACCATTCAGGATATCGAGATAACTGACCCGGAACCTTGGTATCAAGCTGTCCTAACCTACCTGACAACGGGAGAGTACCCCCCGGAAGCTGAAAATCGGACCAAAAAGGCCCTACGAAGATTAGCAACCCTATTTGTTCGAACTGATGACGGGCAATTGTACAAAAAGACGGCACAGGGGGCTCTACTCCTATGCATCGACAAAATACAGGCCGAAAAGGTCATGGCCGAGGTCCATGATGGCAAAAACGGTCCGCATATGAACGCCCATATGCTAGCCCACAAAATCATGAGGCTTGGGTACTATTGGAACACCATGGAAACAGACTGTCAGTTGTATGTCAAACACTACCATAACTGTCAGATTTTCGCCAATGTACAACATATGCCATCTTCCCTATTATATACCATGACATCACCATGGCCATTTTCGACATGGGGTATTGACATAATTGGAAAGGTGCATCCTTCCGGGACGGGAGGTCATTGCTTCATTCTAGTGGCCATCGACTACTTCACCAAATGGGTCGAAGCCGAGTCATACTGTGTCTTGAACGCCAAGCACGTGGCCAAATTTATCCAAAATAAAATAATATGCTGGTATGGGATCCCTCACGAGTTCATCAGCAATCACGGGACCCACTTTCAAGCCGAAACTGCCACATTGCTGGCAAAATATAAAATTCAAAGGCATACATCTTCGCCTTACCGACCTCAAACAAATGGAGCGGTAGAAGCGGCCAATAAAACAATTGTCACCATACTTAAAAAGATGACTGAGAATTACCGGGACTTCCCCGACAAAATACCTTTTGCCCTATGGGGATATCGAACCTCAATCTGCACCGCGACCGGGGCAACCCCGTATTACTTGACATACGGAACGGAAGCGGTCCAACCAGTCGAGCTAGAAGTGTCATCCCTCAGGATTTTACTTGAAAGCCAAGTACCTGAAGCAGATTGGGTCCAAGCCCGATACGATTCGCTGATCCTTTTAGACGAACGGCGATCACGGACCCTCAACAATATCCAAATATATCAAAAGAGGATCCAACGGGCTTTCAACAAAAGGGTTAGACCCCGAAACATCAAAGAAGAGGATTTGGTCCTAGAATTGGTTCGTGCCTTACTACCGTTTGACCCAAGGGGTAAATTCAAACCCAACTGGGCTGGGCCATACTTAGTCAAGAAGGTCCTATCAGGAGGAGCGGTAATGCTGACAGACTTGGACGGGAACGAATTTGTCAACCCAACCAACTTGGACCAGCTGAAGCGCTACTACCCATAAACCCCCATCTCAATGTCATTTGCAAAAATTTATAAAAATTTGTCTTCTTATAAATTTTCAAAAATTATAGACAAGTCAATAAGCTAGAATTAATTATTCTACTGTCGCACATCTTGAATTAATAATCTTGATGTATTTCAAAAATTGCAAAAAAATCAATCAAATCAAATTTGGAACTACGTTTGGTTTGATTCCGCTATTTGTGGATACGTAGGCAACCCCTCAAAAGGGTACAACCACTGCAATAAACGAAAGACGGGAACGGTGTTCAATAATATGTCTTTTATCTCGATTACAAAAAATAAAAACGCCGGACACGGCATACACACACAAAAAATCACACCACATAAAAAATAGTAATAGTAATATTCAAATAATAATAACGGAGACTAATATCCGGGCATTTTCCCCTTCCCCTTGTCCTTCGGGTCGCGTGAAGCCTGAGGTCTTCGGGGTGGTGATGAGCGTTCCCGAATCACAAGTGGAACCTCTTTAGCACGAGCCCCGTTTCTTTGGCGACGGGTCTTCTATCGCGGTCTTCGGTCCAATGCGAGCCCGCACGTGCTCGGGTAATCTATCCCGTGGGCCAAGTCGGTCCTGCACGGGTAGTCTTGGGCCCAGTCTCCTTCCCAAGTCAGTCTGGGGGCCCACCTTCCCCCAAGCACCTTTAGCGCTAGACCCTCCAGCTTGAGTCTTGGTCTTCTTCTGTCCTGACATGAGACGGACCATGGTAGCCGGGGTGTCACCATCATCGAAAAAGCCCCTGTTGTCTTTAGCTTGCTCCCTTCTCAGCAGGTCAAAAGCTTCGTCAACCTTCAGCGCAGCTCGGGCTTTAGCATCAACTGTTTTGGTCCACTTCGTGTAAGAATCTGAAACCCAGATTGAGTGGCGAGATTTGACAATGGGCCAAGTATGCCGTGTGTACCACCTTTGCATCCAGGTATCACACATCACATCAGTCAGTTGGGTAGGGTCATTCACAACTGCTTCAACTTCAGGGATGCGCTGGGTCCATCCATACTGCCTTAGTATGCGATCTGGGTAGAGAAGAACCGTCTGCCTGAAAGATAGAATCACTTGATAGTGGGCTCTGTCCCTCGGGTCCAAGCCACTCCAAAGGTAGATGGGCCACCACGGAACGACCCATCGAATTAGCGGACCACCATGGAAAGACAAAACCTCGTCCCAATACTTTTGCGTAATCTGACGAGAGAAATCAATGGCCCGCCTCCTCGTCATCACCTGGTTATGACGATAGTTGCCTGCATCAAGGGGAGGATCTATCACTGATAGCCTCTCATAAAGCCAAATCTGCAAAAAGGAAACAAAAACATGAGTAAAAAAATCAAAAATCGAAAAAAATAAAAATTGCAAAGTAACATACTTGCAGCAATCGGGTGCTCCCGGTAAGACGAAATGACGAGTCTCTCTTACGGCTGTCCAATCCTTGGATAATCTCGCCCGTGATCAGCCAAGCCGGGCTGTGTTCAGTCTCCATCAAATCTACTACGGTCAGAAGATGGGTGTTTCCCATGCAGGATAACAAATCCATGTGACCCTCGAAAGCATATACGTGGAGCATACAGAAAGAAAAGGCCTTGCGGCTGTAAGCCGGTCTGACCCGAATATCAAGAGAATTCATAAATTTCTCAGCCAAGTCGATCAGAGAAATCTTATCGCCTTCCATCATGCGGGATACCTCATTGTGAGAAAGCTCTAGAAATTCTCGAAGCTTCCTCCTCGGGTCATAGATCGAGTACGGGACGGCTGGACGAAGCACCGGGTTCCATCCTTTTATAGCGGCAATCTCCTCAGGCAAAGGGCAAACCTCGCCCCGGGGAAAAGCAAAGACATGATATATGTCATCCCAGTAAGCCAAGCATGCATCCAGGAAATAACGATCAACCACCATCTGACGGAACGGGTACAACTGAGTTATACCCGTTTGATTCAAAGCCACCCTATCCGTGTCCCTAAAGCGACGGGACCACTCCTACAACATCACACTCAACCTATCGATTCCCATGGCTAAACTTCTTAAGAAGATAAGGAGGCTTTCTTTTTGCCTTAAGGGAAATAAAGAGACTTTCTTTTAAGAAGAGGTTGATTTGTGATGGGATTTATGAAGAAATCAAGAGCAAGAGGGTGCTATATATAGCATTAGCCTTGCAAACTGTTTAGGAAAATTTCCTAACCCTAATTGGAATCAAACCGCAAGCCTAGTCTCGATACTAGCACGATCCCGAACTTTCCTAATCCTTGTTAGGAGTCAAAAATCTCAAAGTTTCCAAAATTCAAAAATCTCAAATTTTCAAGATTTCAAATATCAAATTTTCAAAATTTTCAAAATTTCAAAAAATCATTTTCCTCAGCGCGAGTCATTTTACTACCTACGTGTTGCATGCATTTTACGTGACTTATACAGGTACGACTCAAACAGGGACGTGCAGCCCACGATATCTCCCCAGCGGAAGCCAATGGCGGCATTTCACGGGATGGGCCTACATACAGGCGCACCCAGGACTTATGCGACAAGTCCAAATGCCCCACGGAGTTATCGTCATCAGCTCAGGTATGACTTCTAGCTTACGGCTGGCGATCCCTTCACGCGAGTCTAATGGACTATAAACGACCCGGCCGGAAGTCCGCCAGGTTTCAATCCTCGATTGGCCTGGTGGCTACTCTGACTTTCGCCTTGTCCAAGCCTCAGTCAGAGTGGGGACTCTGTAGACACCCGCATTTTTACTGTCAGGTGTCTATGGCAGTTTCCAAAAAACACCCGATGATGATCGGACGCAAACGTGCTTCTATGCGCTCGGATACGGGCTCAAATCCATTAATTGCTGGCTAACACACTTACAGAGTACAAACCTCACAAAATCAACCTCGAATCCAGGTCCAGTGGGCCGTTTCCAATCAAATAAGACTAATTTGGGTCAAAACCGACATTGGAAATATTGTTAACGGGGACATCACTATACTCCTGTGATTTATCACGGATGTTACATTAGTCTATGTAAATTAAACTTACAAGAAAATGGGTGTAGAAGTAAACAAATACTCCGTAATAAACACACAAGTTCGTGAGTTTGGGATAGCTCACAAGTTACATCTCATCAATGGTAAAGCTCAATATTCATTTGTATGGAGGTTTAAACTATTTTTATATGACCAAAGAAAATATTGGCTCCTATGTCTCTTTTGAAATGATTCAAGCTATATATAAAAACAAGTTTTAACACTGATAAGTGTGGTTTGTAGTGCCTATTTTGTAGTGTTTTGGTCCCATTTTCCTCGTAGAATCGCTCCTTGGGAGCGGTTTAGGGGCTTCTTATGCTTCCTTTAGTTCGTTTCAGGTTCCCGAGACCGATTTGGAAGAGTTGGAGCGATTCCGACTCTATACATACACATTTTGGAGCCAACGGAGTAAAGGAACGATGATTCGATGCCTTGGAATCGACCCCGAGACCTTGGGACCCAATCCCGAGCCTCCGAGACCCGATCCCGAGTCCCGAGAATCGATGGGAAGCCCATGAGAAGCAAGGAGGGACCAAAAAGTTCATATTGGAGGCCTACAAGACTCATCCCCGACGGGTATGCACCTCATCCCGTCGGGGATGAAGTGCACTTTTGAGGGTGCTACTGCAAGGTCGTCCCGGTCGGGACCAACCCGTCCCGGTCGGGATGGTGGGTCCGTCCCGGTTGGGATGACCCGTCCCGGTCGGGACCGTGTGCTGTAGCCCGCATTTCTTTTCCTTCTTCTCCCTTCCATTTGGAACCCTATATATACTCTTCCCTTGTTTTGTAAAGCTTAGGTTCTTCATTACCCACAAGGCACAAACCCTAGCCTAGTTTTAGCATAGATTAGATTAGATTAGTGTAGATTAGTCTTTAGTTTATCGTTAATCTTAGTAATTAGTCTTGTATTAAGGGAATTCTTCAAGATCTCCATTCAAGCTTGACAACCTTGGATGTTTGTTTTGCGTTCTTCCATTTATGCAAGTTTCCTTCTTCTTTTCATCTTCTAGTATGGTATAATATTCTTTTCTTTACTCTTAATCTTGTTTGTTCATCCAAGTTTTAATCTTTGTTCATTTTATTGTTCATATTTCATTGTTTTCACTAGTTTCATTATGGATGTTTTGTTGTTTGTGTTGATTCATCTTGTTAGTGTTAGTTTTAGTTTAGATATGTTAGAGTAGTGTTCTTGCTAGGGTTAGTAGGGTGATTAGGGTGTTAATTGGATGATTAAGGGTTTGTTGGAGATGTTGGTGGAAGATTTGGGTTTCTTCTTGAGTGATGCATATTACATGTTTGTTGGAATGCTTGAATGACTAAGTAGGTTGGAATGCTTGTTTTTCTTGCCTTCCTTTGTCGTGTGTGTCGCCGGATGGGTTCCATGAGGAACCTCTAGGTGAGTCTAAGTTGCGAGAGCCCGGACCAACCTAGATCACCCTACTACCTCCTTCACCCTAGCTCTTCCTTGACCATTCCGTTACCCCTTTGACCCCGACCTAATCCTAGCCGTTTTCCTTAGTTGTTCTCCTTAGTCTTAGTCTAGCTCTCTCCCCTTCTATCATTCTCTAGCTTAGCTCGTTGACTTAGTCTCGTTTTTAGGTGACCATAGTCTAGACGCCTCTACCGTCCCCGTGGATTCGACCCGACTTACTCTAGCTACCCTAGTTAGGTTTTGCCGGTTATTTATTTGGTGGCGGGATCCACGACAAATCCCACCATCAAATTGGCGCCGTTGCCGGGGACGGCGTAGTTTAGACTTTTGTTTGCTTAGTTTTGGACTTTGTTCTTGATTTTTGTGTTCTCTTCTCCTTGTGTATCTCCGTTTTTCTTCTTGTGTGTTACTCTCCCTTCCTAGTGCCTCAAAAGCACTAGGATACTAACGTTTGCTCAAGTGCTTCTAGCTCATCCTAGGTACCAAAGCAACGTTATGGACATGGCTCGTCCAAGCTACCATCAATCATCACGGGACAACTATGGGGCGAATTACCAAAACCCACAACTTTACCAACCATATCAACCTCATCAACAATCTTATGAACCCTCTTCTTACGGTTACCAAGAAAGTTGTCAAGGATCATTACAACATCCTAACAACTACCAAACACCCTCATATAACCCACAACCACAAAATCCCTACTTTGAGACATGTCAAATGTTGGCCCAAACGCTAAGGAGTCAAGATGAGACAATAATGTTAATGCAAAAGGGTCAACAATTGATGTTGACTCAAATACAAGGGGTTAGGGAGGAGTTCAAGGCCCAAATAGCGGTGCAAGATGCTCGAATCGATGCACTCATGGCTCATATCACGATGTTGGCCACTCGAGCTCCACTACATGTTGAGGAAGGTTCATTTGGGCAAGAGGGTCGGGTGCCTCCACAAGAAAGGCAACCCAACCTTGAAGCTACAAATGAAGAAGAGAGGGTCGATCAAGAGACCATTGTTGAGTGTTGCTTGGGTGGTGAAGATAGGGAAAGAATAGAGGAAGTTGAAGCTTCAAGGGCCAACAATGAGGAGGGGAGTGAACATGATTCTCAAGATAACTCTTGGGGAGCCGATGTATTGGCTATCAAATTGGATTTGTTCGATTTTCTTCGTGATGAACCGGATGACAATCCAAAGCCAAGTGAAGACATACCTCCTCTAGGCCATGTAGACAAGGTGAGTGAAAAGGAACGTAATGTTTGGGAAAAAGAGGTAGATGCCTTGGAACTTGCCTTGTATGGGAAATTGGAGGAGCCTAGAGCCTCCAATGAAGAAAACTTGATGCCTTCTCCTCCTCTATCGCACTCGATTTCTAGCCTCTTGTCTTGTGAGACGGTTGGTGAAGAGGATCCTTGTCGGGCGGTGGAAAAGAGTTCCACTCTCGACCCCGTAGAAGAAGCGACACCCCTAGGGTGTGATCTCCCACATCATAACACCGAGCACGACTCTAGACCACTATACCTACCAGATGGTCATAAGAGTCGTAGCTATGTGGGTTCCGAAGACCCGGAAGATCACGATAACCCCGAGCCTAATGAAGATGATCGCTTCTTCCCTCCGACTTGGAAGCTTTTGAAAGTGGCTAGGCTTGGTCATGTGAGCTTAATTGAAGATGTTGCTAGGGCATTTGACTTACTCCTTCGAGCTCTTGATGGCTATGGAGGTGTAGTTGGTGAGAGTACCCTATTGTATATATCTCTTTTTCTTGTTCTTTTTGCTTTTGTGTGTGTATATATGTTTGTTTGGTACCTTGGTCTCTAGGATTGGTAGTTTTGTGAAATTCTTGTCATTTGGATTGTTGATGAGCGTTGTGAGGGAGAGAATTTGATGTTGCATTTGAGCTTATTGTCATAGGTGTGAAGTGAAGATGATTCCTAGAGAGGAATGGTTAATGATAGAGCTTGGTTCGTGAGTATGGAAGTCGGTTTTTGAAGCTTCGGTGAAGCTTTTGGGGTTTTGGAGGTCAAGAAGACCCATCCCGGGCGGGAAGGGAGCTTCCCGACCGGGAAGGTTATGCCATCCCGACCGGGAAGGAGCCGTCCCGATCGGGATGGAGGTGCAAAAATTGGAGCTTACTGGAGTGTCGTCCCGACCGGGAAGGTGACTTCCCGACCGGGACGAGTGTGTCTTTCCGATCGGGACCATCCATCCCGACCGGGATGGTCCCCTTTCTCCTCTTTTGGCCTCTTCTTCGACATTTGGGCCCACCCAACCTCCCTACCCATCCTTGCTCACGTCATATGACCATTACACTTCATTTACATACCCTCACCTCATTTCTCTTCCCTTTACACCGAGTTTCACATCGAATCCCACTCTCCTCACACCATTACTACCTCACCATGCGGTTTGATCGAGAATGAAGAGGAATAGCAATGACGAAGACAAGTTTTGTGCCTATATTGATCTATGAGACGACGGAGCGAGTGAGTTGCTAACCTATTGGTACGGCAACTATCCTTTCTTTCCCGTCTTTTATAGCTTGTTTTCTTTTGTGTTTATTCCCTTCCCCTTGAGTCATGGTATCTTGGCGGCCTTCGAGGCCTTGGTTTTGGTTGCTCCCGATTCTCGATGATGTGACTACATCGAGAGTCATTTTCAAAATCCAAATTTTTCAAGATTTTCACCTTTTTGTAGGATTTAGTCGGATTTAGGCGGAATCCGGGCTAGGTGACTTGATTACACCTAGCCCTCCCCTCCCATTTCCTTTTATTTCCTTCTTTTTATTTCCTTCCCCCTTCCATATCTTTTCTTGTCTCGGCCCATGGTGACTTGACTACACCCTGGCCGGACACATTCTACCATTTTCTCCACTTTTTGATTTTTAGCTTTATTTTTGTAGTTTCTTTTCTTTTGTGCTCCCATGCACTACGGTCGAGCATGAGGACATGGCTCGGCTTAAGTGTGGGGGAGCGATATTCTAGCATAGTTAGCTTTATTTTTGTAGTTTTTCGAAAAAAAATCTATAAAAACCCTAAAAATTCGAAAAAAATTCACAAAAATCAAAAAGATTTTCCTTTTGTGTGTTTTCCTTTTGTGTCACTGTCTCGTATATTTGTTTTGTTGTGTGTGTGTTTGCCCTTTTTTTTCCTTATAGGTTGCTTGAATCACCGATAGCTTTGGAGAGCTTTCAAGACTTCCGGTAATATCTTTATCCCTTTTTTCTTCTTTATCTCTTGTGGAGTTTGGAGGAGATTGTGATGCGGTGTGCTCGGGTGGAGCTTTGTAATGCTTGAGGTTGATTTAGTTGCTCATTTGGAAGATAGGGGTGGTGTTTGTGTTATATATGTGTTCGTTTTGTGTTGTTCTTGTTTCGTTGCTTTTGTTTATTTTTCTTTCGTTTTCGTTGAGTCTTTGTTTTGTGTTTTGTTGTGTGTCTTCTGTGTAAATGGTTTTCGAAAACCCGGTTTAGAGGCTAGTGTGTGAGTGCATACTTTCCCTTTCTAGTAGTATAAATCGAGTCTTGGACTTTAATCTAGTAGAATGACCCTAAATCAATGATTTCGTTGGTCCTTTACCTTAAGTCCACCTAGCTTACTAGGGATTTACTACGGGATTTGCACTTTTGACCATTATGACCACCCACGGTGTGAAAAGGCCTTGGTTACCGAGTCCCGTCCCTTAGGTGACCGTGTCTAGGATCGTTTGATTAGTCCAAGTTCTCCACTTTTTGTGGGTTTGAAAGGGGATGCGCAACCCCGACATACCCATTACCCTACCTCCTACACATATCCACACAATAAATTGCAACTTGTTGATTCCTCTCTTTCTTGATGCAATAAGAAAAGCCAAAAAGCCAAATCTTGCCAAAAGGGCAAAGAAAAGAAAAAGAAAGAAAAATGAAAGAAAGAAAAGAATGAAGAAAAAGAAAAGGCACAAACGCCAAAAAGAAAATAGAAAAGAAGAAAAAAGAAATGGCATGGCAACGAACAAGGCAAAAATGCAAAAGAAAAGAGAAAATGCCAAAAGAAAATCCGATTCACAAAAATAACCCCTACCTCTCAAAATAAGCCTTTTTCCGACTTTTTCCGTGAAGAGCCTACCAAAGGACCGAGTCCCGAGGAAGGATGATAGCGGCATTAGTCGGTCTTCCCTCATTTTGCATGTTTTCCACCTTTTTACTTGGACTAGTTAGGCGGTTTCGGGCATGGGACGACCCTCTTGGCTCATGCTAAAGGGGGCGGGGTCTCACTTACCTACAGTGTCGACTAACACCGTGGTTCATCCTCTTCCCACTCCGCCGATCGTCCCGTAGTACGTTCTTAGAAGGTTAGGAGGAACCGAGGTAAGTTACCAACGTTTTTGTTGCTTTGTCGTCATACTATTAGGGTTTAGTCCATCTTGGTTTGTATTGCTAGCTTGGGAACGTTGTCGCTTGCCTTGAGTCCTAAACCGGTGCTTCTTTCACCGCTTTTAGAGGGAAGCGGTATTTCTTTTCTTTTGAGTGCAACCTTTTGTGTGTTTGTTTGTGTGTTTGTTTGTTTATGTGTTTTGTGTCCGGTTGCATCCACAGTTTTGTCGCAAGACCCGACTTGCCTTGCGGAGTGCACTTTTCCTCTAAGTGCACTCGCGTGAGTTGAAAGGGCGTAGGGTGCGCTAATACCCATTCGGCTAGTATAGTAGTTAGTATATGCTTACTCGAGGGCGAGTAAGGGTTAAGTGTGGGGGAGTTGATAAGTGTGGTTTGTAGTGCCTATTTTGTAGTGTTTTGGTCCCATTTTCCTTGTAGAATCGCTCCTTGGGAGCGGTTTAGGGGCTTCTTATGCTTCCTTTAGTTCGTTTCAGGTTCCCGAGACCGATTTGGAAGAGTTGGAGCGATTCCGACTCTATACATACACATTTTGGAGCCAACGGAGTAAAGGAACGATGATTCGATGCCTTGGAATCGACCCCGAGACCTTGGGACCCAATCCCGAGCCTCCGAGACCCGATCCCGAGTCCCGAGAATCGATGGGAAGCCCATGAGAAGCAAGGAGGGACCAAAAAGTTCATATTGGAGGCCTACAAGACTCATCCCCGACGGGTATGCACCTCATCCCGTCGGGGATGAAGTGCACTTTTGAGGGTGCTACTGCAAGGTCGTCCCGGTCGGGACCAACCCGTCCCGGTCGGGATGGTGGGTCCGTCCCGGTTGGGATGACCCGTCCCGGTCGGGACCGTGTGCTGTAGCCCGCATTTCTTTTCCTTCTTCTCCCTTCCATTTGGAACCCTATATATACTCTTCCCTTGTTTTGTAAAGCTTAGGTTCTTCATTACCCACAAGGCACAAACCCTAGCCTAGTTTTAGCATAGATTAGATTAGATTAGTGTAGATTAGTCTTTAGTTTATCGTTAATCTTAGTAATTAGTCTTGTATTAAGGGAATTCTTCAAGATCTCCATTCAAGCTTGACAACCTTGGATGTTTGTTTTGGGTTCTTCCATTTATGCAAGTTTCCTTCTTCTTTTCATCTTCTAGTATGGTATAATATTCTTTTCTTTACTCTTAATCTTGTTTGTTCATCCAAGTTTTAATCTTTGTTCATTTTATTGTTCATATTTCATTGTTTTCACTAGTTTCATTATGGATGTTTTGTTGTTTGTGTTGATTCATCTTGTTAGTGTTAGTTTTAGTTTAGATATGTTAGAGTAGTGTTCTTGCTAGGGTTAGTAGGGTGATTAGGGTGTTAATTGGATGATTAAGGGTTTGTTGGAGATGTTGGTGGAAGATTTGGGTTTCTTCTTGAGTGATGCATATTACATGTTTGTTGGAATGCTTGAATGACTAAGTAGGTTGGAATGCTTGTTTTTCTTGCCTTCCTTTGTCGTGTGTGTCGCCGGATGGGTTCCATGAGGAACCTCTAGGTGAGTCTAAGTTGCGAGAGCCCGGACCAACCTAGATCACCCTACTACCTCCTTCACCCTAGCTCTTCCTTGACCAATCCGTTACCCCTTTGACCCCGACCTAATCCTAGCCGTTTTCCTTAGTTGTTCTCCTTAGTCTTAGTCTAGCTCTCTCCCCTTCTATCATTCTCTAGCTTAGCTCGTTGACTTAGTCTCGTTTTTAGGTGACCATAGTCTAGACGCCTCTACCACCCCCGTGGATTCGACCCGACTTACTCTAGCTACCCTAGTTAGGTTTTGCCGGTTATTTATTTGGTGGCGGGATCCACGACAAATCCCACCATCAAACACCGATGGCGTGCACTAACGGCTATTCCGTAAGCACACTTTACGTTTGGATTCACAGGACACATGTTACATCATTTATCAAACTTACTAACGAAATATAAAGAGATGGTGGATGTGTCTGGGGACCACGGAGGTAAGATGGTGGAATACGAAATATTGGGCACAGGGTGTTTGTATCAACATCATCAACATTGCTAACCTTCGAATACTGTCGATGCATACAAACCACAGAGTGACAAGAATATTAGATTATACTATAGTCTTGAATAGCATATAATATATTCTCGGGAATATATTCCCCGATATTCTGTAACCTATATATATAGGTATTCGATTCATGAATGAGACAAGCTGACCTTTCCAAATTCTCTCTTACGTTTAGCATGGTATCAGAGCCCCGAATCCTGCGCCTTCCAAAACCCTAAAAAAAAAGGTCTGTCGCCATGGCAGGGGCACAAGGTGGTTCCAAATCCGATCCCGTAACCATGATCGATAATCTCTCTCCCTATTATCTTGGAACCCAAGATGGTCCCGGCACTATTATCTCCCACATTAAACTTACAAGTGACAACTATGAGGAATGAAGTAGGTCTATGAAGATGTCTCTTAAAGCGAGACGCAAATTCGGTTTCTGTGACGGAAGTATCACGAAACCCTCTAATACCGAAAAATTGCTTCTCGAACAATGGGAAGTTGTCCCTTGCACAATTATACAATGGATAATGGGTGGAATTTCTTACGGTCTTAAGCCGAGTATAAGCTATTTTGAAAACGCGAAAGAACTTTGGGATGACCTCGCTGATAGGTTCTCCGTCGTTGATGGTTCGAAAATTCATGCCTTGAAAACCAATATCAAAAATTGCTCACAAACCAAAGGAATGTTAGTTACTACATATTACGGACAATTGAAAGCTTTGTGGGACGCCTTAGCCGTGCATGAGCCTCTGTTTGCGTGCAAATGCGGTAATTGCACCTATGGAATTTCTAAAGCGTCGTCTGCCCGTCAAGACAGTGAACGACTCCATCAATTCTTCATGGGTCTTGACCCGACTCGATACAGTAACATTCGATCGCATTATCTGTCATTAGATCTGTTACCGACATTGAACAGAGCTTATCACGCTGTTTTTCAAGAAGAACGACTCCGTGTTGTGCCTACACCGGTCGCGGATGCTCCTGAAATTATGGCTTACGCGGTTCAAACCACTACTCGGTCTTCTTTTTATCCCAATTGGCAGGAAAATCGAGAACGTGACCGCTTTGAAAAACAAAAATTGTTCTGTACTTATTGTACTGTTCGGGGTCATGAAGTCGAAAATTGTTATATAAGGAATCAAAATTTCCCGGATTGGTGGGGCCCGGATCACTCCCGTACTTTAGCCGATGCTTTGGGTCGCAGAAAGAACAGCCAGAATCTTGGTTCGAGTAGCAGCAGACCTGCACAAGGGGGGAATAACAAACAGAGCATCAGCGGACAACAGGTAGTACGTGCCAATGTTATCCAAGTTTCCGATGATCGTTTAATCGGTATGTGTGAATGGTTAATTGATACTGGAGCATAGAATCATGTTACGGGTAATTTGGAATGTATGTACGATGTGAGGAGTATTCCGACACGTCGTGTCGGACTACCCGATGGGAAATACAAGGAGTCAAATCTTGCAGGAACCGTGTGTCTTAATGACACAATTTCTCTCACTCGTGTTTTATATGTTCCTTCGCTTAATTGTAATTTAATATCCGTGTCTCAGCTGCTTGCGACGAATAATATTCTAATCCAATTTTCTAATAATTGTTGCTTAATACAGGACCTCACTTCGAGGATGATGATTGGAGCTGGTGAGCTGAGGGATGGAATATATTTTCTTCAGGATGTGGACCAACGATCGTTTAGGACTCTGTAGACACCCGCATTTTGACTGCCAGGTGTCTATGGCAGTTTCCAAAAAACACCCGATGATGATCGGACGCTAACGTGCTTCTATGCGCTCGGATACGGGCTCAAATCCATTAATTGCTGGCTAACACACTTACAGAGTACAAACCTCACAAAATCAACCTCGAATCCAGGTCCAGTGGGCCGTTTCCAATCAAATAAGACTAATTTGGGTTAAAACCGACATTGGAAATAAAACCGACTTTTAGCGATTGGGTCAACCCTGGTCAAAGTCGTTTCCGAGACATACAAAACAACCATTCACAACATCAAAAGTCCAACTCAAGAAGCAAAACCAACAGTCCACCTTCAGACGGGCCATCAGGTCAAGTCCGTCAAGGCAAAACCCTAGACACCAAAGTGCATGGCCATGCCTATTTATACCCCCCATGCAACACCACTTGACACAACTTTTACCACTTCAAAAAGAGCCCTAATCTTATACATGCAACCCTAATCAAACCCTAGCAATTCTACACTAGCAAAAAAACCCTAAACCTAGTTTTAGGAATCAATCCCGAGCCACCATAACTTAACCTCCATAAAACCTCGAAGACTCTTGTGTTAAAGCCATGGTTACGAGTTCGATCCGAGACAAGAACATGTAGGTTGAGGGTGTCAAAACCCCGTTCTGTCCTTCTTCTCTTCCTCTCGTCATCTTCTTCGCTTTTTCTTACTTTTTTATTTTTTTCTTTTTTTTCTTTATTGCATCATAATATCGATAATAACTAATACAAAACATTAAAATACTTATCGATTTGTGTCGAATAAGAGAGGTATCGGAATAAGGAAACACGAATATACAAGTGTACTGCACACAGCGTTGACGGTCGCTTGTTCCAATACCCCGATTATTTGATTATTGAGATAAGTTAACTTAAACAATATTTTTTTTTGTTTGCATCATTATCATTAGTCGCATATTTACATTAATTTTCAAAAAATAAGCATTATATTTAATAAGGGTCGAAACCCGTTGACGCGGATCTGACATCCTAATCCTTAGGGATTTATTTCGATGTCGGAAAAGCCGAGGGAATCAAGTTTTCATTCAAGCAAAGTGTCGATACGTTAGATCCGATGTCAATTCCATAATTGGATGTCGAGTCTAATAATCTAATCAAACAATTTAGCCAATTCAATTTATCGTTGATGCTAAAGTAGATGTTATTTAATTCGTTCGAATCATGACACTACAAACGCGAAGGAATATCTATATCGTCTTGGTTATTTTAAACGATTCAAATCAATATTCTTTATTTTTTCACTCTAGTATTCCATATCGATTCCATAATCGAATATGGGATATGACGAGCATCACAATTAAAATCGAGTATAAATTATTCCAAGTATTTAATATCGATTTCATAATCGAATATTGAATACGACAAATATCGAAAACATTAAGTCGAGTGCAAATTACGCAATATTTGTATGCGATTTAATAAAATCATCAATTTTCCGAAGAAAACAATTTCGCTCTTTTTTATTATTATTCTTCGAACATCATTTTTTTTTAGACAAAACATTTTTTTTAGATCTCGATATATTTTTTTTCCTTGACCTCGGTCAACACGTGTTAATCCATCACGTGACCTACTATTCTTTTCAAAACCATGCATCATACTACATTATTCGCAAACTGTTATTATCGTTATACCATTAATAACAAATTTGTTATTTTCTTGTCAATTTACTTTTGTTTATTTTATTGTACTAAAATGAACTTACATGCTAAATTTAACTTCGACGTTAGAATTAGTTGCATTAAATTGACATAGAAACCCTCTTTTCAATTTCATTCACATGTTTAGGGAAAATAATCTTTGCATATCATTTTCCCGTTTAACTAATGCGCGTATTGGAACACTAGTAGAAAAAAGGTAATTTGCGGCTCCAAAAAAACCCCTATTTGAGGCGTTTTTCTTGATGTTGCAAATGGCGTGGCAGCAAATAGAATATTGAGGTGCAGCGTCTATAAAACGCCTCAAATGAACAGCTTTTTTGCGGCGTTTTTTAAAAAAGACGCCTCGAATAGTCCACTTAATTTGCGGCGTTTTATTAAATTGACGCCTCAAATAGTAGTCTAAAAAAATTTAAAAAAAAATAAAAAAAAAATCAGCAATGAATCAAAAATACATTTAAAAATACAAAATTTTAAAATTTAATAGTCTAAAATTTATATGCAAATTTATAAATTTATACCAATTGTATTACATCATCCATTCCATCAAATCCCCAATACAAGTCTAAAAAAGTAATATAAATATTTTTCTAAACACTTGTACACTTGTAAAATGAAGCTCATTTGTCTTGCAATTTATTCATCCCATCTTCACCGTAGTTGTAGGGTTCCTGTTTGTAGGAGATCAAAACCTAGAAATCGAAAGTCTAATACAAATACATCTTTAAATGAAAAGTTAAACCTCAACATTACTAGATAAAAGAAATATAAGATCATGGAGATCTCATGAAAAACTATATTCATTAGCAAAAGGTTGACTAATAGTTTATGGGTTTTGGTTCAACATGGGAGCAAATGAGTTATGACTAATGACTAATGATTATTAATAAATGTAATAAAGAAAAGAGAATAACATGCCTGAAACTCAGTCACCTCTATCTACCGATGGCTTGGAATTTTAGGTTGGTTCTAGGGTCAAGAGTTGGGACCAATCTGTGGATATATTAGGTACGACTCGTACGAGTGTCAACTACGTCTTGGAATAAGTTATAATTAGGAGATTTATGGAAATACCTATAGGCCCATATTCTAAGTCCAACGACAATTAACTTCTTGTAAATCGGAAGTACTGAGGGCTTTCAATCTGCTTGGTTACTGAATAATGTTAAGCTGCAAATCAATGTAAAATCATAGAGTAAGAGTTTCTCCAAAGTTTAAAATCATACAGTAAGATATATGGTCATTCCCCCGCATATGATCAAAATTGGTTCCTAAGACATAGAGTAAGTCTTATTCATAAGTAAGATAATGAACTGCCATTATATTTTGTAATTTTGAGATCAAATTGGTTCCTTAGACAAATGTGAATTAAATAAAATTACACTCCTCGAATAACAATCGACACAATGGCTAGCATAAGCTAAGACTACCACAAGTCTACAACACTGAGATTATTTAGACATTAATTAACTTACTCCCTCCGTCTTGTTCATTGTGTTTGCCACTTATATGAACAAGACGAAGGGAGTATTGAATATGGTTACTTTCATATTGACATAGTAATGAAAACTAATTAATACAATACCAGAATTAAAATTAGAAAGTTGTGTCGGAGATCAACCTTAGGTCGATGGGTAGAAATTACTACGTGTAAAAATGTCTCATATACGGACGAACGGAGTAAGTAAGTTTGAAGGTAAAAGAAAACAAAGAGAGGTACCGGATGACCAAAGCAAATGCCAAGAACTTTAGCCTTCAAGGAACTCAAATGGTTGAGGAGAGCCAAGAGTTTACAAATCCAAACTTCATTAGAATGAGCATCGTTACAACTCCCAATAATCACAAACCCATCGTACGTTTCAATTTCCTTTTCATTCGGGAATTTGTTTCCAGCAACTCGGAATACATACCACTTCTCCCCCACTTCCCTCAACATTCTCACAAATACCCAAAATACCCGCCGTACTTCTTCTTCACATACTCTGAGTCTTCTGCACATAGTAATACTCCAAACTTTTTCCCCTTTGGATTCACATTGTGTTTGACAGATTTCCTGATCATGATTAATATAACCCAGATGAGACAATCCGACAACGACCACGTACAAAACCATTTAGATACTAAATCGTAAAATAAAGTCCCCAAAAAAGTTAAAATATCATGCAGAACAAAAAAAACAAGCAGAAATTAAAATAACAGGATCGAAAACCATAAATCGATCACCAGAAATTCAGAAAATCGTGTGCTTTAAATGTACCGGACAATATAAAGCGAATTAAACAAAATGAAGATAAGGAAGAAATAGAAATCGACATATTGTTGAGTACTAGTTGTAGATCTAAACAAGACAAACTAAATACAAGTATATAATTTCCAATAGATTTGGGAAAAAATTATTGGGGGAAAGCAGAAAGATTTTACACCAAAATATGGTAGACAACAATCGACGGCGTGACGGTGAAGACAATGCTGCGACGTGAAAGGCGCGAAGGCCAGGCGGCTGTAGATCTGATGATAAGGGAGCAACTACGAGATAGAGTTGGGTAGGTATTGCTCTACTGGTGAATAGGGAATTGAAGAGAGTCGAGATGAGAGAGTTGTGTTTTAATCACTTATCAAATAAAAAAAAAAACAGTAACTACCTAATAAGTTTGTGACGCGTTTTAGGAAAGATGCCGCAAACAGACAGCAGCAATTCAATGTTTTTCTACTAGTGTGAATGAAGGTAGTCTCTTGATCTCTAGACTAGTGAATGAAGATTGCAAAAAAAAATTGAACAATGCTATGGATGACCCATGATGATATAATCAGCCATGAAAAAATTAAATCAACATTATTGAAATTAATCAAATTAATACAAAAATCTGATTAACTCAATCCAACAAGAGATAAGTAAATCAATCAATCGAAAGATATGATCAAATGATAGTTACAATTAAGCTCAATGCTCAAACTACAAGCAAGAATAATGGAGAACTAACAAAAGCAACCACAGCAAGACGACAACGACAGAACAGAACAGAAGACGGAAGTGACTGCCGCACAACTTTGACAGGTCGCACAAGGAGAAGAAGGAAGGGAATACCAGAGAGGACGGTGAATGGCGGAGATTCAGGGTTGATTACAGTGAAGGAGAGGAAATGACGGCAATAACTGACCTGTACAAGAAGGCAGCAGGTCGATTGATGTCACTCAACTGACGGCAGCTAGAAACTGAGGAAGGAGAAGATGAACCAGCTAGGCACGTAATCAGAACATGGAGATTAATAATTTAACTAGATACCATACACGGTGAATATCAAACCTACGGTGCTCGGACTCGACAATTTCCAACTACATACCCGTGTCTGCACAACACAATACCAATACCAACACGAAATCCAGAAAACAGACACTTCGGCTTGCGGAGAAACAGTTCACAGGTACAATTGATGAAATATTAAAACCAAATATTATTACGTTTTAAACATTGAGTCTTAGTTTGAATATATATATATATATATATATATATATATATATATATATATATATATATATATATATATATATATATATATATATATATATATACTAGTGGCATGGCCTGTCGGATGAGTGTTACGAGGCCGTTCCTCTTCATCCCAAAAAAAGGGTATCTACTACGGATGGATAATACTAAAAAACAATAAAGCATACCCTCTTCAACATCATCACAGACTATACATTATATAAATTAATTACTAAATAATTGGAGCTTGTGCTCTCTCGTCTCAACTCTCAAGGCTTAAGCTTCCCAGCAATATAATGCAAATTTTGCCACTGTACTTTCACTCCTATATATACATCCTCTTAAAGCCTGCCTCAAACGTCACCACATACAGTTGTAACAAAAACATTAAAAAAAATAGCAAAGGGGAAATTAGTTAATACTATAATGGAGAAGATGCAATAGAAGGTTAGTTTGGTGGTACTAGTTAGTATGTTGATATTAGTTGGGGCAATGCATCAACTTGGTCGAATGTTGCAAGGGCTTCTATTACACTTCGGCTTGTCGGAGAAACAGTTCACAGGTACAAAAACATGCAATTGATGAAAGAACAAAATCTTATATAATTATACTGGAAATGAAACAAAAAATTTGTATGCAAACCAACGCAAACTCGGTATGGAACTGTAGCGTTAAGTTTAAGCTCTTGAGCTAGTCAGTTCAGAAGTCTGTATGTTGATCTCCATTTAAGCTCAATGAAATTACTGAATGCTAATCCCCACAGTTTGAATCATTCAAAACAGTCAGTAATCAATCAGTACGCATGCATCTGAAATTCAAAGAAAAAACAAGTGCTATGTATTAGAAAGCTTGTACTCGTACCTGTACACTAAGATGGGAATTCTGTTCTTCACAAGTAAATCCACTATATTGATTATATTGTGGGTAGCTGCACTCAAGGAATTCATAGTCCAGAATACTGTCAACACATGATAAATATTGTCGTAGTCAGTAATTTAACCAAATTCCATTAACAAATTCACCCATTAATGCATTATGTTTCATTTTCTCACTGAGAAAAAAATATTACTTGCTTAAAACTTCCCATCGCCTAACATTAACTAGCCCGACATGAAGGGCCTTCTTTACATCAGGTAGATTCAAGTATTTACGGCCTGATCTTTTATACATACATCAACACTCTCACCAGTTTGATGTGATTCGTAGAAACATATCGCTAATTATAATATAAAATCTCATGGAAGTAAACGATTTTATGAAAAAAGATTTTATATTGTTACCTCCTGAGGGCTTATAATTTTTGAATGAGGTAACACTGAAGATATACAAATATCGAGAATGGCATCATACTTGTGTACAAACTTGCTGGTTTCCGTCCCAACTTGCCTCATGCCTTCGGAACATATCAGTGGTACAGACCCGTTGTATTACTCCATCATATACCATGATAATTGCACAGGCCTTGGTGAAAATGTTGAATGGAGTACTCTGCCCTCGAGTTAAAGTCTGTAGCGTGTTCCAAAACCGGGTTCCCTAAATCCTAACCAATTACGGTGGCTCACTTCATAAATTAAAAACACATGCAAACTTATATAAGACCCAATTTAACAGGTCAAACACCAAGTGTTATCCTTACGACCTATAAAAACGACCACCATACTTTTTAAGGTAATGCATTAAATTCCGAGTCGCTTCCGAAAGGATAATTATGGAACACTCCTAAGGGCGGAGATAAGCACTTGTTGAGAAGACAATGGCTCGACCAATCAAACACATTAATCGTCTCAATTCAAGACTGAAGACAAGGAGAGAGATAATGTGTGTGTGTGTGTGTGTGTATGAGAGAGAGAGATGTTACTCGTATGCTCTAGGACGGAAAGGAACATAATCGTAAGGAGGATAGTCAGGATAAGAGGGCATATAAGGAGGATATCGATAAAACCTTTGGCACATCATCCTCGCTTTCTGCCTGCCATTTGTAGCCTGAAATATTAACACACCACCCCCACTACCAGTTCAATAATTGCCTCACACAAGTATGGATTTACGACTATCTCATACATTATGAAAATTTGTGTAGTAAAATAGAAGTGTCAAACATATACACCACTCAGTCTCTTCAAGTCGTCCGCCGAAACAGAAATGTCTCGCAAATTTGATTAGATTGGATTTAACCTAAATCTTTAATCACTAACCAACCTCCCAAATTCCATAAATCCAATCACCCTTCATTACATAAACAAACAATATCTCCGATCCAAAAACCAGAAAAGTAAAACCCTAACAACAAGTAAATGAGATTAGAGAGAGGCGAGCAAAAACCTGAGTTTACTCCGGCGAAATGTGGTGGGGAATAGGAAGGAGGAGCGAAAACAGGTGACGGAGGAGCGAGCACAGGCAAAACAACTGGAAAAAAGGAGCGGAGATAAATGGAACTGAGGCGGAAGAATTGAAGGAAGGAGGCGAATGAGGCGGAAGGAAGAAGGCTGGATGGATAGAGCTAGGGCTCGTAATAGCAAAGTATGAACTCTGTGTTTCAGTTTTGGGGATTGAAAATGACTGTACTGCAATGCGTGAAGAAGGAGCCGGATGGGTTTGGGGTTTGGCTGAAATATTATAATAATATACGGAGTAATATAATAGCAATAAGTAGTGGTGAGGCGTCAGTTTTGTTCAGATAAACGCCGCACCACTATCTTCTATGATTTTTACATTTAAAAAAACTCCTTTAAATAATTTTAATAAAAAAAAGGAAAGATGTTTGCTGCTATTTAACTAAAACGCCTCAAATAAGGAGCAGCAATTTGACTTTTTTCTACTAGTGGAAAGTCATTCGAATTCTTAGTAGAGGCCGCTAATGTGCGGGCGGGGTTGGGTGTCCTTTGTGGGCTTCCCAACACGTACCCTCGCCCCTTACTCAGAACCTCGGTTTCCGGATACCCGAAACCGTTGGCGCACGAGAGTTATTCAATACATAATATCCGATAATGTCAGTATTGGTATCAAATGCAAAGGGACGAGCCCAATAAACTCTGACATCGGAAATGGGCCGTATTTTGTATACGGACCACTACGACATAGAGTGAGCTCGAATGGTTCCGAATAACCACAAAATTCGGTGGCGACTCCACTTCGACCTAAATTTCAATTCGATCTGTTTCATATGGAGATTCATTCGCCTACCCAAACCCACGCGTGGCCGCGTCGGGGTGGACCTATGTCATGTCAACAGACTCGGGTCAACAAGGTTTCTAATTTTGATCTATGGCATCGTCGTCTTGGGCATCCTGCCGACAAAGTAGTAAAGTTTATACCTTTAGCTAGTAATCTTAGTCCGTCTGATGGGCATGTGTGTGATATTTGTCATTTTGCAAAACAGCATAGACACAGCTTTGATATGAGTAATAATATTGCATCTGAAACTTTTGAGTTGATTCATTGTGATTTATGGGGACCGTATCGGACTCCTTCATCTTGTGGTGCGAAGTATTTTTTGACTATTGTCGATGATTGTTCACGTTCCGTCTGGGTGTATTTATTAACTGATAAGACGGAAGTGACAGACATGTTTCTGAATTTTCTAGCTATGGTAGAGACACAATTTTCTAAACAGGTCAAAACGGTTCGAAGTGATAATGGGTCTGAATTTAATTGTATGGCGGGAATTTTTCTTTCGTCATGGTATTCATTTTCAGACGTCATGTGTGGGCACACCCCAACAAAATGGTAGAGTCGAACGTAAACATCGTCATATATTGAGTGTCGCTCGCTCGCTTTTGTTTCAAGGTCATTTGCCTAAATCTTTTTGGGGTGAGTGTATTTTAAGTGCTACATATTTGATTAATCGCACTCCTTCATTACTTCTTGAGTACAAGTCTCCTTATGAGATTCTTTTTGGGGTACCTCCGACATACTCTAATTTGCGGGGTTTTGGCTGTCTTTGCTTTGTTCACAATCAACATACACACGGTGATAAGTTTGCTCCTCGCGGACGGAAATGTGTTTTTGTTGGTTATCCACATAATAAGCGAGGGTGAAAGGTTTATGATACTGACAAAGAAATTTTTCTTGTCTCGCGAGATGTCGTCTTTTATGAGGACAAATTCCCTTTTCAACCACATGATGCTCCTTCTTCTTCTCCTGTTCTTGATGATGAACCGGGTTTCTCTATATTATCCCCACCAGCAGAGTTAGATGACTCTGCCCCTAAGCCCGATAACACGACCGATGACGGGTACTGGTACACCCTCCGCGGCCCGGTCTCCTCCTAACACTACGGCTGCCGATTCTACTGATGCAACGGTTACTCTTGGCTGTGGGTTACGTTCTAAGGTTCCTTCGTCCCGCTTGCGTGATTTTGTCGTTGGCACCATTACTTGTCCATCCCCCCAGTCCAGCTCACCCCCTCCTTGCTCGTCATCCTCAGGTACGTCCTATGCTATATCCAATTATGTTAATTGTGATCATTTTTCGGAGAAGCACCGAAATTTTCTTGTAGCTGTCTCTACCCGGGAGGAGCCCACTAGCTTTTCAGTGGCTGTTCGTGACGCCGGTTGGCGTACCGCTATGCAAAATGAAATTACGGCGCTTGAACAAATCAAACATGGGAATTGACTGAACTTCCTCATAGTAAGAAAGCTCTTGGCTGTCGCTGGGTGTATAAGATTAAATATCTTTCTGATGGAACTATTGAACGCCTTAAGGCCCGTCTTGTTATTTTTGGCAATCATCAAGTAGAAGGTATAGACTATGGTGAAACATTTGCCCCGGTAGTTAAAATGACTACTGTTCGTCTTTTTTTGGCTCTTGCGGCTATTAAGCGTTGGGAGATTCATCAAATGGATGTTCACAACGTCTTTCTTCACGGGGATTTGACTGAAGAGGTTTTTATGAAGTTACCTCCTGGATTCGGCGAAGGTAAAGACGGTAAAGTGTGTCGGCTTCGTAAGACACTTTACGGCCTTATGCAGGCTCCCCGTTGTTGGTTTGCCAAATTGACCACCGCACTTAAGACCTACGGTTTCACTCATTCTTACTCAGATTATTCTTTGTTTAGTTATTCCCGTTGTGATATTTGCCTTCATGTTCTCGTCTATGTGGATGATTTGGCCATAACAGGTAATGATTCATCTGCTATTTCTGCTTTTAAAACTTATTTGGCAAATTGTTTTCCTATGAAGGATTTGGGTCCTTTGAAATATTTCCTTGGTATTGAGGTTGCTCGGAATTCCGACGGGATATTTCTGAGTCAGCGTAAATATGCGCTTGATATTATTTCTGAGACGGGCAATCTTGGAGCTCGCCCTACTCTCACTCCCATCGAGGAGAATCATCGTTTGGGATTGTCCACTTGACCGATTATTGCTGATCCGGAGCGTTATCGTCGGCTAGTTGGCCGGCTGGTTTACCTTGCTGTTACCCGTCCTGACCTATCTTACGCTGTGCATGTCTTGTCCCAATTTTTGACTGAGCTGCACCAAGAACATTTTGATGCTGCTTTGCGGGTTGTTAAATATTTAAAGGGTGTCCGGGTCAGGGTCTGTTGTTGCGAGCTGATAGTGGCCTTGATGTCACGGGATGGTGTGATTCGGATTGGGCCGATTGTCCCCAATCTCGTCGCTCCGTCACTGGTTGGTTTTTTTTTTTGGGGTTCCTCTATCTCGTGGAAAACGAAGAAGCAACAGATGGTTTCTCTTTCTTCAACTGAAACTGAATATCGTGCTATGACACAACTTGTTTGTGAGAAGAAGTGACTAAAGGGTTTGCTCCTTAGTTTTGGCGTTACCCTCTCGCATCCTATGTCAATGTTTTGTGACAATAAATCTGCTATTCATATCTCGCAGAATCCCGTTTTTCACGAAAGAACAAAGCACATTGAGATCGATTGTCACTTTGTACGTGATGCTATTATTGATGGCTTGGTCTCTCCGTCTTATGTACCCACTGATTCTCAGCTGGCTGACATTTTAACCAAGGCCTTAGGCTCTAAACAGTTTCATGTTTTTCTTCCCAAGCTGGGCATTCTCGATCTCCATGCTCCGGGTTGAGGGAGGGTATTAGATTATACTATAGTCTTGAATAACATATAATATATTCTCGGGAATATATTCCCCGATATTCTGTAACCTATATATACAGGTATTCGATTCATGAATGAGACAAGTTAACCTTTCCAAATTCTCTCTTACGTTTAGCAAAGAACCAGGTATATTTACGTTCTTTCGAAAATAACTTAGAAGGAAAACAAGAAAAGCAAGACGATGAAGTCTGCTATCGACGGAGAAATATCTCCTACACCTTGGTGATCGAACCTTTGATCATAAGTCCAACAGATTGAGAAATCCAACATGCAACTAATAGAGAACAAAGACCGCCCACTACTACAAATAAGATTAAAGAGGATGGTTGGATAAGGAACCGTCCTTTAGGTCGACGTCCTATTAAATCAAATAGCACGGTTCCAAGAAGGTCAAACCGTCCTATTTAATTGCAGAACCGTCCTATTAAATTGTTTACAAATAGGACGATTGAAGGCATAACCGTCCTATTTGTAAACAATTTAATAGGACGGTTCTGCAAATTAAATAGGATGGTTTGACCTTCTTGGAACCGCGCTATTTGATTAAATAGGACGTCGACCTAAAGGACGGTTCCTTATCCAACCATCCTCTTTAATCTTATTTGTAGTAGTGGCCCTTCAACCAATCTCCTATCCAAAGTTGCTAGTCTTCTGACGATTCCAACCCACTCCCAACACAAATGATACACAAATGAATGAATGATACCATGGTTATTACCCTCAGTTTTTATGTTTCACAAAAAATTGGAAGAGATGGTCTCTCAATATTTTATTGAGAAACCATTTTGTTGTACCTCTTTATGTATTCGTATCTGTTTTATATATTAGTTGTCCCTCAATATAACCATTTTTTTGTATCTATTTTTGTAACAAACGTACTCCTTTTATTGTAAATTCTGACCATTTTTATTAGTATACTATTTTATACTATTAAACATACTTATTTTATATTAAACATACTTATTTTTATTAGGTTTGGTACCATTGTAACATCAAGCTGCGCAATTGGTTGGTCTATCGATAAGTGTAATGAGAGATGGAGATCGCCTTTTTTTTAAAGCCCAAACTCGAAACTATCACATTAGATTAATGTCTGAAAACACAATCGAGTTAACATGTGCCAGACCTCTGTCATCCTAGACACGCTTACTGAAAATGCCAAACAGAACATGTGCTGACACATGAGCAGCTCGATTACAATAGCGGGACATAAGATGACACTATCAAATGAAAGACTTAGTTCAACAATTTCATCGAGTTTAACCAACGATAATCAAATACGTAGTATTTCTTAGCAGACCTACTCTTTATATAATGAGAGACCGCCTCTTATTAGACCAATTTTTTTATGTTTTTATGAACAGTTTAATCAACGTTAATCAAATATTTCTAAACAGGTCCGTGAATAACACGGCCAAACGAAAAGTTGAAGACAAGAAAGTATAGATATTTTTTCGAAATTACTTTTTCATAATTGCATGTTACTCAATCATCCTTAAAATTTCCTTATTATTCCTATATTACCCTTTTCTAATCCAAAGAGAATTGAGTGCTCTATTCCTATTCTAAATCATTTCTTAATCCAATTTTCTTCTTAAATCTCATCAATTCTAGAAATCGATCAATCATTATTTGGAAATTCGCTAGGAATTGTAATTTGATAATCGATATTTTAATTTTAATTGAAAATTAGGGTTTAATTGATGATTAGGGTTAATCTTTCTTTTAGAAATTTAGGGTTTAGGGTGGTCGAATGGCGATGTAGCTGAAGTTTGGAGGAGGGAGGTGCCGGCGGCTGCTGGAGGAGGGTGGACAGTGCGGTGGCTGGGGTGTTATGGGTGGTATGGGTGGCAGTAGACCTGTCAAACGGGTCGGGCGGTCGGGTTTCGGGTTCGGTCATTTCGGATTCGGGTAAAATACGGGTCGGGTGTATTTCGGGTTTGCAAAATACGGGTTTTATACGGGTCGGGTTTATACGGGTTTCGGGTCGGGTTCGGGTCAAATACGGGTTATTAACGCACTTTAAAAACATTAATTTTCTTTACTTTTTTTTAGTCATAAATACAATTTTATTCTTAATTTTCTTAATCATCTCATTTAATATACTCCCTCCCATTCTTTGGATTCCTACCATTTGATTAAAATACTACTCACATATAATCAACTTATGGTAGGAATCTAAAGAATGGGAGGGAGTATGATATTAGTGAAAATAAACATGTTTTATTTAATATATCTTTTAATTTACATTGATATTTTATTTCTATAGGAAGTACGAATATATATGACGAACTCTGACTCGATTTATTGATTTTTTTTCTCATTATAATAATCATCTCATAAAAATATGATTTTAAAGATGTATATATAAATATTATTTCTTAAAATTTTGAGGGAAAAAAAAATATTTCTTAGTGTTTTTGAGAAACTTTATTGTATAATAGTAATATTTTTTTAATTTATCTATTTTCGGGCGGGTAACGGGTTCGGGCGGGTTTTGACCCAATATATTCGGGTTATTATCGGGTCGGGTCACTCTCGGGTTTCGGTCATTTTCGGGCGGGTTTTTTCGGGTTTTTTTCGGGCGGTTTCGGGTCGAGTTTTCGGGTCGGGTCAGTTTTTGACAGGTCTAGGTGGCAGAGGTGTGCGGTTTGTTTGGTTGGTTTTTTTATTTCTAATTTAAGTTGTATTACGTATTATTTTTTAATTAATTTTTTATTATAATCGAATTAATTCTAAATCTTTTACTTTTTTAATTCTAGTTTTATTAATTCTCATATTATGTATTTATTAATTCTAAATATTAATTGTGTATTTATTAATTCTCATATTAGTAATTAAAATAAATAGTTTTTCCTAAATAAAAAAAATTTAATACTAATCATTTTTCCCAAAAAAATCTTGAAAAAATAATAACATTAATCGTATTTTTAAAAAAGAGAGAAAAACGGAGAAAAAAAATGATGAAAAGAACCGTGAAAAAAGATGTGGTGGGGTGGAGGGAGATGAAGTATTTTTCTCTCAAATAGCTCTCTTGAAAAGTGAGGGGGAAATGAGAGGGATACAATGGTAATTCTTAGGTACAATTGAGTAACATACATTTATGAAAAAGTAGTACTTTTTTTTTGTTCAACGAAGCGCATACACTTAATCACAAGGATAACACGTCTTTGATGAAAAGGTAAAATTGTTGGAAAAACTACCCGAAAAAATTCGCCAGCATATGGATAGGAAATCAGGGCGCACTGACTTAAGTTCGATCCATCCGACTTCAAAGTTCAAACGGGATAAATTTTTGAAAAGGATGAACAGTCCAATCCAAGCCCATAAAATCCACCCTCTCTCCCTCCTCGAAAATCCCTCAAATTAAAAACCCTAAATCTCAACACTTCCCTCCCCAGGTGCTACACTCTTTCAATTTCACCCTCCGAATCCCAAATCACCCAGTCTAATCACAAATAAAAGAAACCCCATTTCTTAATTCATCAATTTCACGCAAATCGTACACCATGATGGTGATTAGAAAAACTTGATTTACTTATGAAATTAGGGTTCTTAACGCTCAGTTTATAATCAAATTAATTCGAATGGCGTCGAATCCTTCTGCTGCGACTATGGAGTCGTCCTCCAATCCTTGCTGTATTAAGGTAAACCCTTTCTTCTTTATTTATTTTTCTACCCTTACCCTATTCGTTCCTTAAAATCATAATTCCTATTCGCCTGCGTCAAAATGATTCTTGTTGTTGTTGTTGTTGTTGCTGTGGTTCATTATTCTGAATATTACTCGCCTCACTGAACAGTGGCAAGCCAAGTACACAGAAATGGAAGAGAGAAGACTTCTTCTTCGGAACGGCCTGAAAACGCTCAAGAGTAAAGTTAAGAGTCTGGAAAGCGAGAAGCAAAAACTTCAGAAAGGTATTTTTCTCCTATAATATCAGCATTTTGTTTCTACGTAGTATTTTTGTCATGATTGACTGCATTACGTATGTTTATGACTTAAACCTGTTTATCATACTGTGGAGCATAATGGATTGTTGGTTACGTAGCAGTCATCGAATGTAACTTTGTTTTTCGAAATGGAGTGGAGCTTGTGTACCTCCCATCCCATATGTGGCAACTTTTGACTTTTGAGGCATCTAGTAATGTAGCTTCGTAACATCATGTTAGCAGTATGCCTATTGAATCTTCGTGTTGTAATTTTATATTGAGGGTCTTCTGGATCAAATATACCATTTCAGAGAGTTACCCCCTATGTCTTTCAACCCCCCTTACCTCACTGTGTGCCCTAGTTTTTATGCAGTTAGTGTCACTTAAGCTCTTGGCTTAGTAACATCGTTACATACTTACATAAACACTTACATGACTAAAACGATTTTACATTTTTCCACACTTCTGAAGGACTGTTTTTATTGCCTGTATATTAGAATTGGTGAAATTGAACTTCGATTTTGAGATTAGACCCACTTGCTTCGAATTTTATATCTGTTCCTCTTACTGCAGCGATAATTGTGATTGAGTACACATCTCACTCTTTTCTTGTATATACCTGTCAGTTTGTCAGTTTGTTCTTGCTTTCTATAGTTCAGGTGTGCTGTTTGTGAGTCTGTTGTCACTCTGTTCCAGCTTTCTGTTGTTCACATATACTGTAGTTATCATTTGTTCATTTCTATGCCTCTTATGTGCATTCTACTATGTATATCTGCTATATGCAGCACTCAAAGATCAGCAAAACCGAGCAGTTGTCCTCGAAGAAGAGAAAGAGAAAGAAGCTTCTCTTAGGACCTCTTTGGAGCATGAAGTTGATGTACTGAGGTCTCAAATATGTTCGAACGAGACTGATGTAAATTCCAAAAATGATGCGTTGGAAAAAGAAACCTTACTTTTCCAAGATTGCATCTCTGAGAAGGAGGAGGAGATAGAGCGTCTTAAAATGCTTCTGACAGAAGAAAACCGTGGCTCTGCAAGTCTTAAAATTGAGAATGAAACCCTTCAGAAAGGTACTTTGTTTCTATAATATGAGCAATTGTTTCTAGTACATTTGTGATGATAGAATTGTTTGATGGGCGAAGGGTAGAATGTTTTGTATAATAATTAAGTATTTGTGATTTGAAGCTGATGGAGCATGATGGAATGTGTTGAATGACACACTGATTTGTCTTTACTTATTTGCTGAAGTTGCATTCTTTGAATGTAATGTGGTTTATCTATTATAGAGTAGAGCTTATGTACCTCCCAGCCACTTCCCTCCCATGTGTGGTAACTTTTGAGGCATCTAGTAATGTAGCTAGATAACATCTTATCAGCATTTTGTCTCTTTAATCTTGGTGCAATTTTATATTGATGGTCATCCTTAGCACATACTCCATATAATTTCAGTGTGTTAAGGCTGTCTCTGTCAACTCCCTTACCTCGCTGTGTGCCGAGGCTTTTAGGCGTTGGGCTAGGGTCAATTAAGCTCTTGGTTTAGTAGGACCCGGTTTATGTAAACTCTTACATACCAAAACGATGTATAAATTTTTTCACACTTCTATAATGGACTGGTTTTATTTTCTGTATATTCAAATTGGTGTAATTGACTTTAAGGTTTAAGATTAGACCAACATTCTCCGAAATTTATCGGTTTTGTTTACTGCTGCGAGAATTGTGATTTGGTACGCGTTCCACTCTTTTCTTCTATGTACCTGTCACGCTGTCAGTTTGTTCTGGCTTTCTATTGTGCACATATGTTGTATTTATCGTTTCATCATTTCTATGGCTTCTTATATGTATCCTACAATGTGTATTTGCTATATGCAGCACTCAAAGATCATCAAGACCAAACAAGTGTCCTGGAAGAAGAGAAAGAGAAAGAAGCTTCACTTAGGATCTCGTTGGAGCATGAAGTTGCTGAACTGAAGTCTAAAATCTGTTCAACTGAGACTGATGTAAATTGTAAAAACAATGAGTTGGTAAATGAAACCCTACATCTTCGGGAATGCATATCCGAGAAGGAGGGGGAGATAGAGCGCCTTAACAAGCTCCTGACTGAAGAAAACCGTGGCTCGACCAAAGGCAAAAAGGTTTCCACATCAGAGAAGAAAAAAATTGCTGAATTGCAGAAAAATCTAAAATCTGAAAAGAGCAGAGCTGATGAAGCATGTAAATTAGCTGATGCAGCCAAGAGAAAATCTGAAGAAGACAAAATTCTGGTAGAGACCTTAAACAATGAAGTGAAAAATATTAGTCAAAAGTTGGAAGAGACTAACAGAATGCTTGAGAATGAGAAACAGATGTCTATTGTTGAGAAAAAGAAGGCAGATGAAGAGAAAACAAAAGCCGATGAGTTGAGAAGGATTGCAGAGGTAAATGAGCAGAAGGCTGCAGATGAGAAAAGTCTTGCTAATAATTTGTCTACAATGTTGGAAGAAGAGAAGAAAAAGGTTGAGAATCTACAGAAGGAATTGGATCAAGTAATTTCAATCCAAAGGTCCACTCTTTCCTCTCAGCTGGATGAGCTTAGCAAAAATCTTGAAATAGAAAAGCGAAAAGTTGTTATGGAAAAAGAATGTGCCGCCTCTGAGAAGATTGAAAAGGAAGCACAGAAAAAGGCTGCTGAGGCTAGCATGAAGAAAGCTGTTGAAGAAAAGCACCATGCTGATAAGTTACTACAGGATCTTCGTAGTTGTCAGCAGAAAATTGAGAATTTACAGGTGGAGCTGACCAAGGTCAACCACATGCTTGAGGCAGAAAGATTGGTGTCAGCCAAAGAGAAACAGTGTGCAGATGATCTAAATTTGAAGTTGAAAGAACAGAAAAGAATGGCTGCAGAAGTTGAGAAGTCTCAAATGGATAAATTTAAGGAAAAACTTGAAACTGAGAAGAAAAAGGCTTCTAGTGAGAAAAAACGTGCTGACCTTGAATTGTCTGCAAAGGAAGAGCTGAAAAGGGTTGCAGAAGCCAATGCTAAGAAAGCTACGGAAGAGAAGCTTCATGCTGACAAGTTATCGCAGGATCTTCAACATGGCAAACACAAGATTGATAGTTTACAGGGGGAGCTGAACAAGGTGGGTTGCATGCTTGAGGGAGAAAGATTAGTGTTAGCCAAAGAGAGAAACGCTGCAGAATCTCTGAAGTCCAAACTGGAAGAACAAACAAGGATCACCGAGGAGACTAAAAAGAGAGCCATGGCGTTAGAGAGTCAAAATGACAAGATGATCCAGGAGTTGGAAAACATCAGAAAGAAACTAAACAGTGTGGAGAATAAGTCGAGAGAAGATGAACAATCTAGAGGTCTTACTGGGGCATCCAGTGTCGCCCCTGAATTCTTTTTGAAACAGCACAATGCAAAAATCAGTCTGCTACAAGAACAATTAAAATTTGAGAAGAAGCGGGTAAAGCATTACAAAGAGGTTGCTAAGTTAGAAAAAGACCTCAAAAGCGCTTCTCAACTGGAGTTGCTTAATGTAAAACAGGAGTTTCAATCTTTGCTGCATCAAATGGATATGTTAAGTGACACATTTGGTGCAAGAAATCATATAAACAAGGTAAGATATTGAGATTTTGTGGTTTAGGACTTTAGCTTTTACAAACTCCATTTTCGATCGTTCACAGTGGTTTATATTTGATCGTCTGACGTTCTGAGTTTATATACCTGCAGAAACGACGTCTGAACGTGCAAAATTTGGAGTTGCCTGAAAGGATGCCGGAAAGTCTGCCTCGACTCGATTTCTGTTGTGATGCTGAGCTTAGATTGTCTAGCTTGTCATCCAGGGATACATCATCTCATCCTAAGCCAAACACTAGACTTGTTGATGCAGAGCAACTGATGGAGTCACCCTCAGGTATGAAGATTAACTTGGATCCTCTGCTAGGAGGTCCTCATGGTGATATCTTTGCCAGTTCTGGCCTTAACTCCAACACAGCATCTTTTTCTGATGAACAGTTGCTGGGCTCACAGGAAAGAGTAGCTGGCACTCTTACAACACTGACAGGATTGGCAAGCAAAAATCCTGTCCCTCAAAAAACAATTGCCGGATGGAATGATGGCGAACGAGTTGTGATTGTTGCTGAAAATAACATGAACCCTGTCGAATTTGATTCCGGTCATGTCAAGAAGAAGAGGAAGGTTATCCAGGAATCTAAACTCATTGGATGTGTACAGTCACAAGATGAAAATGTAAACCAAGATGCTCGGACAAAGTTGTTGAGTTTGGATAAAGTATTAGCTCAACCTAGGGACAACCAGATGGAGAAGGTAAATTTATTAGTTACTAGCAATAATGGTGATTCATGTGGCAATTTCTATCTGTCTGGCGAGAAAAAGAAGTCAACATATGAATCACAAGCTCTTCTTCAGCAAGTTGACAACTCCACTGTCCTGACCGAGATGAACACACTTAAAATTACTTCACCTAGAGCAATGAATACAGAAGTCATTTCTCAACCAAATGAATCCTTTAGAAGTGGCCAGTTATTTCCTGATCAAGAAGAACTGTTGAGTTTTGAGCGAGAAATGAATGGAAACTACATGGCATTGCTTGATTTGGATAATCCAATGGCTGAAAAGCATTTTAGGTTGGCACTGGAATTGCCTTTGTCCCCTACTCTTCCAGATTTGGATCCGCGTGAGTTTGACAAAGTTGAAATGCAGAATTTAGGTGTGGCTGTCTGTGATGGAAACAGTCCTACTGATTCAAATGGGGAACACAGCAAAATCCCAAAATTCTGTGTTGTTTTCTCTGATATGGGAGATATTGGCAGCATAACCAGGATCTTTGGTGCTACTACTGCTTGTATGGCTCGTTTACGTTCACCTTTGAAGACACGTTGGTTGGTGGAGGATATTCTACAGGCTCTTGTCTCGGAACATGATCTTGTTTCCAGGTAATATGTTATTTGCAAGTGGTTTGTATTCTTGCTACTGATACTGTCAATTTTCGTATTCTGTCATGATTGGATTATATCTCTGGGTTTTCATTTCGTGACTGGCTTTCCCAAATTCTCTCTTTTTCCTTCAAAACAGTTTTCAGATGTCCTTTTTTTACCCTTTCTTGTGTACCTTCTAAATCTTCTGAATTTATCGTAGTGCCTCCAAGGTTGGGATATAATATGAACAAGAAACATATTAATTGCTTATTTCATCCTTCATCTACTTATGCTTAAGCAGTTCACTGTGATAGTTCCCTTGGAAATATAACTGTGCATAGTTCAGTTGAGATCTCATGTCGTTTTTTTCTTCTTAATATTAAGCTGGCTTGCTGATTTGTCCTTCTCTTGTCAGGGAAATGGTTTGTGTATTTTTTTCACTTTTATTACTCAATTTTGTTGCGGAATCGCATACCCAGCCTATGGACTTTAAGAGCCTGTTGTGCGATACGTTTTCTGCAAATCTACAATCAGGTGTGGCTTTTCTCTTTTTTTTCTACTTTTTTTTTGTAACTTTGATGCCTCCTTTCACTTTCATTTTATAATCCTCCATCTAAACCAGGCTACTTCTTCCTTTCTGATTCATGGGTTTTTTTGCTTCTCAGTTTTGGTGAACATGGAGACGAGACCCCTCTTTGCCAAAGTTTGCAGCTTCAGTGACTTGCTCAGTTTAAGTGAAAATTTTTTACTAAACAAGAAAATCCTGACGAGCAGCTTGATCTCTGATGGACCAAATTGTGGGGATTTGAGAATTGAGTTTCTGCACCAGGGAGAGAACAATGTCTTGCGTCCTAGTTTTGCGTCGACCAATATGGTTTTAGTTGGGAGCATAGTACTGGCATCTATCTCCATTGCAGCTGATTTCGTTGGTTCTATTTGTCAGTTCTCTTTGAAAGCCGTTAGAACGAGAAAAGATGACTGTTCATTGACATTGTTGATTCTACATACATTTGCTTATGTTTGCGGGGAAGAGTACTTCACTAATAGTAAATACTGTGCAGTCATGGATGCTATAAAGGTTATAGTGGCATCCTTTGAGAGTTCGTCGGCAATAAGTGAAAGTGTCCAGCTAGGTGATGCTCTGCATCATTGTTTTCCATGTGATAAATGTCCTTTCACTGAAAGCCCTGTTTGTTTGGATGATGTTTCATCTAAGCTAGTACAAGAAGTGAATAGATGTACAAAGCCCCATAGTCAACCTGATACATTTGATTCATGCTTCTTGAATGCTGTCCTGTGTGCTCTTGAATTGCTTGCTGCTCATATGGTACTTAATTTTTTCATTTCATTTTCTTATTATTCGCTAAAACTTTGCCCATCGACAAGAAGTCCTGACTTTCTGTGATCCTCTGTCGCAGGGCTGGGGCTTGGCATGCGACAAAGTTTTGTCGAAACTGTTTGTGGTGTTGGAGTCATCTGATCCTCTGAGTATTACGTCGACTGCCGTTGTTGCGCTGCTTGGTAATTTGGGCAGGTGGGTATCTCTTGGAATGTCTAATTTTTATAGGTTTCGTAATCGTTCCTTATCCCTGCATAAATAATTATAGCTGTATTATTTTATTTCTTGCAGACTGGGGGTTAAAACATGTGGTTATGATGATCCTGGGGTGCAAAGTATCGTACAACGACTAATGGCTAATCTACATAAAACTAGTTCGTTGAAGTACTCTACTTTTCCAATGGCCATTGTTCATTCGCTAACCCAGCTTCATCCAAATGGTGCTGAGGGTTTTCTGAAGAACAGCGAAGAATCAGGCAAAGGTGTGCATTCTGCGTCCAGTAAAGCTGCATCTGATATTCTGAGGACCGTGTTTTCTTCTTCTTTAAGTGGCAAGCCAACATCCGCCGTACATAATAATTGCATGATTCCCGACATAATTGCCTAGTAGTTTAGGGGTCGCGAAAAATGTGAAGCCCGCTTGTAGGGGCTTCTTCATTTCAGTAGGAAGCAAATTTCTAGGAGAATTACCCATTTGTATTCGGTCAACATGCATCCATTTTTGAAAGAAGGGTGCTCTGCTGATTGTAGTTGATGAAAAAAGAAAAGAAAAATGTACATTCCTCGTCTTTAGTTCAGTTATTTTCCTGTAAATATTTAATTGCTTCATTCTTTGTTCCAGTTTCCTGCAATTTCAGTGCTATCGCCTGGTGGCTGGTGTAGCACTGTAGCTCACATGCAGGAGCCAAAGAGAAGTAAATATCTTAGGCTGACTTCTAAGAACATTGCCTGCACGCTGAAAACTGCCATTGAGTTGCCTGCACGCTGCAATTTCAGTTACCTGCAATTCTTCGATGTCCCCATTGAGTTTGGGTACGAATACCAAGGAAATGAGAAAAGGGCCCGGGCATTTGCTGTCTTTTTAAGAAGTCTTTTCAAGAAAAAAGTGGGTAGATTGAGTAGTATACAGTGGAGTAATTTAGAATTTATAAATTTTACATCATGAACCTATTTGGAGATCTCAAAGAATTCAATTTCGAATTGTAATGTTTGAATCCTGGGAATTGAAATTGGCCAAGGCGATTTCTTGTTGACGTTGGGATAATTTTAGAAATTTAAGAATAAACTAGTCGCCATATTTGTGCACCGCATGGGACTACGATTTCTTTGCTTAGATTTCATGTGTTTTTGACTGCATCTACCTCCACATGCTGTCGTAATTGTGAATAGGGTGGTGGTTATGAAGATTGAAATATCCAAGCTACTGAAATACGTATGACATATATGCGTAAAGAAAGACCGAGTTTGAAATAGTGTGCTTAAAGTGGGAAATATACATATAATAATCCGCATACTAAAGATAAGGTTTTTTTTGTGAACTATTATTGTAGTACGTAATCTTATTGAATCATGGCTTAGTTCTACCTTCGTTATCCTGTTGTGGCTTTATTTGGGATTTTCAACTTTTGGCCTCTTTTTTCCCGTTGTGTCTTTTGTTACGGATGCTTCTTTCACCACCCCTTCAAATCTGTAGGGTCATCTTCTAAGTTGCCTTGTTTTGGTTGTTCCTGTCAAACATTGTGTTGTTGATGTATATGACATTGTGTAAATAAAATCTTTTGGTGTTGTTTAAGTTTTTGTGTTGTTACTTTGGGTTTTCGTCATTTCTTTCCACTATGGTTGGAGTTGGATGATCCTTTGTCGTCGGTAATACCTTTTGGCACTTCAGTTCCCGTTCAGCGTTGTATTTGGTAATCCCAATCTTGACTTTCATGGTGTATTCTCTCCCGACACATTGTTGGAGTATGTTAAACACTTTCTTCTTTCCCCCGTCCTGGATTTTTGCTCTTTTGTCAGGACAATACGTTAAAAATTTCTTCGCGTAGGTGGTATGTTATTTGTTATGCGTACCTTTTCATATAGGGTTAGTAATGTTTCGATTGGTCTCCCGATTATCTTCTCAACTTCCCTCCCAAAGACCACCAAAGTTGTGTATGATGTTTCGTCCGCTATTGTAGTGATTAATCTGTACCTGTGTTGTGGGTATTAACATATTTGTCATATTGTTTAGGAGGAGTAGATAGGTTTAACATACCGCACGACGTGCTATAATTTTTGTGCTTTTTCTGACCTTTATTTGGGGTAGGGTATTAGTTCGTTACATTGGCGACATTTTCCGTCCTCGTCGATTCCAGCGGGGCATGATGTGCAAGATTGATACCACCAGTCAACATCTGTTCTCACTTCTGTTATCTTTCCGTGGCATTGGAATATCTCATCCTGTTCCAAGTGTTTCATTTAATCGGAAATGTTAGTCGGTACATCATATCAGTGAGCATGCGATGTCTGTCGACATTACCTGATCGTCGAGAACTGCTTGTAGAAGCTCTGCAAGGGTTAAAGTGAGCATTTCTTCTGCCACCTCAGCATCGAGAATCCTTATTTGAACGGGTTCTTGGTCCCTGTATGGTGGTATGACAACGCAAATAATAATATGTGGCTATTCTATTATGTGTAAGATCGGCTACATGTTTTGTGTCCAACTTTTCTATTGTGCGGGGCAAACGGGTATCTTTGCAGTAACATTCTAGTCTCCGGCAAGTCCAAGTTGAGAAAGACCTTGATCCTATATGTGGATTGTAGTTGGTAATCTCCTGCACCGGTGTTGTAATCCTTGTTAATAAGTACTCCCCTCCGATTCATTTGTTTTTTTACGTTTGCTTTTTGTCACTATTCATGAGAGGATAGAATATCTAATATAATTTCCAATCTATAAACTAAAACATAGTCATGTGAGATCTTTTTAAAATTGTCTGGATGAATACATTAAGAATATCAAATTTTTACGATTTTTAATAATGTGTAACTAAAGATAAAAACGAAACAAAACGTGCATTGACAAGTGTGATAAAGCAAACGTAAAGAATCAAATGAATCGGAGGGAGTATGATATATACCTTATCAGTGTACTAATGAAGTTTATTACCTTCATAATTTATGACTCTTGTAGATGTGATGACTACGACCAAGTTATTTTCATTTTGCTGGCTAATTTCTGTAGTCAGATGCATCACCCCATGGAGTCACATTCACTATTTTTTTTCCTGTATGTAGTCATTATATTGTAGTAAGTTAATTACTTTACACGTAACTATATGCGTGGTGAAGTATCAACAATTAACTTATACGAGTATTTATAAATTCTAATTAAATTTTATGATAATCGTAAAAATTAAAAAATACAAAAAATTATGCAAGTATTTATTTAAATATTACTCCGTATTTGACTTTATTTTAAATAAAATTATAATTTAAGCAACTCTTTAACCGAATAAAAAAGTAAGTTTTCCCCTTTATTTAATACTAATATTTATAATATTGTCATGTTCAACCCAAAATTATAATAAATTATTAATACTTTTTTATTGTAATATTACCATTATTTCATTTTTTGTTAGCATTTCCTTTTTCTCCTCGATTGTAGTTAGGAAGCCGACAATGTCTGCACCATGTTGTTAAAAAGATTCAATAGGCAAATAGAGTGGTAAAAATAATAAAATTGTTGCATTTTATAGTGCATTTCTCGGTGTACTTGCCTATCAAATAGTGATTTTTGTTGTTGCATTCTTCCAATTTGTCGGGCGGCTAGTAGCACAGCAGCAACATAACATATTAAATCAAATGATGTAGAGATCCTCTAAATCTAAGATCGACGTGTTGATATGATACTACATCAACTCATCGATCAACTTATTATTACAATGACAATACTATGTCAATTATGTGAGAATGAGGTTGTATCGATTGACTCCTACTACCAAGATAATAGAGAACTAATAATGAGTAGCATTAAGATGAGTCTAATGCAAGCATAAACCCAATGAAGCAGGAACGAATTGATAGCCACGCACATACCGAGTTAGTCTGGGCGGTGGAAAAAATCGGGGTCGTCCGCATCCAACGACAATAGTAAAACTACGTTTGGTGGCGGGAATCAGCTCGATTTCGTTGTACACTTGGATGATGTAACGGGAAGACAAGCACCCATTGTTATAGGTAGTGGATTATAAGGGAGGAAGATGAAGAGGATGAGAGGTGGTTGAAATTTATTGTTTCACTTTGGATTCTACATACATCATCAATGAGAAAGAAGTTGAAGGGTTCTAACTAATAATAACCGACTTTGACTGATTATGTATTCAACTCTCTCCTTTTCAATTTCTACCCAATCACACATCATGCCAAGTGTGTTACCTTAGAATTGAGTATTGGTTGTATAAAGCATGGAGAATGCTTTGTTTTCTATTTAATATAATATATAGATTACACATATATCGATACAATTAATACAAGCATTAACATTTTGTTTACTCTTTTAGTCTCTTAGATACAACCCTAAGGGTTGTATTTATCATTACGGGAAATAGTATATTGATCTTCAAAGTTCAAACATGCATGACATGTCGTTAAAACCTTCACAATTCGACAATACAAAAAAAAATTCCACCTTACACTATAGTACGGTAATCATTTCAATTTTATCACTATCTGACCTCTTATTATGGAGTATATATAAATGTGCCATAAATGCGTACACCTAATTTGATTTATGGTCATGTAAGAAAGGATGACTTAGAAATGATGTGATTTGGAAAAAAGTATGAGTGACTCATATAATGGATAAGTTAATCGAGAATCGGATAAGAAAGTTTGAGCATGTGAGCCGGAGGACGATGGAGACACCCTTATGGAGGCTTCAAGAACGAAGAGAGCACAGGTTGGCGGGGGCGGGGATAAAGGAATAATACCTAAACAGACATGCATAAAGAATGATTGGATTAAGCTCTAATGTGCATCGAAATATATAATTTCCGTGATTATTTTTTCCAATTGCAAACACATCTTCCTAAGAGTTGTATCTAAGAGACTAAAATAGAAAACAAAATGTTGATATTTGTATTAATTGTATCGATGTATGTGTAATTTATTCTTAAATTTCTAACTTTATGCCAAATATATATAGGAGCTATTTAATGGTTAAATACAATCCTAAGGGTTGGCTGTATTTAATATTACCGTACTATTTTTTCATCACTAGTCGAAGTTTTTTGTGATGAGAGTTTCAATTGTTAACAGACATATTTTTCAATAATTAACGTATTTTTATACTTTGTATACAAACTTATATAGAGTCTATTCTTATTGTTTTTTTTGGTTCAACGAAGAGCGCACTTAGTCGCATTACAATATAGGAGAGGTGGGTTCGAACCTGAGACCTATCGTTCCAGAACACCTAGTCCTAACCACTAGGTTAAGACATTTTATGTAGATTCCAATCTTATTGTAAGTCTTAAAGTTCTACTATTTCTATGGTCTGGTCTATGGTAATGTATGTCTAGTCTTCTGACTTAATTAGATTAGAAATGAATGATTTTTCTCCTCCGTCTAAATCTAAAATAATAAATAATAATAAGGATAGGATTGAGCAAGGGAAGCTCCCTAAGAGCAAGGTCCATAACAAGAGCGCTAAAAGCGGGTCACGTTAGAGCATGCGTGAGGGCAGACCATTACGGAGATGTCAACTCGCGGTTTTAATGGGTCTATAGTTGTACAAGCATAATGGAATACCATCAATTCTTTCTCCCTTATAATTTCAACCTTTTCTCTCTTTTTATTTCACAACACATAATTGACAATCCGATGTTATACTCATGAATTCATATGTATATTTTGAAAATATATATATGCGTTCCCATGTCCTGAATATCAAAAGAATTACTGTACGGAAACCATAGCTATAGCTCCCCAACAAAATGCGTCACTGGCATTTGGCAATGTTACTACAAGTTTCGGGACTAAGGTCGCAAAATTATACTCCAAAAGACTGCAATCAACTTCTGCAGATTGCATTAATTAAGTTGATCCGATCAGAGGTCGCAAAATGCAATTACACTGTCACTGTTTATTGTCTGTTTGTCTATTAATTAAGCTTGCCATTACATTACATTACAACTTCTGAGGTAAGAGTTCCACAAAGTTGATCAAGTACGAGAATGAGAATGAGATTACTTCAGTGATGGATTCGGTCGCTTAAACTCATATTAGATAGCTGTCTGGACAAAGATCCCGCGGCATCAAATTGAGAAGATGTTCGGATAAAGCCTGCTTTTGACGCTTCATCTGCGTTGTTATGGAAACACCCTCTCATTTTAGCATCACTCACAAGATCCTGCCACACTGTTCCACTGTTCGCCAGAGTACTTCCGTTCCCTACTATCCAAAGACAGTACCTAATCAACCAACATCACCACTAAATCAATGTTCGTTACTGACCAGAATTTAGTTAATACAGTCAGTACATACTGTGTTGTGTTTATCGTTTACAGATATGAGATATACGTACCGTGCCCTGGTCAGAGCAACATTTGTTCTCTGATGATTAGCAAGGAATCCAACTGATCCGTTTCCATTGCATCGAACTGTTGAGATTATTATTATGTCCTCTTCCCCTCCTTGAAATCCGTCTACAGACCGAACGTTGACAGTGAACCCACCCCTTCCCCTTCCCTTGCTTTTACCATATTTCTTACCAAATTTCTCATACATTAGACCTACTTGACCCTTGTAGGGTGATATTACTCCCACACTAAGTGTAATCTTTGTCTTACAATGATCTGCAACATTAGTTAGTAAAAACCCGATTAGCTATTAGCTACGATTTACTTGCAAGTTTTTAAGAATAATCGAAACTTACAGGTATAGAGCTTTCCGATGATTTGATTAACAACAGCCGCTTCCTGTGCATTTCTTGGGCTATATCCTCTGCTGAAATCTTCCTTTCCAGTCGATACATTAATGAAAGAGTAGGAGCTATACATGTGCCCCTCGAGAAACTGTCTAGTATAACTTCTCAGCTTAACATTTGATGCATCCACTATACTGTTCCCATAGAACTTCTTGTTGGGGAATGAACTTATAGTTGGATGCATTCTGTACTGAGTGTTCAACAGATGCTTCTTTTTACCTAAGCTTCCTAGCCTTTCAAACAGGCTCCTTCCAAAGTTAACATTTCCCAAAACCTAACCACGTCGAAATTCAGTTGCTAAATCAAAGAAAATGTTCATAGAATTTCTAATGATGCAAATGTATGGAAAGGTAAATCAGTTGTTAACCTTGCTCTGAACCATAGCTGGAAGCTGCCGGTCATCCCCGATGAGAAGGGCATTTCTGACACCAGGAAGCTGTAATGGAATAGCCGACTCACATTCCTTGAGCTGCGCAGCTTCATCTATTATCACCATTTTCACAGGTGATCGCATTTTGATAGACCCCGATGCAGTGCAAAATATCAAGCAAGCATTTGCCAAGCAGAAATCCTTCAAGTATCCTTCAATTTTTGGTCTTGGAAAGCCCTCGTGTAGTTCTCTCAACATCAAAAGTAATTGTGGTTTTTTAGTCATCAGATCAGCAAATTGAAAGGATGCTTTTGTATTTCTAAGTTTCGTAAGCAGGGTAATGAGCTGAATCATCTGCCTGACAACTTTCAAAGGCACAGCTGATGTCGGTAGATGTGTGTACAAATTCTTCGCGCATGAAATTAACTGATGTGATAAAGACCCGAATCTTTTTAACACAAACTCCACGAAAGTCATAGTACGACATTTTGTTTGATGTTTGTTTTGGTTTGTTTCCAAAGATTGATTGATAATTTCCTTCATTTTCTTATTCTTCTTGTTCTTCTTCTTCTTTGAAGACGGCTCCACATTCTCTGCAGCATTTTGATCTACGGCACCACTGCCTTTATCATCCTCATTGTCAGCACCATCAACATACCTTTTGTACTGCTGTCTGGGATGCTCAAGCAAGTATATCATAGAACTCAAGTTAGATTGCCAACCTGTGGAAGGGGAGAGACATTTCTCAAGAGTTTCAACACGATAATGTAGAAACACATCGACAAGCTCTTCATACTCATCTATCTTCATCCTTTCACCATTTCCAAACAGCACAATGTCACCCAACCCATAAGTATCATATTCTCTAACAGACTTTAGGAAGATTTTCACCAGCTTCTGCGCGACCTGTAGAACCGCTATGTTGGTTGGAGCGCAAGTGAGTGTCCTGCAGTTGAGCTTAAGAAGCACAAACAGCAAAGACGCGACTGTGTTTGTCTTTCCCGTCCCTGGCGGACCCCATATCAGTTTCACATTGTTCTTCTGGTGAGAGCACATCGACATACGAATGCTGCTTACAACAGCCTCTGTCTGCGACTCGTCCAACATAAACGGCCGAATAATGCTTAGAGCCCTCGCCCTCCTCACCCTACTACAACCTTCCTCAGAAACACAAACAGAACATTCCTCACTCACAGAAGGGTTGAGTTGTAACAAATTCTGAATGAGACCCAAGTTAGAGGATTGAGGATCAGGATGAAGAGCTTTCCATATCCTCATATTGGTAGTCAAGTTCATGACGAAAGTGGCAAACAGCTTCTTCCCTTTCTCCTTGCTCAGTAGCTCAGAAGGGTCCAATTCCTGGGACGGTATGATCGAAATGGAAGGTTCAGCTTCAGTAGCCATGGAAACGAAGGCGAAGATTATGTTTCGAGAAGGGGTGATTAAGTCAGAAACGTTGCGAGGCCTACGAATTGAGAGAGCAAAAACATCGCCATTCTGTGGATCATAATGTCCACTGGGGAGGTCAGGGTCAGCAATGGGTGTGGTCATGATTTTGTAGTGCAACTCTTGAGGGGGTTTATGTCCCTTGGCTGTGGAGATGGTGGATATCAGGCAGGCAGGGGAGTCAGCCACGGAGTCCAAGCCGGCAAAGAAGTCGGCTCGAGTCTCCTCGATGAGGGGCAGCTTGAAGGACTTCAAGTATTCCTCTGACGATGAGAATGTGTCTGCTATTTTGGTCACCTGCATATAATAGTATATCATAATGAAATTTTAGTCGCATTGTAATATAGGGAGAGAAGCCTCGAACTTGAGACATTTTGGTCACCCGTAAGTTAAGACATGAAAAGAAAACCTTGTTCTTGTAGAGGTTGTTGTTTAGAAGGTCGGTGAGCGACCAAGAAAACACCAAATTCAGAAGCCCTCCTCCTGCATCTTGCTTCTTCTTCTTGTTTTTGTCTTCCACAGCTAAATTCTGCATCGTCTTCGTTAGACTATACATGTCTCAATGTTTGTTTGTTTGTTTGTGTGTTTTGTTATTGTTTATGAAAGAGTAATATATAGCAAGTGAAATGGTGGTCATTCGTCAATGGAAAAAGTGGTACGATGTCCTGAGTAGGTGTGCTTTGTTTAGCGAAAAGTCGAGACGTAGTCCAATGTAGAGAGTAAATTGAATTGATTGACTCCTCGACTTATGCGGAGTATTACATAGGAGTAATTTACATGCAACTTAAGGAATGATTATGAGTTCAGTATGGAATGTGTATATTGTTAACCTTAGCTTGCTTCTATCCACCAGGGGCCAGGGCACGATAGGGTATCTTTAACAATATTAAAGAATCGAATGCATATCATTATATCTTACCCATTAATTTAAGAAAGAGTCTTTTCTAAAATGTGTCTAAGAGACACATGCAATGTTAAAGAGATTTTATATAGAAAGATTAATAAGCCTAATTAGCTAAGTATGGTAATTATGAGTTCAAATTTCAATTTAAACCTGACATATAACTACGAAATACTTGTTAATCTTTCCATAATAAAATTGTAGGGAGCACATTTTAGAAAAATCATGGTCAATAATATAGTATATTTTTATATAAAAAATTAAGTTGATACTCTTTTAATTAAAACGGTTTTTTTACGATGTGCCCAATAGGCACACGTTAATAAGTTAATTATAACAATATTATCATGGATATTGTTTAGGTATAGTAAATAAAACTTTGAGATTTTACACGTTAGAAAAACCGTGATTAAAATCGGTCAATCTTCAATGCATTTCAAATAGTCCGCGACCAAACTTTGAGATGGGCTGTGAAGCAAGGTTTTAGCAGCATACTCGCAGTTTCTTTGAAAAGATTTTCCTCAAAATGGCGTTAGGCATTTTCAAACTTCTTAAAACAAGAAATTGTTTTGTTCTCAAAATAGTTTTCCTATCATCCACTAATTCTTAAATGAGACGGTCTCACAATAAATTTATTGTGAGACCTCTCACATAAGGGTGGTTACTGTTTTGGAATTTTGTGAGGTGTAGAGTATGTCTCACATTAAACGTATGTGAGACGGTTTCACACGAGACTTACTAATCATCATCTCTTGTATAGTTGTATTGTCTCATCTCAATTCTACTTTCTCACTCTTTTGGAAGTTAACAAACCTTCTTTACAATCCATCCCTTTCTCAAGATCCCCGATTCAATGCTAAAATTGGGATGACATACATTTTGGTTTCTCCCAAAAACTTTGACTTCTACTCCCTAATAACCTTAATTATTTTGATCGATCTTGTTTCAATGCTTTTCCATCTTCTATATAAATAGGTCTTCACTTCATTTTAGCATGAAATCGCGAAAGATACATTTTGAAATGTTCAGACACGTGATAAGAACTTCTGAAACGTGATCCAATACGACCTCCCTAGCGAACAATTCTAAATGAAGTGTATAATACACATTTTTCAGTGATACGTTATCCAAAACAAAATTGTCATAAATCACACTAATTGTTGATCGTTTCAATTGAAACAATCTCACAAAATACGAGGTGCATGGTAGAACATTTGAGGCCAACGGTACGTGTTGCAGCATCGTCGACCGCAAATATAACAATGATTGTGTACAAGAGGCTTAGAAATGTCGTTTGAGCTAGCGTGAAATGGGGAAATCGGTTAGGGTACATCCTAAAGTGACCACAAACACGTAGTATGAAATTCAGGTTAAAGTGAAACGTGGTCTGATACGACCTCACCGACAACTCAAATTGTAGTCTAATACACGTTTTTTCTTAGTGATTTCAGGGTCCGAAACAAAAAAAAAAGATGAAATTGCTCGAATTATTTTTATTAAGTTAGTTGAAACAACTTCACATAGCATGACAAGCAACGTACTTTCTCTCATCCAATCCAACATTTACACTTACTATAAACGGACCATCAAATCAAAGCTTTGCATTCCTTTTATGGCAAAAAAACTTTACTATACAATCCTCCTATCATTCCTAAATTTACATAAAATGTTACTTCTCTCTATTCAAATCTAAACTACACATTTCTCTTTTGCACATTTGTCGAGACACGTGTTGCACCGTCGATATCTTTCATTTTACATTAGCAAAAATTATAAAAATTTGATATTCTTGACATACTCATAAAGATGTATCAAACAAGATTTCACATGACTATATTTTGTCTTATAGATTGTTGAGAATATCGAAAATTTTCTTTAATTAGTTATGAATAGTGTCAAAAAAAGAAATGTGCACTTTGGATTTGAATGAAGGAAGTATAACTTTTACTCACTTTTATGTAAGTTGACCCATAATATTATTTGATTTACCAATAGTACCTTACTTTTTACCCATTTTCTTAAAAGTTGCCAAAAATTCAATGTAAACATTTGATTGGAAAAGGGGGATATTACAGCGTGCATAGTCAGTCGCAAATCGGTCAATCGTCTAAAAGAAACTTTTTATTGTTGTTGGGCAGTGACACATTCTCCTAGTTGACTACTAAAAAAAATTCATAGTGAGAGAAAATATTCTAGTGAGTGAAAATACTCTACTATTTGAATGATCGGTCCTAACAATTGTCTCCCGCCGGAGATCACCCCCTCTTCACCTGCCTATATACCCCCGACACCATTCTCGAAGGATCAAATTCCTCGTTCCCACCACTCCCAGAAAGTGCAAAACGTAAGACAATGCACTTGAACGATTTTCTCGAGAATTCATTGAATCATCCTAATTCAAGCAAATCACCTATTAATCAATTGATTTTAGTGTGGATCCCTATTGAACTAGTAATCTGAAAGAGGCCAGGAATGTTAGAGTGGCAACAGCAAGTGCCAAGTGGAGACTACTCCGGATTGAGGCTCACAGCGGCCTGCTCAGAAATGTTTAGAAATGCAGTCGACATTACACTCGTATAGTCCGTACGTACCAACTAGCTCACGGTCTGTAGAGTACTATGTACCGAGTATAAAGCTAACTAATGGACTACTCTCGTTATTATTATCAATTGATTTTCCCTATTGAACTTATATAGCTGAGTTTTTTTCATCTATTATTCTATTTGGATACACCTCGCAACTCGCACCCAATTGTTGAAATTTAACATTGCATCTTCTACTACGGTACTGTAGATGTCTTACCATAATGATTAAGACAGAGGTCTCCTGGATGACAGGTCTCAGGTTCGATCTCTCTCCCCACTATTGTAATTAAACCAAGTGCGTTCTTCGTTAGTTGGACAAAAAAATCTTCTAATATGGTTTGATGAAGCCTTAGCTTAGTTAATCAAGTGTGTCTGTTGAGCATAGAACAAAAGTTACTTCTGGCAATAATTTTTTTCACGAGAAATAATTTTTTTTGTGCGCGCCAATCGAATAAAAAAATAACAAATGATATAAACCTAATATATAAAAGATTTATATTATTATACGAGTACTACATGTTGGAAATATAGGGTCACAGGGGCGATATATAAATAGTAAATATACGTTGTTGTGTCGTGGTATGAAGACCACTCAATGAGAAACGAAATCGCCCCGACTACGGTACAAATCGGAATGGGCGTCGTCCCCTAAGGTCACACAACACTCCTAAAAGGTTGTGTACTCAACCATTAGGAGTTGGAACTCGATGATATACTCAGAATTTATCAAGAGATTTGGATGATGAAGTATTTGATGTATGTCCTTCATATGTCTTATCATTCTCATACTATGAAGATAATGATATTCATAACCTTCTTGAAAATTGGTGTCAGTATGCTACTTAATGGGAGATACTCTTACTATGCAACAATAGTCAACCTATTGTCTTTGCATTATTTCTAATAATCCCCCACTAATGCAAATGACAAACCGAAAACAAAAATTTTGAGCATATGAAAAGGTTGACACTTAGACGTTAATATCTTTCGATTTGAATTAACGTATTAGTGAAATGAGTCAACAACTTACTTACAACAAGAAAATATCTTTCGATTTGAATTTCTTATTGAACTTCGGTTGGATTATTCTCACAACACATATCATACCTTAAGTTCCACACGAGTTCCGCGATACGATTCAACGAATTTATGGCCAAATGAACCTTGGGATTTTGATGAGTGCTCTAGAAAGATATATAACTCAATCTCTCATAGAAGGAGGCCAACCCTTCACACTCAATTAGGTGATTATATCAAGGATATCTCCACATAAGAGCTCTAAAGCTCAACCTCTCAATACTACGGTGAATCCATCAAGTCCTTCACAACAGGAACACCCAAACATAGGGATATAGATTCATTAAGAGAAATATCTCAACCTCTATCGTTATGGTGATCTCATCAAATCCGTCTCACAAAGACCACCCAAATTTGGGCTATAAGACCATTAAGAGCTACATGCTCAACCTTTCAAATACACCAAATTATATTTGATGATTTCAACTTTCCAAATCTGCTTAATATATGTGTAATTCACTGCACATCATTTTTAGCAATATGAAGCTGAAATTAGCATCAAACATTCCATAGCAATTGATGCCCCCACAATTATGCAATAAATATTAAGCTCGCAATCACCATGCATTACCCCGGTAAGGTTAAAAGATCAAAATAATACGCATACATAATACATAAAATTATAACAGTCTTCTCAATAGACTTATAATAAAATTATTATAAAGATGAAAGCTTACTCATGATCATTGTTCATCTCACCTTGTGATCCAACATTTTATAAATATCCAACATGTTGCAATTCTCAATATTTCACCATATATACATCATCATTCTTATATTAGAGAACAACGAACTCGATGATTGTCTCACTTATATTTTCTTTTTGCAAATTCACACATTAAAATATATATCATTTACTCACATAAAATCAATCATCATAATCTCATATATTGTGGTGTAAGCCAGATGTACAACATAAATAAATGAACCTTACGCAACCATTATTTATTGACTTAGTCAACAAATTAAAACTCTTACATTTGGTTCAATTATTTATGTATAAAACATGCTATCGATCATCACTTTCCCCCCACAATAATTAGAGATATACATACTATTCACAAATTATAAGATATCAACTCAAAAATTGATGCATGAATAATTTTATCAAATAAGTTGAATGACTTCCCCCACATGTTGTCACACCACGAAATAGTGACAAACATAATCGTTCAAACAAAATATACAAATTATTCATTCATTAATCATCTCAACTTTTAGATATCAAATAATTATGCCTGACAATTTATCTATTTCATAATCTATTCTTAGAGTAATTTATCAAATAATTTAATACATACTTGATCAAGATTATGCATGTCATTAAAAATAAAATATTCAACCCCCACATATAACTTATTTTACTCAAGTGAGCAATGATGCGTCTCTAGTGTGAAGTTAAATTCTTCTTCCAAATGTATCCAAAATAATTTACAAGACAAGTACACACGTGTCTTTTCAAAACATTAATAAGGATACGAAAAATCACACTAATATATAATCTCAACATATATTATACATATTCAATTTTCTCAAGCAAAACATACATAATGTTCTTAAATTGATTAATGAATAATATTCAATATCATATATATTAAGTGCATAGAATAAATTAACGGCTATATAATAAATCCAAATATTGCTCTCATTACTCATAAGAGCATATAATCTCCACATGGTCATCTTCCAAGACAACATAATTTGCACAAAAATCATTAATAATTAATTATTACTCCACTAATAATCACATTAATTATTTTGATCGTAGGCATATAATATTCTCCATAGACACAGAAAAACATTCACTTTTTAGTTGTATACTAATACAAACATGTGTGCAAATTCATCATCCATCATGAAATATTGAGACTAAGACATTCAACATATGTTCAGAAACAACGTAACATCCTACTCTTATCAGATAATTTATCTTCCAATCAATGACGATAAATGATACTCATCTACCAAACAAAATTATTTTATCATCATAAATCACAAGACAAGAACTAAACTCATAGATAGCATATCTCATTCTCAAGGATGAATATTGATAATAAAATAAAATAATATCATCCACTCATAAACCTTCACAAACTTTCAGCATACTGCCACGACATTGTGTCCCGTTTTCAGAAGGGTAAATGGCAGAGTCAGCTCACGACTTCAACTAAAGAGTTGTAGCCCTTCTTCTTATCTTTCCAACGCCATATTATACGTCCCAATCGAAGGTTTATAGACGGAGTTATTGCCATAATACCAAACTGCAGTCTCACCCTCAACGAGATGAATCTCACCAACGAAACAAGATAGCCAATTGACACAATTCCAATGACATGTGGTGAACACAACCACAATAATAGTGACATAATTTCGTTTCTCAATTGTTGGAAATATAGGGTCACTATAGGGACGATATATAAATAGTAAATATACGTTGTTGTGTCGTGGTATGAAGGCCACTGAATGAGAAACGAAATCGTCCCGACTACGGTACAAATCAGAATGGGCGTCGTCCCCCAAGGTCACACAACACTCCTAAAAGGTTGTGTACTCAACCATTAGGAGTTGAAACTCGATGGTATACTCAGAATTTATCAAGAGATTTGGATGATGAAGTATTTGATGTATGTCCTCATATGTCTTAGCATTCTCATACTTATATAATAAGTGTCATATGAGACTAACCTCAAAAAGTATCCAAAGTCACTTTATGATAGGAAATGAATTGTCATTAGTATGAAGATAATGATATTCATAACCATCTTGAAAATTGGTGTCAATATGCTACTTAATGGGAGATACCCTTACTATGCAACAATAGTCAACTTATTGTCTTTGCATTATTTCTAACACTACAAAGTACAAAATTATTTTATATGGAGTATGAAACAAATACGTAATCAATGATTTTTTTGTGCCTAATGAATCGCAAGCTAGGATCCCACAGTAGGGGAGAGGGGGTTTCAACCTGAGACTTAACGTACTTAATGCCTTTCTAACAATAAATTTAGCTTTTTCGATAACTAGTTAATGAAAGATATACCCGAGTACAAGATTTGTTAGTGATACCTACAATTATATATGAGACCATGAGATATTAAATTCGTCACGAAATTAAAAAAATGATACTTGTACTTAATAAGGTCCTTAATACCTCCATCTAACAATAAATTAAGACATTTTTGATACCTAGTTAACGAAGATATACCGGACTACAAGATTTGAGTTAGTGTTACCTACAAGGTTGCATACAATTACTTCGTATATAAGACCATGACATATTAAATTCGTCACATAAAAATTTGCAAAGAGATGGTCATTCAATAACATTTTTGAGAGACCTTTGAAATGATTACGTACTAATGTATTTTGAAGTAACTAATAATATACTCCCTTTGTCCCGGTGAATTGTTCGTCTACTACTTATTTATATGTTTCAATCATTTTTTTTGCATTTCTATTTTTAGGATATATTTTAAGAGTTAATGAACCATATTTTTCCATCATTATCCAATGCTTCATTGTCTTTTTAGGAGTTTCTATTTCTTTGTACCCAAACGAAAGATAAACAACATATTGAGACGGAGGGTGTATTTATTGGAGGAGAGAGATAGCGAGATATGAAGGCCTGCGCAAATCCGAGTAGCGTGGAAGATGAATATCATCCCTTAATTACATCATGGACAGGTTATCAATAACCCTAAATATTAAATACATGACTTGCTTGATTTTTCTTTCCTCTTATTTATTTTGATTTTGATTTTGATTTTGATTTGATGAGGGAGTAGAAAAGTTGATGACACGAGGTTGATGGGTAACAATAATGTTGTTGGTTTCTTGGTATCAGATTTTAGTACCTCACCAGTTACGACTTCCTCACAAGTTGCATGCAACGATTTTATTCGGATATGCATGCATGCGTTAGTGGCATTATTACTGCTCTACTTTGATTTTCTGGATATTATTTAAATGATACGGAGCTTAATTGGAGTGATTATTATTATTATTATAATAAGGCTTTCTTTGTATGAGTTCACGTTTTATTTGTCGCGGCCCACATAACATGCCACCCATCAGCGTGCTCCAACCCTCTAACCCTCGTGGGCCTCGTTTTTACAACCTCTTCCAATTTCATATTTTCGCTCTTTTTTTTTTAATTTTAAAAACTTTAATATTTTCCGTAATAAAACCCTCTTACGGAGTACTCCCTCCATTCCATTTGATTTTTTATGTTTGTTTTTTCATACTTGTCAATGTAACTTTTCTTTTGTCCATATTTTTAGTCATATTTCTAAAAAAATTTAAAAATTTAATATTTATAACGTACTCGATTAGATAATTTAAACACGATCTAACATGACTATATTTTATCTTATATATTAGAAGTTATATCGACAATCCCCACCTATGAATAGTGCCAAAAAGCAAACGTGAAGAACTTAGGGGGCGTTTGGTTCATCAAAGGGAAAGAGAATGAAATCAACAAAGGGAAAGGAATGGGATTACCCCAAATTTAGGTTGTTGTTTGGTTTCAATGAAAGAGAATGAATTTCACCAAACCTTCACTCAAACCTCAACATTAGCGGTGTGTCATCATATTATTGATACTTATGTAAAATAAAAAATTACAAAATTAATAAATTAATATCTAAATTATAAATAAAATAAAAATTGTAGTATCTTTTAATAATAAAATACATGTAATATAAGGAGTATTATTTTTACACCTTTTTAATTGTAAATACGGTAAATATACGAAGTAATAATTACTGCAATACGATAAATTTTTAAAAATGCATTTTCTTTTCAGTTGATAAATTAAGGCATCAAAAATTATTTTGATCGAACTTCGACTCATATTTGACCTGACTCGAGAGTGTGGTGGTGTTCGTAATGGTGGTAGGTGGGCCTTGGTGGTGGTGGTCGTAGTGGTGGTGGTGGTGATGGTGGCGGTTGTTGGTGATGGTAATGGTGATGACTAGGTTGGTGATTGGGGAAAGAGAATTCCATTACCTTGGGTAAGAAGTTAGAGGAGTTTGGAGGAAAGGAGGGGAAAGGGAATGATTGAATTGGCTAAACAAACACCAACAAAAGGAATCAGGAACTTTGATTCCCTTTTCTTTTCCTGAATACCTCAAACCAAACGGCCCCTTATTGTAATGGAGGAAGTATAACATACTCTTTCCTCTCAGTTATTTTCTTGCATTTAATATATATATTTACCAATATTTTAATCAAGTAAACAAATTACTGAGATGTGAAAGTAATACAAATTCAAAAGAAAGTAACCTCAATTTAAGATGGATAATTATCCTTTAAAAAGAAGGAAGTTCTACTTGATTCTTGGGATTATTGTTATCCAATATTTGAATTTTTTTCCAGCGATATTGGTTTGTATCATTAAAACTTGATTTATGAGAGGAGTAGGTCTAGTGACAGCCATGCTCTTAGATTATAGCGGCGGGATTGAATGTAGGCAAGTAGGCTGGGTAGACATCCAGATTTGTACTATGTATTCACTTGAGCCCTCGTTTAACACCCGGTGACAATTGATACTCCATCCGTATTTATCTGATTTATGTTCCATCTTTTCCTTTTGAGCCGAGTTATTTTTTTTTTCCCTCTTTCCTGTTTTAAGTCATGAATACGTGGCTCATATTCACCCATTCATTTTTCTCTCTTTCTTCTTCATTTTTGAACCACACATCCTCGAACCTATATTTTTTCCCCAAAAAACCCGAGGGGAACATATTTTAGACTCGGAGTGAGTATATAATATGCTGCGATTTTACGATGTTTTATATGATTTTTATAAAGTTTGATTCCAAACGTTACTCGAAAATATTAGTTCAATGTCTAAAGTCTAAACAGTCTTATTAGTCGAGTCATCACGATCTCCACACTATTGAGTAGAGGCAATTCCGACTCCAGGACTCAAATCGACCCCAAAAATGTTTGGTCAAACTGAGTTAAACCTCAGGAACCGAGCCAAAATAACTCGAAACCCTAACCTTAACTTGTGAACAAGTCGCGCGGGTATATAACGATTGATATTATGGAAATCGTGTCGACATTAGTACGTATCCCGTAGTTTTGACAAATTTTGCAAAATTTAGCTCACAACCACTTAGGTGCCCTGTAGTGGGCATCTTAACCATAGGTCGTCGGAACCCACGCGTTGCGGACCTAAGGCGCCTCGTGTCAGGCGCCTCTGTAGAGCTATGGACATAAAAATCTTTATTAATATTGTGTTTTTCCTCGAGTTTGAAACACCTCAAAAGCAATTAGGAGCGAATTTAGAACACTTCCAAACAAGTTCACAATTCAAAAAACAATTCAGAAACGTTCAACGATTGAGAGGTCATAATTCGAAACGTTGGAAAACACACAAATAAGTGATTGTGATAAGTGAAACATTTTAACTTCGAGAATCTTAGAAATTTAGTAATTCGAGATTTTTTCATTAGTCGGGATCAAATTCCGACTAATTAAAGTACTAATCTTACCGTTTTCAAGGTCATTTTCGTAAGTTGGGATCCTATCTGGACTAGTTAAAACACTATTTGTCACGTTCATCCATATTCAAATCGATATACATCACTAGGTTGTTACTTAATCTAGTTAGTATTTCAAGACAATTTCAATAAGAATCTTTTAATTATGCATTTCGATTTTGTTAGACAAACGGATTTCTCATCCGCAAAATCGTCACGCACACGAGCTTTTCCAAACCATGTGTATTGTGTGCAACGCGAGCTCTTAGTTGAATAGTTGGTACCTGTCGACGTGCATGTGTAACTGACCCCCTAGACCAAACTATCAATTTACGTACAGTCAGTGACGGATCTTGAGAAATATATTAAGGGGGCCAAATTTATTTTTTTAAATTACCACTCCGTAAATTTTTATCACTCGTTTAAATTTCTAGATTTTGGTGTTAAATATGAAGTAATTCTTTTTTAAACTCTCAAAAACATATAACATTGGAATTTTATTTAAAAAAAGGATAAAACTCATATATGGACTAGTAATTTTTATTGAGAAATATGTAGTACGGAGTACTAATTATGATATTATGCTGATAACTACTTTAAAGGAAAATAGATTTACAAATTGAGATAAATAGTATGAATTGAACCCAGGTCATTGAAATGGTACCAAAGTTTCCAACCAAGTGTGACACACTAAGCTATTGATATATTAGTAGAATCTAAGTAAATTATTTTTATTTTAAACCAGTATTTGGGCCGAATCTAATACAAGGTTCGTGGTTGGGTTGGGGGGCCGGGCCCCTGCCCAACCCAATTAAGATCCGCCCCTGCGTACAGTGCACAACTTTAACCCATAAATCAAATCGTTAAATCCGAGTAGTCGTTACTAAAAACGTTTCTTTATTGGTTTTTTCAATCCGAGTAACAGTTAACACAAACACTTACTTAGTCTCCCTTGTGACGGATATATCCATCACAAATCGGTGACGGGTCAAATACTACCACTTGGTTAACAAAGACAAGCCTAAGAAGAGCACCTGAGTTTGTCTTTATAAACACAAACACTTACTTGAGTAAGTCTCCCTTGTGACGGATTATCCGTCACAAATCGGTGACGGGACAAATACTATCCCTTGGTTAGAAAAGACAAGCCTAAGAAGAGCACATGAGTTTGTCTTTATCTACCAAGTGGGTATTATTTGCCCCATCAAACGTTTGTGATGGATATTTCCGTCACAAACAAGAATTTGCTCACTTATTATACTTTCTCTTCTGTGGTCAAAAGTTTACATTGATTTTTTCAATTTTTTTTCTTCACGGAAAGCAGGTAAAAAATAAAGATATTATTTGTAAATCATACGTAGTAAATTAAATTTTTATGGATTCCCAAATTAAAGTAGTCGAAAAGTAATGACAATTTTGCGTATACAGTAAAGAAAATTATCAAAAAAAAAGAATGTAAAATTTGAATTGAACGACTGTTTGTAGTAGCAACTAGTATCCCTTGTGTTTCGATCTGAAACAATCAACTCCAAAACGGATTATGAAGCTGGGGTTTGTGTTGGACTCCGGCCTCCGCGTCTCTAATTCCTTGACTTAGCGAATATCCTTGGTTAGCGTTAGATCTTCCACTCTACACAAGGAACAAACATGGCCTCGGAGATTTCCGAGGGGACCCTCTCCGATGCCTAAGTCAACCTCTAGGAGACGTTATTAGCCGTTACTCAGGAAGAGTTAATTGGCTTAATTACAAGGAATTTAGTTAGAGAGAGTGAGAGATTAATTACCCCTTAACAAGGAGCATTAAGCGGATATTTATATATTACCAGAGGAGAGATAGAGAGAAGGAGAGCCTAAGGGTCCAGCGGGATGGACATCCCTTTTCTCCTCCCCTCGTCTTAGGTTGTAGCTGGAGAGAGGTGTCCCTTTAGTTACGTCCAGGAGTGTGGAGGACACACGGTCGGTCTGTCTTCCTGCTTTGGGTGGCGAGGCACTGAGGTCCGCAGGTCCTCCGAGCTGAGCCATTTAGTCTGAGGGCCTGAAAGTTCGGCATCTCTGATGACGATGCTGGTGGGCTCGGCTCCTGCAGTCCGGGACCATTGGCCGAGAGTCTGGATGAGCTCCTAGCGAGATTACCTAGACTCGACTTGGACAGGATATGATTCGGGCCGAGGAGTGGCAGCGATACCGGACCCATCACCTTGTTATGGAGCTATCCGTCACTTCTTAAATTTTATGGATTCCCAAATTAAAGTAGTCGAAAAGTAATGACAATTTTGAGTATATTGTAAAAGAAAATTATCGAAAAAAAAAAGAATGTAACGACTATTTGTAGTAGCGACTAGTATCCCTTGTGACGAAGTTATCCGTCACTTTGTTATAACGGGTCAAATATTATTTATTTGCATAAAAAAAATACTCCGTACAAAAATTATTGATTTTGTAGTGTTTTGTTTTATGTAAATAAGTAATATTTGACCTGTTATAATAGAATAACAAATAAGTGGACATGACATAGGTCCACCCCGACGCGGCCACGCGCGTGTTTGGGGAGGCGAATGAATCTCGTGGTAAGATTGATCTCGGGTTGAAATTTAAATCTAATTAGGAGTCGCCACCAAATTTTGTGGGAATTCAAACTCGTTCGAACCCACTCTACATTTATGCATTTTGTGCACAAAGCCCGGCCCGCTTTCAATGCTAGAGTTTAGAGGTTCGTCCCTTTGCATTACGATACCGATGCCGAGTTATCGGGAATCGTGCATCAAATGACTCTCGTGTGCCAATGGTTTCGGACATCCGGAAACCATGGTTCTGAGTAAGGGGTGATGGTACGTGTTGGGAAGCCCAACCCCGCTCGCTCTTAGCGGCCTCTACTTAGATATCGTTCGTTTTCGTGTATGCGCGTTAGTTTGACGATTGAATGTTATGCAAACAATGCTTTTTAACTAAACATGTGGATTATGTTTAACTATGTCGTTTAATGCATCTAAATTAATGTCGAAGTTATTTAGCATGCGAGGTTCGTTTATGAAAGCGATAAATGCAAACAATGAAAATAATTAAAAAAAAATTACAGATACGCGGGCGGAATACAACCCGGAAATACAATACGACAAACAAAAAATAATATAAAACAAACGCGACAATAACGGAACTAAAAAAAGATTAGACGATATGACTCGGTGTAATGCATGGTTTTGAAAGGAGTGAATCACGTGATGGACTTAACACGTGATGACCGAAGTCGTTAAAAAAGATTTATCGAGGCTTGAAATATGTTGAAGGTTCACGGTTTCGACGTGACATATGCCACTTGTTGTGTGCTAAATTTAGACCGTTTTCCCCTCATTTAGACCCGTTTTTCCCTCGTTTTGCGAGTTTAGAGTGCGATTATCGCCATATTTTGAGTACTTCTCGCATTAACGTCCCTCTTGTGCGTTTTACGTGTTTTTGGCAGTTTTTCTATCAATTTTGATAGGATTTGGCACCGAAATCACGATCGAGCTTCCACGAGCACAAGAGAAGGGAATACCGTCCAAAAGAGCAAAACACACAACTTAAAGTTTAATGCCATCCAATCAATCGACGAAGAATGAGACAAGGAAAGAGGCCAGAAAAATTGACCGGGTGAAATTTCATCCGATGAAGTACCACCGGACAAAATTTCACCCGACGGTAAAATGCCTTCCCGAAGATTTTCCGAGCTTCCCCACCGGGCGAAAATGACCGGGCGAAATTTCGCCCATCGGGTGAAATTTCGCCCGATGGAGAAAAGTGCCAAAAATCGCAAATTGAGAAGAAAATCTTATCGGGCGAAGTTTCACCCGGTGGGATTAGTTCGACATACCGCAGGGCGAAGTTTCACCCCATGAAGATGTAAAGGGTGATTGTCTCACTAATGAAGCAAAAGTTGGATTTTGGCTTTAGGTTAAGAGACCCATTAAGGCATTACTATATATATGTTACCCTAATTTGTAGTGATAAGCAAGTAGTAATAGGCCTCCATTAGTTTAGTTCCTCCATCATATTACACCTTCATTAGTAGTAGAGTAATTTAGTAGTATTCTTAGTAGTTCTCTATAATTCTAGTAGTTTCCATTAACAATTCTCTAGATTTCAAGTTTGTAGAAAATTATTATTTCAAGTTTCTAGTTTTATTTGAAGATCTGTGGGTTTATTGAACAATTAGTGACAAGTTCTTCACCATCTCCATCAAAGATTCAATCTTTACTTATGCAATCTTCTTATTTTTCTAGATCTTCGTAGTTGGTACATTTCTTTCCACTGAACAAATGCATTCCATTGAAGTTATTGATAGTTTGGTTGAGTATAGCTTGATAGATGATGATAAGCAAGAAGATGAACCATTTGACTCTCCACCCTTTGAAGATGAATGCTCGCATGAAGATAAGGTAGAACCACTACCGGTGGGTAAGAGTATGGTATCTTCTCCTCCTAATATTGAACTTAAATCACTCCCCTCTTCCCTCAAATATGCTTTTCTTGAAGGAACTAATTATCCCGTTATCCTCAATGCCACACTTGATGGACCTCAATTGGAAAAACTTTTGATTGTTTTGAGAAAGCAGAAAAAGGCCATCGGGTATAGCATTGCCGACCTCCAAGGCATAAGCCCAAATGTTTGTATGCATAGGATCATCCTTTATGATGACCACCGTCCTTCGTTTGAGGGTCAACGTAGGTTGAACCCCACCATGAAAAAGGTTGTCATGAAGAAAGTCCTCAAGTTGTATGAGGCTAACATTATATACCCAATAACCGGAAGTAAATGGGTTAGCCCCGTGCAAGTAGTGCCGAAAAAAGGAAGAATGACGGTTGTCAAAGGAGAAAAGGGTGAGTCTATTTCTACTAGGACCATTAACGGTTGGCGTATGTGTATAGACTATCGAAAATTGAACACGACCACCATAAAAGATCATTTCTCCCTTCCCTTCATTGATCAAATGCTTGAAAGATTGACGCATCATTCTTATTTTTGTTTCCTCGATGGTCATTCCAGATTTCTTCAAATTCCTATTCATCCCGATGACCAAGAGAAAACCAGTTTTACATGTCCCTATGGCACCTATGCTTATAGAAGGATGCCATTCGGATTGTGTAATGCGCCGGGAACGTTTCAGAGATGTATGATGGCTATATTTTCCGATTTTATTGAAAAATCCATAGAAGTTTTTATGGATGACTTTAGTGTCCATGGTACATCATTTGATTCTTGTCTTGAAAATCTTGATCAAGTGTTAGCTCGATGTGAAGAGTATAAACTTGTTTTAAATTGGGAAAAATGTCATTTTATGGTCGAACAAAGTGTTGTCCAGCTTGTCCTAGGTCATATTGTTTTTAAAAGAAGAGTCGAAGTTGATAAGGCGAAAGTCTCCGTGATTGAGAACTTGCCACCACCTACAAATGTTAAAGGGGTGAGGAGTTTTCTAGGTCACGCCGGTTTTTATAGACGATTTATCAAAGACTTTTCCAAGATTGCCAAGCCTTTAACTTCTTTGCTTATGAAAGATGCACCTTTTGTTTTCGATGACTCGTGTCTTGAGGCCTTTTGCAGGATAAAGGCCGCTCTCACTACCACTCCAATTATCAAAGCTCCCGATTGGAATCTTCCATTTGAGATCATGTGCGATGCATCCGATTTTGCCGTTGGTGTCGTTCTAGGTCAACGGGTGGATAAGAAGCTACATGTGATATATTATGCAAGCAAGACCCTGGATGAAGCCCAATCGAGGTATACAACAACCGAGAAAGAGATGTTTGCCGTTGTCTATGCTATGGAGAAATTCAGAAATTATGTTACCGGTTCCAAAGTCATTATTCATACCGATCACGCAGCGATACAATACATCATGTCCAAAAAGGAGACCAAGTCCCGACTCTTTCGGTGGGTCCTCCTTCTACAAGAGTTTGATATTGAGATTAAAGACAAAGCCGGATCGGAGAACTTGGTAGCGGATCATCTTAGTAGACTAACGGTTGGTAAAGGAAGCAATGAAGAAGATGGTATACCCATCAATGAAGTTATGAGAGATGAGGCCTTGATGGCCGTTGAAACTATTACACCTTGGTATGCCGATATTGTCAATTTCTTAGTATGTCAATTTATTCCGAACGATTATTCCAAGCAAGAGAGGAAGAAACTACGTTATGAAGCCCAACACTATTATTGGGACGAGCCTTATTTATTCCGCCGTTGTGTAGATGGAATTTACCGACGATGTGTTACAGCCGATGAAGGATATAATATTGTGAAGCACCTCCACTTGACATCTTATGGTGGACACTTGGCCAACCAAAAGACAATTGCCAAGGTTCTCCAAAGCGGGTTTTGGTGGCCTTCCATGTTCAAGGACATTCGAACTTTCATTCTCACCTGCGATGCTTGTCAAAGAAGTGGGAATATTACAAGAAGAAATGAGATGCCCCTTCAACCCATCTTAGAAATTGAATTGTTCGATGTTTGGGGCATTGATTTCATGGGTCCATTCACATCCTCTTTTGGTAACAAATACATTCTAGTAGCGGTTGATTATGTCTCAAAATGGATCGAGGCCGTAACTTCCCCCACCAATGACTCCAAGGTTGTAATCAAACTTTTCAAGAATGTAATTTTTCCAAGATTGGGTATGCCTAGAGCCATAATTAGTGATGGAGGCTCTCATTTTAGGAAAGATACCTTTGAACATCTTCTTAGGAAATATGGTATCACTCACAAGATGTCCCTAGCCTACCACCCTCATTCAAATGGGCAAGCCGAGATCTCCAACCGTTAAATCAAGAGAATTTTAGAGAAAGTTGTAAATACACACCGAAAGGATTGGTCATTGAAGTTAAATGACGCCCTTTGGGCATTGAGAACGGCTTACAAATCGCCGATTGGAACCACTCCTTATCGTCTTGTGTATGGTAAAACTTGTCATTTACCGGTGGAATTAGAACACAAAGCCGAATGGGCAATCAAAGAGCTAAACTTCGATGAGAGTGTTGTAGGAGATAATCGCCTTCTCCAACTACAAGAATTGGAAGAATTAAGACTTGAAGCCTACGAAAATTCGAAGATTTACAAGGAACGAACTCGCCAATGGCACGACTCTCGAATACTTCGTAAGGACTTCTTCGTTGGTGATAAGGTATTACTCTTCAACTCTCGCTTCAAGCTCTTCCCCGGTAAGTTGAAATCAAAATGGTCGGGTCCATTCGAAGTGACCAAGGTGCAACCATACGGTTCAATAGAGATATCAAGCCCGGAAACCGGGAAATTTATGGTTAACGGGCAACGTTTGAAGATTTATCATCCCGGTCACGTTTGTGAGACCTTTGCTACCGTGAAGTTTGGCATTAGGGAGCGTTATTTAACCCCCTTCCAAATTGAAGTAGGTTTGGTGGTATCCTCAACAACCACCATGTATATATGTATCATATTTCTTTGAATTTGTTAGCTTTGTTATCTTGAGAAGAATGGTTGAAATTGGATTTCGCCATAGAGCATTTATTTGGGTAAAGATCAAGCTTTGGAGAAGTTATGGAGCCTAATTGAAGACCACAAGCATGTTTGTGGGAGATATTGATTATGTAATGTGAGTCGAGTCAATATTTGAATCTTTAGGTGACTATTGAAGAGCCATGAAATGGCAAGGCGGAAAAACGAAGAAAACAAGACCGCCGGGCAAAACTTCGCCCGGTGAGATTTGACCGGGCGAAACTTCGCCCTACGGAAAAGTTGCCAGATTTGCCGGAATTGACGAAGACACCACCGGGCGAAATTTTGCCCGGTGAGATTTTGACCGGGTGAAATTTCACCCGGTGGAAAAAGTGGCAAAATTGATTTTCATGACGGAAGACCGTCGGGTGAAATTTCACCCGATGATGCTTAACCGGGTGAAATTTCACCCGGCGGCATGAGCTTGAACGGATCACCTATACCTTATTTCCTCACTACAATTTCAATTCCCTCCTTCACATTTACCACACATAACTTTCCCTCCTAAATGTTTACACCAAAATTTTACCACCCACTTTAAAACTTTCAATTTCCCTCCTCAACCACCTTTATTTATAGCACCTTTACCTCACAATTCACTCCACATTTTCACCCTTCATAAAAATATCAAACCACCTTCCATACCCCAACCACATTCAAACCTCCATTCATAGTCATTTCTATCCTTGGTGATTTATTTTGGGGTTTTGAAGAAGGAGAAGCTAAAGTTTTGGGATTTTTCTTGCAAATTATTACAATGGAGACAAGAGCCCAACGAGCCGGGCGTAAACAAGGTATTGCTTCAACCTCTAAACTTTCTAAGTCTCATAAGCCTAAACTTTTACCTTGTCCTAATACATCCTTAGCTCAAACCTTCTCCGAAAAGACCTTTCGGAGCACAAGGTGGCCTTGTCCGTTCATAATGGAAATTCTAGAAATAGAGGACGATATTAGAGAGTTATCTTCTAGGACCGGAACAAGCGGACTTCTTAGTTTCGTAGCTTGGAAATATAAAGACCTTGCATGTGAGTTCTTAGGTACCTTTACTATCGATAACCCGACCACACCAAGAGAGCTTAAATTTCGTTTATTCGGTAAACCCCATTGTTTGACTATTTCTGAGTTTGGCTTAGCTTTAGGCTTACCCCCATCGGGTACCGGACTTAGTGAACCTTTGGGTGATGTACAAGCTAGTGCGTCTAGAAGAGACCTTTGGAGGTGCATAGCACGTGGTCAACGAGATTTCGAACCTAATTCGAACTTTACCTCTGAAACCCGTAACCCCGCTATTCGTTACATCGCGGAGATACTCTCCCATTGCTTGATACCATCTACCGATAATATTTTTAATCTTAATGTGTGCATCTTACAATTGATTTCTGACTCCTTACTTGGTAACCCTAACCCCCTAGACCTACCACTTATCGTAGCGTTGCATTTTCACAAAATTATTGTTGCTCAACGCCCCTTCGTAGACTGTGGAGGTCTTGTGACCTTAATCGCGAAAAACTTGGGTTATGCGACCGACCACCTTATTCCACTAGATAATCGAGTCTGGCTTGACGAGGACTATCTTCCGGCGTGGATCTTTAATGTACCCGACCATCGCCTTGTCTCTATTTGCCATGACCGTGCTTTAATAGTCCCCAACATACACCGAACCAATATTTATAATTGTCACAATTGGGACCTACCCTTAGGTCCCGGTGAATTCCGACTAAACCAATCGGGGGGAATGAAAATTTGGGAGTATGCGCACTACATGTTATCCGAGGATCGTACGATCTACGACCTTTGTGAGTTAGAACCCACCGAGGGCATACAACCCTTACCCGGGTCTCCAACGGTTTCTTTCGCGTCGAACGATTACCCAAATTAAACTATCCCCCAGAGTCGGTCGAATATGTGTATGTTGTGTATGCATGTGGATTAGGTCGGTGAGTCTTTAATCAGTCCTTGAATTGAAGTTGTTCCTTGTTCCTTGCTTCATCATTTTATGATCATTGTGATTGTTCCACCTCTAACCAAATTGCAAGCTGTCCCACTGTCCCATCGATTTTTGTGGCTGAAGCGGCCTTGGTTTTGCTCCCGGTCTTTAGGCGACGTGATTACGCCATCGACCCTTTTGAAAAATCCAAATTTTAATCAATTTCTCTCAATTTTTCGTAATCCGGGCTAGGTGACGTGACTACACCTACGCCCAATTTTTCACCCTTTCGTTTTAATTTTCTTTTCTTTCCGTTTATTTCTTTTTCAATTTCTTAGCCACTTGGCTAAGGTCTAGGTGATGTGATTGCACCTAGGCCCGCCACTATTTTATCGCTTTCTTTATTTTCTTTTCCCTTTTCTTTTCTCAAAAATTTTGAAAAATCCAAAAACATTTGAAAAATCATAAAAATCCAAAAAGATTTTTCTTTTCCGTCTTTTTCGATCTTCCCCTACTTGTCCATTGAGGACAGTGTACAGTTTTAGTGTGGGTGAGGAGTCTATTATTCTTTATTTTTCAAAAATCTTTTCAAAATTCATAAAAATTTGAAAAAATCAAAAACATTTTCCTTTTCTTTTTCCTTTTTCTTCTCTTGTTTCTCGTCATGTTTCGTGTCCCGTGTACGGTCTTGTTCTCTACTCTTACAGGTAACCACCACCTTGATAGCGCGAATTGAAGATATTATGAAAGCACTCCGCTTGGTAACTTCCTTCTTTCTTTCTTTAATTTTGTAAAGGAGTTAGGTTGTTGCTATTGGAGGCTCTTGAAGTTGAGCATTTGGGTGTTGTGGTTGATTTTATGTTTTAATGTTGATGGAGTATGGAGTACATGACCTTACTTGTGTTTTCTTTTATTTGTTTTTCCTTTTTCGTGTGTTTCTTTTGTTCTTGAATAGAGTGTCTAGGACTAAGCTTTTCTAAAACCCGATTACAAACCTTTTACAAGAGTTTACATTCCATTGTAGATAACCCATCGTAGAATTTGGACCTTAATATAGTAGAATGACTCTTAATCAATGAATTTGTTGATCCTTTAGCTTGAATCCACCTTTTCTACTAGAGGTTTACTTCGGGGTTTGCATTTGACCACCTTGACCACTCATGGAGGAGTTAGGCCTTGGTTCCCGCATCCCGTTTTCTAGGTGACCTTGCTCGAATGACCATTGCACCTTTAGCCCAAATTCTTTCCGCCTTTTTGTGGGTTATCCGGGAATGGCGCGCGTTCTCGATTACCTATTTTTCCTCCACCTATACATCACCACAATAAGTTTACACAAAAATAACCTCCAAGCTTGGTTTCGAACCAAATCAAAAAGCCAAAAAAAGGGCAAACCAAAGCAAAAGAGAAGGGCACAAAAATATGAAAAACAAGAAGAGAAAAGGAGCTTCAAATGAAAATCATATCATCGAAAAAACGTCTCCTTCAAAAAAAAATAGCCCTTTGATCGATTCATCGCCGTGAAGTGCCAACTAGAGGACCGAGTCCCGAGGTAGGAAGATAGCGGTGATTAGTCGATCCACCCCAATAATTGTAAACACTCCACCTTTTTGTTTGGACTAATTTAGGAAATTCGAGTTTGGAACGACCCTCTTGGCTTAGCCAAAGAGAGCGGGACTGCACCTACCTACAGTGTCGAACGAATCCATGGTTCACTTTTTCCACTCCGTTATATGCCCCGTCGTGCCCCTTTAGAAGACTAGGAGGACCTAGGTTAAGTTATCAACATTTATATTGCTTAATTGTCATAGTATTAGGCTTTGGTCCTTGTTTACGTGGGTCATTTATCTTGGAAAGTTTATTGTTGTTTTAGGAAAGTAATCGGTGTCTTCCCCGCCGTCTCGATGAGGGATTCGGTGTTTTATTTTTGCTTTGGATGCGTCTACTCTTTTGTGTTATGTGTTTTTTTGTGTTTAGTCGCATCCACCATTTTGAGCAAGCCCCAACTTGCCTTGCATGAGAGTACTCTATCTCATGGGTATTTTGATGTGAGTTTAAGGGACGGAGCGGGCCCGTTAATTGCCCCGTATCGGCTTAGCATAGTCTAACTAGTAGTAGTAGTTGTAATTTCTTTTTGGGTCTTTGCTCGAGGACGAGCAACGGTTTAGTGTGGGGGAATTGCTGTGTGCTAAATTTAGACCGTTTTTCCCCTCATTTAGACCCGTTTTTTCCCTCGTTTAACGAGTTTTGAGTGCGATCATCGCCATATTTTGAGTACTTCTCGCATTAACGTCCCTCTTGTGCGTTTTACGTGTTTTTGGCAGTTTTTCTATCAATTTTGATAGGATTTGGCACTGAAATCACGATCGAGCTTCCACGAGCACAAGAGAAGGGAATACCGTCCAAAAGAGCAAAGAACACAACTTAAAGTTTAAAGTCATCCAATCAATCGACGAAGAATGAGACAAGGAAAGAGGCCAGAAAAATTGACCGGGTGAAATTTCACCCGATGAAGTACCACCGCGTGAAATTTCACCCGACGGTAAATTGCCTCCCCGAAGATTTTCCGAGCTTCCCCACCGGGCGAAAATGACCGGGCAAAATTTTGCCCACCGGGTGAAATTTCGCCCGATGGAGAAAAGTGCCAAAAAACCGTAAATTGAGAAGAAAATCTCACCGGGCGAAATTTCACCCGGTGGGATTAGTTCGACATACCGCAGGGCGAAGTTTCACCCCATGAAGATGCAAATGGTGATTGTCTCACTGATGAAGCAAAAGTTGGATTTTGGCTTTAGATTAAGAGACCCATTAAGGCATTACTATATATATATTACCCTAATTTGTAGTGATAAGCAAGTAGTAATAGGCCTCCATTAGTTTAGTTCCTCCATCATATTACACCTTCATTGTTAGTAGAGTAAATTAGTAGTATTCTTAGTAGTTTTCTATAATTCTAGTAGTTTACATAGTAATTAGTAGTAGATCTACTTAGTTTCCATTAACAATTCTCTAGATTTCAAGTTTGTAGAAGATTATTATTTCAAGTTTCAAGTTTTATTTGAAGATTTGTGGGTTTATTGAAGAATTAGTGACAAGTTCATCATCTCCATCAAAGATTCAATCTTTACTTATGCAATCTTCTTATTTCTTCTAGATCTTCGTAGTTGGTACACTTCTTTCCACTCTCTAATCTCTAGTTTAGATTTATTTTAGTTTTCTCATTATTAGATCATCTTAGTGTTGTTAGTTTCTCTAGATGTTATTCATGTTGTTCTAGATTAATCTCTAGTTTAATTTAGTAGTTCCATAGTTTAGTGGATAATTGTTAGATTGTAGTTTCCTCATTATTTTGTTGTTATTTTCCTTAGATCTAGTTAATTTGCATGCCTTAGTTAGTTTCTCCTTAGTTAATGTCTTGTTGCTTTCCATTATGATTAGTGAGTAGATTTCTTGTTTGGGGGGGGGGGGGGGGGGGGGGGGGGGGGGGGGGGTTAGGGATGAAGACTTGGATTATTTGAATTTAAGGGTGTTGGTGGGTTGCTTGCTTGTTGGTTTATCTTGTTTGTGGTTGTTGTGTCATTGTTGTTTTAGTCCGGCCAAATAGACCGACCTTGACTCATTTCTATCAATATGGGAAAACTCGGGATATAAATTACCATAACTAGAGACTTACCCTTCTTCGCCGCGAAAGCGGGTTTTTAGGTGGGTTGGGTGAAGAAACCGAAAGGTGGCATTCTCCCTTTATCAATGTTGCGACAAAAACTCGATCCCGACCTTCTCAGACCCCATGTTCCGAATCCCGACTTCCCCCTAACGCCTTTCCCTAGATTGATCATCTCTAGCTATTTTTATCGTTATTTCTCTAGTATAGACTCGATCCTTAAAAACCCCCCTCCCCCCCCCCCTTCTAGACATTAAACACATCACTTATAACCCGTCAAAACACTCCGTTCCGTTCCCTGTGGACCGACCTCGACTTACCACGATTACTATAATAGTTTTTGTGTTATTCTGAGTCTATAAATATTGTTTGACCCCCTGTCCTTTGCTAAACGACCGATCCGATTGGGGTGCCCGTCACCACTCGATCGAATCATGGTGATGACTCGATCGAGTGCCCTACTTAAAAACCTTCTGCCGCGTTTTTGGGGTGCCACTCGATCGAGTGGACTATGACACTCGATCGAGTGCCCCCTGTACGAGCTACGGCTCGTTTTGGAAGGTGATGGATCCAAGTTTATTGCTTTGAAAATCCGTGACTAACCAAGCCGTGTACAAATATGGTATAATTTATACTCGACTCAGTTTTTGATACTCGCAATACATATTTTATTATTACGAGACAGGTATCGGGAATTGAGAAAAATGGTTATGAAATAGTTTTGAATTTGATTAGGACGAAATAAATTTTCTCCGCGTTCCGATGTCGTAATCAATCCTTGCGGATCGTGTGACTATCGATTTTGCGTCAACGGGTTTCGCACTAACCTCTTTAAAAAAGGGGAACCGAATATATTTAACGACGAATGTCCGCGATCGCATCACGCCCTTGAGTGTTTAGGGCAGCGCTCCTCGAGATAGAGGGCGCCACCACTGTTACAACTCGTAAAGGGATTAGAAGGATCTTAAACGGGATTCACCTTTAAACGTATTCGACTCTAAATCGTTTCATATTTTTATGTATGCGCGATGTTTTAATAGTGACGATAAATAAAAGTACTAACAATATTATAAACGAAAGAAAAGAAATAAATAAAAAAAAAGAGGAAAAAAACGAAGAGAAGAGAGGGAAGAAAGGAAGAAGTTGGGATTGAATTTACACCCTCAACCTACATGCTTAAATATCTCGGAAACAGACTCGTAGTAGCGGCAAAGGCACGGAAGTGTCGAGAATGTAGGATGAGTTATGGTGTGATTGGTTAGGGAGAGGTTACTCTCGGGTCTTTGATGAGTTTTGATCTCGGGGTTTGCTAGTTTTGTTTTGTAGGTTGGATGTTGATTAGGGTTGCCTAGCGTTGTAAAAAGTTGTGTAAGGATCACTTGAGTTGACCGCCAAGGGACTTTCACTTGAGTTGACCGCTAACCAAGGTCATGGGGTTTTGAATTTTTTTTTGGTTGACCTCTTAGCCCCAGTCATGGGATTCTTCATTCTTGTTGACCGTTTAACCTCGGTCATGGGTGCCTCTTTTTTTTTTATGATGGCCTGCTTTTTTGTTTTGGCCTTTTGCTTTTTCCTTGGACTTTTGATTTTTTTTTTTGTCAAGCTTTTTTTTGGTCAGACTAACACCTAAGTTAGGGATTGGTTGGTCTTACTGGAGGGGTATTTACTGTGGGAAATGGGCTTGCCTCCCGTCCTGAACCCAAACTAGGAGGCTACCTAGATTTATCATAGGATTTGATACCGCTCCTGCTAAAGGTGGTTATGTGGCTTTCTATGCCAGACATGGAATAGGTAAAGGAAAACACGGGTCTCGGTTTCCTGCAGTCATTATAGATGTGCCTATAATAGTCACGTGCATGTGCTCACAATGTATGATCGTGTTGATAAGTGTGTTTTGTAGTGTTTATTTCACGTGTTTGGTCCCGCTTTCTTTGGTGGAATCGCTCTTTAGAGCGGTTTCGATGTTACTTACGCTTCTTATAGCATGTTTTAGGTTCCTAAGGCCTATCATGGAGAAATGGAACGATTTCGTCTCGTTTTCAACGCATATGGAGCCAATGAAGAGAAGCGACGATGATTCGGTGACTTAGACTCGATCCCGAGTCCCTTGGAGCCCATTTGAGAATATCCCGAGCACCGAGCATCGATAAGAAGCCTAGGAAGAGCAAGTAGGGACCTACATGACCGTGTCAGAAGCCTACATGGCCGTGATTCAAGATGCAAAAGAAGTTGGCTTACTGCTGGCCTTCACGGCCGTGTCGAAAAGGGTCACTACCGTGAGTTGAGGCCCATCCCGTCCGTGATGGTTCCTTCCCGGCCGTGACGGGTGTTGGTCACAACCGTGACCATCTTAACACGGCCGTGACGGCCTATTTGAGCGTCGATTCGATTCCTCACTTCCTCCCCTTTCTTCCTACCTTATATATACCCCCCTCTTGTATTGTTTTAAGCACGAAACCCTAGATAATTCCTTGCCTCTACTTTAGGATAGATTAGCTTAGATTAGTGTAGATTAGCTTAATCCCTCCTTAATTACTCTTCCATTAAACCTTAATCTAGTTCCTAATTCTTGTATTATCTTTGGATTCTTGAAGACTTGTAGTAGATTATTCAATCTTGACAACATTGGATATCTCCTTGGGTTGATTTTATTCAAAGTTCTCTCCTTTCTTTCTCCCTTGTGTTGTTGGTATAATTTCTTCTTCTCTTTTGTTTAAAGTTTGAATCTTTGTTTAAGTTTCGTTTTGTTAATTGTTTAGATTTCATTATGAATGCTTTAATCATGAGTCCTCTTACAATTGTTGCTTGTTTTAGTTTAGTTATGTGTGAGTAGTCCTCTTGCTAGGATTAGTAGGGGGATTGGGTGTTTTCATGGGTGATTAAGGGTTTGTTTAAGATGTTGGTGGTAGTTTTGGTTGCTTCTTTGGTTGTATGCATGGATCATGTTTGATGAAATGCTTGTATGACTTGTAGTTGCAAATGCATGTTTTCTTGCCTTCTTCTTGTGACCTTGTGTGTTGCTAGGATGGGTTCTTGCGCGAGAGCCGGGAACCTCTAGGACGGTTTTGGATCAAGAGCCCGGATTATGCCTAGATAGCTTGACTACCCTTTCGTTCTTGTTCACCCTTGATTGTCTCGACACCCTTGAACCCGACCTAATCCTAGTCCTTCTCTTATTAAATTCTCCATCCTTTTAGTCATTGTTTCTCTTGTTAGTTATCTTAATTTAGTATTAGTTGAATCGTTTTATTTTATGCAACTCTTAGTCCTTAGACCTTGTCCAACCCAAATCAATTCTCTTCCTTGTGTCTTCTTCGTTTAGTAGACCTTAGTCTAGTTAGCACTCTATCTCGATAACTTTCCTTCATTGCTCGCCTAGAATTTAGTCTAAATCATGGCATACTTAGGTTGGAACTCCCGTCCCTGAGGATCAACTCGACTTACCCTAGCTACCTAGCTTAGATTCGTTGATTATTATCTTGATCGGTAGGATAGACGACAAACACCTACCATCAAATTGACGCCGTTGCCGGGGACTGCGTAGTTTAGACTTTTATGTGCTTAGTTTTAGACTTGGTTCTTGGTTTTCTTGTTTTCTCCTTCTTGTTCATCTTTGTTCTTTTCTCTCTTTTCCTAGTGCCTCAAAAGCACTAGGACTCTCATGTTTGCTCAAGTGCCTACAGGTGATTTCTTTTCTCCCTCTATGAATCAAGGTGATGCCATGATGTCTCCTAACTACTATCAAGCTTCATGGGATAATCAAGAAACCCGTGGGTATGAGTTTCAAGGATATGGAAATGGCTTCCATCAAATGAGTGCTTATCTACCTTATGATCATGGTGATTATTACTCAAATTACAATCGTGAATCCACCACGTTTAATCATACTTCATATGGAAGTCAATCCCCCAAAACCCACCATACTACCCATCATCTCAACCTCATTACCAACCATATGATGCCCCACCCCTTGGGCATCATCAAGGTTTTCAAGGAGCATTCCCAAACCCCAATGACCACCAAATGCCCACCTTGGAGTTATGTCAATCGATTCTTAAAATGCAAAAGAGTCAACAAGAAATGGCCATCCAAATGCAAAAGGATCATTATGAATTCATGGCCCAATGTCAAAGGGAAAACGAGGCATATGATGCTAGATTAAATGCTATAGCGGCTAAAACCTTAATGCTTTTAACTCGAACGTCACAACTTGACGAAGGATGCTCATTTGAGCAAGGGGAACAACCCAATCATGAAGCCGCCAATGAAATCCCTTTGAGAAACGAGACTTGATATGAACAACCTCAATTATCTACCCAAGATGAGACGAATGAGGAAATAATCTTTGATGAAGGCATTTTTAGTGAAGAATTGGATGAGGTTAGTGGGAATTTGAAGAGTTTCATTGATGAGAACACAATTGGGTCTCATCTTGTCTTTCCTCAAGAAGAAAATGAAGTTGCCAATGACCTTGTTGAAACCGGACACAACCGACTCAAGGTTAATTTGGGCGATGAAAACACCGATAAACACCGATATCCAAGAGTCTACCCCCTCCATTCTTGTTGAACCTTCAATCCCCTTCTCTTGCCCATCTCTTGATCTTCACACCACTTCTCATGAGCCTATTATTGAGGAAGAAGAAGTTGGGAAAGAAAGTCTTTGGGATGAGTTGAATGAGGTATTAGAAGTTGTGAAGTCATAGGATATGAATGATGAATTCAAGTCACCCATATGTGAAAATCCAATAAAATATTGTGAACGCCTTGTGTGTAACTTGGATCTTGGTTTAGAAGAGATTGAAACCGCTTGTATGAGTTTTAAATCTCTTCTTATTGATGATGTGGGGAAGAACGATGTTTTAGGATTTGGGGATATCGGGCCGAAACTTGTTGATGACTTGGGAATGATTGATGAAAAGAAGAGGGCTAAACCCTCTTTTGACTCTTGTGCTAGAAACTCGATCTTTGATTATGCTAGGAGAAGGTGCTTAAGGAGGAAGTGGTCGGTAAAGCTTATTGGGTGGAAAGACCCGGGAGATCATGAGAAACCCGGACATAATGAATTTGAAGATCGCTTCCCGCTTCCGACTTGGAAGCTATTCATGATAGCTTGGCTCGGGTACTCAATGAGCCTTCATAATGATGTGGCTCGTGCCTTTGACTTGCTCCTCCGTGCCCTCGAGGGCTATGAAATTGTGTGCGATCATGATGTAAAAGAATGAAAAATCCCACCATCCTTGGTTTGACGAAGTTCCTCAAGAACCGTCATGTTGTATATTCCTCTTTCCTCTTCTTTTGAGTTTTTGTGTGTGTATTTGTGTGATTTGTTGGTTTGCCTCTAGGTTTTGTTTGTTTTGTGGAGTTCTTGTCATTTGGAATTTTGTTGAGTGATGTGAGGGAGGGATTTTTTATTGTGTTTATTGAGTTGGTTGATAGGTTGGAAGTGAAGATGAAGTTTTGGGAGGAGTTATTGATGATAGAAGCTTGGAGCTTAGGGAAAGAAGTCGGTTTTTTGAGCTTATTGTAAGCTTTTGGGGACGGGAATTTGATCCCGTTGTTGGTAATGTTCTTAGGATGGAAGACTTGGAGTGATCAAGAAGAATGAAGATCTAGGAGAGTGACATGACCATGTCACTTGGGACATGGCCATGAGGGAGGCAACATGGTCGGGTTGTTAAGTGCATAAAAATCACCCTTCACGACCTGAAACCCGGGCATGACGCCCTTTTCACGACCAGGATGCTTCCCGACCGTGATGGTGGTCTTCTCGGCCGTGATGAGGCCTTCCCGGCCGCGATGCCTCCATCACGCCTATGACGGGTATGCGCCAGCCTCCTTTGCCTTCTCTTCTTCATTAAAACCCCACCCAACCTCATTACACCCCCACCCGACCTCCCTACTCACCTATTTCTCCATCATTTCATCCTTATACTTCACTTATACTTCTTCATCTTATCTTCTCATCACTAAACTCTGAGTTTCCCCTTAAATCCCAACCTCATTACACCAATGCAAGCCAGATACTTAAACTTGAGAGTACATTTAGGAAGAGGAGGAACATCGACGACAAAGACAAGCAAGGTACCGAAAATGATCTTTGAGACGATGGAGTTAGTTGAGTTGCTAACCATTTGGTAAGGCGACTCTCATTTCTTTCCGTCTTGTATTGCTTACTCTTTGTATGTTCCCCTTCTTTTTATGCTTTTAGTGTCGTGGTGACCCTCGGGGCCTTTGTGGTTATTTCTCCTGATTCTCGTTGACGTGATTACATTGAGAATCATTAGAAAATCCAAAATGACAAGTTCTTTTCAGTTTTTCTTTATTTTTATTCCCCTTTTGGTAGAATTTAGTCGGAATCAGGCGGAATCGGAGCTAGGTGACTTGATTGCACCTAGCCCTCCCCTCCCCTCCCATTTCCATTTATTTTATTCTTTTTATTTCTTCCCCCATCCATATCTTTTCTTGTCTCGGGTCTAGGTGACTTGATTACATCTAGGCTCGACACATTATACTCTTTCTTCACTTTCATTTTTGATTTTTAGTTTTTTTCCCCTTTTTCTCCTTTTTTTAGTGTCTTCCACACACTACCGATCGAGCATGAAGACATTGCTCGGTTTAAGTGTGGTGGAGCGATATCTTAGTATAGTTTAGTTTTATTTTCGTAGTTTTTTCGATAAAATTTCAAAATTCCTAAAAAATTCAAAATTTTCATAAAATCCGAAAAGATTTTCTTTTGTGTCTTTTCCTTTTGAGTCTTTGTGTCGTATATTTGTTTTGTGTGTGTGTGTTTTGCCTCCCGATTTTCTTGTAGGTTGCTTGATCGTCGCAAGTCTTGGAAAAGCTCTTGTCATTCGGTAATATCCTTCTATCTTTTTCTCCTTTTTCCATTTCGGAGTTTGAAGGAGATTTTGTGATGGTGGATGCTCGGGTGGAGCTTTTTGGAGTTTGTGGTTGATGTGTAACTTGTTTGGATTGTACGGGGTGGTGTTTGATTGTTTTGTGTGCTTTATTTCATTTTTGTGTGTTTCGTTTTTGTTTTTATCTTGTTTAGTTTATGTCTAGTGTAGAAAATGTTTTCGAAAACCCGATTTTGAGGCTAGTGCGCAAGTGTTTACCTTCCCTTTCTAGTGACATAAATTGATTTTTTGGACTTTAGTCTAGTAGGATGACTTTAAATCAATAGTTTCGTTGGTTCTTTACCTTGTGTCCACCTAGTTTACTAGGAATTTACTTCGGGATTTGCATTTTGACCACCTTGACCACCCACGGAGTGAATAGGCGTTGGTTGCCGAGTCCCGTTCTCTTAGGTGACCATGTTCGAAATTGTTTTGATTAGTCCAAGTTTCCACCTTTTTGTGGGTTTGAAGGGAAAGCGCGCCCGACTCACCCATTTTCCTACCTTCTATACATATCTCACAAATAAGTTGCATTTTATCGAGGTTTCTATACTTGGTTGTAATGATAGCCTACAATACAAAATTTAGCCAAAAGGGCAAACCAAGGGAAAAAGAAAGAAAAGAAAGAAGAAAAAGAAAAGACACAACAAATCAAAAACAAAATACAAAAGGAGAAAAAGAAATGGCATAATAAATCAAAAGCAAAATATGAAAGAAGAAAAATGCCAAGAAAATCATTTCACAAAAAATCTTACCCCTCAAAAATATACCTTTTACCAATTGTTATCGTGAACCGCCTATCAACCGAGTCCCTAGGAAGGATGATAGCGGTAATGGTCGATATTCCCTAACTTTGCAACCATATCCACCTTTTTACTTCGACTAGTTATGCTATTTTTGAGCATGGAACGACCTTCTTGGCTTGTCGTTAAAGGAGGCGGGGTTTCACTTTACCTACAGTGTCGACTAACTTCGTGGTTCATCCCCTTTCCACCCCGCCTATCGTCCCGTAGTACGTTCTTAGAAGGTTAGGAGGACCTAGGTAAGTTACCAACGTTTATATTGCTTTATTGTCATACTATTAGGATTTTGTTCATATCAATTTGTGTTATTAGCTTGGGAACGTTGTCACTTGCCTTGAGTCCTTAACCAGTGTTTCTTTCACCGCTTTGTTCAGGGAAGCGGTATTTGTTTCTTCTTGGATGCAACCGATTGTGTTTTCGTGTTCGGTTGTGTCCGTAGTTTTATCGCAAGACCTCACTTGCCTTGTGGAGAGCACTTTTCCTCTAAGTGTTCTCGCGTGAGTTGAAAGGGCGTAGGGTGCGCTAATACCCACTCAGCTAGTATTTTAGTTTTTATTAGTTAGTAGTTAGTTTGTGCTTACTCGAGGGCGAGTAAAGGTTAAGTGTGGGGGAGTTGATAAGTGTGTTTTGTAGTGTTTATTTCACGTGTTTGGTTCCGCTTTCTTTGGTGGAATCGCTCTTTAGAGCGGTTTTGATGCTACTTACGCTTCTTCTAGCATGTTTTAGGTTCCTAAGGCCTATCATGGAGAAATGGAACGATTTCGACTCGTTTCCAATGTATATGGAGCCAATGAAGAGAAGCGACGATGATTCGGTGACTTATACTCGATCTCGAGTCCCTTAGAGCCCATTTGAGAATACCTAGAGCACCGAGCATCGATAAAAAGCCTAGGAAGAGCAAGTAAGGACCTACATGACCGTGTCAGAAGCCTACATGGCCGTGAATCAAGATGCAAAAGAAGTTAGCTTACTGCTTGCCTTCACGGCCGTGTCGAAAAGGGTCACTACCGTGAGTTGAGGCCCATCCCGGCCGTGATGGTTTCTTCTCGGCCGTGACGGGAGTTGGTCACAGCCGTGACCATCTTAACACTGCCGTGACGGTCTGTTTGAGCCTTGATTCGATTCCTCGCTTCCTCCCCTTTCTTCCTACCTTATATATACCCCCCTCTTGTATTGTTTTAAGCACGAAACCCTAGATAATTCCTTGCCTCTACTTTAGGATAGATTAGCTTAGATTAGTGTAGATTAGCTTAATCCCTCCTTAATTACTCTTCCATTAAACCTTAATCTAGTTCCTAATTCTTGTATTATCTTTGGATTCTTGAAGACTTGTAGTAGATTATTCAATCTTGACAACATTGGATATCTCCTTGGGTTGATTTTATTCAAAGTTCTCTCCTTTCTTTCTCCCTTGTGTTGTTGGTATAATTTCTTCTTCTCTTTTGTTTAAAGTTTGAATCTTTGTTTAAGTTTCGTTTTGTTAATTGTTTAGATTTCATTATGAATGCTTTAATCATGAGTCCTCTTACAATTATTGCTTGTTTTAGTTTAGTTATGTGTGAGTAGTCCTCTTGCTAGGATTAGTAGGGGGATTGGGTGTTTTCATGGGTGATTAAGGGTTTGTTTAAGATGTTGGTGGTAGTTTTGGTTGCTTCTTTGGTTGTATGCATGGATCATGTTTGATGAAATGCTTGTATGACTTGTAGTTGCAAATGCATGTTTTCTTGCCTTCTTCTTGTGACCTTGTGTGTTGCTAAGATGGGTTCTTGCGCGAGAGCGGGGAACCTCTAGGACGGTTTTGGAGCGAGAGCCCGGATTATGCCTAGATAGCTTGACTACCCTTTCGTTCTTGTTCACCCTTGATTGTCTCGACACCCTTGAACCCGACCTAATCCTAGTCCTTCTCTTATTGAATTCTCCATCCTTTTAGTCATTGTTTCTCTTGTTAGTGTCTTAATTTAGTATTAGTTGAATTGTTTTATTTTATGCAACTCTTAGTCCTTAGCCCTTGTCCAACCCAAATCAATTCTCTTCCTTGTGTCTTCTTCGTTTAATAGACCTTAGTCTAGTTAGCACTCTATCTCGATAACTTTCCTTCATTGCTCGCCTAGAATTTAATCTAAATCGTGGCATACTTAGGTTGGAACTCCCGTCCCTGAGGATCGACTCGACTTACCCTAGCTACCTAGCTTACGTTCGTTGATTATTACCTTGATCGGTAGGATAGACGACAAACACCTACCATCAGGTGTTCATCATTTTCTCAGAAACACATAAGGAAAGCATATAGTAGGGATAGAAAAATTGATTTTATTGAATTTTGAAAAGAGGACAAAATACAAATGACTCTGATACTGATTAGAAAATTGAAAGACAGAAAATCCTAGACTCAGACTCAGACTTGGACTTAAATCAAATCCGGACTCTTGGATGACGTTGTCAGTAGTCGTCGGCTTCTAAGGACTCAAGTGGATGTCCAGTATAGCCTTCAGTAGAAACTTCACCCAGATCTTCATTGTGTCGAAGATCATCTTCAATCCCAGTGCTCATTTCTGTAAGCACCGCAAAGTTTGAAATGCCGGCATACCTAAGATGGATGCGGTAGGAGGGTAGGAGGTTGTTGATGAACGCCTCCACTAATGTTTTCTCGCTGGGTTTGTCTACCAGCTTAACACTTTTAGCCCGCCACCGTTTAAGGTATTTGGTGAAACCCTCTGTTAGATCTTGGGCCATGACTTCTAGGGTCCGCATGGTAGTCTGAAGTTCAGTATTATCAGAATAGTTTTTAGCAAACTCGGTAGCCACATTTTCCCAAGTGGGGAATCTTTTTGTATTAAGCCTATAGAACCAGGCTTTTGGGTATTTCCCGAGGGATGCGCCGAACAAATTGATGAACATGTCGGCTTTGGCCCCCTTGATTGCCATGAATTGTTTGAAAGCTCAGAGGTGTAATAATGGATCCTCCGTCCCTTCGAATATGGGTAACCCCTCTAAGTTGAGATCCTTTGGTAGTTTCTCACTAATGGGTGTATAGTCTCGAGAGTTTCAATACGAATGTTATTCCCTTGAAAGGCGTGGAACTGTTGTTCGAGCTCACGCACCGTGCTGATCAGTTTGGCAAATGGCCCAGTATTCACCGACCCAGAATTGAAGTCTTGCCCCTCAATGACAGTTAAACGAGCATTCTGGGCCTCTTGGTCGGTTTTCATGAACCCTAGTTGGGTTTCAAACATGGCCTGTTTACTAACCGTTGTCTCTAGCAAAGCCTTCTGTTCATCAATGGTGTTTTCCATGTCCTTATTCCCGATTGTGGGTGCCATACTCTGCGAGAATACCCACGTAATCAGAAATGTTGCTTCGAAACTCGAATACACCAAGGCATAGGAAATAGCGCGGGAGGAAAGACAACTCCGGTTTGACTCGGGTTAGACTCTCCTAAGACAGATATGTAGGGTGTGATTCTCGGAGTGACCGTGATTAATCGCTCCGTCAGAGAATAGCCCTCAGGTGAGACTAAGGACTCTGATAAGACTCAGAAGGTGTGGCATCTAAGTGACTCAAAAGTGGGGTACGTGAGACAATACGTGTAAGACAGTACATGACCCTTAGAGCAACCGTAAAAGGGTAGCCCCCGAGTGAGATTTAAGATATTGCTAAGACTCGAGTGTCTGACGAGTGACCCTTAGATGTAAGGATCACGAACCTTTTGTTATAAGGCTATGCCTTGTAAAAGGTTGACTCCGCCTCGAGGAAAGGCAGACGGGGTAAGAGAAGAAACTTGCGATGTGAGATCGGGCGAGTTTCGACGCTAGAGACCTTTGACTTGACTTGAATAAGGATGACCCTATGATTAGGTTAGACCCTTAAGTTAAAGGTTTCTTGAATTGGGATGACTCGGCTAACGGATTGAAAGATGGGCGAAATTCCCTTAGGAAAGGTCGTGGGGACCGTCCTGCTAGAGGGAAAGGTGGCGTGGGACTTTCTAGTTAGGACTCGAGTATTTAAACGAATCTTACATTTACGAGTGTATGACTCGTGTTGGTTGGTTATGCCTTTAGAATAAGGCGGACTAGGATGGGGAAGAAACCCGTGATGTAGGATCGACGGAGTTTCGACGCTAATAGACCTTCGACGTATTATGAAAAGACCTGACACACGAATTACGATAGGTCCTATAATAAGGAAGGTTTTGAAAAATGATTGAATTTTTGAAAATTGAAAGGACGGTCCTGAAATTGGTAGTGGGCCAATAGGACCGGGCATTTTGAAATGTTAGAATGGTTGCGAGTAATTGAATGTTTTTTAAAAGATGCATTTTTTTTAAATGACGTTTTTTGAAAATGACACGGAAACCAAGTAGCACATAGTCACGTAAGTATTATGACGACAGCATGTATGCTTTACACTAAGTCTCGGTCGGTCGAAATCGGGTCTATACCAACACCGATGGCTCTCTCGTAAATCAGGATGGACTTTCTAAGCCGAGTTGGTCTTAGAACATGTCGCGAAACTCATACGAGTTCGACCATTGATGTCTTTAGCGCACCCATTTTGGAACGCACCGCGGTATAGTGGGACGTCGGTCACAAGTAACCGGCCCGGGTAAAAATGGGTTATGCATGAACCATCGAACTAAAACGCGTACATTAATATTCGAACGATTTCTTTTCGAATCTCACCCTAGGAATCCCGATGACTAGTGGTACATCAGGTATACCTGGCGGAGTCGCCAAATTGTGGACATGACATAGGTCCACCCCGACGCGGGCACGCGCAGGTTTGGGGAGGCGAATAAATCTCGTGGTAAATTGATCTCGGGTTGAAATTTAAATCTAATTAGAAGTCGCCACCAAATTTTGTGGGAATTCGGACCCATTCGAACCCACTCTACATTTAGGCGTTTTGTGCACAAAGCCCGGCCCACTTTCAATGCTAGAGTTTAGGGGTTTGTCCCTTTGCATTACGATACCGACGCCGAGTTATCGGAAATCATGCAACAAATGACTCTCGTGTGCCAACGGTTTCTGTGGACATGACATAGGTCCACCCCGACGCGGCCACGCGCGGGTTTGGGGAGGCGAATGAATCTCCATATGAGAATGGATCGAATTGAAATTTAAATCTATGTGGAGTCGCCACCGAACTTTGTGGGAGTTCGGGCCCGTTCGAACCCACTCTATGTCGTAGTGGGCCGTGTACAAAATACGGCCCATTTCCGATGTCAGATTTTATTGGGCTCGTTCCTTTGCATTTGATACCGATACCGACATTATCGGATATCGTGTATTGAATGACTCTCGTGCGCCAACGGTTTCGGGCATCCGGAAACCGAGGTTCTGAGTAAGGGGTGAGGGTACGTGTTGGGAAGCCCACTAAGGACACCCAACCCCGCCCGCACATTGGCGGCCACTACTAAGATATCGAAAGACTTTCCAATACGCGCGTTAGTTAAATGGTGAAAATGCTTATGCAAACATTGTTTTCCCTAAGCATGTGAGAGATCGAAAGGGTTTCCATGTCAATTTAATGCAACTAAAATCTTAACGTCAAAGTTGAATTTTAGCATGTGGGTTCATTTTAGAACTTTAGTACAATAAAATAAACAACAAAAATTGACAAGAGAAACAACAAACGCGTTAGTAATGATATAATGGTTTACGAATTATGGAAAGATGTAAATATGCTAATGCATGGTTTTTGAAAAGGTGATGTTCCACGTGATTAATTAGACACGTGCTAACTAAAGTCACGAAAAACGATTAACGAGACTCGAATGCGATTGTAGGACTCACGGTCTTGTCGTGACAAGGGGCCACTCGACCGAGTTATTGAGGGACTCGACCGAGTGGACCTCTGAAAAGCGTTCTGTCCATATTTTGGTACCCTACTCGATCGAGTTATTGACCAACTCGACCGAGTACGTTGCCACTCGACCGAGTCACTGTGAGACTCGACCGAGTGGAGGTCAAAAAGACATTCTGTTTCGGTTTTTATGATGTCACTCGATCGAGTGGCACCTGTACGAACCAGGTTCGTTTGCAATTTATTGTTGATTTCGAAATTGCTTTTGATTTTTGATAATTCGATGAGTTTGCCGAATCGGATATAAATATTTTGGAATTTATACTCGATTCTAAATTTGAATGCTCGTTGTATCCCATATTCGATTATTGAATCGATATGAGATAGTTAGAGCGAGATAAAAAAAATCATTGTAAGTCGTTTTAAATTAACTATCGCGATATAAATGGATTTCCTCCGCGTTTAATAATGTCGTAATTCTAACGAATTGTATGACAATTACTATAGCATGAATTGAAATCGCGTTAATTAATCTATTTGACTAGATCGTTTAGATTCAACATCCAATTACGGAATTGGTATCGAATCTAATAGATCGACGCTTGAATTAAAAGACTTGATTCCCTCGGCTTCTCCGACATCGAAATAAATCCCTAGGGATCGTGTGATGTCGGATCCACGTCAACGGGTTTCGACCCTTATAGAAAAAAAAACTTGTTTTGAAAATAGTTTGTAATTGATGCAAATATGCGATTGAATGATGATGAAAACAAAAATAACGAATTATTATTTAAGTTGACTTGTTTCAATAATCAAGTAATTGGGGTGTCGGAATAAGCGACCGGCAACGCTGTGTGCGGTACACTTGTATATTCGGGTTTCCTTATTCCGACATCCCTCATACTCGGCACAAATCGACAAGTATTTTAGTATCTTTGAGTACTAACGATATTAACGATATTATGATGCGATAAAATAAAGAAGAACGAGATAACGATGACGATATGGACGACGCGACGCGAGAAAAGGAAAAGGAGGAAAGGGAAGAACGGGAATTGGCACCCTCAACCTACATGTTTCTTATGCTCGGTGTGGACTTGTAGTGACGGCATGCACGGGAGTTTCGAGTACGTAGGCTAAGTTGTGGTGGTAAGGTTTCGATTCCTAAACCTAGGTTTAGGATTTGAGTGTTGTAGAATTAGGGTTGAATTAGGGTAGAATTAATTGTCAAAAAGATGATTGAAAGGTTGTGCATGGGGGTGTTTATATAGGCTAAGCCTAGGACCCCGGTTAGGGTTACTCGACCGAGTAACAAGCTGACTCGGTCGAGTGGCCCAGTGTGTATGCAGTCTAGCCTGAAACAGGCCCACTCGATCGAGTGGATGGGGCACTCGATCGAGTGGATGGGCTGGGTCGCGCGGGTCTCTTGTTTTGGACCGTGACCTTGGATATTTGATGGGTTTTGTGTTTGAATTGGACTTTTGATGTTTGAATGGCTGTTTTTGTATGTCTCGGAAACGAATTTGACCGGGATTGACCCAATCGCTAAAAGTCGGTTTTATTTCTAGTGTCGGTTTTGACCCAAATTAGTCTTGTTTGACTCGGAACGATCCGTTGGGCCTGGATTTGAGGTTAATTTTGTGAGATTTGTACTCCGTAAGTGCGTTAGCCAGCAACTAATGGTTTTGAGCCCATATCCGAGCGCGTAGAAACACGTTAGCGTCCGATCATCATCGGGTGTTTTTTGGAAACTACCATAGACATCTGGCAGTCAAAATGCGGGTTTCTACAGAGCCCCCACTCTGACTGAGGCTTGGACAAGGCGAAAGTCAGAGTATCCACCAGGCCAATCGAGGATTGAAACCTGGTAGACTTCCGGTCGGGTCGTTTATAGTCCATTAGACTCGCGTGAAGGGCTCGCCAGCCATAAGATAGGTGTCATACCTGAGCTGATGATAATACCTCCGTGGGGAATCGGACTTGTCGCATAAGTCCTGGGTGTGCCTGTATATAGGCCCATCCCGTGCTATTCTGGGAAAATGCCACCTAGGGCTTTCCGTTAGGGAGATATAGTGGGTTGTATGTCCCTGTTGAGTCGTACTTGTATAAGTCACATAAAATCCGCATGCAACACGTAGGTAGTAAAATGACTCGCGCTAGGGAAAAAGACTTTTGAATTTTTGAAAATGTTTGAAATTTTAAAATTTGGGATTTTTTTAAACTTTTGACTCCTAAAGAAATTAGGAAAGTTCGGGATGACTAAGTTCGGGATGACTAAGTCCGTGCTAGTATCGGGAGTAGGCTTGTGGGTTGATTCCTTTTAGAATTAGGAAACTATTGTCCAAGGAAAGATATGGAAAGAAAGTGGTGAGGTTAATGCTATAAATAGCCCTCATTGTCCTTGATTTTTCTCATAATCTCTTCCTCATTTCCTCCCTTCTCAAAAGAAAGTCTCTTATTCCTTTCAAGAAAAATAGTCATGGGAATCGACAGGTTGACTGTAATGCTGCAGGAGTGGTCCCGACGTTTCAGGGACACAGATAGGGTGGCTCTTAATCAGACGGATATTACTCAGCTATACCCGTTTCGCCAGATGCAGGTTGATCGCTACTTTCTGGACGCGTGCTTGTCTTATTGGGATGACATATATCATGTCTTTGCCTTTCCTCGAGGAGAAGTTTGCCCTTTACCCGAGGAGATTGCTGCCGTGGGAGGATGGAACCCGATACTCCGTCCCGCTGTCCCGTATTCAATTTATGACCCGAGACGGAAACTTCGGGAATTTTTAGGGCTTTCTCACAACGAGGTATCCCGTATGATGGAGGGTGATAATATTTCTCTGATCGATTTGGCTGAGAAATTTATGAATCCTCTCGATGTTCGGGTCAGACCGGTTCACAGCCGTAGGGCTTTCTCTTTCTGTATGCTCCATGTCTATGCTTTTGAAGGTCACATGGATTTATTGTCCTGCATGGGTAATGCCCGCCTTTTGACCGTGGTTGATTTCATGGAGACGGAGCATAGTCCGGCTTGGCTGATCACGGGCGAAATTATCCAAGGTCTAGATAATCGCAAGAGGGATTCGTCGGTTCGTCTCACGGGAAATACCCGTTTGCTGCAAGTATGTCGGATTATTATTATTTTCCAACTTCTCGATTTTTGATTTTTTTGATTTTTTTCGATTTTCCTGCTGCAATGGGCACTCGATCGAGTCACCCTGGCACTCGATTGAGTGCCTTCGCAAAAACCTCCTGATCTGCTTACAGAGGTGCCACTCGATTGAGTCACCCTGGCACTCGATCGAGTGCCCTTAGGCGGATGCCTATTTCGTCTTGGGAACTCATGTTTTTGTTTTCTTTTTCAGATTTGGCTTTATGAGAGGCTATCAGTGATAGATCCTCCTCTTGATGCGGGCAATTACCGTCATAACCAGGTGATGACGAGGAGGCGGGCCATTGACTTTTCTCGTCAGATTACCCAGAAGTATTGGGACGAGGTGTTGTCTTTTCACAGCGGACCGTTTATTCGATGGGTAGTACCATGGTGGCCCATCTATCTTTGGACTGGCTTGGACCCGAGGGACAGAGCCCGCTATCAGGTAATCCTATCTTTCAGGCAGACGGTTCATCTCTACCCGGATCGCATACTAAGGCAGTATGGATGGACCCAGCGAATCCCAGAAGTTGAAGCAGTTGTGAGTGACCCTACCAACTGACTCATGTGATGTGCGACACTTGGATGCAAAGATGGTATACCCGGCATACTTGGCCCGTCACCAAATCTTGTCACTCGACCTGGGTTTCAAGCTCCTACATGAAGTGGACTAAAGCAGGTGATGCCAAAGCCCGAGCTGCTCTAAAGGTTGATGAAGCTTTCGACCTGCTGCGTAGGGAGCAAGCTAAAGACAACAGGGGATTCTTTGATGAAGGTGACACCCCGGCTACCATGGTCCGATTAATGTCAGGTCATAAAAAGAAGACTAAGACTCAAGCTGAAGGGTCTAGTGCTAAAGGTGCTTGGGGGAAAGTGAGCCCCCAGACTGACCTGGAAAGGAGACTAGTCCCAAAGCTATCAGTGCAGGACCGACTTGGCCCACGAGATAGGCTACCCGAGCACATGCGGGCTCGACTTGGGCCGAAGACTGTTGTAGAAGACCCGCCGTCAAAGAAGCGGGTTCGTGCTAAGGAGGTTCCCCTCGTGATCCGGGAACGTTCTCCCCCGCCCCGGTGTCCCCGGGCTCCACGCGACCCAAAGGACAAAGGAAAGGGCAAGATGCCGGGATATTAGCCTCCTTTGTTTTATTATTTGAGTATTACTATTATTTTTAACGTGATTTTTTTTTTGTGTGTGTATGCCGTTTTGGCGTTTTTTTTTTGTAATTTCGAGATTTTTAATAAAAGATATATTAATGAATACCGTTCCCGTCTTTTCGTTTATTGCAGTGGTTGTACCCTTTTGAGGGGTTGCCTACGTATCCACAATTAGCGGAATCAAACCAAACGTAGTTCAAAATTTATTATATTTTTTTTGCAATTTTCGAAATACATCAAGACAATTAGTTCGAGATGTGCGACAGTAGAATAAATAATTCTAACTTATTGACTTGTCTATAATTTTGAAAATTTATAAAAAGACAAATTTTTATAAATTTTTGCAAATGACATTGAGATGGGGTTTAAGGGTAATAGCGCTTCAGCTGGTCCAAGTTGGTTGGGTTGACAAATTCGTTCCCGTCCAAGTCTGTCAGCATCACCGCTCCTCCCGATAGGACTTTCTTGACTAAGTATGGCCCAGCCCAATTGGGTTTGAATTTCCCTCTTGGGTCAACCGGTAGTAAGGCACGAACCGATTTTAGGACTAAATCCCCTTCTTTGATGTTTCTGGGCCTAACTCTTTTGTTGAAAGCCCGTTGGATCCTCTTTTGATATACTTGGATATTGTTGAGGGCCCGGGACCGCCGTTTGTCTAAAAGAACTAGCGAATCGTATCAGGCTTGGACCCAATCTGCTTTCGGCACTTGGCTTTCAAGTAAAATCCGGAGGGATGGCACTTCTAGCTCAACCGGTTGGACTGCTTCCATTCCGTATGTCAAATAATATGGAGTTGCTCCGGTCGCGGTGCGAATTGAAGTTCGATACCCCAACAGGGCGAACGGTATTTTTGTCGGGGCAGTCCCGATAATTCTCAGCCATCTTTATAAGTATGGTGACAATTGTTTTGTTAGCCGCTTCTACCGCTCCATTTGTTTGGGGTCGGTAAGGTGAGGATGTATGCCTTTGAATTTTATATTTTGCCAGCAATGCGGCGGTTTCAGCTTGAAAGTGGGTCCCGTGATCACTGATGAACTCGTGTGGGATCCCGTATCGGCATATGATCTTATTCTGGATAAATTTGGCCACGTGCTTGGCATTCAAGACACGGTATGACTCGGCTTCGACCCATTTGGTGAAATAGTCGATGGCCATCAAGATAAAGCAATGACCTTCCGTCCCGGAAGGATGCACCTTTCCAATTATGTCAATACCCCATGTCGAAAATGGCCATGGTGATGTCATGGTATATATAACAGGGAAGATGGCATATGCTGTACATTGGCAAAGATCTGACAGTTATGGCAGTGTTTGACATATAACTGACAGTCTGTTTCCATGGTATTCCAATAATACCCGAGCCTCATGATTTTTCGGGCTAGCATATGGGTGTTCATATGCGGGCCGTTTTCACCATCGTGTACTTCGGCCATAACCTTTTCGGCCTGTATTTTATCGATGCACAGGAGTAGAGCCCCATGTGCCGTCTTTCTGTATAATTGTCCGTCGTCCGTGCGAACAAATTGGGTTGCCAACCTTCGCAGGGCTTTCTTGGCCCGGTTTTCAGTTTCCGGGGGATATTCTCCCGTTGCCAAGTAGGTTAGGACTGACTGAAACCAAGGTTCCGGGTCGGTCAGCTCGATGTCTTGGATGGCGTGTACATACGCCGGTTCGGACCGCCTTTCGACGCAGATTTGCATGATGGTCAGGTGCTCCGGGATATTCAGTAAAGATGCTAATTTGGAAAGCGCATCTGCAAACTGATTTTCTTCCCGGGGTAGGTAGATATATTCCACCTTCTGAAATTGTTTCTCTAGAACCCTTACTCGCGCTTGGTAAGCCACGAGATTGGCGTTCCGAGTTTTCCATTTTTGGAGCGCTTGATTGATGACCAGTGACGAGTCACCGTGGACTCGGAGGTTTGTTACCCCTAAATCGGCGGCGGCTTGCAACCCGTGAATGCATGCTTCGTATTCGGCTGCGTTATTGGTCACGTCAAAGTCCAATTTGATGGATAAGGGGGTGTGCTCTCCTTGTGGTGAGATCAATAGAATTCCGACCCCAAACCCTCGGTAGTTAGATGCCCCATCGAAATACAAATCCCATGTTTTGGTGTCAGTATGGAATATGTCTTCATCAGGGAAGGCCCAAGTATCGGTGTGCCCTTCTACAGATATTGGGCTATCGGCGAGGAATTCTGCCACTATCCGGCCTTTGATGGCTTTCAATGGTACAAACATGAGGTCGAACTCAGCTAGCATTAAAGTCCATCTGGACATCCGGCCATTGAGGATGGGCTTCTCGAACAGGTACTTGATAGGATCCATTTTGGATAGTACATGTACCTCGTGACTGAGCATGTAATGTCGGAGCTTTTTAGTGGCCCAAACCAGAGCTAGGCACGTCTTTTCGAGCATTGTGTACTTGCATTCGTACTCAAGGAACTTTTTACTGATGTAGTAAATAGCCCGTTCTTCTTAATCAACTGTTTGGGCCAGCATAGCCCCCATGGCTGTCTCGGTCATTGTTATGTATAACGATAAAGGCAAACCGGGTTGAGGTGGCATTAATACCGGCGGTGCATACATGATCTCCTTGATTTTGTCAAGAGCCGCTTGACATTTATCGTCCCATAGTATCCGTTCTCCGATCTTCAGTTTTTTGAAAATGGGCTCACATACCATGGTTAACTTTGAAATAAACCGGCTGATATATTGGACTTTCCCAAGAAACCCTCTTATTTCTTTTTCGGTTTTGGGTGGCTGCATCTCGGTAATGGCTTTGATTTTAGCTGGGTCGACCTCGATGCCGCGTTGGCTAACGATATGGCCCAGTAATTTGCTCGATATTACCCCGAAACTGCATTTTTGAGGGTTTAGCCTCATGTTGTATTTGCGTAGTCGGGTGAAGAATTTTCTTAGGGCTGCAATGTTCCCACTTCGATCTTTGGACTTGACGATCATGTCATCCACATAGACCTCCACTTCTTTGTGCATCATATCATGTAGTAAAGTAGTGGCGGTCCGCTGATAAGTGGCCCCGGCGTTGATAAGCCCAAATGGCATAACAGTGTAACAGTAAGTACCCCAAGGTGTAATGAAGGTGGTCTTACTCATATCCTCTTCTGCCATTTTAATTTGATTGTATCCGGCATACCCGTCCATGAATGATAGAAGGGCATGATTGGCCGTGTTATCCACCAATATGTCGATGTGTGGTAACGAAAAATCGTCTTTTGGGCTGGCCTTGTTAAGGTCGCGAAAATCCACACATACCCGCACCTTGCCGTCCTTCTTGGGTACCGGCACGATGTTTGCAACCCAGTCTGGATATTCAGACAGTTGTATAAAGCCCGCTTTGAATTGCTTATCGACTTCTTCTTTGACTTTGAGGGACCATTCGGGCCTCATTCTTCTGAGTTTCTGTTTTACCGGTTTGCACCCATCTTTGATGGGTATTCGGTGTTCAGCTATTTCCCGATCTATGCTCGGCATGTCCTTGTAGGACCAAGCAAAAACATCTTTGAATTCCTGGAGGAGGTCTGTGAATTGTTTTCTCTCCTCTGGATCTAAGGATAGGCCCAACTTGAGCATCTGGGGCTCTAAAGTGGTTCCCACATTGATGGACTCGGTTTCTTCGATTACCGGATCTCGGGACTCCCTTTGTTCGAGCTGCTCGATCAGATGCGGAGGCCGAGGTACCTGTTCGTCGGGTTTCTCAATGTCATTGCATATAAAATCTTTGAAATTGAGAGAATTTTGGAAATAAGACAAGTCGTAAGCAGAACGGTTTTCGTTATTATTATTAATGGTAAATTTTGAGAAAAGCTCGAATAGAGCGGCCATCTGCTCGTTGGTCAGTGGCGGGATAGGGAGAGGTCTTGGGACAGGCCCCGAGACCTTAGTGGATAAGGGAAGAGGGGTTACAGACTCAACTCTAGCACCAGACCCTCTAGACTCGGACTTAGACTCCGACTCTGACTCTGACTCTGACTCAGACTCGGTATCTGGTATGTCTCCCTTGCCGGTGGTCAGCTTGTAGGTCCATCCTTGGTCGTTGGTCCACTTGATGGTTTTCCTCCAGGCCTTTTTCCCGGTGTCTGTACTGACTTCGGTGATTAGCTTGGTGGGGTCAAACCGATCGCTGCGGAGGATCAGATTGACCAAGTCATCTTTTGGAGCGGGGACGGCCTTGTCTTCTCCAAATAGAAGCCCCAGCACGGGCTCAGAGTTGTTTTCCCCTTCCTTGGACTCAGCTTCAAAAAGGGTGAATATATCATTGGGGATGAAATTGCATTCCAGAGACTTTTTGGTCTTGGGATATGTGATGGTGGCTTGGTAGAGGCCCACTTGAATAGCTCCGAAAACTGGAGTGACGAAGTAGTCAGTTAACTTCGTGCTATAAGGGCCTATGTAAGTACCCTTGAGAATGTTGGTGGCTTTGTGAATACTGGCCCGGACCACGTTTTCCGGGGTTATAGCATACCCCAATCCGAACTGTGATTCGCCATCGTTCAGGACCTCGATAATCTTCCCAGCTGGAAGATTTGGCCTCGAAGTAGCTCCCGGTAGATAGCCCAAGTTTTGTAGCATCGTGTCGATGCTAGTTGTGAAGTACGGCCTGAAGAGATATTCTTCTTCAATCATGCCCACGAAGTCAAGTCCTCGTGGGTCGGCCCGGCCCGTAGCATTACAGCTTGCTACGGTGATAGGGGTGGCTTCTAATGTGACGACACCATCTCGAAGTGGCATCTTGACCTTCCTATGTAAGGTAGAGGACACGGCTTTGACTGCGAGGATCCAAGGCCTTCCGACTAGCAAGTTGAAGGATGAGGTGACATCAATCACCTGGAACTCCAGCTCTTTTTCGATTGGGCCCGTTATGATTGTCAATTTAACGGCCCCGGCCACCGGTTTTGGGCTTCCGTCGAAAGCCTGAATAGTTTGTGCTGTCGGGAGACAGTCGGCATATGTGATGCCGAGGGCCTTAGTGGTCCTTAGGAGAAGGAAATTTACGGCAGATCCATCGTCGATAAGCGTCATCGGGAGGTATTTACCTCGGCAGATGACCGTGATGTACAGGGCCAGATTATGATTGGGCCCAAATGGTGGTAGGTCGGACTCAGAGAAGGTTATGAGCGGGCCTTCATTTGGACTTGCCCTTGAGATAGGGCATGATAGTGACTACCATTTCAGTGGGGGTAACCTGTGAGTCAACCTTGATTTCATCGAGAGCCTTAGTCAGTGCTTCCCGATGAGCTTGCGAGCTAACCAGTAGTTGCCATATGGTTAAGTCAGCTCGAACCCTCTTCAATTGTTGGACCAAGGCGGTGTCGTTGCTTGGTTCTTCGAAGGTAGGATCCGTCCTGGTAGGTTCAGTGACGGTTGTTGGAGTAGAGCGTCCTGCTGCGGCGAGGTGGTTGGTGGCTAAGGCTTTGGATTTAGCCTTTCGGACCTCTTCAAGGGTGACGGGGACAGCTTCCCCTTTGGCTAGGTAAACGTCATCCTCGTCGTCGAACCATATCCCATTGATTTGTGGGACATAAGGGGAAATAAGGTGTGAACAGTCGATTACCTCACCGGTGAATATTGCATGGGCACTGAACGGGTTTTCTTTGTTGCTCGGCTTGTCTCCGGGCAACGGGATCTTCCCGCTCTCGATCAGGTCCTGGATCAGATGCTTCAGTCTCTAGCATTTTTCAGTATCATGCCCGTTACCCCGATGATACTGGCAGTAGGCTTGAGCGTTATAACTTTTGGGCCTCTTCTCTACTGGAGGTTCGGGAGTTGGGCCTATCGGTTGGATCAGGCCCTTTGAAGATAAACTTTGTAAGGCATAAGCATAGGTAGTCCCTATATTTGTGAATACCCGATTTGGTGTATTCTTTTTGGATGAGGTGTCAAGCAGATTTACCTCGTCGAAGATGCTGCGAGTTGCAGCTGCAGGTGTGGGCTTGCTCGTGGATGAGCTTGCCCCTTGATAGCCTTTGGTAGAGGCCTTAGTCAGGCTCTCTAACCGTAAGTCGTCCTCGATCCTTGTACCCATTTCAGTAAGGGTAGCAAAATTAGGGATAACAGCATACCGGAGATGGACCCGGTAGGAAGGGAGAAGGTTTTTGACGAACGCCTCCACTAGCACTTTCTCGCTGGGCTTATCGACCAGCTTCACGCTCTCGGCCCGCCATCTTTGTAGATATTTGGTGAACCCTTCTTTGGGTTCCTGGGCCATCACTTTCAGAGTACGCATTGTAGTCTGGATCTCGGTATTATCAACATAATTTCGAGCAAATTCAGTTGCCACATCATCCCAAGTTTTATATTTCTTGGAATCAAGCCTGTAGTACCAGGCCTTGGGATGATTCTCCAGGGAGGAAGGGAATAAGTGAGTAAACATGGTGGACTTCACCCCCTTTACCGCCATGAAATCTTTGAAAGCCCGGATGTGGTGGACCGGGTCTTCGGTACCCTCAAACATTGGAATTCTCGTAAGGTTGAGGTTAGCGGGTAGCGCGTCATTCAAAGGTGAATAGGAACGAGCAATTTCGGTGTGGATCGAGTTGCTCGTTGACAGGTGAACTTGTTCCTCGAGCCTGCGAACAGCGCTGACTAGTTCAGCTATGGGCCCAGTGGGCTCAGATCCAGGAGGAGGAATTCCCTTCTCCATTGCGCCCACACGAGTGGCAAGTGCCGTTTGATCAGTTTGGATGGCAGTCAATTGGGCTTCGATCTTCTCTAGGGCATCCTTCAATGCGTCCATTTTGCGTTGATATCTGGTTTCGGGTGGCCTGTCTGTAAGAACACCGCGTAATCAGAAACTAGCCCGAATCCCGGAATAGAAAGTACATCTCGAACAAGACTAAAAAGAGAAATGACTCGGAAAAGACACCTAGACGGGTGACCTATGAAAAGTGGGCCTTCCTTAGGCATCAGCAGGTGGGCCGAGTCCTGTTCGAAGGAAGGTTCACGTGAGACATCCCCAGACTTTTAGACTCGATTGTGTAGACGGGCCCTCCTTTGTAGGAGTATGTCCTACGTAGGTGGGCCTTGCCTTAGTCTAATAAGGCGGACTGGGATAGGGAAGAAACTCGCGATGTAGGATCGACGGAGTTTCGACGCTAAAGACCTTGACGACTCAAGACACGACCCGACACTGCTAAATACGGGAAGTCCTAAGAAGAGGAAGGTTTTGAAAATGGATTGTTTTTGAAAAAAGTCCGAGAAAACTCGGTGGAGGACCCAATTTTCGAAAAGAACGAAAAAAGGCTTTGGGCCACGGGTTTTGAAAGTTCGAAGATGTTTTTGAGTTTTGAAATGGGCAGAATACCGGCTAAAAATAGGCTATTTTGAGTAAAATCATAAGTCCTAAATTCGGTATGTGTCTCGGGTTTTGAAATTGAATATCTTGAAAAAGATGCAACTTTTGAAAGATTGACGGTTTTGAAAACGACACGGAAACCATGTAGCATGTAGTCAGGCAAGCATTATAACGACGCCTTGTATGCTTTACACTAAGTCTCGGTCGGTCTATAGAAGGTCTATACCAGTGTACATAGTCTAGACGTTGATCGGGACGGACTTTCTAAGTCGACTTGAGCTTAGAACATGCCGCGAAACCCACTCGAATCGACTATGGACACCTTTTCACATATCCATATTAGAGTACATCAATGGTATAGTGGGACGTCGGTCGCGAGTACCGGCCCGGGAAAATATGGGTTATGCATGAACCGTAAAACTAAAACGCGTATTGTACTAGTCAAACGATTTCTATTCGAGTCTCACCATGAGGATGCCGATGGTAAGTCACGCATCAGTTCCAGCGGAGTCGCCAAATTGTGGACATGACATAGGTCCACCCCGACGCGGCCACGCGCGGGTTTGGGGAGGCGAATGAATCTCCATATGAGAATGGATCGAATTGAAATTTAAATCTATGTGGAGTCCTCACCGAACTTTGTGGGAGTTCGGGCCCGTTCGAACCCACTCTATGTCGTAGTGGTCCGTGTACAAAATACGGCCCATTTCCGATGTCAGAGTTTATTGGGCTCGTCCCTTTGCATTTGATACCGATACCAACATTATCGGATATCGTGTATTGAATGACTCCCGTGTGCCAACGGTTTCGGGCATCCGGAAACCGAGGTTCTGAGTAAGGGGTGAGGGTACATGTTGGGAAGCCCACTAAGGACACCCAACCCCGCCCGCACATTGGGGGCCTCTACTAAGATATCGAAAAACTTTCCAATACGCGCGTTAGTTAAACGGTGAAAATGCTTATGCAAACATTGTTTTCCCTAAGCATGTGAGAAATCGAAAGGGTTTCCATGTCGATTTAATGCAACTAAAATCTTAACGTCAAAGTTGAATTTTAGGATGTGGATTCATTTTAGTACAATAAAATAAACAACCAAAATTGACAAGAGAAACAACAAACGCGTTAGTAATGATATAACGGTTTACGAATTATGGAAAGATGTAAATATGCTAATGCATGGTTTTTGAAAAGGTGATGTTCCACGTGATTAATTAGACATGTGCTAACTTAAGTCACGAAAAACGATTAACGAGACTCGAATGCGATTGTAGGACTCACGGTCTTGTCGTGACAAGGGGCCACTCGACCGAGTTATTGAGGGACTCGACCGAGTGGACCTCTGAAAAGCGTTCTGTCCAGATTTTGGGACCCTACTCGATCGAGTTATTCACCAACTCGACCGAGTACGTTGCCACTCGACCGAGTCACTGTGAGAATCGACCGAGTGGAGGTCAAAAAGACATTCTGTTTCGGTTTTTATGATGTCACTCGATCGAGTGGCATAGGCACTCGGTCGAGTGGCACTGTACGAACCAGGTTCGTTTGCAATTTATTGTTGATTTCGAAATTGCTTTTGATTTTTGATAATTCGATGAGTTTGCCGAATCGGATATAAATATTATGGAATTTATACTCGATTCTAAATTTGAATGCTCGTTGTATCCCTTATTCGATTATTGAATCGATATGAGATAGTTAGAGCGAGATTAAAAAAATCATTGTAAGTCGTTTTAAATTAACTATCGCGATATAAATGGATTTCCTCCGCGTTTAATCATGTCGTAATTCTAACGAATTGTATGAAAATTACTTTAGCATCAATAGAAATCGCATTAATTAATCTATTTGACTAGATCGTTTAGATTCAACATCCAATTACGGAATTGGTATCGAATCTAATAGATCGACGGTTGAATTAAATGACTTGATTCCCTCGGCTTCTCCGACATCGAAATAAATCCTTAGGGATCGTGTGATGTCGGATCCACGTCAACGGGTTTCGGCCCTTATAGAAAAAAAAACTTGTTTTGAAAATAGTTTGAAATTGATGCAAATATGCGATTGAATGATGATGAAAACAAAAATAACGAATTATTATTTAAGTTGACTTGTTTCAATAATCAAGTAATTGGGGTGTCGGAATAAGCGACCGGCAACGCTGTGTGCGGTACACTTGTATATTCGGGTTTCCTTATTCCGACATCCCTCATACTCGACACAAATCGACAAGTATTTTAGTATCTTTGAGTACTAACGATATTAACGATATTATGATGCGATAAAATAAAGAAGAACGAGATAACGATGACGATATGGACGACGCGACGCGAGAAAAGGAAAAGGAGGAAAGGGAAGAACGGGAATTGGCACCCTCAACCTACATGTTTCTTATGCTCGGTATGGACTCGTAGCGACGGCTTGCGCGGGAGTTTCGAGTACGTAGGCTAAGTTGTGGTGGTAAGGTTTCGATTCCTAAAGCTAGGTTTAGGATTTGAGTGTTGTAGAATTAGAGTTGAATTAGGGTAGAATTAATTGTCAAAACGATGATTGAAAGGTTGTGCTTGGGGGTGTTTATATAGGCTAAGCCTAGGACCCCGGTTAGGGTTACTCGACCGAGTAACCAGCTAACTCGGTCGAGTGGCCCGGTGTGTCTGCAGTCGGGCCTGAAACAGGCCCACTCGATCGAGTGGATGGAGCACTCGATCGAGGGATGGCTGTGTCGCGCGGGTCTCTTGTTTTGGACCGTGACCTTGGATATTCGATGGGTTTTGTGTTTGAATTGGACTTTTGATGTTTGAATGGCTGTTTTTGTGTGTCTCGGAAACGACTTTGACCGGGGTTGACCCAATCGCTAAAAGTCGGTTTTATTTCTGGTGTCGGTTTTGACCCAAATTAGTCTTGTTTGACTCGGAACGATCCGCTGGGCCTGGATTTGAGGTTAATTTTGTGAGATTTGTACTCCGTAAGTGCGTTAGCCAGCAACTAATGGTTTTGAGCCCATATCCGAGCGCGTAGAAACACGTTAGCGTCTGATCATCATCGGGTGTTTTTTGGAAACTACCATAGACACCTGGCAGTCAAAATGTGGGTGTCTACAGTTTCGGACATCCAGAAACCATGGTTCTGAGTAAGGGGTGAGGGTACGTGTTGGGAAGCCCACAAAGGACACCCAACCCCGCCCGCTCTTAGCGGTCTCTACTTAGATATCGTTCATTTTCGAGTACGCGCGTTAGTTTGACGATTGAATGTTATGCAAACAATGCTTTTTAACTAAACATGTGAATTATGTTTAACTATGTCGTTTAATGTATCTAAATTAACGTCGAAGTTATTTAGCATGCGAGGTTCGTTTATGAAAGCGATAAATGCAAACAATGGAAATAAAAAAATTACAGATACGCAGGCGGAATACAACCCGGAAATACAATACCACAAACAAAAAATAATATAAAACAAACGCGACAATAACGGAACTAAAAATAGATTAGACGATATGACGCGGTGTAATGCATGGTTTTGAAAGGAGTGAATCATGTGATGGACTTAACACGTGATGACCGAAGTCGTTAAAAAAGATTTATCGAGGCTTGAAATATGTTGAAGGTTCACGGTTTCGACGTGACATAGGCCACTTGATCGAGTCATGGGGAGGACTCGATCAAGTGCCCTACTTAAAAACCTCTTGCCACGTTTTTCGGGTGCCACTCGATCGAGTGGGCTATGGCACTCGATCGAGTGCCCCCTGTACGAGCTACGACTCATTTTTGGAAGGTGATGGATCCGAGTTTATTGCTTTGAAAATCCGTGACTAACCAAGCCGTGTACAAATATGGTATAATTTATACTCGACTCAGTTTTCGATACTCACAATGCATATTTTATTATTACGAGACCGGTATCGGGAATTGATAAAAAAAGGTTATGAAATAGTTTTGAATTTGATTAGGACGAAATAAATTCCCTCCGCGTCACGATGTCGTAATCAATCCTTGCGGATCGTGTGACTATCGATTTTGCGTCAACGGGTTTCGCACAAACCTCCTTAAAAAAGGGGAATCGAATATATTTAATGACGAATGTCCGCGATCGCATCACGCCCTTGAGTGTTTAGGGCACGCTCCTCGAGAGGGCGCCACCACTGCTACAACTCGTAAAGAGATTAGAAGGATCTTAAACGGGATTTGCCTTTAAACGTATTCGACTCGAAATCGTTTTATATTTTTATGTATGTGCGATGTTTTAATAGTGACGATAAATAAAAATAATAACGATATTAGAAACGAAATAAAATAAATAAATAAATAAATAAATAAGAGGAAAAAAAATGAAGAGAAGAGAGGGAAGAAAGGGAGAAGTTGGGATTGAATTTACACCCTCAACCTACATGCTTAAATATCTCAGAAACAGACTCGTAGTAGCGGCAAAGGCGCGGGAGTGTCGAGAATGTAGGATGAGTTATGGTGTGAATGGTTAGGGAGAGGTTGCTCTCGGGTCTTTGACGAGTTTTGATCTCGGGGTTTGCTAGTGTTGTTTTGTAGGTTGGATGTTGATTAGGGTTGCCTAGGGTTGTACAAAGTTGTGTTGTAAAATGTCAATTGAAGGTGCAAAGGGGGTGTATTTATAGGAAAAGCCAAACTCCCCGACCTAGGGTTACTCGATCGAGTAGCCCCAATGGACTCAATCGAGTGGCCCAATAAACTAAAACAGCGGGCCTTTTGAAGGCTCACTCGACCGAGTGGGCTGGCACTCGATCGAGTGGGTGAGCATGGTCGAGATATTTTGAGGTTTTTTACTTCAAGTTGAACTCTTGAAGCATGTGTGGCTGTTTTTGTCTCGGAAACAACTTTGACCGGGGTTTGACTCGGTCGCTAAAAGACGGTTTTATTTTCGATATCGGTTTTGACCCAAATTAGTCTTATTTGACTAGAAACGACCCACTAGGCCTGAATTTGAGGTCTGTTTTGTGAGATTTGCACTCCGTTAAAAGCCCATGCCGGATACTATTGATTCCGAGTCCGTATTCGAGCGTATTAAGTCACGTTTACGTCCGATCATCATCGGATGTTTTTGTTGAAAGTTGCTATAGACACTAGTAGGCAAAATGCGGATGTCTAAAGAATGACTCTATTACAAACAAGAATATGTATCACAGTAAATCCGTAACATGTTTTTTTTTATAGGTATATCCGTCACAAGTTTGCAATGGATCAAATATTATCCATGTGGATAGATAAGACAAAAACATATCCTCATTTCCTAAATATTTCGTTTTTATTTTATCTACCATATATGAATAGTATTTAACCAGTCACGATTCGCGATCTTTCAACAAATATGTTCCTTATAAGTAAAAACTAGTGTAGTGGCCCGTGAAAATTCACGGGTTGTTACGTTTTTTTTTTTGTGTTTGTGTAAGTCTCTCTACGGTATTTGGAAAATTTATTTCACTTTCATGTCGTGTTGTTGTTTTCACTTTCACGATGAATACAAAGTTACTATCGTTCAAATTCGTTGATCGGCTATATCTGATATTAATCAATTTTTAAATATTATTACCCAATTATTAACTTAAAAAAGCTTACCGTGTGTGATGTTGCGCTTTTTTATTTAGTGGACGACATTTTAACGGATGTTGATAAACAATATACTAATAAAAAAACTGAATACTGAAATTTGGATATAAACAATATACATAAAGTTTATTAATCAGAACACAATCACAATATTACTACTTTGTGCAGAAATTTGTGCAGTACAATAAACGGAATGTTGATACAGAAATGTAAAGTATAATAACGTAAGCAATATAGTAATATACAATAAAAAATAGAATGCTGAAAATTTGGTATAAACAATATACAGAAAGATACGCTATATTTACGCAGTATATAAATTTGTTGAATAAGACAGTATACAGAATATACAAATTCTGCATTAATATTCGTACTTTTACAAATTTTGCAATTTTATGTGGGGATTGCAGTGTTATTCAGACTTATATTAATTTGTACAATATACAGAAATTTGTTTAAAATAAAAAAATTTGTGTACAGAAATTTGTATACAGAAATATATACAAACAAACCGAATGCTTATACAGTATATAAACAGTATACAGTAATAGTTTTAGATACAGAAAATACCTTTGAATCAATAAGCAGCAACTCAATGACATCAATCTTTGTTTTGTCATTGAATTCAGGCCTCTGTCATCTATATATGACCCTTACATCTAAATTTGTTAGTCTGACGCCTTGACAAAGTGTAGATATGGTAGGATTAATGTTTGCAGACATTGTTTATGCCGTGTAGGCAGTGTCAAAGGTTTTTAATAGTTTAGGTTTTTGTATTAGATTAGGATTATAAAATTGTATTAGGTTTTTAGGTGATTGATTAGGTAATAGGTGTATTAGGGTAAAATATATTGTTACCGAAATTAATTGATTTACTATTTGCTAATTATGTGCATGGATTGATTGAGGCTCGGATTTGTGAAGGCCAGCCTTTTGATTCAAATGAACGAGTTGCCAAAATAAGCTTGAACTCACCACAGGTGAGTATTTTCGGAATGGTGAATTTTTAACTGTGCCACGTCATTGGCAGCGGTGTCTGTTTTAATATATAATAAAGGAAATAAAGGATTTGTTAATCCGTAAATGTAAAGTTAGCGTTGGATGATACAGGACATAGATGAGTAGAGTAATACGGTAAGAAATGAAAAAGGTAAGATAAAATGAAAAAGAGATGAGTAGATTAATATGGTACTCCCTCCCCTTCACTAAGATGTTCCACTTTCCTTCTTAGTACATGTTGTGTGGTTCATATTATTTGTGACCCCACTTTCTTTTTTCTACTTTTATTTTTCTTCACACATTTTACCTTTCTTGGTTTCTTCCCAAAAGTAAAGTGGAAGAAGATAGAGAAGGGGAGGGAGTACGTAAGAAATAAAAAAGGTAAGATAAAATGAAAAAGTAGGTGAGGTGTGAGGAGGTGGGGCGAACGTGGCAAGGGGATAAATGAGGTAAACACAATCCATTCCCCAAAAATCTCATCTACCCTCTCCAATCCCATCTCTTCCCCCCAAATATCGTGAATGGATCATTGCTAATGCTGACGATGTGAAGACAAATAAACGACCGTCAACCCCTTCTTCCTCATTCGTCCCTCTTCCAGTCTTCGTTAAAATGCACGATACTGACGACCGTTAACACTCCCTGACTACCACAAATTCTTGTATGAGATAGCTCACGATAAATTAAGTGTGAGACCTTTTACATGTAATTTTTAATAATATTATTTTATTCTCTATTACTCCGTAATATATTTCACAATAAGTTATCATAAGACAATCTCATAAGAATTTTATAATGTTGATCCATGTAAATAATAGTAGCTCCATAGTACCAAATGCAAGTGATAGGAAATTTAAGAAATGTTCATCATAATTATTTAGATTATAATACCAATGTTACTTTTGATTGTAACTCGACAAGTAATGATTACGGAGTATTCCCTCCGTTCAAATTCAAAGGGTACGCTCTCTTTTGGACACTACACTATTCACAACTCAAGAGAATTTTTAATAATCTTGACAATCGGTAAGAAAAAATATAGTCAGGTGAGATTTTGTTTGATTCGTCTTTATGAATAGAGTAAAAATATTGATTTTTTATAATTTTTGTTAACATAAAACGAAATATATTAATAGTCTAAAACGTGCCTCGACAAGTGTGAAAAAACAAACCTAACCTTTGGATTTGAACAGAGGAAGTATTTGTTTATCATTTATAGTTTTGTAGGATTTTTAGGAATAAAATCAATTTAATAAAATGGTACTTATATATATTTAGAAAATGAAATAGTTATCCATAATTAAGCTAACGATTTTGATCAACTCCTCAATTACAACTGCAAGTGCATGCATGTGGTAAATTGGTCACTCGGATCAAAGTATGAGTTGGGTTCAGTCATTGCGATTTGTCCTACATTATTTTTGAGGATATAGTATCATCCGGATTATATGGGGTTATTTGGGGACTACTTTTTACCGTCGACGCTTTACTTCTTACCGTCGGCGTTAATTACGTAAAATGACGACTTTACCCTTAATATTTATTCTCGAAATAATATTACTTTAACATTTTATAGATTATCGATTTATTAAAACTCGATAATAAAACCGTCTTTTTCGATTATCGTAATAAACCAAAACCGACTCCGTATATAATTAATATATGGAATTACGTAAAATGATAAGTTCTCCTTTGCAATTAATTCTTGAAATATTATCACATTTACATTTTATAAAGTATCGGTTTATTAGAACTCGATAATAAAACCGTTTTCTCGATTATTGCTACACCTCTGATTTTAAACCTTTAATTAGATTAATTAACGACTTAATACAATTTAATAAACGTAATTAACAAATACGAGTAATACGCAAATTAAATCCTAATTAATCTACGACAATCAAGATTTATTATACAAATCGATGCAAATTAAAAGAAAAAAATCCGGAAATGGGTCGGGTCGAAATAAAAGAAAAAAATCGATGCAAAGTATAAGGTGGTGAAATTGGTTACAGAAACAACCTTTCATTCAAACAAAATGAAATCAACAAGATTCGAACCCCTGACCTACCAACTGACAGTCAAATGACCAAACCACTGGACCAACACCAACATACTAATATTTCAAATGGTTGAAAACTACTTGTTTCGAAAAAAAAATCCGGGAAAATGAACTTAGTCGAAAAAATTCGTCGACTCGAGGATGGGGGAGTCGACGAATTTTCTCGACTTACCGATGGGGGAGTCGAAAAAATTCGTCGACTCACCCATCGGCAAGTCGAAAAAATTCGTCGACTCCCCCATCCTCGAGTCGACGAATTTTTTCGACTAAGTTCATTTTTCCAGATTTTTTTTTTTGCGAAACAAGTAGTTTTCAACCGTTAGAAATATCAGTATGTTGGTGTTGGTCCAGTGGTTTGGTCATTTGACTCTCAGTCGGTAGGTCAGAGGTAATTAAGGTGTAAACATGAGGATTCGAACCCGGGTCACTTGAATAAAAGAGTATCCCTGTAACCAACTTCACCACCTTATATTTCACGTTTCATACCAAACTTTCAAGTATTATAGAGAAAAAAATACGACCCTTGGGTGGGTCGAAAAACCCACTCGACCCGACCCATTTCCGGATTTTTTTTATTTGCATCCATCTGTATAATAAATCTTAATTGTCGACTTGTCGTAGATTAATTAGGATTTATTTTGCATATTACTCATATTTGGTAATTACGTTTATTAAATTGTATTAAGTCATTAATTAATCTAAATAACTGTTTAAAATCGGAGGCGTAACAATAATCGAAAAAACTGTTTTGTTATCGAGTTCTAATAAACCGATATAAAATGTAAATGTGATAATATTTCGAGAATTAATTGCAAAGGAGAAGTCGTCATTTTGCGTAATTAACTATATAGGAAGTCGGTTTTGGTTTATTACGATAATCGAAAAAGACGGTTTTGTTATCGAGTTCTAATAAACCGATATAAAATGTAAATGTGATAATATTTCAAGAATTAATTGCAAAGGAGAACTCGTCATTTTGTGTAATTAACTATATAGGAAGTCGGTTTTGGTTTATTACGATAATCGAAAAAGACGGTTTTGTTATCGAGTTTTAATAAATCGATAATCTATAAAATGTAAAAGTAATATTATTTTGAGAATAAATAGTAAGGGCAAAGTCGTCATTTGACGTAATTAATGCCGACGGTAAGAAGTAAAGCGCCGACGGTAAAAAGTAGTTGCGGGTTATTTTGGTATAATATCTTTCAATAAATTACAACAGGTCAAATATCATCTATATTGTCTGGATAAGACTAAATCAGAATATCTCGAGTACAACAAACAATTTGTTTTCATCAACCCATACAATTAAACCTGTCGAACGGGTCGGGCGGTCGAATTTCGGGTTCGGGTAAAATACGGGTCGGATGTATTTCGGGTTTGAAAAATACGAATTTTATACGGGTCGGGTTTATACAGGTTTCGGGTCAAATACGGGTTATTAATGCACTTTAAAAACATTAATTTTTTTTATCATAAATACAATTTTTTTCTTAATTTTCTTAATCATATGATTTAATATAAGATATTAGTGAGAATAAACTTGTTTTATTTAATATATTTTTTAATATACATTGATATTTTTATTTGTATAGGAGGTATGAATATATATGACGAACTTTGACTCGATTTATTGATTTTTTTTCTCTCATTATAATAATCATGTGATAAAAATATGATTATATATATAACACACATGCATGTCCCTCCGAGTTTCTAACATTATCTCATTTACTTTTGGGTGAAAAATAAGGAAGAGAAAATGAGTGGTTAAAATTAAAAAAGGAAGGAAAAAGAGAGGGAAATGGGTGGTTGAATGTGAATCACACATTTAGGACCTAAAGTAAAAAATGAGTAAAAGATCAAACTCAGTTCAAAAAAGAAAATGGGGCAATGTTAGAAACTCGGAGGGAGTTAAATGTTTTTGAAAAACTTTGGTGTATAATAGGAATATTTTTTTCATTTATCTATTTTCAGGTGGTTAACGGGTTCAGACGGGTTTTGACCCAATATATTCGAGTTATTATCGGGTTGGGTCACTTTCAGGTTCCGATCATTTTCGGACGGGTTTTTTCGGTTTTTTTTTTTCAGATGGTTTCGAGTCGGGTCAGTTTTTGACAGGTCTATGGACAACTCATATTTGAATGATGACAAACAAAAATGTGGGTATAATTTAAAGTTATAACGATGACAAACAGTTAGTCTTGCAGTATTGCTTATGATAGAATTATCTATGGTATCGTTATAACAAGTCAAATAATAATCATTTAGATAATTAAGAATAAAGTATTAGTATGACTCATGCATGTGATTTACTTTTATATTTTTCTACGTAAATGAACATTAATTAATTCATCACATTAATATAAGCGGATATGCCGTCACAAATAAAGCAGAGATGGAGAAGGATGGCACCAAATCGAAAGAAATCAAAGTGATTCGATGGAGGGTGGGGTGGGGGTGTATACTGTATAGAGAATAAAATAAAGAAATAATAGGAGGAGTACGTTAAAAGTGTACGGGGCACGGGGTAGTTGTGACTTGTGAACCGAGGCATCCACCACCTTGCACACTCTTTTGATCCCTTTTCAAGTCTATATAAAGTGGAGTTGAGTATGCACATTCCTTAACAATTTAACATTATCTATCTATCATTCTCTATCCACCACCGTATCCTACATTTCGTACACCACCTCCCTCTCTCTCTCTCTCTCTCTCTCTCCTCAAAAACAAAAGGACTATCTGTCTGTCTGTATGGCCGTCAATTCTAGTACATCCCGCAAAATCGCTGGCTTCGGGAAGCGATTCGTCGCTCATATCTCCTCCTCTTCCTCTTCCTCTTCTCCATCGCCGTCTCTAGCTGCTGCCCTTCTCCCTAGGTATTATATCACTCTTCTGTCATCTCATCTCTATGCTGCACACAAGCACGTACAGTACAAACCATCTTTTTTCACTGGGTTCCAAACATTTCGGAGCCGATTACCCGGGTTGGGTTGGGTTGGGTCGGCTCCTCAGTTTTTGGAACCCCATTTTCTGACTTAAACTATATTTAATGCTACAACTACAACTTATTACAGTATAATTTACGATTGTGATTGCTCACTCTAATATTAGCTACATCGTCATAATCTCTCTCTCTCTCTATATATATATATGATTTCCAATAACTAGATTCTCTAAAAAAGAAAGAGAGATTAGTCTCTGACGCCTAGATCATCTGCATCGTCATGTTTAATTATTCTGTAATTTGTGATATATAAATATCTACTCGTATTTAATAAATGAATTTTTGTTTTGTCTGTTGGTGGCATCCCTCCACAACATAGGAAGGGAGATTCGAACCGGACCTATTGTGATAAGAATTGGTTAAGACATTTTGGGTTAATAGATGGATTATGAATATTAAATTGAAGTTAATTGAGTGTAGGGAGTAATTATCTAGATTGAATAAATATAGGCATCCGATGGTGGAGTAGTTGGTAGATGATATATTGATATAGGTAGATGAGGCACAAGTAAGTTGTTGGTAATGGTAATGATGGGTAAATAAGGAGTAGCGTCTATTCATTCACCTTTCTCTATTTATTCACTCCGATTCCTAGAGATTTATTTCTACCTCTCTCTTTCATCCCCATATATATCTATCTCATTTGTTTCTTACTCCTTTTTAGATACCTCTCCAAGTCTCAATCATATGTTTCTCCGGCCTTCATCTCCTTTTTTTACCACTAAAATTTACTCACAAAATACTATTCATTTACTGCCTCTGCCTCTGCCAGATTATATACTCTATTTGATTCCACTCTCCACCCTAAATTAATCCCATCTAAACTACGGTTCAGAAAATTTACAGCAAAACTCGAAATCTTTGTGATAAAGTTCAAAATCTTAAAACCAGTTGTACAAAATGAATATACTACTTGTGTGCAACTCGAGTAGTCTGATAAGGCCGGGTTACGTTGTCTGTATCTGATATGCGTAGCTTTCTGATGGATGAGTGACAAAGGCTCACAAGTCACAACTGCTATAGATGTCGTCTTTAATAGCTTGCCTGCATATCTAACACGCACATGCTGGTCCATGATCAAAATCAATTCATTATTGTAGGCCATCTTGCATCATCTTCATTTTCTTTTTCTCTTTTATTTATGTCACGTGGAGCGATTAACTTTCTTGCCCGAACATATATCTTTGTGCTAAGATGCTTCATCATGGTGGACCGGTGGTGGTTACCCAAACTACCCATCTCTTGCCTATACACGTTCTACCCTATGCTTATTACTTTGATAGTTAAACCATGAATGAATAATTTTACCACCTACTTAATCAACATTCATAACTATGGTCGTGTGCATTTTTGGTTATTGTACTAACATCCAAAAAAATGTGAATAGTAGTCTGATTTTGTACAATCAGTGATCACTCATTTGTGTTGGACTTGAATTGGGCGTTTTAAGTCGTGTGTGGTAAAACTTGATTCCTGATGATGAAGATTGTTGGATGAAAATGTGCAGGAGGTCTCAACACACTTCGGTGTATGACAAGAACGTGGAAGATCATGTGCGCCCAGTGGTGGTGCCTGATGATATAATCCAGCTACAATCGGACAAGTACTGGGCTCCTAATCCTCACACTGGTATTTTTGGTCCTGATTCAGAGAAGTACCCTGGTGCAGGTGCAGGTGCTGGTGGCGAGCGTGGGTTCTACACCTCTTCTGGCAACGGTGGAACTGAGTCTGTGCTGGAGCAGAAGGCGTTTTTCCGTCCTCAAGAGGATCTGGAGAAACCCGAGCAGGCCTACTAATCCCCTCTGTTTTTAACTCTAAAGCCGCCCCATCCACTAGAGGCAGGCTCCTATCATCAGTAGTATGTAGTAGTTAATGTTCTGGCAAGAATCTTGCTCTGTAATAACTGTTCCGTAAAGCTGCTGTGTTTAACACTAGCGCTTTTGGGTGGCTGGCTATATAATTGGAAAAGACGAGGCTCTGTGTAATATGCTCTAGCTACTGTATCATGGTTGTGGATTTGGTATGTTGTATCCTGAAACCTGTGTTTTCTCTTGTATAATATCAGAGCACTCTGTTATGGTTGTATGCATGTTTGGAGTCCATCACCCAAGAATCCAGGAGGACATAGATGTCGACTAGCTCAAGTGGCTTTCATCGAGACAATAACAAATTATACTCCCTGAATTCGGAGGATCGAAAAGATGTAAAGTAGAGTAGAACAAAACGTTGCACTCAAGTAGAGAGATGGTGGAACCCAAAAAGTGAAAGGGGGACATTAATGTCCGACCGATGATTGAAACTTGAAAGTTGGTTTTTTCAGTATTGATGCTCAACTGGAACCAACAAAATGGGTCTCACACCGGACAAATCAATCAGCCAAATGCATACGAGTATTAGATGATGATGTGATGCCACAACCACCATTTTTCGGAATTGAATTGAATTGGGACACAACGCCTAATTGAGTTTCATGTTCTACCATTTCTCCAAGTAAATCTATAATCCAAATTAATATAGCTAAGTAACCTACACATTTTCTTCATCTTTCAAGTCATAACAGGAAAATATCATTTTCAAACTACGTAAGGATAGATCAATTAAATCCAATTTCATGGTCCACCAGTCCACCATCTTACCTTGTACCCGATGTCATCTTCTCTGTACAACATGAATTTGTATATTACGGAGTATGTTGCTTTCCATGGAGGTTACTCTGTCATTCCGTCATTGGATTATTTTATTATTAGCTCTATTTGGTAATCCTAACTCTGCAAGGATTGGAAAAAAATGGATACTTTCTATATCCAAACCTATAAAGTCTAGGCATTGTTACAAAGTAAAATCACATCCTAACATGGATTGTAAAACTTCAATTTGCCACCGAGGTGGGAAAATAGGATTATACACCTGGTTGTACAGAAGCATTGTACAAGCGGGACACAGTTTTTGTGTATATTTATTGAGCTTATAAAAGTTTCTGAGTTGAGTTGTAAGTTTTTGAGCTTAAATATTTATATGATCTAAAGCGACAACTTTACACTAAAGTTCAGAAAGTTTACAGCAAAACTCGAAATTTTTGTGATAAAGCTCAAAATCTTAAAACCAGTTGTACATAGAGCTAGGTACAACTGGTTGTATAATCCTCTGATTGAGATGGGTGACAATATTAATCACAACGATTTAAGGTAGATACATACCTACCGTATCACCTTAATTAATACGGAGTACTATGTATATCAAAAATTGATAGTTACACCCACATACGGATGTAAACAAGCCGAATTGAACTTGAGTTCGAGTGTGATCTGGCTCGGCTCATCGTTATGAACTTGAGCTCGGGCTTACGTTGAAACTTGTCGTTTTTTCTACCTCAACAAGGACATCCTTGACAACTTCCTTAGGATAAACATGGGAACAATCCATCGGTGAGTTTAATGCTCACTCTTAACATTCGATAAAGGTCCAAGATCTAGTGTTTGGTACTCCATATAGCATGGGGCATGACTCCATGAGTTTAGCTACCTACACAAAAATAGTGCGTAAACCGTGCAGAAGTACATTAATTTAATCACAATTTTTTATTTGTGATGAGATTTTCTGTCATTTTAATATAATGGGTCGAATACTAACTGTTTGAGTAGAAACAGATGAGAAATCACCTTTGGATATAACAATGTTTTGTCCTTATTCACCTAAATGAGAAGCACCAAAAAAAATTTAAATGATTAATAGTACTTGACACGTTATATTTAAGGGAGTTTAGACTTTATAGTAGTAGTAGGTATATGGTAGAGTGGGAGGCCGCATGGCCAAATGACCATATTGGTAAAAAAAAATGGACTTCAATGACAGATTGGTAAAAAAAAAGGACTCTTATGACAAATTGGTAAAAAAAAGCCTACATTTAACCATTTAGACAAAAAAGAAAAGAAAAGGTTCTTACCATTAAAAAGACAAACCGAAACCCACTATATTAATCGGATTTGGGTCGAGTCAAGTCAAGTCGGTTCATATCGTCTTCGGGTTGTAACGGGTCAGCATCTCTTTCGAGACGAGTTCGATTCGGGTCGAGTCGATATTGGGTCGAGTCACTTCTGGTCATTGGTCTGGCGGGTCATTAATGTTGTCATTAATGGCTCACAGATGTCATGTTCATCATCTCCATGCACGGCGTTGCAACCTTATAACTTTTGTTGTTGTCGCTAGATCAATAGAAATTTCAAAATTGATCTATTCACAACATTTTGAAAAGTCGTCTTTTTGTAAGCATGGATTATGTAATGGTATCTGAACCAACAAATACTTTTTTTTGGATATCAGAATATTAGTTGGTTGATAATCTTCTAGTTGGGTGATAATATTCTACATTAGATGATGCTCATTTTTTTTGTTATTGTGCTCTAATTAATGACGGAAGAGTAATATTTAGGCTAGAGGTGACAAAATCGGAACCGCCCTGCTCGAAACCCGACCGTTAGAATTCGAAAATTTAGAACCCGCCTGACCCGACCCGCTTGTGACCCGAGACTTGATATAACCAGTTATTAATGATCGAAAATACCGAATCCAAACCCAATTTGACCCGCCAGACCAGAAGTGACTCGACCCAATATCGACTCGACCCGAATCGAACCCATCTCAAAAGAGATGCGGACCCGTTACAACCCAAAGACGATATGAACCGACTTGACTTGACTCGACCCAAATCCGATTAATATAGTGGGTTTTGGTTTGTCTTTTTAACTGTAAGAACATTTTCTTTTCTTTTTTGGCCTAAGTAGTTAAATGTAGGCTTTTTAATTTTTTACCAATTTGACGTGTCTTTTTTTTTTATCAATCCGTCATTGAAGTCCCTTTTTTTTAGCAATATACTCCCTCCGTTCCAATGAATTGTTTGCCTATTCCATATTGGGGCGTCTCAATGAATTGTTTGCCTTTCTATTTTAGGAATGTTTTTTATATGCAATTTGATCATTCTCATGAGTTTTGCTCTACATGTCACTCCCTCATTGGTTCCCTTAACCTTAATGCCAAAAAGAAAGACAAACAATTCATTGGGACGGAGGGAGTAGTCATTTGGCCGAGGCCGCATCAACTAATCCGTACCAACGATCTGCTGGCATTAAAAGAGGTCTGTATAACTAAACATATATAGTCGTACTACATGCAATTTAAAAATGTGGTATGGATAAGGTCGGTTCCATAGTTGATAGCAGTCAGAGTGAGTGAGTGAGTGAGGTGTTAGATTGTGGTTCATGGTTTGAATAGAATCAATCAATCCATATGGATATTCCGTATTCGATTATTCCCTCTGTTCACTTGTCAACACCCCGTCGCCCCCACACCAAAGCACGATTCGCTTCTTTTTAAAAAAATATGTATCTACTCCCTCCTCCGGTCCTCCCTCCCATTATTTTAGGACAAATCTATCTATACTAATTTATAATACAGAAACCGTACAATAGTTTTTTGGCGACAAAACGCATTTTCCAAATACATCACACTTTCCATAATAATCTATAATCTATATAATGAGTATAAATATCATAATAACTATTAATCTAATATTATATTAATCCTAATTTTCATATTAATGAAATATTTTTGTATATACCTTCTTAAAACGTCAAAAGTATAAGTTTAAAATAATTTGATGGTAATGTAATTTATTTAAACGTGTCAAAATATCTGAAAATAGAGTCGGAATAAACTTGCTGACAAAACAACTTATTATGCTATTGCGATTGATATTATTTCTATGCTAATAATCGAAGATAGATTAAGTGTATTATTATTCGTAAGTGTATTATTACCTACAACAATGAATACAACAATTATTACAGAACATTAACCTCAATATGTCACCCAAGTGTACAGCCAAAGCGACCCGAGTAAACATGTCATAGCAATTAATCCCGTAATTATAGCAAGCATACTATAGAAATCCTGTCAAAAACAAATTTCACGTCAAATATGCATATTAAAATATTTTAATCCCTAACTAAAACTCTCTCCCATTCATTGGTTTCCTACCATTTATTGAATAAAATATTTTAATAAAATGGTAGGATTCCAGTGACCGGGAGGTAGTAACAATTAATGCCTAATATAGTATAGATTATTATAATTATTACTCCGTATATGAAATATAAATCCCATAAACATGTCTATAATCAAATGGAACGGAGGGAGCAGCAATTAATATCATAATTATAGCAGTCATACTATAGAAATCCCGTAAAAATATAATACTTACATAATAGCACAAATCATTACCATATATTCATATATAAACATATCAACTAATCCATACTATATATCAATACCATAATCGTTTTACCAACATCAATACCATAATCACATGCCTAATATAGTACTTCCTTTGTTCAAGTCGAACATTCCCTTATTTCTTTTTTGGACGTTTAATTCCAAGCTTCTCATTTCCATTTTAGGTATCATTTTAATATTAAACAAATACTTTAAACCTTATATATTTACATAAATGGTACTGTCTACCATACATTTAATATTAAACAAATACTTAACTTTTACATATTTGTACCTTTAATATTGTACCGCAATTAATCTCATAATATATTTCGCAATCAAATATTTCATATTAGATGACAGTGAAAAACATCATACTTTTTTTTCGGCGTGAAAGAGGGACAAAGCTCCAGAATTTACTACTAGCAGCTATTACACAGGAATAGTCATCCCAAATATGTCCTCCATAAGGAAAGGACGAAAAATCATCGTACGAGTACTTATTATCGTATGTGATTGATTCAACACAATAAACATTATCTTAATAATATAACACTCTGATTATGTCGTATTATCAAGAATTTCTTTTATCATCACAAAATTTTAAGTAAATAACCGTGCATGTGCACGGGTTTACCCAATAATTCTAAACTATTACTCCCTCCCCACAATGATCTTCCCACTTTTAATCAAAATGTGAGAGATTAAAATAATGAGTGGTAAGATCATAGTGGGGGAGGAAGTACAAGAATGAATAGTGAGTTCTGTAATAGCTATCTATTATACGGAGTATTTTGTTAAAACACTTATTGTTAAACATATAAATAATTAATGTGACTTAAGTATACCCGTGCATCTGCACGGGTTCTAAACTAGTATTAAGATAAGTGAGTCGTATACTCGTACGCAGATATGTTACATAAGTACTCTTACTTTTATGCGTACAGACATATGCCCTATGATATTTTCAGCCATTATTAAATCTAATGTTGTATAATACGTGTTACTTCCTCTCATTTTTATTTATTTTCTCATTTGATTTTTAGGTGAAAATAAGGGTGTAGGAATGTGTAGCTCAAAAGAGAAGATGGATGAGAAAGAAATATAAGGATAATTCTAGACCTGTGGACATGACATAGGTCCACCCAGACGCGGCCACGCGCGGGTTTGGGGAGGCGAATGAATCTCCATATGAGATGGTCAAATTGAAATTTAAATCGAAGTAGGAGTCGCCACCGAACTTTGTGGGAGTTCGGGCCCATTCGAACCCACTCTATGTCGTAGTGGGCCATATACAAAATATGGCCCATTTCCGATGTCAGAGTTTATCGGGTTCGTCCCTTAGCATTTGATACCGATACCGACATTATCGGATATCGTGTATTGAATGACTCTCGTTGCAAATGGATTCGGACATCCAGAAACCATGGTTCTGAGTAAGGGGTGAGGTTACGTGTTGGGAAGTTCACTGAGAACACCCAACCCCGCCCGCACTTAGCGGCCTTTACTAAGATATCGTTCGTTTTTGGTGTACACGTATTAGTTCGATGATTGAATAATATGCAAAGATTATTTTCCCTAGACATGTGAGAGAAAAATAAATGGGTTGCTAAGTCGTTTAATGCATATTAAACTAATAACGTCAAAGTTATTTTAGCATGTGAAGTTCGTTTTAGTCTAATAAAACAAACGATAAAAATAAATCGCTACAAACAAGGAGCAAACGAGTTAGTAACGGTTGAATAAATCGAATAAAGATGTAAATACGATAATATGCATGATTTTGGAAAAGATTTTATGACGCGCGAAAAATACTTGTCGAAATCTGAAAATATACCGAGAAAACCGCTGTTTTATGTTAGAAAACTGTGGACATGACATAGGTCCACCCCGACGCGGCCACGCGCGGGTTTGGGGAGACGAATGAATCTCCATATGAGAATGGATCGAATTGAAATTTAAATCGAAGTTGGAGTCACCACCGAACTTTGTGGGAGTTCGGGCCCGTTCGAACCCACTCTATGTCGTAGTGGGCCGTGTACAAAATACGGCCCATTTCCGATGTCGGAGTTTATTGGGTTCGTCCCTTAGCATTTGATACCGATACCGACTTGATCGGATATCATGTATTGAATGACTCTCGTTGCCAATGGTTTCGGACATCCGGAAACCGAGTATCTGAGTAAGGGGGTGAGGGTACGTGTTAGGAAGTTCACAAAGAACACCCAACCCCGCCCGCACATTAACGGCCTCTACTAGGATATCGTTTGATTTTTGAATACGCGCGTTAGTTGAACGATGAATGATATGCAAACATTGTTTTCCTAAGAATGTGAATAATTGAATGGGTTACTAAGTCGTTTAATGTATGAAAATTAACGTCAAAGTTGTATTTTAGCATGCGAGGTTCGTTTTAGTATAATAAAACAAAAGATGAAAAGAGTTGCTACAAAGATCAACAAACGTGTTAGTAACGATTGAATAAATCGAATGAAAACATGAATGCGATGAATAATGTAAAAAATATGTCGAGATCTGAAATATCGCTTAAAAGATGCTATTTTGTCTAAAAAAACGATGTTCGAAAAAGAATAAAAAAGAAAGAAGAGGGTCGCGTTCCAGCCTGCCGGGCGACTCGCCCGAATCAGGCGCGACTCGCTCGAGTAGGCGACCCGCCCGGGACGCGCGCGACTCGCGTCCCGGTCTGTTTTCGAAATTGATTTTTTTTGAAAAAGCGATGATTTTATTAAATCGCGTACAAATATTGCACAATTTGTACCCAATTTAATATTCTCGACGTTCGTCGTATTCGATATTCGATTATGAAATCGATATCGAATATCCGGAAAAGATGAAAAAAGTTTTAAGAAAAATCGTTTTGTACAAAAAGCGATGTTTAAGAAAAATCGAGGAAGCGAAGAGAAGAGGCCGCGGGATCAGGCTTCCACGCGAGTCGCCTGGGATTGGCGCGGCTCGCGTGGACTGCTGTCCCGGTTCGGGTTTTTCGAGAAATCGTTAATTTTGCTAGATCGCGCATAAATATGAATTAATTTATACTCGATCTATGCTCTCGATATTCGTCGTATTCGATATTCAATTATAAAATTGATATCGGATATTCGGAATGATTTTAGAAAAAGTTTTATAAAGTTGTTTTGAACGAAACGAAAAAAATGTTAGTTCTCTCCGCATTAGAATCGTTGTATTTTGTAAAAAAAAAGTAACGATTTTTAGCATCAACGAGATTAATGTAATTCTTTTAATATGATATTCGATTAGGGAATTGGTATCATATTTTTAAGAATATTCGTTATATTAAAATAGTTTTAGTAGTATCGATATTAGAAATAATGAAGATGCGACGAACGACCCATTATAAAAAAATCGACCGACGACGACATGACACGAAAAGAAGAAGAAAACGAGAGAAAGGAGAAGGAGAGAAAGAGAAGAGAAATCGGGTTTGATTACACCCTCAACCTACATGCTTTTGTTAACTCAGATCGGGGCTCGTCGGAATGTGGATAAGGTACGGGAGCGTCAGGTTTATGTCGGTGAGTTGGTGGTTTTGGACGTGTAAAGGGGGACGTGAAAAGGGGGACGGTTTTCGTCGGTCTCGGACGTGGAACGTCGGGAATTGTGTCGGTGTATGAAACGGGTGTGTATAATACTGCGTATGAAAGTTGTATGATATGAAGTTCTCGTATGTGATTTTCTGTGCTAGGAAAAGTTGTGTGATATATGATTGATGAATATTGTGTGTGGAAGGGGTCCTATTTATAGGAGAAGTAGTCTTGCTTGTACGACAAGAAATACCAATCGGGATAGAAAATGTAAGAAGTTGTTAGGAACAAGAATTCTGTTACTTGGCAAAGAAGAAAGGGAATCCCGGTTTGGGAAGAGGAGCTCGGCTGAAACAGGCCACTCGGCCGAGTGTCCTAAGCACGGTCAAATGCTCGATTCAGTTTTCGGATAGAATTCCTACTTGAGATCGAATTCTACCTTTAACGGAATTGTTTAATATTGGTGTAGCTGATTTTTTGTGGAGTTTGAGCTTGAGTCGGTCACGTGAAGTGATACGGCTGACCCACAAGTCTCGAGAAAATAACTTTGATCGGGTTTGACTCGGTCGCTAAAAGACGATTTTGCCCCTGGTGTCGGATTCGACCCAAATTAGTCCTATTTGACTCGAAATGACCCGCTGGGCCTGGTTTTGAGGTTGGTTTTGTGAAATTTGTACTCCGTAAAAAGCCCAAGCTAAATATCCATGATTTCGAGTCCATTTCCGAGTACGTTAAAGCACGTTTGCGTCCGATCATCATCGGGTGTTTGTCGAAAACTGTTATAGACACCTGGCGGTCAAAATGTGGGTGTCTACAGAGCCCCCACTCTGACTGAGGCTTGGACAGGGCGAAAGTCAGAGTAGCTACCAGGCCAATCAAAGATTAAGACCTGGCAGACTTCCGATCGGGTCGTTTAAAGTCCATTAGACCTGCGTAAAGGGTCCGCCGGCCATAGACTAGAAATGTACCTGAGCTGATGATAACTCTGTGGGGAATTGAACTCGTCGTATAAGACTTAGGTGAGCCTATATATGGGCCCATCTTGTTAAATGCCGCTGGGGAGTTATGCGAATTGCACGGTCCTGTTTGAGTCGTCCTGTACATATTTATGCAAAGTTGTAAAGCTTTGCATGTAACATTTGTAGGAAAATTACTCGCGCTGGGAAGTAAAAATTTTGAGAAAGGTTTTGAATTTTTTGAGTTTGTAAGAGTCTTTGAAAATTAGAGAATTTTTGACCCTGAAAAGGAATAGGAATGCCCGGGATGACTTAGCTAGATCCCAGGATAAGGATTGTATGCTAAATACTTTAGGATTGAGAATCCTAAGGTGAGGAGGAGAACTTGGTTTTATGCTATAAACCCTCTCCTTGCTTCATAAATTTTCATAATTCCCACAATTCCCTCTCTTCCTTAAAGAAAAAACAAGCCCTGAGAAATTTATTCTTTCTTTTAGAAATCTAGTTATGGGAATCGACCGATTAGTTGGAATGTTGCAAGAGTGGTCCAAGTACTTCAGAGATGCAGATAAAGTCATCCTAAATCAGAATGGCGTTACCCAATTATTCACGATCCGCCAGATGCAAGTAGATCGTCACTTTTTGGATGCTTGCCTGTCCTATTGGGACCATACTTATCATGTTTTTAGTTTTCCTCGAGGCGAAATCTGTCCTATCCCTGAGGAAATTGCTGCTGTAGGAGGATGGAATCCCATATTTCGCCCTGCTATCCCTTTCTCGGTTCCTGACCCAAGGAGGAAGCTACGGGAATTTTTAGGACTTTCTCACATGGAGGTATCCCGTATGCTGGAAGGAGATACCGTTTCTTTGATCGATCTAGCTGAAAAATTTATGAACCCAGATGACGTCCGGGTCAGGCCGGTCCACAGCCGTAGGGCCTTTACCTTTTGTATGCTCCATGTCTATGCCTTCGAAGGCCATATGGATTTATGATCTTGCATGGGCCATGTTAGACTTTTCACTGTGGCTGACCTGATGGAAATGGAGCACAGCCCGGCTTGGTTGATTACAGGAGAGATTATCCAGGGTTTGGATAATCGCAAAAGAGATCCGTTAGTCCGATTGACTGGGAGTACTCGTCTTTTACAGGTAGGCCGGTTTTTTTGATTTTTTTCTTCGGCTCTTCTGATTTTTGCGGTTTTTTGCGGTTTATACACGATTTTCTCGGTTTCTGCGGTTTTCTCGGTTTTCGCGTTTTTTCACTTTTTTTTTGACGTGATTTTGACAATTTTTGCGATTTTTGATTTTTGCGGGTTTTTCAGCTGTGGCTGTTCGAGAGGCTATCGATCTTGGATCCTCCCCTAGACGTGAGCCGGTATCAACCCAAACAAGTGATGATGAGGAGACGGACCATTGCCTTTTCTCGCTTCAATACCCAAAAATACTGGGATGAGGTGCTATCCTTCCATGAAGGCCCATTGATCCGCTGGACCGTCCCATGGTGGCCCATTTATGTTCGGACCGGCTTAGAGTCTCGAGATAGGGCTCGATATCAAGTAATCCTATCTTTTAGACAGACAATTCACCTCTTTCACGATCGCATACTTAGGCAATACGGTCGGGCGCAAAGAATCCCAGAAATCGAGGCAGTCGTGAGTGAATCTACTCAGTTGACGGATGTAATGTGTGACACCTGGATGCAAAGGTGGTATACACGAGCTACTTGGCCCGTTCCTAGAAATCCTCATTCGATCTGGGTATCTGACTCTTATGTGAGATGGATAAGAGCTGATTCAGCTAAAACCCGAGCTGCTTTGAAGACTGACGAGGCCTTCGACCTGTTACGTCGGGAACATGCTAAAGATAATAGAAGCTTCTTTGACGAGGATACTACTCCGGCAGGTCAGAGAGGAAAATCTAGGACTCAGACTGAAGGGTCCAGTACTAAGGGTGCACGGGGGAAGGTGAGCCCCCAGACGGATTTAGAAAGGAGACTAGGGCCAAAGTTGGCGGTTAAGGACCGACTTGGTCCTCGAGACCGACTTCCCGAACCCGTACGGGCTCGGCTTGGACCGGCAGAAGACCCAAAATCGAAGAAGCGGGTTCGAGCAAAAGAAGTTCCACTTGTGATTAGGGAACGTTCGCCCCCGCCCCGTCGGCCTCGGGCTCCACGTGACCCAAAGGATAAGGGGAAAGGAAAAATGTACGAGTAGTCTCCTAATTTTATTATTTAAGTATTACTACTATTTTTGTGGTGTGATTTTTGTTATTTGTTTTTTTTTGTGATGTATTTTGAAATTCCCGAGTTTATCGGTTTTTCTTACATAATAAAAAGACATATTAAAGAATACCGTTCCCGTCTTTTCGTTATTGCAGTGGTTGTACCCTTTTGAGGGGTTGCCTACGTATCCAAAATTAATGGAATAAAACCTTCCGTAGTTCAGAAGTATTTTTTGCAATTTTTCGAAATACATCAAGATTATTAATTCGAGATGTGCAACGGTAGGATAAGTAATCCTAACTTATTGACTTGCTTAAAATTTTGAAAACTTATAAAAAGACAAATTTTTATAAATTTTTGCAAATGACATTAAGATAAGGTCTATGGGTAGTAACGTTTCAGTTGGTCCAAGTTTGTTGGGTTGACGAACTCGTTTCCGTCCAAGTCCGTTAGCATTACTGCTCCTCCCGAAAAAAAATTCTTCACTAAATATGGCCCAGCCCAATTGGGTTTGAATTTTCCCCTTGGGTCAACTGGTAGTAAAGCTCGAACAGATTTTAGGACTAGATCGCCCTCTTTGATATTCCTGGGCCTAACCCTCTTGTTAAAAGCCCGTTGGATCCTTTTCTGATATATCTGAATATTATTCAGAGCCCGAGATCGTCGTTCGTCTAAGAGGACTAGTGAGTCATATCGGGCTTGGACCGAATCTACTTCAGGTACCTGGCTCTCAAGTAGAATTCTGAGGGATGGTACTTCTAGCTCGACTAGCTGGACTGCTTCAATTCCATATGTCAGATAGTATGGAGTTGCTCCGGTTGCAGTTCGAATTGATGTCCGATACCCCCATAAGGCGAAGGGTATCTTGTCGGCCAGTCCCGGTAATTCTCAGCCATCTTTTTAAGTATGGTGACAATTGTTTTATTGGCTGCCTCCACCGCTCCATTTGTTTGGGGACGGTAAGGCGATGATGTATGCCTTTTAATCTTGTACTTTTCCAGCAAAGTGGCAGTTTCAGCTTGAAAATGGGTCCCGTGATCACTGATGAACTCGTGCGGAATCCCGTATCGACATATAATCTTGTTTTGGATCAACTTAGCCACGTGTTTGGCATTCAAGATCCGGTATGATTCGACTTCGACCCATTTAGTGAAATAGTCGATAGCCACTAGGATAAAGCAGTGACCTCCCATCCCGGAAGGGTTCACTTTCCCGATTATATCAATTCCCCATGTTGAGAATGGCCATGGTGATGTCATTGTATATAATAGGGATGAAGGCATATGCTGAACATTGACAAAAATCTGACAGTTATGGCAGTGTTTGACGTATAACTGACAGTCAGTTTCCATGCTATTCCAGTAATAACCGAGTCTCGCGATTTTCGGGCCAACATATGGGCGTTCATATGCGGACCGTTTTCACCATCATGTACCTCGGCCATGACTCTTTCGACTCGCGCTTTGTCAATGCATTGAAGTAGAGCCCCCTGTGCTGTCTTCTTATACAACTGTCCATCGTCTGTGCGGATGAACTGGGTTGCCCATCTTCGTAGAGCTTTCTTGGCCCGGTTTTCAGCTCCCGGAGGATATTCCCCTAACGTTAAGTAGGTTAGAATAGCCTGATACCAAGGTTCTGGATCAGTTATCTCAATATCTTGGATAGCGTGGATGTATGTTGGCTCGGATCGTCTTTCGACGCAAATGGGGATGCTGGTTAGATGTGCTGGGATATTCAGTAAAGATGCTAATTTTGAGAGAGCATCTGCAAACTGGTTTTCTTCCCGAGGCAGATAAATGTACTCCACTTTTTGGAACTGTTTTTCGAGAACCCTTACTCGTGCTTGGTAAGCCACGAGATTTGCGTTCCGAGTCTTCCATTTTTGTAGGGCTTGATTTATGACTAAAGATGAGTCACCGTGGACCCGAAGGTTTGTTACTCCTAAATCGGCAGCGGCTTGCAGCCCGTGAATGCATGCTTCATACTCGGCTGCGTTGTTAGTCACGTCAAAATCTAGCTTGATGGATAGCGGGGTGTGCTCCCCTTGTGGCGAGATTAGCAAAATCCCGACACCAAACCCTCGAAAGTTGGACGCCCCATCAAAATATAAATCCCATGTTTCGGTGTCAGTATGGAATATGTCTTCAACTGGGAAGGCCCAAGTATCGGTGTATCCTTCCTCAGATATCGGGCAATCAGCGAGGAATTCAGCTACTACCCGGCCTTTGATGGCTTTCAATGGTACGAACTTGAGGTCAAACTCAGCTAACATTAAAGTCCATCTGGATATGCGGCCGTTAAGGATGGGCTTCTCGAATAGGTACTTGATTGGATCCATTTTGGATAGCACATGTACCTCGTGACTAAGCATGTAGTGTCGGAGCTTTTTAGTGGCCCATACTAAAGCTAGACACGTCTTCTCGAGCATTGTGTACTTGCATTCGTATTCCAAGAACTTTTTACTGATGTAGTAAATAGCCCGTTCTTCGGAATCGACCGTCTGGGCTAGCATAGCGTCCATGGCCATCTCGGTCGTTGTTAGGTATAGCGACATAGGCAAACCATGCTGGGGTGACATTAATACTGGTGGAGAGGATAGAATCTCCTTGATCTTATCGAAGGCCATTTGACATTTATCGTCCCATAGTGTTCGTTCTCCTATCTTCAGTTTCTTGAAAATGGGCTCACATACCATGGTTAGCTTTGAAATAAACCGGCTGATATATTGGACTTTCCCGAGAAACCCCCTTATCTCTTTTTCGGTCTTAGGCGGTGGCATCTCGGTAATGGCCTTGATCTTTGCTGGGTCAACTTCGATACCACGCTGGCTGACAATGTGGCCCAGTAGCTTGCCCGATGTTACCCCGAAACTGCATTTTTGAGGGTTTAACCTCATGTTGTACTTGCGTAGTCGGGTGAAGAACTTCCTTAGGGCCGCAATGTGCCCGTTTCGGTCTTTTGATTTAACGATCATGTCATCCACGTAGACTTCCACTTCCTTATGCATCATGTCGTGCAATAAAGTGGTGGCGGTTCGTTGATAAGTGGCATCGGCATTGATAAGCCCAAATGGCATCACGGTATAGCAGTAAGTCCCCCAAGGTGTGATGAAGGTGGTCTTGCTCATGTCTTCTTCCGCCATTTTGATCTGATTGTATCCGGCATACCCGTCCATGAATGATAGAAGGGCATGGTCGGCCGTGTTATCCACCAGTATATCGATATGTGGCAACGGAAAATTGTCTTTTGGGCTGGCCTTATTAAGGTCCCGAAAGTCTACACATACTCGGACTTTGCCATCTTTTTTGGGTACTGGTACTATGTTTGCAACCCAGTCTGGATATTCAGACACTTGGATAAAGCCCGCTTTAAATTGTTTATCGACTTCTTCCTTGACTTTGAGAGACCATTCGGGCCTTATTCTTAGGAGTTTCTGTTTTACCGGCCTGTACCCGTCTTTGATGGGTATTCGGTGTTCAGCTATCTCCCGGTCTATTCCCGGCATGTCCTTGTAGGACCATGCAAAGACGTCTTTGAATTCCTGGAGGAGATCGGTGAATTGCTGTTTCTCCTCGGGACCTAAAGATAGGCCCAACTTAAGCATCTGAGGTTCTAAAGGGGTTCCTACGTTGATGGAATCGGTTTCTTCGATTACCGGATTTCGGGACTCCCTTTGTTCGAGTTGCTCGATTAGATGCGGAGGCAGCGGTACCTGTTCGTCGGGTTTCTCAATGTCATTGTAAGTAAGATTTTTGAAAATGTTTTGAAAATAAGACAAGTCGTAAGCAGAACGGTTATCGTTATTATTGATAGTGAATTTTGAAAATAGCTCGAAGAGAGCTGTCATCTGATCGTTGGTCAGTGGCGGGATAGGGAGAGCCCTCGGGACAGACTCCGGGGCTCCCGACGGTGCGACAGACTCGATCCTAGTACTGGACCCTCTAGACTTCGACTTAGACTCCGACTCTGACTCTGACTCGGACTCGGACTCGGATTCGGCAGCATGCATATCTCCTTCACCAGTAGTTAGCTTGTAGACTCGACCCTGACTGTCGGCTCACTTAGTTGTCTTCCTCCAAGCTCTCTTCCCGGTGTCGGAACCAACTTCAGAGATCAGCTTAGTTGGATCGAACCTGCTGCTGCGGAGAATCAAGCTGAATAACTCCTGTTTAGGGGTCGGGACGAGCTTGTCTTCCCCGAATAGTAGTCCTAGGATGGGCTCAGTATTGCTTGTGCCCTCCTTTGATTCGGCCTGGATAAGGGCAAAGATATCATCTGGGATGAAATGGCATTCCCGAGCCGATTTGGTCTCGGGATATAAAATGGTGGGTTGATAGAGGCCCACTTGAACAGCTCCGAACACTGGGGTGACGAACGTGATTGCCTTGGTTTGGTCCGTGCATTCTGGCGTCATAGTGTAACCTAAACCACATTGGGATTGTTCGTCGTTCAGGACCTCGACAATCTTCCCGGCCGGAAGATAGGGCCTTGAAGTAACTCCTGGTAAGTAACCTAGATTTTGTAGCATCGTATCGATGCTAGTAGTGAAGTATGGCCGGAAAAGATAATCTTCGTTAATCATTCCCACAAAGTTGAAACCTCGTGGGTCGGCTGAGCCTGCCGTGTTGCAGCTTAACATGGTTATAGGGGTAGCTTCGAGAGTAACGATCCCATCTTGTAAAGGTAGCTTGACCTTCCTGTGAAGGGTGGAAGACACGGCTTTGACCGCGTGAATCCATGGTCTCCCGAGTAATAGATTGAAAGATGAAGTGACATCGATCACCTGAAATTCTAACTCCTTCTCGATCGGGCCTGTTATGATTGTTAGCTTAACGGTCCCAGCAACTGATTTTGGGCTCCCATCAAAGGCCTGAATAGTTTGTGCAGTCGGAAGGTAGTCAGCCTCGGTAATGCCAAGGGCCTTAGCTGTCCTCAAAGGAAGGACGTTTACTGCGGACCCATCATCAATTAGGATCATTGGGAGATACTTGTTCTGGCAGATCACCATGATATATAGGGCCAAGTTATGGGTGGCCCCAAACGGTGGAAGGTCGGACTCGGAGAAAGTGATAAGTGGGCCTTCTCCTTTAGACTTGCCCTTGAGGTGTGGTAAGATAAGGGCTACCATTTCAATGGGGGTAACCGATGAGTCAACCTTGATTTTATCGAGAGCCCTAGTAAGTGCCGCCCGATGCTCATGAGAACTAACCAAAAGCTGTCATATAGTAATATCAGTTCGGACCCTCTTTAGTTGTCTGACTAGAGCCGTGTCAGCGTTTGGCTCTTCGGGAGTGAGTTCCGTCCTGGAAAGTTCAGTGACGGTTTCCGGAGTGGCGAGACCGGCCGTGATGGTGTGTGTGCCGGCCGGAGCTCTGGCTTTAGCTTTCCGGATTTCTTCGATGGTGACGTGGACAGCTTCTCCTTTGGACAGATAAACATCATCTTCATCGTCGTTCCATATCCCATTGATTTGGGGAATGAAAGGGGAAATGAGATGAGAGCAGTCGACTACCTCTCCAGTAAAAATGGCGTGAATAGCAAGAGGATTATTTTTGTTACTTGGCTTATCGCTGGGTAGTAGTATCTTCCCACTTTCGATCAGATCTTGAATAAAATGCTTCAACTTCTAGCACTTCTCCGTGTCGTGCCCGTTGCCTTGGTGATAATGGCAATAGGCTTGAATGTTGTATCTCTTAGATCGTTTTTCCACGGGAACTTCCGGAATTGGGCCTATCGGTTGGATTAGGCCTTTCGAAGACAGCCTTTGTAAGGCATTAGCATAGGTTGTCCCTATGTCGGTGAATACCCGATTTGGAGTATTCTTTTTGGTCGAGGTGTCCAATGAGTTAACCTCGTCGAAGATGCTTCGGGCCGCCGTTGTAGTTGCGGGCTTGCTAGAGGATGAACTGGCTCCTTGATACCCCTTGGTAGAGGCCTTAGTAAGGTTCTCTAGCCTTAGATCGTCTTCGATTCTCGTACCCATTTCGGTCAAAGTGGCAAAATCAGGTATGATGGCGTACCGGAGATGGATTCGGTAAGCGGGGAGGAGGTTTTTGACAAAGGCCTCCACTAGCACTTTTTCGCTGGGCTTGTCCACCAGCTTAACACTTTTAGTCCTCCACCTTTGAAGGTATTTGGTGAAACCCTCCTTAGGCTCTTGGGCCATAACTTCCAGAGTACGCATGGTAGTCTGGATTTCAGCGTTATCCGCGTAGTTTCGCGCGAATTCCATTGCAACATCGTCCTAGGTTTTGTATTTCTTGGGATCTAGCCTGTAGTACCAGGCTTTCGGGTGCTTTTCCAGAGAGGAAGCAAAGAGATGCTTGAACATGGTCGATTTGACCCCTTTAACAGCCATGAAGTCCTTGAAAGCCCGAATATGAAGTACCGGGTCTTCAGTCTCGTCAAACATTGGCAAATCCGTTAAGTTGAGGTTAGCGGGCAGTTCATCAGTTAAAGGCGAATAGGTACGGGCATTTTCCGTGAGGATGGTGTTTCTGGTGGTCGAATGGACCTGTTCTTGCAACTTTTGGACCGCGTCGGCCAATGCGGCCAAAGGTCTGTCATCCTCGATCGAAGCATTGGGGGTTCCTTGTTCCACGGCACTTACTCGAGTGACGATGGCAATCTGGTCCTCCCTCATTTGTCGCAACTGATCTTGGATTTTGGTCAACGAGGCTGTCAACTCATCGATGGCTTCTTTCGTCATGGTTCGAGTGAAGGGTGGCCTGTCTGTAAGAACACCGCGTAATCAGCAACTTAACCCGAATCCTAAAAAAGTACATCCCGAGCAAGGGAAAAGGAAGAAGACTAAGATGGTAATGACTCGGAAAAGACACCTAGACGGGTGACTTGTGAAAAGGTGGACCTTCCTCAGGATCCAACTATGTGGGTTGGGCCCTGTTCGAAGGAAGGTTCACGTGAGACATTCCCAGACTTTAGACTCGATTGTGTAAATGGGCTAACCTTTGTAGGAGTATGTCCTACGTAGGTGGGCCTTGCCTTAGTAAAATAAGGCGGACTGGGATAGGGGGGAAACCCGTGATGTAAGATCGACAGAGTTTAGACGCTAGAGACTTCAACGATTTATGACACGATCCGACACTGCTAAATACGGGAAGTCTAAGAAGAGGAAGTTTTGAAATATGATTTTTTGAAAAGCCCGAAAAATTCGGGGAGATCCGGCCCTTTTTTCGAGAAAAACGGAAAATGTGGGCCGGGTGACGGTTTGAAAATTTCGAAAAAAATTTCGAGTTTTAAATTGGGCATAATACCGGCTTGAAAAAGGCTATTTTGAGTAAAATCATAAGTCCTAAATTCGGTATATGTCCGGGGTTTCGAAATTGGACATTTTGAAAAGGATGCAAATTTTTGAAAATGACGGTTTTTTGAAAAAGATGTGGATCAAGTAGCACGTAGTCATGGAAACAGTATAATGACACCATGTATGCTCTTAAGCTAAGTCTCGGCCAGTCTATAAGGGTCTATACCAGTGTACATAGCCTATTCGAGAATCGGGGCGAACTTCCTAAGTCGAATTGAACTTAGAACATGCCGTAAAACCCATACGAATCTGCTATGCACACCTTTTGACATATCCAATTTGGACTACATCAATGGTATAGTGGGACGTCGGTCACCAGTACCGGCCCGGGAAAGATGGGGTTATGCATGAACCGTAAAACCAAAACGCGTATTGTACTAGTCAAACGATTTCTATTCGACTCTCACCCTGAGGATGCCGATGGTAAGTCACACATCAGTTAATCCCCAACGGAGTCGCCAAATTGTGGACATGACATAGGTCCACCCCGACGCGGCCACGCGCAGGTTTGGGGAGGCGAATGAATCTCCATATGAAAATGGATCGAATTGAAATTTAAATCGAAATTGGAGTCACCACCGAACTTTGTGGGAGTTCGGGCCCGTTCGAACCCACTCTATGTCGTAGTGGGCCGTGTACAAAATACGGCCCATTTTCGATGTCAGAGTTTATTGGGTTCGTCCCTTAGCATTTGATACCGATACCGACTTGATCGGATATCATGTATTGAATGACTCTCGTTGCCAATGGTTTCGGACATCCGGAAACCGAGGTTCTGAGTAAGGGGTGAGGGTATGTGTTGGGAAGTTCACAAAGAACACCCAACCACGCCCGCACATTAGCGGCCTCTACTTGGATATCGTTTGATTTTTGAATACGCGCGTTAGTTGAACGATGAATGATATGCAAACATTGTTTTCCTAAGCATGTGAATAATTGAATGGGTTGCTAAGTCGTTTAATGCATGAAAATTAACATCAAAGTTGTATTTTAGCATGCGAGGTTCGTTTTAGTATAATAAAACAAAAGATGAAAAGAGTTGCTAAAAAGATGAACAAACGTGTTAGTAACGATTGAATAAATCGAATGAAAACATGAATGCGATGAATAATGCAAAAAATATGTCGAGATCTGAAATATCGCTTAAAAGATGCTATTTTGTCTAAAAAAACGATGTTCGAAAAGGAATAAAAAGGAAAGAAGAGGGTCGCGTTCCAGCCTGCCGGGCGACTCGCCCGAGTAGGCGACCCGCCCGGGACGCGCGCGACTCGCGTCCCGGTCTGTTTTCAAAATTGATTTTTTTTTTTGAAAAAGCGATGATTTTATTAAATTGCGTACAAATATTGCACAATTTGTACCCAATTTAATATTCTCGACGTTCGTCGTATTCGATATTCGATTATGAAATCGATATCGAATATCCGGAAAAGATGAAAAAAGTTTTAAGAAAAATCGTTTTGTAGAAAAAACGATGTTTAATAAAAATCGAGGAAGCGAAGAGAAGAGGCCGCGGGATCAGGCTTCCACGCGAGTCGCCTGGGATTGGCGCGGCTCGCATGGACTGCTGTCCCGGTTCGGGTTTTTCGAAAAATCGTTAATTTTGCTAGATCGCGCATAAATATGAATTAATTTATACTCGATCTATGCTCTCGATATTCGTCGTATTCGATATTCAATTATGAAATTGATATCGGATATTCGGAATGATTTTAGAAAAAGTTTTATAAAGTTGTTTTGAACGAAACGAAAAAAATGTTAGTTCTCTCCGCATTAGAATCGTTGTATTTTGTAAAAAAAAAAAGTAACGATTTTTAGCATCAACGAGATTAATGTAATTCTTTTAATATGATATTCGATTAGGGAATTGGTATCATATTTTTAAGAATATTCGTTATATTAAAATAGTTTTAGTAGTATCGATATTAGAAATAATGAAGATGCGACGAACGACCCATAATAAAAAAATCGACCGACGACGACACGACACGAAAAGAAGAAGAAAACGAGAGAAAGGAGAAGGAGAGAAAGAGAAGAGAAATCGGGTTTGATTACACCCTCAACCTACATGCTTTTGTTAACTCGGATCGGGACTCGTCGGAATGTGGCTAAGGCACGGGAGCGTCGGGTTAATGTCGGTGAGTTGGTGGTTTTGGACGTGTAAAGGGGGACGTGAAAAGGGGGACGGTTTTCGTTGGTCTCGGACGTGGAACGTCGGGAATTGTGTCGGTCAAATGCTCGATTCAGTTTTTGGATAGAATTCCTACTTGAGATCGAATTCTACCTTTAATGGAATTGTTTAATATTGGTGTAGATGATTTTTTGTGGAGTTTGAGCTTGAGTCGGTCACGTGAGGTGACACGGCTGACCCACAAGTCTTGAGAAAATAACTTTGACCGGGTTTGACTTGGTCGCTAAAAGACGATTTTGCCCCTGGTGTCGGATTCGACCCAAATTAGTCTTATTTGACTCGAAATGACCCATTGGGCCTGGTTTTGAGGTTGGTTTTGTGAAATTTGTACTCCGTAAAAAGCCCAAGCTAAATATCCATGATTTCGAGCCCATTTCCGAGTACGTTAAAGCACGTTTGCGGCCGATCATCATCGGGTGTTTGTCGGAAACTGCTATAGACACCTGGCGGTCAAAATGTGGGTGTCTACAAAAACGATGCTGGAAAAAATCGGAAAAGACGAGAAAATAGGCCGCGGTTTACAGCAGTCCGCGTGACTCGCCTGGGAGGGGCGCGACTCGCGCGGGTGACTGTCTCGGATTCGGTTTTCGAAAATTGATAATTTTGATAAGTCGCATACAAATATGGATTAATTTATACTCGATTTATGTTTTCGATATTCGATTATGAAATCGATATCAAATAGTCGGAAGGTTTTTAGAAAAGGTTTTGAAAAAAGAAAAGTTTGCTTTGAACGAAAAGAAGAAAAAAAGAAAATTGAACGAAAAGAGAAAAAAATATGTTAATTCTCTCCGCGTAAAATCATCGAATTTGGTTTAAAAAAGATGTAACGATTTTTTACATCAACGAGTTTTAATTAATTTAGTTCTTGTTGGATACGATATTTGATTAGAAAATCAATATCGTATTTTAAGAACGTTATATAAAAAGAAATAGTTTTTTGAAGTACCGATTATTAGAAATAATAAAAAAAATTGTGACGAACGACCCATATTAAAAATACGAAACGACCGACGACGCAACGAAAAGAAAGAAGAAAAAACGTGGAGAAGGAAGAGAAAAGGGAAAGAGTCGGGTTTAATTTACACCCTCAACCTACATGCTTTGCTTTCTCGGTATAGAGCTCGTCGGACGGTGGCTTAGGCACGGGAGCGTCGAGATGATGTGGATGAGTTTAGGATGATGCGTTTTTTATGTGTGAGGTGACGGATTCGGCCGGATGGTGGGGTCGGGTTTCGTCGATATTTTGACAGTATTTCGGTGCTTCATTGGATGTATGTCGAGATTATTTTTTTTGCTAGATGTCGAGGATGTATGAATGATAGATGTATATTTCATGTATGGGAATAATTGATCGCCTATTGATGGATAGTTTCTGAATGAATTGTGTTGAACAGAGGGTCCTATTTATAGGCGAAGAGGTTTAGGAGAGGTATCTTGCTTAGACAACAAGAAATACCGATTTGGATAGGAAACGGGAGAGTTCGAAAGGAACGAGAAGTCCGTTGCTTGGGGAGGAAGCAAGGAATCTCGGCTGGTTGGGGGGAGTTGGCCGAGTATTTTGATGCTCGGTCGGTAATTGATTCGGTTTTCGGATAGAATTCCTACTTGAGATCGAATTCTATCCTTAAACGGATTGTTTAATATTTTTTGAAGCTGAGTTTTTGTGGTGTTTGAGACCGAATCAGCCACGTGAGGTGTCACGGCTGACTCGTGTGTCTCGAGAATATTTTTGACCGGGTTTTGACTCGGTCGCTAAAAGACGGTTTTACCCCTGGTGTCGGAATCGACCCAAATTAGTCTCATTTGACTCGAAACGACCCACTGGGCCTGGATTTGAGGTTGGTTTTGTAAGATTTGTACTCCGTAATAAGCCCAAGCCAAATGTCTATGATTTCGAGCCCATATCCGAGTCCATCAAAGCATGTTTGCGTCCGATCATCGGGTGTTTAGCGGGAACTACTATAGACACCTGGTGGTCAAAATGTGGGTGTCTACAGATCCCCCACTCTGAGTGAGGCTTGGGCAAGGCGAAAGTCAGAGTAGCTACCAGGCCAAACGAGGATTAAGACCTGGCAGACTTCCGATCGGGTCGTTTAGAGTCCATTAGACTTGCGTGAAGGGCTCGCCAGCCATAAGATAGAAATCATACCTGGGTAGATGTCAACAATGTCGGGGGGAATTTTCCTAAAAAGTCTTGGGTGTGTCTGTTTACAGACACATCCCATCTTGGGATAGGCGGGGACTTCTCCTAAAAAGTCTTGGGTGTGTCTGTTTACAGACACATCCCATCTTGGAATAGCGCGGGGACTTCTCCTAAAAAGTCTTGGGTGTGTCTGTTTACAGACACATCCCATCTTGGAATAGCGCGGGGACTTTCTCCTAAAAAGTCTTGGGTGTGTCTGTTTACAGACACATCCCATCTTGGAATTGCGTGGGAGCTTGCCTTGGAAGCTCTGGGTGTATCTGCTTACAGATATATCCCGATTCCTTAATAGAAATGTTGCATGATCCTTCCACTGGGGAGTCTTTGAGAATTCTTCGGGGAGTCTTGGGGTACCTGTCTGTTGATACATAACAAATTGCATGTAACATTTAGGCGAAACACTGACTCATGCTGGGGAAGAAATGATTTTTGATTGATTTTTTGGAAAGAAAATGATTTTTTTTTTGGAAATTAGAATGCTTGGGATGACTTGATTCCTAATCCGATTCTGACACGGACTCCTAAAGTCTCTGGTTAGGCCTGTATGCCTAGATGAAGTGTGATAAAAATTCCTATTCCCGTGGTGACTAGGAAAGGGATTTTCTCAAATGGCTAAGTTTTGCGAATTTTAAAATGAGAATTTGAAGAGAGAGATATACCGACCGACTCGACTCTGGACGCGACAAGACGAGTTGACAGACACGACTGGACTCTCTAAGGGTTGGACCGTGACTCGGTAGGGGATGGGTCACCTAATATGACAAGACTCTTAAGTTGCGCTATTCCGTAGCCTAGGCGAGTGGCAACACGGTCGAATCCTCAGAATGGGACTGTTTCCGTACGACAGGGCTTTGTGGTAGCAATGCCGTAGACTGGTGTTCTTTTGGATATTCTTTTGATTTAGGGGTACATTCCCAAAGTGGGTATTGCTTCGAGTCCCTGACCAATTCTCGTCTTCAACTGAGCCGAGTACTAGGACACACTATAGAAAGGAGGCTAGATTTTTTGAAATTATCTGGATTTTGTGAGTGGATGGAGGTTTTCTGCCTAAGAGAAGCCCCCAGGACGACAAAGCTAGTTGTTGAGAACATGATGGTGTCGTGACCGGAATGATAGCGCTTTTTGAATGTGTGTCAATGTGGGTGGTTGTGCCTCTGTTGAAAGGCTGCCTATGTATTCACGTGTAGTGAAATCAAACCATGTCGTAGTTCAGTGAATTGAAGGATATGTTATGGTGCCTAGTATATTAGAGCTTTGTGTGTAACTAGCCATAGCAATGGTGTAGGTTAGGTGCATTCCCAATGATGTCTTGATCAAAGGGCTAGAATAGTTAGAATGCTGATCCTGTGACTGTGAGCGTTCTCCGGGGTAGCCCCTAGAGGTGGTGTGAACTATTTGGGCATGTTCTATGCCGACTGCAAGTTGAATTCCCGTGTTTGGGGATGGTAACTGGCTTAGATGTTTTTGGAAATGTGGTGCTAGGTAGTAAGTGGCTTTGATGTTTTGACATCTGGAGCTCGATTTTGTGGAGCTAAGGCTTCGAGGGTAAGGTATTGTAATGTGGTAGGAAATGGGGAAGTCGAGTAAAAATGACTCGAACTTCAATTGGGCAGGTTTGATAATGCGGGATCTGGTTTCCATGTCTGGCCCTAATGGTTAGGGTATCCTTTGGAGCTTGAATCCTCAAAATTCTGGGCTGTCTCTAGCCTAGGTCTCGAGAAGGTCTTGAGGGTTGTAATGTGGGAAGGCTAAATGTGGTGCTAGCTGACTAGCTTGTTTCTCCTCTATTTGATAGTATGGGTATTGTAATTTTTGAATTGACCGTTTCACGGTCATGGATTTTTGAATTCTTTGGGTTGACCTCTTAGCCTCGGTCATGGGATTCTTCATTTGAGTTGATCGTGTCTGGTCGAGGGATGTTGATAATTCTTTTTTGATCATGGCCAGCTTTTTTTGTTTTGGCCTTTTGCTTTTTTTTTTCTCTTGGACTTTTGATTTTTTTGTCCAGCTTTTTTTTTGTCGGTCAGACTAACACCTAAGGTAGGGACTGGCTAGTCTTATTGGATGGGTGTTTATGGTGGGAAATGGGTTTGCCTCCCGTCTTGAACCCAAACCAGGAGACTACCTAGATTTGTCATAGGATTCGATACCGCTCCTACTAAGGGTAGTTATGTGGCTTTTCTATACCAGACATGGAATAGGTAAAAGGAAAAACACGGGCTCGGTTTCCTGCAGTCATTATAGATGTGCCTATAGTCATGTGCTTGTGCTCACAGTGTATGACGGTGTTCATCATGTTCTCGGAAACACATGAGAACTAGAAAAACTGATTTTATTGAATTTTGAAAAGAGGACAGAATATAACTGACTCTGACTCTGACTTTGACTTGGAAAGAAATAGCATATCCTAGACTCGGACCCGGACTCAGACTAGGACTCAAATCAAATCCGGACTCTTGGATATCTGGGAGGTAGATTGGATGCTTTGGTCATTGGGCCCTGTATAGTCCATGAGGGGCCTTGCAAGTGACAACGTTTCTATGACGGATGTTTTCCCGGCATCGAGGGAATCTTGGACAAGGTGTTTCAGTTTCCAACACTGCTCTGTATCGTGTCCCCTCCCTCTGTGGAATTCGCAGTAATGCTCGGCGTTCCATGATTTGGAGCGTCTTTCCAAGGGTACGTTGGCTGTTGGGCCTAGGGGTAGTATTAGGCCCTTCGAAACCAACTTTTGGAAAGCGACAGTGTAGGACATATCCAAGTGGGTAAATGTCCTTACCTTTGACTGGTTCTTGATTTTCGGAGAGGTGACTTGTGGATTACCTCTCTCGGTCTTGCCATCCTGGGGGTATCAGATGGTTTCATAAGAGTCCTTGACCTTTAAATGGCCCGGTTGGATGATTGGCTGCCTTACCCGTTCTAGTTGTGTTAGACGGGATTGGGCTCTTGAAAGATCCTCTTCGATGGTGGCTACCCTGGAACCCAGGTTATCTAGGGCGGTATTGATTTTCGAGAAGATATTGTTAATGGAGCAAGATAGCATAAGCATGCTTCCTTGGATATCCCCTTTCTCGATAGCGCGGGCTTTGTCGTGGTTAGGTAGTGTCTCGTTCATCGGGTCCATGGTAGGAAGAAGCGACAGGTGTTAGAACTCACCTAAGCTCGGTTTTGCGCAGATGCAAGAGAAGGAGTCGAACTAAACACAGCCCGGGGGGACGGGAATGACTAAGACTCTTGGATCGGGATACCCGAACGTTGACCTAGACAAGGTAACGACTGCGAATTGGACTCGAGCTGCATAAGGGTGAATCCGAAAATGGGGGCGACCGCGTTTGACCGTATCACGTGCTCGGACCAACCGAGGTGACCTAACACTAGGTGACTCGAGTATTCGTAGCATAAGTACGACACGAAGAAGGCATCATAAGGACGCCGGTGCAGGATGAACGTAGGGTACCCCTTAAGGTGACCGTGGTTGACTGCTCGGGTGGATGACAACCCCCGAGTGAGACTAAAGACTTTGATAGGACTCAAATGGTGTGACATCTAAGTGACTCGAAAGTGGGGTACGTGAGCCAACATGTGTAAGACTTGATCCTTAGAGCAACCGTGGTTGATCGCCCCGCTAAAGGGTAGCCCCCGAGTGGGACTGAAGACCGACTCCTAGACGGGTGACTCGTGGATGGTGGACTCTCCCTGGGTTTTGGCAAAGTGGGCCTAGTCCCGTTCGAAGAAAGATCCGTGTGTGAAATCCCCAGACTTTGGACTCGATTGTGTAAATGGGCTTCCCTTTGTAGGAGGTTTGTCCTACGTAGGTGGGTCGTGCCTTGACAAATAAGGCGGACTTGGGATGGGGTAGAAACTCGTGATGTAAGATCGACGGAGTTTTGATGCTATAGATTCTAACAACTTATGACAAGACCCGACACTACTAAATACGGGAAGTCCTAAGAAGAGGAAGGTTTATAAAAGGGAATTTGGATTTGAAAACCGAGCAAGGTCGGATTGGAAGGCCCGATTTTTTTTTGAAAAATCGAAAAAAAAGGTTACCGGGCCGAGATTTTGAATTTTTTTTTTTTTGGAAAGTTTGGACAGCATACCGGCTAAAAATAGGCTATTTTGAGTCAAAATCATAAGTCCTAAATTTGGTAGCTTTCCGGGTTTTGAAAAATAGATGGGTTTGAAAAGGATGCAAGTTTTTTTTTGAAAAGGACGATTTTTGAAAAGACCAAAGAAGATCAAGTAGCATGTAGTCACGGAAACAGTATAATGACGCCATGTATGCTCTTAGTCTAAGTCTCGGTCGGTCGAATAGGGTCTATACCAACGACGATAGCATTCTCGCAAATCAGGACGGTCCTCCTAAGCCGAGTTGGTCTTAGAATCTGCCATAAAACCCATGCGAGTTCCGCCATCGAAGTCTTTAGTGCACCCATGTAGGAATGCACCGTGGTATAGTGGGACGTCGGTCACAAGTAACCGGCTCGGGAAAGAATTGGGTTATGCATGAACCATTGAACTAAAGCGTGTACATTACTATTCGAACGATTTCTTTTCGAGTCTCACCCTAGGGATGCCGATGGAAAGTGACTCATCAGTTGTTCCCCAGCGAAGTCGCCAAATTGTGGACATGACATAGGTCCACCTCGATGCGGCCACGTGCGGGTTTGGGGAGGCGAATGAATCTTCATATGAGATGGTCGAATTGAAATTTAAATCGAAGTAGGAGTCGCCACCGAACTTTGTGGGAGTTCGGGCCCATTCGAATCCACTCTATGTCGTAGTGGGCCATATACAAAATATGGCCCATTTCCGATGTCAGAGTTTATCGGGTTCGTCCCTTAGCATTTGATACCAATACCGACATTATCGGATATCGTGTATTGAATGACTCTCGTTGCCAATGGATTCGGACATCCGGAAACCATGGTTCTGAGTAAGGGGTGAGGGTACGTGTTGGGAAGTTCACTGAGAACACCCAACCCCGCCCGCACTTAGCGGCCTTTACTAAGATATCGTTCGTTTTTGGTGTACACGTGTTAGTTCGATGATTGAATGATATGCAAATTATTTTCCCTAGACATGTGAGAGAAAAATAAATGGGTTGCTAAGTCGATTAATGCATATTAAACTAATAACGTCAAAGTTATTTTAGCATGTGAAGTTCGTTTTAGTCTAATAAAACAAACGATAAAAATAAATCGCTACAAACAAGGAGCAAACGAGTTAGTAACGGTTGAATAAATCGAATAAAGATGTAAATACGATAATATGCATGATTTTGGAAAAGATTTTATGACGCGCGAAAAATACTTGTCGAAATCTGAAAATATACCGAGAAAACCGCTGTTTTATGTTAGAAAACGATGCTGGAAAAAATCGGAAAAGACGAGAAAACAGGTCGCGGTTTACAGCAGTCCGCGCGACTCGCCTGGGAGGGGCGCGACTCGCGCGGGTGACTGTCTCGGATTCGGTTTTCGAAAATTGATAATTTTGATAAGTCGCGTACAAATATGGATTAATTTATACTCGATTTATGTTTTCGATATTCGTCGTATTCGATATTCGATTATGTAATCGATATCAAATAGTCGGAAGGTTTTTAGAAAAGGTTTTGAAAAAAGAAAAGTTTGCTTTGAACGAAAAGAAGAAAAAAAGAAATTTGAACGAAAAGAGAAAAAAATATGTTAATTCTCTCCGCGTAAAATCGTCGAATTTGGTTTAAAAAAGATGTAACGATTTTTTGCATCAACGAGTTTTAATTAATTTAGTTTTTGTTGGATACGATATTTGATTAGAAAATCAATATCGTATTTTAAGAACGTTATATAAAAAGAAATAGTTTTTTGAAGTACCGATTATTAGAAATAATAAAAAAATATGTGACGAACGACCCATATTAAAAATACGAAACGACCGACGACGCAACGAAAAGAAAGAAGAAAAACGTGGAGAAGGAAGAGAAAAGGGAAAGAGTCGGGTTTGATTTACACCCTCAACCTACATGCTTTGCTTTCTCGGTATAGAGCTCGTCGGACGGTGGCTTAGGCACGGGAGCGTCGAGATGATGTGGATGAGTTTAGGATGATGCGTTTTTTATGTGTGTGGTGACGGATTCGGCCGGATGGTGGGGTCGGGTTTCGTCGATATTTTGACAGTATTTCGGTGCTTCTTTGGATGTATGTCGAGATTATTTTTTTTGCTAGATGTCGAGGATGTATGAATGATAGATGTATATTTCATGTATGGGAATAATTGATCGCCTCTTGATGGATAGTTTCTGAATGAATTGTGTTGAACAGAGGGTCCTATTTATAGGCGAAGAGGTTTAGGAGAGGTATCTTGCTTAGACAACAAGAAATACCGATTTGGATAGGAAAAGTGAGAGTTCGAAAGGAACGAGAAGTCCGTTGCTTGGGGAGGAAGCAAGGAATCTCGGCTGGTTGGGGGGAGTTGGCCGAGTATTTTGATGCTCGGTCGGTAATTGATTCGGTTTTCGGATAGAATTCCTACTTGAGATCGAATTCTATCCTTAAACGGATTTGTTTAATATTTTTTGAAGCTGATTTTTTGTGGTGTTTGAGACCGAATCAGCCACGTGAGGTGTCACGGCTGACTCGTGTGTCTCGAGAATATTTTTGACGGGGTTTTGACTCGGTCGCTAAAAGACGGTTTTACCCCTGGTGTCGGAATCGACCCAAATTAGTCTCATTTGACTCGAAACGACCCACTGGACCTGGATTTGAGGTTGGTTTTGTAAGATTTGTACTCCGTAATAAGCCCAAGCCAATTGTCCATGATTTCGAGCCCATATCCGAGTTCATCAAAGCATGTTTGCGTCCGATCATCATCGGGTGTTTGGCGGGAACTACTATAGACACCTGGCGGTCAAAATGTGGGTGTCTACAAGACCATATGTTGATGGTTGAAAATAAAAATAGAGAAGAAAGAGTGTTTCAGCTCAATAAGGAAACAAGAAATAAAGAACAATAAAAATCGGAAGAAGTATATCATTATGGAGATACGGAGTACGAGTACTTATTATTCTTTCTGTTTTATTCTTTTTTTTGTCTTTTATATTCTCTATGACGAGTATTTTAATCAAACACAAACAAATTAACGAAAAGGAGGGAGTATTATACTCGTATTACTATATCACAAAATCTAGGAAGAGACCTCTCAATAATTTATTGAGATACGTACCTCTAAATGACAAATAAGAGGTGTACTCCTTTTAGACCATCCACATGCAAGGTCATGACCTAGGTCATGGGGGAATTGGATCAAGTTAATTAACAATTAAATCCACAATTAGCATGACCCTTTACAGACTGCAGCTCAACTTGACCCAAGTGATGACCTCTTACGTGGAGAGATGTGGTTGGGGAATATGAAAAGGAGAGAGAGGAGAAGTAGCCGATCATGCAAGATACCACATTGACGGAGTGACAATATACCAACAGTGCTAAATAAAAGAAGAGTGATGGTTGGCAATAAAATTGATTGGAAAAAAAAATGAGAAGGGTATTAGGGTAGTTTGGAAAAGCTGAGTATGAAACAGTAAAAAGATGGGTATGTAACATGTGTCTATTTTTATTAGGTTTGCTACCACCGTTATCTCCATTTGTAACTGATCTCTCAATAAATTTAATGAGAAATCGTCTCTTAATAAACTTATTCATATTATATAATCTTACAAGATTACACCGATTTGTCTCTTGGTTTAAGCTATTCTCTAGTACTCGTAGTATATAAGGATAATGAGGCTGAGGGATTATAGTCGAAGGGGAAAACCTAATCATAAGTTAGCCTCCTTGGGGATGAATTTGATCCATTTTGGGTGACTTTGTACTCGGTAGATTAGAATTAGATCATTAGAGTACCAATTTGAAGTGAGTAATTTTTTTTCTTTTCTTTTTGGAGGTTATTAATAAAAAAACGAAATTACTTTTTCCTAACGAGCCTTTACTCAATCCTAACGACATTTTACCGCTTTACCCCTCTCATTTCATCCATTGAAAATTTAGTCATGTTTTCTCTCCCTAAATAAATCTCAATATTCAACCACGAACCACCCATAAACACACCATGAACGACCACCACGAATATCGGAACCGTCCGGGGCCGTGGCTGAGATGGTTGGAGTCGGGTTGACACGGGCTGTCGGGTCGACAGAGGCTGAGCTCGGCGGCGGGCTGGGTGGGTGGGATCGGATCGGAGCCAGCCTAGGTCGGGTGGTGGGCGCGGTGGAGAGATGGTTGGGGTAACGACCTGGGATTCGGGTTGGTGTCGGGTCGTGTGCCGTGTGCAGTGGGTGGGTGGGGGTGGGGTGGGTTGAGTGGGTGGTGGGTCATGGGATGGGGGTCGGGGAGGGAGAGGGCAGTTGTATTTTTTTTTTAAATTATTTTATTTATTTAAATTTTTCTTTTTTCTTTGTTACGTGTTATTTTCATTTTTTTGTTATTTTTTTCATATTTGTTTGTTGGGATGTTAATAAATTAATAATTTGGTGAATTAATAATTAATTTTGCATCATTAGTCATTGAATTAGAATTGATGGAGTAAAAAACTTGATAAAAGCTTACAACTTAAGGTAAAAGTTTGTAGAGGGTATAATGGGAAGAATTTAGGAAAATTCGTTAGGATTGAGTAAAGGCTCGTTAGGAAAAAGTACGACCCTAAAAAAATTCTATAAAATCCATGTCTCAGTTATTTGTACTCATACTTCTTCTATTTAGATATCAGTTTTTTTAATATGTGTCCAGTGGGCACACGTTAATATGCTAATTAAGCAAAAAATCATAATGAAATTAACACGATAAATTGAAATATCAACTCTTAATTATCATACTTAGATAACATAATGGTGATTCATTCCTTAATTAATTAACGTATTAACGTGTACTCAATGGATACACGTTAGAAAATTAAATAAAGAAAATACAATGTAGAATATATTGAGTTATATAATACGGAGTATATTTAAAACTTTAATCACATGGCAGTAGGAGTATACCTTTATTAATTAATTACAGTACTAGTATCTTTACAATTGGAGGGATAATATTAATTAATACTGATGGGTTGAGATATTTAAGGTTTTTGTGGGAACCCCAAAGAATATATTCACCCCGTATTTGTTATTCGAAGGATAAAACTAACGGCAACCAAAATGGCATCCATCCTTTTTGTTTTCAATATAATTCCACCAATTGCTTACCATGCTTTTCGATTCTCCGTGTATACTCATAAAAGACAAATTGTGTGAGAAAGACAAATCCACGTGCTATTTCCAAACCTTATATTTTCTAATCAAGTGGTATTATTTGATCCGTCATCAATTTGTGAGACGGACTAGTGACTACTCTTCATTAACACAACACGATTGTTTGTTTCAATTGTGACTGACTCATCCCTATTTTAATAAAGTAATGTCTTTTAAAGGCTCCACAATCAATCTCACATTTTAAAGCTGATGTGTCAACACCACAAATATTTGGGGAATATTATATTAGTTGTATTAGATGCAAACATTAACTTGACTATTAATCAACTAAATCAACTATAGTTAAATCTAACCAATTATGTTAACCATCCCTATTTTATTAAAGTAATGTTGAATAAAGCTCTCGCATTCATGCTCACCCACAATTTTTTAGAGAGTAAAATATTAATTTGAGGGGAAGTTACCTAATGTACAATTATAAAAAAATAACCGCTTATTAAATTAAAATGAAATCACCCATTAAAATTATATCAATAACTATACAAATTATCATGGATACAATATATTGTCAAATTGATCATCATTAATAAAAGAAAAACTAAAAAACCAATTGATATATGGAGTAGTAAAAAAAATTCCTACAAATTTCGTAAGATTATGATCAATATTTTGAAGTTTTTTCATTATAAAAAATTGTTTAAATGCAATTCACGCGTTTACCATACGAGTTAACATTTGTATTTCACTGTAATACGTAAGTAAGAAAATGACATGTATGTAATCATGAAGTTTTATCATAAAATGATACGGAGTATGTAACAAAGATTTGAATTAAGAAAATACGAAGTACAAGTTTTTGAAAATAATAAAAGGTTAACAAAGTTTAAGAAAGTTAATCTTATATTTTACTCTTTGTTACACAATTCATGATATTAACTATTGTTACGCAAATTTTCATGTGAGAGATCTCACAATAATGTAACATAAATTCGATATGTTACATAACTACGAAACGTTTGATTTGCTATAAATTCAAAACCAATTAATTAATTATTCTAACCCCGTAAAAAAATCATACAACGAACTACGTATACGTAGTAAAGACTACAGAGTAATATTAATACAATCCCGTGAATTTTCACGGGGCTTAATACTAGTTCATAATCATAGTATCACACACTGGATTTCATTGTTACATTTACTGGCACCAATTTCCACGGGTTTGAACGGGAATATATATAATACAACTGAGTATAATCCAAAGTCCACATATCTCTTTTTCCCATGTTAAACGAGTGGATGATAATAATACACGTGTTTGTGTTCAATGGATAATATTGGCCATGTCTTCTTTAAGAAATAAACCGTGCAACCAAAACTACAAGTAGTAGCCAATCTCTGTTTCTTACTGCTGCACCAACACTGACTCGACTCACATATACCCTGGGTAACATACATATCGACAGATAATACATGCAACGATTGACAATCTCACCAAACGGAATTACCTGGTATCACCTTTGGTTGTCTCTAGATTTCGGTCATTGCATTATAAATGCGCCAAATACCACCTCAAAATGAGGTCCAAGTAACCTTTAAAAAAATTCGCAAGGTGATCTTCATCTTGGTGTGTCCTAGATTTTAAACCATGGATAACACAGCTAGCATGCATTATCCACCCACCTCATCTCAGTTTAGGCCAAAATAAAGCTGTATCCCGGTCATGGAAGCTCAACTGCTGAAGTGAAGCGCGTGGAGTACAAATAGAATCAGCACTCGTGTAATGCGTTCCCATGGGAGACACTTCAGGCTCCAGAGTACTGCTCTTCTTAGCTCCATAACAGACTTCTGATACACATAGCAGTCACAAATTGATGGAGGAAAAAGCTCGCTGAAGCTGTTCTTTAGAGTGTTGCAGAGATTTCAATTATTCAGCAGTTGATGTCAACCTTGATCGAAAGCTCATATTTGTTCGATAAGCATGAGTGCCATCTGCAGTATCTCTCTGGCCTTCCTGTCAGGTGTAACGCCAAAAGACTCCATTCTTTGGTACAGATCTGGAACCTGGTTCAAGATGAATTCATGAATTTATGCAACAAAGATAGTATACTAACTCACACAAGACAGTTTTAATCAAACAACCACACCATTTACTGGTGTATTCCTAACTTAATGATTGGAATAATGACTACTGTCACAAAATAATCATCGCAGCTCACCTTACTGAACTTCTTTGCCCTGATGAAAGCTTTCATAAGTGTAGTGTATGTGACAACATCGGGATTGATGCCCTGCAAGGAAACAAATATCACCATGAAGAAATTGAGATATAAAATGCGCAGAGTTATATACTCCGTAGAACTGAGGAAACTAATAAATCACCAAACAGACTTTAAACACATGATGTAACTTACACTTTCTATGATATGCTGATATACTGATAGTGCCTCAAGATGTCTGCCAGCAATTCCAAAAGCATTAATCAAGACATTGAGCATGATGAGATTTGGTTCGATACCTTCTGATTCCATTATTTGAAGAACCTTAACAGTATCTTCACATAAACCCTGAGCCATGTGAAAAAGTTAACTAATCAGCTTGACTTTACATATGTCCAGCCATTGCTTCGGCTAGGAATGCGGAATGCAAGACATAGCACAAAACTTTATACGGAGTAACATATATGAAGGGAAACTCCTCTTCACGAGACTAGGATACCAACGATAATATTGGTACCTCATGCAATGATCTTTCACAAAGATTCAACGTTTCCAAGGAATAACATCAATAGGGCAATACAAGAATGACACAGATCAAAACCCAAACCAGATGGCGATAAATGTGCGGGTGCCAATAATATCATTATGTCGATGTTGTACAGCATTACAGCCTACATGTCCAAATGTAACAGTTCTAGTTATATTGGAAAGAGTACTGTTCAATTAAAATGTCACATTCTATGAGTACCAACGGGTAGACGGTAGACAAACTGGAAAAGAGTATAAGCTTGGCATTCAAACTGACTGTGCACAAGATAACTAAAAAGACAACCACACAAGCAAACAAAATATGGCCATATCATTGAAGAGGAGCAACACCAGAACCATGACACTACAGATAAGCATTACAGGGCAGAGAGGTAACCTAACAGACGTAGAGAAAGGTGATACCTGTTGAGCATATGAATTTGCAAGAACAGAAAATATATTCGATGTCAGCTGGACGCCTTCAGCTTTCAATGCGGATATGCAATCTTCTGCTCCCCGATATCTACCATACTGTCCATATATGTCAACCAAAACTGCATATACAGCTGCCATCTTGAGATGGCCTCGACGTCTCATTATCTCAAAACTCTCCTTCAACAACTCCCACTTCCCTTGCTCTCCTAGGTGGGTGATCAATATTAAAAAGATCTTAGGATCAGGATACAATCCCTGATCTTGCATATCAGTAAACAAATCCAATGCCTTCTTATAATCCCCAGCCTTGCAATGCCATTTAATCAATGAGTTCCAAGTTACTATGTTGGGAACTATCCCTTCTTTTTGCATCTTCCCAAACACTTCCAAAGCTTCACTTAACTCACCATACTTGCCAAATGTATCGATGATGCTATTACAAATCCTTCTATCTAAATGCACCCCCAACTCACTAATCTCACCCACTATTTCCATCGCCTTCTTCCACATTCCATTGTCCCTATAAACCTCAATTATCCTACTATACACAAACGGGCTCAGCTGATAACCCTTCCTCCTCATTTCCCCAACAATCCTCCAAGTATCAGTCAACCTTCCAGCACTCACATAATAGTCCAGAAAAATTTCAAAAGTCTCCTGATTTTCACAAACACCCAATTCCTGCATCACCCGCAACGCCTTCACACCAAGTTGATGCATCCCTTTCCTCAAGAAGGCTCTAAGCAAAACATTAAAAACCCCAACTTTAGGGGTGAACCCAAGAAAGATCATTTCCTGGAACACCATATCAGCTTCAAGGGTCCTACCAGAAGTACCTAAAACCTCAATCAAACATGAATAACACAACATATTGGGATGAAATCCAAGTGCCTGCATTTCAGACAAGCAAGACATAGCTTCACCAACACATCCTTGCTTACAATAATGGCTAATTTTCTCACTGTACAACTCTAAAGGCATCTCCTTTCCATCTGGGTAATCCATGGAGAGGGTAGTAGAGGTAGTATGGGGGCTGTTTGAGGATTTTGGAGTATCAATGTGGAAAATTGAAAGGCAGCGAGTGGTAAAGGTAGAGTCTTTGGGATAGTATGAGGAGAAGAGTAAGGAAATAGGATACCTGCTAGAAATTGAAGGGAGTGTTGAGAATGCAATGCAATTGAGCTCCATTTTAAAGGAGGAGTGTAAACCCTTTGCCGCCATCCATACACGAGGTGCACTGATTTCTGTGGTTGCATACAGCCGTAAGCCGTTGTATATTTGTTCCCTCAGTAAGAGTTGAAGTATGATTCACCTAAATTTTTTAAGCTTAATTGTTTCTTGTTCATTTGGGGATTTTTCTGCGTCTGCTGGGTTTTCGAACAAAAGATGGCACACCCTTTTTTAGCCTAAACAACTCGTGCATCATACAGTAACCAACTAGGTAACGGATTTTTTTTGTTCAAGCTCACGGGGTTGAAGGTGAAGGTGAAGGTGAATGTGAGGGGTCAACTATACGAGTTTTATTATAGGTACACGATGAGTTTTATTATAGGTAACGATATACAAATCTTTGGATTGATATGAATTTTATCGAACTACTCATTGTTGTCGATGCTAGTCGTCAACGTTTTTTTTGGTGATTTTACTTCCTTGCTCCGTTGCTCCTCTCTTTTTATTTTTTAAATCTATATAAATATATAAAAAGACAATTTGAGTAGTTACTTGTGTAGTTAATTGAATGACATGTGGCATTACTTCAACATAAAAATGTAATCTAAAAAACCGTTAGAAAATTGTGATTCCCATGGACTCTCGAGTTTCCCATCCTTCCCTTGTATTCACAATCATTTCAAATTAACAACACTTCATTGCCATTTTACGTTCTTGCCACTTCGAAAGACAATCACAAGGATCTCGCTACCTGGTAAGATATTTTCTCACAGAAAATCCTAAGCAAAGTAAAACTAACTATACTAAGTAGGTAGCTAAAGTAAGTTGGGTCGATTCAAAAGAATGGATGGATAAACTAGAGTCAACTAGATTAAAAAAAGAGTTCAAAATGGATAAAATGGGTTTGGTTTCGGCAGTAACTAAACTACAATATTGAATTAAACTAAAACAAGCCAGCAAACGATGAATTAATGATAAATGTTAGAATTACAACGTTAAAAGTTAAAATAAGTACATAAATTATTATAGAGTACTGCTTCGTATATTATATCCGTAATGATTTTTATTTTTTACCGTAGTCAAAATTTCTCCAAAAATATGAAACCATTTTAAGCATAGACTAAATCGTGAGCAAATAAGAATAAATGTTAACTCAAGTTAAGAAAATCCATTTACTACAACTCTACAAGGATGAAAGTATGAGTAATCGAGTACAAGTAAAAAAAATACAAGTATCATTTGTTACCGGCGATATACTGTGCTTATATGAGAGCTATTCCTTGTCGTCGGCGTTTTAGCTGGGTCGTCGGCGCTTTATAACGTGAATTGACGCATTTGCCCCTCCTTTAACTTACCTCATTAACATTACTAAATTGGTTTTTATTTAGTTATTTGCAAAATATACTCGATAATGTAACGGTTTTGGTTATTTTGTAAAACCGTTTTTTTGACACTTTTGTGTCTTATTTTGTGGGCTATCGTATTTACTTGTTTTCTTTAATTTATAACTATCGTATTTCGGAGCCGTGTTTAAGTTTAATTGATCGAAAACGTAGGATGTTAGATTCTCTAGTCACGATCCACTTTACGTATGTTTTAATTACGGTTTTAAAATACGTTGTACAATACGTAGAAAGTGCAAAACGTGAGCAGCTCACTTTTTACGGATCTGTAAAAAGTGAGATTCTCACGTTTTACAGATCTGTAAAAAGTGAGATTCTCGCGTTTTACTGATCCGTAAAAAGTGAGCATCTCACTTTTTACAAATCCGTAAACAGTGAGAGGCTCACGTTTTACTGATCCGTAAAAAGTGAGAGGCTCACGTTTTACTGATCCGTAAAAAGTGAGATGCTCACGTTTTGGGCATACGGTCATGGTTTATATAAATCTATTTTGTTGGAAACTTTCGTTGAAAATACGGTCATGGTATAGCTAGAATCCGATTTTTTTCAACCTATTTTTACTGAATTTGATAAAAAAAAAAATTAAAAAAAATGTTTTCGAGTTTTAAAATTTATGTTCATATATTAAACTTAATAATTCTATATAACTTATTCTACTTAAACGTCACATTCAAATCGAACTTAGTTTAAATTGTCCTAAAACCTTATTTTATTTATTTCCGTACATGTTATTCGTATACTTATGTTCATATATTAAACTTAATAATTCTATATAACTTATTCTATACTTTACTTATATAATATATACTCCGTATAATTCAATACTTAAATAACGCATATAACTAAAAATTAATAACGTATTCTGTACGTTATTCTATACTTATTTTTATATAATTCTCTACTTATAATAACGTATACTTACAAACTTATTATATAATATTCTACACTTATTCTATAATTCTATACTTATGGAATATTTTAAAGGAAAAAAAATAGCAAACCCCCAAAATGTGAGCATCACACGTTTTAGAGATCCTTAAAACATGAGAATCTCACGTTTTAGAGATCCCTAAAACGTGAGAGACCCACGTTTAACACATCCCCAAAACGTGAGATTCTCACGTTTTTCGATCCCCAAAACGCGAGATTCTCACGTTTTGGGCCATCTCGTTTTTTTTTTCGGGTTTCAGATTATTTCCGACATTAATTCAATCCGTTAACTAATCTCTAATCAAGCCGCAATCAGCAAATCGAACTACCGTAAAACTACGGAGAAACATAACTTGCATCCTAATTAATTAAAATGAAATAAATCAACCTAGTGGATAAACTAATTAGAAGATAAATGAGATATAAAACAAAATTCTAAATAAGATTCCCGGGGTTTATGGGAAAACGAGTCACATAAACCGTTAAATCACAAAACCATAACAAATTTATACTCGGAAACATAAAATTAGATTTACATATAAAACCAATTAATTATATTAATGATTATTAGAGAACGACGACAATAAGATCCCGGGGTTTATGGGAAAACGTGTATCAAAAAACGTTAAATCACAAAAACCGTTCCCAATTAATACTCGAAAACATAAAATTACATTTATATATACAACCACTTAATTATATTAATGATTATTAGAGAAGGACAATACGGTAAAATCACGTATAAAGCGCCGACGATCCAGCTAAAACGCCGACGACCCAAATGAGGTGGGGCTTATATGGGAAACCATTATCGGGAAGTGAAATCTGTACAGAATATCTAGTGTTGCTCGTGTCTAGTAACAAAACATCTTCCTCCAAAATAACACAAAGCTATCATCCTCCAAGCAATGGCAATAACTAACCCTGGATTATACGCAATACCAACTTCACCATTACCACGCCTTGATTCAAAATCAAAGGTACGTACACTTACACACTTCCCTTCTCACTGTAGTTTGGCGCCATCTTCTGAAAGCAGCACACTTGAAGGAGAAGAAGAAGAACAACAACAACCCCCTAAAAAGTTCACCTACAGCAGAGCATCTCCTTCCGTGAGATGGCCCAATCTAAAAATTGCAGAAACTCCCCATTCCCCACAAACCCATTTCAATTTCGCCCAAACAGCGACGAATTCAGAAAATGTAGAGCAATTTGAGGGTAGAGATGATGGAGGGAATAGAGGCGGGGCTTTGGAGAAGTTAGATGTGAATGATGAGAATTTGGAGGTTTTGGGTAGGCCTAGTAGGACTAAGGCTAAGAAGATGACTAAATTAGCTTTAAAAAGAGCCAAGGATTGGAGGAAGAGGGTTCAATTTTTGACTGATAAGATATTAGGGTTAGGGCATGAGGAGTTTGTGGCTGATGTTTTGGATGAGAAAATGGTGCAGATGACTCCTACTGATTACTGTTTTGTGGTGAAATGGGTGGGTCAGTCGAGTTGGCAACGCGGTTTGGAGGTTTATGAGTGGTTGAATCTTAGGCATTGGTATTCTCCCAATGCTAGGATGTTGGCCACAATATTGGCCGTGCTTGGGAAGGCGAATCAGGAAGAGTTGGCGGTGGAGATGTTTATGAGGGCTGAGCCTTCTGTAGGTAATACTGTTCAGGTTTATAATTCGATGATGGGGGTTTATGCGAGGAATGGTAGGTTTCCCAAGGTTCAGGAGATGTTGGATTTGATGCGAGAGCGTGGTTGTGAGCCGGACCTTGTGAGCTTCAATACGTTGATAAATGCTCGTTTGAAGTCCGGGGCCTTAGAACCAAATTTGACAATTCAGCTTTTGAACGAGGTCAGGAAATCGGGTATTCGACCTGATACCATTACCTATAACACTCTTATTAGTGCTTGTTCTCGTGAGTCCAATCTCCAGGAAGCAATTAAGGTATACAATGATATGGAGGCTAATCATTGCCAACCTGATCTATGGACTTATAATGCCATGATCTCTGTTTTTGCTAGATGCGGGATGCCTACTAAAGCCGAAAGGATTCTTATAGAACTTGAGGGTAAAGGGTTTCTCCCAGATGCTGTGACATATAATTCACTGCTATATGCATATGCTAGAGAGGGAAGTGCTGTAAAGGTAGGGGAGATTTGCGAGGAGATGGTGAAAAGAGGATTCTCAAAGGATGAGATGACCTATAACACTATCCTTCACATGTATGGTAAAAGTGGTCAGCTTGATCTAGCTTTGGATCTGTATAGAAACATGAAGTTGTCTGGACTTGTTCCAGATGCGGTTACGTACACAGTTTTGATTGATTCTCTTGGGAAAGCCAATAGAATAAGTGAGGCAGGGAACATAATGTCAGAAATGTTGGATGTTCAAGTTAAACCTACCTTACGGACCTTTAGTGCCTTGATATGTGGATATGGGAAAGCTGGCAAACGAGTAGAGGCCGAAGAGACGTTTAACTGCATGCTGAGATCCGGAATTAAGCCTGACAAGTTGGCTTATTCTGTGATGCTTGATATTCTTTTAAGGTCTAATGAGACCAGAAAAACAATATCGTTGTACAGAGATATGGTTCGTGATAATTTTATGCCTGACAGCAGTCAGTACCTTTCTTTGATTCAAATTCTCAAGAATGAAAAGAAGGAGGAGAGTCTTCAAAAAGTTATCTCTGATATGGAGATATTATTTGGCATGAATCCCCTACATATATCTTCCATACTGGTTCAAGGTGAATGCTTTGATGCTGCTGCTAAAATGTTAAGATTAGCTGTTGCACAGGGTCATGATTTGGACACTAATACTCTCTTATCTATCTTAAGTTCCTACAGTTGTTCTGGGAGACACTTGGAAGCTGTAGATCTGCTTGATTATTTGAGGGATTGTGCCTCTGCATCTTATGAGTTTCTAGATGAGGCCTTAGTGATTGTGTTCTCTAGGGCTAATCAACTCAATGATGCCATCAACCAGTACTATAAGATTAGACAGAGTGGCTTGTTCCAAAGGAATTGCATAATGTATGAATCTCTAATAATGGGCTGTAAGGAATCTGAAATGTATGCTGATGCATCTCAAATATTCTCCGACATGAAGTTTCTGAGAGTGGAACCGTCTCAAAATATATATGAATATATGGTGCTCATATATTGTTTGATGTCTCTTCCAGAGACTGCTGAATGCGTAATTGATGAGGCAGAAAGTAAAGGTATTGTTTTCAAAGATGTTGGCATCTTTGTTAGCCTCATACATGCATATGGGAATGTCAAGGAACTTCAGAAGGCAGAGAGCGTTATTGGTCGTCTAAGGCAGTGGTCTAAAAACTTGGACAGGAAAGTCTGGAGTGCTTTGCTGCAAGCTTATGCTGACTCTGGGAATTATGAGCAAGCAAGGGCAGCTTTTAATACAATGATGAGAGACGGACCTTCCCCTACTGTAGAGACAATTAACTTATTGATGCAAGCATTAATTGTGGGTGGGAGACTAAATGAGCTTTATGTGTTGATTCAAGAGCTTCAAGATATGGGTTTTAAGATTAGCAAAAGTACCGTTCTTTTGATGCTTGAAGCATTCGCAAGAGCTGGAAACATATTCGAAGTAAAGAAGATTTATAATGGGATGAAGGCTGCTGGTTACCTCCCTACCATGCATCTTTACAGGATTATGATTGGACTATTATCCCGGGGAAAAAGAGTAAGGGATGTTGAATCCATGGTTGCAGAGATGGAAGAAGCTGGATTTAAGCCTGATATTTCAGTCTGGAATTCACTGCTCAAAATGTACACCGACATCGAGGATTACAGAAAGACTGCTGAAGTGTACCAGAACATTCAAAAGGCTGGACTTTCTGCTGATGAGGACACTTATAATACTTTGATACTCATGTATTGTCGAGACCGTAGACCTGAAGAAGGTTTATGTCTGATGCATCAAATGAGAAGTCTGGGTTTAGATCCAAAATTGGATGCTTACAAAAGCTTGCTTGCTGCCTGCAGCAAGCAGAAGCTCATAGATCAAGCCGAGGAGCTTCTTGATGGAATATGCTCAAGAGGGTTTAAACTTGATCGTTCTTTCTATCATGTGATGATTAAAATGTATAGGGATTCTGGAGAGCATGATAAGGCGGAAAGGGTATTGACTCAGATGAAGGAAGGTGGAGTAGAGCCAACAATAGCGACAATGCATCTACTAATGATGTCTTATGGAAGCTCTGGACAACCTAAGGAAGCTGAGAAGGTCCTTGATAATCTAAAAAGCTCTGGTTTAAGTCTTAGTACACTACCATACAGTTCAGTCATTGATGCCTTTCTGAAACAAGGAGATTATGATGCTGGAATTCAAAAACTTATGGAAATGAAGGACGATGGTTTGGAGCCAGATCATAGGATTTGGACTTGCTTCACTCGTGCTGCAAGTGTATGTCAGGCTTCGGAGGAAGCTATAGTACTCTTAAAAGCACTCCATGATTCTGGTTTTGACCTTCCTTTAAGGTAACTGTTCGCTGAACAGATTTGTTGGTTTGTTTCTCCGTTCTTGGAACCTTCATTTTTTATACTTAACATGCCTTGTATTTTTACAGGTTGCTCACTGATAGTTGTGAGACATTAGTTGGGATTGTGGATCAATGGCTAGAGCGACTGGAGCCTGTTGAGGATAATGCTGCATTCAACTTTGTTAATGCTGTGGAGGACCTATTATGGGCATTTGAACTTCGAGCTAAAGCTTCATGGCTTTTCCAACTGGCTGTAAAGAGAAGTATCTACCGTCAGAATGTTTTCAGGTACCCGATTATAAAATTGCATACTGAATCTACATATATCGTTTGAATCTGATTTTGTAATCATTTCATTTTTTATTTACCATTATACTATTTCTTCTTGAATATTCTTCATACTCAATTCTCCTTGTCAAATTCATTATGTGAGCTTGGTATATGGCTCACAGTCTAGTATTATTCTTATACCTGTGATCTGTGAGGTTCGATTTTCAGTCGTTGCAGAATTAAGGTTGTTTTATGTTGAGCTTGGTTTATGGCTGCCTTGATGGTGTAAGAATCTAATAACATTAATTTATATTCAATGTCTGTTGCCGCAGGGTGGCTGAAAAAGACTGGGGAGCTGATTTTAGAAAGTTGTCTGCTGGTGCTGCTCTTGTGGGTCTTACATTATGGCTTGACCAAATGCAGGCATGTTTTTCCTTCTCTTTTATTTCCCTTTCAACAGTGATTTGAAGATTAACCATTTATCATATAGTACTTCGCGATCTGGGCCTGGTTGTAGTGCTCCAAGCCACCTCCTTTATCTTCTCCCTGCTAGCGATGTCTAAATTTGTATTGAACATCATCGACAAGGACAGGAAAGCTAAGCACAAAGCACCATTCTTGGAAGTCCTACTTTTGTCCTTTCCATAAGCCTTAAAATAGTAATGTTAATAACTCGATATGTTTTGATTCAACTTGGTTGGCGCTTCACATCAGGCTAAATGCAATTATCAATATAGGTTTTACTCCATATCACTTTTCATGCAGAATATTGTCAGACATCGTAAAACAAAGTCTGTTGAATTTTATGGCCCAATTTTGAAATTTGTTTAGGAGTTAATTCCATCCCTATACTAAAAGTATAGAGGTATGTGGTCCATATTATAGAAGTGTTCCAAGTGAAAGTCGATAGATATTAGTGGTCCAATATTTAGAAGTTGGTTCACCAAGTGGTGATACTTCGAATTTTGACTAATGGTCACTTTCTTGCGGCTACATTGTCCTGAAATTGCTCTTGGTTGTGGCAGGATGCATCACTTGAGGGTTCCCCAGAATCTTCAAAGTCGGTTGTAATAATAACAGGAACAGCTGAGTACAATATGGTTTCATTAGACAGCACACTCAAGGCGTACCTCTGGGAGATGGGATCACCATTTCTGCCTTGTCGAACGAGAGATGGGATTCTTGTCGCCAAGGCTCATTCCCTTAGGATGTGGCTCAAAGACTCGCCCTTTTGCTTTGACCTTGAGTTGAAAAATTCACCCTCTCTTCCTCAGTTAAACTCAATGCAGCTGATTGAAGGATGTTTCATACGACGTGGTCTTGTTCCTGCGTACAAAGAGATCCATGAAAAGCTTGGAGACAAAGTGCGGCCAAAGAAATTTGCAAGATTGGCATTGCTCTCAGATGAAAAAAGAGAAATAGCTATACAATCTGATATAGAAGGAAGAAACGAAAAGCTAGAGAAGATGAAGCGAAAAGGGATCGCTGTGAACAAGAAATTGAGGCGCCATAAACGGAAGTTTGTTGGAAAAACAGATTCTACAGATCCCAAAAAGAAGAAGTTTCCAGAAAAGTCTTCTATGCGCTAAATAAAACAAACATCAGTATGCAAGCTCAAAGAAGATATCAATACTTAGTATGGTTCTGAGTGTAGGACTTAATCGTTGAAAATTGGCAATGTGTGTCAAGCTGATTCAATAGCATGGCTTGCAGTAGGCTCTGCTCTTTCCTGCTTCCAAGTGATTGAAGGATTTAGGTACCTCCCCGTACCCAAAAACACTGCGGGTTCACTGCCACCAAAAGCATTGCGGAGTTTATGTTGACTTACACCCAATGGCTTATGAATGCATACAAACTAGAAAGTACAGGTCACCTATTTACAATTTAAGGTACAACTTGCGAGTCCCTGAAATTTCTTGTAATTAATCTTGTTAAATCCCAAAGAATAGTTTGTATGCATTGTTTGGATGCATCCATTGTTTTAGCTAGAGTGCATCTTATGAGCTAAAATAGCTGTGCAGGTAAGTCATGGGAAGAGGCATAATAACGCGGTATCAAATAACTATTCGAGGGAGCATTGGCAAAATAATAGGGACTTTGCTTGTTCAACCAGCCTCCTTATAGGACCATGAGATCAGTGGGTAAGTTCAGTGTTCACATCCTCTACGTTGTTGTACAGTTCTATACTCTTTGGCGATCTTAAAAGAAAATATCGTTTTTCTAACTACTAGAATGCTTTTTTCTTTTGTTCATTAAAATGTACGAGTATATGGCATCAAAGATTCTGTGAACATTTTCCCTTCCCTTCCCTACCACATAACCCCTTAATCTTTTTGTTCAAGGATGAGCCATTGTAAGTAAAACATGTAGGTTAGGCTGAATGGCTGATTGATGGATTTAGAATGCTTTCTCTTGAGTTATTGAACACAAGCTCATGAGTTATAGAGGTTATTGTCTCATACAGCTGTTGTCGTTTATTTGAAGCAGAGCGAGAGCTGCAATAACAGAAACTCAACCCTTCGGTATATATTAATTTCAGTCGAAATCAAGAACTGCGAAAATGAGTGCCTATTCCAAAACTAGAATAAAAAAGAAACGAGAAATACTTGGAAGCACTGCCAGGCTGCTAGTTACTAGGTCAACTAGGATAGAGATAGATTGATTAATGGATGTCTTCTCTATTTTGTGTCATTAGTGATTCTTGACTATTGATTAACTTTATGCTGCTATAAATTGTTCTTGTTCATGGCAAAATGTTACTTCCTTCATCCCATTTATATTGTCCCCATTTGACTTTTGCTTATACTTTGATCACTATTTTCTCAAATATACCATAAATACGACACTACAAATTATTGAATCCTACATACTAATCTCATCCATAAAAACTAAAAACTAAAAACTAACCAAGAGAAAGGAAGGAGGAGGGTGGCGGGTGCTAAAAGATGAATGGGGCGGATGGGCAGGGAAGTTGACGGCAGGGTGGCTGGAATCCGGCAGAAAGGAGAAAGGAGAGAGGAGAGGAGACAAAATCGTTATGGGGGAAAATGAAAGACGATAAAATACACCCAAATCGCGGTTTAGTTGAGGTTGTAAAAATTTTTTGCAACGAACTTTCCGTCGCAAGTAACTTGTGCCAGATAGTTTGTCGCAAAACAAATTTATGACTCACTATTTCGTTGTCAAGTAACGTGCTACTGTGCTAGTTTAATGCAACATTTCCTGCCCTACCAAAAACTAGGTGTCAGCAGTGATTTTTGCTGCGATGGACTCAAGTGTCTCAGAGGCTTATGTGCGTTGCAAGGTCATATTTGCGACGAGTTATGTTCTGTTGCAAGTATTCCGGTGACTTGTGTTTTTGTAGTGAATTCCTTAAAATAATAATATGATGACAGTTGGTTTTGATAAATCAAACATGAGAAATTAGACTGTGTCTTTACATGTGCCGGCAATGATTCATAGTCAAACTTGAGGGGTAACTTGAGTTAACTCTTGTTCATGTAAAGCAAGCAGATGATATTGTTTAAACTTGAGGGGTTACAACTTACAAATGAAGTGTGATGCAGGATATTAGAGGTCACAGCAAGTGCTGTTGGGACAACAAGCCATGCAAGGCCAATAACAATCCTTTGATCCCATGCAAGGACTGCCACACGCATGTACGTGAAAAGGGGTCATTGTATATCCAGGGGCTACAACTACTGCTGGCTCTCCTCCTTCTGGCGCTGGCGTTGGACGCCCTTCCATTGGCGGCAGTAACGGTGGTTCAACTGGCTCCTGTGCTGCTGTGGGTGGTGGCATTGTCGGTACACAATGTTCAGGATGGTAATGGTGGTGCTGATGATGCAGCATTTGTCGCCTATTGCTCGCTTCGATTCTCAGCATACCTGTAATGTTCAAGACAAACAGACAGACAACAAAGGCATTGTCGGTACACATGAATCATTCTCCGAAACCATCAAGTCGTCTCCAATAAAACAGTCATATAAAAGGGAGCACACTTACACATCGCACAAATAAGAAGCGGAAGCAAGAAAAGCAGTTTAAGTGAGCCTGCCCCTCCCTGCATGGTGAGGTCAGATTAAATTTGTGTAGTTTAGGAGGGGAAAATAAAACTGATAGTATTGCAGGAACAAGGTGGTGCTACACCAAGTTGATAGTACTATGATGCAGAGGCCAGAGGGTGTGTTGTTTGATTTATAATGGAGGACTTGTGTAAGTTGGTTGGTGAACAATTATAAGATTATCCCAAAATCTATAATAACGGACCCCTACGCTACATGTACATGTAGCAGAATATTGTTTTCCCAAGCACATTCACATGCACATGTTAGTAGATCCACAAGCATTTACCCCTGGTTGACGATCCAAGAAGTCTCAAAGTCAGACGATTGAACGAAGATGTACGCTTATCTATGATAACAATCATTTTAGTTAAAGTTGTGTAATTAATCTCCTCAGCTCAATTTACGTGATTTCGAGTCCTTTTGGCGCCATTTACGTTCTTTTGTAGGATGGTTCCCTCGGGATGCATGAAGGAAGCCAATGACTCGATGTCAAGCAAATACTTGTATTACAGTATAACACTATGGAAGAAAGCCTAATCCATGAACTGAAGCCCAAGTCCTGAAAATGAAAGTGAAGCACGAGACCAAGAAAAGAAAGTTGGAGGTAGTAAATTGTGGTGGGAAACTTCACGCGATCGAGAATCGTTAGTACCGACTTCAAACAATCAACCATCATTTTAGTGATAATCTTGTAAGACATATTACAATTATTCAATCGGCGAAACTGAGAAACTAATTTTTAGGATGATCCACTTTAGGTTAGATATAAGTGAGATAAAAGTCTCTCTCAACCCATCGGTATTCGTTGTTCATGGACGACGCGAAGCACCATAGCGCAAGACTTGGAGAAACGATTTTTCATTGGATTTGGTAAAACAAGGCTTGAAAGCCATTGGGGCGTGGGACTTTGTAGAGGGCACTTGGTTCAGAGCACACTAGATGTCACTAATTGTGTAAACCTATCCGGTTTGAACTTTGAATGTTGAGACTTGAGATGCAAGTCATCAATGTGAAACTTCACTTTTAATGTAAAATCAGATGGTTGTCAATGTTACATTTTAAACTTTACCATTTTATCACCTCGCATATGGATTAAATGAACCAAAATAATGTTTTTTTTAAACCCGCATCCGGGACTTATATCATAGAATTAATATTGTTGTGTGCCAAATTTGGACCGTTTTTCTCCTATTTAGATCCGTTTTTGCTCCCTTTTGCGAGACTAGAGTGCGATTATCGCCGTATTTTTAGTATTTATCGCATCAACGTCTCTCTTTTACATTTTACGTGTTTTTGGTAGTTTTCTGTCTATTTTGACAGGATTTTTGACCAAAAGCGTGTCCGAACTTCTATGAGCATGAAAGAGAGGGATACAGTCCGAAGTGCAAAACACACGACTGAAGTTCAAGTAATCCAATCGATCGGCAAAGAAAGAGACCAGAAAAAGAGGCAGAAGACCACCGGGTGAAGTTTCACCCGATGAGTCACCACCGGGCGAAGTTTCGCCCGACGATATTTTCCACCTCCCCGAAGATTTTCGTGAACACTCACCATCGAACGAAATGACCGGGCGAAACTTTCACCACTGGGTGAAGTTTCGCCCGACTGTAAAGGAGCGCCAAAATTGCATTTCCGGAGAAAGTTCCATTGAGTGAAATGACAGGGTAAAATTTCACCCGGCGGTATTGACTCACGAATGGCCTTAAATCGCAGGGTGAAATTTTGCCATATGAAGATGCATAGGGTGAAAGTCTCATTAAGAAGGAAAGATTGGATTATGGGCCTTAAGTTGTGTGACCCATTAAGGGTTGAGTATATATATAGCAACCATAGTTTCTTACATTCATCACCTTGTTAGACATCCTTCATTAGTGCCTCTTTTAGGTTAAACTTTGTTATTGCATGGCTGACCAGAAAAGAAAGTGCGCTTTGTTGATATGAGTAGTACTTTCAATCCCTTTAAAGGAAGCTTCGTTGCGCCTGGCAGCATAATCGCTGACCCAGAATCATACCATTTGTAACACCCCGGCCCAATCCTAGGTCCGAAAATGTTACTCGCGGTAGCTCGCCAGGCTCTGTACTGGTCCCACAGACCAACACAATTCCTTTCCAGTGCATTTTGACCTCACTCATGCACATCCTGGAAACCTTCCCAGGAGGTCACCTGTAACACCCCGTGTTTTCGTAATTTGATAAACATATATAAACTCTTTTAACTCCATCCCCATTATCCATTAATCAATCCATCACTTGTATCCTTGGAATTAATGTTTCAGGTTCCCACCCTTCACACTTTTATTTATCCTCTCAAACCCTTATGTTCGGATGAACTAATAAACTTAGGCAATATAATTTCTCATTTTACGTCAGATTAAAGACGTATTTGGCTCTTGATCAAAACATAAAAGTTTTAGATCTTCCTCTTAGCTTTCCAACACCACCTTAATCATCTTAATCGGAGTTCTGTAAAGAAAGTTATGCTCGAAATACGACAGGCTGTCACCGTAATCCGCGGACCGCAATTCCGTCGTCCACATCTATTTCACTCACACTTCACTTAGTTTTGTGCTACTTGCTTGCAACTTGCCAACTTGCCAACTTGCCAACTTGCATTTCCATAGAGCCCAAGGTCTATGAGCATAGGTCCTTAGGCATGCATGACTAGATGGCTATGGCTAATCATCATCTACCTAGCCTTAATTTTGTCCTTAAATTGTGATGAACTTCTAATGCTTCCTCCACCATTCCACCGTGAACATCATCCCTCCATTTCTCACAATTCCTTTTTCATATCATCTTCCCACACCACATATTTATTAGTAAGTGTAGATTTTATTATTCATTAGTTTTATTCATTACTAGTTTAATTGTTTATTATTTTCTTGATAAATTTTATTAATTTAAACTAGGTGGACAAGAGACCTTGGTGGAAGGAAACCACTTGGGTTAATATCATCCATATCCTACTTATTAGTAGTACTAATTTCTCTCAAGGTAACTAGGTTTACTCTTTTTCTTGATTTATGAAATTCTAATATTTTTATGAATTTATAATAAGATTGAGGATATATATGAAATTTAAAATTTTTGATAATATATAAACTTCATGGTATAAATTACGTATATATTTTTGTGATAAATATATGAATATATGATTGCTTTTGTTGCTCATTATTTAATCATGCTTCTAATTTATTTATCATGCATTAAATATATAAATTATATGAATGATTAAAATAATTATGTTCTTAATTATATTCTTATTTTTTTTTAAGTTGATGATGTTGCATGTAGATTTTTAAGTTTTTAGATTTGATTTTCGGATCATTATTTTATTTTTCCATGTTATCACAATTTTTTTTATGAATACTCATGCATGCATGCATAAATATCCACAATATGTAAATAATTATGAAAAAAAAAGTATTTTTTTTGTTTATAATGACTTTTTAGTATGTAATAAAATTTTGCATAGTGGTTTTATAAATTATATAATTATTTTTGGATTTAAATGGGTAATTAGGCAATAAAGCCCTCAAGTTATAATAAATACAAAATAAATAAATTCATATGGTATTTTATATAAATATATTCTGATTTTTTTTGTTAAAATTAATTTATAAGTGTCATAAAATATTTTTATTTATTTATTTATTTATTTAATTAATTAATCATGAAATTTCTCATTAAAAAAATGTTATTATAAATTGTAAGTATAAAAACTTGTTAAATAATTAATGTGACATTATTTTAATTGAACTTAAAAATAAATTTTATATTAAATAAATTTTCATGGACAGTATGTAATTTTAATTTAATCATTTATAATGTGTAATTAAGCATATTCATGATCGTATAATAATTAATAAGATAAGTTTTCGTCACCCTAAATAACACAGTTTGTTTACAATTAAGTAAAATTTAATTCCGAAATAGAACAGAATAGTAGTTGTATTGCAGTGGTTAGACATGATGTTCCTTTACTTGATGACCATGGTTCAAACCCCATTGCAAACATCTTTTTGTACTTCTTTACATTTTCTCTTACTTCTTTTAAAATTTAAATTTTATAGTTATTATTTAATGATTTATTATACTTTTTGTACTTCTTCATATTTTCTCTTACATCTTGTTTTAAAATTTAATTTTGTAGTTACTATTTAATGATTTATTATACTATGTGAATAAATTACATGTTATGATGTAAAACACGGACATACTTATTTTAAGAACTAGATCTATCATTTTTACAAATATCAATTATTTAATGCTTTTCAACTTTTATTATGTATCATAAATAATAATTTCATCATTTATTTAATAATGAATTTATATTCATGTGTAAGAGATATATAAAATAGGGTTATTTTACAACAATAATACCAACTATAGGACGTCTTCCCAAAATAATATCAATTTTAATAAATCTGAGAATAATACGTATTATTGGAGTAGTTAAACAAGAGTAGTATAGGTGAACGGTTACCTGTATAACCCTTTTACCTTCCTTTTTCACCTTTAATTTTATTTAACGGCGATAATACCAACTATAGAGCGTCTTCCGAAAATAATTTCAATTTTAATAAATCAGAGAATAATACGTATTTTTGAAGTGTAAATGACTAGTTAGCGGTAGAACCCGTTCACCTTCCTTTTTCGCCTTTAATTCATTTCACATTAATTCACTCCTTTTCACTTACTCAGTGTACGGGGCATTAAACGTCATTCATGTACTCTGTCTTCCTCTTCCTTCAAGTCTTCAACCTCACCAAATCTAGCTAACAACACAATCCTACACCAAAATCAACACGTTAATCTAAACGAAACGTATAGAAAAAAACTGAAGAAGGATGAAGGGTAATGGAGAGAACTAAGGAGGAGTAGACCTGGCAAAACTGACCCGACTCGAATAAGCCAAACTGAACTCGACTCGACACCCGAGTTGAAGACTTGATTTTGACCCGTAATCCGAATTGACCCGAGCTAACTAAAAACTGACCCGACTATTATTATAGAAAACGAGTCGATATCCCTAAAAAAGTTGACAAACCCGAGAATGACTCGAAACCAAAAGTATCCGACCCGAAGTCAACCCGATTATTATAACCCGAAAGTGACCCGACCCGAAGCTAACCTGACACGCCCGTTATCCAGGTCTAAGTAGGAGGATGGAGAATATGTAGCAGGTTAAATATTAATTAGGTGACCTGATATAGCAGGTTATAAAGTCACTTATACTACTCTTGTTTAACTACTCCAATAATACGTATTATTATCAGATTTATTGAAATTGATATTATTTTTGGAAGATGCCCCATATTTGGTATTATTGTCGTTAAATAACCCTATAAAATATTGTAATTAATTGTTGCACATGTCATATGATCTCATACTATTTACTTAATCATATGGTTAACATCAAATTTATTTAGTCTTCATGATCGTATAATATACTTTTGATAAATGGTTGTTTTAAGCAATATTGATTTTTGTGGTGAAAATTTATCTTATACTCTAGCAATTTTATTATACTTTATTTGGATTGATGGTATTAAAATTGATTGGTCGGTTATGAGCGTTTGGCATGTTAACATGGGGTTATCCATGATGCCTAGATATTATCTTTTGGACCTTGTTCCATTTTATATATGGTATGGCTAGAGTATAAGATATCGAGTAGATTTCAGGTTATTGGTCTACTCGAGAAGAGCAAGACCAAACTGGGTGGGTTTTAGGTTATTGGCCTACCTAGTACCCTGGCATGGTTTCAGGTTATTGGCCTGCTAAGGGTTGACCGTTCCTTATGGAATACTCTTATGAGTCTATGGATATGTCGTTTGGGGGTCAAGGGTCCGCACTTTTACGCCTTGACTAGTTAAGGGTCCGCACTTTTACGCCTTAACTAGACATTTTGTCCCTCGAAAGTCTGGCCAGTCTTAGACATGGGTTCACGATTATGTGTCCCACCGTAGGGTTATTTTGGTGTCAGGTTATTGGCATCGAAGTTTAGGGTTTCAGGTTATTGGCCCTAAACGATGCTCGTTCTTAGCTCGTGTTATTCTGTATATTTTGGTTCGAGTTCTGGAAGGACATATATATATATATATATATATATAGAGGAAGGATCAAGTGAGTCCCTTTTTCTTTTTTGAGTCCATGAGTCCTATCTACAACCATTGATCTAGAGTGGGATGGATGGTGGTGATTGATTTTAGTAATTAAGGCAATAACTAACATATTTTGGTAAAATCAAATCAAATCCTCTCTCCTCCCTTAATTATCTCCAACCACTGTACTGATACACGTTACTTCCTCACATTCAATCTTTTCATTCACATCCTAACTGAAACTCTTCACCTTCATCATCCCAAACACAATCGATCTACTTCCGTTTCTTTTCAAAACACACCCGCGCATCCTCTCGTCTTCAACTCAAGCAAGGTTACATTGAAGCGGCTCTCTAACTTCAGCAAAGATAATCTTCAGGTGGCATAATACAAGGTAACTCGCTAATACTCGATTGTTGTACTAAAGAACTAGGTTTAGTTTATATTCGTATATGATTTCATTAATTTTCTCGCTAATTATTGATTGATTTACTTTGCTGTGTTTGTGCCCTATGATTAATTGGTTTCACTAAAGATTGTTGCGGTATCTGGGTATGCATCTGTAGAGTTTAATTGAATTTACCACTTCATACTATGCTTCTACTCTTCATACTTAGTCTAACATATATTGAATGTTACTCTCTAATGCGCATATTCAGTTACTGTAATAAACTTGAGGTGTTACTGTAAGGGGTTGTTCAGTTAGTGTTACACATATATGATGTTATTTTAAAGACGACCATGTGTTGCTGTAATGTACATGACGTGTTACTTTTAATCTCATCTTTGCGTTACTTTGAATGCTAGTAATCTGGTACATTTAATTGTGCAGACGTGTTACTCTAATTAGCACTCTATGTTACTCTAACACTTTCTTTGTGTTACTTTAACGCGTATCAGTTGTACATATGGTGTATCTTGCACTCGTATCAGTTGTACTTTAATTTTATATACCAAATTAAACTGTAACAATACTTTTCAGATGGCAAAAGGAGGAGACAAATCAAGGTGCGATCGCAGTTGTTGGATAACGTAGATAAGTATGTGGACGCGAGGCAAAAGATCATCGATGGTCCCAAGAGCAGGCCAACAAAGGGTCGAAAAAAATAACGTGTCTAACGAATTATGTCATCTTTTTCTAATTACGAATAATGCTTTGTACCGTTTTCGAAACTTGTTATGTACATTAGTATTTTGATTATCACCAATGGAACAACGCTGTTAAACTCTGTTACCCTGACTAATTGTTCCTGTCACTCTAATTAACGACCGGTGTTACTATGAGAATGAATGAAGTTTACCCAATATACAAATGTGGTCTCATAATCATTGTGTTACATTGACGCATTATAACTGTTACTTTAATGAACAAATGATGTTACTATAACGCATAATGTGTGTTATTCTAACTCATTTTACTCCAATAAAGGATGTTACTCTAAGGACTAGATATTGGAAAATCAATCAAACTCATAAACTGTATTACTGTAACTTATTTAGTATGTTACTCTAATAAATAATGTATGTTACTCTAACAATATATTGTCCTACTCAGAATTGTTCTTCTTCTTCTTCTTCTTCTTCTTCTTCTTATTCTCCTTCTTCATCGTCAAACGATGATTTACATGACGTTTCCTTATGATTCTTTCTTCTTCTTCTTCTTCTTCTTCTTATCATCTACATCTTTGAAGATCTGCTCTATGTATGGAGTGAAACTCTCACCCACACCCTTGCACCATTCCTCTGCTTTTACGTCTACTACAAAAACAAGAACAATGTCAATAAACGTGACGACAAACAAACAATCAGAACTTGAAATATGGCGGTATTCTAACCAAAACATTAATAACTAAATCCGATGACATGTTACTCTAATGCTTCAAACGTGTTACTGTAATACATTAGGTATGAATGAGAGTATGAATGACAGTATAAACATGTATACTGCTATGAATAAGAGTATGAATGAGAACGTTATACTTTGATATTGTTTCCTATTTTGATGACAATCACGTTCCATCATTATAGGAAGCAGTATTTTTTTTTAATATGGCAGTATTTTAAATCCTTTGTTACTCCAATGCATTACAGTAACAGATGACAAGAATTAAAGTAACAGATGAAGTGCATTAAAGTAACACGAGATTCAATTAACAGAAGATGTCTATACACAGGGTTAGACATTAAAATAACAGATGGTCTATATTAAAGTAACACATTATGTGCATTACAATAACTCCATATATATGTTTGTGCGAAAAAAATCATATAATGATCAGATCTTTAAAAATCATACTATGAACGTAAAATCTAATAATATGGAGCATCTTAATGACTTCCATGGCAATGAAAGCATAACAATTGATGAAGATTATGAAAAACCTAAATAATAATCAGTGAAGATTATGAAAAAAACCTAAATAATAAACCTAACAATCTGCAATCTATACTAACACAAGAGCAATGAATCGTTTATATGAATATATGATGAATGAAATGAATAAAATTGACGCAAAACATGAAAGTAATATCGAAACTCACCATTGTTGTACTCCACGAATTGCTTATCAACAGTTGATGATGATCTCGCGATCATTGAATCCATAGTAACGTGATGTCGAGCACAGATTTTGAATGAATGGATGGATGAACGTGATGATGTTGGAAGCATTTTTTTTAGGTTTGATGAATATGGTAACGTGAATGAATGAATGGGTGAATGAATGTGATATTATTGTTTCCTAAAATTATGGGAGTTATTTTAGGAAGCAGTATCTCCCTTTTTTTCTTTTTTTCTTTTTTTTTTAATGCAAATTGTAGAATGAATCATGTCCATCCATCCTCATCTCATCCAATGGATGGGATGAGGACTTATGGACTCATATATAGAGAAGGACTCATAAGAGCCTTACTCTCTCTCTCTCTCTCTCTCTCTCTATATATATATATATATATATATATATATATATATATATATATATCAGTTCTACATTTTATTTATTTATTTATTTATTTATGGCTTGATATTAGTTACGTTGTCACGTATTCCTTGCTATTAATATTTTATCACATGTTTTGATGAACTTTATATATATATATGTTATCATGTTTTTTTAATTGGAGTATATATTATCTCTTATTATATTCTCGTAATTGTGATTAGATTTTCATCAATCATGACTGGGAGGACTCCTAGTTACTCCCCACTGACGGTGGACTTCTATTTTTTTTTTCAGGTTGATGTGCTACTTGGTCATGAATGGGGTTGACTTGAGAGAGAATAAATAATGAATTATATGTTTAATAATTGAACCTTGTAGTTTTATTTTTATCGGGTTTCAATTCCGAGAATAGTTGTATGCGTTAAGACATATTAATTATCTATGTTGGTAACACTTGGATTTAGTTAACCATGGTGTTTCCGCCACCATGGTGCATTATTAATATAAGACGTTATAATTATCTACTTTATTCCTTCTGTTTAAATCCGGGGAGTTACATCACCCATCCTGAGAGCATCTGGAAACCTACGCTTAACTGCGGAGTTCTTTTGCATGGATGACCAGAAAAAAAAGTGCACTTTGTTGATATGAGTAGTACTTTCAATCCATTTAAGCAAATCTCATAAATAGGACATCTTCAATCAATGTGAGGTGTTTCATTTGTTTAGGTAGATCTCCATTGTAGTAGCTTCTAATTAGTTCATCTTCTTAGTTCCTAATAAACTCTCTAAATTGGATTATTATTTCTTGTAATAGATCAAAACTACTCTTTCAATTAATGTTAATTTTTCATTTCTACAATCAAGCTTCCATCTTTGTTGAAGATTTGGGTTTATTTGAAGGTTGAAGGGTTTTGCAAGAATTTGGTGACAAAGTTCTTCCATTTTCTTCTTCAAGCTTAATATTTATCTTCATCTTCATCTTCGTCCTTTCATTTTATTCATAGTTGGTACTTTCTTTCTCCCTTTCTCTTTTGATTAGTTTACTTTTTAATTTCTTGTTATATTGTTGCTTGCCTTTATTTAGTTATGTTAGTGTTGCTTTAAATCTCATTATTAGTAATTCCTTGTTTTTATCTCTAATTTGTTTTTTTTTGAGCGAATATATCATTTCAGTAATAAAAAGTCATATGACATCTGCAACTTACATCGAAATTGAATGGATACAATACTATAAATTTGAGTAAAATAAATTCTCTCTAAAACAAAGATCTCTCACTAAGATTTTGATCTCCGCTTCTGCCCATCCTCTTTCAACATATCGCTGTTTAATTATACAGCTTTTCACAAGAGGATCTTCGGATCTTCTAAGGTTTTGAAGAGAATCGATTTCATCTAACTTGATAGATTGTAGCCAGTCTGACATAAATTGAGATACCACGTGATGAACGATTGTGGTACTGATCTTCCGCGTCCTCTCTACTATAATAGATTCAACACCTCTCCTAAAAGAGAGAGCGAAACCCATCAATTGATGAGAGCGAAACTCTCCAAAAGGAGAGGACTTATTATAACTATAATAATATTAATAATACTAATATTAAAACGGTATAATTAATAAAAGGGATTTTCTACGCGGTACCCCTATATTTTTCACTTTTCTACATGGTACCCCTACCTTTTCTATGTCTATACATGGTACCCTTGAATTTTATTATTAATTTAACTAGCGCCCCGATTTTTTTTTTTCCATCAAATTTTGTCGTTAAATTATGTTTTTAGCCAAGGATTAAGATTTCAATATCATTTAACTTAGATAATTAACAAGTAATTGAGCTTAATTTAAGTGTTATCATTTGATATGACAATATAACGTCAAAAATATAATTCGCTTAGATTTGGAGTATAAACTGCAAACACGTACAAAATTGTTAGTTTAAGTTCAATTATCGGTTAATTAGGTATGCTAAATGACGTTTAACTTTTAATCTTGAACATAAAAAGGTAATTTGTTGCCAAAACTTGACGGGAAAATTTGTTTAGGGGTACCAATAAAGATAATAACAAAGTTTAGGGGTACCAAAAAAACTTTTAGTAAAGTAAAAGGGTACCTTGTATACATGTAAAAAGTGTAGGGGTATAAGGTAGAAAAATAAAAAGTTTAAGGGTACCACGTAGAAAATCCCTTAATAAAAAGTGGGGGCTTACCACCATTAAAGGTGGTAGCCCCAAGGTTTTTTTTTGGGAGGCTAGGGTTTTTTGAGAGGAGGGAGAAGAATTATAATAATGTCACTTATCTCTAATTTGTTTGTTTCCTTCATTTTCCTCTTTAGCATTTGTTTTCCCTTATTTTTGCCTTGTTGTTTATTTCCTTGTTTAGTTATCACTTTAGTAGTAATTTCCTTTCTTTTGTGTTAGATTAATTTTCATTCTTTTTAATCATCATGTTTTGTCTTTCTTCTAGTCTCTTTATTATTCGTTTTATCATGTTTTGTATGGATAGTGGGTAGATTTTAGTTAGGGAAATAGGGGAGGAGGAATTCTAGTTTCGGGTTTCATTTTACGAGAATTATTGCATTTGAGGGTGATTTGTCTTGCTTGGGATTATTGTGTCTTGATTGACTTAGCCTGATCAACTAGGTTAGTCTGACTCACCCGAACCAATATGGGGAAACTCGGGGTTTGGGTAATTTCGTCTTGAGATTTTAGTTTACTCGTCGCGAAAGCGGGTTTAGGCTAGGTCGGGTAGGGAAACCAAAAGGTGGCTCTTCCCCTTATTCATCTTGTGATAATTCTTGTGATGTTTGTATCCTTGTCTCAAATTCTGACTCCCCGACTCTCCCTAACGCCTTTACCCTTATTGTTTCTCGTTTCAGTTGTTTACTTCGCTTGCCTTAGTTCAATTATTTCGTCCCAAAACCCCCTTTTTAGACCCCAATTGCAATTAATCCCGGACTTGACCAATTGCATCACACTGTCTACCTGAGGTTCGTCCCCGACTTACCACTACTACATAGTAGCTAGTTGGGACTAAAAATATCGTTTGATCACGCGGGTCGCGACGCCCGCGCGTCAAATATCAGAACAAACAATCGAAGAAACAAATCCGGGACCTGTGTCCTCCCAGACCGATCTGCCGAATCCGCAGAAAGTGAATGCGCTAGTGCATGAGCAGCTTGGTTACAGTCACGCGGGATATAGGACCAAATAATAGTATCAAACAGACAAACTATATCAAAAATCTCAACCAAAATAAGAAATACGTTGCTCCTCCCTTGTACTTTCAATTGCAGATAATTGATCACTGACTTGCAATCGCTTTCCATAATAATCCGCCTGTGGCCTCTTCTTCTCGCCTTTTCCAAGCCAGATAGAATGGCTTCTGCTTCTACTTCAACAGCTTCGAGCTCGCCCCTGACACGTGAACAAATGTCCCACATCATGCCTCCATCCTCCTTCATCGCAATGACCCCGACACTTTGTCCCCCTCCATACACCCTAGCATCACAATTGATTTTAATGAAGTTTGCCGGAGGTGCCTCCCACACTCGCCCCACCCCCACGCTCCCGCCTTCCCCGTCACCCTTCCGTCCCTCCCTCCCACCACGCTCCAGTTCGGCCTCCAAATCACGCACGCGGGTAACAACCTGGTCCACATTCCACCTCTTCCCCTAAAAAATCCACTGGTTCCTCGCCTCCCAAATGGCCCAACACCCAATCATGAACTTCCCTCGCTCGCCTACCTCCATCTCCCTCCACACATCCTCCACCCACTCCCTCACCCTCTCATGCTCGTGCTCCTTTTTTATCTCCAACCTCAACCCGTCCCAAACCCCCACCCAAACCCCTTCACAAGATGGAGACAAGTCTCCACCTCACAAAGACATATAGGACAAGTAGCTTTCATAGTCGGGATACGGCTAGAAATGTTATCTTTTGTCGGTAGAGCCTCGAGGCAGAGCTGCCAGAAAAACACCTTAATTCGAGGCAGCACATCGCCTTCCAAATCTTCGACCATAGCCATCTTTCATTCGTGTAGTTAGACGGACCTTGTTCTCCCATTCCACCACCTGTGAGCAAACGGTAAGCAGACCTGACGGAGTAGACCACATCCTTCTCAAAATCCCAGCAACATAAATCCCCAGCCCGCCTAGCACACAGTCGCATCCCTCCAATAATGTCCTGCTAAGGTAGGAAAAGCTCCCGAATTCGAGCCATATCCCACGCCCCACCCCGAATAAGATCGGCCACCATCAAATTCTCAGCACCCTGCGGACGTGGGGAAAGAACGAGCCTAAAATTGCTGTTATAGAGCCATGGCATACCCCACACCCATGTACTCAACCCGTCTCCAATCCGGCGCTGCATCCCGCCCATAACCACCTCTTTAGCTTCCCAAATCTCCTTCCAAGTGTAGCTCGGATTATGGCCCAAATTGGATTGCAAATAGGACCCATTTTTGAAGTACTTCGCCTGATAAACCCGGGCAAGGAGGCACCCCGGGTCAGTCACCAACTGCCAAGCTTGCTTACCAAGGAGAGTCAGGTTAAACTTATGAAAACCTCAGAAGCTCAACCCACATAATTCTTTTGGTTTACACAAATTGTGCCATGCTACCCATGTAATTTTCCTTCTCCCATTATCCGCCCCCACCAAAAACTCGAAATAAGTGATCTCAGCTCCTCACAAAAGCTAATAGGGAGTTTGAACACACTCATGACATAGGTAGAAATCGATTGGGCTACAACCTTTATCATCACCTCTCTACCAGCTTTGGACAAGAGCATACCTTTCCACCCCTTAAGCTTCTTAAGCAATTTTTCTCGCAAAATCCGCGTAAGATCTTCATTAGATCGACCCAGAATCGTCGACAGACCTAGATACTTCCCTGGGTAAGTCACCAGCCTAACCTCTATCTCCGTCGCGATCTCCCCCCGACGCTGTTGAAGTGTTCCTTGAGAAAAAGACACATTCGTTTTGTCAAAGTTTACCATTTGGCCCGACGCAGCTTCATAATCGCGCAACTGATAAGTGTAGTTTGTAGTGCCCATTTTGTTGTGTTTAGTCTCGGTTTCTCTTGTGAAATTGCTCTTTGGAGCGGTTTCTGAGCTACTTATGCTTCTTCTAGTTCGTTTTAGGTTCCCAAGACCATTCATGGAGAAATGGAACGATTTTGACTCGTTTCCGGCACTTTTGGAACCAACGAAGAGAAGCAACGATCACCCGGTGGCTTAGACTCGATCCCGAGACCTTGGGACTCATTCCCGAGCCCCTTAGACTCGATCCCGAGCCCCTTAGACTCGATCCCGAGCCCCGAGAATCGATGAGAGAAGCCCATGAGAAGCAAGGAGGGACCTTAGAGCTCTTATTGGAGGCCTAAAAAGCCTTTCCGACGGAGATCAAGTGCCTTCCCGGTCGGGAAGGAGTGCACAAAAGAGACAGTTCCTGTTTTGAGCCGTCCCGGCCGAGAAGGACTTCGTCCCAGTCGGGACCACCACCTTCCCGGCCGGGATGGGAGAGCTGCAGCCCGCTTTTGCTTATTTTCTTCTCCTTTCCTCTTGTAACCCTATATATACCCCCTTCTTGTAATCTTAGGTTATGTTCTTCATTACCCACTAAACCCTAGACTACTTTAGGTTAGATTAGCTTAGATTAGTGTAGATTAGTCCTTAGTTAATCCTTAATCCTAGTTTAATCCTTGTATTAATTGAATTCTTGAAGATCTCTACCAAGATTGACAACCTTGGTTGATGTATTTGGGTTTTCTCTTTTATGCAAGTTTTCCTTCTTCCATTCACCTTCTAGTATGGTATAATCTCTCTTTTCCCTTCTCTTAATCTTTGTTTATTCATTCAAGTTTCAATCTTTGTTCATTGTATTGTTCATTGTTCATAGTTTTCACTAGTTTCATTATGTATGTTTTGTTGTTTATGTTGATTTCTCTTGTTTATGTTAATGTTTGTTTAGATATGTGTGAGTGAACTTTTTGTGGGGTTAGTAGGGTGATTAAGTGTGGATTATGGATGATTAGGGTTTGATTGAGGGTAAAGGTTGATCCTTTTGTTACTAGTCACATGTTGAGCACTCCATGTGTTTGTTGAATTGCTTGTTTGAGTAGAATTGGCCATTCCTCTCATGCTAGTCTTCTTATTCTCATTTTGTGGTTGACTTGTGATTGAATTCTTGTGTTTTCGGGTTTAGTCTTTGACACGAGAGTGCGGACTTTGGTTTTGACGCGAGAGCGCGGACCGACCTTGCATAAGTATTCGGGTTTTGTCTTTGACACGAGAGTGCGGACATAGTCTTTGACGCGAGAGCGCGGGCCAACCTTAGTAACTAGGTGAACCTTGCACCATCAATCTCCCAACTATCCTACTACGCTTATGAACCCGATCTAACCCTATTCTTTCCTTATTCTTTGTCCTTAGCTTAGTCCTAGTCTTAGCTTACCCCCCTTCCTATCTTCCTAGATTAGCTTAGTCCCGAGACCTAGTCTTGTATTTGGGGTAGACCTTAGTCTAGACACCTCTTTACCGTCCCCGTGGACTCGAACCGACTTGCCTTATTTACGTGTTAGGAATAGTTGGTTTTTTATTGATCGGTGGGGATCCACGACAATTCCCTCCCATCAATTTGGCGCCGTTGCCGGGGACGGTGCTAGTTTAGACTTTGTTTGCCTATTTACTTGACTTTGTCTTTTGTTTTTGTGTTTTTCTTTTTGTTCTTTTGCTTCTTGTGTATGCGAAGTTTATTTCCTTCTTGTCTAGTGCCCAAAAAGCACTAGACTTCTCACGTTTGCTCTTAGTCTACAGTTTGTGCCTAGAGGTGGTGACCATCTTCTTCTTTACAACTTAGAGCCGCTTTAACGGACGGTTGCTAGATTGAGAAGTCCTCAACCGGGTACGAGCCACGATTTTCGAGTTTAGCATGAGGTTCGATCTAAACTCCCCACCCATAGAAGCCGCAACAAACTACTCCTCTTCCTTCATGAATCGAGACTATGCCATGATGTCTCCGAACTACCACCAAGCTTCATTTGGTAATCAAGAAACCCGTGGGTATGAGCTTCAAGGATATGGAAGCCAATTTCCCCAAAACCCACCGTATCACCAATCACCTCAACCTCACTACCCACAATATGATGCCCCACCACTTGGGCATCATCAAGGTTTACAAGTAGCACTCCAAAACCCCAATGACCACCAAATGCCCAACTTCGAGTTATATCAATCATTTCTTCAATTTCAAAGGAGCCAACAAGAAATGGCCATTCAAATGCAGGAATTCTTGGCCCAATATCGAAGGGAAGCCGAGGCGATGGATGCTCGATTAAATGCATTATTGGTTAAAACCGTAATGTTTTTATCCCGAACATCGCAACTCGATGAAGGGTGCTCACTTGAGCAAAGGGAGCAACCTAATCACGAAGCCGCCGATGAAGGTCCTTTTGGTAGCAAAATTTCCTTTGAAGAACCTCAATCGTCTACCCTAGAAGAGGTGAAAGAGGAGATAATCCTTGATGGAGGAGTTTTTGGTGAAGAATTGGGTGAGGATAGTGGGAATTTGAAGAGTTTCATTGATGAAAACACCGATATAATAGAGGAAAGTCAAGAGTCTACCCCATCTATACTTGTTGAACCTTCAATCCCCACCGCTTGCCCTCCTCTTGAGCTTCATGCCGCTTCTTGTGAGACTATTGTTGAGGATGTTGAACTTTGGGATGAGTTGAGTGAGGTGATAAGTGTTGTGAAGTCATGGGACATGAATGAAGAAATCAAGTCGCCCATATGTGACAATCCAATGAAACATTGTGAACCCCTTGTGCGTAATTTGGATCTTGGTTTAGAGGAGGTTGAAACCGCTTGTATGAGTTTTAAAGCTCTTCTTATTGATGATATGGGGAAGAACGATGTTGTCGGATTGGAAGATAATGGGCCGGAACTTGTTGATGACTTGGGTTTGCTTGATGATAAGAAGAGGGTTAAACTCCCTTTTGACACTTGTGCTAGAATTTTGAGCTTTGGTTGTGCTAGGAGACGATGCTTAGGGAGGAAGAGATCGGTAAGGCTTGTAGGATGGATAGACCCCGAAGACAACATGCAAGATGACGTTGGGTCGTTGGATTTCTACTTCTTGCCTCCACCTTGGAGACCGTGGAGGATAGCTTGGCTTGGGCACTCTTTGGGCCTTCATTACGATGTCGGTCGTGCGTTTGACTTGCTCCTCCAAGCCCTTGAGGGCTATGGTTGAAGAATGAGAGTCCACCATCCCCGGTTTGACGGAGTCCCTAAAGAACCGTCATGTTGTATATTCTTCTTCCTTCTTCTTTAGAGTTCTTGTGTTTGTAATTGTGTTATTTATAAGTTTGTTTCTAGGATTCGTTTGATTTGTGAGATCCTTGTAATCTTGGAATTTTTGATGAGCGATGTGAGGGAGGGATTTTGATGAACGTGTTTGAGCTTATTTGATAGGTGAGAAGTGAAGGTGAAGCTTAAAGAGGAGTGGTTATTGATAAAGCTTGGGCTGTGAGCAAGGGAGTCGGTTTTTGAAGCTTTGGACAAGCTTTTGGGGTTATAGAGGGTTAGAGGACTCTTCCCGGCCGAGAAGAGTGCATCCCGACCGGGAAGGATGTCATCCCGATCGGGATGAGTGTACCAAAAATTGGGTTTTCTGGAGTGTCATCCCGACCTGGACGGGTGTGTCATCCCGACCGGGACCATCCATCCCGACCGGGATGATGCCATGCTCCTTCTTTTGGCCTCTTCTTTGTCATTCGAGCCCACCCAACCATTTTATACCCCCTCCCAACCTCCCTACCTATCCTTGCCCTTATCATATGACCCCTACACTTCATATACACAAATTCACTTCTTTTTCTCTTCACTTTACACCGACTTTCACATCAAATCCCACCTCCTTATACCTTTGTACTTTAACCATGCGGCCTTATTGAGAAGGAAGAGGAATAGCAATGACAAAGACAAGCTATGTGCCATTATCGACCTAGAGACGATGGAGCGAGTGAGTTGCTAACCGCATGGTACGGCAACTATCCTTTCTTTTCCGTCTTTTATTGCTTGTCTTCTTTTGTTACTTCCCCTTCCCCTTATCATTTGTGTCATGGTGGCCTTCGGTGCCTTGGTAATTGTTGCTCCCGACTCTCGATGACGTGACTACATCGAGAGTCATTTGAAAAATCCAAATTTTACAAGATTTTCGCCCTTTTGTAGGAATTAGTCGGATTTGGGCGGAATCCAGGCTAGGTGACTTGATTACACCTAGTCCTCCCCTCCCATTTTCCTTTTATTTCTTTCTTTTTATTTCTTCCCCCATCCATATCTTTTCTCGTCTCGGCCCATGGTGACTTGACTACACCCCGGCCAGACACATTCTACCCTTTCCTCCGCTTTTCTTTTTGATTTTTAGCTTCATTTTCGTAGTTTCTCTTCTTTTTTAGTGGCTCCATACACTACGTTCGAGCATGAGGACATTGCTCGGTTTAAGTGTGGGGGAGCGAGTTTTTCGTAGTTTCTTTTCGAAAAAATCTTAAAAAGCCGTAAAAATTTGAATTTTTTTCACAAAAATCAAAAAGATTTTCTTTTGTGTGTTTCTCTCTTTTTGTGTCGTTGTGTCGTACTTTTGTTGTGTTGTGTGTGTTTGCCTCCCTTTTTCTTTGTAGATCGCCTAATCACCGTTGACTTTGGAAGGCTTTCAAGACATCCAGTAACGTTTTTTATCCCTTTTCCTCTTTGTCTCTTGTGGATTTTGGAGGAGATTTGTGATGATGTGTGCTCGGGTGGAGCTTTGTAAAGATTTGTGGTTGATTGGTTGCTTGTTTGGAAGTTCGGGGTGATGTTTGTTCTCTTTGTGTGTTTGTTTTGTTTTGTCTTGTTTTGTTGCCTTTGCCTCTTTTTTCTTTCGTTTTTGTCGTGTCTTTGTTTTGTGATGTGTACTTGTGTCTAGTGTGTAAACGGTTTTCGAAAACCCGGTTTTGAGGCTAGTGAGCAAGTGTTTACTTTCCCTTTCTAGTAGTGCGAATCGAGTCTTGGACTTTAGTCTAGTAGAATGACCCTAAATCAATAGTTTCGTTGGTCCTTTACCTTGAGTCCACCTAATCTACTAGGGATTTACTACGGGATTTGCATTTTGACCACTATGTCCACCCACGGAGTGAAAAGGCCTTGGTTGCCGAGTCCCGTCTCTTAGGTGACCGTGTTCGGAATTGTTTGATTAGTCCAAGTTTCTCCCCTTTTTGTGGGTTTGAAGGGAAGGACGCTCCCCGACTCACCCATTCCCCTATCTCCTACACATATCCACAAAATAAAGTTGAAATATGTTGAAATCTCTCTCTTTCTTAGTTGCAAAAAAGAAATGCCTACAACTCAAATCTAGCCAAAAGGGCAAAGAAAAGAAAAAGAAAGAAAATGAAAGAAAGAAAAGATTGAAGAAAAAAGAAAAGGCACAAAAAGCCAAAAAGAAAATACAAAAGATGAAAAAGAAATGGCATAGCAACACATATAGCAAAAATGCAAAAGAAAGAAAAATGCCAAAAGAAAACCGTCTCACAAAAAGATTCTCACCCGCTCAAAATAAGCCTTTTTCCGATCGTTACCGTGAAGAGCCTACCAAAGGACCGAGTCCCTAGGAAGGATGATAGCGGTAATGATCGGTCTTCCCTCATTTTGCAAACCTTATCCACCTTTTTACTTGGACTAGTTAGGCGGTTCTTAAGCATGGGACGACCCTCTTGGCACATCGCTAAAGGGGGCGGGGTCTCACTTACCTACAGTGTCGACTAACACCGTGGTTCATCCTTTTTCCATCCCGCCGATCGTCCCGTAGTACGTTCTTAGAAGGTTAGGAGGAACGTAGGTAAGTTACCAATGTTTTTATTGCTTTGTTGTCATACTATTAGAAATTTTGTCCATATCGATTTGTGTTATTAGCTTGGGAACGTTGTCACTTGCCTTGAGTCCTAAACCGGTGCTTCTTTCACAGCTTTTTAGAGAGAAGCGGTATTTGTTTCTTCTTGGGTGCAACCAATTGCTTGTTTGTTTGTATGTTTGTTTGTTTGTGTGTTTTTGTATCCGGTTGCATCCACAGTTTTGTCGCAAGACCCCACTTGCCTTGCGGAGAGCACTTGTCCTCTAAGTGTTCTCGCGTGAGTTGAAAGGGCGTAGGGTGCGCTAATACCCGCTCGGCTAGTAGTATAGTTCTTTTACTTAGTTTGTGCTTACTCGAGGGCGAGTAAGGGTTAAGTGTGGGGGAGTTGATAAGTGTAGTTTGTAGTGCCCATTTTGTTGTGTTTAGTCCCGGTTTCTCTTGTGAAATTGCTCTTTGGAGCGGTTTCTGAGCTACTTATGCTTCTTCTAGTTCGTTTTAGGTTCCCAAGACCATTCATGGAGAAATGGAACGATTCCGACTCGTTTCCGACTCGTTTCCGACACTTTTGGAACCAACGAAGAGAAGCAACGATCACCCGGTGGCTTAGACTCGATCCCGAGACCTTGGGATCCATTCCCGAGCCCCTTAGACTCGATCCCGAGCCCCGAGAATCGATGAGAAGCCCATGAGAAGCAAGGAGGGACCTTAGAGCTCTTATTGGAGGCCTACAAAGCCTTCCCGACCGAGATCAAGTGCCTTCCCGGTCGGGAAGGAGTGCACAAAAGAGACAGCTCCTGTTTTGAGCCGTCCCGGCCGAGAAGGACTTCGTCCCGGTCGGGACCACCTCATCCCGATCGGGACCACCACCTTCCCGGCTGGGATGGGAGAGCTGCAGCCCGCTTTTGCTTATTTTCTTCTTCTTTCCTCTTGTAACCCTATATATACCCCCTCTTGTAATCTTCGGTTATGTTCTTCATTACCCACTAAACCCTAGACTACTTTAGGTTAGATTAGCTTAGATTAGTGTAGATTAGTCCTTAGTTAATCCTTAATCCTAGTTTAATCCTTGTATTAATTGAATTCTTGAAGATCTCTACCAAGATTGACAACCTTGGTTGATGTATTTGGGTTTTCTCTTTTATGCAAGTTTTCCTTCTTCCATTCACCTTCTAGTATGGTATAATCTCTCTTTTCCCTTCTCTTAATCTTTGTTTATTCATTCAAGTTTCAATCTTTGTTCATTGTATTGTTCATTGTTCATAGTTTTCACTAGTTTCATTATGTATGTTTTGTTGTTTATGTTGATTTCTCTTGTTTATGTTAATGTTTGTTTAGATATGTGTGAGTAGACTTTTTGTGGGGTTAGTAGGGTGATTAAGTGTGGATTATGGATGATTAGGGTTTGATTGAGGGTAAAGGTTGATCCTTTTGTTACTAGTCACATGTTGAGCACTCCATGTGTTTGTTGAATTGCTTGTTTGAGTAGAATTGGCCATTCCTCTCATGCTAGTCTTCTTATTCTCATTTTGTGGTCGACTTGTGATTGAATTCTTGTGTTTTCGGGTTTAGTCTTTGACACGAGAGTGCGGACTTTGGTTTTGACGCGAGAGCGCGGACCGACCTTGCATAAGTATTCGGGTTTTGTCTTTGACACGAGAGTGCGGACATAGTCTTTGACGCGAGAGCGCGGGCCAACCTTAGTAACTAGGTGAACTAGGGATGACAACGGATCCGGGATCCGGTCCGCATGGATCGGATATGGATCCTAAATTTTAAGATCCGTTGGATATGGATTCGAATCCGGATCCGCTATCTTTAAACGGATCCGGATATGGATCTTAATAAATAAATCCGGATCCGGATCCGCAAATCCGTTTTATTAAAAAATTAACAATAATAAAAAACTTATAACTTTAATTTGTGTTTTTTTTTGTTATTTCTAAGACTTTTTTCTTTTAGTTTATTAATCTTTGATTATGTATCTTTATATTCAATTTTATTTGTAAAATTATGAAAATTAATATGGTCGCAAATACGTATTAATTAAAAAATTTATAGAATTTAAGTAAGGAATTGGATCCGCGGATCCGATCCGGATCCGGTCCAGATCCGACGGATCCGGATCTGGATCTATATTTTTGGGATCCGTCGGATCCGGACCGGATCCGGATCCGCTACTAGGAGTGCAGATCTGGATCTGGATCCATGCGGATCCGGCCCGGATCTGGTCCGTTGCCATCCCTAAGGTGAACCTTGCACCATCGATCTCCCAACTATCCTACTACGCTTATGAACCCGACCTAACCCTATTCTTTCCTTATTCTTTGTTCTTAGCTTAGTCCTAGTCTTAGCTTACTCCCCTTCCTATCTTCCTAGATTAGCTTAGTCCCGAGACCTAGTCTTGTATTTGGGGTAGACCTTAGTCTAGACACCTCTTTACCGTCCCCGTGGACTCGACCCGACTTGCCCTATCTACGTGTTAGGAATAGTTGGTTTTTTATTGATCGGTGGGGATCCACGACAAATCCCTCCCATCAGCAACCCATCCTTAAGGACTCTGGCTTCAGCTACTTTGGCCCGACAGAAAATTAGATTATCATCTGCAAAAAAGAGGTGAGAAATAATCGGGGCCTCATGCGCAATACGGAGACCATGTAACGTGTGATTCTCGACTGCCCTCCTAATCTGACTAGACAACACCTCGTCACAAAGAATGAAAAGATAAGGCGAAAGTGGGTCACCCTGCCTCAGTCCGGCCTCGCCTAGGACGGAATTCCCTCGATGGCTACCCGTTAACGAGAACCTCAAAAGTAGCCATAGTCACACAATGCATCACCCGGTCAATCCACCTCCCATCAAAACCCATAGTCCTCAGAACTTGCTCCAGAAAAATCCACTCAACCCGATCATACGTCTTAGCCATGTCCAGCTTAACAACCATATACCCTTCCAGCGATCTTGTAACAGCCCTAAATTTTCGCGACCAAAATAGAAGAATAAAATAGGAAAATTTAAAGTCGTTACTCCGCATTTAGCTCACAAGGCCAAATGCAAGGCAAAAGAATAGTATATGAATTAAAAAGAAATGTAAATCCGATAAATAATTAATTGAAAACGTTGCAGCGGAAGACTTAAGTCCCACAAAATTCAAAAACGGTTTAAAACAACTTCAACCCAAAATTCAACATAAATATAAATAGTTTGGAGGTAAACGTTAAATAATAAAATCCTCCCTCGCTCAGCATCCCGAACCAAATGCACCCATGCAGCATATTAATTGTACCTATAAACTGTACCCAAAACACAAATAGGTACAGGTTCCAGCGGGGGAACGACCCAAAACAAAATGACGTCAGCAAAGCTGAGTAAAATATATTATATTGAAAACGCGAGAACAATATTTATAATTTGTAGTAAACTGAAATCAGAGTTAAATATTATTGTCTCAAACCAAACCAAAAATACTGTGAAAACAGTAGTCAAAACAAATGCAACCAAAATATATTGTCACCACCTGTGTGCCAAAGTCCTACCCTTTTGCACGATCTAGAGGTACCACCTATGCTTAGCTAGACTTACTATAGTGCGCACTACTCACATTTGGGCAGTCAGTAGGATGAGGCTGCCAAAGGAAGAAGTCTAACTACCTAGCAAGTGGGGGCCGGAAACCCCACTTAACACAACTCGGACCAGGAGTTCAGTTTCGGGACGACATCCTAGGGACGTCTCAGACGCACCTTAACCTCATAGACCAACAGAGCTCCCAGAGTCTGTTATAACCACCAAAAATTGTACCAAAATAATACCAATATGTGACTTATGTCACAAAGTTCCAATATCCAAAATATCACAAGAGTATAAAAATTCATCGTTGACAAAATAATTATAAAACCGTTTCAAGATATAATTTAAACCGAACATGTTCTTTTACTTAAAGGTGAAAAGGTCAAAACGTCCTTACCTCTCAAGACGGTTAATCCGAACTATAATTAATCCAAAAATTCTTTCTCCTTGAACCCAAAAGCTACAAGTAATACAAAAGATGATTCAATATCCAACCAATTAATATTAAGACGGTCCAAACTTACACCAATTTATTAGAACTAGTCCAAATTCTCGTCCCATAATGAAGCAAACCATGGCTACTTACATTGACACGGGTCATAGGAAATTCTCAAGTCTAAACATTACACTTACTCTTTGAGCACAATTAAGGTAATTCTTTTCTTTTCTTCCTGATCGGCCACTTACCATCATCACAAATAACCACTTCCCCGTCTGTTAACATAAGTAACCCGGCTCCAAAATAACGACCATCCTTACTACCCGTATAAAATTATGAAACCCGAAAACAATACCCAAAACATCTGCCCAACGCTAGATAATTGCATAATCATTAATAATGTTTAGAAAACAGCTTTAACCAAAAGAAAATAGGGAAAATGATCGAGACCTAAAATATTCATACATGAATTCCCCAATTAAGAAATAAAGAGATTAGTTTATTAAAGTGCTTACAATTTCGACGAAGACGGGTGTGAAAACGTGTTGGCGTAAACAAAGATCAAGGACTGATTTTCCGACACCGACGACACTGACGGATTGACTGGAACGAGAAGCAAGGCAAAAAGGGGAAGGAAGGAGTGTGGTAGGCGGCAAAGGGAGAGAGATGAATGAATGAAACTAGGGTGAATGAATTAATGAATGAGGAGGGGGTACGTGGGTTTGTATATATATATATCTTAGTGTTTTTTTTTCTTTCCTTATTGTGTTTGACTCGAAATCTAATTTGATACAAAGTTGGTTTATAAAATAACGTTTCACTTTAAGAAATTCAAAACCGATTTATTATATGACGACCCAAAATACTTTAATATTATAACGACATTAATTTTTTTTTTCCAATTTAAAAACCCGATTTAAATAAAATAGAAAAATAACGCCTTATAAATGACTCGGAAAATAACGGGGTGTTACAGATCTCATGTGTTTCATGTGATGAAACGCTTCAAAAGCCACGAGAATATTATCCGTAATATGTCTACCTGGGGTGAAGGCACTCTGACTTTCCGAAAGCACCTCCCAAGAAAAAGTTTCAAACGGTTAGCTAAAACTTTCGACACTAGCTTATAGATTACATTGCACAGGCTTATCGGCCTGAACTCACTCATTTGACACGGGTTCCGCACCTTCGGGATAAGAACAATAAAGGTCCTATTACTCCCAGGTGGCAAAGGAGCACCACGTAGGACTTCCAAGGACCTTCTTAGTCACAAAAGGGCCCACCACATGCCAGTAGGTTTGATAGAAAAGAGCATTCATACCGTCAGGCCCCGGGGCCTTAGTAGGGTGCATATGCTCCAAAGCCGTCCACACCTCATGTTTCGAGTACTCATAGGCTAATGACCGATTCATATCAACTGTCACCCTCCTCGCAAACCCCCCCCCCCCCCCCCCAAAGGCCATCAAAATTACTCGGGAGAGACATATCAAACAGTTTTCCAAAATAATCCCGTGCCACCCTCTCAATCTGCTCATGACCCCGAAAATCCACTCCATCCTCGTCCCGTAGCTGAGTGATCTGGCTATTTCGTCGTCCACTAGATGCCTTGCGATGGAAATATTTGGTATTACGATCCTCTTTTCAGAGCCAGTTGGCCCGGGATCGTTGCTTCTAAAACATCTCCTCACTACGCATTAGCCCAGCCAGATCCTTCACTACTCGCCTCTTTTCCTCGACATTCCGCTTTGTCCTCTCTGCTACCTCTAACTGAGCAAGCTGCTTCCGTTTCTTATTTATCTCTTTCAGAACTTTCCCGATACTCACCCCCTTCCAACGTAGTAGCTCCTCCCCACACGCTCTCAGTCGGTCAATCATCTCCTCCTCCTCTCGGTTCTAGGCTCTCGCTATAGCATCCTCGCACCCATCCTCCCCCACCCAAATTTGTTCAAATTGAAACAATTTCTTTGCTCTCCCCTTATCAGTCCTATGCTCAAGGTACAGCTTGATCGGATTATGGTCCGACCATTCTCTACCAAGATGGATAAGTTTAGCATTCGAAAATAGTTCGAACCAAGCCTCGTTGCCGAGAGCACGATCCAATCTGCATTGTCGATTCAACTCATCCGCTTGCCCATTGTCAAAGGTAAACTCGTACCCCAAGGAGGGGTTCGAACCCGAGATCCTTAGGATGTTGATCACAAGTTTTAACCACTAGATTTCACCCTTGTGGGCACCAACATAATGTTATGTTGACTTACGTATTTAAAGTTTTGTTCGAAGAACTCTTTGATTGTTGTGTGCCTGTGTCGCTTAACGACTATTGTTTTTATTATTTTCCAAGGAAAAAAACGTCGAAGAATTACAGACTTGTAATAATATAAAACAATTTATATTCATTATTGTAAGAATCCGTAGTGATCCGAATTTATCAAATATATTTTGATATATGAATGGCTTATGTAAATATTCTGCATTATCTATTAATTAAGTTATCAAAAATCTGAATTATCACATAAGGAGCCACTTAAACGTATAATTATTTTATAAAATTCATCATTCGTAGTATTTGTGGTTTTAATGTTATTGTTACATATGTTTTCATATAAAATTAATAAATTATCTCCAAATTATTAGAAAACAAAATGAAAATTGTACGAGTAAATGATAAAGAACAGATTCTTATAATAAGTGATAAATAATCAAAAAAAATAAACCGAATAATGAATTGATGGTTTATACTAGACCAGACCAACAAACCTAGTCTGATCCGACCCGTATGTGATCCAGACTTCACCCGATGATATTCATGACTCATGACTTGAACCTGACCCACCCGCCCGCCGCTCGATTGCCACCACCAGTAGTCACTACTTGCCAGTTACCCCTGGAATTAGGGATGACAATGGATCAGATTCGGATCAGGTGGAGCCTCACTCGCATCCATCACCCGTCTCTATCCGCTCATCCGATCCACCCGTCATCCACTAAAGGTGTCATCCATATCCGATCCACCCGTCATCCACGGGTGAAACAGATGGTTCGGGTGCTTAACGGGTGATTCACTTGTACCATTATTTTATGAAATAAATACCAAATCGGGAAAAAAAATCTTTGCGAGCCCTAGCTTGCGACTCGACGTCTTTCGTTGCCTTGCGAAAATACAATATAAATTTAAACATTACAAATCCGACATGAAAATTAAATCCATACATGGAAGCTTCATAGTCTTGACATGAAAATTGGACATTATAAAATCTTCATCACAAACTAACATGTGACACAAATATTAAGCTTCATAGTCTCGACTCTTGAAGCCACATATTTTTTTTAAATGGATGATGTCGGATCGGGTGGTTAACGGATTACGGGTGGGATGATGCTCCACCCGGATCCGACCCAATCCATCACCCGTTTCATCCATCATCCGCTATTCATCCATTTATTCGGGTTTTCACCCATTTAATTTTCGCGGATGGGTCGGATGCGGAACAGATGCGGGTGAAATTGCCATCCCTACCTGGAATGAAAGCTCAAACATACATAGTCTACTTGTGCTTTTTGTCATCCCCGGTCAGTGTATTGTATCGTGTGAAAAGGGTCTCTTTCACATCTGTCACTACTAACATAACCTGCTTCCAACTTCCGTAATCATTACATAGACACAGACAGCAACCTATTAAACACAAACAATACTCGTCTATATGTTGAAGCTGCACCCCTTTTAATCCTAACAACAAGAATTACTTCAATTCACATTCACATTTACATTTACAATTTGCAGGGATTGTTGACCATTATTGAGATTGGTCTTCATAAAACTCAACTCAACTCCCATCTCATTTTGATTTCATTTGATTTGCTTCAAGAAAGATGGTGGAAAGTCTGAGAATAATTCAGGGCATAGTATTCAGTTGAAAGGCGCAAAGGCAGGCAGTGGAGACCCTTAGGGAGGGTTTTTGCTGTTAATTGACTTAAAAACGTTGTCTGCTTTCTGTGAACACGAAGTTGCTCTTCGGTGGAATGAATGATAGCACGAAGCTTTTTTACCATGGCCGCACAATCATCTTGAATTTTCTTTCCTTTAGCCAGCGTCCGATCCATTGCTTTCAGTTTATCTCGGGTGTTCCGTGGAAGTTCGGAATCCTTTGTTGCATCACCAAGCACTCTTTGGACTTCCTTTATCCGCTGTCTAAGATCCCTGATGAAATGTGCATTGTTTCTCGTAGCTGTCAGCGACAGATAGACTTTGGCCCTGATAAGCTGATCTTTCAAATATTGAACCTGTGCATTGGGCATGCTGACCGGGTTACTCTTTTTTACATTTTGAGGCTTTGTGTCTCCAACTTTTTCTGGGTCGCTGTTCCTGTCACCAGACTGCAGCTTGGGTATAATTTTCCTATTACTAGAATTGATGTCTGAATCGTGGAGGGAAAGAGGGGGGCTATTTTGCTTAGCAGTGGCGGTGAGGGTATTGACTGTGCTATCCTCAGAAGCATGGACAGCCTCTGTGACTTGTCTGATAGTGTTGGGGTTTTGGTGGTGGCTTGCTTGACTAACGGCACGTCCTAGGGTAGTGGTAGACAAGACTCTGTTCTTGTGCTCCACCTTCAGAGCCTGCGGTTGAAGCACCTTGCCTTCTTGGAGAGAGTTGAGTTGAAGGGATTCCAGAGGGTGGTGAGAGTAAACAGCACCTGTAGGTTCCTTGAGAACCACCGAGGTTTCCTGAGGAAGGAGGTTAAGTTGGAGGTCGTCACGGGCACGGGCGAAGGAGGCGTGACGAGATGGTCGGCAGAAGAAGAAATAGAGTCAGAGTCAGAGTCTGGGGAGGCTGAGGATGAGAAGGAGAAGGAGGAGGAGAAAGTGTCGGTGAAGAAAAGAATGGGGGCCAAGACGGTGAGGAAGAGGAGACACAAGACGGCCTTTCTCATAGCATTCATCTTCTTCATCATTCAACACACAACAACATTGGGTGTCATCCGATGGATGGATGGATTGATTGATTGATGGAGGATTCAGATCTTGATGATAGATGTGCACCCTTTTACGGAAACAAGGAAGGAAGGAGGTTCCAGTGAAGAAGAAGAAGAAGAAGAAGAAGAAGAAGAAAGGGAAAGGTAGAGAGAGTATGAATACTAGGGAGTAGGGAGGGGATGATAGAGTAAAGTATAGAGTAGAGAGTGTGGAGGTGGTATTCAGTATCCTCCACTCTTCACAGCCTGGCTCTGCCTATGGGCTGTAGGCTGTAGGCTGTGGTCAAACCACCTTTGAGGCCATGTTTCAAGTTTTAGGCCAAGTAAGTAGTAGTAATTCTCACCAGATCTGCATTTCAACTTACATCATTTTTTTTCGTATCTGCAAAGGAGTTATTCGATCTTCTAGTGTATAGAGTTGTAATCTCTCTTGTGATTTGGCTGGGTGTCTTGATGAATTTTATCATGTGATGTGAAGTACTCCGTAGATGTGTTTCTGGTTTTTAGGGTTTAACTGAAAATAGCAGTGGTCATGGAAATTGTTGAATACCAGCAAGGAATGAAGTTCAAGTCCCCCAAATGTCTAATCAATGTCATTTTGAAACAAAGTGTCTTTTTTCATGTTGCACATAAATTTTATTCATTTGTTTGTGTTTGGACTTGCTGTTTTCAACTTTTTCTCATGCTACCCCACCCAATCCAATTTGTTAGTATTCGCAGCTGAACTTTGAATCCCTTTCAACTTTTTAGTCAAAATAATGAACTACTCAGTCTCCAGGAATCCTGTGCAATCTACTTTTTCTTTCGTCACTGAAATCATGGTTCGAAAAAGCCTTAATATTTAAGGTAGTTGGCCTGGTTTTAGGGGGTTTGTGGTAGAATTAGTTAAATGAGCTTTTTCACATTTTATTTATCGTGATGCTCGTTTCTAAATTCCTTTTTCAGTCGGACCAAGTTCTAATGTTAAGTGCAAAGTCATCTGGAACTCTAACTTTTGTTTCAAATATCAGGAAAACGGTCAACTTGTACATAGCATATGGCACACGAATTCTTCCTGGAAGGTAATATTTGCTAATTATGGATCTCCCAGAAGAGAGCTGTAAATTGGATTCACTAGCTATAACGACATCAAGAAGACTTTCATCTGCATCGTCTGTGTTTCACTCAGCAAATCCATCACCATTCTTTTCACCAGAATCATCAAAATCCCTTTTCCCAGACTCCAATTACCCGACAACCGACTCAAAGATGTCAGTACCTGCACTAGTTCAATTCCAGACCCTGATCAAGAGATGAACCTTAGATTGGCTCGGACAGGAATTCCATCGTCCCAACTCGTAACTGATCTCCAAATTCTTGAACGTGCATCGTCCTCATCTGGATTGTTCAATGATACCGCCTTCACAAATAACCATAGCCGGTGGATTAATTATTCAAGGCGTAGAGAAAGGAAAAAGAAAGTTGTGAGACATTATGGGGTGCCATTCCCTTCAAATGCACCTTCTCTAACTACTAGTAGACTTAGAAATTGTGATGTGTGTATAGGTTTACATGGAACAAAACCTTCAATACTAAGATTTGATAGTTGGTTACGCGCTGTCCAAGGTGTCAGTTGTTTTGCTTCTGATAGGGCTCGATGCAGGAACTCCAGGAAACAGAGAATTGTGGAGCGGGCTATGGATGTTTGCAGCTTTGGATTGGTGATCATTACAAAGAAGTCTTTTAAGAATCCATATACTATTGAGGAATTGAAATTTTTCTCTAGTAAGAAGAACCTGGTTCCTGTGTTCTTTGACGTCTCTCCAAGTGATTGCCTTGTTAGAGATATTATTGAGAGACGGGGAGAACTGTGGGAGAAACATGGAGGTGATGTGTGGAACATGTATGGTGGGTTAGAGAAGGAGTGGAAAGAAGCTATCTATGGCCTTTCCCGGGTTGATGACTGGAAATTGGAGGCACATAATGGTAACTGGAGAGAATGCATTTTGAGGGCGATACTTTACTAGCAATGAGACTGGGAAGGCGGAGTGTGGTGGAGCGATTGAGCAAATGGAAAGAGAAGGTTGAGAAAGAGGAGTTTCCATTGCCCCGAAACGAGAACTTCATTGGTAGAAAAAAGGAGTTATTCGAGTTGGAATTTATGCTATTTGGAGATGTCAGTGGAGATTCAGGAAGGGATTATTTTGAGATCAAGACTAAACCCAAGAGAAGGAATTTCAAAATTAATTGGAGTAGGAGTAATTCTATGGAGAGGCAGAAAGATTCTGTGATTCAAAAAGGCAAAGAACCTGTCATTTTGGAAAGAATCCGAGAAAGAGATTGAAATGCAAAATACTGGTTTTCCTCAAAATTTGCAAGATCATGCACCCAGGCCAAAGTGTGGTAAAAAATATAGCAGAAGAAAAAGATGTATGAAAATAATGTACGGGAAGGGGATAGCGGTAGCATCGGGGGAATTTGGGATTGGCAAAACGGAGCTTCTTCTTGAGTTTGCATACAAGTACCATCAAAGATATAAGATGGTGTTGTGGATTGGAGGGGAAAGTAGATACATTAGGCAGAATTATCTTAACCTTTGGCCTTTTTTAGAAGTTGATGTAGGAGTTGAGACTTGTTATGAGAAGAGTAGAGTTAAGAGCTTTGAAGAACAAGAAGATACAACTATTTTTAGAGTACGACGAGAACTAATGAGGAACTTGCCATACCTAGTGATCATTGACAATTTGGAGAGCGAAAAAGATTGGTGGGACCATCGCCTAATAATGGACCTTCTTCCTCGATTTGGTAGTGAAACCCATTTCCTTATATCCACTCGTTTGCCTCGTGTGATGAACCTTGAGCCTATGAAGCTCTCGTACTTGTCCGGCGTGGAGGCTCTTTCTTTGATGCAGGGAAATACACCAATAGACTACCCTCTTGCTGAAATTGATGCTCTCAGAGCCATCGAGGAGAAACTTGGAAGGATAACCTTAAGCCTTTCCATCGTAGGAGCAATACTTTCGGAGCTTCCTATTACTCCCACTAGGCTCTTGGATACTATCAACCGGATGCCTTTGAAGGACTTCTCATGGAATGGCAAAGAAGGTAACACACTGAGGAAAAATACCTTCCTACTGCAATTGTTTGAGGTTTGCTTCTCAATTTTTGACCATGCTGATCAACCGAGAAGTTTGGCAACAAGGATGGTTCAAGCAAGTTGTTGGTTTGCACCAGCACCAATCCCAGTCTCAGTCTTAGCATCAGCTGCTCACAAAATTCCGGAAAAGCACCATGGTTCTCGATTATGGAAAAAAGTCATTTGTTCCTTGCCTTGTGGGTTTACTTCCTACAATAAAAAGTCTGAAGCTGAAGCAGCTTCTATGCTATTGAGGTTCAACATTGCTAGGATTAGTTCCCAGCCAGGTTATATTCAGTTTAATGAGTTTGTTAAGCTTTATGCGCGAAGAAAAGGGGTGACCGGAGTTGCGCAAGCAATGGTTCAGTCTGTCATTTGTCGGGCATCTATCCTAGATGACTCTGACCATTTGTGGGCTGCGTGTTCTTATATTTTTGGGTGTGGGAATGATCCTATTGAAGTAGAGCTCAAGATATCGGATCTGCTGGTTTTTGTGAATGAAGTTATTTTACCTCTTGCAATTAGAGCATTTATCACGTTTTCACGGTGCAATGCTTCTCTCGAACTCCTTCGCCTGTGCACCAATGCTCTTGAAGCGACAGATCAGGCATTTGTTACTCCGGTTGATAAATGGTTGGACAAGTCACTCTGTTGGAGACCGGTCCACACTAATGCATAGTTAAACTCGTCACTATGGCAGGACATGGCGCTAGCTAGAGCCACTGTGTTGGAGACCCAAGCTAAGCTCATGCTTAGAGGAGGGCAATTTGGTGCTGCTGATGATCTAATTAGGAAGACCATTTTTATTAGGACTTCTATTTGTGGCAAAAAAAATCCCGATACCCTTGCTGCCAAGGAAACCCTGGCCAAAATTACCAGGCTTCTAGCAAATGCTCAAGCACATACCTCATCATAGTTTTTTATTATTCTTTTTTGTGTAAGTTAAAAATTGCATTAGTTGGGATTGTGGATCAATGGCTAGAGCGACTGGAGCCTGTTGAGGATAATGCGGCATTCAACTTTGTTAATGCTGTGGAGGACCTATTATGGGCATTTGAACTTCGAGCTAAGGCTTCATGGCTTTCCAACTAGCTGTAAAGAGAAGTATCTACTGACAGAATGTTTTTGGGTACTTGATTATAAAATTGCGTACTGAATCTACATATATCGTTTGAATCTGATTTTGTAATCATTTCATTTTTTTTATTTACCATAATACTATTTCTTCTGGAATATTCTTCATACTCAATTCTCCTTGTCAAATTCATTATGTGAGCTTGGTATATGGCTCACAGTCTGGTACGGAGTATTATTCTTATACCTGTGATCTGTGAGGTTCGATTTTCAACCGTTGCAGAATTAAGGTTGCTTTATGATGAGCTTGGTATATGGCTGCCTTGATGGTGTAAGAATCTAATAACATTAATTTATATTCAATGTCTGTTGCCGCAGGGTGGCTAAAAAAGACTTGGGAGCTGATTTTAGAAAGTTGTCTGCTGATGCTGCTCTTGTGGGTCTTATATTATGGTTTGACCAAATGCAGGCATGTTTTTCATTTTCTTTTATTTCCCTTTCAACAGTGATTTGAAGATTAACCATTTATCATATAGTACTTCACGATCTGGGCCTGATTGTAGTGCTCCAAGCCACCTTCTTTATCTTCTTCCTGCTAGCAATGTCTAAATTAGTATTTAACATGATCTACAAGGAAAGGAAAGCTAAACATAAAACACCATTCTTGGAAATCCTACGTTTATTCTTCCCATAAACCTTATAATAGTAGCTATGTTAATAACTCGATATGTTTTGGTTCAAATTGGTCGGCGCTTCACATCAGGCTAAATGCAACTATCAATGTAGGTTTTACTCCATGTCTCCATATCACTTTTCATGCAGAGTATTGTCAGACATTGTAAAACAAAGTCTGTTAAATATTATAGTCCGATTTTGAAATTTGTTTGGGAGTTAATTTTATCCCTATACTAAAGGCATAGAGGTATGTAATCCATATTATAGAAGTGTTCCAAGTGAAAGTCAATAGATATTAGTGATTATTTAGTGGTCCAATATTTAGAAGTTGGTTCACCAAGTGGTGATGCTTCAAATTTTGCCTAATACTCACTTTCTTGCGACTACATTTGTCCTGAAATTGCTCTTGGTTGTGGCAGGATGCATCACTTGAGGGTTCCCCAGAATCTTCAAAGTCGGTTGTAATAATAACAGGAACAACTGAGTACAATATGGTTTCATTAGACAACACACTCAAGGCATACCTTTGGGAGATGGGATCACCGTTTCTGCCTTGTCGAACGAGAGATGGGATTCTTGTCGAAGGCTCATTCCCTTAGGATGTGGCTCAAAGACTCTCCTTTTTGCTTTGACCTTGAGTTGAAAAATTCACCCTCTCTTCCTCAGTTAAACTCAATGCAGCTGATTGAAGGATGTTTCATACGACGTGGTTTTGTTCCTGCGTACAAAGAGATCCATGAAAAGCTTGGAGACAAAGTGCGGCCAAAGAAATTTGCAAGATTGGCATTGCTCTCAGATGAAAAAAGAGAAATAGCTATCCAATCTGATATAGAATGAAGAAACGAAAAGCTAGAGAAGATGAAGCGAAAAGGGATCGCTGTGAACAAGAAATTGAGGCGCCATAAATAGAAGTTTAATGGAAAAACAGATTCTACGGATCCCAAAAAGAAGTTTCCAGAAAAGTCTTCTATGCGCTAAATAAAACAAACATCAGTATGGAAGCTCAAAGAAGATATCAATACCTAGTATGGTTATGAGTGTAGGACTTCATCGTTGAAAACTGGCAATGTGTGTCAAGCTGATTCAATAGCATGGCTTGCAGTAGGCTCTGCTCTTTCCTGCTTCCAAGTGACTGAAGGATTTAGGTACCTCCCCGTACCCAAAAACACTGCGGGTTCACTGCCACCAAAAGCATTGCGGAGTTTGTGTTGACTTACTATACCCAACGGCTTATGAATGCATACAAACTAGAAAGTACAGGTCACCTATTTACAATTTAAGGTACAACTTGCGAGTCCCTGAAATTTCTTGTAATTAATCTTGTTAAATCCCAAAGAATAGTTTGTATGCATTGTTTGGATGCATCCATTGTTTTAGCTAGAGTGCATCTTATGAGCTAAAATAGCTGTGCAGGTAAGTCATGGGAAGAGGCATAATAATGCGGTGTCAAATAGCTAATTGAGGGAGCATTAGCAAAATAATAGGGACTTCTGTTTAACCAGCCTCCTTATAAGACCATGACATCAGTGGGGTAAGTTCACTGTTCACATCCTCTACGTTGTTGTACAGTTCTATACTCTTTGGCGATAAAATAAAGAGCAAATTAGAAATTACTCCCTTCAAAGATTCATTTATTAAAATTTACTCCTTTTTAAAAAAAAATTACGAGTATTATTCAACAGCCAAAAAGATGCAAATTTCAGAATTTGATTGCAACTCTAAAATCCGGTCAATTCAATTAAAAATTGGCCGAATTACCCCTCTCAAATCAGCGACCTCACTCACCCTCATTTCCTCTTTCATTCACTTCATTTTCTGTACTTATGTTGGAAAATTTACATTTCTCAAACCGTCTTCCGGGATTTTCCGTTGTCCATGAAGTTAGTATCACAATGAAATGACCACAAAAATATTTGGTGCGGACTTCATCAACAATACTACAACTTGATTCCGCAGACATCTTACCTACAACAACATCAACAACAATGTCGATTTTTTCCAGGAAAAAAAATGTGAATACAGAAAACGAATCAAGATTATATTTTTGGTGTGGGATGAGATATGTGGAATTTAATGAGAAGAATTTCTGAGATTATAATTAGGATATAAGGGAAGGGTGGAGGGATACTTTGGGTATTAAAAGGCAAAAAAATTCAATTTCGCCGGAGTACCTCGCCGGATTTTAGAATTGCAATCAATTTTTGAACTTTTGCATATGTTTGACTGTTAAATAAATAAAAAAACTTAAAAGGGAGTAAATTTTAATAAATGCATCTTTGAAGGGAGTAATTTCTATTTTTCTCTAAAATAAAATACGAAGTTTTTTTTTTCTAACTACTAGATTGCTTTTTCTTTTGTTCATTAAAATGTATATGGCGTCAAAGAATCTGTGAATATTTTCCCTTCCCTGCCACAAAACCCTTTAATCCTTTTGTTCATCGTAAGTAAAACACGTAGGTTAGGCTGAATGGCTGATTGATGGATTTAGGTCCTTAGGATGCTTTGTCTTGAGTTATTGAACGAACACAAGCTCATGAGTTATAGAGGTCATTGTCTCATACAGGTTTTGTCGTATTATTTGGAGCCGAGCGAGAGCTGCAATAACAGAAACTCAACCTTTCAGTATCTGTTAATAATTTCAGTCGAAATCAAGAACTGCCAAAATTAGCGCCTATTCCAAAATTAGAAACAAAAAAAGAAATGAGAAATAATTAGAAGCATTGTTAGACTGCTACAGTAGTTTCTAGGTTAAATAGGATAGAGATAGATTGCTTGATGGATGGATGCTTCTCCATTTTGTCTCGTTAGTGATTCTTGACTATGACTACGGAGTAGTATTTCACTTTATGCTGCTATAAGTTGTTCTTACCCATGGCAAAAAGTTACTTCCTTCATCCCATTATGTTGTCCCATTTGACTTTTGCTAATAAACTTTGACCACTATTTTCTAAAATATATCATAAATAGGACCCTACAAATTATTGAATCCTAGATACTAATCTCATCCGTAGCAAATATAATTAACATTAATTAATTGACATAATAAAACATAAAAACTAACCAAGGGGAGGGGAGGAGGGAGAGAGAGAGGAGACGAAGGCGGCGAACGTGGTGGCCAAGTGCGCGGCATGCAGGTGGCTGGAAAACAGGTGGTGAAGAGCAAGAGTGACGGATAGGAGAGGACGAAATCGTTGTGGAGGGAAATGAAAGACGATAAATACGCCCCCCCCCCAAATCACGGTTTAGTTGAGGACAAGGAACTTTCCGTCACAATGCAAGTAACTTGTGCCAGATAGTTTGTCGAAACAAATTTATGACTCACTATTTTGTTTTCAAGTAATGTTCTACTTTGCTAGTCTAATGCAACATTTCCTGCTCTACCAAAAAGTAGGCGTCACCAGTGACTTGCTGTGATGGACTCGTGTCTCAAAGGCTTATGTGCGTTGCAAGGTCATATTTGCGACGAGTTATGTTCTGTTGCAACTATTCTGGTGACTTGTAATTTTGTAATGAATTCTTTAAAATGATACTCGTAATATAATAACAGTTGGTTTTGATGAATCAAACATGAAAAATTATACGTACTGTCTTTACATGCTTGGAATGATTCATAATCAAAATACTTGGAATGATTCATAGTTCAAAGTTAATCATCTAAGTGAAAAGGGATAATAACTTTGGAATGCAGGGAGTGGTACTTTAAGCCGATGATTGATAATATCCCTCAAGTGTTTAGATTCAAATGATGGGTATGACATGATCTGCAAAGGATGTTTTTTTAAGCAAAAGCTAGTTTAATTTGCTCAAGGGCGTGATCAAATTACTTCGAATCACATACAGAATGCGCATTAATGATGCTCAAACAACACCATATATACAAAATTATTAGAGCTGGAAATCTCATTTGAGGGAAGACCAAGGTAGTCGATTATGGAGTAGTTGATAAGTTTCTCCCCCTCCCCTAATGATATGTTGTTATGTTCATGCAGGATATTGGAGATCACAGCAAGTGTTGTTGCAAGGTCAATTTATATCCTGGGGCTAAAACTATTGCTGGCGGCAGTAACGGTGGTTCAACTGGCTCCTGTGCTGCTGTGGGTGGTGGCATTGTCGGGACACAATGTGCAGGATGGTAATGATGGTGGTGCTGATGACGAAGCATTTGTCGCCTATTGTTCGCTTCGATTCTCAGCATGCCTGTAATGTTGAAGACAAACAGACAGATAACAAAGAGCTAGCCTTAGTCCAAAAAGATTTGGGGTCGGCTAACATGAATCGTTCTCCGAAACCATCAAGTCGTCTCCAATAAAACAATCATATAAAAGGGAGCACACTTACACATTGCAAAAATAAGAAGCGGAAGCAAGAAAAGCACGCAGTTTAAGTGAGCCGCCCCCTCCCTGCATGGTGAGGTCAGATCAAATTTGTGTAGTTTAGGAGGGGAAAATAAAACTGATAGTATTGCAGGAACAAGGTGGTGCTACACCAAGTTGGTAGTACTATGATGCAGAGGGTGTGTTATTTGATTTATAATGGAGTTGTGTAGGTTGGTTGATGAACAAGCATAAGTAATAAGATCATCCCACAATCTATAACAAGTATTAATAACTGACCCCTACACTACATGTACATGTAGCAGAGTATTGTTTTCTCAAGCACATTCACATGCACATGTTAGTAGATCCACAGGCATCTACTTCATCCCGGTTGACGATCCAAGAAGTCTCAAAGTCAGACGATATGATTGAACGAAGATGTACGCTTATATATCTATGATGAGAACCATTTTAGTTAAAGTTGTGTAATTAATCTCCTTAGCTCAATTTACGTGATTTCATTCGAGTCCTTTTGGCGCCATTTATGTTCTTTTGTAGGATGTGTTAGTAAATGAGGAATGTCTCATGATATTCCCGTCATTAGTATTACTCCGTATATGTCTAGATTACTCCGGAAGCCAATGACTCGATGTCAAGCTAATATAACAGTATAACACTATGGAAGAAAGCCTAATCCATGAACTGAAGCCCAAGTCCTGAAAATGAAAATGAAGGACAAGACCAAGAAAATAAAAGTTGGAACAAATAAATTACAGAGTGTAAAACTTCACTCGATCGAGAATTGTTATTACCGACTTCAAACAATCAAAAATCGTTTTAGTGATAATCTTGTACTAAGACATATTACAATGTTCAATCGGTCGAAACTGAGAAACTAATTGAGAATGATCCACTTTAGGTTAGATACATGAAAGTATAAGCTTTGTATAAAGAGTGAATTGAATTGTATTAATCAGAAGTTTACAATATATACTGAACTACTTAATGAACCTAGACGCTAATACAAAGAATCAATATCTAATCATAATGATACATGTAATCAGTAATTGCTAAGAATACAAGTGTAATATGTGCAATAGTATCAGGATGAATATGTGATAGGTAGGAGTATCAATTAGATTGATCTTCCATATCAATCTTATCTTCAATAATCAATTAGATTGATCTTCCATATCAATCTTATCTTCAATATGCTCCCTCAAGTTGGACGTCGGAATAGAAAGGCCAATCTTGTGAAGGATAGGCTCAAGGTTTGGACGGGAGAGGGGTTTTGTTAAAGCATCAGCTAGCTGATCTTCAGCAGGAATGTGCTGAACTCGAAGTTGGCCGTTTTGAACTTGCTCCCTAACGAAGCAAAACGCAAGGGCAACATGCTTCATTTTGGAGTGGAAAATCGGGTTTGCAGCATATTGAGTGGCACCAAGATTGTCACAATAAATGGCGGGAGGAGATGTGACGGTGAATCGGAGTTCCTGAAGGAGTGACCGAATCCACATGATTTCAGTGGTAATGGTAGCAACAGCGCGATATTCAGCTTCTGTTGTGGAGAGGGCGGTAGCTTGTTGCTTTCTAGAGGACTAGGAAATAGGGTTGCGCCCTAGATAAACAATATAGCCAGTTGTTGAAAGATAACAGTTCTTATCACCTGCCCAATCTGCATCAGAAAAGGCATGTAGAGAAAGGGGAGTAGAGCGATGTAAGTTAATACCAACCTGGAGAGTACCTTTAAGATAACGAAGGAGCCGTTTTAAGGCCATCCAATGAGACTCTTGGGGGTCTTGCATAAATTGTGCAAGTCGGTTGACGCTAAAGGCAATATCAGGACGGGTGAGAGAAAGGTATTGTAAGCTACCAACCAGGGTGCGATAGTCAGAGGGTGCGGAAATGGGGTTGCCTGTAGAGGCGAGCAGTGGAGGATAAGCAGTCATAGGTGTGGTGGCAGGTTTACAATCAAGCATGGAGGCTTTGGTGAGAATGTCATGTGTGTATTTGGTTTGTGTAAGGCGGAGTCCAGTGGGTGTGGGGGAAACTTCAATGCCAAGAAAGTATGATGGAAAACCGAGGTCCTTTCAAAGAAAAGCGACGAGCAAAAGCCTCTAAAAAAGATTTAAGATATGGGGAGGGAGGTCCGGTAACAATAATATCATCCACGTAAACAAGTAAATATATAGGATTTAATTTATTGTGAAGAAGAAAGAAAGACGGGTCAGACTGAGACTGGGCAAACCCGTAAGAAGTGAGATAATTTTTAAGTTCGGTGTAACAGGCTCGGGGAGCCTGTTTAAGACCGTAAATCGCTTTGGTAAGACGACATACATGACTCGGAGAGTCAGAATTAATAAAACCGGGGGGTTGGGACATATAGACTGTTTCAGTTAACGTACCTTGAAGAAATGCATTATTGATATCAAGTTGTCGGAGGGATCAACCACGAGTGAGTGCAAGGGCAAGTATAAGTCGGACTGTGACGGGCTTAACAACTGGACTGAAAGTTTCCGAGTAATCCACCCCGGGACGTTGGTGAAAGCCTTTAGCAACAAGACGAGCCTTGTACTTATTAATCGTATTGTCAGGATTGTACTTGATACGAAAAACCCACTTACACCCGATCACATTATAAGACGGGTGTGGAGGGACTAGCTGCCAGGTTTGATTGGAGATGAGGGCGGAGTATTCGGCATCCATGGCCAACTTCCAATGAGGGTCAGTTAAGGCTGTCTTGAGGGTGACCGGGGGGATATTTGTGGTGGAGATATGGGCAAGGGCTGCGTATTTCGGGTTTGAGACCCTAATATTATTCATGAGGCGGGTGGTCGGGCGAGTAACCAACTCGGTAGTGGTGTCAGGGGAGTTCTGAGAGGGAGTATCAGGAAAGTTGGGGGAAGAGGATGGGGGGACGTGGGTTCGGCAGGAGACTCGGTGGTGTCCGGGTCTGGGTGAGTTGTCGATGGTGGTCTAGGTCGACGGGTGTACACTTGTAAGGGAGGAGGGGAGGGCGGTGTAGTCGGTGGTGGCGGTGTGGGCGATGTGTGCGGTGGTGGGTTGAGAATAGTGATAGGCAGCGGGCACCAAGAAGTTATGGGGAGGGAAGTGATTGGAGAGGGTGAGTCACGGGATAGAGATTGGAAGGGATAAGTGTGTTCAATAAATTGGACATGTCGTGAGGTATAGATACGATTAGTAGTCGGGTCGAGACAGTGGTAGGCACTCTAAGTCGGAGAGTAGCCTATAAAGACGCAGGGTCGGGACTTAGGTTCAAGTTTATTTTTATTGTAGGGACGAAGCCACGGGTAACAAAGGCACCTGAAACTCCGAAGTTTAGCATAATTCGGGCATGCCCAAAAAGTTTCATAAAGGGAGAGGTATTATTTAGGACGGGTGTCGGCATACGATTAATTAAGTAGACAGCCATAATGAAAGCATATGACCAATAAGTGTCGGGAATATGAGCGTGCGTGAGCAAGGAGAGACCGGTCTCAACAATGTGCCTATGACGACGTTCGGCCAACCCGTTGTGCTCGGGTGTGTGAGGGGGGGAGGTCAAGTGGGTAATACCGTCAGCGGTAATAGTGGGGTTGAGTTTTAAATATTCACCCCCGTTGTCAGAAAAAATTTGAATTATGGGACGATTAAAATATTTTTCAACCAATGCGCGAAAGCGAGAAAAAGTAGACTCTGTGTCGGATTTTTGTTTTAATGGGTAAATCCAAGTATAACGCGTAAAGTGGTCAACGAAAATAACATAATACTTAAAACCATCATGTGAGTAAATAGGGGAGGTCCAAACGTCAGAGTATAAAAGTTCAAGTGGTTTATTCGAAAATAAAGTATTAATGGAAAAAGATAGTTTATGACTCTTGTAAGTCAAGCATGCATTACAGTGATCAATTTTATTTGAAATTGGAAATTTAGCTAATTTAGAAATAGATGAGATAACAGAGGACGAGGGGTGACCGAGCTTGTGGTGCCACTCGGAGGAAGAGAGGCTAGCAACATGTGCCGAGGGTGGAGAGCTCGGATTCATCCACTCGTACAGTCCCGACTTAAGTACGCCTCGAATTAGCACTCGTCCCGTTGATTGGTCCTGCAAGGTACACGAATTATGAGAAAAATTGGCTACTGCATTATTATCGAGACAAAACTTTGAGACGGAAAGAATATTGCGATTAATTAGAGGAGCGTGAAGAACATGATTAAATTTAATGAGAGAGTTAGAGGAAGAGTAGAGAGAAAAGGAACCAATATTATCAACATGGAGAGGCGACCCGTCACCAATCAGAAGGTCATCGGTTCCATCATACGGGGCATGAAGTGCAAGGTTGGTGAGATCGTTTGTGATATGATGGGTAGCGCCACTGTCAATAATCCAGTGAGGGGAGGAGGGTTCGGCGGCCACGAGATTAACCCGAGGAGAGAAACGGCGTGGATTTTGGGGTCGAGGAGGAACCGTGATGTGAGGGTAACGTGTCTTAAAATCGGGACAAATACAGAGATAATGGGCAGGGGTGTGACACCACTGACATTTCCCTTTGAATGTGGGAGTGTCAGTGGGTTCGGTGGGGGAAGGTAGAAGTCCGGGTTGGGTACTAGGGGGAGGACGGTTATTAGGACGAGGTGGGCGGGTGAAGGTGGCATAGGCAGAGGCAGGATGGTGAGTGGATGTGGAGCCTTTCTTGTGTTTTATGGAGAGGTCAAATTGGAGAAGACGTTCATGAAGAGCGTCAAGGGAAATGGGTGTGTCCCGATGCTTTATAGCTTCAACCAGAGAGGAATAAACGGAGTACTCGAGTCCTTGGATGACCTTGGCCACGACATCCTCATTGTCCATAGGTTTCCCAAGGTTAGTTAATTCATCAACGCAAGATTGAATAGCTTGAATGTATTCGGTGGCACTAAGGTCACCTTTTTCAAGTGAGTGAAATCGATCTTTTATTTGCATAATATGACCCCGGGAGGGGTTGGCATAACCCCGGGAGGGGTTGGCATAAGTGTTTTTGAGAGACGTCCAGATTTGGGCCGAAGTAGTGCACGAATTTATGCACCCAGCTACACTGTCCGTGAGTGTAGTACGGAGTGAACTGCTCAGGAGAGCATCTTGGCGGAGCCAGGTGTAATTTGCTGGGTTTGGTGTGGATACGGTTTTCTTGTCAGCATCGAGGGTTTCAAGAGTAGCAGCTGGACAGGGGTAGTACCATCGACATACTTGAACAAGTCAAGACCGAAGAGAAGGTTTGTAAGTTGACGAGCCCAGTTTCGATAGGTGGAAGGGGTTAGTTTTGTGATATGACCGAGACTTAAAGCCAAGAAGGGTGTCTTCTCATCATGGGAATTGGGTAGGAGAGTAGTTGAACCTGCCATTGCAGTGGTGACAATGAGTTTGACGAGAAGAGGGAGAATGATTTTGTGGGGGTGGAGCGTTTCACAGCTCTGATACCATATAAGCTTTATATAAAGAGTGAATTGAATTGTATTAATCAGAAGTTTACAATATATACTGAACTACTTAATGAACCTAGACGCTAATACAAAGAATCAATATCTAATCATAATGATACATGTAATCAGTAATTGCTAAGAATACAAGTGTAATATGTGCAATAGTATCAGGATGAATATGTGATAGGTAGGAGTATCAATTAGATTGATCTTTCATATCAATCTTATCTTCAATAATCAATTAGATTGATCTTCCATATCAATCTTATCTTCAATAGAAAGTACCCATCGGTATTCGTTGTTCATGGAGGACTCGAAGCAGCATAGCTCAAAGACTTGGAGAAATGATTTTTCATTGGATTTGGTAAACCATTGGGCCCCGGGACTTCGTAGGGGCACTTGGTTCAGAGCATATTAGATGTCACTAATTGTGTAATTGTATCTAGTTGGAATGGTGAGATGCAAGTCATTAGGTGATACTAGGAGCCACAAATTCATGTATTTAGTTTGACAATGTTAAATCGAATGGCCGTCAATGTTACATTTTAAATGTTACAGAGTATCATTTATCATTTCGCATATGGATTAAATGAACCAAAATAATGTTATTTTGACTTAGGTATTTAAAGTTATGTTGAAGATCTCTTTGGTTGTTGCGTGCCTGTGTCGCTTGACGACGGTTGTTTTTATTATTTTTCAGATAAAAGCACGCTGGGGTATTATGTATGCTTGTAATAATGTAAAACAATCTATATTTTGTAATGGTGAATCCAAACTACATTATATGGAGTAGTTATTATTGTAAAGATATGTAGTGATCTGAATTTATTAAATATACTTTGATATAGTAACGACTTATGTAGATATGTAGTGATCACTTAGTGTAATATTCGTATAGTCGTATGAGATAATAGTACCTCAAGTTTAAGATCAGTAGTTTGAAACAATGTGTTTAAACTTTAAAGTAAGGTTTGGTGTGATTGAATAAAGATTCGGAGCGTTGAGGCAGACGAGTGATGACATACAGCATGAGTAGTGAGTAGTCATGTTGGATTGTTGCCCTGTCACAAAAAAAGATGCCTGCTTTCCATTTAATTACTACATTAACTGCTTTTTTAACCGTCTCCCTCAAGTCTCAACCTCTATTTCTCTTCTAACTTGTACTCTACACTGTAGTCACCACTTACCATTAGCAGTTACCCCCCCACTGAATGAAACCTCAAACATACAACTTCTCCTTTCATTCATTCATTTCGCTTATAAACTCTCGTGTTTACCTTTTTCTCATCTTATTTTGTCTGATTCCCTTTGTTTTCTTTTAATTTGTTTTGCCTAAAACAGCTAACTCACCATAAAGTTGTTGTCTTTTTTTTTCTGGTTCCAATAAAAGTGTTGCTGAAAAGATGAAATGGGTGTTGTTCAGTTTGAGATTCCAAGGTGCTGCTGCCCCAGTAACTTTAGGGTTCTAGATAAGTAGTAGGAAGAGGAGGAGGGGTTGCTTCCTTTGATTTTCTTATCAAACAGATCTTCACTCTTCAACTCCACTACTGCTACTACTACTACAGGATTGTACTGTTGTTTTTACTGTTGGTGTTTCTGTAGTTGGTGTTTAGTGGGTTGATAGTTATCCTTTGCAATTTTGGGATAATATATAGGGTTTGAGAAAGTCAAAGGTACCCAAAAAGAAACAAGAAGATGGGATGGTTTAGTAGTGTTGTTGTTGTAGTATTAGGGGGGGTGATGGTGATGATGGTGATGATGTCAGGGGTGAATGGGATAGGTGCAAACTGGGGAACACAAGCAAGCCACCCTTTGGATGCAAACATAGTGGTGAGACTGCTCAGTGATAATGGGATTCAGAAAGTAAAGCTTTTTGATGCAGATTATGACACATTAAGGGCACTTGGCAAGACTCAAATCGAGGTCATGGTCGGAATTCCTAATGACATGCTTTACACTCTTGCAACCAGCCCCAAGGCTGCTGCTCAATGGGTCTCTGATAATGTTACTGAGCATCTTAAGACCAACCATGTCAACATCAGGTTATCCCTTCCCTTCCCTTCCTTTCCATTCTATGACTTAATTATTACTTTTATGAGTTAAGTTAATCGATATATGCAGTTGAGTAGTCCGGTCCGGATAGCTCTCCATTTTGATGGCTTGCTCATGTGTTAGCATTGTTGATACTGCTTTCTTTGGATGCTTGGTTCTAATTAGTTGGACTTATTATGCTTTAGCCGGTACTATAATGGGCCTCACAGTCTTTGATCTTGCTTATGAACGTTCCTGATTTTGCGTTATATAAGCTGATTGTTTACGGAATGATAATACTTGGTAGAAAACAGCGCCTTCCTTTCTAAGTTTTTGCTTAAAAGGTTGGATTAAGTCCAGGGTTCTAGGCATAGACACGACAGCCCCTGTATTTGGTTGTTGGCCAGCTTCTTTCGTTTGGTAGAAATGGCATCATTGGCTGACTCATTCAATTAGTTTTTTTTGACTTTATCAAACAAAATTCAACGGCTTACTTAACTAGTTCGACTACTGATGTAGAAACTGTTTTGATATGTGAATATGGATTCTTAAATCATGTTGGGGCAACGGTGGTTCTAAAATCGCTGCTTCCTGATAGTTGATAACTTCACAGATGTGAAACTTGCAGCAGAATATGTGTATCCACACTACTGAATAGGAATACTCCCAGGTCCTACTCATACTACCTTGTAACAGTTGCTAACTTGACCCTGGCTGTTGTTGTAATACAGTACTAATCTGTAGTTTAGATGTTTATCTGTTGACTTGCACTCTCAATTCTATGATTAAGAATCTCTTCTTCAGTTTGATTACTTGGGATGCGTATCTGATGATCCGCTCATCCCGTTTTGGATGATTTCTTCTACATTTTATGATTAAGTACTTGTACTGTCTACTCCATCCATATCGATTTCCTTATTTATCCATCCCAAATATATTCCCCTTGCCAAATATAGTAAGTAAAAAAATAGTGAACTCCCCAATTTTATCTCTAGAAAAATGAACTTCCGATGTCCATTATACTCCCTCCGTTCCAACGAATGGTATACATTTGCTTTTTTTTTTACACTATTTATAAGTAGGATGAATTTTCGATATAACTTCTAATGTATAAGATAAAATATATTCATGTGAGAACTTGTTTAAATCGTTTGATAGAATACATTATGAATATCAAATTTTTATAACTTTTAGTAATACGTAACTAAAGATATAGACAAAAGAAAATGAGTATCGACATACGTGCATAAAACAAATGTATTCAAATGATTGGAACGGAGTACATCTCTACCATTTCTTCAAACTAAACTTTAGGGCAGTAGGATAATAAAAGTAAGACTGTTTTCTACCCACTTCAGTTCCCCAAGAATAACAAATGATAAAAATAAAAAAGACTTTAGGAATTGCAATTTCCCTCCCTCAAGGCTTCAACTTTGCTTACTTTTTTACTTCTTCCCACTCTAAAATGGCACAAAGTTTTTTGGCTGAGTTAAAATAATGAAAAAATAATGAGGTATGGGTTGGTGATGAAAAAGTAATGAAAAATAACGAAATTAGTATATAAATTAAATGGGAAGAAGATAGAAAGTTGGAGGAAGTACCATTCTTTTTACATATACTCCCTATAGGTTTAGACACAAGTAAAATCGGTAATGACTTTAATATCGTCATCCCCCTTTCCACTAACCAAATAACATGAGTTATATGCGAATCGAGCCCTTGACCTCAGATATGTAGTACTTATTATCTACCACTACACCACAATATCTCATTGTTTCAATTATCACTAAATTAATCCTAAAGCTATAGATTCCAATAATTTAATTAAGGAAAATCCCCATTTTTTTTCCACTAACCAAATAACAAATCTCCAAACTTTCCCGCCTAATCACATACGGGCCTACCATATGGGCTTACTTTTGGATTATTTAATATATATTGGTTGGGCTTATATCTAAATTACCCATGCATGTTAACTGCGATCAATATCTATACATTTAAAAGATACTATCATAAAATAGTATAATAATATAATTAATAGAGTAGATGCCATCATTTTTGTTATACCATAAAATAGTATAAATCTTTTTCTATATATCATACTAATTAATTGATTGATTAATTGACAGTAGCATCTAATTTTATATTTTATATACCATAAAATAGTATAATAATATAATTGAGTAGATGCTACCATTTTTGTTATACCATAAAATAGTATAAATATTTTTTATATATCATCATACTAATTAATTGATTGATTAATTGACAGTACCATCTAATTTTATATTTTATATACCATAAAATCCCCTTGCTACTAAGAGATTAACCACCCCTATAATTTTTCCGCCTATTCATATTGGACTCATATTTGGGCCTTAACTGCTTTGGTCATGTAATACTGAAATTTTGTTAACAGTATATTTTACAATCTCTGTTATTTGCACCCGTGTATACTATAGAAACTGTATATATACCAACGAAAATACGTTTTATTTTTGTAATAATCATGACTGATATTTGATTGCAATTAAATATTGTAATCGTCTATTAAGTAAGAAAATAAAAATTCTCAAAACTTTTCACACCAAAATTTTAAGCTATCAATCTCTACTAACTAAGAGAAAAAAAATCTCAAAAATTTTCTTGCCTAAATTTTAAACTCTCAATTTGGACAAAATCAATAGAACAAATGAGGAAGAATCACACTCAATTATCATATAAAAATTCTTACGGGTTAAATATTTAAAAACTAACAACGGGTGTATCGATACAAATAAATTGTAGAAATATAGTCGCTTAAATTTCTAACAACAATTAAGATAATAATTTTTTTGTACTACATATTTCATGATATTAGTCGAGGTTGCAATTTCAAGTTATTTTATTATTATCCAAATACAATGATAGAATCGTGAAAAATTATCAGGTTGCTAAATTAAAATCTACTTTGTATAAATAATTAACTTAAAATATTAAAATTCTATAAATACCGTGCATACATGCACGGGTATACACTAGTAGTAAAATAATTGTAAGTGCATACTACAAGGATGACGACGACAACAACCACAACAACGAAGCTTTAGTCTCAAACAAATTTAGGGTTGGTTTACCTGAATCATTCTCCGACATCGTCAAGTCATCTCAAATACAACAATCAATATAAAAAGACATAATAGTAGTAATGATAATGAGTAGAATAACATAAATAATACAGTAATAAATACTTCCTCCATTTTTTTATATTTTCCCAATTTTTTTTTTGGTCTACTTTTTTTTATCTTCCTATTTTATTTCTTTTCATTTTGGTCCATAATTTTACCATAGTACCCTTACTATCTACAACACTTTACACCTTTATTCTTTCTTATTTACACACTTACCATTCTACCCTAATATTTCTTAAATTTATTATTTTATACTCTCTCCGAGTTTCTAACGTTGCCTCATTTTCTTTTTTGGGCTGAGTTTGATCTTTTACCCATTTTCTACTTTTGACCATAAATGTGTGGTTCACATCTATCCACCAATTTCTCTCTCTTCCTCCTTTCTTTTTTAACCACTCATTTTCCCTTCCTTATTTTTCACCCAAAACCAAATGGGTAAATGATAAGAACTCGGAGGGAGTATTCAATATAAAAAAATTGTGACAAATGTACATGAGAAGATAAAATAAAAATGGAGTAAGTAACAAAGTTTCAAGGTCAAAGTAAAGTAAAAAAACGTTAGTAATTTTTTAAAGAATTAGAAGTTCAAACTGAAAAGAGAAAAGTTTAGTAAATGAAACAATAATACTCCGTAATCATGAAATAAGTACGAGTAAAAAGATAAGAGATACTCCGTAGTTCTTAAATATCATTCACCAACCGAATTCTCTCCCTTTATGTCGTTCTATCCAACATCGTAGATCTACCCCAAAAAACTCATATTGTTCTCAATTACTTTAATCCAGGTTTGTTTATGTTTATGTCTTCCTCTATCCTTCACCAACCTATGCGTTTATCCATTACCGGTATATCCATCGCCCTCCGTCTTACATCCCGAACTATCATAATTCATAACGGATTTTCCATCAACTTATCCTCTGTAGAAGCCACTCATACTATTTCCTAGTCACATCATTTTTAAGTCGATCCTTTATTTTATGGCCACGCATCCATCTTAGCATATGCATTTGTGCCACATTCATTTTTTGCACAATACTATACTTAACAACCCAGCATTCAGGTAGTGCAGACAATTGTTGTTTGGTAAAATTTGCTCTTTAATCTGTGAGGTATCACATAGTAACCCCGTTGCGCTCTTCCATTTCAACCATCCTGGCTTAATCCTATTTGCCACATCGCCATATGATTCTCCATCCTTTTGGAAAATAGACCGAAGACAATGAAAAATCTTTCATACTAGTATAACATTTCCATCAAAAATGATTTCACCCGCCTCTTTATCTTTTCCACTGAAGCTACACTCCAAATATTTACTCTTGCTTCTTGCTCAACCTAAAACCATGACATGAGTTTCTAACGTATGCCTCTAAATTTCCATCTTCCTTTCAACTCTCCTTCGTTTTATCAGTCGATACTATAAACATCATGCACCAATGAATCTCGTCATCAATTCATCCATGACTATAGCAAAGAGGAAAAGAGTAAGAACTGAACCTTGATACACCCCAATCGTCAGTCCTTCTCACTGTAGTATGTACACTGGTACTAGTTCCTTCGTACATGTCTCTAATGGTGTCAATATACTTCTTGGTTTTTAAATTTGAACCACCATGCCTGATGTGACGTGGTCTTGAATAGCTGATGGGTTTTCCTCTTCCTTTCTCTGCCATTTACTACTGCCCTTCCCTCCCTTAAACACTGCGGGGAAAAATTACCATGCTTTTTAAATTATTGTCTTGCCATTATAGTGAACAAATAATCGCTGATCTTTCTATGTAGGATCTCAAACAGATGAATCCATCACTTCGAAGACAGATTTGAGCTGTTGGTTTAGGATTGTTTATTTTTATCTGATTTAGTCGTATGAACGATGCAGGTATGTTGCAGTTGGAAATGAGCCTTACTTGGCAACTTATAATGGAAGTTTCCTCAGAACTACATTCCCTGCCCTCCAGAACATTCAAAATGCTCTGATAAAGGCAGGCCATAGCAACACTGTGAAGGTTACAGTTCCCAGTAACGGTGATGTGTACTATAGTGCTAGTGGCAAGCCTTCTGACGGTGATTTTCGAGCTGATATCCATGATTATATGATCCAAATTGTCAAATTCTTAAACGCAAATGGTGCACCCTTCACTGTAAACATTTACCCCTTCATAAGTCTATACACGGATGCCAACTTTCCAGTGGAGTATGCCTTCTTTGATGGTACTGCAACCCCCGTGAATGACGGGGGGACCAACTACTATAATATGTTTGATGCAAACTACGACACGCTAGTGTGGGCTCTACAGAAAAACGGGTTTGGAAATATGCCCATAAAAATTGGGGAAATCGGTTGGCCGACAGACGGAGACATAAATGCTAATCCGACTTATGCCCAAAGATTCATGCAAGGTTTCATGTCTCACATCGCAAGCAGCAAAGGCACACCCATGAGACCAAACCCCATCGATGCTTATTTGTTTAGTCTAATTGACGAGGATCAAAAGAGCATTCAACCTGGGTATTTCGAACGGCATTGGGGGATATTCACCTTTGATGGGCTGCCCAAGTACCGACTGAACCTGGGGACCGTAACTGGGGGGATGTTGGTACAGGCAAAGGGTGTACAGTATGAAGAGCGGCAATGGTGTGTGCTAAAACCTTCAGTAAAGATGGCCGACTCACGGATTGCTAATAGTGTGAGTTATGCTTGTAGCCTGGGTGACTGCACTAGCCTTGGGACGGGAAGATCGTGTCAGGACCTGAGTGCTCAGGAGAATATATCGTATGCATTCAACAGTTATTACCAGATAAATGATCAGGAGGATGAAGCCTGCAATTTTAATGGGCTTGGAACTGTTACCAAGTCGAATCCATCCAAAGGAACCTGCAGATTTATAGTCATGATTGTTCCCTCAGACTCGGGATCGGAGATGACGGTTCAGTTGCCGCCAGGATTGCTGCTGTTTTTTGTCAGTGCCATTGTTGTGTTCCTGACAATGCTGTGAATCTTTTTTGTTGTTTGTCTGTCACCAGTCACCAGGGTTTTTAAAGAACAATCTGAGAGAAGGCTGAATATTTGGGTCCAGATTGTTTAGATCTTGTGAAAGTAGAATGTAGACTTTTATTTGTTCTGAATTCTGATGGTGGGGTGGAGTGGAGTGGGGGAATTTTCTATTGTTTTGTGGAAAGGAGGAGTTCAACTCCTGATTTGGGTAGGGATCATAACACAAGTAATTTAAACTATGAAAAAAATGTTCTCTCTTTAATTGTTGATCTTTTACTACCATGTCTTTGCGAGAGATTTCTTTTTTTGAAAACCCATTCCAACAAAATCAATAGACCATGATTGGAATCGGCAAAGAACCATTCCAACATCATCTATCGTGACTCTGTCGACTCAAACTAGCAAGTTTATGAGCTACTCTACTCTTTTACCCAAACAATATTATCAAAGGATGAACTAAATTTTAGAATTTCGGCCACAAGAACGTAAAACTTGGCTTGTCCTTTCGCTTGACTCCGTAGCGTTGTGATCACCCCACTGTAGTGGCTCTCGATAATTACCTTTGCAAGAGATATTTTAATCATGTGTAAGTGTAAACAGGTAACTGGACAAATGGGGTAAACAACTAAACAATGAACCCTTACGACATTTTATTAATAAAATGAAGTTAATTATCTCGTCCAACGGACAATCTTTCAATCTAGTTTATAATATTTCTGAGGTTGTGACACAGTTGCTTGATAAATGGCTCGAACAAGGTCAATTTTATACGGAGAACATGATCATGAATTCATCTCTGAGTCTGTGGATGAGAATAAAGCCATAGAGCATAGAGATGGGCAACCTTAAAGGTTGATACAGAAAAGTGAATGATGTAACACTACTACTTTGAGATTACAGTCTCTGATGAGAATAATGACCCATAATCTAGTCAAATTTTTATTTATTTCGCAGGTTTTGCTCTTAAATATCCGTATGAGTTTAATTATTCAGGAAAAGGGTCCTCGTAGCAGCATGTATGGTTCTTGTTAGAGTAGTAACAACACATGGTACAAGGCCAATCACAGTCATTTGAGTCGCTGCAAGGATAACCACATCCGTGTATTTGATATGGTACGTGTGGGACTGTTGATGGATCAACTGGAGGCGGGTATGCAGCAATAGGTGCTGATGCAGGCTCTTGTATAACTTGTGGTGAGAGGGCCATGGGCTCATCATAACAGCATGTTTGATTCGCACAACATACTGTGCATGGCCAATCACAATTATTGGAGTCGCTGCAATTGAATCCACACCCATGGATTTGGTAAGGTGGGAATGCTGATGGAACAACTGCAGGCACGTCTGCAGAAACAGGTGCCACACCAGGCGATTCTACGTCTAGCGCAGGAGGTAGTGCTGATGGTGGCAGAGGCATGGGCTCATCATAACAGCATGTCTGGTTGGCACAACAGACTGTGCACGGCCAATCACAGTCATTGGAGTCGCTGCAACTGAATCCGCACCCATGGATTTGGTAAGGTGGGAATGTTGATGGAACATCTGCAGAAATAGGTGCCACGGCAGGCGCGTTTGCAGAAACAGGTGCCAAAGCAGGCGCTTCTACGTCTAGTGCAGGTGGTAGTGGTGATGGTGGCAGAGGCATGGCCTCATCGTAACAACATGTCTGGTTGGCACAACAAACTGTGCACGGCCAATCACAGTCGTTGGAGTCGCTGCAACTGAATCCGCACCCATGGATTTGGTAAGGTGGGAATGTTGATGGAACATCTGCAGAAATAGGTGCCACGGCAGGCGCGTTTGCAGAAACAGGTGCCAAAGCAGGCGCTTCTACGTCTAGTGCAGGTGGTAGTGGTGATGGTGGCAGAGGCATGGCCTCATCGTAACAACATGTCTGGTTGGCACAACAAACTGTGCACGGCCAATCACAGTCGTTGGAGTCGCTGCAACTGAATCCGCACCCATGGATTTGGTAAGGTGGGAATGTTGATGGAACATCTGCAGGCGAGTCTGCATAAATAGGTGACACTGCAGGCGTTTCTACGTCTAGCGCAGGAGGTAGTGGTGATGGTGGCAGAGGCATGGCCTCATCGTAACAACATGTCTGGTTGGCACAACACACTGTGCACGGCCAATCACAGTCGTTGGAGTCGCTGCAACTGAATCCACACCCATGGATTTGGTAAGGTGGTACTTCTGAAGGTGTCGGTGTCGGTGCAGGGGACAGTGGCATGGGAGCAGGTGAGGAGGGAAATGTCGGTGGGTAGTGTGGGCGTTGATGGTGATGGTGATGGTGATGGTGATGGTGGTGGTGACCATGTGCTCGCTTGTCTTTGTTGCATCTTGCTTCTGCTGTTAATGGAACCAGAACTACAATGCAAGGAAAGTTGTGATTAGAAGCAATTATTTGTACTGTGCAAAATAGTAAAATACTCTTGTAATCTCTAAACTACTTTTGAAAGTTATTCCCCTCATCTTTTTTAATAGTTACCTATGTTTGAAATCCTCCTCACATTAAAAAAAGACAATACGTAACTAATAAAAAAGGCGCAAGTAGTACATGACAACTTTTGTGACGGTGAGACAAATTCAAGCGAAATCAAAGAGAGATGAAAAAAGAGAGAAGGAATACCCAACCTGAGGCGTTAGCAAGAATAAGTAGCAGGAAAGCTAGCTTAGTTGAAGCTCCCTCCATGTATCATGTATGATGTATATTAACGGAGTAGTAGGAAGATGCATGGAGTGAGTATGATATTTATAATGAATGAGAAAGTCAAAGGCAGTATGTGTTGATTGAGTAGGTGCTACTGCACTGATGGACTTTGCGTGCATTCATGGTGCATGGAAGAGTGAACTGCAAAGTATGTCCTGCCCATTATCTTTACTTATTTTACGAATTCAATTCAGGATACATGGAGTATATCTTTGAATACCAAAACCCTCTCCGGTCAACCTTTGCGCCTCAACCTAAACCTAATCTTCAACCTTCAACTAACCATGCATAATTGCCCATGAAGCAAATAAATCAATTGCACAAGCCCATTTTATTCTGTCATGTCTCGGCTCAATACCGGTCAATGGCTCAACAGTCTTCTTCTTGATTTCGCTTTCTATGTTATGTCATAAGATCACGGATTCGTTACCTCGTATATATATTATCTCCGGTGTATATTCTCCTCAATTCTTTCCCTTTGTTAAAATTGTAAAATGATCCACTTTATCTTTAGCTTGATCGACATGATCATGCTAGTTACACACTGCTTACACTACACCTCTTGCATGATACACTCGTATACACTACATTCATCTAATGAAAATGCATCTTCCTAAATACCAAGTATAACATTTCATGCATGGCATTAGAGTCTATCCATTGGTGAAATCATCTCATTACGTCAGGACATTGCGGCCTGTGGATAAGCCGACAGACAAGTAGGATTAGGATCTAGGACCAGTTGACTGGCCAGTGTAAATTTTCGATAATGAACAGCTCTAGAGTTGAGATCATCTCATTTTTACTCCAGGAATTGCATATGAGCATAAGAGTGGGAGGCGACTCACCTCACGGGTCCTCAAGGTTTATCACAACCCCTGAAGACATCCTTACCCTTGCGTTGAAGACACAGGGATATTGCACACCTTGTCCTACAACAAGATTCAGCAGCAACAGAATGAATGACCCACGCCATTTAAAAGTAGCCTATGAGCGCAAAGAAATCAATTGCACAAGGGCATTTATTCTAAAAACACTGCAAAAAATTTAAACATTTACTCGTATGTTTATCTACAACTATAAATCCTTGACACATTCTACCTGAAGAGTCAGATCTTTGACCCCGGCGTCACGAAAGATGTGCAAGACGTGATCTTTCGTTGTGGCTTTGTCAATTTCAGACGTAATCCGGAGATGTAAAGTGGCGACAACATCGGTGTTAGTCAAGCTCCATACGTGAAGGTTCTGAACGCCACAGACACCTTTCATCTTCATAACATCATTCACAGCAGCTTTCAGTTCCATTTCATGAGCTCGAGGAACCCTCTGCAGCAAAACTTCTGCAGAGTTCCTCAAAAGCGGAATTACTGACGCCACTATTAAGACGGATATGAATATGGAGCAAGCTGGATCGGCAACAAGCCATCCCTTGTACTGAATTAACAGGGTTGATATTACTACCCCCACACTTCCTAGTGTGTCCGCCAGGACATGTAAGAAGATGCCTTCCATGTTGTGGTCAATGTGTTTGTGCTGATGCTTCTTTTCATGAGATACCGTGATCTTGGTCTCTAAATGGTGACTGTGACTGCAGGAATGATGCTCATCAGTATGACCATGTTCATGATGGTGTTTATCCGAATGAGTATGGTCATGGCTCACTTCATTGTGATCATGGTGGTGACCATGATCATGTTCATGGTGCTCATGATTGCAACTGTGGTCATGGTGTTCATGATCGTGATCATTGTTCCCATGACTGTGACTGTGACTGTGACTGTGACTATGATGGTCATGAAGCACATGCTCATGGACAGGGTGCCCATGACTGTGCCTCTCGTCATGATGTCCATTATTTTTGTTGGGTTCATGGTGATGACCTTCACACACCTTCACAGGAGAAATTTTCCCCTCCGAAACCAGGATACCGTCATGATGCTTAACGTGACTAATGCTCTCGTGATGACTGGTGGCATGTGAATGGGAATGAGAGCAAGCCCCACCATGGGCATGATGATGCTCCTCGTGAAAAAAGATTAAACCAACAACATTTACAAGAAGCCCTCCGATGGAAACAGTCAACAAACTAGTTGTTGATATCTCTTGAGGGTCTAGAATCCTCTCTAGTGATTCCAGAACAATTAGAGCTCCAACCAGAACAAGAAAAACAGCATTTACATACCCTGAAAGCACCTCAAACCTTCCACGTCCATAATTAAACTGGCTATTTGCAGGCAGACGTGAGATATAAGAGGCGTAAAGCCCAATTGCTAGTGCAGCACAATCAAACAACATGTGACAAGCATCAGATATCAACCCAAGACTGTTGCTCATGAACCCTGCTACAAATTCTACGACCATGTACCCAGTATTGATCATGAGGAAAAGTGCAATTTTACGGGATTTACGTTCACTTAAAATATGGCGGATAGGCCTCAAAACCATCACAGAGAATGTTTCAGAAGATTCAGCTCCTAGTTCCACATATCTGGCATAGGCCCCATTCAACTGCCGAATAGCAAACCAGATCAGAAGACCACAGACTAACAATCCCCAGAGTGAAAGCTCCGGGAAATAAACCAGCTCCAAGACAAGTGTACACGCAAAAGTAATAAGAAACTCCTTTTCAGAGTCTATGGGTTTCACTAACTTCTCATCACTATTCCACTCATTCAAAAGGACACCAAACACAACAGTGTTCGCCAATGGCCAGCTGAGACTCATCAGAGAAACACTCCCTCCTTCAACTTCAAAGATAAGCATATTGATGACAGCAGGAATGAAAAGCATAGCTGTGGTGAATAATAAAGAAATCACCTGAACCCGTTTTCTACCTATTAGCCTAATAGCCCCTGAATTATTCAACTCCTTCTCATAACAACCCAAAAAACCAGACAAGAAAGGAAGCAGCATAGGCCCAATTCTCAAACAATTTCCATCAACCGCCATCATCGATGAACTCCAAAATTTGGCTAGATTAGTATGTGAAAGAGGGAAACAATTCATTCGATCCCAACTCACTGATAAGAGGAACAGCCCTAGAAATAAAAAGAAGAACCCACGACCCTTGCGATGTCCATCTCGATCCCTGTCCTGATCCTTACAGAACCTGAAAACTATATTCCCTGATACTTCAGCCAATATCATGGCAGCAGCACCGCAATACCGCAAGGCCTGGAACCGAAGAAGAAAGACAATAGCGAGACAAAGGGACTTAAAGAGAAGATTCTTGAGCTGAGGTTGAGAAAGAGAGGAGAGAGATATTATGGCAACACGAGGTTGCTTGGATAAAAGTGAGAATAAGAGAGTTAGAAAAAAGGAGAGAAGGGAAACTAAAAATGAGAAGGGAAAGAGTGAGAAAGAAGGGGAGGAGCGAAGGAAAGGGATGACAGAGTAAAACGACCGCAAGGAGAATAGGAGGATGAATAAAAATGAGATTGAAGACTTATTGTTGGACTTCGATAGAGCGATTCGTTGTTTGGAAGGTGTGGGAGTTGGGGTCAAAGGATAAGCAAGAGGGTGGCGTGTTGTGGAGAGCATGGAGGCACGTGGTGGAACAGATAAGCGATGCGGTCGATGTTGGTGGTGGTGGTGGTGGTGGTGGTCTGCCATAGCAACTGATGAAAAATTTTGGGATATTAGAGATTCTAGCAGGTTCGAACTTTGGGAGTGATTACTATTGTCTCATTTCACAGTTCCTGAAACTCAATATATGCACGTACCTGTCAAAGCAAAAATCAAACAGAGCTTTTGTAAGTAAGCATCAAGCAGGTATACCCCAATAGACAGGACATCCTAAATGCATTATGACCTGTGTTACTCCTAAGCTACAGGTATTAGACGTGATGGTAGTATCCAACATGGCCATTTTTGTGAAAAGTTTTGTCATGGCAATCTGTAAATGGCATCTCAATACGAAGTATCCCGTATTACATGTTTCTTTCTTTAGAACTTAGCTTGCCAATTTTTACCTATTCTATTTGCTACGTATACATCTTTGGATTTAGTTTAATGACGGTTTTTGTACCAAAAGCAAGTAGTGTATAATGGAAAAATAATATCCATAACTACACTAGATTGGCATCTCACTAATCAATACTCGTACAATAAGCTTCATTTTACATTCCATACTTGTGTTACTGGACACTTTTTTTAACCCAAAAGAAAAGATTTGTCACAAAAATAGCTGAGTCGAGGCCTTAGACGACACATACCAACAGCCACAGGCAGCGTAGACTTGTAATGGAGTCGAAGTTATATTATATGGTGTGATCTTAATGCAAAATCGGATCCCAAGAGAAAACAATAGAGTATGATTTCAGGTGTAGAATTTGATGAATTCAAACGAAAGTAAAAGCAAAGGCGGATAAGAGATGAGTAGACATGGAATTAGCATAATCCAAATGCAATCAAGTGGGTAAAAGTGGAATCCATGTAAAAAATAAACCCAGATGCAGCAATAACAAGTTAGGGCTAATCACAAGCACAACCAAAAATAAAAAAAGAAGCCTAACTATGTTTGCAAATTGGGCACGCCATTGTTAAATCAGACATACGGAGTATTAGATAATATGAAGAACAAAAGGAAAAAGTGGCAAAATGGAGTGATCGGAACCTTGAAAAGAAGGGGGAGAGGGAGATGGTTATGGATGAATGAGCAGCACAGAGGCAGAGTGGAGTCGGAGTAAGAAATGAAGCAGGCAAGGAGAGGCAAAATATGAGTAGTACTGCTTGACTGGGTTAACGTTTTAATCCTAATAATTCCTAAATCTACCCCGTACTCCCCTATCCTAAATTACCCCATTCTCTTTGGCTAACCACCTTTCTTTTCGGTTTATTTTGTCTCAGCTACTCCAACGATTCAGCCCACTACTTCGGTTCATTTTCGTCTAATTCAACATAATTCAATAGTCTAACACAAAGAGGCAAAGAGCTAGACCAGTTTTTCCTGAGTCGAAAATAGATGAATTTAACTAAACTGAATTAGGTGGTACTAAATTGGATGCAATGATACTCCGTATTGAATGGATGAGATTGAATTGTAATGTGAAGTGACTGAGTGTGAATTGAATTGTATCACACTAACCGGAAGTGAATCGGACTTAATGAAATTGAATTGAACTGAAAAAATAAAATAATACAGAAACAATCGAAATGGAAAGAGTAAGTAATACTCCGTAGTACTAATAACAAGACTAAGCCGACTTGAATCTAATGGAGCTAAATTGAACCAAACTGAACCGAATGGAAAAAATAAACTAAATAAGGTTAAACAAAACTTAGTTAAAATGAGTTGAGTTGAACTTATGAAGTGGGACAATGGAATGTGTTTGGATAAGAAAATGAGAAGGAAAGACAAGGGAGGGGGAATTGAGGAAGGAGCCGAGAAGGGAAAGGAAAGAGAAGGAAAACATAGAATTTTGCCTCCAAATCTTGTCTATTTAGATGGAGAAATGAATTAACAAGGAAATGGAATGGAACGATATATTTTTCATCCCCTCCAAATCCCTTCACCCTCATGTGAAGGTTATCGTCTCCCTCCCCCTCCTTTTCCCCTTATTTCCTTATACCGGAATACACACTTAATTTAATTTATGTAGTTATATGGAGTCAAAAACACATTACATTAGTTCAATCAATCAATAATTTTCCTCAAAGTTGTTACTGAAATGTTGGAACTCAAACCTACTACTACTCCAATGCATGAATGAGTCATTTTAAGAGTTTTAAAGATTATTATTAGAAAAGAAAACGTTGCTTAAAGTGTTTAGATAATATACCTAACCAACCCACCACCTTAAAAGGAAGGCCATTACCGGTAATTAATTAAATATCTTAATCACCAACAAATGATAGAGTTTAGACTTTGGAGTACGTATATGCAATGCAACCGCTTTGGAAGTCATTTTCTTACATTACCCAACTCCAAACATGCATGGTTTTTCCACTGTATATATTTATATTCCCATTAATTTGATCCACTATGACCTCTCTATGTAAATTGGAGTATATTATCAAAATTATAGAGCTAAGAAACGGTCTCTCATAAGATATGTTTATGAGATATGTGGATCCATTAATTTGATCCACTATGACCTCTCTCAAAGTAATATGTTTGTATAAGATATCAAGATTGAGGGAGGAAATAATTTATCGGTCCTTTGTTTATTTTTTGCCTTCGTGAGCATAAATGTCAATGCTATAGTAGAAGATACAAATTTATACGGAGTACATGCAAATATTTATCAGCTTACCGTTTTAAAAAGTCCGATCAAAGAAATTAGACAAAACACTCCAATGAGAAAACTATAACAAAAATATCGAGCATAGAATAACTACTCTCTTCAGCTCAATTTTGTTCATTTGTTTATCTTTGATTAAAATACTCATGTCAAATACGGAGTACTATAGAAGATAAATAAATGACTAAGATGGAAATAATGCGTCTAAACTTTTTGAGATTTATCAGAGTACTCAATTAACTTAAGTTTCATTCTTTTCTTTTTTTTATCATTCTTTGATCCGGTTTACCTCCTACATACTATAATAACAACAGTGCAAATTCTTTGTAAGAGTATAAAAACATTAATGGACCTCGCTCTAACCATCACCTTAAGATTCTGGTTGAGTTGATTCCATAACATTGTACTCCATATTAGAGCGAGCGTGACGGGAGGGGATCAAACCTGAGACATACTCTCTTGTTCCATTACTTTATACGTTTGATTTTTGGACAATATTCACGAATAATAAAGATGTGCTAGATAGCCCAAAGCGGTTTGTGAAAAATTATAGTCAAGTAGAATCTCTTGACATGTATGCGAAAGCACAACGTCTTGCAATCCAATTTGCCATGCATCATATCATGTTCCCTGATGCCTAGTATGCATATACACTGCGAATGGAGTAAAGACGACTCAAGAGTTTAGTTATATCATATCATCGCTACAAATTCCAAGTTAGTGGGGAAAGAATTTTGTTGATCATGCAATATAATGTGAGTCACTCTGATTTCATGAATGACATTTTCAAGCCTCTCATGATCTTCAATTCACGTGCCTTCAGCTATCAGGCCAAAAATGATTGCTTGTGCTTCGACTATCTCGGATGCCCATCGAGCGAGCTCTCACGCACCGCACCGCACCGCACCGCACCCTCTTGCATTGGTGCCAATCAACACAATGCACCCATTACCATTAGCCTCCCTCACAACGAAGCCTATCTCCCACCTTGCTCCTCCAGGCCACTTCCCTACTCAATATATATAGCTACATCCACGTTGATTTTCATCTAACCCGGCCTATCTCATCTCTTCACAAACTGATGTCAACCCACTGTATTTGCAAACCCTCATGTCTAACGAGTAATGGCCTTACTCACACAACCACCAGAAGTATTACCTAAATACAGTAACATTCTAACTTTCACTTCTATAATAACTACTTGTATTAAAAAGAAAGAAGCTCCAATAATCTCCCTTTATGAATAGTAACTCACCATTCCTCCACCATTGGTTTGCTATTCTTTTGTCCGTTAGATTATTTTACTCTTATAATGATTTTCTCTTCTATAAATTTACTGTATAAAGATCATGTAATAATTTTTTTACACTCGACTGAAAGTTAGGATGACGAACAATTATATTAGCTTAACCTAAACCGAAAGATGTACGTAGTACTGAAGATGTTCTTACCTATTGGTTAAGACTAGATATCCTGTGACAATAGGTCGCAGGTTCGAATCCTCCTCTCCCTATAATGCAACTAAGTGCACACTTCGTTGAATAAAAAAGAAATAAAGATACAGTGTGTGTAAACAATTGGTTAGCTCTCAATTGAAAGCTATGGTGGCCGAATGTGAGTCATAACTAATTGAAAAAAGTCTCCCTATCTTGGAAGAGTAGGTCTCTGAGAGACGGTCTCTCATTAGCTAAGTATAAATGGAAGTAACGGTGGTACCAAACCTAATAAAAGTAGGTACAATTAACATAAAAGGGTATACAAATATAAAGAGGGTACGCTTCTTATAAAAACAAATACAAAATAAAGTTGTCATTTAAGGGTACGAATAGGACATAGAGTGGTACTGGAGAGTGGTCTCTCAATAAATTGTTGAGAGACCGTCTCTTCCAAGATTTTGTGATCTTGGAATCCTCCCTCTGTTCCAATGAACTGTTTGCCTTTGTTTTTGGCATCAAGGGCAAGAGATCCAATGAGAGTGTGACATGTAGAACAAAACTCATGAAAATGGTCAAATTACACATCAAAAACATTCCTAAATAGAAAGACAAACAATTCATTGAGACGCCCCAATATGGAATAGGCAGACAATTCATTGGGACGGAGGGGGTACGTTATAGCAAATCCCTAAATAAATACTCCCTCCGATTCAGAAAGATCTTCCCCTTTGATTAAAATATACCTCACATATATTAAACAAAGGGGAAGATCTTTCTGAATCGGAGGGAGTACATTAGAGGACTAGAATAATAGATATATAGGATGAAAACGCTAGTATCATATAAAAATAAGACTCCATATCTATTTATAAGGGATATACACGTTACGTTAGAAAAGGGGACTTAGCATAGGAAGAAGAACACTACCACCTAATTTGATATATTCCAAAATGCTTTAACTAAAAGAATAGACCCAACAAACAAAGATGACTAGGTAAGGACTCCACTACTTTCACACTTGATCCCAAAAAATATTAAATCAAATTTTATTATTATTATTATTATTATTATTATTATTAAAATGAAAAAGCATAATTCCCACCTTGGTTCATATTATCCTCTCCTCAAAATTCCCTTTCTCTTTCTCCTTCTTCTCTCTCTAACTCATACACTTCAACCCTAACCAAATCACCTACTTCCATCCTTTTCTCTCTCCTCCATTTTTCTAACTCACATTTATCACAATCTGACTGTTTTCATCCCCAATTTCTTTTTTAGCTTCATTCACATATTTTGATCACACAAACAAATCACTTGTTTTGATCTGACACTATTTCAGGTAAAAGATCTTGATCCTTTTCTTTTTCTTCTTCCTACAATTTCACTTCTTCTTCTTCTACATTTGGTAATTCTGTATCTGTTACTGATTAGTGTATGTACTAATCGTTGATTGATTCACTTAATCGTTGATTGAAATTTTTGATTTTTCAGTTCTGGGGTGTTGTGATGTTCTGCAGGCTTAGGGTTTTTCGATTAAAGTTTGTATTTTTGTGTTTGATTTTGGGCGCTGGTAATCTAGTTCAGTGATTTATAGGTTTAGAGTGATGGGGGTTTTGGAGTGAGCTAAAATTGTTTGAGTTTGATATGATCGTAATTTTGTTGATGAATCTTTGTATATCTGCTTGTACTAATCATCGAAATGTAAATAATTTTATTTCATTATTAGAATTCAGATGTACGGAGTACTCGTACTAGTTATGCAGTTAATCATACTTCAGTTTTCTCAGCTGGTTGGTTATGTAAGTGTGGCTATCATTTTGCTCTGATTTGTGCAAATCAAGCTCATCTGCAGTCTGCACTTTTGCTTTCACGGTCTCTGATCACTGCAAGTTCCTTTACATGTACATGGATGTAAGGATGGACTTTCAGCTCTAGTAAAGGAACGGTTTGATAGGCCGAGTATATTCGGTTAGAAAAGCATGTTTTGGGTGTGCCTAACCCGAAGGTTTGGTGGGGAATTAGCCAAAACATCTCTGGCGTACTTTTAGTGCGCCTTTTGGACAAGTTACTAAGTACTCCGTACTAGCTAGCAAGAAGCACCACACAACTCCCATATGCTTTTGTTCCTGTTATTGTAAGCCATTTCCTGTCCACATTATCCTAGATTTTGCTCCTTCACATTTAACTTGTCATTGTACTCCAAAGTACTCAATGTCTGCACAATATTTATTTGCAAAAAAAAAAAAAAAGGAAACCATAAAAACATGGCACTCGTGTTGTCCTATGTTGCTCGGACTCATTTAGAAGTATGTGACACGGTTGTGTGTCCTAGTGTCAAACTCTGCTGTTTTTATGAAACTTCTGTATATAATTATATTAGTATCATACCTATGTCCAGGACACGGGTACGCGAGTTAATTAGAAAAGTCGGAGTAACATAGGTGTTGTCATGAGCCTGAGGTGAATGCCTTCAGTTCGTCAGTACACTTCAGTAAACTAAGCTAGGTACTATCAAACTCAAAAGGACACCACTTCTGTGATGGCCAGTCTGTTGGTTTGTTCTTATTCGTCTTTGCTGGTACGAGCTGGCTGTTTTTGAAAACTATACAAGCTTTAACAATTCATATTGAAAGAAATGTTTTGTGGTGTAATTTGTTACTGGATTTAATCTTCATAGTTCTGCAAATATGAAATGTTGTTGGTAAGTGGTCATTGACTATAGAGTATGCTGTATATCATAGGTTTTTTTCCTTCCTCAGACCATCTTTCTTACCTTTAACATATTGATGTGTATATATTTGTTTCTCACATATCCAACGTGTATCATTGCAGTTTTCTACCAAGTGCAAAATAATAACACTTGTGTTAGGGGCGGATCTCCGTGCTGTATCGGGGATGAATGATCCTATGTGACAGTTCGAATTTTTGACGACCTTCTATGTTTATAGAATCCTCTCTCTTACAAGGACAATGCAGAACACTGGGGTTCTTTCAAAGAGCCCTTCATTAAGATTGACTCCCCAGCAATCTGCCCGTCGATTGGGCTTTTGTTCACAAATAGCTACTGGGCAGCACTGCTCTCCAGTTGTTTTTCCGGAAAAACGTAGTAAAGGGAAAGCTTCACGCCAATCTGAAGGCGGTGCTACTGGTGATGACCCACAAACAGCAAAAAGAGATGAACATAGGATTGACATAGGAGATGAGCAATCAGATTTGTTAGGATATGAAGTATTTACTGGAAAGTTGGTTTTGGATAAGCGAAAGACTAAGAGAAGTACTGATGAACAAACTTCTACCGAAACCACAAAACATGAAGCTCTTGATGCCAAACTTACTAGCAAGGCATTGGTTTGGGGATCCAATATGTTGTATTTGGAAGATGTTATCTCGGTGAGTTATGTTGAACCTTTGGGTCATGTAAAGGATAATCATCGCTTTTCAGTTCTCACTGTTCATAATTTTCTCCCATGCAGCTGTCATATAATGCTGGACTGAGACATTTTACTGTGCACTCCTATCCAATAAAGAACCGTGCATTTGTTCTTTCTTGCCTAATGAAGGCTCGGAGACATCGGAAGGACTTCCGCTTCTTGGCTACCAATGCAGATGAGGCCCTTCAATGGGTTAATGCTTTTGCAGATCAACAATGTTATATTAATTGCCTCCCTCATCCACTTGTATCATCAAAGAAACAACCTTCAGATTTTGTATCTACTGATTTTCCTTTTGAAGCACATGTAAGATGTAAAAGCCCTCCCAAAATGCTAGTGATATTAAATCCACGATCAGGACGTGGCCGGTCAAGCAAAGTATTTCATGGGATGGTTGAACCCATTTTTAAGGTATGATAATGTTTGCTGTATGGACATCTGTGTCTTCTTGTTACATAAATAAGGTATTACAGCATATGTTATTTAGTGACCACAAATTATAGAGCTGGTTCATGTGAGGATAATAGTTAATTAGTTATAACTAATTTTGGAAAGTACTCGTCTTGTCTTTTACTTTTAACTGATTTTTTTCTTTGCTAAATAGACGTATTTAACTATTTATGAGCTATAGTCATGAATCACGGGGGTTAGATTGCAGACATAGCCAAAGATACCATGCTTTGAAGGTTCAAACTTCATATTTTTATTTCAGTTGACGATGGTGGTCTTGTTGGGCAAAGCTTTGACGATTTGCTTCATATGTTAAGTGCTTAATATGCTACATAATTGTTTCAGCTTGCAGGTTTTAAGTTGGAAGTGGTCAAAACAACTTGTGCTGGACATGCGAGGAAATTGGCCTCCACTGTGGATTTTAGCACATGTCCTGATGGTAATTTTATCATTCTACATGTGTGAAATTAGCCAGCTTAAGGGGCTTTGTTGTACTTTTTGGAGTGAAACTTTGTTTACTGATCCCGATTATTCAATTCTACATTGCAGGAATCGTATGTGTAGGAGGCGATGGAATTGTGAATGAGGTATGCTCTTTACATTACTTCTCTTTTCTGATAGGTTGTGGCATTGAGTTCTTCTCTGACTTCTTCAAAATATCTTTTTTTTTGTAATGACATGGATGAGGTGTTCAGTGTGATTCATATATACTCCGTAACAAGTAACATACATATGATGCGAGTTCAATGTAGATAAGCAAGCTGAGTTGCACTCTTTCAGGGCATAAGGAATTTAATTCTGTCAGTGTCATTGACTTTGCAGGTTCTGAATGGTCTGATGTGTAGGGATAATCAGAAAGAGGCAATTTCTATCCCTATTGGAATTATCCCTGCCGGATCTGATAATTCTCTTGTTTGGACTGTTTTAGGAGTTAGGGATCCGGTTTCTGCTGCAATTTCCATAGTTAAGGTATTTTGTTACTTCAAATGAAGCTCCATTACCTGCTACTCTGCTAGTTTTGTGATCAAGGATTAAGTTACGTCATTTGGCTTCCAATGTCAAGCAAGCCATTGGTTGTTGTTTCCCTACCGATTGCTTATAACATGTTTACTCACTTTGTAAAGTTTAGGTATGTCCGACTTTAGGGGATTTCAGGGTTGCTTTGAGGAGTCAGCACCTGATTGCTAGTTTACTCTTCTAATGTGTGAAGACATCGAATCTTGGAGTTGCCACTGTTTACTCTGTCATAACAAGTGTAAAACCTGTTAAACTCACGGGGTTATTTTTAAATGTACAGTATTAAATTAGATCGGTTTGATAAAAACTTGTGAATAGTGTTATTATCTAATTATGCAGATAATTCTCCTATTAAACTGTCTTATTATTGGACATCCCATGAGTATTTTGGTAGTAAGACGTATTTCATTCATTGGAGGACTGAATTAAAGCTTTTAGCATTCCACATTTCTGAAGCTTTTGACTCTGTCTTGATCTGGGAATGATTATTTCCTGCTTCATTCATTATTCTCTAGTAGTCTGTTTGTATGTGTGTGGGGTCAAGCAGCTTTGCCATGAGCAAGTTGTCATATTGCACAATTTGTGTCGTCTATGTAGTTAAACTCTTGGTGATTTTGGATTGAAGTGATACATTTTGTTGTGTACTAGCTATAAGGAATATTATCCCTTGTTCTTGGTCAAATTAGGTTACTTTCAATTCTGTGCACAGCTCTCTCACGTCATATATTTTTTGTTGTTTCAGGGAGGCCTTACAGCAACAGACGTGTTTGCTGTTGAGTGGATACAGACAGGAGTAGTTCACTTTGGAATGACGGTGTCATATTTTGGTTTCGTTAGTGATGGTAATTTTTCATACTTTTCAATTTTTTGAGGTGTTCTCATTCTGTTTGGAGTACCATTGAGCTGTGAACTACCTGATGGTCTCTGTCGTGCACATAAGATTGTCCATTTCTAGATTGGGTGTATTTATATGTTTCAACACTCCGATACTTTATCAAATCCGACGCTTATTGGAGTATCGGATACTCCATTTCCAAATATGTGTCATTCTTCGGTACGGTCAAAGGTGTATCGTGACTGTAATTTTCAATACAGATATGATACGGCTCTCGCATTAAAAGTTATGACAACCAATAAATTCACACTTTGAATTGTACTGACCAAAATTTGAAGGGCATTAATTAATTAACCCAAATTCTCTTATGAGACGGTCTCACAATACGATTATTGTCTCACATGGAAGGAGGTTATTAAAATAATAAAATACTCCTATGTGAGAGGTCTCACAATAATCGTATTGTGAGACCGTCTCGCAGGGGACTAACTGATTAATTAATTAATTAATTAGTACTCCGTAAACTTTAAGTACTCCGTAGTACTTGTACATTAAAAGTCTAAATAAAAGCCAAGGTTTAAAACGAAGGGGCCTTCTTTATCTAAATACTAATGGTATTATAGATCCAAAATTTCAATTTTTAAAATTCCCAACTCCCAAAACACACCGACCCCAGGTACACGTTCCTTCCTCTTTTTTTCCTTCCTTTTTCCAGAACCCAGAACCTTTCTCCTTTCTCTTTTTTCCGCTTTTTTCTTAGATTTCTCTTGCTTCAGCTGTTGTCCGAGTATTGTATCCTCAGAGGCCATATTAGGTGTGTATCCCATATAGTATGTCGTATCGTATCGTATCAATATGATACACGATACAGGACCAAACTGCTGTATCGGAGTATCTTAGATATGTTCTCTACATTGTATAGTCAGTGTTATTGCCTAGGAATTCCATCATATCGTTGATAAATTGCTCCCTAATTTACAACATTTTTCTTTTCCTTTCTTTTTACTTTTTGTTCTTTAAATGTAAGCCTTCCTTCCCATCCTAATTCTCTTTTGCGATGTTGTCTGTCCACAATCCAGTTGAGATAGGTCCATGGTGTTGAATATTGGCTAAATATTCTGAGTTGTAAAAGATTTCCAGAATCGCTCTTTATATTCTGAAATGTAAAGGGCTGTCAGAATCATCATGTTATGGATATGGCCAATACCTGACAGATACAAAAACAAATCTTGATGATCCTCATCATAGTACGCCACTGTGATTAGTTACTGGTTCAGCAATCACTTATGATACTGCAATGTAATGTAATATCGTCAATTAGATACTTGCCTACTTCAGTATTGAAATATCTGATCTACTACTAGTCCACTACAACTGCTGCATAGCTTGTTGTTGCATGTTGATAATTTGCTTTGTTTTGCTTACTTGATGTATGTAACGTTTTATGTGCCCTGTAAGAGTTGGTGTTCATAATCTGCTGAACTAGTGGCTTTAGTGATTCCTTTTTTATATTATCCAATTTGTAATGAAATCGACTGTCTTCTCTGTTTTGCAGTGCTGGAGCTTTCTGAGAAATATCAGAAGCGCTTTGGCCCATTGCGTTATTTTGTTGCTGGTGTTCTCAAGTTTTTGTGTCTGCCAAAGTATAGCTTTGAATTGGAATACCTTCCAACATCAACTGGGGTAGGCGATGATGTGAACTTTTTAGCTGATCAGGACGTAATTGATATGTCTGACCTCTACACAGACATTATGCGAAAACCGAATGGAGATCGTCTTCCTCGAGCATCCAGTCTATCAAGTATCGATTCAATAATGAGCCCTAATAGGATGTCAGGCGTTGATATGGATACAACTAGCAGTAGCACAAATGTCAACAATGAACCATCTGATTATGTTCGTGGCTTAGATTCAAAAACAAAAAGGATGTCATCTGGGAGGAGAAATGATGCGGGTGAACCTGAGGTAGTCCATCCCCAACTTCCATTGTCAACCACCCCAAACTGGCCCAGGACTAGGTCTAAGTCAAGGAATGACAAGACGTGGACTGGGCTCACAACCACGCATGATGCAACTAGGTCCTCGTGGGGAAATGCTGGACCAAATGATAAAGAAGATATCTCCTCCACTATGTCAGACCCAGGCCCAATTTGGGATTCTGGTCCCAAGTGGGATATTGAGCCTAATTGGGATGAGGAAAATCGCATCGAATTGCCTGGCCCTCCCCCGAATGAAGACGAAAATCTAAGGACAGAAGTTTCTCCTAGGTTTGAAGATAATTGGGTGGTTAAGAAGGGACACTTTCTTGGTGTCTTAGTCTGCAACCATTCGTGCAAAACAGTTCAGAGTTTGAGTTCTCAGGTGGTGGCTCCAAATGCTGAATTTGATGATAATTCTCTAGATCTATTGTTGGTACATGGAACTGGACGACTCAGGCTTATTAAATTTTTCTTACGTCTACAATTTGGTCGACACTTGTCTCTGCCATATGTTGAGTATGTGAAGGTACATAATTCTGTAAATCCAAATATTTACTTTGAGCTTCTCGTATGATGATTGGTGTTCTTTCAGTCTTGAACTTAATTAGAGTCGTGTACTTACATGATACGGAATCCAGTATTCATGAGATGTTGAGAGGGCATGCAGTGTGTTAAGCAGTGTGTGTCTGTGTGTTCCTAGTTCTGTATATGGACTCCCTGTAGTACTTATTTAGACGAGTCAGTATAGGCCTGTTTGGTGAATGTTTTGTTGCTCAAAATGACTGCATGGCTAGATTACTACTCAGTAGTATGTAGTTAAGGCATCACTCATCCATTGTATTATTATGACTTTTACTATACGGATGGTTGTCAACAGTTCTTTATATAGTACGAAATGCCCTGTAATAGTTTGCATTGAATGCGGTTGAAGAATCCAGTTGTTACCGTGGCCAAATTCTATATTTTAGGCAGGTCAAGGATTATTCTAGATTTGTGGGTGCAGTTCTGTAGTGCTATGTCTTCAATCTCTGTCTTTCTTTCTGGTTAGTAAGTCTCCAATTTGAATGCAGGTGAAATCTGTGAAAATCAAGCCATTAAAGCATTCTCATGACGGATGTGGGATTGATGGTGAACTATTCCCGGTACATGGACAAGTGATTACTTCCTTGCTCCCGGAACAATGCAGGCTTATAGGTCGACCTCCCAGTCGTCAGATATGAGGAAAAGTATCAGCAGCTGAAGATTGTCTAAATTGGCAGCGGGTTGCTTTGTTCCCTCTGCTTCTGAATGTGGTAATAGAATGTGCAGTAGTTTCTATAGAAGCCTTTTTATTTTATTCGTTCTCTTCTGATCCCACCTTCCTGTTTCCTCTCCTGTAAATTTTGTCAAAATGCCCTGTTTTTCCTACCTCCATTCTTTTTTTTAATCTCTTGTTTTGAACATGTTCCATTTTGCTTCGTCTCTGTATTCGTTGCTGCAAGCAGGCTGTTAGTTGTATCGGGAATTCTTACGTCACTTTGAACTTGTTCCCTGAGACTATTTGTTATGTAAATCTGTTTTCATCATGCGGCACTTGGAGTGCTTAATGCATTTGTTTACTTAAAAAGGTTATGTTCCTGCTCGGAGAATATTTTTATGTGCGCCAGCATGTGAAACAGGCAGACCTGAATGTGTTTGTTGCTGTTGGTGGTTCGTGTCCTGATGAACATTGGAGACACCTTATGTAGTTGGTAGTAGAGAGTAGAGAGTAGAGAGTAGAGAGTAGAGAGTAGTGCAGACTGTCTAATCAACACATTCTAATTGTATGGCGTTGCTGATTGTTTAAGAAAAAGTAGTCACTGTAGTGTCTCTAGAAGGAAGAGCTGTCACCAATAATTGTCAATCAGAAAGTTGTTGCTTCCTGCATTATTAAAGCAAGCATCACTTCCTCATTATGCTGCAGTTTCTCATTTTGATATCAAGTGTCGCGGTTAGTATGGCATCCTCACATAGTTTTGACAAATTTTGAGGGTCGCCTGGGTCTTGTGCTCATAACGACAATAATTGGGACCCGGAGCTGTGAGAGTTCTCATTTCTTATATAGAACACCAGCATGCGTATTGTGACTAAATAAACCAAATTTTAGAGGGTTTTCCTTGGGTAGTGCTTTTACAATACTACGATTTCCAACAATAGTGCGTGAGTGGTTTTTCTTATGAAGATTTGGTGTAACCATGTTACGATTTTAGGTGAAGGGATTGCTATCAGTGCAAGAAGGTTAACATCCACTCCATGAAGAAAGACAATGTCCTGCATTTGCCCAAAGAAGACGCACTATTTCGCCTAGTAAGTATTGCACTGCACTAAGCCACAAAATGGTGAAAAGATTCATTACAAAAGAGGGTTATTTACCTCCACCAAATTTGTGCACTATTTCTTCATATTCAAAATTCATGAACTAAGTGTGAAACTAATTACTTGTTCAAGAATGAAATCTTATCGGATTGCTGTCTCATCTACACAAGATAACATTTAATTCAACGATGATAGTATTTTAGAGAGATTTCAAGTTCAAGAATACAAGTTTACACCCCTCCCTCTCTCTATAGAGTGCATACATACCACTTACCGGTATCATTCATACATCACACCTGACACAAGTGAGAAGCGACTCTGCTGTCAAAAATGCGCACATTGTAGTCAAAATTGTCTAATGCTGTGCAAAGTCACAAAAGTAACCAAAACCTTGAGTTAAAAGCATCAACAAGTACTTGATGAACACAGCAGGAGATCCTGCTGCGTCCCACCATCTTTGTTTCAGAGTACACCATACGATGACCACTCCCCCTTTACTGCTCTTGCTGCAAGGAGCGTTGTGCCAACAGAAGTCGTTGACTCGAACACACTCAGTCTCTTCAATAGAATGCTTATCAGGTTACCTACAACATAAGCGATTCCTGAGACTGTCACTGTGAGACTTATATAATACAACACCGTCTTTGAGTATGCTTTTGGTGGCCTCTGACCGTATGCCTTTCCAGTCGAAAGAACTGTAATACAGACAAAAGAATACGCTGCCAGTGCTGCGAGCTTCAGGTATTTGTCATCGCTCGTGTAGAAGGAAGCCCCATAGATGAGAGGAGACATTAAGCCGAAGACAAGGTAGGACATGACCGCAATTGTTGCATGGATCACAAAGTGCTTTGGCTGCCCTAGTTGATCTTCATATTGCTGTCCCGTCAGATCTTTCAGCGTCATCAACTGCATCACCGATTGTGTACAGATTACAAACTCCAAAGTTAATCGTAAAGGTTGTAAATAATATGCAGATCACTTACATCGTTAGCAAGAACAAGAAGTCCCCCAAACACATTTGCCAGCCCCAAAGTTACAATATTTACTGTGACAAAAACAAGAGAATCCGAGATCTTAAGAATTTCTGAATTTGTAAGAAAAGTATCAAATATCAAGAATTTAGAGGAAACTGACGTGTGGTAGCGTCTCCGCCAGCTGCAGAGACGATGATACTTAGGCTGGCGATTGATTCGAGTAGGCCACCATATACTATGGCTCTAATTACATCCACCCCTTCACGTCGATGTCCGAGGGGAGGTCCCTGATTGCCTAACATTGGCACCCACACTTCACCTGCAGTAATATTATTCATTAGTTTACTTCCCTCTCATACAAATGTCAACCTGTGTTCAAAATTAATACAGTAGTTTGTATATAGAATTTAGTGCTGGCAGGTAAGTCATTTTCACAATGGTGACCTGTGAGGAAAGAGTCATTAGGTCCTGTTTTATGGATTCTTCCTCAATGGTGGTTGACTGAGACAAGTTTATTGGTCTATTTGTTACGCTAAGCCAGACTAGTCACTCACAGAATGTGCTATCCATTATGCTAAGTATTATTGCTATCCATTATGCCAAGTATTATTGATTCAGAATATCATCAATCAATAAAAAGAAATAAAACAAAAGGTCAAGGTACATTCGGGTATCCACATTCAAATGCTCATCTCGTGAAATGATGTTGATAGCGATATTCACAGCGAGCACGTCTTTTTAAATGGTTTGCCCAAAGATAAATCTTAGCTTTGAACAGTATTCTCTAAAACCAAATCTTGCGTTGACTGTTCATGAGAGCTAAGTCGGGATCTATGAAGTTGCAGGTTTTTGCATTGCAGAAGACATCCTTTTTAAAAGCACGCAGCTTGAGAAGAAATTCCAAAACCAGTACCAATGGTGGTTCTGAAGTAACATCAAAATATGAATCATGTTGCGATGGAATAAGATTAATACCCGTTGGAACATCAGGAGAAATAGCTTTTCTTGGCAGAACCGTTTTGGTGAAATAGAAGGTGCAAGTAGGACAGTATAAATCATGTATCTCTTGCTTGTGACTTAAATTATGTGTGTCGTGTCCACCGTGGTACCTGTCAGATTCCATGAATGGAATGCTGCACAAGTCATCATCAAAATGGCGGAATTTGTTCAGCCCCATCCTCGTCGTTCCTTCGTATCCTGAAACACATGTGCATTTCCAAATGAGGATTCACGTTAACTAACATCCTATGGTTGTTGCAGTGTTACTACATACATACAGGCTGTACATTTTGTTTCATCACTACAATCATATACAGCAAAGATGAGAAGGTTAGAAACGTGGGCGCGCATACCTTTTATGTGTTGAGCTTCAGCATATCCTGATGGAGTCTCATAAAATCGGGGTTGTTCAGCATTTGCAGTACTGTAAGCGTGAGTGTTGTTCATAGTCGCAAAATGATAGATATTGGTGTATATTGAGGTTAAGTTTGGGGAGTTGTCCTTTGAGGGTCCTTGTCAAAACTTGGTCTTGTTTGGCAATGGTATGATCAAAGTGAGGGTTCATTTTGATTGACTTTGCAGGGGTGACAACCATATGAAACTCTGATAATACCAAGTCTAAATATTGTTGATACTAATCTCATACTATATTTTATTTTAATTTAAAATGGAGAGCATGTTACGTTGTGCATTGACATTACAGGACAGGACAGGACAGGACAGGGTGTGCGTATAATTAATACTCGATCAATACATAGTAATAATGTGATACTCCCTCGTAGTTGAAATCATTAATGCAATATAATGGTGAAAGGTAGGTGTGAGAGAGCGAGGCAGTTGGCATGCAGGATATATAATACTCCTCTCCACTCCCAAAATGATTGATAAACACAAGGTGGTGTTGTTAAGATGGAGTAGTACTCCGTAAAAGACAATAAGTATGATGGTTTCAGTATGTATGTATGTATGTATGTATGTATCATCTGATTTTGGCCACCTCCCAAATTTAACACAGTTGGGATACAGTTGCGGCGCAGCAAGACGATCCAAGCAAGAAGCAAGAAGCAAGAAGCAAGAGAGTGCATTGAAGAAGAAAGTGTTGATAAATGTGAAAGCTAAGGAAAACACATAGAGTAGACATTAGACACCATTTTCGTGGCCAAAGACTCCTACTTCTTTGTCATTGGCATCCACAAATAATACTCACGTCGCTCCAGACCCAAATTCACGTCCAATTTTATTAAACCCACGCCCAATTGAAAGTATGAAACATTGAACCGCCAATAAAGAGTCGAATGCTGATTTATTATCAGAAGTTTCACAACCATCATTTGCAAAACCGCAAAGAAATTTGCAAAAACAACCGTCGTCGAGCACAAAAAGCAAAGAAGAATTTCAAACTAGATTTAATTTGAAACCCTATTATTTGTCGTTGAATTTTTATTGTAATAGATATTAAAGTCTCTAAAGTAGAGATTTTGTTAAGTAGGTTTGCATTTTGTGTAGATTTTTATTTTATCAGGTCAAATCAAATATTATTCGATATTCAACTCGATAAATCAAATACCAAACCAAATACAATAACAATTTTTCATTATTCGACTATATCAAACCAAATCAAACGTCGGCTCAAAAAAAATTTCAAATCAAACCAAATAATATAGTTCGGCTTGATCACATCCCTAAACGTGACTCACATTCCACATGTAGTCCATTTTTCTTAGGAAAAATTACAAAATACCACCATGTATTTACGGTATTTTGCATTTTACAAAATACCACCTATATTACACCCTATATTTACAAACTCCCACCGTATTTCATTTCCGATCATAATTTAAATTTATTCCGAACTTACTCAGTGAATAAATTTTATAATGACAAGAATACCCTCCCTAATTACCACTCCCAAAACACCCACTCACACTAAATTACTCGATCAGGTGCTCTAAACAATCAAAAGATTAAACAAAATCATCAACAAATTAACATATCATTCATCAGTTTCATCACTAATTCACGGTTAATACTCCCGCCACCACACTCACGCCTGCAGCTACCTCCTCTGTCCACAACAAAATACACCGCCTCCCTGAAAGCGAAATCGACGGTGAGGACGATTCTGAATAAAACTTGATCGCACAACCGCTGCTCCAACGGAAAAGAATCCGAAGCGACAACACCGCCGCCTTACACCCCCGCTCAATCTAATCCTCAAGCTCACTCTATTGCATCTTGTTCACTTCATCCGCGCTCAATTTCTGTAACCCTACCTCGACAAACTCTCCTCCAAAAACTCCCTCTGACATGCGCTATACACGTGACAACACTCCTTCGCGTAATCCGCTTCGCGATCTCCTGCAAGTCGCCGATCGTCGACGCCGACAGCGTGTCGATTATTTTATTAGCGCGTCGATTATTATATTGAAATCTCTCAGCGGATGCGCAACCAGAATCGCACCTCCCAAGTCGGACTTGTCCAACGACCTAGACCGAGTCAAATCCGATCCACGATGAATCAACCCGCGGAACTCATCCTGCAATCGAAACGCATCGTTACGGTAGTGTTGCAGGGGTCGAGTTGGTGTTTAATGGATGAGGATGGAGGTGTTGATGAATGAAGAAGAATGGATGAGTAGTGCTGGTGGTGCCGCCTAATTGATTGATGGTTGATGAATTTGGGGCTCTATGATGATTATGATTTGTGATGATATGATGTTGACGATGTTTGGGAGTGGAAATCGAGAGGGTATCTTCGTCATTATAAAATTTATTCACTAAATAAGTCGGGAATGAAGTTAAATTAGGATCGGAAATGAAATACGGTGGGAGTTTTAAATATAGGATGTAATATAGGTGATATTTTGTAAAAAGTAGAATACATGGTGGTAATTTGCAAAATACTGTAAATGTGCGGTGGTATTTTGTAATTTTTCCTTTTTCTTACGATAATAATTGCAAGTATAATCGAATTTTCGTACAGGTTGGTTTATCCTACAGTATCATTTTCTGCATTTCGTGGATATGTACTTGGAGCGTAATCAGTAAAAATATTTTATACCACCAATCTATTAATTAGAAACGATAAAATTTGCGGAGTAGTTTGAGGAAGGCTAGTGTATTTCACGACAACCGCTGGCATCCACCACTAGTTCAATCGATAAACACCGCCGCCCTCCACCGGCGGTCACCACGTCATCTCCGGTAAGTATTTTCTAGGGTTTATAAGTGATTCAATTAGCCTAATGGGTTTCATAAATATCTGCTTTGGGTTTTATTTCACACATACTCTATCTGATTTGCGTTATACTCCAGTATATACCTGATTTGGGGTTTTGTAATTTCTCGGTTTCATGATTTGTATTTTTAGTAATTGACAAATGCATTTTTATTGATGAATTTTTGAGATAAACACATTTTGTCTTGCATTTTCTATGCTGAATTGCTGATGATGTCAATGGAGTTAAAAAAAACCATGACTGATTTTTAATGCTTTTAGTAATTGACAGCTTATTGATGAGTTTTGGAGATTATAGCAGTATGAAAAGTGTTAAGTTTTTAGATAATACTCCCTCCGCCTAATCATTTGTTTAACTTTGATTAGAATACGATGTGATTGTTGTCGAAAGTGATTGCAAGCACGTGATTGATGCTCTGATGCCGCACAAGACTGACTGCCACCAACTCCTTTTTCCTTACTTTGAGTTATTCTTGAGTCTTGTAATGTTTTCAGCTCGGTTGTTTGGTCACATACTATACTAGTCGAGTAGTTGCTATGTGGTCAGCTTAATACAGTCTTAAGTTACTTATTAATTTGTTATTTGTTGTTTTTATTTAGTCGGCCTATATACTTATTTATATTTATTCCGTTTATTTAGGCTATCTATTCTAAGTACCTGAAAATTCGTGCTGTTATAGTTTGATGGAGGGAATAGTGAAAAAACACCAACACAAGTTCAACAAAGTGCGAGAGGAAATGGAGCGTTGGGATGACATTCAACGCCGTTTTATCTCTCAGTTTTCCAATGCTTCTGCCATCTTCCAAAGGCTCGAGGTTTTTAGTGTTTTCTTTTGTCTTGTGATCTTTATTTGCCTACCATTTTTCTCGTCTCTCTTCAGGCATCATAACTAAAGATTATAATTTCCTTGTGTTGCTACAAATTTTCATTAGGTACTTGGAGATAGAAAGTATTATGGTTGCTTGAGAGCTGTTGACGGGATCGATGATGCAGTTTTGCGCAAACAAGTGGAGTCTCTAGAGAACATTTTAATATCAATCAAAACGACAATGTGAGTTTATGTGGCATTTCATCATCTTGTTATTCATAGTTTTTGTTCTTTTTGGAAAATGAAATCATTTTTTGTTGTTTTGGATAATAAATGGATCACTTTCTCCGTTTTTTTATTTATCACCCCATTTCTATCAAATACTCAAGTCACCTATATTAGAGAAATTGGGTCATAATTAAAAAAAACAGAGGTTGGTAACTTTTATGCAAGTGGATGGTTAATTTACACACTAAAACATTATCAAATCAATATGAAAATGAATGACTAAGACGCCCATTGGAACAAACAAACGTCACGATTGAGAGAACACAAATCTTTGTATTGAAATATTTGGGTATTGAAAGTTAACTTTTGATGTTAAGACCATAAGAGACAGTTTACACCTGGTAGATAATCTATTTTTGAGTGTAGACTGTGAGAATGCTTATGATTAATGCAGTGACTGATACTTCAGAACTTCCTTCTGTAAAGTAGGAAACGGAAAAGTATACCTTAGTGAATTACCGTGCCTTAATGTCTCATATAGTCGCATCGCCGCTTAGTCTAGGACTCTTGTCATCCACCGTGTAGTAGCCTTGAATTTTTTTTGCTTCCTCACTACTCGTGGCTGTTGCAACCTCTTTTACTCATACAGGTTTGTGTCCAAGTGTCATGAGCTGTTTTATGAAAAGTCTCATGCTTTGGCTTGAAAAGAAGTGGCCAAGTTAGTGTCATACTGGAGTCAGACTGTTCAAGATTGGGAACATGCTTGCAAATCAAAGTAAATTAGGTTGCAACTAGTCGTACAAAGGAAAGTGTAGTAACAGAGCTATGAATTATTTGTACATTGAAAATGCAGGGAGGAGTTTCACAGAATCGTCCTGTTTTTTGAGAAGATGGTCAGAGACAGTAAGCAACAAATGCGAGGAGGATCTCATCGTTTATCCACCAGACAACTTCAGCAACGAATAGGTGTTAAACCAAGTCTTTCAGATTGCTTGGATGGGCTTGCTGCTCTGCAAGAGATGCACAACTCTGAGTATGTTTTTCTTTGATACTTCTGATTATCTTATTTGCGTGGCTGAGACTATTACGCGAAAAAAGAGGATATGCCAACGCCAGCTTATTTAGTTTATTAGGGAGGCTGGGGGTTGTCTTTCATAATTATTATTGCTTCCATTAGAATATACACATGCTAGCATCACCAGTGCCTTTTCCATTTCACTACTTTGCGGGGTAAGGGAGAACGGTGAGGGTGGGGGTGGGGGTGGGAGGATTGTCGGATGCACTGAGCCTCATCCCAGTGTTAGCAACACAAAGAAGCTGTTGTCGGGCAGCCAAGAATGAAAATTGCACCGAGGGCTGCATCAAATGACCGCCACTTCAAGGTGAAAGATGTGCAGACAGATCAGTGAGCCACTTTGCTCGATTACATCATAATCAAGGCCCAAAGAATAATTGCTTCATCAATGTTCTGATGATTGTTTTTCTTTTCTTGCACAGGTACCTTCTGAAAACATCAGTGATTGCTTCCCTTATGAACGTTGCTTCAAAGCCAAGGTAAAAGGTCTTTCTTATGACTCTACAAAGTTCTGCCTGTGAGTTGTGATTGTTAAGATTTTCTATCTCACAGTGCCACTGATCTTGGAGCATTGCGCCAGCTTCTGGTTGACCAGCCGAATATCCCTAAAGATGAAGGTATTTTTGTTTCTCTACCAACTCTCTCTGTTCATAGAGAGTACTTTTCTATTCCCCCATCGGCAGTCTTTTCTATACCAAGGGCAACTTGTACCAACCAAACGCTGGCATTACATTTTAATTTACTCTTGCTCTTGAATCTTGAATATTGACCTCCTTTGTGGGCAGCAGTTGGCATCTATACATCTATTCATTTAATGCATTTGAAAGTTTCCTTTTGACTCTGCCACTTTTTTTCTGGCTTCACTGCAACTTATATTGATCATTGCCTGGGAACTGAGCATATATGTATCGGCATTTTATAATTTTTGAATTAAGAAACATAACTTTACAGCTTAATGAAAGAAATTGAATGTGTTTGTTTGCCTCCTCCTCCTAAACGTAACAGTATAACTTCTAAACATAACTGTACAACTTCCTCTAAACAGAACATTGTTGAGCGTATTGTTGAGCGTATGTTGAAAATAAAATCCTTACACTATCTTTTATCACACCTTGCAGTTCAATTCCTCTTTGACATTATATTTGCTGAAGACATATCTTGAAGATTATGGCCTATTGAATCATTAAACTTTTATTCATTGGAAGATGGAATCAAATTATCCAGCCTGGCACTCTGGCAGTGCCATGATCAGCCCTGAAAAATGCGTCTTACTGGAAGCCTCATGTTGCAAGGTTCACATGCCTTGATAGGCCGTTGAATGTCATGGGTGCCGATTGTCAGGCACATCTTACCGTAATAGGTGTCACTTGTCAGGATATCTATTCCCTCTCCCCTTCCTTTGCTCGGTTGGAATGATGAGTTCCACTCCCGAAAAGGCCCTGATGAGTCGGAGTTGATCTAACAGAGATACACTTTGGATTTTGTTGATTGTAATGCCATTTTGTTTATAAACGTCAGTTAGTTGAGATGTTTGGGAGATTTCAGTCTTATTCAAAGTAGTACTCCTGCAGTATACAGAAACATCTTACAAATTGACATTTATTACAGCCTTACAGGTAATAACACACCGAGTACAGTGATCAGACAAACATCCAAAACCATCAAAATTCAGGTATAGACCCTCTTCTCTGCACTTACACATGATGTTCATCATTCATGTTCGAGTAGGGAGCCATGTATTTCCAGTTTTCCACGAGTATCCTGCGGCTCAAACTTGATGATGAGTGGTGTAAAAGAGGCTACTGTTTCCTGTGGAGGAAGAAGATAAAATTTCATTTTCAAAGGGGATCACCAAGAATCTCTTCCATATACAATTTGGAAGAAGGCTTGACCATCTTCTCCTTCATATGGATAAGCCATAGTTCGTCTTGGCTGACAGAAAGTCGAGGTCATCACACTCAGCATGAATAGTGTTCCAGCCGCCAGCACAATAACTGGAACCATGTTTTCCGTAAGCTATGAAACTATTTAATTGCTTATCTTTGCTATTCACTATGCACAGGTTTCTGCCATCAAATTTGCATTTTCTGATTTGTGTTTTCTGCAACCTTTTGCGCTTGTTTAAAGACACTTGCTTTTCCTTTAGCCTTTCATGGTTTGGCTTTGATTAGTTCTTTTTGGCCCTAAGAAATAAAAATATTCTTATTTTATTTATTGATCAACCTTTCTTGGATTGGCGCTGATGCTTTCTTAGATTCTCTCTTTCTTGGATGCTACTGCTAAAAAATTATCTGACTTTTGTATTTCCTAAAAATTACTCGTACAATACTTGAAAAGTATCGAAATATTTTCAAATACATGCAAAAGAGATCGCTGCTTTGATTCTTCTGACTTCACGCAAAAGAGATCCGCATGGTGTTCAGTCGGTAAATGAGGCTGGACAAAACGCTTCAAGACACTTTAAAAGAGAAATAGAAAAATAACCAGCGTCGTTTTCACCGCTCAAAAAGAGGCGAACCACTGGCTGTATGATATGCATATACAGCCACGTTTGTAAATCCACTAAGGCCATCTACGGCCTCAAACAAGCCCCCGAGCTTGGTATAACACCCTCAAGCAATACCTCCTCAATAATGGCTTCACCGGGTCCATTGCCGACCCCTCACGACAATTTATTTACTAGTATATGTAGATGACATTATAATTATAATCAGTCCTAATCCACACAAGCAGTCTGTTTCGATCAACCTAAAGAAGACCTCAAGGATAATACTAATAATACCATAATGTACGACATTCACAACAACAATGAATCACAAACCAAAAACAGAACAGATTGGGCACTCGTGCCTCCCTTTTCCACTGCACAAACTGTTTGGAAGGAGAAACAGTTTCATTAGCTTCCCCATACAGATATACTGAATAGCATTGATACAATTTCTGATGTGCACTTTGTTACGAAGGCAGTAGCTAATCGGGGAGAAAAATTGGACGCCCTTACGGGCTGTGCATTAGTTATAACATAAGCATGCCAAGTAGTTATAACATTAGCATGTTAAGCATGACAAGGTTGTATTTAACTTAGTTTTTCCGCAAGCCATTTTGATTTGGCAGAAATTGATCTGATACTCCATATAAAACATCACGCGTCCACGCCCCCTCAGGTTTTCAAACAAGTCTTGGCAGAAACATACTTAGGGCCCTATTCTTTAGGTAACTGCAAGGTTTGTAGTAGTTGCCTTTAACTACATTTGTATTTGCAGAAAATAATAAATGCAAGGTTTTCAGCAATGAGCTCCGTCCGACCACATAAACCTGTTAAGAAAGTTCAATTGTGGGATTGCAAAAAAAAAGAAGGCCATACAGCTTATTTCAATCCTAACATCCGAAATCACAAGGCCAAAACATTTCAGACCCTTCAACAGGAGAACATTCAGGTACAAAGCCGACGAAAACACTACATGGAATAACGAGAACTTTAAATCATCGTCTCACTGAAAATCAAATATTCTTCTGGCCAACAAAGTAGAGTTTTGCTTCAAACACCATTATTTGTGTATGGGTTTACCAGAATATTTAGAGGAATTTTCTATATGGTCTTCCAGCATCCTCATCTTGCATATGCTGTCACAACCACCATTAAAAGAAGAGAGTCAAAGTTTAGAAATGGAAATGAACTAAAAGAAAAGTGAGAGCTGGTACTTGCGGCAAAAAGTACACTAATCACTTGTGAAGCGGTGAGTCACACAACATAAACACATTTTGTATTCCAGGCTTAATATTCAAACACTACTGCAATGAAAAGTAAACTTGAATAGAAATAAGAGAAAGTCTTCTTCTCGTCATCAAACAAATGCGAAGCAGACCACATGATCCATCAAGGTTGTAAATGTGTGATTTATCTATCAAGTGGTAAGTCAAACAAATTTCAATAAAACAGAAACAGATGGTGAGTATTTTTGTAATCTACAGAAGCCTGACATCCAATTTCCTTTATACTCCATCCCTTCCATCCAATCTAAAGTACGGAGTAGTAGACAACACAAAAATGAGGTTACTACTCAATCACATAAACTCATAACTTGCTGTGACATACCCTTTGATTAAATAATATTCATACAATACTTTCTACCGACTATCCCCTTTCTGAACACAAATGAATGCGGTTTCCAAATCCTAAAATCCAAAAATAACAAAAACAAAAGTGACAGCCTCCAACACCGCACCTCTAGCATTGACATTCCCAGGAACAAGGCACAATGACTACTTTCATGGATAAGGTTTTCGGAGCTCTAATTGGCTTAACAGTATAATGTGTGTTCGATACCTACCTGACTCCAATCACTGAATCACACCATACCCTACGCCCCTAAGCAAAAACTCCGTAATCAACGTAACTTGGAGAATTATAATCTCAAACAGCCACGCAAATATACATAAAAACCCAAAGCTTCAGGCATTCAGCCTACGAGTAAAAAAATGCACAAAAAGTCCAACCCACATAACAAACCCAGTAACATCCAATTCATCAAACCCAGATTAAAAACCCTAGATTCCAATCAATTCGACTAATCCATACCCTTTTCTACAGTAACATCCAATTCATCACTATTTATTTCCAACAAGAAATCCTCTTTTTTGATCAAACCCAAATAGATTCCAATCAGATTAAACCCTAGGTTCCAATCAATTTGAGTAATCCATGCCCAAAAACTAAGTGGATCCAAAGCACATAAAAGAGATGTGATGAAAAAGAAGGAAATGATTAAAAGAGAGAAGAATAGATAGAATGATTACGAATTCACGAACGATGCCCTTGTAAACGAGGACGGGGATGGCAATGCCGAAGATACCAATGAGAGCAAAGTTACGGCGAGTCCAACGAAAGTTAAGCTCGAGATTCTCTCTGGCGCTGCCCCAATCTTCGATGAATTTGTTCTTGTTTGCTTCCATTCCTCCGCCCATCTTTTCTTCTCGCTCCGGACTCACACGATCTACTTCTTGTTGGGTAAAGTGATACGCTCAAGTTGTTTCGCAGGTTTGTGTGTTAAATTTGTCAAGCGATGGATCATAGATGCAACAACCAAATTTTAATTCTCTGTCTGCGGGACATTTAAAACGGGTTGAACGAGTTGTGCCATGGGTCGAGTCTTATGAGTCAAACGTGTCGGATCAAGCACGAGCCATAAAAAATACTCCATTCATTCAAATCAATTTCATACATTTGATTGTTGTACACTATTTATAGGTGAGAAGAATCATCGATATAACTTTTAATATCTATGATACTCCGTAAAATATAATCATGTGAGATATTGTTTAAATTGTCTAATCGAGTACATCATGAATATCAAATTTTTATAATTTTTAGAAATATATAACTAAAGATATATACAAAATAAAACGTGCATGGGGCCCGCAAGGGTGGAGCCTAGTGGTTAAAACATGTGGCTACAACCCCATGGGTCTCAGGTTCAAGCCCCTGCAAGAGCGTTCTTGTGGGAGTTGTATGGCTTGAGGCTATGCCATCTAGACTTCGAGCCTGTCGTCCAAAGGGCGGCTTACATGGTGTGCGTGGTTTGCAGGCTATTGCGTACACCGGGGGTTTACCCAGAGCGCACCAAAGGTAGCGGCTGCGGGTTCCCTCGTCACCAAAAAAAAAAAAAAAAAAAAAACGTGCATGGGTGTACGTTATAAAGCAAAATGTACGAAATTGATTGAAACGGATGGAGTATACGAGTAATACTCTAAGGCCTCGTTTGGTTGCCCCCTTACTTCCCAAGAATTGCAACATCCCGTGAATTGTATTCCCAAGAATTGCAACATTCCATGAATTGCATTCCTGAGAAGTTGTTTGGTTACCCCAAAAGTACAAAAATGGGGGACTCAAATTTATCCCGTCAGTTCCAATTCCTGCATGATGCGGGAAGTTGCTCACCGACCCCCCTCGGTGAGTTACACTTCTCACATCCCAATTCCTTCAAATGACTTTTTTACCCTTCTCTACTCATTTATTTCTCACTTTATAACCCTAATTTCTCGTTCAATTCTCCATCTACGGTTTCCTCTCAATTCTTCGCCTTCTTCTAAAAAAACATTTTATCCGCCAAAATCATTTGTTGTAAATTGTTTTCTTCGATCTTGTTATATAATATATTTTTTTGTTATTCTTTTTCGTTAATGGCATGTTTGGTAACTTAGATTTGGATTTGAATTCCGGATTTGAAATAGGATTTGAAATATTTTGAACGTTTGAAAACCTTGAGATTTGGATTTGGATTTGAAATCTTGACCAAATCCAACCTAGTTCAAATTTGATTTTCTCAATTTTCTAGTATATGGGTAGTCATTTCAATTCCGTCACTTGTCGTTTTTTTGTTTTTTCGCATAATCAGTCGTAGTATTTGTTTTTCTTTAATTTTTTTCCCGTATTTGAACATTTACATTTTTCTAATGAAAAATTTTAAAAAATAAAAAATGGGTGACCTTGACCCGACTCCACCTGCCCGAAATTCAAAACAAATCCAAGGACACCCAAACACCATTTTGAATTTGGATTAGATTTGAATTCTAGAAATTCAAATACAGGAATTAAATTCTTAATATTCAAATCAATTCTGAGTATCCAAACGCAACCTAATGTAATTTGATTACGACGGCATATTATAGGGAAAACAATTTTAGATATTTCATAAATTGCTGAAAAAATAAATTCATAAGTTTTTATACCCTTGATTAATAAATGGCATAATAGTCATTGTAATCAAAATCATGGGAATTAGGTCGAGTCAACCAAACAAGATGCAGTAATTCAATTCCCGGGAAGTGTGAATTCCAAGATGTCAACCAAACAAATATTGCAAATTCCTGGGAAGTTGATGTGGGAAGTAACTTCCTGGGAATCGCAACTTCCTTCAGGAAATAAGTTCCCGGATGAACCAAACGAGGCGTAACATGTTTGGGTATAATGCTTTGACAATTGATGCGTTCAGGACTGTGCACAGGTCCTGGACCGGACCTGAACTGGACCTGAACCGGTTGGACCCGGAACCGGAATCACAAAATTAGATGGACCTGGACCTGGACTGGACCTGTATCCAATAAATTGGACCTGGACCTAGACGTGAAAAAACCGGTCCTGACCCGGACCGGACTGGTTGGACCGAAATTTGTAACTTTTTTAAAATTCCAATCCAAAATTCCGGTCTTTTGGACCGGATAGACCGGTTATGACTGGATAGACCGGATTTTTTTATTAAACAAATATAATTCCGGTTTTTCCGGTCCAAACAGGTCCGGACCTGAAAAAACTGTGTTCGGACCGGACCGGACCTGAACTCGGAATCTCCTAAATTGATGGACCGGAGACCGAACTGGAATTTTTTATTCCGGTCCGGACCGAATTTTGCACACTCCTAGATACGTTTCACCTGAGATAAAGATATGTTTGGATAGATAAAAATTGAAAAAAAAAAAAAAAAAAAAAAAAGGAAGTGAAACAAGTTCCTTTGATTATTTTGAAGATGAAGGGATTTGGAGGGCTTCATTTCCCCCCTCCTTCCATTACCATCCCTTCCTTTCCCTCTTTTACCCTTCATACACATAAGTTCTAGATTTAGGCCCTGTTCTCCTGGACTTAAAATGACTGAACTTAACTGAACTGAAAGTGTCTGAACTGAACTGAATGAGTCTGAACTGAACTGAACTGAACTGAATGGGTCTGAACTGAACTGAATGAATCTGAACTGAACTTAACTTAACTTAACTAAAATGAATAAATAATAATAATAATAATAATAATAATAATAATAATAATAATAATAATTGATTGGGGTCGGTTGCCCACCATTGGCCGCCTGCCAATCAGGCCCCAAGGCGACCAATCCCAGAAAGAGGAAAAGTCTGTCCAGCAGCTTTTTCTCCTGTCGCTGGAATCTCCAAGTGTGGCCCCAATCTCTTGGGCCGCCCGCCAAACGGAGCAAACCAGGCCTGCCGCCTGATTCCAGGGCGTTCCCGCCTGAATGGAGCCGAGGGAGAACCGAGGACCCGTCCGTCATTTTGCCTAAGGTAAAGGGGAATGGGTGGACAAGGTAGGTCCACGTGTCGCGCTAACATCCACCCATTCCCTCTTCTTCTTTCTCTTTTCCTCTCTCTTGTGGGAAGGTATAAATACTTACCCGTCTCCCACATAGAGGGGGTTGGATTTTCTCTCTCTAGACTCTTACTCCAAAAACGCCACCTAGTTCCTCACGAGCTAGGTTCGTAAAGGCATTTCACGGACTGACTTAGGCATCGGAGAGGGTTTCCTCGGACAACCTCCGAGGCCCTGTGCGTTCATTGTGCAGGGAGCAGGCCGTTTCCGCCGGGAAGGTCCGATTCAAGGAGTGAGAGGAAGGGGAGATCAAGGGAATCAAGCGACTAATTATTCATCATTAATTCAATTACACTACCCGGATCCTAGGCCGGGTGAATTGTTTCCGTGACCGGAACAATTTGGCGCCGTCTGTGGGGACTTACGGTTGTGCTCACGAGTTACCCACTAAAATCAACCACTCATAACCACAAAATTAAACACAATCATGCCAGAAATCGTTGATGCCAGTGCAGGAGCGGGTCCGACGGTCCCTCCGGTGACCCCCCTGTACGGTATGCCGCTGTCGGAGGGGGTTCCTCCTGCCACAATCCTGGGGGTAGGGGGAACCAATCCCCTCGGTGGATCTAACAATGCTGTGACACCCGAGCTGGGGGCACGCCCAGGACGTCCTCTCAATCTGACCCCAGCTCAGATGGCACAGGCGGCCGCGTTCTTCTCTGCGATGCTTGATCAGGAATTCACACCTGAGGACTTGGTGGGCAGGGTCGAATCGGCTCCCAGGCAACCATCCCCAGTCAGCAGGGACGAGGTCGGGGGCACGAGGCGGACCGCCGCCAGAAATGCTCAGAGAAAAGCGAGAAGAACAGCCCAAGTGTATGCGCATGTGCAGAGGCGCATTACCACTGGCAATCCAGAGCCACCTGTCCAGCAGGCGTTCTCTATTCACACAACAGAATCGGCGTCTGGAGGGCAGGGAGGCTTATCTCAAGGATTACAGGAGCGCATGAGGCCCAGGGAACCTGTGTCAAAACGCTTAGGAGAGAGGCCAGGCGGAGTTTTCTCCAGACTAACACCTGCGGCCAAGGAACAGTCAGCCCCCGGCTTATCCCAAAGCCTGCAATCCAGACTCAACCGGGGACAACCGCTCGAGTCCAGGTACCATCAGGGTGAAAACCTCTGCCACTCCCAGAGGAAGAGGCCCAGGCAGGCCTCCTCGGGAACAGAGGATGAGGCAGCTAGCAGACCGCCACCGAGGCACCGCTTCCCCAGTACGAGGAAACCGACCCATAAACAATGGGAATCTCACGGTAACCAGTCTGGGGAAAGCAGGTCACGACTGGTAGGCAGGCCCACGAAAACCCCGTTGCACCCTGAGGTACAAGAGTACCCCATTCCAAAAATCAAAATGCCCACCATCAAATTTGACGGGACGACAGACCCTGAAGACCACCTGGCAGCCTTTGAGAGCCACATGGGCATGTATGACGTAGATGATGCCATCTGGTGCAAAGTCTTCCCTACCACCCTGGTGGGACTTGCGCAGGGGTGGTTCAGAGACCTCCGCCAGGGGTCAATCAGGTTCTTCATAGAGTTGGCTGAAATTTTCCTTGAACAGTATGCCGGAAATAAAAGAAGACGCCTTACCCGTTTCGATCTCATGACCCTGAAACAGAAAAAGGGTGAGAGTGTGAGAGAATACATGAGAAGGTTCGATCTATCCTACCAGCAGGTTAGGGAGATCGACGATTCCACCGCCGCCTACGCCCTGACAATCTCCCTACTTCCAGGGGAAATGAAAAACCAGATGATCAGGGCCCAGCCAGAAACCTTGGCCATGGCCAGAAAGATTGCTGAAGGGTTCATTCTGCAGGAGGAGTTCCACGGCCTGACGGACACCCCTGCAGGCCAAACAAAGCCTCAAGGGGGACCGCAGGGTGGAAAGGGCAGAAGTGAACCAGGTAAGCAAAGGGAAGAGGGAGATACTCCCAAGAAGGAACGCCCAGTCTACCAACCCAGATTCGATAGTTACACCGCTCTGAACAAATCCAGGGCGGAAATCTTCGAACTGGAAAAAGAAACTGCCAAATGGAACCGTCCAAACAAACCTCGCAGCCCAAAAGGCGACCCAAAGAAATTCTGCACTTTCCACGACTGTATAGGCCATACCACCGAAGAGTGCCGTCACCTAAAGGATGAAATTGAGAAATTAATCAGGAACGGATGGTTGGCCAACTACGCAGCTAAAAACAAGTCTCAGAAGGAAGTGTCTGAGAAACCCGAGGGGTCAGTGCAGAACCGGATGGTAATCCATGTAATTTCAGGGGGCACTGAGGGCCAGCTCAGTCGAAGAGGCCAAAAAAGGCAAATGCGCGAGCTGAGGAACCAGATCTGCTACGCTGAGAAAGAAGGGAGTCCAAGGGGAGTGACATTAAGTATCACCCCTGATGATGCAGGACGGGTGATATATCCGCACAGTGATCCTCTGGTGCTGTCCCTAGAGATCAGCAACCATATTGTGCGAAGATGTATGGTAGACACGGGCGCATATACAAATCTTTTGTACAAGGATGCTTTCGAAAAAATGGGCCTGGAAAAAAGCCACCTGCGGCCTGCTCCCGGATCGCTGTATGGATTCAGTGGGGCAGGCGTGCTGCCCATGGGCGTCATCGACTTGCCTGTAACCTTCGGGGAAGGTTCCACAGCCAGGAATGTCAGGGCAACCTTTGTTGTTGTGGACGCAAGGTCTGCCTATAACGTCCTGATTGGCAGGGCCACGCTGGATGAAATCGAGGCGGCAATTTCCATCAGGGCCCTCACCATCGCGTATGTCACAGACTTCGGGCTGGAAGGAAAGATACGTGGGGACCAGGAGTCAGCCAGACAGTGCTACTCCGTGGCCCTACAAGAGCACGAGAGGGACAGAAAAGGAAAAAGAAAAGCTGACAGTTCCCCCTGCAGGGAAGGCGAAGTCCCAGCCGAGCACCCGGCGCCCGACCGCCTGGAACCAGGGGGCGAAAGTATGCTGGTGGACTTAGAACCAGGAAGATAGGTCCTGGTAGGAGCAGGCCTAGAGGAATCCTACCAGGCCGAACTGGTCAAACTACTGAGGAAGAACAAAGACGTATTTGCCTATTCTGCAGACGAGATGCCCGGCGTTGATCCCTCATGCATCGTTCACAAGCTGAATGTAAGCATGGATGCTCGCCCTGTAAAACAGAAGAAACGAAACATGTCTGCAGAAAAAGACGCAGCAATCAAGGAAGAAATTGACAAACTCTTGAAAGCAGACTTTATTGAAGTCTGCGACTACCCAGAATGGCTGGCAAATGTTGTTATGGTCAAGAAGTCGTCAGGCGCATGGAGAATGTGCGTCGACTTTACAAACCTGAACAAGGCCTGCCCAAAAGACTGCTATCCGCTCCCTCGGATCGATCAATTGGTAGACGCCACCAGTGGCTACACCATGCTGAGGTTCCTGGACGCCTTTTCAGGGTATCATCAAGTATACTTGTGGCAGCCGGACCGGGTGAAGTGTGCGTTCATCACCAGTTCGGGTACTTACATGTACAAGATGATGCCCTTCGGGCTCAAAAATGCAGGGGCCACGTACCAGCGGTTGGTTGATAAAGTGTTTGAGAAACAAAAAGGCAGAAACATTGAGGCTTACGTTGATGACGCCATCGTAAAAAGCAGGGAAGACAGAGAACACCTGACAGACTTGCAGGAAACCTTCAACTCCCTGCGCGCCTACAAAATGAAACTTAATCCGAAAAAGTGCACGTTTGGAGTCCGCTCCGGAAAATTCCTAGGGTTCTTGGTCAGTTCTCGGGGTATAGATGCCAACCCTGAAAAAATTCAGGCAGTTCTAGACCTCCCTGAGCCCAGGACCATCAGAGACATCCAGCGCCTGACGGGTCGAATGGCCGCCTTGGCACGATTCGTTGCCCGATCAGCAGACAGAGCCACTCATTTTTTCAAAATTCTGAAAGGAAACAAACAGTTCAAATGGGAAAACGAGCAGAAAGAGGCCTTCGAGCAACTGAAGGACCATCTTAAGAGGCTCCCTACCCTGGCAAGACCAGTAGCAGGAGAAAAACTTTTTCTCTACATTGCAGTAACCAATATAACTGTCAGCGCGGTCATCCTGCGAGAAGAGGCAGGCGCCCAGCAACCTATATACTTTGTGAGTCATGCGCTGGGGGCAGCTGAGAAGAATTATCCGATGGTTGAAAAAGCCGCCTACGCGGTCATAATTGCGGCCAGGAAGCTCAGGCCTTACTTTGACGCGCATCCAGTTGTAGTCCTCACCGACCAACCCCTGGAAAAGGTGTTGGAAAAATTTGAAAAATCAGGGAGATTATTGAAGTGGGCAATTGAGCTGAGTGGGCTAGGTATATCTTACCAGCCTAGAACAGCCATCAAGGCCCAAGCTTTGGCAGACTTTTTGGCTGAGTGCTCCCATTCAGGGGAGGAAGAAGCCCCTGCCCAGGAATGGATCGTGTATACTGACGGGTCCTCGACAGCCAATGGCGCAGGCGCGGGCGTCGTACTAACCAGCCCAGAAGGGACTGACTTCGAGCATGCCCTCAGATTTATTTTCCCAGCATCGAACAATGAAGCAGAGTACGAAGCAGTACTCGCAGGCGTCAGGCTAGCTAAAGCCGCAGGAGCAGAACGAATTGTCTTGGCGACAGACTCCCAGCTCATCGCCAACCAAATCAATGGAGAATACGAAGCAAGAGACCAAGCAATGGCCGCATACCTGGAGATGGTAAAGGGAGAGTTGTCCGGCCTAAAATCGTATGAGGTCAAACAAATTCCCCGATCCCAGAACAACAGAGCAGATGCCCTGTCAAAACTGGCAAGCTCCAGTCTGCAGGACATCCGGAGATCAGTATGGGTCGACGTTTTACACGAGAAGTCTACTAATCCCTGTCAAACGATTAATGTCGTGGAAGAAGTGCTGGAAAGCTGGATGACTCCCTTCATCCAGTACAAGAAGCATGGTATCTTACCATCAGACCCGTTACAAAAGAGGAAGACACAGGCTAAAGCAGCCTGGTTCATACTCATCAATGAAGAACTCTACAAAAAATCTTTTACTTATCCCCTGCTTAAATGCCTACGGGCGGATCAGGCCGCTGAGGTATTGGATGATATCCACTCAGGGATTTGTGGACATCACATTGGTGGGAGGTCGCTGGCCCACAAGGCCCTCAGGGCAGGCTACTACTGGCCTACCATGCTGGCGGATGCCAAGAGCCTGACCCAGAAATGCAGAAAATGCCAACTCTTTGCCCCATCGATCCATGCCCCGGCCCAGGAGCTCAGGCCAATCCTATCTCCCATCCCCTTTGCTCAATGGGGGATGGACATTCTAGGACCCTTCAAGGTGGCCACAGGGGGCAGAAAATTCTTAATTGTCGCCATAGACTACTTCACCAAATGGGTGGAGGCTGAAGCAGTGCCCAACATCACTGAGCCGGCGGTCAGGAAGGTGATCTGGCGAAATGTCATCACCCGGTTCGGTGTACCAAAGATGCTGGTATTTGACCACGGCAGGCAGTTCGATAATGATCCACTAAGAATCTGGCTGGAAAGCCACAACGTCTCAGTCGCCTACTCAGCTGTCTGTCATCCTCAAACCAATGGACAGGCGGAAGCAGCCAACAAACAAATCCTGAACGGCCTGAAGAAAATGGTGGATGACTGCAAAGGTAGGTGGGCTGATGAACTCCCTAGTATACTCTGGTCCATCCGAACTACCAGAAAGGAGTCTACAGGCCAGACCCCATTTGGCCTGGTATATGGAGCAGAGGCTTTATTGCCAATTGAGACAAGAATCCCCTCTCTGCGCTCCCTGCAGTACGACCAAGCTGAAAACGAAGCTGCAATGGTTGAAGCCTTAGACCTGGTGAATGAACTAAGGGAGGAAGCCAGTACCAACATCGCTGCCTACCAGCAGCGAATGAGGAAAGCTTTCAACAGCAAGGTGCGGCAAAGGAACTTCCAGACGGGCGAACTGGTTCTGAGAAAGACGCAGGCGGTTGGGAAGTCAAGAGAACATGGAAAGCTGAGTGCCAATTGGGAGGGCCCATACCAAGTAACTCAGGTTCTGGGACCAGGCACGTACAAGATAGCCAACCTGGAGGGACAAGAGCTACACGCTCACTGGAACGCAGACACACTAAAGAAATATTACGTCTGAACAAGAATACAGGCAGTTTTTACTTTTACCAAAAAAGGCGGAGGACGATCAAAAATGTCGACGGCTCCGACCACCCCAATGTCAAAGAAAATTTTAAAAGAAATGAGAAGATACAAATTTATACTCGTTGCCTGTTCACACTCGCGTCTTTCACACACAAACGAGCAGGGGGCAATAGGGGGAGGCCCCCCTGTTGCCAAAATTGGAAAAAGTGAACCCCCCAACGCAAACCAAAAGCCACCCTGCTTACCTCTAGGCAGGTAGGGGCAGGCCGTACCAACAAGGACTGGGGGCAGGCCCCCCAACCTTGTATAAAAAACGCAAAAGCTACCCTGCTTACCTCTGGGTAGGCAGGGGGCAGGCCCCCTGGACTTTGAACGAAAAGCCAGGAGCAGGCCATACCAACAAGGACTGGGGGCAGGCCCCCCAACCTTGTATAAAAAACGCAAAAGCTACCCTGCTTACCTCTGGGCAGGCAGGGGGCAGGCCCCCTGGACTTTGAACGAAAAGCCAGGAGCAGGCCGTACCAACAAGGACTAGGGGCAGGCCCCCCAACCTTGTATAAAAAACGCAAAAGCTACCCTGCTTACCTCTGGGCAGGCAGGGGGCAGGCCCCCTGGACTTTGAACGAAAAGCCAGGAGCAGGCCGTACCAACAAGGACTGGGGGCAGGCCCCCCAACCTTGTATAAAAAGCGCAAAAGCTACCCTGCTTACCTCTGGGCAGGCAGGGGGCAGGCCCCCTGGACTTTGAACGAAAAGCCAGAAACAGGCCGTACCAACAAAGACTGGGGGCAGGCCCCCCAACCTTGTATAAAAAACGCTAAGGAACCTCCCTGCTTACCTCTGGGCAGGCAGGGGGCAGGCTCCCTGGATTTTAAACAAATGCCAGAGGCAGGCCAAGCAAGCAAGAACCCTCCTACCTACGGGCGGGCAGGCTGCGGATCAAATTCGTAAAGAATCAAAATGTACAGAAGCAAACAGAAAATTCACATATAGAAGAAAAAGTAGCGTCAAGGAAATACAGGACATAAGTTTTCAAGTTTTCAAGACAAATAGTTACAACCAAGAGTACGGCAGCCGGCCACCAAAGGGCTCGGCGCGCAAAGAAGTAAGGAAATTAAAGCGTTGGCACAGGCGCAGCAGGGGACGAGCAAGAGCCCTCTGAGGAAGACTGCCCTCCATGTTAAGCAGGGGGAGCGTCTGGGCCGGAAGCCTCTCCCTCAGACAGCCTACGCATTTGAGCTTCATCCTTAGCTGTGTAAAGGGCCCGGAAAGCATCTTCGTCAAAACCCGGGAACATCTCCCTGACAGCTTCCATCACAACCTTCAGGCAGGAGTTAGCACCATTAACGAATCCCGCCGACACCGCCACTTCCACCTCCTGGAGAATCTCACCCCTCTCTTTCTCCCAGTCCTCGGTCTTCGTCGCCAAATCCTCGGTCTTCGCCGCCAGATCGCCAAGGGCCGTCTGCAGATCAGAGTTTGCCTTAGAAAGGCGCTCACCAAGGTCAACAACGCTCTTCTTAGCATGGTCCAGTTCAGCCAGGGCCTTTCTGGCCCGCTCCAGTTCAGCAAAGGCCTGCTGTGCTCTCTTAGACTCCTCCCCCAGGCGAGATACCTCCCGTGTAGCTTTCTCGCTCTCAGACTTCTAGTGGATAGTCCGACCCCTGGCCTCTTCTAGCTCAATCTCCTTTTTCGCCAGCTGATCCTTCAGGCTGGCAATGAGAGCAACATCCCTCTCAACTGCGGAAAGGCGGTCGGGGTTGGCTGGTTCCTTGTCACTCAGGCGACCAAGGGCAGCCAGCTCCGCGGAAGCCTGCATAATTCGGGAGGTGCGCTTAATATACTGGGTCACTTGGCTGGCAGCAGACTTGACGGTCTTGAGAAGATGGTCAGTTAAAACCGCCCCTGAGTCAGAGAGCAGGGCAGAAATGTCCTGGCTGTCGCCTGCATTGTAGTGGAACTCAACGTTCTCCCCAGAGAAAAGGGTGGCAGGAATCTCCGGAGCAAGACGCTTGGGTTCAGGCGTGGCAGTCTCCAAATCCACCACCTGGTCAACGTTAGGGGCCTCCCGACTCCTCTTCCTGGTCAGTGCTCGGGGAGTACTCTCCCCAGTCTCCTCGGAACCTGCGGCCCGCGACTGCGGGGGAATCTGAATCCCCGCTGAAAGGCCCTCTTGCCTGCCAACGGGCGAAGGAGTAGCCTCGAAAGCAATCGCCCTCGCAGCTGGCGAGGGGGTAGCCTCAGAAACCGCCCTCTTGGCGGGCGTAACTCGAGGAGGAGGGGGGAGCCTTGGCCTGCTGAATGACAGGCCCTTCAAATGCTTCATCAGATTCTTCTCGCCTCTCGTGAAACCAGGGGGAAGAGAAGGGCGACTTTGGATAACAGTAAGGTTCTCGTCCAGGCCCAGGCGCCTCACCTCCCCTTTTTTCCAGATAAAAGTGGCAAGAGCTGCAAGACGAACAAACAGGCTGTCAAGGCATTTTCAAAAAGAAAAAGAGTAAGAAGGAATCACCAGCACTCCTGAACTACCTTTGTCTAGACCCGGATTCATGCCCAACCGGGTCAAATAATTATCAGTCGCTATAAGCTCCGCATGAGGGAGCCATAAGGTGGGGCCATACACCCCGTACTTGTTAGTATGGCCTGCAAAGTAGGCCGTCAACTCTTTCTCCTTCTCACTTAGCTTAACCTCCAAGGCCTTTCCACCCACGCCAGGGTGATACTCCTCAGGGGTCTCCATCCTGGTGTGGACATGATTCCTGAAGTGACGAGGAATCTTCCACCCATGGGTGCTGTGTATGTAAAGGAAGTTGTTCTTCCAATCCCTCAAGCTGTCCATACCAGGCCACACCAAACAATGTCCCTTCTGCCTCAAGAGGGACCAATAACCAGGGGAGCCCGTACTCCCAGAAGAAACCATCTGTAATCCCACCATAAACCGCAGGGCGTCGATGGAAGGCTCCATGCGGTGAAAGAGACAGGTTCAGACATACGAGATCAGCGCCCTGACAGCTGTGGCTGTCAGCTGGGCAACGGCGACGTTCATGCGCCTGAAGATCTCCTCTAAAGCAGGATGGAGGGGAAAGCGAAGGCCGAACTCTAAACATTTATGGAAAACCGCTATGCACCCATCCGGAGGGTTGCATATAGTATCCTTTTCATCGGGGATAACAACTGTATACCCCTCCCCGAAGTTATAGAGCCGCTCAATCACGACGGCGGCGTTCTTGGCAAGAATCACCTCCCGATTTTTCGGGTCAGGGAAAGTACTCAGAGGGATGCGGTATTTAGTCCTGTCTAAATAATAAACCCTCCCCTTTTCCCGACGAACGAGGGGACCGAAAGTTCGGGAAGGGTTAATTTCCCACGCCTCATCGTCCGAGTCGACAGCGTCGAACAAAGGGGGTTCAGGGGAATTACCGCCCCCACTGTCCGCCGAGTGTTCCTCCTCAAAATCAACCTCCTTAGAGGAAGAGGCAAAATCCATCCCTTCTCCCCTCTTTGGTGGGTCGACAAAGGGCAAAATCCTTTCGCGGGTTCCAAACATGATTACTCTAAAAAGATACGGAATAAAGGAAATCGAAGAGAGAAAAAGAGTGGAGGATGAAAATCTGACCTAAGATCGCCTGACAGCACGCCGCAAGCCCGAAGAAAGAAGTCTCAGGGAAATAAGGGTGCAAGGTAGGATACGATTCGTCAGTACTCCAGGGTTTTTAACAAGAGAAAGAATGAGAGAAGGTTGAAAGAAAAGAAGGATTGGAAAAAAAATGAAAGAATGAATAGCCGAGTGCTTTTATAGAGAGGAAGGCATGCCAAGAGTCGCCCAACCCTCAGAGGCTCACCCAAGGGCTACGGCCCACGTGTCGCCCCTAGGGGGGATTTGCTCTAGGCAGCTTCCCAAGAAGAACCTCGGGAAGACCAACGGATGTCAGAAGGCTGGTCACCCTGTGACGTCCCCCTAAAAAAAAAAAAAAAAAAAAAATCGCAACACATAAACGCACCGCCTGATCTTCATTTCATTAAAACCTTACAAAAAGAGAGCTACATCTTAAGACAGATACGGGAAGAAAAATACATTAAGGCCCCAAAATTCCGGCCTGGCAAAAATCAAACGCCCCGCAGGCCTAATCATCGCCCAAATCTGGGGAACAATCTCCGGGGCTGCCTAGACTCCCAAGAGCCGAGCCCCAATCCCAGTCTGGGGAACCCTGGAAGGGGTCATCAGAAGCCCTATCTTCATCCCTGTCGCTCAGGCAGCCCAGACCCTCGCTGTCATCAGAGCCACGACTGCTGTCTTCCCAGTCCCTCCCAAAGGGAACAGCTCGGGACTCGTCGCAGGTGCGACAGCCTGTCCTCTTCACAGGCGAAGAAGGACCCGACGCCAAGGAGGAATCGGTGTCAGAGTTGGGGCCAAATTGTTCAGGGTGAAGCCATGGAAAGCACTCATGGCATCCCCTATCATAACAGCCCCCTCCCTGGGAGCAGCGCCTAAACTTAGGCGCAGCAGGAGGCGAGGACCTCCTAGGGCGTTTGCCCATCCTAACAGAAGTTTTCTGACTTCTCCGGCGAAAGTGAAGTTGTGAACGGCGACTCCGGCGAACAGCTAGGTAGGAGGCGCGAGCATATCGGAGCCTCCAAAAACCTCTGAAGATGAAAATAACATGCCTAACTCCACGACGAATCACACTTTTCTTGACCCAAGCCATGATTAAAGACAAAACAAAGATTGGAAATGAGTCATAAGGACAGTGAAGGAGGATGCAATTTATACGAAAAACGGAAGCAGGGCATTAATGACGCCCCAACCACCTCTGCAAGGGAGAAAGCCAATCACCGAGCTGGCACACTGCCCGAAAATTCTCTACACAAAGGAGGGTAATCATAACAAAAGACGCTTGAACTCCCTGCGTGCCCAGAGAAATTAAAGCATGTTCCCTCGGGAACATGCGACGCATTAAATGCAAGTATCCAAAGAGGCAACCTCCCGCCGTCCCTGAGCAAGACATCGTCTGCCAAGCTGGAACCCCGTTCCCCCTCAGCCGGCGAGGGCCAATTGATTGGGGTCGGTTGCCCACCATTGGTCGCCTGCCAATCAGGCCCTAAGGCGACCAATCCCAGAAAGAGGAAAAGTCTGTCCAACAGCTTTTTCTCCTGTCGCTGGAATCTCCAAGTGTGGCCCCAATCTCTTGGGCCGCCCGCCAAACGGAGCAAACCAGGCCTGCCGCCTGATTCCAGGGCGTTCCCGCCTGAATGGAGCCGAGGGAGAACCGAGGACCCGTCCGTCATTTTGCCTAAGGTAAAGGGGAATGGGTGGACAAGGTAGGTCCACGTGTCACGCTAACATCCACCCATTCCCTCTTCTTCTTTCTCTTTTCCTCTCTCTTGTGGGAAGGTATAAATACTTACCCGTCTCCCACATAGAGGGGGTTGGATTTTCTCTCTCTAGACTCTTACTCCAAAAACGCCACCTAGTTCCTCACGAGCTAGGTTCGTAAAGGCATTTCACGGACTGACTTAGGCATCGGAGAGGGTTTCCTCGGACAACCTCCGAGGCCCTGTGCGTTCATTGTGCAGGGAGCAGGCCGTTTCCGCCGGGAAGGTCCGATTCAAGGAGTGAGAGGAAGGGGAGATCAAGGGAATCAAGCGACTAATTATTCATCATTAATTCAATTACACTACCCGGATCCTAGGCCGGGTGAATTGTTTCCGTGACCGGAACAATAATCATTGTAAGGGGGATCATCATTGTAACTAAAATGAATAATAATAATAATAATAATAATAATAATAATAATAATAATAATAATAATAATAATAATAATAATAACAACTAAAATGAATAAGTTCTTTGCTCATCCATCTCCGTGATCATCATTGTAAGAGGGATGCCCGGCAGAACAACACACGTCAATCTCTTGCTTCTTTATCTGTTTTTTTGGCTGCTGAGACTACTTTTCGTCGGATGGGTATTTGGTTGTGTGGAGTTGCTTTCGCACTCATAGTCATAGCTTAGGGTGTAAGCACGGTGGGGAACATGTTATTGAGGTCCCTAATTGTGGGGACGGGGTTATTCGCTTTGTCCTCTATGGCTTTCCCCGACCATATGCCCTACTATTTCGTCATCTAGTGTCGTTGTTGGTCCTCCGGCTGTTGGGTTTAACGTGGCTTGTCTGGATCGCTTATTGGCTAAGGGGTTACGCACTGTTAAATCCATCCCTCCTAAGTGTCGTTTAGGGTTTTCTCGGGTTCTTAGGGGGGCCCTTGATGAGGTGGCTGCCTCTCCTCGTGATCTCTCTTGTTGGGTCATCTTGCTTGCGTTGCCTCTTTGCATACTTAAGACCTTCTCCCCTAGGAGTAACCTTGAGTGCCGATCAGTTATTCGGCGGCAGCGCCAGGAGGAGAGTATTTCTAGTGCCATTCGTTGTTGGGGTGAGCCGGGTGGCCGTTTGCTTCTTCTGCAGGATACTTTGGCTGAGGTTGCTTCTTCTTTTAGTGTGGATGAGGATCTTGACTTGAGTGATCTCAACATTAGGCAGTGTCGGAGGAAGATTTGCGATGGGCATTACACTGCTGTTGTCCGTGTCCTTTCTTCTTCTGGCGTTGCTCCTTACACAGATGGTACGCTTGTGGCTTTGAAGGATAAGCACTCCGTCGTCCCTTCCCCCGTTTTGCATCTTTTGCCTGGTAATCACCATTCCCTCACTGCTTCTGCATCTGTGGTTCTGGATATGATTAAAGGTTTTCCGCGTGGCACATCCTGTGGGAGGGACGGTTTTCGTGCCCAACACCTTTTGGATTGTTTGAGTGGTGCTGCAGTTGCTGTCTCGGATGATCTGGTCGTATCTGTCACTCGGGTGGTTAATCTCTTTCTCGAAGGCAGCTGCCCGCAGGTCCTCGGGGAGTACATTGCTAGTGCTCCGCTCACTCCAAACCAGGCGGTGGTATTCGTCCTATTGCTGTTGGTACGATTTGGAGACGGCTTGTCTCTAAAGTTGGTGCTTTCCTGATTGGTCCGTCCCTGAGTGGCTATTTCTCTGGCCTCCAGTTTGGGGTTGGGGTATCTGGTGGGGGTGAGGCTATCTTGCATGCCTTGAACCGGCTTGTTGAGGACCAGGGTGGTGAAGCGGGTCTTTCCATGCTTTTGGTGGACTTTCAGAATGCTTTTAATATGGTGGATCGGGAGATCATGTTACATGAGGTTCGTAATCGCTGCCTTGTTCTTTCCCGGTGGGTGGAATTTTGTTATTCTGGTCCTGCTCGGTTATATTATGGTGAGCACAGCTTGTGGTCTTGTCTGGGGGTCCAACAGGGTGATCCTTTGGGTCCTCTGCTTTTTTCTTTGGTTTTACATCCCTTGGTTTGTAAGATCCGAGACTCTTTTGACTTGAGGTTGCAGGCTTGGTACTTAGATGATGGCACTATCGTCGGGGATACCTTGGTCGTGGGAAAGGTTCTAGAACTGATTATGGAAGATGGTTCTCGATCGGGACTTCATCTTAATGTCAGTAAAACTGAGGTTTTTTGGCCTACGGAAGATCCTAGGAGCAGACTCCCTGGTGTCTTCCCTTCTTCTATCGCCAGACCGATGCGTGGTGTCAAAGTCCTTGGCGGGCCTATTAGTGCGTGTCATGATTTCAGCAGTGAACTTGTGATGAGTAGAGTTACTAGAACCATCGCGCTTATGGGTTCCGTTGCTTTGCTTGATGATCCGCAGTGTGAGTTGCTGTTGCTCCGGGCTTGTACTGGTATTTCCAAACTTTATTTCGCTTTACGTACTTGCCCACCTATTGTTTTTGAGTCGGCTAAGCATGCTTTTGACGCGGCGCTTCGTTCTCATTTAGAACGTATTGTTGTTGCGTCTGGGCCTGGGTTTGGTGACTGGCAGTGGCGGCTTGCCAACCTTCCCTTTTCTTTTGGAGGGCTTGGAGTGTATGCCGCTGGAGATGTCATTAATTATGCTTTTGTGGTGTCTCGACTGCAATCTGTGGGTTTGCAAGCTACGTTGCTTTGCGCAGCGGGCGTTTCGGCTCCTGGCCCTACTTTCGATGCGGCTTTGTGTAGGCTTAAGAAGGTTTTGGGTTCTGTTGTGTGTAATCCTAGTGAGATCGCTGCCCCCAAACTTATGAAGTCTTTGGCAGATATATATTTCTCGAGGGTTGTTGCTACTGTAGATTCAGATTTCTCTTTGACCCCCCGCCAGGTCGCGTTGTGGAAATCTCAGCGCGATAGTCATGGTTCTGATTGGTTGCGTGCTGTACCTATTTCTGGGTTGGGTCAGACTATGAATGGTCGGACGTACCGATGTGTGCTTAGTTATCGTTTGGGCGTTCCTTTGTTCTCTGTGCCCGGGCCGTGTCCTGCCTGCTCTCGGGTTTTTAGTGACGATATCTACGGGAACCATGCTGTCTCATGTGCGGGTGTTGTCGGTATAAAACACCGGCATAACCTCGTCCGTACTCTTTTGGATATTTGTTTCCGCTCTAGGGTCTCGGCAGGTAAGGAGGTTGATATTGGCCTGATTGACGATCATGACAGATCCTTGCGTCCCGCTGATTTGCTGCTTTATTCATGGGACAAGGGGCGTGACGTATGCGTGGATCTTACTGGGTCTTCTCCTTTGACTCAGTCCGGACTCTCCGACTTCATACCAGGTCGTGTTGTGGGTGACGCTGCTCGGCGCAAGTGCGTCAAGTATCGGGGCTTGTGCGCGAGGCTAGGTTATGTGTTCTTGCCTTTTTCCTTTTCTTCTTTAGGGGAATTGGAGGCGGATGCTATCAGCTTGCTTAAAAGGATTCAAAAATTCTCGATAGCACAGGATGCCGGAGCACGCGCTGCTCCTTTTATTTTTACTCGGCTTAGCTTTGCTATAGCTAAAGGGGTGGGGGCCCAGATTGTATCTCGGTTACCCACCAATTTTTTGTAAACTACGTTTTGATTCATCAATAAGATTCTCCGTTTATAAAATAAAATAAAATAATAATAATAATAATAATTAACAATAATTGTTATTATTATTATTATTATTATTATTATTATAATACTAAATATTATTATTAATGACAAATAATAATAATAATAATAATAAATAATAAATAAAATTAATAAAATTAATTAATTAATATTAATATTAATTATTAATAATAATACTAATACTAATAATTAATAATAATAATAATAATAATTATAATTAATTATAATAATAATTAATAATAATATTATTATTATTATTATTATTTATTAATAATAATAATATTGTTATTATTAATTATAATAATAATAATAATAATAATAATAATAATAATAAAATTAATTAATTAATTGATTAATAATATTAATAATATTAATATTAATATTAATATTAATATTATTATAAATATTAAGTATTATTAATATTAATATTAATATTATTAATTGTAATAATAATAATAAGAATAATAATAAGAATAAGAAAAATAATTTAATTAATATTAATTTTAATATTAAAATTAAAATTAATATTAATTATTAATAATAATTACTCTAATAATTAATATTATTATTATTATTATTATTATTATTATTATTATTATTATTTAATAATATTTATTAATATTATTATAAATGTGAAGTATTATTAATAATATTATTATTAATTATAATAACAAGAATAATAATAAAATTAATTAATTAATTAATAATAATTAATATTATTATTATTATTATAAATATGACGGAGTAAGTATTAATAATAATAATAATACTAATATTATTATTATTCTTATTATTAATTATAATATTAATATTATTATATTATGGAGTAAGTATTAATAATAATAGTATTATTATTATTATTACTATTATTATAATTAATAGTAGTAATAATAATATTATTATTAATGTGTCTGAAATGAACTGAACTGAATGTGTCTGAACTGAACTGAAAGTGTCTGAACTGAACTGAAACTGTCTGAATACAAGTCCAGGAGAACATGCCTTAATCGTTAGTATTCCCTCGATTTAAGTCGAACTTTCTCTTTTACTTTTTGCACAAATTCTAAGAAATCAATTGTTTATTATTAAGGGTTATTTAATAACAATAATACTGATTATTGGACGTATTTCAATAATAATACCAATTACAGTTAATCCCAGAATAATACATCGAATTGGAGTATTCTAATGATAATGGTACAGTGGACCGGTTACCTGAATAACCGGTAAGAGGAAGAAATTTGGTACAACAATTGTGAATGACAAAACAGATTTCACAAAACTAAGTGGACAGTTTATTAAAACATAAACATAAACTCCCGAATTGGACCTAGAAACCATAATCGAAACACTAATCGAATAAATATAAACCCAGAAAATAAACCTAATCAAATCAAAACCCCAAATTGTCGAAATTTGCAGAAAGATAAAATAGTACTCCGTATTTGATTGACCTAGTGTGCTAAAATTGGAAATTAGAAGCGAATCAAGTCCCAAATTGGACCCAAAAATCATAATCGAAACGGTAATCGAATAAATACGAACCCAGGAAAAAAAACATAATTGAAACCAAAACCCTAAATTTGTACAAAATAAAACAAATTAGCAATGCTTAAAATCAAAATGAGAGTACCTGTGAGTTGAAGGAGACAGAGAATCAGAGATGGGACGATAATTAATTTCGATGGTTTGATTGATTATCACATTGAATAATGCTCCGTATGTTTTTTTAATTAATGAAGTTTATGTTTATGTATTGATGGAGAACTCATTATTAGATTTAATGAGAACAAGAGGGTAATGGAAATTAAGACTTTTTTAAATTTTTTGCAGAGTTGTCGTTGAAGACAAGAATTTAAGTAGGAAGGAGACAAAGAAATAGAGTAAGTGAGTGTGGATTGAATAGATTGAAGTCGGAGGTTATTTTTCAGAAAGGTTACCTGCCGTTGCAGGTAACATATGCAACTGTACCATTATCATTAGAATAGTCCAATTTGATGTATTATTCTGGGATTAACTGTAATTGATATTATTATTGGAATACGCTCAATAGTCAGTATTATTGCTATTAAATAACCCTATTATTAATGGTACAATGACTAAAAGTGAAGTATTTGTTTAATATTAAACATATGGCAGATAGAGACACTTATGTAAATAGGTAAGGTTTAAAGTATTTGTTTAATACGAAATATTAGAACATTAACTAAAATCAAAATGGACAGGTTGAACTTGAACGTTCCAAAAAGAAATAAGAAAAAGTTAGACTTACGGAGGGAATAGTAATTCATAAATTCCAACAACGTTTAGCTTTTGCTTTAGTACATGCATGGTTAGATTGAGAAGTCGTTTATGTTACGCCACCATGCATAAGTTGTACTTTCTTTATGTCCACGGTGTTTCAGATACTCTCCCCGTTCCAATGAATTGTTTGTTTATTCAATATTGGGGCGTCTCAATGAATTATTTGTCTTTCTATTTTAGGAATGTTTTTATGTGTAATTTGGTCATTCTCATAAATTTGGTTCTACATGTCACCTTATCATTGAACCTCTTCCCCTATGTGCCAAAAGTAAAGGCAAACAATTCATTGGAACGGGGAATATGATTTACCGAGCTTATTAGAGTTACTTTACATTTGCTTGGGTTGATTTAAATTCTCTTTAACCTTGTATCATACTACTAATGAAATGGAGGGGTTATATTATACTTCCTCTCATCCATTCAATTTTTATGTGGGATCTGTTTCTGTGAGGGGAAACGGTAGATCTATGTAGAGAATTGAATGAATGGTAGGGAGGGAGTATGTAAGTAGAACTTTTTTATGAGTTGTTCTATTGTAATTGTTGTACTTCCTCCGTTCCATTTGATTGTTTGCATTTGTTTTTTCACACTTGTCAATACATGTTTTCATTTGTCTATATCTTTAGTTACGTGTGTCAAGAAATTATAAAAATTTGGTATTTATGACGTACTCGATTAGACAATTTAAACAAGACGTTGCCCGACTATATTTTATCTTATATATTAGAAGTTACATTGACGATTTCACTATAGTAGCAAAAATCAAAATGCAAACAATCAAATGGAACAGAGGGAGGGAGGGAGGGAGTATATATCAAAGTAGCATTAATATTTGAAATTTATATCTGAGTTGCAGTTTGATCTACAATTGGAGAGTGGAGAATGGAGAGTAGCTGGTGGGCTTAATTACTTTAGTCATAATTAGCTCAAAACCAAAGTTAGACGCTTTTTGTTTGTGTATGTACTGTATCTGTATTAGGCCCGCGGAGTTATTAGGTACTCCGTATTTATTGACTGCACTTTTGCATCAACAAGTTATATACTTATATATACTCATACTCCCCGGCCTATTATTATTATTATTATTATTATTATTAGTGGAGTAATATAATAGTAGTAATATTATTTATATTGGACGTACGTCGATGCAGTAAAATTAAACGGCTGAAGAGTTTTTGTGAAGCATCGCACCTGCGATGCGAGTAGTATATATACTCACTAACTCACTCTCACAAATTTCATACTTATAATAATAATAATAATAATCTCCTTATATATTATAGTAGGAGTAAATGAGAATGAGGGAGTGGATGTTGGATTATACGTTGGTGCCATTGGGATTAATTATGATGGCAGCCTACCACGCTTTGCTTCTGTTTAAGGTGATTCAACAGCCCACCAAAACCCTCATTGGAATTCATGCTATTAATCGACGCTTTTGGGTTCAAGCTATGATGGAGGTACTTACTTACTAATTACTATGCGCACCTCCCTCCTATTTCTTCTCATCTTCTTTTTCCTACGGTTACTGAACCATGCATGCTTTTGTCTTGTTCTCTCTAAAAATGGATAAATAGACTCGTTATAATAATATGACGGATGAATATCTCCGTCATATATAAGAATTTGAGTATGGTAACATGTATTTCACAAACAAGTACATGGCAATATTTATTTTCAGAAAAGTTTAAAACATGATCCATCAAATTAAATGGGAAATTAAATTCTTGGGCAGAAAACATTACACAAGAACTTTTAACAGTACAATTAAGGAAAATATATAAGTTATGTGATTCATATGCATGCGTGTTTTTTTCAACAAATCGCACATTGATGCATTACAATAGAGGACATACACGGAATCAAATATGAAATCTATTATCCACGATGTCAATGTCGTATGCATGCATGTAGTTAGGCAACCTGAGTTTTGCTAGTCTATACTCTACAGATGACTCGATTTGTTATTATTGCATGTTACTCCACAGAGTTTGAGTGCAATTTGTGTTTTGTTAGTGGTTTGAAATTGACTGTTATGTTACATGACGTCCATGCCCATATTTTAGTCTCGTGAATTTGAATACTTCTGTAAAAAAATATTAACTCACGTACTTCAATATAATTCACAATAATCAGAAGTTATAAGATCTTATTAACCTATGACTTCAATTTTGGAATCTGTTTATAAGCAGTACGTAACTCAATTGGATATATTTTGAACATAACTAGAATAATTTAGTTCCAAAATTTCTACTATGGAGTATAATTTCTAATTATTTCAACCGAAACAAGAGTATTACTATAGAGTCGCCTGACCGAGGAAATAATGGAATAATGTTGATGGCAGGACAACAAGAACGGAGTGTTAGCAGTGCAATCATTGAGAAACAACATAATGGCTTCAACTGTGTTAGCATCAACAGCCATAACCCTAAGCTCGGTCATCGCCATCGTGATGACTAGCCAAGGAAGTGAGCGAGTGATCGGACACGTCATAGGGGACGCAAGCGGAGTGGTCTACTCCTTCAAGTTTATAAGCATCTTGATATGCTTTCTCTTGGCTTTTATGCTGAATTTGCAGTCGATCAGGTATTACAGTCATGCCACCATTCTCATCAATGTGCCCTTCAAGAAGGCTGCTTCTCCATACTTGACAGTCGATTATGTTAGTAAGATCGTTAACAAGGGAGCCTACTTCTGGTCTTTGGGCTCGCGCACCTTCTACTTTTCCTTTCCACTCTTTCTATGGATCTTTGGTCCTATTCCTATGTTCTGCTGCTGTGTCTCCTTGGTCATCTCCTTCTTCTTCTTGGATTTCACAGTCGAATTTCGGGCCATTCATGATGCTGAATGTGGTATAGACTATAAGCCTTAATGATGAAGAACCACAAGCTAGGTAGACTTTTTTTCCCTTCGAATTATAAAGAAAGCAAAACCAATTCATGTTCAACCCATGTTGAACGGAATTGCTGTTTATTGTTTCTTCTAATTGCTACTCCGCTATATATATCAATGTCAATAAGCTTCCTGTGCATCCAAAAGAATACGATCTGAAAAATGTTGACTATACAAGTCGCTCAAGAATAGCAGATTGCTACATCGCAGAAATATTGATCAAGTTTTTATCGGACACATTTGTATGATTCCCTGTACACTTCGCCACCCGAACTACTTGCCTGGTTTTCTGTACACTTCATCCCGTTTAGCTGCGCTATCACCGCTTTTTAAATTTTATATAAACTGATAATTTCCTGATAAACCGAAGAAGGTAGATAGATCCATATCATCCCGTTAGGTGGGTGCACCGTGCACATCAGGAGTACGGATGCATTTCACCTTTTGTCTTGTGAACATAAGGCTCGTCACCTTTGCTAGTGAGTATTTCTCCCATGACCTATCCAAAATGAACTTACAAACATGAGAACGAGGAATGATCAGTACGAGTATATATATTTTAGGAAAGCTGGCAAAATAAAATCAAGAGTAACATGGCACAGTTAACATACCAGGAATCTATCTCGTGATGAAATTATTTTTTGAAAGCACCATCAATATCACTCGTACAATTTTTACATGTTAGCGAGCATTCTTCTAGGGGTCACGTCTTAACAGCAGAGAGTTTCACCTTTAACTTGAGGTTACCAGCTTGAACAACTATCTCGTCCTTGGAAGGTTCCACCTTAAGAACCTTGGCCTTTGTTCCCAGGGAAGAAACATGCACAACATCACCGATTCTGGGTACTTTCGCTTTTTTCTCTGCATTTTCAACTTAACCGCAGCTAGTTAGACCCTCTGGGCATGCGAAGTAATCAAGCAACCTTAAGCAACTAAAAATAGTGATACCTGGTGATAGAGATGGTGTAGTCTGACTCCTTGTGGTTGCTGACCGCTGACTGGTAACAAGTGCACCATGCATACTTTTGTCCGCTCCTCGAGGTTGGGAGTTCATCCGGGCATTTTCACGATATTGACGCATCTTCATGTGAAGAGTGGAACGAGCAACAGATGCAAGCTCTGATATCTCTTGCAGTTTTTTGTATTTCAAATCAGAACCTTGATCATTGATAATTTTTTGGGCGAGTAATACTTTCTCATGGAGTTCCCTTGAAAGCCTGTAAAAAAATTATTTAAGGTATATGTGTACTTTAAAAAAGGCGTTTTAGTTTGTTGCATTGTTTCCTATTAGGATTTTAGCAATATTTGAAGGTGTCATGGAATGCAGCATGCCAGCAAAACAGTATAAATGAAAAATAATCCCAGAGTTTTGGGTGTTCCTATTCCTATACTCGTATATACATAGTATCTTCTAAACAGAGATTGATTTGGCAGGTACCACTTCACACTTTCACAGCATACACACACATCCAAAGTAATGAACCATTTCTAGCTCAAAACAATGCTAAGCATTCGCAACTGATAAACAGAAGTGTGAAATGAAATAAGGATTTTTTAGAAGGAACCGACAGAGTTATTAATTTATTAACTGTAGATAATATTTTATCTTTTTGTATCCTATTGTCTACCTACTTGTAATCTCTTATCTCTACTGGTCTTTGTATTTAGGTAGCTTAACATTAGTTGTATTTGGTAGCGAGTCTAATGCTCCTAGTATATATGTAACACCTTATTATCAATAATACTTACGATTAACTTCTACATGGTATCACAGCGAATTCGATCCTAACTTCAAATAAAAAAACAGAAACTTTCTCGCCTTCTTCGGCCCCCTTTACCATGACAAACCATCATGGCTCATCCGTCGCTCCATCGGAAACTTTAACCGATGAAACCACAAAAACATCCTCCCCTAACTCGACATATAACACTTGGTTCCGGCGAGACAAACTACTTCTCGATGCCTTGGCGGGCACTCTCACCAAAGCCCTTTCACCTTAAAAGCTCACGCCAATCCCACCACCCTACACGTCCCGGCCCACCAACCCGATACCCCTTGGTTCCTTGACTCCGGCGCCCTCACCATATTACTACCGATCTCTCCAACCTTGCACTTCACTCTTCTTATGACGGCACCGACGAAATCGTAATAGGTGACGGGTCGGGCCTCTCGATCCACAACTACGGTTCCACCACTATTACCTCTTCTACTACTTTTGCTCTCAAAAACGTTTTTCATGTTCCTCTTATGCATAAATTAAAAATATTATCTCCGTTTCTCAATTTTGCGTTGATAATTCCGTTTATATTGACTTTTCTTCTTCTGTTTTTTCCATGTTAAGGACATTCAGATGGGCAAAAATCTTTACACGTCTTAAAGCTTAAGACGATGTCCACTATTGGCTCACCTCCCTCGTTCCCCAAGTCAACTCCAGGGACCTCCCTCCCATTAATCCCCACCATCGATTTGGCCAACCGAGTCTACCTATACATAATCTATTTTATCCAGTTTAATCTATTTTATCCAGTTTTTCTAATAATTTCAAACTTAATTTGGATGCGTGTAATTCGTGCTTTCAGTTTAAAAGCACGAAACTTCCCTTTAGTACTTCAAGTCTTAGTAGTTTATTCCACTTCAAATATTTTTTAGTGATTTATGGACCTCCCCTAATTTATCTTCAAGTCACTAACTTTCCCTATTGTTCCATCACCATTCACCACCCATCATTTCTCTCACTAAACAGCATTAACTGCAGGAAGATCTATTATTATCATGGGCAATGAATAAAGGTTTTCTCACCTGAAATAATGTTGTGCTTCATGCACATATTCTTCAACATCGTGCTTGAACTTTTCCAAACCAAATATAACCTGAAAATCATGAGAAGTAATTACAAGCCCTCTTAATCAAAGGGGTTAAAAATGAAAATGGCATTTAACTGATTATCAAAGTTGTTAAAAAATGAAAATGACACTTAACTGATTATCAAAGCTGTTAGGAATTGAAAATGACACTTAACTGATCGTAGATTTACTAATAATATATGTGAATTATGTTTACATAAATTTTAGATTATTAATTGATTGATTAGCATGTAGTATTAACTATATAATGTGACCGGATCTTTTATTAACATAACATGTATATATAGTTATAATTTTTAAACTCAATATTGATTATTCCTTTGTTTAAAGTTTCTTCCATATAAAACTATCACGTGGTATCACTGTCGTAGAGGAGTCCCAAGATCTCAATAAATCAACTCCCCAAAAATTATTTGGCTCTTTACAAGCCCATGAACAAAAGGTCTTTGATAGAAGTGAAAACTCATCACAGGGTCTTTTTTTAAGAAAACATAAACAAAGATCCCAAAACTTCGAAAACAAAAATAAATCAATATCTAAAGACAAGTTCGCTAAGAGAAGGGAACGTTTCCACCTTGCGGAATATGCAAAAAGACAAATCATATGAAGAAAAATTGTAGGAACAAAGGAAAATCATCATGTGACATTTGCAAGAAGTTTGGCCAAGAAAAAAAGGACTGCCAAAGCAAATGTTTGCATGGATGAAATTTTTGAAGAATATCTCTTCATTACAAAGACTCACGGGAAGTAATAAGAATGAGTGGCTAATTGACCGTGGCTGCAAAAATCACATGACAAATAATCAAAGTATGTTCACCAACATTGATACTTCCATGAATACTCCTGTTAAAATGGGTGATGGCTCTATAATAAAGGCAAAAGGCATAAGTATTATAGTCGTCCAAACAAAGAAGGGAATATTTTACATTCAAAATGTCCTCCTTGTTCCTAATCTTGCTTCAAACTTATCAAGTGTCCCCCAAATGATGCAAAACAGATATTTGGTAAATTTAGAAAAGATTTTTTGCAACATTTATGATCAAAAGGAAAAGAGATTGCTCAAATTCCAATGAAGAACAAGAGTTTTCCACGTATATGGCAATTCCTTAAAGAAGAGGTAAATAGAATGGAGCAAAATGACTCTTGGCTATGGCAAAATGACTTCCCAATGGTGACCTTAGAAACGATCTGTGAAGGATGTCGACTGGGAAAGATGCATACAGAGTCATTCCCACGTGACCAAGCATGGAGGGCGAAAGAGAAGCTGGAGTCAGTGCATACCGATGTATGTGGATACCATAAATCTACTGAGTAATTCAAAACAAAACAATATCTCGTACATTCTCATTACTTCTTAAATCAGTTCTACATTTCTCGAGAACTTGGAATTTTGAGTTCTTGCTAAAACAAGCCTCTTAACTAAATTCATCTTCTTAAACGCGAGACAGGCAATGTACTACATCTTCATCTTCTCATAGGCCTCTTTACCAACAATGGCAAAAGGAAACCGGGGCAAATCAAATGTAGAGTGGGGAACAATTTTTTAGCAGATCAAGCGAACTAGCCTATACATAGTTGATGAGCAGCCACATCGTATTACATTCATACAAAATTTTAAAAAATAAAATAATACATAATAATAAACTAGGTCTATTATTGTGGAAGAAGGAAAAGAATCAGAAAACCTTCTAATTTAGTTCCTGAAGATCGGAAACAACAATAAAAGTTTCCATCTGAGCCTGAATTTAATGAAACTACACCAATAATAAGCACAACTTATGAAGTCTTACCTCATCAATCTCTGCACTGGCTGTTCCATACAGTTCACAAGCATTACTTACTATACTTTGAGGAAGTCCGAGCCTTCTGGCAATATTAATGGCATTTGAACGCCCTGAAATAAAGAATTTTACCACAAACATGTGATATAAAAACATTATGTGAAAAGCAGAATGAACAAAGGAGCAAAGGAGTCAGGAAGTTACAAGTGATGAGAAAATTACAATTTTTTGTGCATGTGATAACAAAATAACGTAGTCAGCTTTTTAAAATAGAAACCTGGAACTCCCCAGAGTATCTTGTAAGTAGGCTTCAAGTTGATATCATCAAACTCCATACATGCATTCTCAAATACATCATTGCTGCCATTAAGAGTGATGAAACAAATAAGATTTGCTGAGTGAATGGGGATCTATTTGACTCTTTACCAGATCAGCAACGTTGTCAAATAGATGACTAAATGAATGAAAAACATAGGCTACAGGATTAGTTTTAAGAATAATAACTCCCAAGGCATGACTAATACAGTCAGTGACCCGCTATTATTTACCTGTATTTTAAGGTTTTGAGTTCACCATGATGTGTTGTTGCTATGGTTAGTAAAATCCGTGATTCGGCAAAAGACTCGAGAATAGACATACCAAGTGCTGCTCCCTCGAGCGGATTAGTGCCTGCACCAACCTTCACAAATAATAGCAAACTATCAGTCCTTAATACAACATTGTTTCTTAAAAAGAGGAACAATTGATGCATTACTTCAAAAATTAAACATCATCCTATTACCCCCTTACAGTAAGGCAAAGCTGATATTTCTGAAGACCGCATTTGGGCTTCTTACCCTTGCAGTATGTTATTTAACTCAGTCTGAGGCTCTGAACCCAAGATGGTAATAAAATTGATATCATATGCTTTTCCTAAGAAAAAAAGTGTGACATAAAATGGTAATAAAAAGGTATGATCTACGCTTAAAAAGGGGTGTAATCTACACGTACTTCATCTAAAAGCACCAGGGATTGACTGGTACAGTTGGCTTGAATATCCTGTGAGCCATACATCAGAATAGTATTAAGCATAATGAAACATTGGAGCAACACTGGTTAGCGGCACCCAATTCAAGGATGGGAAAAATAAGAGGACAACTGAATCATTTTAGTCACCTTGATTTAGTCAAACCAATTAGCTTTAACGAAGGCTACATAGTAAAATTATATACATCAACTATACAAGAATGCATAGAAGGGAACAAAATAGATGACTTGATTTTTAAAGATCGTGATATTCCAGACAGTGATGCAGTTCAGAACTTTGGAGTTTCTATGTGACTACGAAAAAATACAACAAATTAGGCTATAATTAATCAGTTGGTATCTCGTGTACTTAAGAAAAAGCTTTTAGAGCATGTACAATAGGAGCGCTTAGAGGTGCTCTCCAAAGTGTTCCCCAATCATGGAGAGCAAAAATTGGTATTTGTGCTCTCCAATAATGATCTTTAGACAGATTTAACATTGTAGGTGAAATTTTGATTTGTTCTCTACTTCTCTCCAATGGGAGACAGTGAAAATGGAGAGCAAATAGGTTCTCTCCATTTTTCATCATTGTACATGCTCTAATATCGTGAAGGCAAAAAAGCTTGCAGGTTCATATTCACTATTGGTTAATGTCTCCAAATTTGACAAGACAATGATATACATTCACGGAATGTAGAGACTTCTTGCACTGTATTACTTACGCTAACTTGTCTGAGGTGTCCGGAGAAGGTTGATAAAGACTGGGACAATGACTGGTCATCACCAATATCAGCAAAAACAGAATCAAACCATGGGATGTGTGCTGGTTCAGAACATAGAACATAAAGACCTGGCTGGACAAGAGATTATCAACTACGTTATTGTCAGGAAAAAAACATAGAGAGTAGGTAGATAAATCCACAATATATCAATGACTGTAAAGTGTACTCAAGGTCTTTTCAATTATTCAAATGATATGATGTCATTTAATAATAGTCGCCATAGAAGTTTAAAGTCTAGCTATGGTGCAAAACTTTACTAGGAGTTGAACCATGACATCAACAAAAGGGGAATCAACTGTTTCAGTTGTGGAAACAGCTCTTTCTATAATTCTTTATATGAGTCGCATCATCAAAGATGCTAAACAGCAGGCACAGAGTTATGCAGCCCATCATTTTTGGAAGGGTTTTAAAACACCACCTATTTAATTACTTGCTTAAATAATGGAGAAGATACCAAGTAAAAACTATGACAACATAGACTTGAAAATACATTTAATACGGAAACAAGGAAAGAGACTCTTATCGATCTGTAAATGGAAACTTGACCTGCTTTTGCCATCATAGCAGCCAGTCCAACTGCTTTCAAGCATATGGTTTTACCTCCGGTATTTGGTCCAGTTATAAGCAGAACACTCGTGTTATTTGAAATAAGAAAGTCAGAAGGAATAGGATGTGAATTTTCCACTTGAGTAACCTGATAAGACAGGAATTTCATTTACAGGATGGTTTCAGAAATCAGTATCAGAAAAATAAAATCTCTGGTAAGTCATTACTTGCATGTATACCTTCTCTTGTAGCTTTTCTATATCTATATGTGCGGCTCCTTGTTGGCTGAAGTTTTCTCCATATAGCCTTCTTCTCCTGAGTTCCTGTGGCAAGCACAGTTGGAGTCTCAACTCATGACCATTTTCATGAAGATATAGCAAAAAAAGCAGACAAATTTTGTGATCGTACAGCTTTGGCATTAGCAACTTCCTTCCTGGCATCTAGTAGATTATGCCGGTGCCGTTGAAGCAACAGAGGATGATAAGCTTTGGGGAGATACAGCTTCCACTGTTTTGTGGTGGTTATGAAGAGTTTAGACGAACTATCCTTTGTTGAAAAGCCTTCTGAAGATGACGCAACATTGTTACCATCAAGTTGAAGTAAATTAGGAAACGTCCCTCCCAGTGAAAGACCGTAACTTGCTCTCGCATTTATCTGAAGCTCAGAGATTTAAAAATTACAGAGTTAAAAAAAACGGTGAAAGCATGATCACATAGGCAAATCACGGCAGGACAACCATAAGTTCCACAATCTCATTAATGTATAAACCTTCAGAGACAGGAACTAAACTTGTAAACCCGAAAAAAAAAATAGAAGCTGAGTTCTAAACAACCAAATAGCCCAGACAAAAATGATGGGGGAATTGAATGCATCAAGTCATCGAAAATGACAATGCCTTCGCCCAAATGATTTAGACTGGCTAACATGTATTTTCATTTGAAGTCCAAACGACAATCAAGGTTCTTGTTCCTCGGACACAAAAATCAATGCAGCAATTCTTGCAAGGTTTGGCCTCCCTCTTTTTAGTACAATCAGTAGTTACATACGAGTATTATTTTGGGATTTCTCATTTGCACCCGCAATTATTTCGTTTTCTCAGTGACAGAGTTGTACCTCTTTTTTTAGCAAAAAAAAACTTTAATTGATCATAAGTCTTAGCTAGGAGTTCAGACATCAGTAATTTTTTGGGATTGGAGAAGATATTTTCGTTTGATTGACGCACTGATACGGAGGCTTGAAGAATGGAGAACGCATAGGTTGGCGAGGGCCTGAGGGGTAGATGAAGACTTAAATAGACATGGATAAAAGTGATAGAGAACGATATGAGGTTTCCTGGATTGGAGAAGGTATGGACAATGTGACCTTGAAACTATGTTTATTATTTTTTCATTATTCTACTTATTGCTATTGCTCCTATTATAATTTTTTTATTGGACACGACTTGACGGTTTCGGAGAATGAATCATGTTAGCCGACCCTGAATCATTTTAGGATTAAGACTCTGATGTGATGTTGTTGTTGTTGTTGTAGACACACGTGACACACCTTAGCATCACGTGCAAGTAGTAATTCAAGAGCAAAATTAGCATGTTTCCATATTTTTCAATTGACTAGACTACTAGAGGTAGAGTCTCTAGGAGAAGCACATGGAGACAGTACCATCACTTGTGTGAATAAAAGCAGGAATTGAAAAGGACAATGAATGGAAAGGACTTCAAGCTACACTTACAACATCAAGCTCAACTATGCTCTTCAATAGATTTTCTATGTCATCCACGTCCAGTTTCATCTGTTCAAATTATAACAAAAATCAATGCCATTGATATATTAGCAAAAGTGAGAGAACACAGAGCAAGGCCATTACTACCTTCTCAGTTAGATTCAAAAGAACCTCAGCCTCAGCATTTGCAACAGATCCTTTTGCTTCTAATAATTCATCATTTAGCTGCACTGCAGAGACTGGCTCTATGACTTTTCCTATTCCAGCTCCACTACGAGGATGAATATAGAAGTAATAAATAAGAAAATCATTTATAATGAACTTGTTTCTCTTGCCGGTGTACTTACTTCTTATTGCTGTTCTTAAGATCTTAATTATTGTGTTCACTTCAAGAACCCTTGAACTGAAATTACTAATTTCCTTATTACAGTAAAACTTTATCCAAAATAACAAAAGAACAATTGGTGCGGCTGGATAGGAACAACAGAAAGAACTAACTATGAAAAGAATTGTGGCAGTTGTATTCTGTAAGCACAAAATGTAAGCGAACTTTGCCACAACAATCAGAGGCTGACCTTGAGAGCAGCAGCCCCTTGAAATTTGTGACTTGACCAGTTCCTGACCTGATGCACCATCTCCCACCTACATTACTGGCTTCCTGAATGCCACGACAAGTTGGTGAACCTAAATCAAATGAACACATAAATGATCCACTAGATTTCGCTTACCATGGAAGTTGCGCTATCTGCTTCGTTTGAAATCAGAGTATTCATTAATTGATACAACTGCAGAAGAAAACATTGACAGACAGGATAATTTAGTAAAGAGGCTAAAGCCAAGCAAACAGAACTGTTCAAACATATGGTTGGAGCATTGAACATCAAGAAACCCAACATCCATTCACATCTCCCTTTTCAAAAGGAGAGAGAAGAACCCGGGTCCCTGTTGGACTATTTAGAGCTAAATGGAACAGCTAAAACTATCTTGACCCTAACCCCATCCAAAAATCACCCGGTCTGAATGACCCACAAAAGTACCCTACTCAGACATGAATTATACCATTATCCTGTAAATGACCCGATTCAAAAATTACATATAACAAACCGGCCTGAATGACTTGTATTTCAGGTCTAAAGGTAAGACAACAATAGAAGTACAATACAAACTCAACAAAGCCAAAAACTAACTACCTTCGTTAACAAGAAGAAAGCAATGAATGCAAATACAATAACAAACAGTGAAACAGATGCAGATTAAAAGCATCCAATGAAGTATGCAGAGACCATTAAAAGTAGTCAGCGGATGGCCGAAGGCAGGACCTGAATTGGCTGGTGAAGACACAATCATAATGATTGCGTACATTTATAAGAGGGCACACATGCGCACCAACTAATGCAAATCAAGAGATTTTGCGATTATGCCAAAATCAATGAGCATGTTACTAGCCAGCGTAAACATTATACAAAACAATACCAGTGCGTGTGATACATTATTGCATAAAAGATTAAATGTGCGCAAGTTTAAAAGCATATAAGGTTCTTACCTTGCTTTCAAGGTTCAAAACACGCAAACGTGCCTGTTGAAGTTTTCCACTCTGATGCAAAAAAAATCCAGATCAAAGTAGAACAGAAACAAGAAAATCAAACAGGCTGACAAGAAGGCCTGTCCAGGGGAATTTCAACACATTCTGCTGGTAAAAGTAATAGTCTCAACGTTAACGATTCAAGAAGACAGTACAAAGTATGAAAAAGTTGCATCAGATAGAAATGGTAAATACAATGTGTCATCCTGTTTGTTTATTTCGTTGTCTCAGCCATGACCCCATTACACTCCTCACTCAAGGTTAACTCAATCTAAATCAAGCACTCGTGCTATCATACAGAGGTTTTAGAAGATAACTGTGAATAGCATTAAAAGAACTTCTTTATTGCTACTCTTGCTACTCAATCTACCCTGGCGACAGTAGATAATATTCACAGGCGAGGGTTCTTGCTAGCAAATTGGTGTGCCCTTTGTCATCAGCATGAGGAGACCCATAGACATCTCTTCTTTAAATGCCCATTTTCTACTGATATTTGGCTTCACTTACTCAATTGGATGAAGATAAGAAGGCGTACAAATAGTTATTGGGAAGAATTGGGATGGATTGCTAATACTAAGAAGAAAAGGCATTGGAAGTCCACTTGGTTTGTTTGTACTCTCATGGCTATGGTTTACAATATATGGAAGAAAAGGAATGCTAGGGTATTTGGTCGGCCTTCAATGACATCCCCTTAACTGGTTCGCTCTATCCAACTTCAAGTTGGTGCTCGAATGCTCATAACACTCGTCTTATTTCACTACTTAAAGATGTATGAATAGTAACTTAGTGTGTAGACTTCTTTTGGCTTGTTCCGCATACTAGTGGTTATTACTTTTGTAAGATCCCTCTTTTTATCAATAAAGGTAAATTTTCTTGCAAAAAAAAAAGCATTAAAAGAATTTGAAGAACAGTAGTCAAAGATAGATAAATGCTACCGAGTATAAACTTCAGAAAACTAGACAATTACAATTTTAGCATCAAATGTTTAGGTGTAATCAACTAACCGCTGAATCTTTGATAGAGCCATCTTCATTAACAACTCGCAGAACGGACTTAACAAGTGATTTATTAATGACCCAGTCCAATATCTGCAAGGGAGTCGAAGAAGAGAGGAAATCAAAGAGAGAGAAAACATCAAAAATTCCAACCAAACAACTTACGAATACAAGTAATATAACATAGCTAATACAGTAGCTTATAAGAGGCTCATTTTATTATTACCAACTCAACAAGAGGCACGAACCGATCATGTAAATCAGCATTTTCCCTGATTGCTGCTTTGATGTTTAACTGTAATGACTCGGCGAATTGTGACAGAACTGCAACAGCTATTGCTTCTTGGCCTGACACTGGTGAGGATCTCCTTACATGATCAATACCAGACTTCACCTATGAGATACACACTAAGAATAATGGAGCATTTGAAATCAGGAAACAATACTACTACTGCATATAAAAATGTACTCGTACTTCTTCTCCCTCCCTCCTAAGCCCCGAATGAATGGGGCAACACTATTTGATCCAACATTTTAACTTCTTTACGTAAACAAACTAACAAAAAACTGCTTCAAACACTTGCATGTTTTGGCATATTGAAAGGAGGCATCTAATTCCTACAGCAATATAAGACCCAAACAAAAGCACAATACATAAATGAATACTTTGAAGTGATAAACTATTGTCACACATTGATACATCTCCTATTCATTTAGGATCCTCGAGTGTTTTATTCGTCTTTTTAAGTTTCGAGATTAGAAATCAACATCCTTATACACATCAACTGCCTTTCTCAATCTACTCCGGGAAACTCAGGCCTCGTCCTGAAACTATCCTCATTACCTATTTAAGCTTAAACAATCACATCCCATTTCCGTGTAAATTAAAATGTGCAAAGTTCAAAGATAGTAAGATAAAGCACAAACCAAGAGAGCATCAATAGAAGCAAAATCCATGATTCCACTACTGTAGTTATGAATTTCAACTGCAGCATTTGTCTCTCTTAATAACCTCAAACTCTCCTCATACGTCTGATCAAGCTCCCACAATTGTTCCTAAACAAAATAAAATACAATCAAAACCCAAAGTGTTCATGGACGTCATTTTACACCCTGAAGAACGATGAGAATTGACAACAACAAGACTGGTTTTCATTAGTTAAGGTGTAGTATCACGAATTTGTGGCAAAATCGAACCTTGGAAAGTTGACGTCCAATAGAAGTGCCGGCAAAGGAAGAAACGGCGTCGCATAACTTATCCCATCCCAAAACCCTAGGGTTTTCTCGCGTGTCGGAAATTGTAGGTTTGAAAGTGGCGCGAATTGTGAATTGAATGCCGCGAAAATTGGTTGAGCATAATTTGAGTGGTTTAGACTTGTTTGTGGGTGTAATTGTTGTTGAAATTGAGGAAATTGAATTAGGGAAAAAAGATGAAGAGAGCATCGTATGGCGGAGCCGGTGAGACTGAGGTTTAGTGATAGTGAGTGAGTAATGGAGATGAATGAAGATGATGATGATTTTTTAATTAAGGATAATGGATGATCCTTATTCCCCAGGGCCTGGTTACGTCACATTTTTACTACCGTGACTGTTCTCTTCGTGATTCACAGATTTAGCGTCTCAGGTCAAACAATCAAATAAGCACATGAGTAAAAGAAGTGGCTCAAAGTTGACGAATTGATAAAAAAAAAAAAGTATCACTAGCGTTAAATAGGTAAAAAAAGTGACACCAAGTGACGAAATGGTAAAAAAATGTCGTTGGTGTCAAATAGGTAAAAAAGACGGTACCGAAGTGACAAATTGGTAAAAAAATATAATCGTGTTACGGATAAAAAAAATTAATCGATACGACACTATTTAGAAATTAATGCTCGTAAAATAAATTACTAACGTTTTGGGTCGGTTTAGATTTTTTTTTCCAAGTGTGCCGATATCATCGCATAAGTCCGTGTTTAAGGTTCTTACGATACAGTGTAAAAAATCTAGACGTGTCGAAACTCGATCCACAACCCATTTGACCTGAAAAGACTCATTAATCTAGGATCGAAATTGGTCGGGTTACAATACTGGTCGAGTCGGATTTCGATCCTAGATTAATGGCTCTTTTCGAGTCAAATTGGACGTGGATCGAGTTTCGACATGTCTAGATTTTTTACACCGTATCACAAGAACCGTAAACACGGACCTATGCAATGATATCGGCACACTTTGAAAAAAAATCTAAATCAACCCAATACGCTAGATAATATATTATACGAACATTAATTTCTAAATAGTGTCGTATCGATTAATTTTTTTTAATCTGTAACACGATTATATTTTTTTTACCGATTCGTCACTTCGGTACCGCTTTTTGTTCAAGAATTTCTTTTTTGTTACACTACTTGCGCCAGCGCGCAGTGTTCGATATAAATGCGGTTTTGGCCCGTAAATTTATAACTGTAGTTGATTTTAATGTGGACTATTTGCCATATTTTGACGTTTTGCTTGGCACCGTTCTAAAGCAGGTAAATCTATTCCTTTAGCCCCGAACATACGTATACCGCGTTTCGTACTTGTAGGTGTAAACATTTATAAAATGAAGAAGGGATACAATATATTGGCGAGGTCTATCGTTGTACCATGCAATAACAATGACATCCAGGGGTCTGCTACATTGTACGTCTAAGAGGAGAAACTTGATTGGACTAATCTCACAAAGCTATTAGATAACACGTATTTTATTTATTAAGTTCGATTGATCAATACACGAATATTAATACTTCATTGGAAAACCAAAACGTAATGCATACCACTTCACAGAGTACACATCCCCTATATACTTCACGAATAACTCTTTCTAAAGTTTTCCTTCCAAACTACACTAGTCTAAATAAGGAAGAAAAAAAATCATTACATAAATTAAATAAATTCCCAATCTATTAATTGTCATTAATACAAAAGAATGACATTTTTTTTTAATGAAATCAATTTGAAAATTTAATATAATGTCATTAATTTTGTGACAAAAAAACGCATTTCTCTTAAATGTAAATTTATTTTCGAGATGATTTTTTTTACTTTAATTTCTACAAAAGTATACAAAATACGGGGTATACTAATAAACTCTCTGTGATTTATTTTTCACAAATTAAATAATAGAGTGGATTCGTATGACAGGTTGGATAACTCATTTTATGGAAATTAAAATAAATCCTTCATTTAGTATTGAAAAATTAGGGCTTTTTGTATACAAAAAAATTGTTTCACCATAATAACAACTAAAAAAACATTAGTACACATTTTTTACAAAATAGTACTCCGTAATTAAAAAGAGAAATGAGTATGTATCTTTAAATGCAAGATGACATATACGAAGCATAAAAAATATGCGTAATATTTTCATTAAAAACACACATTTAATGACATTTCAAAACATTATCCAATTATCTTGATTTGTTTTGAAATGCCAAAAATATTTTCATATATATCTACCTATACCATAGTTAGATTTATAAAAATAAAAGAATTGAAAATCTAAAATAAAATATGCTATAAAATTTTTTTTTTTAAAATAACGTGCATCATTGCACGGGGTCTATACTAGTAAATACAACAACTATATTTGATACAACAAAAAACTTAGAGGCCCTCACATTTCGGATCATTTTCTTAAATGGGGCTCAAACTTAACAAAATTACAAAAATAGGGTTGAAATCAAACTTATTACAAAAATAGGGTCCACGTCATCGCTTTTGGTTTTTTGTTTCTTGTCAGCAACCCCTCGCTATCCCGGACAGCGAGGGGTCAGCTAGTAGAATAGAAGTTCCACCCCTCGCTATCCCGGACAGCGAGGGGCATAGTGCCCTGAACCAGAACGCTCCTGTTTTGTGTGAAGTAGTCCCTCGCTGTCCGGAAGAGCGAGGGGTCGACTGGGCCACAATTACAACTTCCACCATTTTCTGCTCAACCAAACCACCAAGCACCCCATTGCCAACTGCAAACATCAACAATTAACAACCAATTGTCAAGCCACAAAAAGCCTCCCCAAGCCATCATGCATTTTGCAAACAATGCATAATCCATATAAGTTGTAGCTCATAATGCTACACCAAATGTCAAATGTCATGCGAATTCATACATCATCCTTAACATCAAATTAAACATTCTTAATTGTTTCTCAAAACACCTAAATATGTCATAATATTCAAAGGAAAAACTACATCAACGACATTTTATCGACAATGCTATTGTCCTCGTCGACCCTTCCCTTTCTTGCGTTGTCTTGCCGATGATTCTGCTTCTTCGGTTTCATCTTGTTCGGCATATTGTACGCGCCTTTCAAAGTTGCGAAAGTTGTATCTTGGCGGAGTTGGAACATGCTCTTCTTCTTCTTTATACCCAACAAGATGCCCTTGTCTTGTGCTTATTAAGGTATTCAAGGACATATCTCTCATTTGTTCAATAATCTTGTAGACGTCAGCAGGTTTGTTTGACAGCATGTCATTACACTTGTTATAATTAAACATGTTGGATTGAGTCTGCAAAATGTAACGTACGTTATTAACTTCCAATCGTAAGAAAAAACATTTAAACACGGACAAGTATATGAAAAATAAAACAATACTTACAAGAGCCTGATAGTCAGTTGTAGTGGGAATGTACGTGTGGTAGTTGTAATAGTCCTCATTGACACCGCTACTATGAGGACCAATGATCCGTCGGGTGATGGAGTAATCATTTTCATGATGCTTGACACCTTTATCACACCAACTATTATCTAACTTCTCATCAATTGGACAAAGCCTAGCAAACTCAATATTTGGAGCGGAAGCGGTAACTAGATCATCACCTTCATCATCAAACCCATTCCTTAATACAAATTCCTCATACTCATCAAAATCATCATCAAATTGTTCTTGGTCCACACTATTAGCCAACAAAGACACACAAGACAATGGATCATCACCTCTCATAACATGACTTAACATGCTACTGAATGAAGCATTTTCGTGAAGAAGAGATACATTTGATGTTCCATTTATTTGTTGTATGGGAATCAATTCAACATATAAATCCATAGAGGCGGCATTTGAATGGTATACGCTAGCCCACATAGCTTTCAAAGCTCCATCATTGTTCAATGATACCACCTTATATCCTCTAACACTAGGATATTTCATCTTAATTTTTAACTCAAATTGAATCAAATTAACTTCCAACTCTTTGCAAATTAATTCACTAAGTTCCAAGAAATTATTACTACTACCCACAAATACAAAAAATTGTTCTCCATCCTTATAAGCTACATCCTCCCCTTCCACAACTATTTCACCATTAGAGTAACAACACAATGGGAAATTGTATTTCTCCATCTCGAAATTTCCAAAAAGAATCAATCCAAATAATACCTAGAGCAAATATTCAACCACCTAAACTAAAAACTTAAGCTAAATAAACAACAAGTTGAAACAATAACACCACCTAAAACAATACTTAATCACAAATTTGCTACCCAATAACCAAATTTGCTAACAAATTAACAATATATATGTTAAGATTCAAAATTTCATACCTTTTAAATGTGGTGTGTAGAAATTTGGGTAGAAAATTGATGATTTGTGGAAGAATCGAGTGATTTGAACAAGGAATTGATGAAAGAGGGGTTAGGGTTTAGTGAGAGTAATTTTTTTCTTTTTACTGAGGAGGGTAAATGAATGCGGGGTAGGGGGTTGTTTCCTAAGGGAGTACAAATTAAATTGCTTTTTTTTTACCAGTCGACCCCTAGCTCTCCCGGACAGCGAGGGGCTACTTCACAAAAACTGCAGCGTTTTGGTTCAGGGCACTATGCCCCTCGCTGTCCGGGATAGCGAGGGGTTGCTGACAAGAAACAAAAACCAAAAGCGATGACGTGGACCCTATTTTTGTAATAAGTTTGATTTCAACCTTATTTTTGTAATTTCGTTAAGTTTGAGCCTCATTTAAGAAAATGATCCTCACATTTCAGTAATCTCTTTCACTGGCATAGTAGCTTCTTAATCAGCGTGCGTAGAACTCCGGAAATAATTGCACCAACACTTCCTTGACATTGTCATAGTGGCACACCTGCAACCTATCCGCCTCAGCAACTCCAGTAGCCTTCATGGATAATGGGACCATGACATATTATATTCCGACATTTGGGTCAGGTATTGTATGTCTGCACAGGTCGCAACCCACAAGTGAGGTTTCCCCTCCCCCGGTCTCGAATACATGTTGGAGTTTAAAGGCCAATTTGTTGGCATTTCCCTCCCCTTCAAACCGCAAAACGACTGCCCTTCTAAAAGAAGGGTCTAGGTGTCTCCACGTAGGCTCCAAATGCGCTATTGGATAACCAAGGCTCTGTAAGGTGTTCTTGATGCACGCGAAACGACTCCTCGCGACCCGATTCCAAATGGTATGGCATGTTCGCGATGATGCACCGCGCAAGATACATATACTCAGTCCTCGGGATTCCACTGTCACCTCCATCTTCCATAATTAACAATGTGAAATCCTAAGACTGTCATTGGTTATTTGAGCTATGTCACCCAACTTTAGTGTTGTTCCCAACCGACCTCAATCCACCTCATCTTCTCCACTTCCCTTTCTCCTTCCCCTCCTCCTAATTCTTTTCCTCCCCATTATAGATTCATCCTGAAATATGACTTTATTTTGTCGTTTAGTTCACTGAGCGTGTTGTCCTCCTTCAAAACCCTAAAAATTTTAAGTCTTTCTTCCACCAAATTTTTAATCAGTAATCAACTAATTCCAGATTCAAAAATTCTCAAAACTTTTAAGAAATCCTACAAATTACACAGAAAGTTCAAATCTTCTTTCTTCACAAACAAGAACCCAGATCAAATTATAGGCATAAACAACAACTCAATAAAAGCAAAAAACAAGGATCGAATTTACCCAGATCGAAGATTTAATAGATTGCAAAAACACAACTGAATTTCCCGTAAAATAAACAAAAACCCATGTCTTAGATCATCAATAAACTAATCAAATCGATCAAAACAAACAGGGATAAAGGACGTTAGATAGATAGGAAGATGGGTATTGTAGGACCTTATGCTCCCATCAATGAACCTACCTTGTTCTTGACTGATAATCTAATAATGCTATTCAGCATCACGCACCCTTTTTCAATTACCAAAAGTTGTACGTACTTCCCAAAATATTGGCACAAATTTCACTCTTGGGATGTCTGGAGGATTGATATAACGAGGTTCATCAACACCAATTATAGTGCCTGAATTGTTATCATTGTAAAGAAGCTAAGAAAACTATGTAAGAATATTTTATGATATAATAATATTACGGGATATGCAATATATCTTCCCTATTATTATGTTAATATTTCTTCCTCATGATTATGGTCTTATTAGAAATTGGATCTTATAGAGATATGCTATCACAATAATATGGAAGGTCGGGATTACCGTAATCTAAAACCCTAATAGGAAACTGATCCTCTCTCTGCCTATATAATGGAGTCTTCCCCATCAGAAACTCCATGATGAATGAAAACGTGGTAAAACAACACTTATTACGTTATGAGACAAGAGGGAGAAATCATACTTATTAATTATGAAACCGTGCCTATTATTATTATTATTATTTGAAGATCATATGAAGACGTATTATTATTATTATTATTATTTATGAGGTCGTCTTATAGAGATCTAATATCGTTCGTATTAGATTTCGACTTATTCCGTAATGAGGTATGTCTTAATCTCGTCTTAATTAATCTTTTGTGACGTTTATGTTGTTCAAAGATTTATGGGAACTATGTTTTATTTATGTCATGTTAATAATATGCTAACATGTGGTATCAGAGCTTAGGTTATTGAACTCATGATTGTCCATTAATCAAGATTGTTATTACAGAATAATGACGTATTATACATTATAGTATAATAGTATGTGAAATTACTTGTGTTCCGTTTTGCGACTGATTTTATGTAATCACCTTTTGTTACTACTTCATAATAGTCTACACAAATCTCCTTCATGTGTGTACATGTATAATATGCAAAGCAATTATATTGTAGATTACAAAATCACACAACTATGATGCTAAGTAATTGTTTGTAGTATGCATGTCAAATGGTTTATGCTTTTCCTAGTCCCATTATGTTATTCATGCAATTTGTTTAACTACCTCATCGATTTGTACTACTCGTATATATTATGTGTATATACGTAAATTAGGTTTAATTGTTGATGATCTTTATGAATTTGGTTATATTAAGTTCAAGTGATTTTTCCATATTCAATTCGATCATGTAATGTTTGATGATAAGTAGTTATCTCCTGAATTTCTTACCACGACAAAGTTCTTATTATTTATATGGAATTAATGAAAGTTTAACCTGAAATTGATATCATTATTGTCTTGATTATTCTGTTAAACTGATTTTGTCATGATTATATGATTTACTATATGCATATTGATTAGTATATAGATTAAAGTTTTAATATGAAGTGAATTAAAATTCTATTATTTGAGAAGTAATTCCATGATAATTTGATTATGAATTATGATATATTCCGTATGATTATGATTTAGTTTCACCTTATTGTTTATGATCATTCGATATAATTATTCGTTTGACAAACAATGATTTATGATAAGTTATAATTTCATATTTTTTGGTTTTAGATAATGTAAATATGAAATTCTTATGGCTAAATTTCACCGCAGTGAATTTACAACTCAAGTTCAATTTTGATATAATATTGTCATTATATCGTTCACACATATAAAAATATATATTTACCCACAGGTAGATTATATTGACATGTGTAACATTCTATAGTCATTATATCGTTCACATATAAAAATATATATTTACCCGCAGGTAGATTATATTACCATGTGTAACATTCTATTTATTTAAATATTTTAGTGACTACCCACAGGAGCACTATTATTAAAGATGTGTTGTTTCACATATTAAAGTCTCATATTATTTATGTTGTCTCATTTTATCACAACTAAAATTTACCTAATCAAGTGCAATCTTATGATAACTCTGTTGTTGAGATTAATTAATGGAACAAACTATTCTGAATGAAAAGAGTAATTTAAGTTCGCCTCGAAGTTGATGAAATTGGGTACTTGTCTTCGCAAAGACAAGCCGACTGACTTAACTTCTGAAAGTACTGCTCAAATTAAATATCTATCCATGAAGGTTGGGAGAGATCTGACAGATTATGCATTTTATTCTTGCGTTGGATAATACCAACATTAAGACTTAAGAATTCATCGTATGAACTGAAACAAGCATTGAAACAATGGTACTTAGAATTCAATAAAATCATTACTGATTTTAAAGAACTTATCGTGATCCTTGTATAAATCTCAAGATCAGTGGGAGTAAGTTCATATTTTTGAGATATGATGATGATATTTTATTAGTCAGTAACGATTTTGGTTTATTACATAGAACCAAGACTTATGTCTTTAAGGCTAAATAATATCATTGCATCTTTGGTTGGGAACTTAATGTACGTTCAGGTAAACCTGACATTATTGATGTTAACATATAGAAAATTAGATCACCCGCAGGTGACTGGTTATTCAAATTCAGATTTTGGGATGTTAAGATACAATACACTGTACTCACAGTTGTTTTATACCTCTACCATGGAAGCTGAATATGTGGGTTTTTTTTATGGGGCTTTAATATAAGGAGCATGATTGCGTAATTACCGTGATAATAATGAAATTGCAATCTTTTCTAGCTCTATGAATGATAAGATATCTAAGGGATCAAAACACATGAACCTTGAATATCTTTTACTGAAGCAAGATGTTAGATTACGAATTAATTAATGAGATCTCATTAACAATTCTATACTTGCTATATAATATTATTTCTGTTTTCCAATGTGTATACATTTATTATTGGATGAATGATAACGGAAATATAGTCTTTTTAAGACATTATGTGGACCATTACGTAGAACTCTACTTATGGTCTAACTGTTCAATTCGTTGATGTAGTGGTACATGGAAGTAATCATGTTGCAGATTGACATGTGCACGCCATGACTCTCTTTAATGATTGAATTAGTCAAGACACTTATGAACGTCGATATAAATGAAGTGTTTTAGCATAGTATGCGCAACTTATATTCTCTAAATAACATTACAGATGTTCCAATCGACCAAGTGGGAGACTGTAAGAATATTTTATTTACGGGATATGCAATATATCTTCCCTATTATTATGTGTAGACACCCACATTTTGACCGTCAGGTGTCTATAGTAGTTTCCGACAAACACCCGATGATGATCGGACGCTAACGTGCTTTAACGTACTCGGAAATGGGCTCGAAATGATGGATATTTGGCTTAGGCATTTTAAGGAGTACAAATCTCACAAAACCAACCTCAAATTCAGGCCCAGTGGGTCGTTTCGAGTCAAATAACACTAATTTGGGTCGAATCCGACACCAGGGGTAAAACCGTCTTTTAGCGACCGAGTCAAAACCCGGTCAAAGATATTTCTCGAAATTCGTAGGTTGACCGTGACATATCACGCGTCCTATTCGGACCCCAATCCTACAAAAATCAGCTATACAAAAAATAATAAATAATTCCGTTTAAGGTAGAATTCGATCCCGAGTAGGAATCCTATCCGAGAACCGACTCAAACACTAAACCGAGTTGAAACACTCGGCCAAGTACCCAAACCAGCCGGTTTTTCCTCTTTTCTTCCCTCACAAGAAAACGGAATCCTCGTTCCTCTCAGCTTCTTACTCAAGCGGAAATTCTAGCTCAAACAGGAGTCCTATTCAAAAACCGATTCAAGTACCCGACCGAGTGTAAAACACTCGGCCGAAACGTCCCAAAACAAGAGAAAATCCACCGGTTTGCCTTTCTTCCTCCACAAGAAAGCGGAATTCTTATTTCCCTCAAATTCTCTCGTTTCCTATCCTAAGCGGTAGTCAAACTCTCCCAAGCCAAGGTCGGGAATTTCCTATAAATAGCCCCTTGCATCCAACACAAAAACAGGAATTATTATTAGCAATCAAATCATCAATTTCACACATACACACACGATTTTTCAGCCATAGTTATCTAGCATCCCGACACATATAAATCCTTAGCATCGAGAAACCGATATTACGTTACAAATTCGAAGGAAACCGGCTCCCATACCCGAACCTTCACCCGTCTGAACCTTCACCTTAGCCGAACCAAAACTCGACGCTCCCGTGCCTAGCCACATTCCGACGAGCCCCGATCCGAGTCGACAAGAGCATGTAGGTTGAGGGTGCAACAAAACCCGATTTCTTCCTTTCTCTCCTTCTCTCCTCTTCGTCCGTTTTATATTACGGGTCTAGAGTCGTTTTTTTATTGTTTTCCTAATATCGTTATTAACGAAAAACTATTTTCATAACGTATATTCTGAAAAATATGATATCGATTCTTCCATAATCGAATATTATATCGAAAGGAATTATACTAAGGTTTCGACGATACTAAAAATCGTTACATCTTTTCTTCGTTAAAATTTCTTTTCTTTTCTCGTTCAAAACAAACTTTTTTTTTACAAAACTTTTTTTTTTTACTCATTCTAAATATCCAATATCGATTTCATAATCGAATATTGGATATGACGAATATCGAAAATATAAGTTGAGTACAAATTAATTCATGTTTTGTACGCGACTTATTAAAAATAACAATTTTCGAACAAAATCCCAAAAAACCGGACGGCACACCGTCCGGATCTTCTTCCTTTTTTTACGTTTTCGTTCGTTTATTATTTATTTTTCGATCGATTTCTAAAAATTTACACCTTTTCTAAAAATTATTCTAAATATTCGATATTGACTTCGTAGTCGAATATAACGAATATCGAAATATTAAGTCGAGTGCGAATCATACAATATTCATACGCGATTTAATACGAACTTCGAGTTTTTCAAAAACCGGACCCGAAACAGGCCACCACGCGACCCGCCGGTGTCCCGGGCGAGTCGCGCGGTCGGCAGTTTGCCGCGGCCCTTTTCCGTATTTTTATTATTTTTCGAACTTCGTTTTTTTATATACAAAACAACGTTCTTTTCAAATATTTTTCGGATTTCGATTAATATTTATTTTCTTGATTTCGCATATTTATTTTGCTATTATTATTTACAAATCGATACTAACTCGTTTGTTTGTTTTGTAGCAAATTCATTTTATTTCATTTGTTTTATTATACTAAAACGAATCTCACATGTTAAATTTGACTTTGACATCAATCAATTTTGCATGCATTAAACCACCTAGCAACCCATTCAATTCCTCACATGCTTAGAAAACAATGTTTGCATATCATTCATCGTATTACTAACGCGCGCATTAAAACGTCATTCGATATCCTAGTAGAGGCCGCTAATGTGCGGGCGGGGTTGGGTGTTCTTAGTGAACTTCCCAACACGTACCCTCACCCCTTACTCAGAACCGTGGTTTCCGGATGTCCGAAACCATTGGCAACGAGAGTCATTCAATATACGATTAACCGCTCAAGTCGGCATCTATATCGACATGCAAAAGGGACGAGCCCAATAAACTCTGACATCGGAAATGGGCCGTATTTTGTACACGGCCCACTACGACATAGAGTGGGCTCGAACGGTTCCGAATAACCATAAAATTCGGTGGCGACTCCGACTTCGATTTAAATTTCCATTTGACCATCTCATGGAGATTCATTCGCCTCCCCAAACCCGCGCGTGGCCGCGTCGGGGTGGACCTATGTCATGTCCACAATTTGGCGACTCCGCTGGGGATTTTCTGATGAGTTAATAACCTTCAGTGTCCTCAGGGTGAGACTTGAATAGAAATCGTTTGACTAGTACAATGCGCGTTTTAGTTTTACGGTTCATGCATAACCCCACTTTCCCGGGCCGGTACTCGTGACCGACGTCCCACTATACCGTTGATATAGTCCAAACTGGTTATGTCAAAGGTGTCCATTAGCCGATTCATATGGGTTTTACGGCATGTCCTAATCTCAACTCGAGTTAGGGAGTCCGCCCCGATTCTTGATAGGCTGTGTACACTGGTATAGACCCTTATAGACTGACCGAGACTTAGATTAAGAGCATACATGGCGTCATTATACTGTTTCCATGACTACGTGCTACTTGATCCACATCTTTTTTTCAAAACCGTCATCTTTTTAAAAATTTGCATCCCTTTTCAAACTATCCAATTTTCAAAACCCGGGTCATATACCGAACTTAGGACTTATGATTTTACTCAAAATAGCCTTTTTCTAGCCGGTATTATGCCCAATTCAAAACTCGAAAACATTTTCGGAACTTTCAAAACCCGTCATTCGGTCCACTCTTTTTTCTTTTTCGAAAAAGGGCCGGATTTCTCCACCCGATTCATTTCGGGCTTTTCAAAATTCATATTTTAAAACTTCCTCTTCTTAGACTCCCCGTATTTAGCAGTGTCGGTTCATGTCATAAGTCGTTGAAGTCTCTAGCGTCGAAACTCCGTCGATCTTACATCACGAGTTTCCCCCCATCCTAGTCCGCCTTATTTTCCTAAGGCAAGGCCCACCTACGTAGGATATACTCCTACAAGGGTCGGCCCATTTACACAATCGAGTCTAAAAGTCTGGGAATGTCTCACGTGAACCTTCCTCCGGACAGGGCCCAACCCACAGCGTTGGATCCTGAGGAAGGCCCACCTCTTCACAAGTCACCCGTCTAGGTGTCTTTTCCGAGTCATTTACCGTCTTTTTAGTCTTTTTTTTTTCCCTTGCTCGGGATTTACTTTCCTTAGGATTCGGGTTAAGTTGCTAATTACGTGGTGCTCTTACAGACAGGCCACCCTTCACTCGAACCATGACGCAAAAAGCCATAGATGAGTTGAACACCACGTTGGCCCAAATCCAGACCCAATTGAGGCAAATGAGGGAAGACCAGATCGCTATCGTCACCTGGGTTAGTGCCGTAGAACAGGGAACTCCTAACGCCTCGATCGATGACGATGGGCCCTTAGCCGCGCTAGTCGGCGCAGTCCAAAAACTGCAGGAACAGGTCCACTCGACCACCAGAAACACCATTCTCACGGAAAATGCCCGTACCTATTCGACCCTAACTGATGAATTGCCCGCTAACCTTAACTTAACGGGCTTACCAATGTTCGATGGGACCGAAGATCCGGTACTTCATATTCGGGCTTTTAAGGACTTTATGGCTGTCAAGGGGGTCAAATCGACCATGTTCAAGCACCTTTTTGCTTCCTCTTTGGAGAAACACCCAAAAGCCTGGTACTACAGGCTCGACCCCAAGAAATTCAAAACTTGGGACGATGTTGCCATGGAATTCGCACGGAACTATGCGGATAATGCTGAAATCCAGACTACCATGCGTACTCTGGAGGTTATGGCCCAAGAACCTAAGGAGGGTTTCACCAAATACCTCCAAAGGTGGCGGACCGAAAGTGTTAAGCTGGTCGACAAGCCCAGCGAAAAAGTTCTAGTGGAGGCCTTTGTCAAAAACCTCTTCCCTGCTTACCGAGTCCATCTCAGGTACGCCATCATACCCGACTTCGCCACTTTAACCGAAATGGGTACCAGAATCGAAGACGATTTAAGGCAAGAGAGCCTTACTAAGGCCTCTACCAAGGGGTATCAAGGATCCAGTTCATCCTCCAGTAAGCCCGCCAACACAACGGCGGCCCGAAGCATCTTCGACGAGGTAAACTCACTTGACACCTCAACCAAAAAGAATACTCCAAATCGGGTATTCACTGACATAGGGACAACTTATGCTAATGCCTTACAAAGGCTGTCTTCGAAGGGCCTAATCCAACCGATAGGCCCAACTCCAGAAGTTCCCGTGGAAAAGCGATCCAAGAGCTACAACATTCAAGCCTATTGCCACTATCACCAAGGCAACGGGCATGACACGGAGAAATGCTGGAAATTGAAACATCTTATCCAAGATCTGATCGAAAATGGGAAGATACCGCTACCTAGTGACAAGCCCAGCAACAAAAACAATCCTCTCGCTACTCATGCCATTTTTGCTGGAGAGGTAGTTGACTGCACTCATCTTATTTCCCCTTTCATTTCCCAAATCAACGGGATATGGAACGACGATGAAGACGATATTTACCTGGCTAAAGGGGAGGCTATCCCCGTTACCATTGAGGAAATCCGGAGGGCTAAAGCCAGAGCTCTGGCCGGTACACACACCATCACAGCCACCCCGGAAACCGTCACTGAACCTTCCAGGACGGAACTCACTCCTGAAGAACCAAACGCTGACACAGCCCTAGTCAGACAATTGAAGAGGGTCCGAACCGATATTACCATATGACAGCTTTTGGTTAGTTCACAGGAGCATCGAGCGGCACTTACTAAGGCCCTTGATGAAATCAAGGTCGACTCATCGGTTACCCCCGCTGAAATGGTAGCCACGGTCTTGCCATATCTCAAGGACAAGCCTAAAGGAGAAGGCCCACTTATCACCTTCTCCGAATCCGACCTTCCACCATTCGGGACCACGCATAACTTGGCCCTATACATTACAGTGATTTGTCGAAACAAATTATCTCCCGATGACCATAATTGATGACGGGTCCGCGGTTAACGTCCTTCCTTTAAGGACAGCCAAGGCCCTCGGCATTACCGAGGCTGACTACCTTCCGACCGCAAAGACTATCCAGGCTTTTGATGGAAGCCCAAAATCAGTTGCTGGGGCCGTTAAACTAACCATCATAACAGGCCCGATCGAGAAGGAGCTAGAATTCCAAGTGATCGATGTTACTTCATCTTTCAATCTGCTACTTGGAAGACCATGGATTCACGCGGTCAAAGCTGTGTCCTCCACTCTACACAGGAAGGTCAAACTACCTCTACAGGACGGGATCATCACCCTCGAAGCTACTCCCATAACCGTGTCCAGCTGCAACGCGGCGGGCTCAGCCGACCCACGAGGATTCAACTTTGTGGGAATGATCGAGGAAGAACACCTTTTTCAGCCATACTTCACCGTTAGCATCTATACGATGCTACAGAACCTAGGTTGCCTACCGGGAGTCACATCAAGGCCATATCTTTCACCAGGAAAGATCATCGAAACCCTGAACAACGGGCAATCTCACCTCGGTCTAGGCTATACTATGGCATCCGGCTACACGAACCAAACCAAGACGGTCACGTTCGTCACCCCGGTATTCGAAACTGTGCAAACGGGCCTCTATCGGCCCACCATCTCATATCCCGGGACCAAACTGGCTCGGGAATGCAATTTCATTCCAGACGACGTATTCGCCCTTATCCAGGCCGAATCAAAGGAGGGCCCAAGCAACACTGAGCCCATTCTAGGACTACTCTTTGGGGAAGACAAAGTCATCCCGACCCCTAAGCAAGAGCTAGTCAGCCTTATCCTTCGCAGCAGCAGGTTCGATCCAACTAAGCTGATCTCGGAAGTTGGTACCGACACTGGGAAGAGAGCTTGGAGGAAGACAACCAAGTGGACCGACAGTCAGGGTCGAGTCTACAAGCTAACTACTGGTGAAGGAGATATGCATGCTATCGAGTCTGAATCTGAGTCCGAGTCCGAGTCAGAGTCAGAGTCGGAGTCTGAGTCAAAGTCTAGAGGGTCCAGTACTAGGATCGAGTCTGTAACCCCTCTCCCTTCTTTAGCCTCACCATCGGGAGCCCCGGAGTCTGTCCCGAGGGCTCTCCCTATCCCGCCTCTGACCAACGATCAGATGGCAGCTCTCTTCGAGCTCTTTTCAAAATTTACTATCAATAATAACGATAACCGTTCTGCTTACGACTTGGCTTATTTTCAAAATGTTTTCAAAAATCTTACTTGCAATGACATTGAGAAACCCGACGAACAGGTACCATTGCCTCCGCATCTGATTGAGCAACTCGAACAAAGGGAGTCCCGAAATCCGGTAATCGAAGAAACCGATTCCATCAATGTAGGAACCCCTTTAGAGCCTCAGATACTTAGGTTGGGCCTATCTTTAGATCCTGAGGAGAAACAACAATTCACGGATCTCCTCCAAGAATTCAAAGACGTCTTCGCATGGTCCTACAAGGACATGCCGGGAATAGACTGGGAGATAGCTGAACACCGAATACCCATCAAAGACGGGTACAAGCCGGTAAAACAGAAACTCCGAAGAATGAGGCCCGAATGGTCTCTCAAAGTCAAAGAAGAAGTGGATAAACAATTCAAAGCGGGCTTTATTCAAGTGTCTGAGTACCCAGACTGGGTCGCGAACATAGTACCGGTACCTAAAAAGGATGGTAAAGTCCGAGTATGTGTAGATTTCCGGGACCTTAATAAGGCCAGCCCAAAAGACGATTTTCCGTTGCCACACATCGACATACTGGTGGATCATGCCCTTCTATCATTCATGGACGGGTATGCCGGATACAATCAGATCAAAATGGCAGAAGAAGACATGAGTAAGACCACCTTCATCACACCTTGGGGGACTTACTGCTATACCGTGATGCCATTTGGGCTTATTAACGCTGGTGCCACTTATCAACGAACCGCTACTACTTTATTGCATGACATGATGCATAAGGAAGTAGAGGTCTACGTCGACGATATGATTGTCAAGTCAAAAGACCGAGACAAGCACATTACAGCCCTAAGGAAGTTCTTCACCCGACTACGCAAGTACAACATGAGGTTAAACCCTCAAAAATGCAGTTTCGGGGTAACATCGGGCAAGCTACTGGGCCACATTGTCAGTCAACGTGGCATCGAAGTTGACCCAGCAAATATCAAGGCCATAACCGAGATGCAACCACCTAAAACCGAAAAGGAGATAAGGGGATTTCTCGGGAAAGTCCAATACATAAGCCGATTCATTTCAAAGTTAACCATGGTATGTGAACCCATTTTCAAGAAACTGAAGATAGGAGAACGAACACTATGGGACGACAAATGTCAAATGACTTTCGATAAGATCAAGGAAATTCTATCCTCTCCACCGGTGTTAATGCCACCTCAGCATGGGTTGCCTCTATCACTATACTTGACAACGACCGAGACCGCCATGGGCGCTATGCTAGCCCAGACGGTCGATTCTGAAGAACGGGCTATTTACTACATCAGTAAGAAGTTCTTGGAATACGAATGCAAATACACCATGCTTGAGAAGACGTGTCTAGCATTAGTATGGGCCACTAAAAAGCTCCGACATTACATGCTTAGTCACGAGGTACATGTGCTATCCAAAATGGATCCAATCAAGTATCTTTTCGAGAAGCCCATCCTCAACGGTCGTATATCCAGATGGACTTTAATGCTAGCTGAGTTTGACCTCAAGTTCGTACCTTTAAAAGCCATCAAGGGCCGGGTAGTAGCAGAATTCCTCGCAGATAGTCCGGTATCCGAGAAAGGTCACACCGATACTTGGGCTTTTCCAGATGAAGACATATTCCATACCGACACTGACACATGGGATCTGTACTTCGATGGAGCATCCAACTTTCGAGGATTTGGTGTCGGGATCTTGCTAATCTCACCACAAGGTGAACATACCCCGCTATCAATCAAGCTAGATTTTGACGTGACTAATAACGCAGCCGAGTACGAAGCATGCATTCACGGGTTGCAAGCCGCTGCCGATTTAGGAGTAACGAACCTCCGGGTCCACGGCGACTCATCATTAGTCATAAACCAAACCCTACAAAAATGGAAGACTCGGAACGCAAATCTCGTGGCTTACCAAGCACGAGTAAGGGTTCTCGAAAAACAATTCCAAAAAGTGGAGTACATTTATCTGCCTCGGGAAGAAAACCAGTTTGCAGATGCTCTCTCAAAATTAGCGTCTTTACTGAATATCCCAGCACATCTAACCAGCATGCCCATTTGCGTCGAAAGACGGTCTGAGCCAGCATACATCAACGTTATTCAAGATATTGAAATAACTGACCCAGAACCTTGGTATCAGGCTATTCTAACCTACTTGACGTCAGGGGAATATCCCCCGGGAGCCGAAAACCGGGCCAAGAAAGCTCTACGAAGATGGGCAACCCAGTTCATCCGCACAGACGATGGACAGCTGTACAAGAAGACAGCACAGGGGGCTTTACTTCTATGCATTGACAAAACTCGAGCCGAAAGAGTTATGGCCGAGGTGCACGATGGTGAAAACGGACCACACATGAATGCCCATATGTTGGCCTGGAAAATCGCGAGACTCAGTTACTATTGGAATAGCATGGAAACTGACTGTCAGATGTATGTTAAACACTGTCATAACTGTCAGATTTTCGCTAATGTTCAGCATATGCCTTCATCCCTACTATATACAATGACGTCACCATGGCCATTTTCAACATGGGGAATTGATATAATCGGGAAAGTAAATCCTTCCGGGACATGAGGTCACTGCTTCATCCTAGTGGCTATCGACTATTTCACCAAATGGGTCGAAGCCGAGTCATACCAGATCTTGAATGCCAAACATGTGGCTAAGTTCATCCAAAACAAAATTATATGTCGATATGGGATTCCACATGAATTCATCAGCGATCACGGGACCCATTTCCAAGCTGAAACTGCCACTTTGTTGGAAAAATACAAGATCCAAAGACATACATCGTCACCTTACCGTCCTCAAACAAATGGAGCGGTGGAGGCAGCTAACAAGACAATTGTCACCATTCTTAAAAAGATGGCTGAGAATTACTGGGATTGGCCCGACAAGATACCCTTTTCCTTATGGGGATATCGGACATCAATCCGAACTTCAACTGGAGCAACTCCGTACTATCTAACATACGGAATGGAAGCAGTCCAACCAGTCGAATTAGAAGTACCATCACTCAGGATTCTGCTTGAGAGCCAGGTACCTGAAGCAGACTGGGTCCAAGCCAGATATGACTCACTAGTCCTCTTAGACGAACGACGATCCCGGGCTCTGAATAATATTCAGATATATCAGAAAAGGATCCAACGGGCTTTTAACAAAAGGGTTAGGCCCAGGAATATCAAAGAGGGCGATCTAGTCCTAAAATCTGTTCGAGCTTTACTACCAGTTGACCCAAGGGGAAAGTTCAAACCTAATTGGGCTGGGCCATATCTAGTGAAGAAAATTCTTTCAGGAGGAGCAGTAATGCTAACGGACTTGGACGGGAATGAGTTCGTCAATCCAACAAACTTGGACCAGCTGAAGCGTTACTACCCCTAAACCCTATCTCAATGTCATTTGCAAAGTTTATAAAAAATGTCTTTTTTTTATGAATTTTCAAAATTTTAAGCAAGTCAATAAGCTAGGATCATTTATCCTACCGTCACACATCTCGAATTAATAATCTTGATGTATTCGAAAAGTTGCAAAACAAAACTTCTGAACTACGGAAGGTTTGATTCCATTAATTTTGGATACGTAGGCAACCCCTCAAAAGGGTACAACCATAGCAATAACGAAAAGACGGGAACGGTATTCACTAATATGTCTTTTTATTATTTCAAAAAATACATCACAAAAAAAAAACAACAAAATCACACCACAAAAATAGTAGTAATACTTAAATAATAAATTTAGGAGACTACTCGTACATTTTGCCCTTTCCCTTATCTTTCGGGTCACGTGGAGCCCGAGGCCGACGGGGCGGGGGCGAACGTTCCCTAATCACAAGGGGAACTTCCTTTGCTCGAACCCGTTTCTTCGATTTTGGGTTTTCCACCCTTTGCACCGGTTCAAGCCGAGCCCTAACCGGCCCGGGAAGCCTTTCTCGAGGACCAAGTCGGTCTTTAGCAGCCAGTCTTGGCCCTAGTCTCCTTTCTAAATCCGTCTGGGGGCTCACTTTCCCCCGTGCACCCTTATTACTGGACCCTTCAGTCTGAGTCTTAGATTTTCTTTTCTGACCTGTCGAAGTATCTCCCTCAGTAAAGAAGCTCCTATTGTCCTTAGCATGTTCCCGGCGTAACAGGTCGTAGGCCTCGTCAATTTTCAGGGCAGCCCGGGTCTTAGCTGAATCAGCTCGGGTCCATCTTACATAAGAATCGGTCACCCAGATCGAATGAGAATTTTTAAGAACAGGCCAGGTAGCTCGTGTATACCACCTTTGCATCCAGGTGTCACACATCACATCCGTCAGCTGAGTAGATTCACTCACAATGGCCTCGATTTCTGGGATTCTTTGCGCCCGACCATATTGCCTAAGTATGCGATCGGGAAAGAGGTGAATTGTTTGCCTAAAAGATAGGATTACCTGATATCTAGCCCTATCTTGAGACTCTAGACCAGTCCAAAGGTAAATAGGCCACCATGGCACGGCCCAACGGATTAACAGGCCCCCATGGAAAGATAGCACCTCATCCCAGTATTTTTGGGTATTGAAGCGGGAAAAGGCAATGGCTCGTCTCCTTGACATAACTTGCCTGGGTTGATATCGGCTCACATTTAAGGGGGGATCCAAGATCGATAACCTCTCGAATAACCACAGCTGAAAAATTCGAAAAAAAATCAAAATCATCAAAATCACGTGAAAAAAAAAAACGTGAAAAGACGTGGAAACCGAGAAAACCGCAGAAGCCGGAAAATCAAGAAAAAACCGCGCAAAACCGGAAAAATGGGAGAAGCCGGAAATTCAAAAAAAAAAAAGTTCAAAAAAACGGCATACCTGTAGAAGCCGGGTACTCCCAGTCAACCTGGCTGACGGATCCCTCTTACGATTGTCCAAGCCCTGGATAATCTCCCCTGTAATCAGCCAAGCCGGGCTATGTTCCGTCTCTATCAGGTCAGCCACGGTGAAAAGTCTGACGTGGCCCATGCAAGATAACAAGTCCATATGCCCTTCGAAGGCATAAACATGAAGCATGCAAAAAGTAAAGGCCCTACGGCTATGAACCGGCCTGACCCGGACATCATCTGGATTCATGAATTTTTCAGCCAGGTCGATCAGGGAAACGGTATCTCCTTCTAGCATACGAGATACCTCCATATGGGAAAGCCCTAAAAATTCCCTTAACTTCCTCCTTGGGGCAGAAACTGAAAAAGGGATAGCAGGGCGAAGTATAGGATTCCATCCTCCTGCAGCAGCAATTTTCTCAGGAATAGGGCAAATCTCTCCTCGAGGAAAACTGAATACATGATATGTGTCATCCCAATAGGATAGGCAAGCATCCAAGAAGTGGCAGTCTACTTGCATCTGACGGATCACGGACAATTGGATAACGCCATTCTGATTTAGGATAGCCCTATCGGCATCCCTAAAATATTTGGACCACTCGTGCAACATTCCCACTAATCGGTCGATTCCCATATTTGGTTTGCTAAAAGAAGGAATAAATTTTTCAGGGCTTATTCTTTTCTTTAAGTAATTGAGGAACTGTGGAATTATGAAATTTATGAAACAAGAAGGGGTATTTATAGCATAAAATATGAGTTCTCCTCCTCACCTTAGGATTCCCAATCCTAGAGCATTTAGCATACAAGCCATTGTCCTAAGGCTTAGCTAAGTCATCCCGAGCATTCCTATTCCTTTTCAAAGTCAAAACAAAAATTCTTTAATTTTTCAAGGACTTTTTCAAACTCAAAATTCAAACCTTTTCTCAAATTTTTATTCCCCAGCACGAGTCATTTTTCCTACAAATATTACATGCAAAATTTTGCAGCTTTGCATAAATATGTACAGGACGACTCAAGCAGGACCATGCAATTTGAATAACTCCCCAATGGCATTTAACAAGATGAGCCCACATACAGGCCCATTTTAAGTCTCATGCGACGAATTCCCCCACGAAGTTATCATCAATTCAGGTACATTTCTAGCCCATGGCCGGCGGGCCCTCCACGCAGGTCTAATGGACCTTAAACGACCCGACCGGAAGCTGCCAGGTTTTAATCCTTGATTGACCTGGTGGCTACTCTGACTTTCGCCCTGTCCAAGCCTCAGTCAGAGTGGGGGCTCTGTAGACACCCACATTTTGACCGCCAGGTGTCTATAGTAGTTTCCGACAAACACCCGATGATGATCGGACGCTAACGTGCTTTAACGTACTCGGAAATGGGCTCGAAATGATGGATATTTGGCTTAGGCATTTTAAGGAGTACAAATCTCACAAAACCAACCTCAAATTCAGGCCCAGTGGGTCGTTTCGAGTCAAATAACACTAATTTGGGTCGAATCCGACACCAGGGGTAAAACCGTCTTTTAGCGACCGAGTCAAAACCCGGTCAAAGATATTTCTCGAAATTCGTAGGTTGACCGTGACATATCACGCGTCCTATTCGGACCCCAATCCTACAAAAATCAGCTATACAAAAAATAATAAATAATTCCGTTTAAGGTAGAATTCGATCCCGAGTAGGAATTCTATCCGAGAACCGACTCAAACACTAAACCGAGTTGAAACACTCGGCCAAGTACCCAAACCAGCCGGTTTTTCCTCTTTTCTTCCCTCACAAGAAAACGGAATCCTCGTTCCTCTCAGCTTCTTACTCAAGCGGAAATTCTAGCTCAAACAGGAGTCCTATTCAAAAACCGATTCAAGTACCCGACCGAGTGTAAAACACTCGGCCGAAACGTCCCAAAACAAGAGCAAATCCACCGGTTTGCCTTTCTTCCTCCACAAGAAAGCGGAATTCTTATTTCCCTCAAATTCTCTCGTTTCCTATCCTAAGCGGTAGTCAAACTCTCCCAAGCCAAGGTCGGGAATTTCCTATAAATAGCCCCTTGCATCCAACACAAAAACAGGAATTATTATTAGCAATCAAATCATCAATTTCACACATACACACACGATTTTTCAGCCATAGTTATCTAGCATCCCGACACATATAAATCCTTAGCATCGAGAAACCGATATTACGTTACAAATTCGAAGGAAACCGGCTCCCATACCCGAACCTTCACCCGTCCGAACCTTCACCTTAGCCGAACCAAAACTCGACGCTCCCGTGCCTAGCCACATTCCGACGAGCCCCGATCCGAGTCGACAAGAGCATGTAGGTTGAGGGTGCAACAAAACCCGATTTCTTCCTTTCTCTCCTTCTCTCCTCTTCGTCCGTTTTATATTACGGGTCTAGAGTCGTTTTTTTATTGTTTTCCTAATATCGTTATTAACGAAAAACTATTTTCATAACGTATATTCTGAAAAATATGATATCGATTCTTCCATAATCGAATATTATATCGAAAGGAATTATACTAAGGTTTCGACGATACTAAAAATCGTTACATCTTTTCTTCGTTAAAATTTCTTTTCTTTTCTCGTTCAAAACAAACTTTTTTTTTACAAAACTTTTTTTTTTTACTCATTCTAAATATCCAATATCGATTTCATAATCGAATATTGGATATGACGAATATCGAAAATATAAGTTGAGTACAAATTAATTCATGTTTTGTACGCGACTTATTAAAAATAACAATTTTCGAACAAAATCCCAAAAAACCGGACGGCACACCGTCCGGATCTTCTTCCTTTTTTTACGTTTTCGTTCGTTTATTATTTATTTTTCGATCGATTTCTAAAAATTTACACCTTTTCTAAAAATTATTCTAAATATTCGATATTGACTTCGTAGTCGAATATAACGAATATCGAAATATTAAGTCGAGTGCGAATCATACAATATTCATACGCGATTTAATACGAACTTCGAGTTTTTCAAAAACCGGACCCGAAACAGGCCACCACGCGACCCGCCGGTGTCCCGGGCGAGTCGCGCGGTCGGTAGTTTGCCGCGGCCCTTTTCCGTATTTTTATTATTTTTCGAACTTCGTTTTTTTATATACAAAACAACGTTCTTTTCAAATATTTTTCGGATTTCGATTAATATTTATTTTCTTGATTTCGCATATTTATTTTGCTATTATTATTTACAAATCGATACTAACTCGTTTGTTTGTTTTGTAGCAAATTCATTTTATTTCATTTGTTTTATTATACTAAAACGAATCTCACATGTTAAATTTGACTTTGACATCAATCAATTTTGCATGCATTAAACCACCTAGCAACCCATTCAATTCCTCACATGCTTAGAAAACAATGTTTGCATATCATTCATCGTATTACTAACGCGCGCATTAAAACGTCATTCGATATCCTAGTAGAGGCCGCTAATGTGCGGGCGGGGTTGGGTGTTCTTAGTGAACTTCCCAACACGTACCCTCACCCCTTACTCAGAACCGTGGTTTCCGGATGTCCGAAACCATTGGCAACGAGAGTCATTCAATATACGATTAACCGCTCAAGTCGGCATCTATATCGACATGCAAAAGGGACGAGCCCAATAAACTCTGACATCGGAAATGGGCCGTATTTTGTACACGGCCCACTAGGACATAGAGTGGGCTCGAACGGTTCCGAATAACCATAAAATTCGGTGGCGACTCCGACTTCGATTTAAATTTCCATTTGACCATCTCATGGAGATTCATTCGCCTCCCCAAACCCGCGCGTGGCCGCGTCGGGGTGGACCTATGTCATGTCCACATTATGTTAATATTTCTTCCTCATGATTATGGTCTTATTAGAAATTGGATCTTATAGAGATATGCTATCACAATAATATCGAACTAAATAAGGAGTTTTTCCATATTTACTCAACCTTGATGGAAGGTCGGGATTAGCGTAATCTAAAACCCTAATAGGAAACTGGTCCTCTCTCTGCCTATATAATGAAGTCTTCCCCATCAGAAACTCCATGATGAATGAAAACGTGGTAAAACAACACTTATTACGTTATGGGACAAGAGGGAGAAATCATACCTATTAATTATGAAACCGTGCCTATTATTATTATTATTATTATTATTATTATTATTATTATTATTATTATTTGAAGATCATATGAAGACGTATTATTATTATTATTATTTATGAGGTCGTCTTATAGAGATCTAATATCGTTCGTATTAGATTTCGGCTTATTCCGTAATGAGGTATGTCTTAATCTCGTCTTAATTAATCTTTTGTGACGTTCATGTTGTTCAAAGATTTATGGGAACTATGTTTTATTTATGTCATGTTAATAATATGCTAACAAACTAAACTATATATAGTGATTTGTTTGATCGAGCAGATTGTTTGTGTGGAAAAAAAATTAAAGAAATTGAAACTTAAAAGGCTCTCATGCCATGTTGAGATTGATGATGTGAAAGAGAGAATAAACAGGATGATGGAGAAGAGAAAGAATTGACAAAATGAGACCTTTGTATATTAGATGAAATGTGTCAATTCAAGTTACAATGATGCAATCATGTGTTTATACATACCTTAGCTTGTAACTAACCATAACCATAACTAACTCTATAACAACCAAGCTAGTATAATATAACTAACTTATGTTGGAGTATTTACTAACTCATACGGAGTACAACTTTAATGGTCTTATTTTACAAGCTTAAAATTTAAGGTAAATCGACATGTCATTCTGAAATCCATTGTCATATTAGGACTCTTATACAAGTCGTGCATCTATATGATATTTAGTCAATCGATTTTTCTAACGTGTGCCACTGAGCATACGCTAACATGTCAAATAAAGCAATATTGATAATGATATTATCCTAAGAAATTACAATATTTACTCGTATTTATCATACTTAGATGAATTGAAATTCTTGTGAATCTTGCTTTATTAAACAATTTTAACATGTACCAAGTGAACACAGGTTAGAAAATCCGTTAATCAATAATCAACAAACTATGAGAAGTTTAGGTAATCAAATTTTAAGTCATACGGAGTATTGTATAATTAACGTTTAATGTCATACTCCCTCTCATACAATTCAATCTTTACACTTAAACGGATAACCGAATTAAAGTTTTACATTTCTCTTATGACAAAAGTTTTTACCCTACAATCTTCCTATTCTTCCTCTGTCTACAAATGTCATTACTTTTTACCCACTTTAATTTAGGTGGGTCCATAAACTATTTCATTTACCAATAATATTCTTACTTTTTATCTATTTTTTTTTAAATTTACAAAAAATTCAATGTAAACCTTGGATTGGATGGGAGGTAGTGAGTCTACTAGTGCAAAACCCGTGCCTAGTCACGGTTTTTTAATTGATTTTTGTACAAACAATTTGGTGACTTAAGAAATTATATTCTACGTTAAGTCAGTAACTTACATTTTTTTAGTGTTTCAGTCAACCGTTCACGTTTATGTATGTTTAGAGTAGACTTAACGCTTTACTTTTTGTTTTGAGTATAATATTTTTAGAAAACTAATTTGTTTCGAAATTTTAGCGATTATGATTAGAAGCGGATTTTTAAATTTGGATATAGACCTCTCAAATTCCGACTCAACTTGTAAACCCAACCCATTATTTTTGGTTCAAGAGTAAAGACCGTAATTTTGACCAGCGATCCATTTGGCACGAAGGCAAAATGATTCGTCAAAACCAGCCCAAACGGGTCGACCCGTTGCATACTTAAATCGATGATGTGTCATTAAAATTATCATGATATTAGTATTTATGGAGTATATGAGTATATTATACTGTATTTAAAGTAACAATTAATAAATTATTAATTTTAATATTATAAATTACAAAAATAATACTCTATAGTTTTATACTCCCTCCTAATTTTTTATTTCTTCCCTCTTTTTTGGCACAAAAATTAAGAAAGTATTAAAGAATTGATTAAAGTAAGAAAATGTGGGGTATAAAGTAGAAATATGGTGAGGTATAAAGTGAACGATAAGATAAAATAAAAATGGAGGAAGTAATAAAATATATATAGAATAATATAGGTTTTCTTACAACTTATTCCTTTTAAATACAATAATTATTTAATTTAGTACTAACATTATTGATATTAAATATGATTAATGTTTTTTAATAAAAATTAATTGATCAAAAGTGGGCTTGGGCTGGACATGGACGGGCCTAACTATAAAAAAATTGTCCGGTGGGCCATATATTGTTGTCCGTGTCCGTTATAACGGTCACATGATGCTGCCCAAGCCCGCCAACTTATGGGTAGCGGGCTAGCCCGTGGGCCTGAATAAAGTTAATCGAGTCTTTACTTTTCTTAAAATATAAGTCAGACATCGCAATTTAAGAGACTAAAATTCAAAAAAATACTACACATTGAAAAAAATATTCGTAACTATTTCAAAATTCAAATACAACTTCACTAACAAAAATATTCATTTCTCATCAAACAATAGTAGGATCAGCCTCATCATTCTCATCTTCGCCTTCAACCTCTTCTAAACCAAAGGTTTCATCATGAATCAATGAGAAATTGAGAATAAAGAAGGTAAATGGCTTGGTTCCTTGGTTTGATACTTTGATGGCTGATGCGTCAACATTTAAAGTGTGGTTGATTGCTTGATGTAGTGTAGGCTATTGATATTCTTTAGGAGTGAGTGGGTAACTAGGGGTTTAAGAGATAAGTCTATTGACTTTTTTAGACATTGAAATTTGTGGTTTCTTTGTAATTTGTATTATAATAATCATATTCAATGTCTCTTTTGTCAGTAATTTCTTAACTTATATAAGTATATTATATTTTAACGGGCCTAGTGGGCTGTCCGCGGGCTATTTTCTTTAGTCCAAACCCGTCCGTTTATTATAGCGGGCCTAGTTTCTTTGTCCGTGGCCCGCTTTTTTTAAAAAGTTTCTGTCTAGATCCGCTTACTAACTGGGCCAAATGGGCCGGGCCAAACGGACAGCCCGCACTTGATCAGCTCTACTAGGCATATTATATTCCAATCTTTTCTCTAGAAATCCTATAGAATTCCCGACCATTCACAACCCAAAATTCTAGACAATTTTAGGCAAACCGTATACAAACCCGAGAGCAAAACTCGCCAAATCCCTAACCATACACACCATAACTCATTTATATACATCTTAACGCTCCCGCGCCTAGGCCGCTACTACGAGTCCGTTTTCGAGATAATCAAGCATGTAGGTTGAGGGTGTTACAAATCCCGACTTCTCCCTTTTCTTCTCTTTCTCTCGTCCGTCTGTCTTTTTATACGGGTCGTCGTCACGTCTTTTCTTTTTATTTTCTCGTTCCTAATATCGATATTATCGTACTATTTTCAATAAAGAGTCGTCCCTAAGGATTCGATATCGACTCTATAGTCGAATATCGGATCTAAAGGAATCAATCATCAAATCATGTTAAGCATAATACCGTTGCATATTTTCGGCATATTTCAGGTCTCGATAAATATTTTCTTGACCTCGGTCAACGCGTGCTTAGTCCATCACGTGTCACAAACTTTTCAAAATCATTCATATCGTTGCATCTATATCTTTTATTCGATTTACAAACCGTTACCAACTTGTTTGTTCATGTTTTTAGTGATTTCTTTTCATCATTTGTTTTATTATACTAAAATGAACTTCGCATGCTAAATACAACTTTGACGTTAATTTAGATGCATTAAATCGACGTAGCAACTTATTCGTATTTTCACATGCTTAGTCAAAATACTGTTTGCATATCATCTCATCGAATTATTAACGCGCGTATTCAAAAATCAAACGATATCTTAGTAGATGCAGCTAATGTGCGGGCGGGGTTGGGTGTTCTTTGTGAACTTCCCAACACGTACCCTCACCCCTTACTCAGAACCATGGTTTCCGGATATCCGAATCCATTGGCACACGAGAGTCATTCAATACACGATATCCGATAATGTCGGTAGTATCGGTATCAAATGCAAAGGGACGAACCCAAAACGGGCCCGAACTCCCACAAAGTTCGGTGGCGACTCCACTTCGATTTAAATTTCAATTCGACCCATCTCTTATGGAGATCCATTCGCCGCCTCAAACCCGCGCGTGACCGCGTCGGGGTGGACCTATGTCATGTCCACAATGCCCAGTGTTCCGATCCTAACCCAACATGTGACATTTATTTGACCCGATCCGTGATTTGCCCATCCCGTATGACCTAATACGTTCGACCAGTTTAACATGTTTATTAGAAAGTGCGGGAGAGATTTTTGGTTATTACCGTATGTTACAATTTTTTTCTCCAATGTATGAAATTGATCAAATTAATAGATACTCCGCAATAAAGATTTTTTGTTATTGTATATTGAAAATTGGGCTTGTAATGAATTTGGACAAAACTTTATTTTGTCAAGTCCAATTTGTGTAATGATAGCCATAGGTAGATTTTGGCGGGAAAGTGAAAATGACTCATTTGCCTCTTGATCTTTGTTTTAGTGAATAAGTGGATGAGAAAGTTCCATATGAAATAATTTTGCAATACAATTATCGTAAGACGTCTCGAATAAAAAGAATGGACGACCAATATAGTTTTTCGGTGAATCTAGGAAGCCAACTAAAATTTTGATGAAACAAGGAATCAACCTCACCTATGGAACCCAAAATGGTCCTACTCAAGATTCCAAAGTCATCGCCTTTCGAAAAGAAGTGCGTCACAATCACCTTCCATCTTTAAATTTGAATCATGTACTCTGATGATTATTCTTCATAAGAAAGTTACACGACACGACAATCACAGACCACAATGTTAGCTGTCCGATAAGGATTGCCGAAATAAATCTTGACACTCCTCTCTTATATCTCCACATTCATACTTGAAATTTATACTATTCCTTCCTTTTAAATCATCTCAAATTCTTATTTGATTTATAACGGATCAAATGTATCCGTTTAGATAAAAAGAAAATACTTACAAAGCACATTGCTTGTTTTTTCTATATAAATGAAGAATATTTGACTCTTTATAACAAAATGAAGGAATATTTTAGTCACAAGAATAACTGTTAAATCATCCCTCCAAGTTCGCCCCCACCTTTGATGCATTTCTCAATCCTCTTATCTTTTTAGTCAATTATTTTCAGTGAATTAAACAATGGGTTTCTAAATAAGCCAAATTTGACCTTTATCTGTCATATCTTTGATCATGATCTGTAATTTATGTATGAATAAAGCTAGTACAATCTTTTACAGTATCCTTTTCCATTTCTGTAATCTTGGAGTAGAGTATATTTTATCCTAAAGTTGTCAACTTTTTGATATTTTTTTCCTGATACCCAATTCATTTCATCAAGTTTTATGAATAAAGTTCCTACCTTTACAAGCTCACAACTCTCAAAATTACACTTAACTGAAGATGAGTCATGAAGATGAAGAAGCAACACCCACAAAACTTCCTAAACTTAGGTATAACTCCCCATTAATCCAAGTTATTCTTATAGGATTAGTATGTTTCTGTTGCCCTGGCATGTTCAATGCACTTTCTGGCATGGGAGGAGGTGGTCAGGTGGATCATACAGCAGCTAACAATGCCAACACTGCACTCTACATCACTTTTGCTGTGTTTGGTATATTGGGTGGTGGAATATATAACATTCTAGGTCCTAGGCTCACTCTGATGGCAGGCTGTTCAACCTATGTCCTTTATGCTGGCTCTTTTGTTCACTACAATCATCATCACAGTGAGACTTTTGTGGTCATATCTGGTGCACTTTTAGGCATTGGTGCTGGCTTGCTTTGGGCAGGTCAAGGTGCAATCATGACTTCATATCCAACTTCCAAGAGAAAAGGGACTTACATTTCTATTTTTTGGAGTATCTTTAACATGGGGGGTGTTATTGGTGGGTTGATTCCCTTTGTGCTGAATTACCACAGGGCTGAGGCTGCTTCTGTTAATGATGGGACTTATATTGGATTCATGTGTTTTATGGCTTTCGGGGCGCTTCTTTCGTTGGCTGTCTTGCCTCCCAGTAAAGTGATTAGGGATGATGGAAGTGTTTGTACTCATATTGAATACTCCAATGTAGGGACCGAGATAGTCGAGATTTTGAAGTTGTTTTTGAATTGGAAGATGTTGTTGATAGTGCCAGCAGCTTGGGGGAGCAACTTTTTCTATACATACCAGTTCAATAATGTGAATGGAGAGTTGTTTAATCTGAGGACTAGAGGGTTTAATAATATCTTTTATTGGGGGGCTCAGATGTTGGGTTCGATTGGGATTGGATATCTGATGGATTTCAGCTTTCAGAGTAGAAGGAAGAGAGGTTTTCTTGGTATCATTGTTGTTGGTTTGCTTGGGACTGCTATCTGGGGAGGTGGTCTTGCAAATCAGCTTAGGTATTCTCGAAATCATGTCCCCGAAAAGCTGGATTTTAAGGATTCTGGTGGTGCATATGCTGGTCCCTTCCTCCTGTACTTCTCCTATGGACTGCTAGATGCTATGTTCCAAAGCATGGTTTACTGGATCATTGGTAGTTTGGCCGATGATTCCGAGACACTTAGCCGGTAAGACCCATGAACCAAAAATATTATTGACCTTAGACCCAAAATATCCTGTACTTCATGAACTGTATCGATGTTCATTAAAATGTAACCGTCGCTGTTACTTTGATCCTATTTACAGGTACAGCGGGTTCTACAAGGGAGTGCAGAGCGCGGGAGCGGCAGTTGCCTGGCAGGTAGATGTTCACAGTGTATCCTATATAAACCAGCTGATTGTGAACTGGACATTGACCACAGTGAGCTATCCCCTCCTATTTCTTCTTGTTGCGTTAGCTGTCAAGGACGAAAACACCCTTCAGGAGAAGGAAAGTGGTGTTCATAGTTACTTGAGTTGACACTCCCTTATTCTCCTTTCCACTTCCATAGCTAATTACACATACTCCTATACAGTTGTAGTTAAAAGATGCATGTTAAATTACCTCCATCAAGTTTACATTAATGTTATCATAGCTAATCACACATTGTATACAGTGTCATATAATTCTTGTAAAAATAGCTACAAATAATTGATTGATGGTGTATCTTACATACATTTCTGCTGCTACATATCAAATGAGTTGAGCAGTTTTTCATGAACTACTTCAAGGATTAAGGGATAGAACGAAGACATAATAGTCTGTAATAATTCCTCAATGTGACAAGCGATGAACACTAATTAGTAATATAAGCGTTTTATCTTAGCTCGCTTAGAATGGTTCTTGTTTTACGTCATTGTCTTTGTCATTCCAAGATATAGAACATTGAGAAATTGATTTTGTTAGAGGTTGTTTCCCATTTGAAGTAGTTGGCATCTACGCGATGCTATATTTCATATCTAAGCGAAAGGTTTATTATTCTTTGAGCTTTAATTTGGAGCATAATATGGTCAATAATGAAAAGAAATCCGAAAAGAAAATCAATTTGTTTTTTACTTGATGCAAATTCTCTCTACAGTTGTGTATCAGACAAAAACAAGCCTATACATGAGATATGATAAGACTCTAAGTACTTTTGTGTTGGCTCTTGCAAAATTCAAACATTTTCATACATCATGTCATTAAAACTTAATGAATGTAGAGGCTTCTTCTACACTGTAACCAGAGCTGCATCATTTTTTTCTTCTGGCTTTTGTTCCTCAACCAACTTGGCTTCTTCCTTTACTGGCTCCGGAGTCTTCTCTGGCTCAGAGGTTGCAGCAACCTCGACTTGAGGAGCCACCTCAGCCTCGGCCACAGCCACGGCCTCTGCCTCAGCTTCAACCTTCTCAACCTTGGCCTCGGCTACCTCTGCCTCTGCCACCTCCTCAACCGCCTTTGGCTCTGAGGATTCTGTAGCTTCCTCTGTGGGCTTAGAAACATCTACCAACGGCTCTTCTGTCTTTTTCTCTTCACCTCCATTATTTTCCTGCATTGATAATAACACCGTTTATTCTCAATAAATATATGAACATAATAATAGTAGTAATATATTGCTGCAATGAGTAAACTTGGAACGTATATACCTGTGCAACGGCCTCAGGCTGTGCCTCAGCCTCGGGCTTTTCGACAACAGGAGCCTGAACAGGTGCAGGCTCGTTGTGGTCCAAGTCCTTAGGTCTGCTTGCACAACCACCCATGATCGTCGAACTAATTAATTTAGATAAGACGACTATAAGGCGATTTTATTAGGAGGTGAAAAGCAGTGGAGAAAAGGGCTAGAAATTTGATTGTAGCTCTACTGTTTTATTCAAAGAAGATGGAGGCTGAATTGGATTGTGGAAGATGAGCCCTCTTATAGGATCAACAGTACCTCTAAATTTAGAAGCATTTGCTAAAACAAAGGGCCTTAATTATTTCTCTTCCTATTTCTTAGGCTTCAACTAAGTTATTTGTGGTTCATATTAACAACTAGGATTAAATCTCTATTTTTGACTATTATACAAAAATAACTCTTCTTAGCTGTTACTGTGCATTAGAGATTTAGAGGTGCAATCGGGTTACTCGGGCTTGGTTAGTGGCCTCATTAAAGGCGGGTCAGTTATAAGTCGAGTCACTAGGATCGATAATTGTTCTTGGCTGTTATACCATGCTGATCGGGTTCAATTTAGGGTCATTTGCGGGTCGGCACGGTTGTATTTTCGAACGGGTTTTGCCAAGGGTCGGGTCAGGTTGAACGAATCAAGTCGATATATACGGAGTTTAAATTAGGGGTTGCTCGGTATAGTCAATTTTGAAAAATAGATACTCAAAGGTATAAATTAAAGATTAAGTCTATTTTACACTTACGTATAATTCAAAGGTTAGTTACATAGTCGATTTTATCGTAACATACTCCGTAAGATACAAAATATTACTCTGTACAAAGTACTCTTTATAACTTTGTAAGTGACAAAGAAGCTAGTTTCAAAATATTACAAAATATTGAAGAAACGCATACACCTGACCGAGAAAACAAACATATCATTTTATAAAGCAAAAATTACACATTACAGCCTTATAAAAATCAGTTTTTTTTAATTATAGACTTATAATTTTTTTTTCAACAATTACTACCTAATAAAACGCTTTTCATTTGCGCTTGCTAGCTTAAGTGGACTCCGGTGGATTAGTAAGCTAATTTCCTTTACCAAAGTTGTTAAGTGACGAAAATACTCTCGATGTTAAAATCTTCTTTTTACTCCATTAACCCCTTGATTAACCTCTTTTACTCCCCTCTTCCTCTACTCACTCCGTACCTCCCTCATCACCCATCCACTAAACCCTAATTAAATCGACAAATGAACCCTTGATTAACCACTTTTACTCCTCGCTTCCTCTACTCACTCCGTACCTTCCTTATCAACCATCCACTAAACCCTAATTGAATCGATAAATGAATCCAAAATCCATACCAAATTCTGACGCAATTGAAGGAAACGACAAATCTGCAAGTAAGTAACCCCAAATCCTTTGTTAATTTAGGGTTTTTTTCGTTAATTTAGGGGTTTTTCATTAATTTAGGGTTTTGAATCGATTCTTAACACGAAACCCAGACTTGCATTTAAATTTAGTCTTTCTAATATGAATTAAGTGTAGTTATAGTGTTATTGCAGTTCATTAGCACGTTGAGAGCCAAATGCGGTTGTCGGTTAGATAATTTCAATTTTTAGGGTTTCTGCAATTTGTTGTTGATTTTGTTTAGCCAAATGTCTGCTGGTGACGAAAATAAAGAAGAGGTAGAAACGTTAGAGAGAGGATGAAGAAATTGAAGAGTGAAAAATTTGAATTGAAGAGTGAAGCAATTGAAGAGCAGTCAGATTTTGAAGAGCAGTTGTAAGAGTGATAAAGGTTGGGAAAGAGTATATAGAGTCAAGGGCAAAATGGTCACAAGATTAGGCGTAATCTAATTTAGGACGAAAATTAGCTTACTAATCCACCGGAGTCCACTTAAGCTAGCAAGTGCAAATGAAAAGTGCTTTATTAGGTAGTAATTGTTGGAAAAAAATTATAAGTCTGTAATTAAAAAAAACTGATTTTTATAAGGCTGTAATGTGTAATTTTCGATTTTATAAAACTTATGTGAAAATTTAATAGGAGTATTAGATAATTATATACTCATACGACTAATATGTTGAAAGAATCTTATCTAACAACAATTTAAGTTAGGGCTCGTTTGGTTCATCATGGGAAGATGAAGTTATCGGGAACTTAAATTCACATGAATTTGTATTTCATGGAAATTACAAAAATATTGTTTGATTACCATGTGGGAAATGACTTCACGCGGGAAGTTCAATTCTACCCACCAAGGGATTAGAGCATGTACAATAAAGAGGATTTACCCTCCTCTTAGAGCATCCACATTGTAGAGGATTACTCATCCTCTTAACACCCTCTCTCCTATAAGAGGATGTCCTCTACAATGTGGGAACAACATAGATAGACCTGTCAAAAACTGACCCGACCCGAAAACCCGACCCGAAACCGCCCGAAAAAAAACCCGAAAAAACCCGCCCGAAAATGACCGAAACCCGAAAGTGACCCGACCCGATAAAACCCGAATATATTGGGTCAAAACCCGCCCGAACCCGTTACCCGCCCGAAAATAGATAAATTAAAAAATTGTTGCTATTATACACAAAAGTTTCTCAAAAACACTAAGAAATATTTTTTTATTTTCAAAGTTTTAAGAAATAATATTTATATATATCTTTAAAATCATATTTTTATCACATGTTTATTATAATGAGAAAAAAAAATCAATAAATCGAGTCAAACTTCGTCATATATATTCGTAGTTCCTGTAAAAATAAAATAACAATTTATATTAAAAAATATATCAAATAAAACATGTTTATTCACACTAATATCATATATTAAATGAGATGATTAAAAAAATTAAGAATAAAATTGTATTTATGATAAAAAAAAAGTAAAAAAAATTATTGTTTTCAAAGTGCGTTAATAACCCGTATTTGACCCGAAACCCGACCCGAAACCCGTATAAACCCGACCCGTATAAAACCCGTATTTTTCAAACCCGAAATACATCCGACCCGTATTTTACCCGAACCCGTATTGACCGAACCCGAAACCCGACCGCCCGACCCGTTTGACAGGTCTAAACATAGATGATCATCTTATTTAGAGGATGTTGAGTACATCCTCTAATTTTAGAGGAATAAGAGTATAGGCCCTTGTGCCCATTACTCAATTCTTCTATGCCATGTGTATTTTATATATATATATATATATATATATATATATATATATATATATATTAAATTTTATTTTATTTTTCTAATTCAAAAATTAATATTCCATGTTATATATATCTACAATATGCATGTTATTTTTTCTTCTAAAATTTTGGAAACTATGTGCTCCAATTTAAAATACTTGTTAATTTTTTTTTCCATTCGATAATTTTAACTTAAATCCGTCCACAATATTTTTCTTCTCAACTTTAATAAACTTATAGTACAACTTTGCATATTTGACTTGTTTCATACATATTTGGGTAAACCCACTTTTTTTTTAGTGAATAAATTATGCGAATGCAATTGTTTAATTTTGATAATAAAAATGATCTTTTATAAATTAAAAATCCATATTTTGTTTTGTAGAGAAAATGTAAATAGAGTTTGTAAATTTTGTTTGTAGAGTCAATCTAGAGTTTGCATGTAAATTAATTTTACTACAAACCTAACATTAATTTATCTAGATTGTAGGGTTGTTGAAATATTCATAATAAATACTCCTACACTAATATTTAATTATACACATAATTTATTATCAATTTTTTATTCATTCTACTTTAAAAATTGGAAACTTTAATAATCCTTATATGTTTTTTGTAGAGAAAATGTAATAAGAGTTTGTAAATTTTGTTTGTAGGATCAATATAGAATTTGCATGTAAATTAATTTTACTACAAACCCAACATTAATTTATCTAGATTGTAGGATTGTTGAAATATTCATAATAAATACTCCTACACTAATATTTAATTATACACATAATTTATTATCAATTTTTTATTCATTCTACTTTAATAATCCATATATGTTTTTTTGTAGAGAAAATGTAAATAGAGTTTGTAAATTTTGTTTGTAGGATCAATCTAGAATTTGCATGTAAATTAATTTTACTACAAACCCAACATTAATTTATCTAGGTTGTAGGGTTGTTGAAATATTCATAATAAATACTCCTACACTAATATTTAATTATACACATAATTTATTATCAATTTTTTATTCATTCTACTTTAATAATCCATATATGTTTTTTTGTAGAGAAAATGTAAATAGAGTTTGTAAATTTTGTTTGTAGGGTCAATCTAGGGTTTGCATGTAAATTAATTTTACTACAAACCCAACATTAATTTATCTAGATTGTAGGGTTGTTGAAATATTCATAATAAATACTCCTACACTAATATTTAATTATATACACATAATTTATTATCACTACCCATGCCAATACTTTTTTGTAGTATAAATTGAAGAAATGTTTTACCATTTTATGTACACATTTTAGTTTGAAAATCCTTCTTATTGAAAATAAAGTAAATTTGCTTGATTATGAATTACAATAATCCAAATTATGGAAATAGTAACTCAAATTATCAAAATAATTCAAACTCTCAAATTAATCCAAGTATCCATTTTGATCCAAATCTTGTCAATCACCCACAATTTCAGTTGATGTTACAAACATTTAACAATCAACAAAGACCGTATTCGAATAGTGTTTCGGGTAATTTACCTACATTTCCTCAACCGTTTTTTTCAAATCGTAACTTGGTCCCCCCACAACAAAATTATGTTTTTCCTTTTTCTCAACATATAAGCGAACAAGTTGAGCACTCTCCGGGCGATGGTAGCAGTAATGCAACTCCAAGTGAAGAAATAAGGGGAGCTCGACATCTTGAAGAAATTGAGGAGGTTGCGGTTCAATTATTTCCGGAAGAAAATAATTAATGTCAATGTCAATCAAAGGGCAACGAGGATGCCATGGTCCATACCCGAAGATGTAGCACTTGTATCAAGCTACATCAATGCCGGAGGTGACGTTGAGAATGAGACTAATCAAACATTGAAAAAACTATGGAATACTATTATGGAACAATTTGAAGCGGCGCGAGAAAGTAATCCCGGTGAAATAAGAAACAGGTCTTTGAAATCTCTACAAAATCGATGGGATCATATTAACCAAACGGTGTCTAAATGGTCTGGTATATACATGGAATGTAAAAGAAATAAAAAAAGTGGACTAAGCGAAGATGACGTTGAGAAAGATGCTCATGATAGTTTCCGTAAATTACTTAACGGTAACAAATTTAATTTAATGCATGTGTGGGCGTTGATGAAACATAAGAAAAAATGGCAATCATGGAGCAATCAACTACCCTCGAGGAGTGACGGAAGCTCTAAAAGATCTGAACCGGATACATCAAATGAGGATCGACCCGAGGGCATCAAAAAAACAAAAAAAAAGGGTAAGGAGGCTGCTGCATGCTCTTCTCATATGAGCCTTGACACTTTTCATGCGTCCATTAAAGAAATTGCCGAGAAAAGAGACAACCTAGGAGAACGGATGATTGAGCTAATAAAGGAACGAAAAGAAGAAAGAAAGATACAAAGAGAGGAGGATGCTAAATTCAGATACTTTAGTATGTTGATGGCTAAACCCGTCCTCGACGAAGATGAACAAGAAATGTATAACAAGTTGAAGAAGGAATTCAAGAATAGATTTTTTTAGTGTTATTAGTTTGTATGGCTCACGGGTTTTAGGTACACTAGGTACACGAAAATAAGTATTCTAGCTACGTAATCTGTGTCTTTAATTTACGCATTGTTTTCTAGGTTAAGTTTTAATTGCATTCCCGAATGTTGAATTTCCTGTTTTAAAATTGAATTTACCTAAGTTTTAGAATTTGCAAGTTTTAATTGAATTTACAAGTTTTAATGACACTTATAATCATGAGTACTAATTTGTATGAGATAATTAAATACAAACATTGATTATTTTTATTAATTTGCAACAATGGAATTCACTTATATTTGTAAAAGTAATGACATTCAATTAAATTTTGCTATCAACTTGCACATTGGACAACATGCATGCAACATTGAAATTGTTGGTAGTAGAGTATTAATTTGAATGAGATAATTAAAATAAGAGTATTTATTGTATTCATTAATTTGGAGAAATGAAATTCAGTTGTTTACAAAAAAAATTGACATTCACATTAATTTTGTTAACATTTCTTAAATGCTCTTGAATTTTGTTACTTTGTTGGATATTCATTCATTCAAATTAATACTCTACATTCATTCAATGTTGACATTAATACTCTACATTCAACAACATTCATTCAATGTGCAAGTTGGACATTGACATTAATTGTTTGAATTTTGTTAACAATTGCAACTTTCACGTCCAAATTGCAAATTCCATTTTTTGTGTTGAATACTACTACAACCCCACCAACTACATTAAATATGGACAACAATATGCTACTATATAAATTGAAATGTCTATTTTTGACTATACACACTCCTACTCTATTCTACTTCTCTACTTTGACATTTTTATTATTTTTCTATATTTCTCATTCCATTTCTTTTTGGGTTATTTAATAGGAATAATACCAACTTTGGGTGGTATTCCAACAATAAAATCAACTTCAATTAATTCGGGAATAAAACCAATTATGAGTCATATTACACGGGAATGAAATTGGTTTACCTACTACCGCCTAAACTTGTTAATATACCCACTTAACACAAATTTTACTGACAATATGAACCTTCCTCACTTTTAACCTCATTATCACTTTTACCTCATTTAACTCCCTAATTGTAAACTTCATCTTCTTCCCTTCATCAATTCTCATCAACTCAAAACTTCTTCATCCATTCATCAGTTCATCATTCGTCGAATGTAACTTCCTCACTGTAAACTTTTATTTTATTTTTTCTTTCTCAAATTTCTGTCAAACTTGGTCGAAGGTAATTGTTCTTAATTTTGTCGAATATCAATTTTCAAGGGTATTGTCAAGTTCATTTCTCAATCTTGTGGTTCGGCAATAATGTCAACGGTTAGTGTTTTTTTCATTTCCCCTAAATCGATTTTTCTGGGTTTGATATTAGGGTTTTCAATTTTTTTATTTTTCTGGGTTTAACTTTAGGATTTTGATTTTTCTGTGGTTGCAGAAAACATCTTTCGAGTTCAATCCCAATGAATTCGAAGAATATGAAATTGATGATTTGGAGAAAGGATGGTTTAGGAGAGAGAATTTGATTTAGGGCAATGAAGAAGATTAATAGCATGAAGAAGATGGAAGTTGGGTGTTAATAAATAGCATGGGACCCACAAAACCGATTTCATCCGGTCATTTAAGAGCCAATTTCATTCCCGTGTAATATGACTCATACTTGGATTTATTCCCGAATTAATTGGAGTTGGTTTTATTGTTGGAATACCACCCAAAGTTGGTATTATTCCTGTTAAATAACCCTTTCTTTTTCTCTACTTTATCATTCCCTTTTATTTGTGATTACTTGTTTGAACACAACATGAATGTTAACTATGATTTTAATTCTTCTAATTCAAGTGACGACATTTACGACTATATGTTATTGGATTATCTTGAGGAAAATCGGAGTATGCAAGTGATGGAAGAAGGAATTCTATCTCATATTGCAGCAAATGTTCAAAAAACGAGTGAGAGTTCACATAAGAAATGTAGGGTTTTTATACCAAGGGATCGCGAAGCAGCAAATGATCAATTGATGATAGATTACTTTTTTTTTTTTTTTTTTTTTTTTTTTTTTTTGGTACGAATGATGGATTACTTTAGTAGTCAACCACTTTATAATGAAAATATGTTCCGACGGAGGTTTCGCATGCAACAAAATCTTTTTCTGCGAATTGTCAATGTCTTAAGTGCAAATGACGATTACTTCCAACCGAGGCCGGATGCACTAGGGCGACTAGGTGCTTCAACTCAGCAAAAATGCACCGCGGCAATAAGAATGTTAGCTTATGGTTGCTCGGCTGATCAAGTCGACGAGTATCTTAAATTGGGTGCTACTACAGCACGAGAGTGTCTTTCACATTTTGTTGAAGGAATTATTTCTCAATTTTCGGATGAGTACTTAAGAAGGCCAACACCCGAAGACGTTCAACGTCTTCTGTGTGAAGGAGAACGTCGCGGTTTTCCTAGCTTAATGGGCAGTATTGATTGCATGCATTGGGAGTGGAAAAATTGTCCTCTTGGATGGAAGGGGATGTATCAAGGAAGATCACGAACTGCCACAATAATATTAGAGGCTGTTGCGTCTAGAGACCTATGGATCTGGCACGCATTTTTCGGGACGCCCGGGTCAAATAATGATATAAATGTACTCCAACAATCCCCTGTGTTCGACGATGTTTTAAATGGTAAAGCTCCCAAAGTTAGGTACACGGTGAATGGAAATACCTACCATACCGGATATTATTTAACAGACGGAATCTATCCAAAATGGGCATCATTCATTGATGCCATAACCGCTCCCCAAACCCCTAAACAAAAGTTATTCACAAAACTTCAAGAAAGTGCTAGAAAAGATGTTGAGCGAGCCTTCGGAGTTTTACAAGCTCGATGGGCTATCATAAGACAACCAGCTTTAGCTTGGAATGTCGATATATTATGGAAAATTATGATGGCATGTATTATCATGCACAATATGATCGTAGAAGATGAACGAGATAATTATCTAAACTATACAGATCCACAAGAATTTGTTCAAGAGCAATTTGAGAATGAAGGTGAATCATCTACCAATGTTCCTGACTCATTTGTTGTTACTCCGGGAATGTATGAAGAGAGAAATTTACACACTTTTATGGCTAGAAGGGAAGAGTTACATGACAAAAAAATACACATGTCCTTGAAGAACGATTTGGTCGAGCATATGTGGACCATGTTTCAAGGTTCGAACATAAATTAAAAAATATGTATCACATTTTAATTTTATAAGTTTCATGTATTTTTTTCTCATGTATCTTGTGTTATTAATTATGAAATTTATATCTCTTCAAAAAAAAAATTATGAAATTTATATGTTTTTAATTATGAATTTTATTAAGTAGTTTTTTTATGAATTAAATTTATTATTTTGTTAATTATTATAACAATATGTGATTCATAGTATTAAATTATAAATAAAATAAGATGAAGAGGATCCTCTACAATGTGGTGAAAAAATAAAAGAAATGAAGAGGGGGAGGATGGAGATAGTGGAAAATGAGGTGGATGAAAGAGAGGATGAGGTGTCACAAAAATAGAAGGAGAGAGAAAAAATAAGAGGAGGTGACCCTCCTCTACAATGTACATGCTCTTAGCACTCTCTTTCCTCTAAGAGAAGGTCCTCTCTATTGTAGGATGTTCATGATTCATCCTCTTAGTAAGAGGAATATGGGTACTTCCTCTAATTTTAGAGGAAAATTGACCTTGGCCCTTGTGCAAAAATATACTTAAAATATTTGTATTTTTTATATTTCATAATAATTGGAAATGATTTTATTTTTTATGTTTTCATTTTCATTTTTCTTATCTTTTAGTATATAATCTTGTTTCATTGTTTTACTTATTTTGGCATGTATTATTATGCACAACATGAATGTGGAAGATGAACAAGATGAATATCTAAATTATACAGACCCACGAGAATATGTTCAAGAACTACTTGAAAATGACGTTGACGCATCTATCTCTTTTTCGGAGTCAGTTGTTATTACTCCTGGAATGTACACAACTTATGGTTAGGAGTGAAAAATTACATGACAAACAAATACACATGTCTTTAAAGAACAATTTAGTCGAGCATATGTGGACTATGTTCCAAGGCACGAACATAAATTAAAAATAAGTATCACAGTTTAATGTTATGTTTCATATATTTTCATTTAATGTGTTTTATTATGTTTTTTATTTTACTAGATTTAATTTAATTAGTAATTTTTAAAAAAATAGTTTTAGTAAATTATGAATGAAAAACAAATATAAAGTAAGTCAACATTAGTTATACAATAATTAAAATAATAAGAAAAGTAATGGAAGAGAATCTCTCTATTGTGGGAGAAAAATTGAAGAAGAGAAGAGGAAGAGGATGTAGATAATGGAAAATGTAATAGAAGAAAGAGGGTATGATGTGTCAAAAAAATAGAGAGTGAAAGAATAAATAAGAGGATGAAATTATCCTCTCTATTGTACATGGTCTTAGTGGGTAGATTCCCCTATTAAGGAGGAAGACAATTCCTGGGAAGTGGCAATTCTCATGAAATAGGCAACCAAACAACTTCCTGAAAATGCACTTCCCGAGATTTTGCACTTCCCGATAATTAAGCGAGTAACCAAACGAGCCCTTATTTTAAGAAATGATTTTAAGTTACATTATAGGATTTTCCATCCTACAAAAATGATTCCACTATTCACTTAATTTTAAACTCCGTAGTTTTTTTGACAAGTGGCCGGTTCTCGATTTATTTATAATAACACTAGTTTTATCACCCGTGAAGATTCACGGGTCAGTTTATAGTTGTGTTATATATAAATTGACTAAAAATTATGAATGAGATATATATCATATATGAACTCAAATAAAATATGTATTAGAAAAAGAGTATTCATGGTACTCCCTCCGATTTTTATTTACTGCTCTATTTCATCAATATATCGATGGATTATTTTAATCAAACGCGCACAATGTATGTGCATTATCATACTGATTAACTAAACAAACTGAAAGGAATATGGCTATATACTATCTCAAAGATTAGTTAATAAAAAAAGAAATCGCCCCCCCCCTGTAGGTTCATAAACTCATTTTTGATTTTTTAGACCCACAACTTGATTGACAGAACCCAAAATAACTCGTTAATTTAGGAACGAAACCCTACCCGACTCGTTCGGCCAGTGAGAATTTATTAAAATTAAATAAAATATTTATATCTAAATATTATATTCGGATTTATAATTAAATAAATATATTATATTACAAATATTCATTTTAATACCACTTATTTTATCATTTAATTGTAATACTTCCTCCATTTTCTTTATATCTTCTCATCCTAATATAATACCCCACCCATATATTAAGGGGATGGGAAGATATAAAGAAAATGAAGGAAGTATAATTTTAATAGTTGAATTAATTATTTTTTAAAATATAAACATTACTATTAAAGAGTACAACATTAATATTAAAAATAATTTTATTGGACTTAAAAAATTAGTAATAAAATATAGGCGTTCAAAACTATTTTCAACCCTAATCCGAACCGTGACCGTATAACCCAACTCATATTAATTTGGTCTGACCCGTATTTGGATCTGACTCGTATAACCCGACCCGCTAGACCCATTTTACACGTATACATACTACGCTTTGGCTTTATTTTTGAGGGGTTGAATAACTTTAGTGTTAATTTTCAACCCTTAACCGTAAAGTTAAAGATTAGAGTTTAGACCCTTAAACGGAATTAAAAGCGTAGTCCGGGTACTAATTTTACCCTTAAATATCTTTTAATCGATTTTGCTCTCAATGTTTTTAGACATATATAAACTCTTTAAAGAATCGAATACATACATGATTAATTATTTAAATCACTTCAAATATTTAGATTCAATTTTGATGTTTCAAAGCAACCCCATTTTAGGATCGTGAACTCATTTTTTCGGCCCACAACCCATTTGATCGACCCCAATAAGACTCGTTAATTTAGGGTCAAAACCTGACCCAACTCGTTCCACCCGTTGGGTGAATGAGAATTTATTGAAATTAATAAAGTATTATATTTGGATGTTATATTTAAAAAGTAAATATGTAGTTTAAATTACAAATATTCAATTTAATACTCGTACAACATTTTTTTATCATTTAATAATAAAATAATTTTTAAAATTGAATTAATATTTTTGAAATACAAACATTATTATTAAAGATTATAATAATAATACTTTTAAAATAATTTTTTAAAAAAATTAGTTGCTGGAGTTAAAAAGTTGCTAAAAATATATGCATTCGATACTATTTCTGATCCTAACCCTAACCCGATCCCTTGACCCGTGTAACCCGACTCATATTTGATCCGACTCGTATGACCCGATCAGGTGCACCCGTTTGATAGGTCTTTATATTACAATCCCACTGTTTTATTTTGCGGGATTAAGTAACATTAATTGGCGATGTTAATTTTCAACCCTTAACTGTAAAGTTAAAGAGTTCGGGGTGCTAATATTACTTTTTTATTAAACATTTTTTTATCATTTAATAATAAAATAATTTTTAATTTGAATTAATATTTTTGAAGTGCAAACAATATTATTAAAGATTATAATAATAATACTTTTAAAATAATAAAAAATTATATATTTTTTTTGCTGGATAAAAATAATAAAAATGTTATGTGATAAATTTATATAAAAAATCGCAGAAAGATTGGGGTGTATTAGTGGGAATGTTTTCCCCCATTGAGGTTTTTTTTCCTTTTTAATTTTCACTCGTAGTGTTACTCGTCAAATTTTCATTTTTGGTAGAATAAATTAACAAATACTATATGCCTTATAAACTCTTTTCTAATATTACTTTTTTTATGATATATTTTTTAAAATTATGTTCAAAATATTTTTAGAGTACAAATTTCTCCCAAATCGCTATTTACATGTTTTATGACGAAATGATGATACATATGTATTTCTTACTTGTGATTAGACATGTCAAACGTGTTGGATGGATAATCAGGTTATGGGTCGGGTCATAATACAGGTCGAGTGTTACATACTCTGATCTCAAATAGTTATACAATAACCGATTGATTAATTCTTTTGAAATACATGTTCTGTTTCATGTATTGTGAAAAATGTCGTAGGCCAATGTGATTTTTGTGAAATTTTGTAGATAATATTTATATTATTTATCTTAATTGCAAATGTAAACAATTTTTTATGCAAAAATGAATTTTTTTCATCTAATTCATGTTAAATAAATATGAATTGAAAAGGAATATTATTTTTTTCTTTTTATAATAATGCACCTAGGTTAATTATGGATAGTTAATATGGTTTTGACACGTCATCAATACTTCTCTTACATCTTGCCATGTGGCCCAGGATGCATCAAATTAATATATATATATATATATATATATATAGAGGGGAGTTCTAATAAGGCCTAGATTAAAATTAAGGTCCTAAGTCCAAAATCTGGCCATTGGATGCATCTTGGGTGGACGGTTAAGATTGATTCTAAGAATGAATTAGAAAAGAATATGATAATTAGGTGGGTGTAATTAACAGATAATTGTTTCTCACGAGAAACCATTTCACGAGGATATCAATACCGTGCGGCATTCCAATGTCATCTTCAGTGATGATTAACTCATCCTTAAATATGAGCGGTATTCAATTGATGATGGAATTTCATACTTCATCATCACCATTTCAGTTAAATTGTCTTTGGCTCTTAGGTTCTGTTATTTGTCGGTGCTTCAGAATCGAAAGCAGAGGCTTCCAAACTTTTACCGATTTCGTTGTCAAGCCGGCTGTCGATCCCGATCGTAGTATTAAATTGGAATGGAGAATTTGGAGATTGTTGAAGTGCCCCCTGGTATGTTTATTTTTACTTGTAGTTGCTTTAATCTTTTATGAAGTTTTGTGTGTTTTTTATTTCTGTAATTATTTCTGTAATTATTGTCCCCAGTGACGGAGGAGGTGCGTGCGGTCGAGTACAGTAGGGTAGTTTCGAAGGATTTGACGCCGTTTGTAGGCCAGCAGTTTGCGAACGTTGAGAAGGCGGTTGAGTTTTATGAGTCGTATGGTCTTGCTTGTGGTTTTGATGTGCGTCGGTGGTCGACGAAGAGGTTTCGGGACGGTACGCTAAATTCTCAGCTTATAGTTTGCAATCGGGAGGGATTCCCGTACGTACCGAAGAATACGGAGTCCTGTGAGGAGAAGAAAAGTTACGTAGGTGATGTGGTAGCGATGTCCGCGAAGTTGAAGTCGAAGAAATCTGCATTGGAGGATGAGAGTTCTCCTGTTACTACGATACGTGGGTCAAAGGTGACACGGGTGGGCTGTAATGCACGTATCAAGTTACTTGCGAAGGGCGGTGCGGTAGTTATTTCGGAATTCAGGGAAGGGCATAACCATGAACTCTATTCTGAGGTGGAAAGAGAGTTCCAGAAGCTGTCCCGTAACTTGTCCGCCTACCACAAGCAGTTGATAGTTTACAACTCTCGAGTAAGTTCTTTGATTCCTGTTGATGTCGTGAAGTAAGTGTAGTTATTGAAGTTTCAAATGTTAGTTACTGAAGTTGTAAGTAGACTGTACTGGAGTTGTAGTTAAATGAAAGTGTGTAATAGAGTACTATGTCATTAATTAAAGTTTCATAGAGTACTATGTCAGTAATTAAAGTTTCATAGATTCAGTGGTGGAGTTTCAAGTATAAAATGTTGTAGTTCTGTAGAGTCAGTGGTGGACGTACCTAAAATTTTTTGTTTGTTGACGTACCGTCATTTATGAAATTATTCTTTTTTGCAGTTGAAAATTGGGCCGACACGTACATACGCTATGGTTAAGGAGCATGTGAATGGATTTGAGAATATTGGTGCTAGCTTAAATGACTTCAAGAATTTTGGTAGGGATCTTAAGTGTTATCTTCATGAACGGGATGGACAGCTTTTCATAAATAATTTTAAAGAAATGGTGGCTAACCGGGAAGGGTTTTATTTTGACTACGAACTGGCAGCTGATGGTAGCTTATGTAGGGTTATTTGGGTCGACGGTGTTGGTAGGAGGAACTACGAAATGTTTGGGGATGCTGTGTCCTTTGATCCTACATATGGGACGAACATGTACTCGATGATTTTCACTCCGTTCACTGGGGTTGACAATCACAAAAGGTCGGTGACATTTGGTGGTGCCCTCATTGCTCGCGAGAACACGGAGTCCTTCAATTGGGTGTTCACTCGTTTTATGGACGCAATGGGGGGGAAGGAACCGGAATACATAATAACGGACCAAGATCCTGGTATTATTAGCTCTGTGGCGTTTGTCTTTAAGAAAGCGAGGCATCGGTTCTGTATGTGGCACATAATGAATAAGGTTCCTGTGAAGTATGGTTCGACTAGGAGCGATTACATGGAGTTCATACATAAGCTAAATGGTATTGTGTGGGACGACGCCATTGAACCCGCAGAGTTTGACTGCAGGTGGAAAGAAATTATGGAGGAACATGGAGTGGCTGAAGTTGATTGGTTTAACACCGCATTTGCCGATAGGAAGCAGTGGGTCATGGCTCATTGCCGAGATATACGAATGAGCAGCGTTATGAGAACAACGCAAAGGTCGGAGAGTGCAAATAGTTTCTTCAAGAGGTTTGAAGGCAAGTCTGGTACTTTGGTGGAGTTTTGGATGCGCTACGAAAGCGCGATGGAGCAGCAAAGGCATACTCAGAAGAAGCTTGACAATGAGAACAAGCACTCGAGGCCTAAGTTGCAGACTCATTTAGCTATTGAAGCTGATGGTGCGAAGCTGTATACTCACGAAGTATTTAGTGAATTCCAGACCGAGGTGAAGCATTCTATTGACACGTGCACGGTACGTGGCTTTGAGGTGAGTGGAGGGGTTGAGGTTACTACGGTGAAGGATCAATCTAGGAATCGCGTTTACGTTGTTCGTTATAACCCAGGTATGCTACTTATTTGTTTACAGTTGTTTTTTTGGACTGTTGCAGTTCCAGTTTTGGTTTCCAAAGTTACTTTGGTAAGTGATTGAAGTTATTTTTCCTGTGTCAGAGTTGATGGAGGCGACGTGTACCTGTACATTGTATGAAAGAAGAGGGATTCTATGCAGACATGTTATTTGGATTTTGACGTCACATGGGCAGAAGACGATACCAGCAGCTTACGTGTGTCGTAGGTGGTCGGTTGACGCATCGGGAGGAAATTTTGTCGGCGGGGTAGATGAAAAACAGTTAGAGATGACGAAGCTGTGGTCTGAGTTTCACGAAGCAGTTGGCGTGGTTCGTGCTTTGGGTAAGGAAGATGTTCAGAAACTGAGGGAAGTGGTTAGGTCTTTTATCGATAGCGTTGGTAAGCCTGCCGAGCCACTGACAAAGGAACAGGAGTTCGAGAAATTGCTTGGTTGTACGTCTACTACTGAAATAACTATTCTGCCTCCACGAAAGTCGAAGACTAAAGGTAGTGGGAAGAGGATGTTGTCGACAAAGACGAAGGCAGCTGCCCTTGCGAGAAAACCTAAGCGGCTGTGCAAGAACTGCAAACGAATGGCTCACCATGATAAGAGAAATTGTCCTAACCCATTTGCGGAGCATCCACCGTCCGAGGACGAAGTTTCTGACTTTGTCGACGACAACGTCGTAGAGTGAGGAGCGACGGGTTTGTGAGTTCAGTGATCAGGAATATTAATGTCAGTTAAATTCCTTTACAAATTTAGTAATTTCAGCTACTTTTGTGAGAAGTTTAACAGTAGAAGAAGTCTTAAATATGTTTGAGCATGGAACTTTAGTTCAATGTATTTGAAACTTCAGTGGCCTGTCGAAGAACTTTAAAACTACTAAATCCCAATTTTAATCTTATTTGAACGAGTTCAGCTCTTTTTGTGAGTAGTTTAACATTAGAAGAAATCTTAGATATGTTTGAGCATGCAACTTTAATTCAACGGATTTAAAACTTCAGTGGCCTGTCGAAGAACTTTAACACTACGAAATCGCAATTTTAATCTTATTAGAACGAGTTCAGCTCTTTTTTGTGAGAAGTTTAACATTAGAAGAAATCTAAGATGTTTTTGAGCATGCAACTTTAATTCAGTGGATTTAAAACTTCAGTGGCCTGTCGAAGAACTTTAACACTACAAAATCGCAATTTCAATGTTATTTGAATGAGTTCAGCTCTTTTTGTAGGAAGTTTAACATTAATAGAAATCGTAGATATGTTTGAACATGCAACTTTAGTTCAATGTATTTGAAACTTCAGTGGCCTGTCGAAGAACTTTAAAACTACTAAATCCCAATTTTAATCTTATTTGAACGAGTTCAGCTCTTTTTGTGAGTAGTTTAACATAAGAAGAAATCTTAGATATGTTTGAACATGCAACTTTAATTCAACGGATTTAAAACTTCAGTGGCCTGTCGAAGAACTTTAACATTAGAAGAAATCTCAGATATATTTTTGACATTAGAAGTTTAACATTAGAAGAAATCTCAGATATATTTTTGAGCATACAACTTTAATTCAGTGCATTTAAAACTTCAGTGGCCTGTCGCATAACTTTAACATTAATAGGTAACTTTAACATTTAAATCTGAAGTGTCGCATTGTTAGAGTTAAAGTTGTAATGTTTTTGATGTGAAGTTTCAGGCATGGAGTATTTTGGTTTTAGCGGCAGATGATGTGCAGCAGTTTTAGCGGCAGATGATGTGCAACAATAATAGGTAAATATTGAACAAGGAAAATAGGCATATAGCGTTTGTCAGTTTTGGGGGAAAACTGTTGCTAAGTAGCCCGTTGTTTTGATTACAAACGACAAAGAGGAAATTCGAGTTTCGGGCAAAATACATAGTGGCGGGTCAAAGTTTTGGTTGCCGAAAACAGAAAGTTAAGAATCCATGAATGTGGAATTACTTCCTACGACTAGTGTACACCTTTGGAGCCTTACGCTTCTCCTTCAAAATATCCCAAATGTTTTCTTTTTCCGCGTTGAACTTGTCGAGCTGTTTGCGGATTGTTTTCCGTTCTTTGTTGTAGTCTGAGAGAATGAGTGTGGCAGTGAGCTGGACTATGAGGAATCGCCTGCAGACCTTACGTTGTAGGTCTTCGTGGGGTGGCATCTCCTCCTCACCCTCATGCAGGAGCATGTGCATCATTGTAAACAAATCGGACTCTTTTTGATTGATGACATTACTCTGCCACTCCGTTTTAATCTGTCTTATTTCGAATGAGGGGAGCTGGGTGGCCTTGGTAACCCCCTTCACTTCTAAGTAGTCACTCATTCCAGCTGCCTGCGGTAAATAGGAGTAAGCTGCGTCAGCTCATAGCAGATTGTAATATTTTCTAGTACGATATAGTAGGTTGATCATAGTTAATACTTACAACAATGTATGCAGCCTTGTAGACGTCGGAGTTCGGGAAGTCAGGGTGTAGGTAGTGGTCCAGAACGTCGACCGTTTCTTTCTTGAAGTTGAGACAAATGCAAACAAAGTATTGGTTGATGTTGACTGGAAGAAAAATAAGGTCGGACTGCAAATTGACTGCTGGACGACAATCTCTGATGAACACGTCCCAAAATTTGAAAAGCTTTTCCTGCAGGGAATCTAAAGGGGTTGCTTGGTCGAAAGTCTCTATAAGATTTGTAATCACGTCCTGCGGAATTTAGAAAATATAAATGAGACGGAAAATATAATGACCATGTAAAGTTGTACCACAGTTGAGTTAAAGTTTCGGAAAAAGTTCTTAAGTAAGCGTAATGCAGACACTTATTTACTTCTTACATTAGCGTTACGAATGGAGTGAGTTAAAAAATTTCGGAAGTTAAGATTTGAAGTTCCTAAATAATTGAATTAAAGTTTCAAGCGTAGTGCAGACTAATTTCAAAGAAAAAGTAATGTAGAAATAGTAAGAGTGGGGGTTAGTGCATACCGAGTGGCGTAACCCCATGAACGTCATTGTTGGAAGAGTTCCGTCTCCTGGGTTTGCAGCGGAAATACGACTGAGGAGCATCGACCAGCACTCTAGGACGGAAGACGACATGTCCGTGTCAGGGAGCATGGTCAGTATGTCCGATCGAGATATCTTTGCGTCCTTACCGTAATTTGCTAGCAGCTCACTGAATTCGGTAAAATGGATCGTATTAACTCGTTATAAGTGAGTAGGTAGGTCAGACCAAATAAGAAACCAGACAGTTGAAAAGGAAGCTTACTCGTTGGGATAAACATAATCATCGAGCAGGCTATAGTCCGCTACATGCTTCCGTAAATTCGGGAGATTGCTTAACAGTAGTTGGTTGGTGCGGAATGTTTTTGACACGGTCAGCGCTTTAGTGTCAATGTCACCGAAATCCAAAGTGCACCCGAGACCATCCCCCCCACCACGGATGCGACTCCTCAGTGATGACATTGCTTCCCGCGGAGTTGAATCTGAAATGGTACGTTGCACTGGAGTATTTACTGGCTGATGTTCTGTGGAGCACTGCCGCTTAGATGACGACCCTCGTACGTTGTGTTGAGCTCGTTTCTTAGGTTGCACTGCTGAGTCTGCCAATGATGCCTCAGGTCGATGTTCCTCACCGCCCACATCCACCTGGTCCACTGGAACTTCAGGCTGCTCCCTTACCGGCACATCTATGTGGTCTTGATCACGAGGTGTGATGTCGGTTGTAGTCTTCCCAGCCGATGCAGCGTACACTGGTGCATTGGCAGCGGAATCACGGAAACGGAAGGCTGACTCGCACACCTGATCAACATATCGATGGAGTTCGTCGCTAGTCCAAAACGCCTGGGATGATTGGCAGTGATCTGTTTCGGTCCCGAGAGAAGACGGCATGGTCCGATGCTTAATTTCACCCGCTGCTTCGCCAAACCAAGCAGGAAAAGCAACCTTATTCCTTTGCATTTTGAGAAGCAGCAGATGAACGTCCTGCAACGTATTTGGTCACCGTATTGGATGAGTAAATAATTTTTAACTTATATTGTTCACCAATTAATAGAATAGGTCATTAGAGTAAATAATAACATTTTTAACAGATTTTGTCTAAACACTCCAATCTATTTGTACTGAAGTCTAAATAATAATGGCAGATTGAAAATTATGTAAATATTAGATAAGTTTGAGCATGCAACTTTAGTTCAATTGATTTGAAACTTCAATTGTCTGTCGCAGAACTTTGACACTAATTTCAATGTTATCAGAACAAATTCAAGTGTAGCAGCAGTAGTATAAATCTCAGATATGTTTGAGTATGAAACTTTAGTTCAATGGATTTGAAACTTCAATTGTCTGTCACAGAACTTTGACACTAATTTCAATGTTATTAGAACAAATTCAAGTGTAATAACAGTAGTAGAAATATCATATATGTTTGAGCATGCAACTTTAGTTCAATTGATTTGAAACTTCAATGGCCTGTCGCACAACTTTGACACTAATAAATCGCAATTTTACTGTTATTAGAACAATTTTAAGTGTAACAGCAGTAGAAATCTTATATATGTTTCAGCAGGCAACTTTGGTTCAATGGATTTAAAACTTCAGTGGCCTGTCGCAGAATTTTAACATTACTAAATGTCAAATTCAATGTTATTAGAACAGTAGTAGAAATCTCAGATATGTTTGAGCATGCAACTTTAGTTCAATGGATTTAAAACTTTAATGGTCTGTCGCAGAACTTTGACACTAATAATTCGCAATTTTAATGTTATTAGAGCGAGTAAGTAATGACAGATTGAAGATTGTATAAATTTACTTACGTCGTCAGCCCGAGCGGACAGTTCGCTGTCATCCTCAAGCCCAGGTGGAAGCTCTATCTGGATGAATTTCCTCCCGCTGTTTCGGTGATTGGAACACGTAGGTGTACGTCCCTGGTCATCGGTACCGGTGATTTGCAGCACCGTATTGACTTCAACTCCGTCGGAAGAAGACCGTGGGTAGGTCGTTTTCGACCACACCTGCCTACCCAACGAACCTGCCATCATCTCACCGTGTAGTCTCTCTGCCAGATTCTCGTTGTTCCAGTGCTTAATTAAGGGTAGATCATGTGGGCAAGATTCTCCACGAAAACCGAACCTCTGGAGGTATGTGATCATGAGGAACGGAACACAACCTCGCAAATGCTTCGGACTTTTCTTCGTCTCAGCGGCTGCATCGACCAGGTTTTTTAGAATGTACGAACACCAGTCGTACTTATTAATACCTGAGACGTCGTCCACGGCTTTTACCAGCTTCATGTCTATTCCGTTGTTTGACGTAGGGCACAGGAACGATGACATTGCAAAGAGGACGAACATCTTACAAAATAATTCACCACCATTTTTATCGGCCATAAGGTCTTTGAAAAGACCACCCAGTTTTACTTGGTTGCTGTTGTTAGCGACACCGTAACGAGCCCTCCAAAAATCCTTCAACGCCTTGAACTCCTCGTCGGAGGAGTGTTTCTTACGTCCGGTGGGTGCCAACTCCAGTTGATTCGGCCCGCGTGGCAGTAGAAAGCAATCGTGGACGTCATGTTTCGTCACACAGAACTCCTTGACCTCCGACGCACGAAATACATGGGAACCGTCATCAAATGCTTTCAAAAACAGTAGTACGTACTGCAAAGGGTACTTACTGATCTTGAAATCCAGCAGTCCACCAAACCCGATTGAGCGTACGGACTGTTTCTGCTTGCCATTTAGATTGGAAATTAACTTGGCAAGCCTCTGTCCCCTACATCTGACAGGAACACTTGCATCCTCCTCCTCCTCCTCGTCTAATGGCTCATTGCTCGCAGCTTCAACGATTTGACGTTCTCCGGAAGACATATCAACCAAAAAATCTGCAATGATAAACAAGACAAAAAACTGACAAACAATGTGACGAAATCTGCAATGTGACGAAAAACCCCTGATTTCTTTAATATTAAACGAAATCTGCAAACGATAAATATTCAATATAATTTTTTAATATGAAATCTGCAACGATAAACAAAACCCACAACAATACACACAAATTTTAAACGAACTTCGATTCTATACCTAAAAACTCCTAATTTTTATGATTGTAAAGGAATTTCGACTCTAAACCTTCAAGCCTATAATTTCTTTGATTTTAAACGAACTTCAATTGTATAGCTGAAAACCCATAATTTTTTTTATTGTAAACTAATGATACTTAATGGTAGTCAAAAATTTGAAAACCCTAACCCATAATCTCAGTAGGGTTACTCAAAATTAGGGTTTACTGGAATAAGGGCATGCATAAGGGCTACTCGATAAAGAAATTAGGGCTACTCGATAAAGAAGTGTAATGAAGAACTGAAATGAAGAAATTAACAGTAATATTTACCTGAGATTATGGGTTAGGGTTTTCGTCGGAGATTGAGGAACTGAAATGAAGAAATGAAGAACTGAAATGAAGAGCGAGCAGTGAGGAGCGAGAAGTGAAGAACTGAAATGCAGATGAAGAACTGAAATGAAGATTGAGGTAATGAATTATGGTGGGAGATTGAGGGGCGAGCAGTGAGGAGCGAGAAGTGATGGGTTTGAGAAAACAGAGGTAATGAATTATGGTGGGAAAACAGAGGGTGGGGGAAAAAAGAGATATGCATGGAAAACGTAAACATTATTTTTATTTTTATTTTAATAATTATATATATCAGTCAATCTTAGCCATTCATCTCAATTTAATCTGACGGCTAAGATTGGACCTTAGGACCTTACATATACAATGGGAGCTTATATGATCTCTCCTCTATATATATATATATATTATATATATATATATATAGAGGAGAGATCATATAAGCTCCCATTGTATATGTAAGGTCCTAAGGTCCAATCTTAGCCGTCAGATTAAATTGAGATGAATGGCTAAGATTGACTGATATATATAATTATTAAAATAAAAATAAAAATAATGTTTACGTTTTCCATGCATATCTCTTTTTTCCCCCACCCTCTGTTTTCCCACCATAATTCATTACCTCTGTTTTCTCAAACCCATCACTTCTCGCTCCTCACTGCTCGCCCCTCAATCTCCCACCATAATTCATTACCTCAATCTTCATTTCAGTTCTTCATCTGCATTTCAGTTCTTCACTTCTCGCTCCTCACTGCTCGCTCTTCATTTCAGTTCTTCATTTCTTCATTTCAGTTCCTCAATCTCCGACGAAAACCCTAACCCATAATCTCAGGTAAATATTACTGTTAATTTCTTCATTTCAGTTCTTCATTACACTTCTTTATCGAGTAGCCCTAATTTCTTTATCGAGTAGCCCTTATGCATGCCCTTATTCCAGTAAACCCTAATTTTGAGTAACCCTACTGAGATTATGGGTTAGGGTTTTCAAATTTTTGACTACCATTAAGTATCATTAGTTTACAATAAAAAAAATTATGGGTTTTCAGCTATACAATTGAAGTTCGTTTAAAATCAAAGAAATTATAGGCTTGAAGGTTTAGAGTCGAAATTCCTTTACAATCATAAAAATTAGGAGTTTTTAGGTATAGAATCGAAGTTCGTTTAAAATTTGTGTGTATTGTTGTGGGTTTTGTTTATCGTTGCAGATTTCATATTAAAAAATTATATTGAATATTTATCGTTTGCAGATTTCGTTTAATATTAAAGAAATCAGGGGTTTTTCGTCACATTGCAGATTTCGTCACATTGTTTGTCAGTTTTTTGTCTTGTTTATCATTGCAGATTTTTTGGTTGATATGTCTTCCGGAGAACGTCAAATCGTTGAAGCTGCGAGCAATGAGCCATTAGACGAGGAGGAGGAGGAGGATGCAAGTGTTCCTGTCAGATGTAGGGGACAGAGGCTTGCCAAGTTAATTTCCAATCTAAATGGCAAGCAGAAACAGTCCGTACGCTCAATCGGGTTTGGTGGACTGCTGGATTTCAAGATCAGTAAGTACCCTTTGCAGTACGTACTACTGTTTTTGAAAGCATTTGATGACGGTTCCCATGTATTTCGTGCGTCGGAGGTCAAGGAGTTCTGTGTGACGAAACATGACGTCCACGATTGCTTTCTACTGCCACGCGGGCCGAATCAACTGGAGTTGGCACCCACCGGACGTAAGAAACACTCCTCCGACGAGGAGTTCAAGGCGTTGAAGGATTTTTGGAGGGCTCGTTACGGTGTCGCTAACAACAGCAACCAAGTAAAACTGGGTGGTCTTTTCAAAGACCTTATGGCCGATAAAAATGGTGGTGAATTATTTTGTAAGATGTTCGTCCTCTTTGCAATGTCATCGTTCCTGTGCCCTACGTCAAACAACGGAATAGACATGAAGCTGGTAAAAGCCGTGGACGACGTCTCAGGTATTAATAAGTACGACTGGTGTTCGTACATTCTAAAAAACCTGGTCGATGCAGCCGCTGAGACGAAGAAAAGTCCGAAGCATTTGCGAGGTTGTGTTCCGTTCCTCATGATCACATACCTCCAGAGGTTCGGTTTTCGTGGAGAATCTTGCCCACATGATCTACCCTTAATTAAGCACTGGAACAACGAGAATCTGGCAGAGAGACTACACGGTGAGATGATGGCAGGTTCGTTGGGTAGGCAGGTGTGGTCGAAAACGACCTACCCACGGTCTTCTTCCGACGGAGTTGAAGTCAATACGGTGCTGCAAATCACCGGTACCGATGACCAGGGACGTACACCTACGTGTTCCAATCACCGAAACAGCGGGAGGAAATTCATCCAGATAGAGCTTCCACCTGGGCTTGAGGATGACAGCGAACTGTCCGCTCGGGCTGACGACGTAAGTAAATTTATACAATCTTCAATCTGTCATTACTTACTCGCTCTAATAACATTAAAATTGCGAATTATTAGTGTCAAAGTTCTGCGACAGACCATTAAAGTTTTAAATCCATTGAACTAAAGTTGCATGCTCAAACATATCTGAGATTTCTACTACTGTTCTAATAACATTGAATTTGACATTTAGTAATGTTAAAATTCTGCGACAGGCCACTGAAGTTTTAAATCCATTGAACCAAAGTTGCCTGCTGAAACATATATAAGATTTCTACTGCTGTTACACTTAAAATTGTTCTAATAACAGTAAAATTGCGATTTATTAGTGTCAAAGTTGTGCGACAGGCCATTGAAGTTTCAAATCAATTGAACTAAAGTTGCATGCTCAAACATATCTGATATTTCTACTACTGTTATTACACTTGAATTTGTTCTAATAACATTGAAATTAGTGTCAAAGTTCTGTGACAGACAATTGAAGTTTCAAATCCATTGAACTAAAGTTTCATACTCAAACATATCTGAGATTTATACTACTGCTGCTACACTTGAATTTGTTCTGATAACATTGAAATTAGTGTCAAAGTTCTGCGACAGACAATTGAAGTTTCAAATCAATTGAACTAAAGTTGCATGCTCAAACTTATCTAATATTTACATAATTTTCAATCTGCCATTATTATTTAGACTTCAGTACAAATAGATTGGAGTGTTTAGACAAAATCTGTTAAAAATGTTATTATTTACTCTAATGACCTATTCTATTAATTGGTGAACAATATAAGTTAAAAATTATTTACTCATCCAATACGGTGACCAAATACGTTGCAGGACGTTCATCTGCTGCTTCTCAAAATGCAAAGGAATAAGGTTGCTTTTCCTGCTTGGTTTGGCGAAGCAGCGGGTGAAATTAAGCATCGGACCATGCCGTCTTCTCTCGGGACCGAAACAGATCACTGCCAATCATCCCAGGCGTTTTGGACTAGCGACGAACTCCATCGATATGTTGATCAGGTGTGCGAGTCAGCCTTCCGTTTCCGTGATTCCGCTGCCAATGCACCAGTGTACGCTGCATCGGCTGGGAAGACTACAACCGACATCACACCCCGTGATCAAGACCACATAGATGTGCCGGTAAGGGAGCAGCCTGAAGTTCCAGTGGACCAGGTGGATGTGGGCGGTGAGGAACATCGACCTGAGGCATCATTGGCAGACTCAGCAGTGCAACCTAAGAAACGAGCTCAACACAACGTACGAGGGTCGTCATCTAAGCGGCAGTGCTCCACAGAACATCAGCCAGTAAATACTCCAGTGCAACGTACCATTTCAGATTCAACTCCGCGGGAAGCAATGTCATCACTGAGGAGTCGCATCCGTGGTGGGGGGGATGGTCTCGGGTGCACTTTGGATTTCGGTGACATTGACACTAAAGCGCTGACCGTGTCAAAAACATTCCGCACCAACCAACTACTGTTAAGCAATCTCCCGAATTTACGGAAGCATGTAGCGGACTATAGCCTGCTCGATGATTATGTTTATCCCAACGAGTAAGCTTCCTTTTCAACTGTCTGGTTTCTTATTTGGTCTGACCTACCTACTCACTTATAACGAGTTAATACGATCCATTTTACCGAATTCAGTGAGCTGCTAGCAAATTACGGTAAGGACGCAAAGATATCTCGATCGGACATACTGACCATGCTCCCTGACACGGACATGTCGTCTTCCGTCCTAGAGTGCTGGTCGATGCTCCTCAGTCGTATTTCCGCTGCAAACCCAGGAGACGGAACTCTTCCAACAATGACGTTCATGGGGTTACGCCACTCGGTATGCACTAACCCCCACTCTTACTATTTCTACATTACTTTTTCTTTGAAATTAGTCTGCACTACGCTTGAAACTTTAATTCAATTATTTAGGAACTTCAAATCTTAACTTCCGAAATTTTTTAACTCACTCCATTCGTAACGCTAATGTAAGAAGTAAATAAGTGTCTGCATTACGCTTACTTAAGAACTTTTTCCGAAACTTTAACTCAACTGTGGTACAACTTTACATGGTCATTATATTTTCCGTCTCATTTATATTTTCTAAATTCCGCAGGACGTGATTACAAATCTTATAGAGACTTTCGACCAAGCAACCCCTTTAGATTCCCTGCAGGAAAAGCTTTTCAAATTTTGGGACGTGTTCATCAGAGATTGTCGTCCAGCAGTCAATTTGCAGTCCGACCTTATTTTTCTTCCAGTCAACATCAACCAATACTTTGTTTGCATTTGTCTCAACTTCAAGAAAGAAACGGTCGACGTTCTGGACCACTACCTACACCCTGACTTCCCGAACTCCGACGTCTACAAGGCTGCATACATTGTTGTAAGTATTAACTATGATCAACCTACTATATCGTACTAGAAAATATTACAATCTGCTATGAGCTGACGCAGCTTACTCCTATTTACCGCAGGCAGCTGGAATGAGTGACTACTTAGAAGTGAAGGGGGTTACCAAGGCCACCCAGCTCCCCTCATTCGAAATAAGACAGATTAAAACGGAGTGGCAGAGTAATGTCATCAATCAAAAAGAGTCCGGTTTGTTTACAATGATGCACATGCTCCTGCATGAGGGTGAGGAGGAGATGCCACCCCACGAAGACCTACAACGTAAGGTCTGCAGGCGATTCCTCATAGTCCAGCTCACTGCCACACTCATTCTCTCAGACTACAACAAAGAACGGAAAACAATCCGCAAACAGCTCGACAAGTTCAACGCGGAAAAAGAAAACATTTGGGATATTTTGAAGGAGAAGCGTAAGGCTCCAAAGGTGTACACTAGTCGTAGGAAGTAATTCCACATTCATGGATTCTTAACTTTCTGTTTTCGGCAACCAAAACTTTGACCCGCCACTATGTATTTTGCCCGAAACTCGAATTTCCTCTTTGTCGTTTGTAATCAAAACAACGGGCTACTTAGCAACAGTTTTCCCCCAAAACTGACAAACGCTATATGCCTATTTTCCTTGTTCAATATTTACCTATTATTGTTGCACATCATCTGCCGCTAAAACTGCTGCACATCATCTGCCGCTAAAACCAAAATACTCCACGCCTGAAACTTCACATCAAAAACATTACAACTTTAACTCTAACAATGCGACACTTCAGATTTAAATGTTAAAGTTACCTATTAATGTTAAAGTTATGCGACAGGCCACTGAAGTTTTAAATGCACTGAATTAAAGTTGTATGCTCAAAAATATATCTGAGATTTCTTCTAATGTTAAACTTCTAATGTCAAAAATATATCTGAGATTTCTTCTAATGTTAAAGTTCTTCGACAGGCCACTGAAGTTTTAAATCCGTTGAATTAAAGTTGCATGTTCAAACATATCTAAGATTTCTTCTTATGTTAAACTACTCACAAAAAGAGCTGAACTCGTTCAAATAAGATTAAAATTGGGATTTAGTAGTTTTAAAGTTCTTCGACAGGCCACTGAAGTTTCAAATACATTGAACTAAAGTTGCATGTTCAAACATATCTACGATTTCTATTAATGTTAAACTTCCTACAAAAAGAGCTGAACTCATTCAAATAACATTGAAATTGCGATTTTGTAGTGTTAAAGTTCTTCGACAGGCCACTGAAGTTTTAAATCCACTGAATTAAAGTTGCATGCTCAAAAACATCTTAGATTTCTTCTAATGTTAAACTTCTCACAAAAAAGAGCTGAACTCGTTCTAATAAGATTAAAATTGCGATTTCGTAGTGTTAAAGTTCTTCGACAGGCCACTGAAGTTTTAAATCCGTTGAATTAAAGTTGCATGCTCAAACATATCTAAGATTTCTTCTAATGTTAAACTACTCACAAAAAGAGCTGAACTCGTTCAAATAAGATTAAAATTGGGATTTAGTAGTTTTAAAGTTCTTCGACAGGCCACTGAAGTTTCAAATACATTGAACTAAAGTTCCATGCTCAAACATATTTAAGACTTCTTCTACTGTTAAACTTCTCACAAAAGTAGCTGAAATTACTAAATTTGTAAAGGAATTTAACTGACATTAATATTCCTGATCACTGAACTCACAAACCCGTCGCTCCTCACTCTACGACGTTGTCGTCGACAAAGTCAGAAACTTCGTCCTCGGACGGTGGATGCTCCGCAAATGGGTTAGGACAATTTCTCTTATCATGGTGAGCCATTCGTTTGCAGTTCTTGCACAGCCGCTTAGGTTTTCTCGCAAGGGCAGCTGCCTTCGTCTTTGTCGACAACATCCTCTTCCCACTACCTTTAGTCTTCGACTTTCGTGGAGGCAGAATAGTTATTTCAGTAGTAGACGTACAACCAAGCAATTTCTCGAACTCCTGTTCCTTTGTCAGTGGCTCGGCAGGCTTACCAACGCTATCGATAAAAGACCTAACCACTTCCCTCAGTTTCTGAACATCTTCCTTACCCAAAGCACGAACCACGCCAACTGCTTCGTGAAACTCAGACCACAGCTTCGTCATCTCTAACTGTTTTTCATCTACCCCGCCGACAAAATTTCCTCCCGATGCGTCAACCGACCACCTACGACACACGTAAGCTGCTGGTATCGTCTTCTGCCCATGTGACGTCAAAATCCAAATAACATGTCTGCATAGAATCCCTCTTCTTTCATACAATGTACAGGTACACGTCGCCTCCATCAACTCTGACACAGGAAAAATAACTTCAATCACTTACCAAAGTAACTTTGGAAACCAAAACTGGAACTGCAACAGTCCAAAAAAACAACTGTAAACAAATAAGTAGCATACCTGGGTTATAACGAACAACGTAAACGCGATTCCTAGATTGATCCTTCACCGTAGTAACCTCAACCCCTCCACTCACCTCAAAGCCACGTACCGTGCACGTGTCAATAGAATGCTTCACCTCGGTCTGGAATTCACTAAATACTTCGTGAGTATACAGCTTCGCACCATCAGCTTCAATAGCTAAATGAGTCTGCAACTTAGGCCTCGAGTGCTTGTTCTCATTGTCAAGCTTCTTCTGAGTATGCCTTTGCTGCTCCATCGCGCTTTCGTAGCGCATCCAAAACTCCACCAAAGTACCAGACTTGCCTTCAAACCTCTTGAAGAAACTATTTGCACTCTCCGACCTTTGCGTTGTTCTCATAACGCTGCTCATTCGTATATCTCGGCAATGAGCCATGACCCACTGCTTCCTATCGGCAAATGCGGTGTTAAACCAATCAACTTCAGCCACTCCATGTTCCTCCATAATTTCTTTCCACCTGCAGTCAAACTCTGCGGGTTCAATGGCGTCGTCCCACACAATACCATTTAGCTTATGTATGAACTCCATGTAATCGCTCCTAGTCGAACCATACTTCACAGGAACCTTATTCATTATGTGCCACATACAGAACCGATGCCTCGCTTTCTTAAAGACAAACGCCACAGAGCTAATAATACCAGGATCTTGGTCCGTTATTATGTATTCCGGTTCCTTCCCCCCCATTGCGTCCATAAAACGAGTGAACACCCAATTGAAGGACTCCGTGTTCTCGCGAGCAATGAGGGCACCACCAAATGTCACCGACCTTTTGTGATTGTCAACCCCAGTGAACGGAGTGAAAATCATCGAGTACATGTTCGTCCCATATGTAGGATCAAAGGACACAGCATCCCCAAACATTTCGTAGTTCCTCCTACCAACACCGTCGACCCAAATAACCCTACATAAGCTACCATCAGCTGCCAGTTCGTAGTCAAAATAAAACCCTTCCCGGTTAGCCACCATTTCTTTAAAATTATTTATGAAAAGCTGTCCATCCCGTTCATGAAGATAACACTTAAGATCCCTACCAAAATTCTTGAAGTCATTTAAGCTAGCACCAATATTCTCAAATCCATTCACATGCTCCTTAACCATAGCGTATGTACGTGTCGGCCCAATTTTCAACTGCAAAAAAGAATAATTTCATAAATGACGGTACGTCAACAAACAAAAAATTTTAGGTACGTCCACCACTGACTCTACAGAACTACAACATTTTATACTTGAAACTCCACCACTGAATCTATGAAACTTTAATTACTGACATAGTACTCTATGAAACTTTAATTAATGACATAGTACTCTATTACACACTTTCATTTAACTACAACTCCAGTACAGTCTACTTACAACTTCAGTAACTAACATTTGAAACTTCAATAACTACACTTACTTCACGACATCAACAGGAATCAAAGAACTTACTCGAGAGTTGTAAACTATCAACTGCTTGTGGTAGGCGGACAAGTTACGGGACAGCTTCTGGAACTCTCTTTCCACCTCAGAATAGAGTTCATGGTTATGCCCTTCCCTGAATTCCGAAATAACTACCGCACCGCCCTTCGCAAGTAACTTGATACGTGCATTACAGCCCACCCGTGTCACCTTTGACCCACGTATCGTAGTAACAGGAGAACTCTCATCCTCCAATGCAGATTTCTTCGACTTCAACTTCGCGGACATCGCTACCACATCACCTACGTAACTTTTCTTCTCCTCACAGGACTCCGTATTCTTCGGTACGTACGGGAATCCCTCCCGATTGCAAACTATAAGCTGAGAATTTAGCGTACCGTCCCGAAACCTCTTCGTCGACCACCGACGCACATCAAAACCACAAGCAAGACCATACGACTCATAAAACTCAACCGCCTTCTCAACGTTCGCAAACTGCTGGCCTACAAACGGCGTCAAATCCTTCGAAACTACCCTACTGTACTCGACCGCACGCACCTCCTCCGTCACTGGGGACAATAATTACAGAAATAATTACAGAAATAAAAAACACACAAAACTTCATAAAAGATTAAAGCAACTACAAGTAAAAATAAACATACCAGGGGGCACTTCAACAATCTCCAAATTCTCCATTCCAATTTAATACTACGATCGGGATCGACAGCCGGCTTGACAACGAAATCGGTAAAAGTTTGGAAGCCTCTGCTTTCGATTCTGAAGCACCGACAAATAACAGAACCTAAGAGCCAAAGACAATTTAACTGAAATGGTGATGATGAAGTATGAAATTCCATCATCAATTGAATACCGCTCATATTTAAGGATGAGTTAATCATCACTGAAGATGACATTGGAATGCCGCACGGTATTGATATCCTCGTGAAATGGTTTCTCGTGAGAAACAATTATCTGTTAATTACACCCACCTAATTATCATATTCTTTTCTAATTCATTCTTAGAATCAATCTTAACCGTCCACCCAAGATGCATCCAATGGCCAGATTTTGGACTTAGGACCTTAATTTTAATCTAGGCCTTATTAGAACTCCCCTCTATATATATATATATATATATATATATATATAGATAGATAGAATGATAGATAGATAGTGTTACATACTACTCCGTACTACTTACATATATTGAGTTTGCATACTACAAGTATTAAATTACAAATTCATCTAGTAAAACAAAGAGTTATAAGGGGAGATTCGGAAGATTGAGCATGAGCGCTTGAACTAGTATTATCATCACCGTTGACCACCAAGAGCGGTCGAATTTTACGAAAAGCAGAGTCACAAGTATGAATTTTTCCTATTTCCTTCTCGTTTTGGGGACTACTCTTTACCTTCGGCTCGGCGGTCTTACTTTATAACGTTTGCATTAATTACGTAAATGATGACTTTGCCCCTGCAATTAATTTTCCAAATAATATTACATTTACATTTTAAAGAGTATTGGATTATTAAAATTTGATAATCAAACCGTCCTTTCTCCTATAATGGTAACACTAACTCATGGGACGTTTGGTTGAGGAGTTATAGGAAATGGAAAGGGAATCAACATCTTCATTCCCTTTGTGGTTTTTTGTTTTTATTTTTTTACATTCTCTTTCCCCCTTTGCATTCCCTCCCAAGCCCCATCCTCTTTATATTAAAAGAGAAACCACGGCCGATGACAGGGTTCGAACCCGCGACCTCTGAGGCAAATCCCAACTTACCATACCACTGGGCCACTTCGCTAATTGTGAGAAAACGCATCCATCATTCATCTCCTCGAAAATGAATCATCCATTCACCCCCCCCCCCTCTCGAAAATCGTCATCTTCTTCAATGATTCCTCGCTGGAAGTTGTGATGCCATTTAAACCCGTCCCATCGTCTCCACAAGCCCTTAAATTACTTCCGCCACAGGTAATATATATTTATTCAAACCGGTAAGTGCAGTTCCCTATCAGCCATTAAATCTTTTCTGAACTCCTCTGCTCTATTACTATTACTACTGTTATCTTTCCCCGCTTTAGCCACCATGTCTGATGTACATCGTGACTCCATTTCCACATTATGTGAAGGTGTGCGAGTGAAGGATCTAAATGTCAGGGTGATCAATCGATGGAATAGACTAAATTTTAATGACAAATCCGTCACCGACTCAATTGAGTTGCTGCTTATTGACGAGAAGGTTGTTTCCCAAGTAGTATTGATGTATAGCTGTAGACAGTGGTTATGATGTAATACATTTGCTTTTTATTTTGTTGATATTTTAGCTTTTTTTTATATATCAGGATGATTTAGTCCAAGCTACTATAAAGAAATCCTTGATTAGCAAGTTCATTGACAAATTCATAGTGAAGGAGGCTTATAACATTCGCAGTCTCACCGTGACGTCGAACACTGGATCGGAGCGGGCCACCTCCCATGCCTGCAGGCTCCAAGTTGAATTCTCGACAAGGGTTACTCATTTGCCCAAATTTTCATCAATTCCTTTCAACATATACCGCTTTGCGAGGTTTGATGACATCGTCAATGGCAAAGTACCAATGAATCAGTACATAGGTCTCCATTATGTTACCTCTTGCTTGCATTTACTTACACAATGTCCAGTTTGTAAATAATTCTGAGCTTTTTCATGTTTTGTAATGGTTGATTGGTTTTGCAGATATTGTTGGCAAGGTGTACGAAATTGGTCCAATGCAGGAAACGAAGAGGGCTTACAAGTGCAGAAAAATTAAGCTTGAAGATATTGAGTATGTACCCTTATTGAATTCGTAATTAAGTAACTTAGTTTTCATTCTTTGACCCATCCTGCGTGTACTTGAATACTGTCAACCATTAACCGCTTACTGTTTTCTTGGTTGACTTCAGGGGTGTTGTTCTTCAATGTACACTATGGGCTCCTCATGCCACCGAACTTCCGGAGGTTTTGCAAGTTCTTCCGTCCCCGCAACAGTCTAAAGTTGTTGTTCTCAGAGGTCTTGAGACGAGGCTGTTTGACAGTAAGCTACTTCTGCATTATTGAAGTCATCTACTCCCCTCTAACGCGAGTATTTAGTTAATTTGATATATATCTGGGTTGTTCGTTTGATAGATACCTGGATTGTGCAAACCACGTTCAACGCCACAACTTTTGAGTTCAATCCAGCAATACCCGAAGTCGAGGCTTTTCAGGAGAGGTTTAGGATTGCATTTTCATTTGTACTGTACACTCTGAAATCTTGCACCTTTATTGTGATAACAGTTTTCTTTCTTTTCAGTCTATCATCCCAAGCCCCTAGCAACTCTCTCCAAATAATCGAGGAAGGTGCTGAAGAAGAGAGTTTCAACTTGCCCGTTGACGGTGTTCTATCAATTTCACAAATTGTTGAAAATGAGAAGGTAGGATCCCAAGCTTTGAAACGGGTCGCTATGACATGCTGTTTTTCTAACTTTCCATTTTTTTACGGTGTTTACTTCTTAACAACCAGGCTGGGTCGTTCTACACTGTCGCAACGATTGTCGACATAGATTCATCTGCGGGTTGGTACTACCGCAGTTGCAGGTGTTGCAGGACAAAAACAGTGAAGAACGACAAGGGTAGGTGGGTTTGCAAGAACACGGGGTGTGATGGAAGCAAAAATGGATACATGACCTGCAATTCGAAGTAATTCTAATACTTGCACATTCGCTATATGTATCATTTATCCCCCCGCAATTTAACTTTTCCTATTTCTAAATATTTTAGTATTTGTCACAGATTTCAGTTGAAGTTTGTCGTCCAAGATTTCACCGACACAGAGTGTAATTTTGTTGTCTTTAATAATCAAGTGGAGCAGTTCCTTGATACCACGGCTATTGAACTTATTGCTAAGATGGAAAAGGTACGTACTCTCTGCTAAATGATGCCCCCTCATTTTTATTTCTTTCTTCTAGGTCAAGTTCTTCACTCTAAATTTCACATGAGTGTTACTCTTAGGATGGACAGGGTCATTCCATGCCTGAAGAGCTCTCCATTTTCCTTGATCAACGTTATCTGTTCAAGATAAAAATAGATGACAACTTCAATGTCAAACAATTTTCCAAGTCATACACTGTGTCGTGGATGTCCGACGACGTTGACAAGATCCACAAGTGGCACATGACATACGACCAAGCCCTCAAGGTATTCACACACTGGCCTACATTAACATTTCAAGTAGTATATATGGTCTTTTGAATGCCTCAGTTGAACGCAACCTTCTGACGGGAATTATAATGTAGGTTGAGATGGACACATATACTTTGATGACAAAGGATCTCCGGCGTAAGTCGACCACTTCAGGCAGTTAGAGCTTTGAAGATGTTCCTGAAATTTCGTTGAGTGGTTCTAAAGACGTTGACGCAACACCTACTGAACCGGTATTTTCTTCATATATTTTTTTTGATTACATTTAACTTTGTTACTACAACACAAATCTCACGGGTTGTTTACACCTCATCTAATCGCATTTGTACTCTGTTTGCAATCAGGTCATCGATTGTGAGACCGCCTCAACGTCATCTAGGATCACACCTTTGAAGAGGAATGGAGCCGCGGTCGAATTGCAGTCTTATGATCTAGATGCCCTTGCAGAAGACGCTGCATCTGCTACTAAGCAGATCCTGTCTATAAAGAAGGAAAAAATAGCTTGATTGATGTGTTTTTCGTTTGTCCTGGAAAACTGTTAACCGTAGTCTCTTCTCTAAAAACTTTTTCAATTTGTCTTTAGACGCTTAAGTGCTCTTCACCATTTCACTGTGGTGATATTATTTGCCAGATGAGACATTATTATCTGCCAAATTATCTTGATGAGGACTATACATGTTTGGTTTTTGTTCACCTGATGATTTGAACCTCTATGGTAGAGGTTTTTTCTGTTATATCCCTAGCATGTTTCGTCGTATGATTGCTGTTGCAGGTTACAGGTTGATTAGCATATTCCGGCTTTGCTCTTCACCAGGCTCACCCATATCCTCATCAGTGTCGACTAACACACAACATTGTCGCTGAATTGATACAGGAAGTTCGAGAGGAGGCAGTTTCCAATAGCTGTGTGTTTCGCGATGACCATAAACAAGAGCCAAGGTCAGTCTCTATCTAATGTCGGGTTGTTTCTACAGCGACCTGTGTTCACCCATGGGCAGCTCTATGTCGCGTTATCAAGGGTGACGACTAAGAGGGGTCTAAAAGTTCTAATCCTAGACGAAGATTCTTTCGACACGGACTCCACCACAAATGTCGTCTATAAAGAGATTTTTTCAAACACTAGATGACAGCTATGTTGTAATCTACGCAAAGTGTAGGAAACAGGGTAACCTGGTTTACAGAAAATGTGGAACCGTTTCATGTATCGCTTATTTGACCTACAATTAATATTCCCCACAGTTATTTGGGTGATGTTCCGGCTTACAGATCCGTCCCCAAAACGTCCACCATGAACAACTACCAGTTAGTGTAACACAACTCAATTGATAGAATTCAAACACAGTTCTAGCATCCACATCGTAATGAAACTGACTAGATAGTCACATAGTTGTATGTACTTCATAATTCAAGGTGAAAATATTCAGCGTCGCAAACAAAATAGGGCAAAATAGTAACAATCCAGACCGATAAGAGCAATAATCCATTACAGACAGTTTAAAATTTAACAACGAATTAACTGACCAAGAAGAGTCCAGCAGTTAATTGAGTGAGATAGTTCAGTAGACAATTGAAAAAAGGTCATTGCATTGAGTCAGGAGGAGTTACCTTTCAGACATAGAACCCGGGGCGATGCTGCTTCAGCTGATTAAACACGTACACGTATGTCGATAGGCTGTCCGTGTCCGCGTCTCCGTATCCCAGCCTCTTCCAATCAGCTGACAGAGCAATGCAGTTCATCCCCTCCTTCACCAGCCCAAGATCTGCAGAAGTTGCAACCCACAGGTGAGGACCCGACGTTCTGTCTGAAGTCTTCTCGAAGTCCGACCGACCCCTACCGACTCTCTCAAAGCACTTCTGCAGTCTGAAGGCACTCCTGAATCTATGCTCGCCCCTTGAGAACTCAACTGCAATGGCCCTCTTGAAGTTTCCGGGATTCCCTTTCCACACATGGAAGACCTTCCTAACAGGGTACCCCAAACTGATCAGTTCGTCCCTCACAAAGTTGAAACTCTGGCCAATTACCCTCCTCTCACCCACGATTTGATAGGGTAGGTTGTGCATGATGACAGTAGGTGGGTATACATACGTTTCAGCCATGGATACCAGATTTCGTTTCTGTGAAAGTTGTTATATGTCTTGCAGTGGAAGATTGATTCTTATTTTGCAAATGATCGGATGCTTTTTTTTTGCATGCTAAAGACTTCCCTCAGACGGTTAATGAGTGGTGGTAGTTTACTGTGATGTCATTATTACCTCAATTTTGATAATGAGGCAGCAGTAATTTGGTAAGTATGCAACTTGGAATACGTAATGTGACCCTTTGCTTGCCAATTTGGTTAAGCAGTCATCATTACTCTTTCATCCAATTAAGCTTCCTCCGTCTTACTGCATGATCTTAGTGTATCGTAATATCCTTCTGTGTAGCAGTCCAAACGTATACAGTCAAGTGTTTTTTCTTTGGCAAAACGTATTCCGTAGTAAATCTATTCAGTTTAATTGTACGGTAACAAAGGTGATTGGTGGAGTCTACGTAACATTCGCTCATTCGTGAAATTTCTAGATAACAATTTTGTTTATATTTATTCAAAAGTAGTTCAATATCTGTGATTAGTTAACCTATTTACGGACAACCTCAAGTTTACGTTAGTGTTACGTTTTTCGTACAACTTTAAGTTATTTGTTACTGTGTCGAGTCCCAACGTCTTAGTGCACAATTACTACTTTCACCCGTTTGCTTTTGGTCACACTCTGTTGATACTACCTACACCATGCATGGCTAAGTATCGATGACGCCACAGTGGAGATTCGTCATCGAAAAGAAGTACTGACCATGGAACGCACCACTTAGCCAAAATTTGATGAAATTTTTTTCAACTAACACCGTAATCAAAATAGTTGAATACCGAGGTCCAAGTTCTTAACATTCAAGCCGGTTACATATATAAAAAAATTAGTTACAAACACATACGTACATCGTTCAAGCTACATATGTTACTTCTATTTACATCGAAAATCAGTCAACATACTTACATCCGTTCCCATGCATTTAATCGACGTAGAAATCCCGGTATATTTCATTCAAAGCGTCCATAACATGTCCATAGGTCCCAAATTCCTCGGCCTTACCCAAGTACGTTCCAACGTAACGGCACCAAATTGGCACCATACGGTAGTCCGTGGCCGTTGATAAATACTTTTCATCCTCCCAAGAAGCAACCCAACAATGTGGACCGGCTTGGTGATCCCACTGGTCGTCCATTGCTTTCTTGGTCATCCCTTCATTTTCAAACTCCCTTTGAAGTTTGAATGCTTGAAAGTAGTTTGGGAGCCTCGCTCCAAACTCAACTACGACCGCCCTTTCGAAATCAAGCGTAGGCGATATACAAGGATCTAACCTAACCACGTTATAACCTGGGTAGATTAATCTCATTTTAAGAATATGCAAATTCTGGCATATATATATACCACCCGTCTTGCACATCGTATGGCATGTTGTCGAGAATGCATTTAGGCGGCCACATCAACTCTCTATACATGTCGATTGATTAGAAAATGTAGGTTGTTGGGATGGTGCTTTTTAATGGATGTAGAGGAGCTAGATGTGCATGCAAGTTTAAGTTTTCTCTTAAAATCACTATAGGTAGATGTCATATGTACTTTGATTATATATATTTGAATGGTAAGAACTCATCGACTTCCGGTTAGCGTGTTTTTCCCTGCTAATGCGTTTCTCGACCAAATTATTACCACATAATATTCGTTCTAATTACGACTTCTTAACACCGTCAGAAATGGTACTTTTAAGTTGCGGCTCCGTTAGCTTCGTGTCAATCACATTATACTCGATGTTCAGCAATTTCTCGCTGGATTGTTGTTGCCAATTGCTGACCAGGCGGTACTTTCTGGCCCATACTTGGTATTGGTTGCTCACACATTTTATTGGACTGAGGAATCCAAGCAGCCCGATATATTTGGGCCATGAATCAGCCTTCTCCATTACACTTCGAGCAGTAAAAGTCAGCCCAATATACAAGGTAAACATGGCCTATCCCAAATTTTGATCCCTTACTCCGTTATGCATCACAAAATCAAGCAGGTTTCATAACGTCTGTGAGCACGTACGTGAACCCAGTCCGCCGAACGAATAGCGTCTGTCCTCTCAGTAATGGCGCGTGCAAAATGTTTACCACATCCAATTATTTAATCGTGCTGACATTGACACAGATCAGAAAAAAAAATCGATACAAATTTCTTTTGTACAAAAACGTTCTTTTTAATTTTAAGTTACAACAAACGAACATCCGATACGAACTTCAGATTATAAGAATGCCAAAACTATATCAATATTTACCCCTGCGATGATTACTTGGCACATATATGATACGTGGTAGCTGCTGACGACCGGGTAGCTGCGGGATTCTATAATATACGCATTAGTCGTGTTGTACGACGCGTTGACATCGCCCTCTTCGTTCATATGCTTAACTGTTACATAATGAATCTATTCAAGTACTCTCAACATGGAGTAGAAAGTTCATGATGATGTCATCTTGAATAGATTGCTTACTTCTTAATATACGTTGTTGATTGATATCGTCAGAACTTTATTCACCGTGTTACTTCATTCCATCTTTCATATAATTACAAGCGAACAACCCGTGAAATTTTTCACGGGTAACACACTAGTACTCCTCTAATTTCATTCCCCCTACCCCCTAAGGGTTTGGATTTTGATTCCCTCACCCACCGTCCCAACTCATCACCCGCCACCCTAAAACCACCACCACTCCGGCACCACTACTAATGTCACCACCACCACCAATCTCGTCACTACCGCCACCGCAAGACCGTCACCACCTCATCATTTCTATTCTATAATTTCTAAACAAACAATAAGGAAAATCTAAGGTAATCTCTTTGATTTCCTTTCTTTTACCATTGTTTTCCATGCTTAATCCTTTCCCTTTCCCGTGTTTTAACCAAACGCCCCCTCAAATAATTAAACACATTTTTAACGATTAATTATATACGAGTAATTACCAACTTAATAGTAAACGATAACGTAATTGTAAAATTAAGCGCGCATTAATCGTATCAAAATATTGTATACTGCAGTATATTAAACAAGGCTTCAGCTGAGTGAAAAAGTCGACCACCAGAAGGTCGGTGGTCGACTTTTTTTTTCAACCACCGACCCCTCTGGTCGACTTTTTCACTCTAAAGCACATTAAAAAACGGTTTTTTAAAAGACAGTTTAGTGGAGTCGGGTTTTAAAAAGTCAAAAATAAAAAACCCAATTCATAAAACCAAGCATTTAAAATAAAAAGTAATGAAGGGTAAAGTCATCATTTATGTAATTAAACGCAGATAGTAAAGGATAGTTCCGTCATTTTGACATACACTAATGAGTACCGCCTTACTAATTACTTCGTACAGAAATCAAAGTCATTCCTAAGAGCAACCAGAATGGAGGTTCTTACCATTGGGGTTGTCAATAAGAATTTTTTTTCCAAAAGTTCTTCCATTGTGGCTCTTATTGGGTTCTTCAATATAAGAACTTGGTTCTTATTTAAGAACCAAGTTTGTACTAAATTCAAGAATAAGTTGGCCAATTACAATTTTTTAATTTATTCATTTTTTATCAAACTTATTCTATATAAGAACTTTATATAAAGTTTTTTCGTTGTGGATAAAAGTCAAGTCTCTAGAGTTTGTCAAATGATGAAATGAAAATGACAAACTTTATTTTAAGTTTGTCCATTGTGGTTGCTCTAAATTCGTAACCCAACGGAAAAGAATCCCATGAAACCAAAAAGCATGAAAGATTGGGTGAGCAAACAAAGACAATCAATCCTAACACAACGGGAAAGAAGAAAGAATCATTCACATTCCAAGTTCACAGCGCGACAACTCAAGTCGTACGCGTGAATAACCTTCATACCTAAACTCTGCCTCTCCTCCCCAAAACAAAAATCCCCAATTCTATTTCCAGTTCTAGGGTTTCAGGAACCCCCAATTCCTCTCAAACCCTAGCATCAATGCCTTCCCGATCTTCCATCCGAATCCTCTCTCTCTTCGTCCTCTTCCTCTCCACCACCGCATCTCCGATCATCCGCCTACCGTCCGATACAAAAAGCGACGAATTATGCCCCAACTACGCCGTCGAGTCATGCCCGGTGAAGTGCTTTCGACCCGATCCGGTTTGCGGGGACGACGGGGTCACCTACTGGTGCGGGTGTGCCGACGCGCGTTGCGCCGGTGCCCGGGTCGCTAAGCGCGGGTATTGCGAGGTCGGAAATGGTGGATCGGGTTCGCTTTCGGGTCAGGCGCTTTTGTTGGTTCACATTGTTTGGCTCATTGTTCTTGGGTTTTCCGTTCTTTGTGGTCTCCTTTGAAGCATGCTTCGTCTCCGTCTCCGTCAATTGTTCACTTTTTTTTTTTTCTGATTATTTGTGAGACGTATTTTAAAAGATTGAGACTGAGAAGCAGGAGAGAATTCTTAACCGTCGTTAGTGTCGATTCTTTCAATTAGGGATTTGTTTTATTTCCTAATTTTCATTCGGATTGTTGTAAATCGAGAAGAGAGGGATGTTCATATGTAATTTTTTTATTGGTGTACGATTGTGTTAGACGATTCTTTGGTTTTTATACATGTAATTGGAAATTTGACATCAGTGATTCTTATCAATTGTGTTAGTGAGCTGATCTGTTTAATTTTGTTCTACTGCATTATTTCTTATGAGTAATATTTAGATGTTGGATTTGCCATTGAAGAAATTAAGACCCTCAAAAGGTGTATCTTTCATGGCAAATCTCTCAATGTTGAAACTGAAAATTGAATTGCAAGATCTTGTGTGTATAAAGATCTAATTGTCTTGCATCTATCATTGGTGTGTATGTGTGTAAGTAGCTTGGAAATGGGCGAGAGAAGGCGGGATAACGATGGATTGTTCTCATGTGGCTGGTAGAACTGCAATTTGGGATTGAAGTTCGCTCGGCTGCAAGAAATATACTCCGTACTTGTTTCATTATTCACTGGTTCTATAGTACTCGTAGTTAAAATCTTCTAAAGGAGGTCCCCTCGTCATCAAGCGACAATGAAAGACTAAAAATTAAAATGTACTGTACTATGTTTTTATGGTCATAAGATCCCTTTTTGGTTGTGGATTCTTGATGTCATTGCGACGTAGCTTCGAAATGAATGAGAGAAGGTGATTATAAGTGGCATCGTTAGCAAGAGTAATCTCTTGGAATTTCTCCTCTGCGAGCATATTCTAGCCTTCTTTTGCCCGTTTCGGATCTTACTATGACTTTGCAGAATGCTTCTTTCACTCATTTTGGTTTTGCAAATGCTTTCTTTCATTGAACCAGCTTTATTTGTACGCTTCTTTTGCTTGCTTACACTGTTTATGTGCTTTACACTAGTTTACAGTGGCCCCAAGAGAAGATGTGATCAGGCGACAATCTTTCGATATTTCTTCTGGTAGCAGCCAGACAGGTCCACCAAGCAATTCGCTGACTTAAGACAACTTGGGTTTCTGGGACTGTTCTGCAATATGAACACGAATCTCGAATGCCTTGATGAACTCCATTGGTGCTGCCAAGGGCTCATCTAACAGGTACTTTCATCTAACTTCATCATTTCTTGTATTTAAATTTTGAAGTATATTTTTTACTTCATCGCGAGCTGTCCATGATATTTTTCCTCAATATACAATGGCTATATTACTGTTAACCTAATAGTATGAAAATAACAGCTTTGATATTGATATAAAACCTTCTTGGTAGTTGGCTGTAACCTGAAAAAAGGAGGTTTGGAGGAGACTTTGTACCCTGTAATCAAGCATTCATTTATTGACAGACGCAAGTTCACGCACCTTCTTCTAGTTCTACCCCTTTTAACAGCACAAAAACAAAAACAAAACAAAAACACCTATTCCTCTTCTGAATGACCAATGTTCAGAATATGCCTCTCAACACACCTTTTCATAATTATCTTAAACTCGGGTTCACTAAATGTCCACCTGGGCTTGATAGTTGGCTGTCATGAGGCAGAATGAGAGGGTTTGGTCAAGTTTAAGCAGAGCCTTAACCACCCTACAAAGGCGTTGTCATTTTGGGAGGGTACGGTGAGGAGTTGTCTGTGATAATGCTGCTAGCTTTGTCAACCGTCTCGACCTACACAACCCGCATTGCGATCATTATACCTACAATTCCGACACCCCATATTACTTAATAGCTCCAAAAAATAGACCCTTCTCTGCTTGAGTTAAGGCACTTGATTGAGCTACTTGGATTTGAGCTGCAATAACTTTAACGGCAGCTGAATCCCTGGATTCATAGGCTTATTCATACATTTGAGGCATCTCAACCTATCATATTCAAACTTTGGGGGTGTTCTCCCTTCCCATCTACACTGCAAACCCTCGGCCTTGCTTCATCTCCTACACTTATAGTTGGCAATTGGTTTCTATCCAGTGATCTCCAATGGGCTTCTACTCTTTGCAGTATTTAATTCATTCTGTTTAATCATCCAGTGGTGCAATGCGCATATAATTCAGGAACACAGGATTTCAGGCCAAACACAGGATGAAGTAGACAAGTTGTGTTGTGTACACCATAAAGCACACTTATTCTTATATAGTTTTAGACATAGTAGCAGGGCATTACAATACAACTAAACATCACAAACTTTAATTAATACAAGCCATACATGGCATTCATTAATACATACTGCTACATATGGATAAGCCAAGTAACATGAACTTAGCAATAAACATTGGGACCAGGAGTAACACCGAACTTCGTGCAGTACTTTTTGTAGTACTTGACACGGTTCCTGACAGCGCTAGGTACTCCTCCACCGCATTCACCTCCATTGATAGCCTTGATGGTGGCACCAAACCCTCGGCGCATCACAGGGTGAACCCTCTTCATCCAGTACCAGAGTGCTGTCTTGAATGAGACGGTAGCACTGGATGAGGCTAGTTCAGGCCTGTTCAATAAGTCGAGACCAAGATCCTTGCCACAAGCCCCGTAGTTGCAGTTCCATGTTAGCTGGATCGGCCCTCTTCCGTGGTAGCTTTTACCTGCCCTGCATCTGTACCTCGTGCAGGAGCGGTCACAGTATGGTGTGGTCGATTGTCCAATCTCATCTATGTAGCAAAAGTCTGATGCAACATGAAGAATGATATTGCATTTGTGAGCGTCCTCCTTGGGGTGATAATGACTAATGAGTCGAGTCGAGTCAAGTCAAGTTTTAATTTATATTTAGGAAAGTTTTGAATTTTTTTCCCCTAATTTTGTTTTATTGATTCAAGCAAAGTACTTGATTGAACTTGATTAGACTGTTACTGTTCAAGTTATGTGGAGAAAATTGTAACTTCACACATATAAGAGGGTCCATGCATGCATGGATTTAGCATTGAGAACTTGCATGTTTTAAGGTTTACGTCCAACTTTCAACTATGACTCTAAGATCATGGATAATTTGTGTTCATTATATGGCTGTATATATTAAATAAGTTCATTCAGTATGATATTATAAATAACTTGTCAAAAAAAAGGATATATTATAAATAAGAGTATGGAGCTAGTAGGTAGGTGTACTTACGTCCAGTTTCGTGGGTAGCATGGGCGAAGAAGGCAGCGATCTCCCTCTTAGCTTGGAGGTTGGTGCCAGTAGCGAACTTAGGGAAGGCTCGCTTGGCAGCGAGGAAGGCAGCACGAGTGTAGAAGCGTTTACCCCTGCAAGAGGAGGATGCCTGGTTGATGATGCTGTTAAAGAAGGCAGATGTTACTACAGTTGATACATTAATACTTTCTACTGATGATGGCATTGACAACCATATTATTGCCAATGTCATCATCATTAGCCCTAATCCTCCTCCTCCCTTCATCTTATTCTTACTTATTCTCTCCATTTTATTCCTTCTTTTCAATCTGTGAGATTTAATTTAATTTAATTTAGAATTTATTAATTAGTGGTTTTGGTTTGAAGTTGGTTGTGATTAAACAGCATGGTACATACGCCTGGTATTTATAGTGATTAGGGAGCTATGTTGTTATATTAATTTAATGCAAAATCTTTGATCTAGACTTTCAGTTCTTAGTAGTTTAATAAAGTTCATGTTATCAGATCGTCAAACCATAATATCCGTCCCAGGCTTCATATCATTTTTATATACGAGTAATTAGTACGGTGTTAAGGTTAAATCATTAACGCAAGTCACATGATGATGCACTAACACAAAATCCTCATACACGCACTGTTTACAACTTCTCTTGTCTAAGGACATTTAGCTTAGTCCAAATACATCATCTTTGGTGTTATTTCAAAAAGTTTTTCTCGTTTTGGTGTTTGGTAGAAAATATTTACGCTTAATAGTCCCAAGTCAACTTTTTTTTTTTTTGAAATTTTGCAATGATATACCGATGTCTACCTTCCAAAACAAAATACTACCGTAAATAGAAGTCCCAAAGATTGTGTTAGTATGCTACAAACTACGGTAGCATACCGCTGTCCTCCACAACGGTATGCCACTGTAGTGTAGGTGCAAAATCTCGTGCCTAATGTCATTGGCTGCTGCTTTTTGGGGCATCTGTTTACAGTAGTATACTGCTATGGTAGATAGAGATACCACTCCAAAGTTTTCAAAAAAAAAAACGTTGACCTGGAACCTTTAAGCGTAAATAGTTCCAAGCAAATGCCAAAATGAAAAAACTTATCGAAATAATACAAAATCGATAATGGTCTCAAGTAGCACAAGATTTTGTTTACCTTAGCTTGTTTTGTGGGAGCCCTTGTGCCTACGAGACGCTATGCATGTAAGTAGGGGTTTAGAACTTTAGAAGTGGCAATCGAATTAGTTGGTCGAGTTAAGCAGTTTTGGCTTAGGTCGAACTCAGGTCAAATCAAGTCAGTAAACACCCTTGCTTGCGGGTCGAATCTAGATTGGTCGGTTGGGGGTCGTCATTGGCTCAGATCATTTTTGGTCACAATTATTAATCCAATATCTAGAGTTTGGTCATTTCATTATCAAGTTTGATTATTTTAAAGTGTATTTTATCTCAATGTTCTTTCCATTTCAACACAATACCTCTCACATATATTAGAGAAAGAGAGAGTAATATTTTTACTTTGTTATCAAATCAAAAGATCAATATAAAAACTAAATCACTTCCATTTAGATCAATATTATAAACTTAATAATCATGGTTCATCAATCTATTTGGGTGACTACATATAAAGTTGGGTTCATATCGAGTGGTTTTGATTCGAGCTGGAAGTGTCATGTTTGTGTCACTTGTAAACGCGTCATGAATCCTCAATAGAAAATCAAACCAAATCTCATGTCAAGTTCGTTTTTTTTAGCGAAAAGATCATTTCATTAATAAAACGTCATACGACATCTACAAATTATATCGAAATCGAACGGATACAATACTATAAAATTTGAGTAAAATAAATTCTCATTAAAACAAAGATCTTTCACTATATATGATTTTGATCTCCGCTTCTGCCCATCCTCTTTCAACATATCGATGTTTAATGATACAACTTTTCACAAGAGGGTCTTCGGATCTTCCAAAGTTTTAAAGAGAATCGATTTTCATCTAACTTGATAGATTGTAGCCGCCAATCTGACATAATTTGAGATATCATATAAAGAACGATTGTGGCACTGATCTTCCGCGTCCTCTGCAATCATAGATTTAACATCTCTCCTAAAAGAGAGAGCGAAACTCATTCATTGATGGGGACGAAACTCTCCAAAAGGAGAAGACAATTATTATAACTATAATACTAATACTGTTACGATATTAAAATTATATAGTTAATTAAAATTGGGGGGCTTAGCACCAATTAATGGTGGAAGCCCCAAATTTTTTATTTTTTTTTTGGAGGTTAGGGTTTTTAGGGAAATGGATTAACACTTAGTACGTAAGTAAATTGTTCACGTGAAGTTAGTTAATCCTTAACAATGTGAGAGTATTTTAAATTCTGGAACCAAATCTCAATGATAATCCTTAATCCTTATCTTAAATTATATACTCATAAAAGTTGACCTTGATTAAACAATGAACAGATCAGCAGATTAGAGATTAGTTAATTAAGAATCCAGGTTGGAAATCCCATCTGATGTTCAACCGCGAAATTGACGCCATATATATCGATCGTAGTGTCCGTACATGATTTACTTGCAGCTGATTACATTACATTACATTACTATACATATTAATTAATGTTGTTAATTGGCTTGAATTATACGAAATGAACTGACTAATTCAAAGTTTGTTTAAGGTTAAGTCTATAATTATTGGGCCATTTCTTGCTAAAAACTCATTACTACTACTCATGCCGATGCGTGCAGATTACATCTTTTGAGTTTTGACTGACATACAAAATCACAGATAAGTCTAGCAATGCCGTATAGACATGTGTCCTCCTCAACATTAATGTTATCACATGATAATGATAATTTATTTAAAGGTTAAGTTAAATACAATCATTGGATTGTAATTCCTCCGTTCCTAAAATATGGTTCTATTTCCCTATTATATGCAAGGAGTATATTTTAATGAAATGTGGCAATCTTAGTGGGACAGAGTTAGTATTTAAGTATTTAATATCTTCTCGATTTGATATAAACTTGGAAATAGAATAAATTACACCTACATCGATAATTTATTGAACTACCTCGCTTATTCAGGGTGGAGAAGGTGACTTTATTCCTGAAGAATTTGACACTTTTATTGAAAATCGATTTCTCTTCAGGATCAGTATAGACCATGAGCTCAATGTGGACCAATCGTCTCATTCTTACACTGTTCACTGGATGACTGATGATGTTGACAAAATCTACCAGTAGTGGCACATGACTTACGAACTTGCGCTAACGGTTTGTCCATGTATTTTTAATACTCATTCAGTTAAGTGAAACAACTCTTCCTATACCATCCGACCATGAAAACGCTAAGTATGTGCTTGCTTTGCAGGACGAGATGGTCGACTACAGATTAACAATAACGAAGAATTCGGATTCAACAAAGTTTTCCAAAAATGTACTTTCAATACCCAACCAGTGTCTTTACAATTAAGTAGTTTACAGTTTACACACAGTCTGTGATCTAGCGTGTTTTATATGTGTTTACGACGGAGATTTGAGCTAGATTCGATGATAAAAGGTGCGGATTTAGAGAGTAAATCGTCTATTTAGTTTTATCCAGGAAATTGTGTTTTATTGAAGAAAAAACGGTTTTTTAGAGCTCTAATTCCTTGAGTTGTGATTTGGGCTCAAGACGGAGAGTATGATGAACAAGCTCAACAAACCGAGTGAAAAGTCAAAGCACAGCTTGGGAATTGAAGACGGAACTATTTCGGGTTACGTGTCAGTTTAATTATTATTTATTATTATATTATTATTAGATTTAGGAAATTAGTAGAATTTCCTATCATTATTAGACTATATACCATTAGTTTTTCATTATTCAATCAATATTACGTTCAAGAAGAGAAGAGAAGAACCCTAATTTCCTGTAACTAATCTTCCTTCTCGGATCAAAGATTTGAAACTTTCTAGTTAATTAATTGTGAGACTTTCTTAACCTCTATTTAATTACTTGAGTATTGTTTATTCCTTGTGCTAATTTTATGATTTTTGTTTGTTTAATCTTTTTGGTCAATTGATTATTCCAATCTTCAATCTATTGCAATTCTTTGTATTTGAATCCGTAATTGTTCAATTCACTAGATAAAGTTGCAACCTTTAGACCTAATTATTTGCACGCGTTTCATCGTAATTGGGTAAAAGGAGGAATAAACTTATAATTTGAACCAATAATCGCGTGTGTTAAAGGTCGTTATTTCTATTGATTTGTTCATATCGTTCATGCTGTTATTGAATTAAATCTAACGCGTGGATTAGGTTGTTCAATAATTAGGTTGCTTAGTATCGCGTTTCGACCTAAGTAATATTATCTACGGAACAAATTGAACTTTCAGTTTCACAATAATAGAATACTCAAGGATTAAATAAAGGTTAGTAGTCAATGATCAATTGTTTAACTAGTTAGTGGATTTTCTTTGAGTCGAGCTTCTTAATCATCTGAATTCATCGTTATTAGTTATTTTACTTTTGTTATTTTAATTATTAGACAAATCAATCAAAAATCCCCCATTATTATTGTTAAGTTACTTTATTTTAATTTAATCACACATTAGTTACATCGCCTTCCCTGTGGATTCGACACCCGACTTACCTCTACTATATTGTTAAAGGTAATAGGACTTAATTATTTATCTTTGGAAGCATACGACCCAGGCTCACCAAATTTTGGCGCCGTTGCCGGGGAAGGCAATAATTAATTTTTGTGTTTTGTTTAGTTTAGATTTTTATTTTTTATTTTTTTTAGCTACGCTAGTATATGCATAATACTCGTTCCACTAACAATCTACTCGAGCCTTTTGACTCAGAGATCAAACGTTCAATTTTCAGGTGGAGACAGGGTGATAATAGTGAATTGATCATCTTTGATCAACCCGAGCCCGAAAGCGATCTAGATTCTATACCGGAGTCTGTACCTGATAACACGCAAATTTAGACCGTTTTACCCTCTATTTTTACTCGTATTTGACTCGATTTTGTGTGCTTTAACGTCAATATAACTCATTTTTTACTATATTTCGTATTTTCTATTTTGAATTTGGTTTTTTTCGTATTTATCGTCTTTTTCGTAGAATTTCGTACTGCTTTTGTGTGTTTTTGTCTTTTAGGTACGTGTTCGTGAATAAAGAGGTGAATTGAAGCTAGAGGAGCAAGTCAAGAGATCGAGTCAAACCCCAAGTCCAAACCCAAGAGGTGAAACCTTGAGCGAAAAGGAAAAACAATAATCCATTGGGCATCTTCACCGGAGAGGTTGAACTTCAAATGAATATATCTAGAGTTCTAGACCTCGGATCGAAGCGATTCCAGTTGGAGGTAAAAGCTTATCTTCTTAGCTTTTCACGACATATCACACGCCCCAATCGGAGTTCAAACGAGAGAGTTATAGCCCTCTGAAGTCACAGGGCGAAATTTCACCCGATGAGATTTGACCGGGCGAAATTTCGCCCGACGGTGTTCCTCCCAGAATGACATTTCGGACAAAAAAAGTTCATAGGGTGAAATTTCATCCTATGAGTTGACCGGGCGAAATTTCGCCCACCGGGTGAAATTTCGCCCGATGGAGAAAAGTGCCAAAAACCGCAAAATAAGAAGAAAATTTCACCGGATGAAATTTCACCCGGTGGGATTAATTCGTCAAGCCACAGGGCAAAATTTCACCGGATGGGAATGATAGGGTGAAGTTTAGTTGATGGGCATTTGGGCTTCCCTTATTGGGCTTAAAAGACTAGGGTTTTGATCCCTCTTTTCTCTCCTATATATATATATATATATAGAGGTAGGTTCAAATAAGGTCAACTATTTTTTTAAGTCTATATTAAAGTTACAAATGACATACGTTAAAGTTGCATTTTTCAAAATAGATATGTAACTATAACATTCAACACTTTTATCACTTCAATTGATAAAGTGCAACTTTATCACTCATCTCGTGTAACTTTAAGCACTTTTTGTGTAACTTTAACACTGGAACTTAGGAACTTAAAAAAGTTGTTGACCTTATTTGAACCTACCTCTATATATATATATATATATATATATATATATATATATATATATATATATATATATATATATATATATATATATATATATATATATATGTAACTCCTCATTCTTGAGGAAGGCAACATTCCACCATTCCACCACAACACTACCTAAGCTATTAGTAAATTAGTAGTAGATTATTATTAGTTTCTTAGTAGATTAATTAGTAGGGAATCCAAAAATCTCCACCTATTCTAGATCTAATTAATTAAGTGTAAAGACTCCATCTTTTTTTTTTTTTTGGTAAAGCGTAAGTATATATATATATATATATATATATATATATATATATATATATATATATATATATATATATATATGCCGTGTTGTCTAATTACAAAAAATATGACTACATCAAATTATGTAGCCATCGATCGTCCTTAGCCAGTAACGGATATTTAATCTTACACATGATTCTACTACGGATATCCAATTTAATCAATCTAACAGCATATTTCGGGTGATGGAGCATTCCCTCAGCCCGACACAAATTTCTCATCCTCCAAACTTGATAAATGGCGGCATTAATCAGGGCTCGCAGAATGTTGCATTGGAACTTCGAACCCCTCATCTTAAACGCCCAGGCCAAGGTATCATTATTCGGTATCTTCTTCTTCACCCAAACACTCAACAGGTCGACAACTTGAGAACTCCAATTACATCCAAAAAATAGGTGTTCAAAATTCTCCTCATGGGCTTCACATAAAACACACCGATCAGAATCCGCCACCCCGATTCTCCATAATTTTTTCCTAGTGTTTAAAGCCTCCCTAAACACAAGTCAGGCAATAAAGCTATGTCTAGGTATGCTCCATCCACTCCAAACAAGCCGAGCCCACGGGACACTGACACCAACGGATCGAAGGTCATCGTAGGCCTTCGAAATAGAATAATGGGTCATAGAACCGTGCCACACACCATTCGCATACATTGATTTTATTCTTTCCTTCGCTTGACATATCTTTTTCCACGCCCATGTAGCTTCAGTGTTCGCTTTATACTCCCCCCAATCGGCTCCCCTCAGATAAATTCTGCTACCCCACCTGACCCAAAGACGTTCAGGTTGATCAAACACCCAAGACGCCAGCTTAGCCACCGCTGCTTCATTCCAGGTCTCAAGTTCTCTAAGGCCTAACCCACCTTCCCTTTTCGGGTAACAAATTTTCTCCCAACTTACTAAGGCTCTATTAGTACCTTCCACCCCGTCATCCCACAAAAAATTCCGACATAAGGCACCAATCCGACCCATAATATACTTTGGGATAATGAACACCATAGCCCAATAATTATGGAGCTGAGAAAGAACAGCCTGAACCAAAGTCAATCTGCCAGCATAAGAAAGCTTACGGGCTCCAATACTAGTGACCCTCGCAATAATACGGGCTAACAACTTTTCACAATCATTTTTACCTAATCTAGTACATTGAATAGGCAATCCAAGATACCGAAAAGGTAACGTACCTTCCACACAGCCTGAATACTGTAAAATGGCCTCTTTCCTGTCTTCATCCACACCGGCAAAATAAGCATGGGATTTCCCTACACTTATACAGAGCCCCGATGCCCTACTAAAAGTAGCAAAGGCCTTCCACAAAAACTCCATCGATTCCTTATCCCCTTTACAAAAAAAGAGCAAGTCATCAGCAAACAGCAAATGGGTAAGCTTCATCGGTCCACACTTCGGATGATACCTGAACTTCTTATCCATATTGCCATGAATAAGGATGCGCGAGAAATACTCCATGCAAATAGTGAACAGTATCGGAGACATAGGGTCTCCTTGTCGAAGTCCCCTCTTCCCTTTGAAAAACCCAAAATTATCCCCATTAGCACACATCAAATACGAGACCGTAGAAACACATTCCATGATTAAATTGCAAAAATGGTCCGGGAACTCGAGCGCGCGCAACATCTCCTCCATAAAACTCCATTCAACACTGTCATAAGCCTTATGTATATCCACTTTAAACAAGCAGCGAGGCGAAACATGGTTCCTCTTATACAATTTTACCAGATCCTGACATATGAGCACATTTTCCACAATACTTCTTCCCTCGATAAATCCCCCTTGATTAGGTGAAATTATATGAGGCAAGACTCGACCCAGTCTCGTACAAATGATCTTAGCAATACATTTGTACAAAACATTACAGCAGGCGATGGGTCGGAATTCTTTAACAGTCTTAGGCCGATTAACTTTAGGAATCAACACAATGTTAGCACAGTTTAGCTGTTTCAGAAGTTTACCTGAAGTGAAAAAATCTTTAACAGCTTTCACAATATCGTCTCCAATAATGTCCCACGAATCAATAAAAAATTGACTCGTGAAACCATCAGGACCCGGAGCTTTATCTCGCGGAATACTAAATAAAGCACTTTTAATCTCCTCGTAGGTCACCGCAGCCTCCAACCAACTTTTGTGCTCGTTGGAACATAAAACACCCCGTCGAACAATGCCCACATTAATAGGCTCCACAACCCGAGACTCCCCCAACAACGAGCCATAGTAACGTAGGAAAGCATCCTCGATGTCGTGCTTGTTCACGCATTCAAGCCCATCCGCATCTTCAATCAAAGCAATTGCATTATGCGCCCTCCTAGCCCTTAAGAGCCCGTGGAAATAAGCGGAGTTAACATCTCCATCCTTGACCCATTTTTGTTTCGCTTTTTGGCTCCAAAAAGCCGCTCTCGCCGCTTGGAGATTCCGCACTAAACAGTTCTGATCCGCTTCCTCCCGCATCACCGAACTGCTCAAATCAGTACGCAATTGAGCCTGCAACAGCTCCAGTCTATCTCGGCCTGTTTGCATCGATTTTCGATATCGGAAAAACACCTAGAATTCAACTCCTTCAAAGGCGTTTTCAGGCTACGCAATTTAGACACCACCTGGAACAACATCGTGCCCCTAATCTTCGCTCCCCACACCTTCGAAACAAGCGGCTTGAACTCGTTAGCATTACTCCACATATTCATGTACTTGAAACTCCTATTCTTCCTCATCGGGGGTTGCTCAAGTTGGACAATACAAGGACAATGATCAAATGCTCCCTCCGGTAAGAAATTTGCGAAGCCATTTGGAAATAAGCTCACCATTTCGTCATTAACCAAGCAACGATCTATTCGGCTATACACCCTCGTCTCCGCAACTTTGTGCTTATTATTCCAAGTGAACCACGACCCACTTGCCTTGAAATCACTTACCTCACATTTTGCCAAGCATTCCCGAAATTGACTCATATCCTCATCCGAAGATATACCTCCAAGTCGTTCTCGAGCATCAATAACGCAATTAAAATCACCCAAAATCATCCATGGCCCCTTCAAGGCGTAGGACTCAAGCCTATGCCAGAGAGCGACTCTCTCTGAACCCGAGTTAAACGCATAAACAAACGTGAGCAAGTACTCCTTACCTACATTTGTAGTCACTCGAACATGAATACTCTGATCACTATACTCCAAAATCGTCAGTCGGACCCTCGAAAACTTCCAAAGAAGCCAAACCCGACCCCCTTCGTGACAATGGTTGTTCGTGGTGATGCTCCATTCCTGAAACATATTCTGCTGAATTTTAGCATACGCTTTATTCTTAATTTTAGTCTCTACAAGACCAACAATATCAACTTGCTGCTTTCTAATGAACTCACTGATAGTACGCTGCTTATTTATGTTACACATGCCGCGTACATTCCAACACCCTACATTATGGACTTCCATGGATCACAAGCTCCAAACTCACCCCTTCCTTTCCCTCACTCCTCTCTTTTGTCGGTGAACCCATCACTATGTCAGCAAACGAATCCCCCGAATTAACCTCCTTAAAGTTCCTCGGCTCCCTAATCACAATACTCTTGTTCCCTTGTCCTCCCGCTTTCACCATTCCTGGTTTCCGAGGAGGTATAGCCGACACCGCCAGCTGCAATTTTGGCTGAACATTACGCACCACGCCCGGTACAGCCTGCTGTACAATAGGCACTCCAGTCCGTACTCCACCCCCGTTTTCTACTTTCTTTTGTCTTGCATCTTGTCTCGCTTTTTTCAGTTCATCCCTCCTACAGTCACTAACCTCATGTCCATAGCTTCTACACTTAAGACACCAACTAGGCTTCCACTCATATTTAACGAAAATTTCAACCAAATTTTCTTTTTCATCCAAAAATTTGATCGAATTCCTAAATTTTTGTCCCACCTTAGCCATGACCATGACTCTAGCATAACCTAGTCTGGTACGCCCTTCCGTGGCCAAGTCAGACTTAACATACGGGCCAACGAGAGAAGCTAATCGGGGTAAGCAACGACCCCAAAATTTCAAAGGGAGATCATGTAATTGAACCCAAATAGGCACTTCATGAATGTCCTCCTTGTCCAATTTAGCGTCGGGAGTCCATTCTTTCACAATCAAGGGTTTATTATCGAACATAAACAAACCATGATCAAGAATTTTTACCTTTGCTTCCTTGTCCTTGAATCGAACTATGAAAATTCCGTTAGGCAAGAAAGAAATCTTATCGATTCCATGTTCCTTCCAAATTCTTCTTTCAAATCCATCTTTATATTCAAGTTTTTATCGAAGTTCTTTTGGAGATTTTCAAAGGGTTAGTGACAAATTCATTGTCATCTTCATCAAGCTTCTCCTTATTTTTATTATTATCGTTTTCCTCCATAGACGGTATATTTCTCTTCCTCTCCCTAATCTCTAGTTAGATTTAATTTCGTTCTAGATTTAATCTCTTGTCTAGATTTAATTTAGTTGTTGTTTTCCTTAGATTTAATTGTTATACTTGTTTTAGTTGATTTCTCCTTAGTTATTGTTTTAGTAGTTTCCATTATGAATAATGAGTAGATTTCTTGTTAGGGGGTTAAGGGAGGAAGATTTTGGGTAATTTGAATTGAGGGATGTTGGTGGGTTGTTTGCTTGTTGATTTATCAAGTTTGAGATTTTTGTGTCTTTGTTGACTTAGAGTGTACGGCTAAATCGACCTTGACTCATTTCTACCAATATGGGGAAACTCGGGGTAGAAATTAGCTTAACTTGAGACTTACCCTTTCGCCGCGAAAGCGGGTATAGGTGGGTTGGGTGAAGAAACCGAAAGGTGGCATTTTTCCTTTATTGATGTTGTGACTAAAACCCGATTCCGAGACTCATAGAACCCAATTGACGATTCCCGACTCTCCCTAACACCTTCTCCTTATTAGACTAGCTTCTCGTAGTTATAGCTTTTTAGTGTAGACTTAACCCGAAAAACCCCAAAAATAGACCCCGAACGTCCAAACGTGCTTAGACTTTGACTCGACCGACTTTACCTAGCCCGTCCCTGAGAATCGATCCCGACTTGCCGCTACTACGTAGTAGTTAGTTGGAGTTTATAAATATTGTTTGATCGTGTTAGATAGGCGACAATCTGACGCGCATCAGTACCCGAATCTGAGGACGAAGTAATTACGGCGAGAGAAACACGTACTCTGAAGGAGCTCACAGCTCCTGATCTTGCGGTTCAACCGTTATGCATTACTTTATCAGCACTAGCCGAGGGAGCAACTTTTGAATTGAAATCGGGTCTAATCCATCATCTACCCACTTTCAATGGAACGAGCATCGAAGATCCGAATAAACCTCTTTCGGATTTCCATATTGTGTGTTCTAGTATGAAGCCGGCCGGTGTGACTGACGAACAACTTCAGCTACGAGCTTTTCCCTTTCCATTGAAGGAGAATGCAAGAGATTGGTTGTACTATCTACCACCTAATAGTGTCACAACTTGGGTGGATATGAAGAAGGCATTCTTGGAGAAGTACTTCCCACCGTCCCGTTCCGCACACTTGAAGAAAGTCATTAGTAATGTGGAGCAACATACGGGAGAGACTATGTACGAGTTCTATGAACGGTTCTGTAGACACCCGCATTTTGCCTGTTAGTGTCTGTAGCAGCTTCCAACAAAACACCCGATGATGATCGGACGCAAACGTGCTTTAACGCGCTCGGATATGGGCTCGAAATCATTAGTATTCGGCTTGGGCTTTTAACGGAGTACAAATCTCACAAAACCGACCTCAAATTCAGGCCCAGTGGGCCGTTTTCAATCAAATAAGACTAATTTGGGTCATAACCGACACCGGAGATAAAACCGTCTTTTAGCGACCGAGTCAAAACCCGGTCAAAGACAAATTCGGTACAAAAAATCAGCTATATGCGTTTCTAGAAGAAACCCCAACCACCAAATCTCTTCAAAAAAAGGATAGAATTCTTTCCTAAATTCTATCCCTCCGTGGTAACCCACTCGATCGAGTGGTTCAGGCCCACTCGGTCGAGTAGGCCTGTGAACCGGGCGAACCGGGCTTAGACCGGGCACTCGATCGAGTGCACTCACACCACTCGATCGAGTGGTCCCTTTTTACCCTAAACCGGGGTATTTTCTTATAAATACCCCATCACCCTCAAAACTTTTCACAACTTCTTAACCTTAAAACTTCTAAACCTTACAACTTTTCACCCATCACAACTTACAACTTCTTCCTACCTTCAATCATATTCAACCCTATACACACATACCGAGATCAAAACTCGTAAAAAGACCGAGAGCAAAACTTGTCAAATCCCTTCCCAATTATACACACCATAACTCTCCTACATACATCTCGACGCTCTCGTGCCTAAGCCACTACTATACGAGCCGATCTCCGAGACAAAGGCATGTAGGTTGAGGGTGTAAAACTTAATCCCGACTTCTCCTTTCCTCTCTTCTTTTCTCTCCATCTTTTCCGTCTTCTTCTTTTTTTTTTCGTCGTTTTTTATTTTCTTTTTTTCTTTCGTTTCTAATATCGCTAGTATTACTATTTATTGTTATTATTACTACTATTGAATTAACATTAAAACATCGGGCATACATCGATTTATAAAGCGATCTCGGATCGAATACGTTTAAAGATGGATCTCGCATAAGACCCTTCTAATCCCTTTACGAGTTGTAACAAAGGTGGTGCCCTCTCGAGGAGCACCGCCCTAAACACTCAAGGGCGTGATGGGATCGCGAATATTCCTCGTTAAACATATTCGATTCTTCTTTTTTAAAAGGTTAGAACGAAACCTGTTGATGCAAATCGAACATCACATAATCCGCAAGGATTATTAACGATGTCGTGACGCGGAGGGAATCGATTTTCGCTCTAATCAAACAAATAAAAAACGTCTATTCTAAAGATGCGATACCGACTCCGTAGTCGAATATCATGTCTAAAAGAATTGATCGGTAAACCGTATTAGCACGAACCCGTTGACGCCGAATTAACTGTCACACGGTCCGAAAGGATTGATTACGACATTATAACGCGGAGGAAATTATTTCGTCCTGATTCAGTTCAAAATGATTTATAACATCTTTTCTAAACTTTCGATAATCAAACTCGTAATAATAGCATATATATTGCGAGTATCGAAAATTAAGTCGAGTATAAATTAAACTATATTTTTACGCGGCTTAATAAATTATCGATTTAAAACTAAAGCAAATTCGAGATCGACGCCTTCCGAAACGAACTAATGTTCGCACGGGGGGCACTCGATCGAGTGCCTCAGCCCACTCGATCGAGTGACACCCCAAAAAACAGCCAGGAGGTCTGTAACTCGATCACTCAATCGAGTCCTACACATGACTCGATCGAGTGGTCCCCTTTACATAAAAACGCGAGTTCCATACATCGTGTAAGCATCATTAAATATTTTTACGACTTCGATCGTCAAGTGTAAAGGCAATCACGTGTCATTTTCCTTTCAAAAATCATGCATTGCATCGTTATATCGCTACTAATTCAATTATTTCATTTCTCGCGCTTGTTGTATTGTAATTCTGGGTTGTATTCCGCACGTGTATTTGTAATCTACTTTCGCGCTTTTATTTTGTTGTTTGTTTTATTGTACTAAAACGAACCTCACATGCTAAACCACTTTGACATGAATTAAATGCATTAAATCGACATAGCAACCTATTCGATCTTTTTCTATATCTCGTAAAACGCTATTTGCATAACATTCAACCGAATCACTAACGCACGTATTAAGAACTTGAACGGTATCTTAGTAAAGGCCGCTAAGTGCGGGCGGGGTTGGACGTCCTTTGTGGGCTTTCGAACACGTATCTTCACCCCCTTACTCAGAACCTCGGTTTCCGGATGTCCGAAATCGTTGGCGCACGAGAGTCATTCGATATACGATACCCGAAAACTCGGCATCGGTATCGTAATGCAAATGGACGAACCCCACAAGCTCTAGTATTGAAGTGGGTCGTACTTTGTGTACGGTCCACCGAAATATAGAGTGAGTTCGAATGGGCCCGAACTCCCACAAAGTTCGGTGGCGATTCCTAATTCGATTTAAATTTCAACACGAGAACCATCTCACATGAAATTCATTCACCTACCCAAACTCGCGCGTGGCCGCGTCGGGGTGGACCTATGTCATGTCCACACGTTCAAGTAACTACGCGCCGGTTGTCCTTATCATGGGTATTCCGACCAAGATCTCATCTTATACTTTTGTGGTGGACTTACCCCGGAGGATGCTCGTATGGTTCATTCTGCTAGCGGTGGAGGCATAGTGAACAAGAATTCCACGGATGCTTGGAATATTATCACAGAGCTAGCCGAGAGTTCTAGGAACTTTGCTAGAAAAGATGGACGACGCGGTGTGAGCTCATTGAGTTCAAATACGAGTTTAGAAAAGAAAGTTGATAGCTTAACTTCGATGGTGCATGCTATGATGGTAGGTAAGCAATCAACCATTGTTTGTGATATTTGCTATACTTTGGGTCACCCGAGCGATCTTTGTCCCTAAATCCAAGAGCATGATTCTGAGATGGTGAATGGAATTTGGGAAAGTCAGTCCAACAATAGAAAGTGGGATCCGTACTCTAATACTTATAACTCCGGTTGGAAGGGGCAATCTCACCAAGTTGGCCCTCCTAGAGGTCAGTTTATCCCCCGACCACAAGGAGAACAATTCACCCCACAAGTGGCGCAACAAGCTATTCCACAAGAATCATCGAGCTCATCGATGTCCACGGAGAACATGATTCGGGCTCTCACCGTTAGTGTTACTCAAGATCGAGTCGAGAATAAGCAGAATTTTAAAAATCTTGAGAATCAAATTAGTCAACTAGCTACCGCGGTCAATCGTTTGGAAGATAAACAGTCGGGTGGTCTACCTTCTCAAACGGTAGAAACTCTGAAGCATAATGTGAGCGCGGTTTCCTTGCGGAATGGTAGGCAATTGGTTGAGGTTGAAAAGCCTAAAATCAAGCCTAAGACGGTGATTATTCGTGAAGAGAAGGAGCTTGTCATCGATAAAGGGAAGCTCCCTATTGAAGAGGGAAGTGAAATTGAATCCAAGTCCAAGAAGGCGACCCCGATTTTTCCCACTTATGAGTCAATCCCACCATTTCCCGAGGCTTTGAAAGATACTAGAAAGAAGAAGCATGACAACAATATTTACGAAACCTTTCGTAGATGCGAGGTAAATATTCATTTACTTGACCTACTTAAAAACGTTCCTAGATATGCGAAGTTCTTAAAAGAAATTTGTACAATCAAGAGAAATCAAAAGGAACGCAATATGAAAAAGCCTAAGGGTCAAGCTAGTGAATTTGTGTCGGCTTTGTTTAGGACCAAGACCCCTCCCAAGTGTAGTGATCTGAGTATGTTCACCATACCTTGCACTATAGGTCATATGCGGTTCGAAAGAGCCATGTTAGATTTAGGGGCATCGATAAATGTCCTCCCGTTTCATGTTTATGAGTCGTTAGCACTTGGTCCTCTAAAGAGTACAAAAGTGGTTGTTCAACTTGCTAATCGGTCTAGTGTTGTACCTAGAGGGGTTCTAGAGAATGTGATGGTCAAGGTCGATAAATTAATCTTTCCGGCTGATTTTTATGTTTTAGATATGGCACATGATGCCGATGCTATCCCAATTTTATTGGGTCGACCTTTCTTGAAGACCGCAGGAACCCAGATTGATGTTCCTAAATCCTAACGGTTCTTTGACCATGGAATTTAATGGGAGGGTGGTTAAATTTGAAATTAGTCCACCTAGTTCGACTAATATAGAGGTTCGTTCCCTATGTGTTATTTCTACTAACCCTCCTTCTGGGAGAAGTCGGGAATCACCGGTTCCGAGCATTAATTGTGAATTGCAGGATCCCACTCCTACACCGCCGAAGTGTAGAATATTATGGGGCAGTCGTAAAGATGCGAGAATTCATCGAGATAAGACCAAAGCATGGTGCGACGAGTGGATTAAGAAAGAAGCCGATGAAGGATGACGACCCTCTAGTATTTCGTGTCTACCATCATGATAATGGATCGTCTTTCGTTCGTAAGATGAAACTCTAGATCAAGTCAGATAGTGATTTTGTGAGCTACCGTGCAAAATGTCGAGCCAACGACGTAAAACAAGAGCGCTTCCGGGAGGCAACCCATTCTTTGTAGATTTTTATTGTAAAATTTTGCTTTACGGGTCGTAGGTCGTAATATTAGTTTCGTTGTTTCTTTATCGTTTGTTTTGTTACTTAGTTTTTATTACTAAGTTTTGATGTTTTGATAGGTGAAGAGAGCATCGATTTTTCAGGAAATGGGGCGACTAGCATATGTCCCGGGCGACTAGCATATGTCCCGGGCGACTAGCATGGCGGCCCCTCGAAATCGAAGCAAAATTGAAGAAAATCAAAAAAGGGGCCAAAGTTTCAGGCTTTGGCGCGAGTCGCGCGGAACCTATGCGACTCGCGGGAACGTCCTTCACTATACAAGTCAGTTATATTTTAAAAAAATCAAAAAAAAACACGCTCTACCCAGATCCCCATCTTCATCTTCTTCTTCTTTACCCCCTAATTCAATCTGCCATCTTCTTTCTCTCTTCATCCCTAATTTCAGCCCCCTTCTTTCTTTTATTATTACCCAAATCTCCATCCCATTCTTCTTCTTCTTGAACGTTATATGGTTAACGTGAATGAATACGAAATTCAAGTGCCGTCTTTCTACTCTAATCACTTCTTTGACCCCCATTCTACCCCTTCAAACGCCGGCTGTTCTCAGAAATACAAAACCTAGGGTTTCAAACTAAGCGATTTGATTCGTAGGACCGAAGTTGGCCGCACAAATCGAGGGTTCTGAGGGTTCGATTCGGCCAGTGGTTCAAACTGGATACGTGTCTGGGGTATAAGTGTCCTCTTGTTCTCAATTAATTGAGCCGTCAATTTGCGTCAGTTTGGTCAATTTGCGTCAGTTTTGGTCCAATTTTGAGTCGGATATTGTTCGTTGTTGTCTACTCCTGCTGAAACAAAGATTGTGTGCATTGTGTTGGTGTTGGAGGTGAGAATAGTTAGGTTGAAGAAGGGTAGTTCAACAATGCATATAAGGTGTTCGAGGGAATGTCAGGTGAGGTTTTGGTTGTTGGGTGGAGTACATTGTGAATGTTGAAGTTGAAGTTCTTCATTAGGTATGTTTGGCAGCTTCATTGTTATTGTTTGACATGGTTCATGGTGTTGTTCTAGCTCATATTTGGGAGACCTTGTGCTATTTTCGTTATACGAATGACTAAGTGTGGGGAACGAGCTGGAACAATGTTTCATTCAAGTGTGGGGAGGGAGAATCGGTCCGATTTGGAATAACTTTGTACTTGTGTGATATGCTTTATTTTCGTTTCTCATCATTCAAAAAAAAGGAAAAGAAAAGAGAAAAAAAACTGAAAAAATGAAAAAAGAAAGAAAAAAAATACCCGGCTAGGTGAAAACCCGGAAGGGTGCCTAGGCAAGAATGGGAATGTGGCCGAGGACGGAGTGAAAACCCGGAAGGGCGCTCCGGGTAAAAAGAAAAATCGAGTTGCGTGCCACGAGAGTAGTGTGAGTTGAAAAAAAAAATGAAAAGTTAGAGCAAAAATCCGCAAGGGCGAACGCTCTAGGCAGAATGAGGGAATTAGGAAAAAAATCACATCTACTTTTCTCCATTCTTGGTGTGGCGTCATAAGAAGAGTGACATAGAAGGTCGGTCGGGTAGAATAGTTGGCTAAGGTGAGAAGAATCGTGGTGCGGTGTAGTCGTAGCACTAAATTTTATGCGATTGGAGTATTATTTTGTGTTGTATTGAGGTGTTAGAGATGTTTAGGTCGATCACATGGTGTGGGTTGTGGAGAAATTATGGGATACATCTTTTACCATTGGTGTCATTTGTAGCATATGTGATCTCGTTTAGGTTTCGGAGAAATAAGGGGCATGTTCCGATGATTTTTGGTGTTGTTTTGTGGTCACAGTTTTTGTTGTCGTGTGTTTTTCATGTCATTGTGACCTTGTGCTTAAATTTTGAGGATGATATAAGGAGGGTGATTGAGGGGATGAATTTTGTTTGATGTCGAGCTTCCCATGTTTCTTTTGTAAGACCGTCGGTGTTTTATTGTTGAGGTTTCCGAGTTTTGCTCGGGACGGGCAAAGGTCTAAGTGTGGGGAGTCTGCTTACCATTTATGTTTATCATGCATCTGCAGAGTCTTCCATCGGCACCAAGATAAATGAGCCACGTGTTATGGAGCCGCACATTGAGGTTGTCCTGTAGAGTATGTGTTTTGATATAACCATAGCAGTTGGAGATGATGGGATAAGATGTGACATACTCGCCGAGCCGTTCTAGGGTCCAGTAGCCCGTAGCCGGCACAATCTTTACAAGCATCATGGCTCTAAACGCATCCACCATGAGGGTCCACCTCCTGAACCGACATATCCAGCAGTAGGAAATGATGGCGTGAATTGCCTGAGGCGTTAGTTGGCGGAGTGCTAGGTTCACACGCTGGAACACCTCCTCCACAAAGGACATATCGAACCTTAAAGAACTAAACTTGGTACTAATCAAATTAATAACTGAAAAGAAAACCCTCAATTCATCCATGCATCTACGAAAAGTAACCCAAGATTCAAGCTTGATTGATTATACGAACACGTTAAGCATAAAGGCAGGGGGAAAGAATGAACGAAACAACGTAAAGAGCGATTCTGGGTTTAGGTGTAACATACCTGCGACTCAATCAAGACTAGGTCATCGCAGATCTAAGCGTACGCCTGGAGTGGAAGCGTTGCATAGCTGAATCTCTCCCAGGAGAGAAGCGCGACAGTTCTACATCTCTCCCTGGAGAGAGGCATGGCAGTTCTACACCTCTCCCTAGAGAGAGACGTGGGATTTCTAAACTCGAGCTTGGGTTGGGGTGTAAATGTTTTATGCCTCAGTCTGGGTTCGATTTCTAGCTACGAAGTATGCAATTCAAAAAAAAGGTATAACAAACAGAAATCGTATTCATGATCAAGTACAGAAATTAAGAAATAATTTACCTTGAACTCAAAATTGAGATGACATGAAAGAAATAATTGGAGTGAGATTGCTTGAAACCATTTTTCAATTTATTTTTTTAAAATTGACGGAAGTAAAGGAGAAAGGTAAAAGGAGGAAGGTGAACAAAGGAGGAAGGACGAAGGTGAAAGGGTTAATAAAGTGAGGGTTAAAAGGGGTATATCCGTTAAAATATGGACGACTCTTAGTAAAATTATGAATGACAATAAGTAAAAGTATATAATAAACTTAAACAAAAAGTTTTGAAAAAATAAAAAATAAAATAATCCTTCAAAAAAGAATTAGGTGAGTAATTAATAAAATAATCAAGGAAAAGATTCAAAGGAAAAATTACAAAAAAAACATGTGACGCCTTAGGAGTGACAAGGCCAAATAACCAAATGAGTAAAAAAAGTGGATCAAAGACGACGGATTGGTAAAAAAAATATCGTCGGCGCCAAACAGGTAAAAAAAAGTGGCACCCAAGTGATGAATTGGTAAAAAAATGTCGCCGGTGCCAAATAGGTAAAAAAAGTGGTACCGAAGTGATGAAATGGTAAAAAAAATATAATCGTGTTACCGATTAAAAAAAATTAACCGATGTAAGAAATTGGTAAAAAAATGCAATCGGTGCCAAATTGTTACAAATTAAAAAAAATTAATCGATGCGACACTATTTAGAAATTAATTTTTGTAAAATAAATTACCCAGTGTTTTGGTTCGATTTAGTTTTTTTTTCGAAGTGTGCCGATATTGTCACATAGATCCGTGTTTACGGTTCTTACGATACGGTGTAAAAATTCTACACATGTCGAAACTCAATCCACGACCCATTCGACCCGAACCCGAAAAGAGTCATTAATCTAGGATCGAAATCCGACTCGACCCTTATTGTAACCCGACCAATTTAACGGTCTAAAATCTTCTAATCAAAAAAAATTCATACAGTGAAAAAAAAACAAATTTGCGTCTACTTCATATTTCAATGTATAGAACTCTTTTACATGAGATTTGTCATATAAAAACCGATCCAAAACGCTAACTAATTTATTTTATGAACGTTCATTTCTAAATAGTGTCGCATCGATTAATTTTTTTTAATCTGTAACAATTTGACACCGATTACGTTTTTTACCAATTTCTTGAATAAGTTAATTTTTTTTAATCCATAACACGATTATATTTTTTTTACCAATTCGTCACTTCGGTACAACTTTTTTTAACCTATTTGGCACCGGCGACATTTATTTACCAGTTTGTCACTTGGGTGCCACTTTTTTTTTTACCTATTTCCGTCACCGTTGAGCCACTTTTTTTACTCATTTGATTATTTAACCGGGATGACAATATATGAGAGGCCTCGTACAAGTGTAACTCTACCAGCTTCCCACAAAACCCTATATGGAAGGGGTGAGGGAGTCATAAATTGGAGATGGCTTTACCTTGGAAAGTGAATTCTTTTGTTGTTACGAGTCGGAATAAAGGTGACGAAATGGGCACAGTTGACAGAGGAGTAAACCCAATCGTCCAGAAACGACCCATTGTCTTACAGAGAAAAAAACTCATGGATAAGTACCGCAAACCAAATGGATACCACAGTAATAGTAATAGGAACCGCAGTAAACGGGGCGGCTCAATTGTTAGTGTGAAGACAAGGGAAGATGTGAAGAAAGTTGAGGAAGTCGAAGATTGTTTCATACTCGAGTTTGATCCTACCCAGTTAAACAACCATGATGATGACATCAGTGATTCTATTGTTTGTGTTAAGAAAAAGGAAGATGTGAAGAAGTATGAGGAATTAGAGGATTGTTTCATTTTAGATTTTGACCCTTTTGTTGATCAAAACTCTATGAATTTTAAATTCAACAAACTCTCTGTGTCTGTGTCTGTCAAAACTGAAGTTTTTACCGATGATGATGATGATGATGATGTTTCTATTTTAGGTGTCAAAGGGCAGGTACTAATTTCTTACTACTCCACTATTTGATTTTGACACCAATGTTGCATTACTCTGGAGTAGTCCTGGGTAACTGGGTATATGCTATTTTTATGTTTACGTCTTGGGAAATAGTTCCTCCGTCTCAGTTATTTGTTTTGTGATGGGCAGGTGGCTTGCAGGGATTACCCACATCCAAGGCACTTATGTGGGATGCACCCTTTTAAGACGACGACTCATGAGGTTCATTGCAAAATGGTAATGACCGTGTTGTCGTATATATATGAATGCTGTTCTGATGAAGCTTGGCAGTGGATGTGTGAATGTCAGATTTTAATTAGTGGTGATTTTGTTGCAGTGTTACTGCTATGTATGTGATTCAACTGCTCCCTGCAAGAAATGGACTAGAGGATGTAAAGATCCAAACTTAAAGCACTGTGATGCTACGCCTGACATCCCGTGCTGGAGGAGGCGCAGGGATCGAAAGAAAGAAATCAAAAAATTAAGGGAAGGTGAACAATGATGTACGGAGTAGTAGGTAGAAACATAGACAGAAGTGGTATCGATGAAGATTGGATGTTTGGGACCCTATTTTGTGGAGGAATATTAGGGTGTTTAGTGTCAATTCGGCAGAAATTCTATCAGTTTGTTTTGGACTGCTATCTGTACAGAAGTACTAATACACTAAAGAATTGAGTTCTCTGGTCCTCCGGTATCTTTAATCTATTTCAGAACTAATCTGAACAATAATATTGAGGGGTCTTTTCTGTTTCACTCGGTCATTTTTCAAGTGTGTCTAAACTTCTTTATTTGCTCAAGTTTGAAGGATGATTCTGTACATAATGCATTAATGCCAGGCAGGTTTTAAAGATTCACAGTTTCTATATTGATCGATCTTGAGCAATGCACCATACTTAGTACGGAGTACGATTTCCATGTCACACCAATTGTGATCACTATAACTTTCGGAACATCTATAGATGTGTCACGCTGTTCTTTTACTGTCTAGTGCTGATCACGAAAATTAAAATGGGACTATTGTAGGTTATATACTGGCTAGTGGCTACTGCACTCTACAAGTGAAATGACTTGATTGTATCCATACAAAGGTTTAAGGCAAGATCTAAAAGACCCTTTTTTTCTAGCTTATTTTCAACCCAGGACTTCCTCTCTACTTTTACGGAGGTAGTATTCACTAAGAACCTTGATAGGTAAATACTCCGTATTTGAAATATGCGGCAGTGCAGAAGCACCCAATGCCCTATCACTTTGTAGTGTGTAGTACTCCGTAGTACAGTACTCCCTCCGAGTTCGAACCACACATTGATGGCCTAAAAAGGAGAGTGGGACAAAAATCAAACTCAGCTCAAAAAGGAAAGTGGGACAATAATAGGAACTCGAAGGGAGTACTTTTTTTTTAGTGCTTTTTACTAGGCATGCAATGGTGCACATATGTAAAAGGAGCAGCAATTAATTACTGAGTATTACTCCGTATTCACTTGTTTGCCTGTTGGATCCCTTGACTATCCAAAGGCTTAACTCAGTTTGGCTATTAGCATTCCTTTCTCTACTGATTTAGTGATCATGGAAAATGACAAGTACAAGACTACCACTTGTGCATCATTTGCAAATGAGAAGACCCCTCGGCCTCGGCCTCCTATGAGATCTGTAATATGTGTGAAAAGTAAGAAATGCGTTGGCAAAATCGAAATGGTGGACGACTGTTTCATCCTGGAATTCGATCCCTATGAAACTCCTTCAAAATCTGTACATCAAGATGAAGATGATGAGCCTGTGACAGTTGTTTCAGAAAAAGGCCATGTTTGTGTTCATCAATCATCATATACCCATACTATTACTCTACTATTTTTATTCATACATACGAGTCAATCATAAATGTATGTATGTTGCAGATCGCATGCAGGGACTTTCCACATTCCAGGGATCAGTGTGTTGTTTATCCCTTGTCAAAGACATTACCTTCTCAGCATTGCAAAATGGTACGATACCTCTTTACATGATTTTGATGTTTATTAGGTGTAGGATTTCTAGCCAAGAGAAAATGGGATTCCAACATACGACCTTAGCTATTCTAAACTGTTAGGCGACTTACTGCTTTTTATCATAGATAGTTGTTGAATTATTGCAGTGCTATTGCTATGTTTGTGAGGTAGCTGCCCCTTGCACTGATTGGTCCATCCACTGCTCTGCTACTCACAAAATTGATCACTGGAAGCATGATCGCAGAGAGTTCGCAGGGAGAGACATAGAATCCGACCCCGATTCATCACATGAAGGGTATTGACGACACTCAATCCGCGTTATTGTGAATCATATATAGTCCCCTGTACTTTGCTTAGTAGTTCACCTCTTATTATCTTGTAAGACCTTGATATCTTTAACTATGCATGCATTAAAATTAAAGGCCCCTAGCAAGCAAGCAATGAGAGTTTGAATTTTCGGATTTTTTTTTAATTATTTAATTAACCTTGTTACATTATTACATGTAGTCGTTCCCTTGAATCAAAGTCTAACTCTATATTTTGATCCCACGACGTCAAGCTCTATGAAACATGAATAAGCAGGAAAACATGACATGACATGCCATAGGCAGTTTGGGAGATGTTTTCGACAACAGGAGGATGAATTGTGGTGATGTGGTAAGGTGAGTGGGTGGAGGAGATGATGAGAGACCTAGAGGAGGTCATTCTGCTTATAGATGCATTGCATGCAGGAGCAGAATTTTTTCTATTTTTAGTTGGTCCTTTGTTAATCGGAAGAGTCTAATCTATCTAGTAGCGCATGATCTCGCTCAGGTGGGTTCATCTGTCTGTCTTTACATAAACCGTTATGGGTGACACTAGCTTTGCAAATAAAATGAATCAGGCGTGATTGTGATTTCAGAAAAGATATATAATACTGTACTTCTATTGCTTCTTCTGTTATGGCTCGCTGATCACTTCCTTGAGAAATTACATGTAGGCTAGATCTTTCAACTCCTGGTCTTGTGATTAAAAGCATTTTGAGTTTCCAGCATAATCTTATACCATCTTCTACTTCGGACCTACCACCCTTCACTTGATGAGTTTAAACTAAAACGACAATCAAATTGAATGCCACAGTACAGTTGGGGCTGCATGCTTTTGGTTTTGGCAATACGGCAATGCTGGTGTGCAGGAAGAAGGAGAAGATGAGGTCGATGAAACAGGAGTATACTATCTGGGATCTCAAAGAGCGAGAATTAAAGGCTGTCAAGGAACTCATGACTCATATGTAATTGAGTCATTGTTGATGCCATCATGCATGCATGGAGATCCCTACTTCAATTAGGTCTGATCATCATCTTCCATTTCTGTACTCACTCTTGTTGCTTTTCCACTTTTAAATCTCATTTACTTTGCTTGTTATTCTTTAATTTCCCTATATTAAACTTCAAACTGACCTTGTTATTATGCTTTTTTTAAACTGCGGCCTGTTCATTTGAATCATCGTCAATATTTTCTGTATATGATGATATATAGGTTTTGCTGCATTAACTTGTTTGTCTCTCAGTTATCTGTATGTAATTTTGTTGCAGCTTCTTAAACATAGAACTAGTCACACAAATTGAGATCTATATTGATTGGATGAGAGAACTTTAACCGGATTTTTAATCAAGTAAACTATGACATAGAAGATGTTATATCCAATTTTGGACTAGGTCATCTATATTTATTTTCGCTGCAAAAACCTGCAATACATGTGATTTTTCCCCTGAACTGGGTGCGCACGCTTCACGCTTCACACATTCTTCCTCTAATTGATCACCCTGCAGTTTGTCCGGATCTCTCCGTCAGTCCCCGTCAGAACACCAATTTGACCCATCTTCACGATGGCTGCTTTAAACTTCATAAACCAAAGGTATTGATTTCTTGCATTCTGGTTCACCGCACTCGCTGTGGTCGAGTCTGTCAGGAGTGAATGATCAGAGGTGAACAAGCCGCGGTTGGCTAAGAGGTTGCAGTAGTATTCTGAATCAGTCACAGTGGGGCTAATAGGGTCCATAGGGACGGCAGAGTTTGTGTCATTGCTCCCATTTGGGCACTGCTGTTGCAGCTGTGCTAGATATTTTGGGTCCAAACTAGGGTCTGGTCCATTTGTCCCACTGAAATTGAACAGCCTTTGGTCGACATTTGTGAGAATTGAGCAGTGAGATCGGCCGATTGTATGAGCCCCTGTTAGTTGCACAGTTAGACTACTTTTCCCTTTCCTAACGATGAAAGTGATCATATATAGTACAGTAATTGATGAAAAAGAATCGCGTACCTGAAAGAGTTACCATTTCGTCTTGTGTTAATCCTTTGTTTGCAAAGTTTTGAGTAAGGTTGTTAAGGTTGAATGAGGGTGCGGGGATGTTTTGCGACACTTCTGAAGATGAAGAGGTTGTGCCGTCCCTTCTACCAGATGGAACATCGTAGCATGGCCCTTTAGTCTGAGACACATAAATTTCATAACATTATTTTAAACAATCATGTGTGCTGTCAGCTGTGTTAGTTGTTTGTTTGAAATTGTTTTGGATCAAAATATACTTACGACTCCTATACTGTCTCTAGCCGCGAAAGCTAATATATCAGCACATGATACAATCCCGCTGCATTGTGCTTCAAGCCGAGCCTTTGCACTGTCAATTATCTCAAACCCTCTTAGGCTCGGATTGTTGATTCCCGAATCTTTTTCGGCCGTGTTTGTGGATGTGGAGTCGATGAGAATTGATGCATCACAACCCTGAAATAATGAACATCATTAGTAATAGAATATAAACGGGCCTCAACCATCACTTTAAAGTTTTGGTTGAGATGGTTCGTTAATATGGTATCCCATAGGTCAGATGTTTGCCTAGTCGAAGTATCACATTAAGACGCGTTTTAGATTAGGTTGTTATGCTACATCATGTATAAAGAGATTCAGGAGTGTCGGCATACCCTAACGAAGCAGTCATGAAAGTGCATTCGTACTAAACCAGGAGCAATTCCTTGATTATTTGCAAACCCTTTCATCACCTCTTGTTTCACGATTTGTTCGGCCGAGGGACATGTTTTGCTATAAAACCCTACTTGAAGCTGTGCTTCAAGGCAACTGAAAACTGAAAACAGAAGAAAAAGAAGTGCAGAAGAGGGAATAATGTTTATCTTAGAGCTCATTGTTCTTAGTGGATTATATTTTAACTAATACTGTTAACTGTTATGAAACATGCAGTGAGTTGCTAGCAATTTATAGTGGAAGTAGAAGAATTTTAAAAGTGTCTATATCAATATCATACACTAAACCTAATTAATGGGGTGTGATGCATAGAACATTCAGTTTGACTTGTATACTCATCACTCTCCTAAGTAGCAAATCAAGGCATCTTTTGCCATAGAAGCACTGACAAATCAGATCCAGTTGTTTAGTTAGATAGTTACTGGATGGTGTAATTAGCTTTTCTACGTAATTATTTATTGTTTTATGAAATAAATTGCATAGCCTCCATAGAAGAATAATCTTCATATGTTGACTTATATGACCTCTACCTCATAAGAAGACAAGTATAGTGGTTGAATGAAGAGGGATGTGCTTGCTTTGTGTCCCAATAGCTGCATTATACTATGCATGAACCCAAATTAAAGAATGTTGAGTTGCTCTTTAATTCTTATGTTATACTCCACTTCAATTCGTTTTGTGATATGGATTATCTGTAAGGCTTAAACGATAAGTTCAATGTCGATTTAATATATTTACCACTGCACTACACTTTATCCATGGCATTAATTCAGCAACTAGCTAGTCGCCGTGGTGTAATCTTGGTCGCGTATGTAACTGTATGTAGCTAATGCTGCCTTAGAAATGCCGCGTCAATCTCCAAGGTCACGCACCATTCCTCATAAGAGGCTGCTGTTAGTTTCTGGAAGACCCTTTATGTGATGAGTACATCAAATATATGCATGTAGCCGCTACTATCATGGAATAAAATCACGCTATCACGGTTATGAACTCCAATTTGATATAGGTTGTTGCACTGGCCTCATATAGCCTGTTAAGGCCTTAGTGTTGTCACGGCCTACACAACCATTTGTAGCCGGTTCACTATCGGCTGTAGCAGCCCGAATTCAATATCATATATCAATGCTGTGGTTGCCTAGTGGTGACTGGTGAAACTAAACACTTGAACTACGTACCATTATATTATATTATATTATATTATGGTGTGGCGCACACACGTTGGATATAACTAATTAAGGCCTAAAAATATTGTAAGTAGCTTAAGAAAGGATCGTATGCATATATATTAGGTGGAGAACAGAACAATTGGTTAGTTGTCTTGTACTCCTGCTAGCATTATTCTATATACTGCTCCGTACTTTAATCGTGGAGAAGCAAGGGTGATCATGTGGTGGGTGGTTGTGCAATTTTCAGTATGCAGTTGTCTATGTAGGGTCTTAGATGGGCTGGGCAATGCAAGCGAAGGGCGAATGAAGGCGCCCACTGTACTCTACTTTTACGTTTCGTAGTAATTGTATCACATAAGATGCATTCGTGAAGGCGAACCTCCTCCGCCCAGCTCCAATAATGTTTTAATTTGTTGAGGATTCAAATTCGGCCTTTCCGATCTGAACTTTATTTTATTTTCTGTCAGGATTTGTCTCATATATTGTGTTTGTGTTTCAATTCAAAGTGGGGTTTATTGAGTTTGGAATTGAGCATGCAGTTGTTTGAGAAAAGTAAGTAGGTGCAGTGATTTAGGAATATACATGCATCCATCTCCAGTGATTGTCTACTCGGGTCTGGTGATCCAATCCAATTCTGAATTACTATTCAAACATGCATGTGCAATAGCAGTTTTGTCATTTACTTTGTATTGTGACTTGTGGGGTGTATTCTTACCTAAAACTTTTTAGCAATATATATGACCTTTCCATTTTGCATGCATGATTTGCGCAGGTCGCCATCATATTTTTCATTAGACTACTGTTTTCTGTTAACTTTGTTCCATAAGTGGGCGGTTCAAGCTCCACTTACGTACCCGTTTGTTACTTTTGTTTTGCACTACTAATCACTAATGCATGCTTAGCTAGCCAGTTACATTATTCTATGGAAATATCCAATGAAGGATAAAATCTATCACGCAGTTTCGGAAATGCGAATTGTCCATAAGTGGACGGTTCATGCTCCACGTACTATGTTAAATTTATAACAGACCGGCCGACCCTAACTCCATGCTTACTTATGTTACTTTAACTCGCTTTCAAGGGTCGTGCCATACACGTTACATAGAAGTAAGATCATGTGGACCAATATGAAAATATGACGGAGTAACATTTGTTGAGGGATTGTGTTTTCCAAATATATCAGCATGCAGTATATATAGGATGATCGATACATCCAGCTTTGATAAATTAATGGTTGAAGGTGCTAAACATTCAAGGCCATGGGCATTTGTTTGTTAAGAAAAATATTGCATTGATATACGTTTCCTAGTTAATGACCCTGCAGTTTGTTCTGATTTCTCCAGCAGCACCTGTAAGGACCCCAATCTTACCCATGTTCACCATAGCAGCTTTAAACTTGCTGAACCACAGGTCTTGACTTCCTGCATTCTGATTGACCAGGGTAGCCGTTCCAGGGTTGGTCATAAGTGTCTGATCGGATGTGAATAATCCGCGGTTAGCCAAGATGCTGGTGTAGTAGCTTACATCAGTCACTGATGCGCTAGCAGGGTCCATTGGAACCGTTGAGCTCCCATTGTTGCTGCCTTGTGGGCACTGTTGCCGCAATTGTGATGCATATGTCGAGTCCAAGGTGGGATCCGGTCCATTTGTGCTGCTGAAGTTGTAGAGTCTGTCGTTCACGTTCACAATGCTTGTGCAATGAGACCGCCCTAGTGTATGAGCTCCTATATTTTTTCATCAAAGGGCAAGTTAAGTTTAGATTGTTTAGCTGTGAAGCATGTCAGAAACAAAGTAGTAAGCTTCGAATTTTGGTGGGTTGCTTGAAATTATTCATTGTAGATATGGCTAGGGTTTCTACCTGAAAGAGTGACCATTTCGTCCAGTGTTAATCCTTTGTTAGCGAAATTCTGTGTAAGCTGATCAGCATTTAGTGTCGGTCCTGGGAGGTTTTGTAGCACCTCCGAAACCAATGAAACTCTGCCATCTCTTCTTCCAGAAGGAACATCATAATACGGTCCTTTAGTCTGAACAACAACCGGAAAAATAAAAACGTTTGCAGTTAGGTCATGGTCGGTCATATTTGTAAACGGAATTTACCTGTTATTGAATGATAGTGCACTTACCAGCACTACACTATCCCTGGCTGCAAACGCTAGTATATCAGCACACGACACAGTCTTTTTGCATTGGTCTTCAATTTTGGCCTTTGCACTGTCAATAACTTCGAACCCTCGTGAGCTAGGGTTATTAGCAGGCGAATCTTTCTCAGCCGTGTTTGTGGAGTTGGAGTCTATGAGAATTGATCCATCACAACCCTGACAATATTATAACCAAGCAACCAACAAAATATAAGTTGGCAGGAGAGTATACTGTGTTTAAGTGTGTTTCTAATAGCTAGCCGCATTAGAAATTAATGACTTACCCTAACGAAACAATCATGAAAGTGCATCCTTACTAGACCAGCGGCGATCCCATTGTTTTTATTGAACCCTTTTGTAACCTCTTGTCTCACAATGGTTTCGACTGATGGACATGATGTCGCGTAAAATCCTGCTGTAAGCTGTGCTTCAAGCTGAACGCTAAGATAAGCAAAGACTGAAAACAGTACTCGTACTATAAGAAGAGCCATCTTTTGAATTTGTTACGTTTTCACTATGAATGAAGTTACACTACTGCACACACTTCTGATTTTATAGTTGAAACAGAAGAACAACAACATATTGAATACTCGTAATGCATACTAGATACTGTAGTAGCGTGCTGTGATCTATGAATTACTCCGTAGAATTATTTCTGACAACATTTTAGCAAAGTCTACTCTTATTTTTAGCATAAATGCACATTCTATGCTCTAACAGAGTTGACTTCCAGTGCAAAGTAACCAACCTAGCTAAGAGCGGTGGCTCCAGATTGGTACGTTTGATTACAGATTTTTAAGACTTGTAATGCAATGATGCTATGTGTGTCTGAAAATAAGGAGTTTGTGACAGAAATGGAGGTGACTCATGTGCTACTGCCTTTAACTGCGGAACCATCTAATGTTGGAGTAATAGCTAAAACAATTACTCGTATATGGGTAATCTCTTAACATATTAGGGGGCGTTTGGTTCATCAAAGGGAAAGGGAATGAAATCAACAAAGGGAAACAGAGGGAAAGGAATGGGATTACCCTAAATTTAGGTTGTTGTTTGGTTTCAATGAGAGAGAATGAATTTCACCAAACTTTCACTCAAACTCGACATTAGCGGTGTGCCATCATATTATTTATACTTATGTAAAATAAAAAATTATAAAATAAATAAATTAATATATAAATTGTAAAAATAATAAAAATTAATTTTTGTAGTATCTTTTGATAATAAAATACCTGTAATATAAGAAGTATTATTTTTACACTTTTTTAATTGTAAATATGGTAAATATACGGAGTAATAATTACTGCAATACGATAAATTTAAAAAAATACATTTTCTTTTTAATTGATAAATTAAGGTATCAAAAATTATTTTGACCCAACTTCGACTCATATTTGACTTGACCCGAAAGTGTGGTGGTGTTCGTAATGGTGGTAGGTGGGTCTTGGTGGTGGTGGTGGTCGTAGTGGTGCGGTGGTGGGTGGACTTTGGTGGTGGTGGTGGTGGTGTGGCGGCGGCGATTGTTGGTGATGGTGACGTGATGACTAGGTTGGTGAGTGGGGGAAAGGGAATGCAATTACCTTGGGGGGTGGGGGTAAGAAGGTAGAGGAATTTGGGGGAAAAGGAGGGGGAAAGGGAATGATTGATTTGGTTAAACAAACACAAACAAAGGGAATCGTGAACTTTGATTCCCTTTCCCTTTCCTGAATACCTCATACCAAACGGCCCCTTAGTAGTATTATTATAGCATGAAGTTGGAAGTCACCACTTACCATGTTTTAGAAGTTAACCTTCGCATTTGATCGAGTACATCTGAGGTTTACCCAGAGCACACCAAAGACAGCAGGTGCGGATTTCTTTATCATTAAAATAAAGAAAATTTTAACTTTTATTTACTAAAGAATAGAGAGTATTTAATTACTATGGAATTTGTACCACTATTAAATTGTAATTAATGTTCTCATATAAGACTGCATTTTGTATTATTTATTCATGTATTTTTAGAAAATGTATTGTCACAATCTATTGTAATTTACTCAAAAAAAATTAGTTTAATTTGTATGATAAAATGATAAACGTTAATTTAGCCCTAGACAATTTTAATTACTAAATCTGACCCTGAATTTAGCTTGATCTCCGTAAGCAATACGAGTACAAGTCTACAACCTTGGAAATTTGTATTTACAAAGTTGGAAGGCGGATTAGGATTTGATAGTACGAGTACAAAACAAACACGAACATAGCCATCTTTTTATTTGATGCATTGTATCCTTTACCAACCATGTTAGCATACTAGATATATATCAGTCGAGCTGCATCGCTTCTTGCTTCGTAATGGGTCGTACATTAAGAAGAGAAGGATGGACTTGAAATGCCCGGATGATGTCTACTTTGATCAGGTGATCGGACACAAACTTGAATACCAAAGTGTCGCCATATGAGATGTGATGGTGTCTCCAAAACGGACTCCACCCTTGTGCTAATCCTACGCGTCCATCTGAGGGTCTTGTTCTTATTTTCATCGGCCATTTTGTTCCTTGTGGATCGTAAACTATGACCGTGTCTTCCTTCCTTAGATTTTGCTTTGTCGCAATCGACTTGGGAATATGCTGCAAAATTAGCACATGTTAGATAAATCAACTCAATGTTCTATTTATATCCTACTACCTAGTAACATCGCACGTACTGACTCTGATGATACCATGTCATCTCAACCAACCAACACATTAAGGCAATTGTTGATGCCCAATTGCGCCCACTAACATCTTTTATATTCATACCCTATTGTTAGTCTATTAATATTGTGCTAGGACCGAATCAAGTGCTTGATGACGGTGGATGGAAGACATGAAGAGAATTCATATCAACTTAATGCTAAGCACCAAATCAAAAGAACATCATACCAAATATGATCCTCTAGTGCTATGCGTCCAAGTCACGGAGAACGAAGACTGTGTAAAATCATGAAAGAAAACTCTCTCCGTCTTTTCCTTCGCTTCTGGTACATTGTGATTGGTTGCAGTATAACCGAGACCAACCTCCTTATCTGTACATTTCTCTTCGAAAGATGCCATTGCTTCCATTTTGTGAGTTGTCTCGGAAGGAAGGTGGAGTTGAGGAGCCCGTTTGATATGAACATGTACAACATCGTCGGAGGCAAATTCAAAAGTAAGAATGTCGCCATTTCGTACATCCTTCTCATAGAGGAACTTCTTCCATCCTTTAGCTAAATCCACTCGTCCTCCTGGCCTTGCTCTAAGCTTCATGGGCCATGTACTTCCCTGTTGGTCTTTCAGTAAGACCGTCTCATCGTTACAGATCATCTTCCCTTTTACTATTGACCTTGGCAATGTCTGCACCTCCAAAAAAAGGTCAATCATTACGTCATTTGTTAAATAAACTCATCATTAGTTACCTAACATTAGTTTTTTTTTCCTGTTATTTACCAGGTAATAATACAAGTGCGGCACATTTCTCCAGGTGACGGTGTAACAAACACCTTGTTCTGTAGCAAACACTTTGCCAGTTCCACTTTGAACCCTGCACTGAGCATCTAACAACATACCCAAAAAAATTATTTCTCAATAAAAAGTGTCGGCCTTATAAACTTGAAGAGAACAGTTGCTGACACATTACCTATCTCTGATATATTGTCGTTGAGATTGTGCTTCTTCGTAATCTTACAGGACATAAAATTTAAATGTTATTTAACTTGACAATCCGAATTTCCGATTCTTTACCTGACATTACTTTGACCCCGTTAATTACACCTTGCTGCTGCTCATGGATCCCACATTGATCAGCTAGAAGCATAGACATATCAATATATCATATACTCCGTATATAGTTATCACTTGATGAGCTGTACGTGAATAAATAAAAATACTAATAACTCGAAACACATATGTCATTCACCTGTTATTTTTTCCGTCACATCACTAACTTCCTGCCACTTCATTCTCGTGTTCCTCGCATTGATCAGCTAACACCAATGGCGGACCTGGAAAGCTTAAATATACTCATAGTTTATACTGTAATTAGCAATTTTGAGTACAAACGTTCAGAAAAAAATGGCTAAAAAAGAATATTTCTTCGGTTCCCAGGACTGTGATTTCAAAGTAGAGACCAAAAATGATAAAGAGTACAGTATTTCTTCCTATCCTAGAACCGTGATTCCAAGAAGTTTAGCTAATTATTCTGCACATCTGATAAAGTGATAAAGGTGACGATTGAGGCGGAACTATTATATTTATATACTATTACGCCCCTCACTCAAATGCTAATAATAGGGCTTGACAAGTTTGATAGCATGATAGATGAACCCTGAGGCCAACTAATATATTTATATCCTATTAAGGAAGGGAGACTTACAAGAGTGTGCAGACCACAAGTGTGGTTGTCTTAATCCATGAGTTTTGGGGCTTAGCATTCTACATTCGCCGGGTTCCAAATGAGTCCCTGCAGTTTTCTCAGTACCATCTTTTCTGAAGACTTTGACTTGAAGAATCAATGGTTGTTCATATTCAAAGAGTAGATAGTCCCCAAATTCAAGAGATTGGGCTTCAGCAAACTCATTCCAACCATAATCGAAATAGAAGCCACCGGTCATGGTGTCTTGTGCTGTGTCGACTCTCCACCCTTTTCGGGCTCCAGCGATTTCTAGGACAAACCATTGTGGTACATCTCCATTGAAATTTTTGATGAATGCTCGGGGAATTATCTGTATAAGAACACACAACAGAACAAGTAGGAAGTATACAATTCTTGTTAATTAATCGGACAAAAGCACGTTGCATATGCATCATATCAGAGTTAATTTCTCCACAGTTTATCCAACTAATGCATGATTTTCTGAAACAAGTTGTGATATTTATGTGAAAGTGATCATTTAATTTAATTAGTGAGCGCTATATAATAGGAGGAGGAAGTGGTCATTTGTTTAGACGGAGGGAGGGAGTAATATGATTGTAGGATTCCATTGTTTCAATTCCACCAAGCAAATCCATGGATCTAAATCAAAATTAGAATTCTGATCCTTAAAGTGGGGGCTTAACTGAATTGAACAGAACAGAAATGAAAGGGAGGAGTACCAGTACGTGCGCTAAATTCACTAATCGATAAGATGAAATTAATGGGACTAAAGTAGTACGTAGTAAAGTGATGTGGGGTGGAATAAAAATACAATAGGTAGTAATGAAAGTACCAGGTTGTTGGAGAAGTGAGCATCATCAACAACCTTTAAGAAGGATGCTCTTCTACTCGATACCTTAAGCTTGTTTTCCATCACCTTTTCTAATCAACACCTTTTATTCATCGCCAAGCCAAAAATATTTTAATCAAACATAAATAAAAAATAATGAGTGAATGATCGAGAGGGAGGGAGTAACCAACATGGAAAAAAAAAAAAAAAAAAAAAAAAAAGTAGATTAGAAGCATATACATTGCAAAGTGTAAAATTTGATCGACTTTGATTGTTTAGGTTTTTATTTGACAAGGCCAAATCAAACATCATTCAAATATTTGATTCGACAAATCAAATCAAATAAAAATAAATAATGAACCTACCAACCTCGATTCAAATACAAATCAAATAATGATTTTCTTTACAAGCTCAAACCAAATCAAATATACCGCCCCTAAAAAATTTCAAGTCAAATAAAATACTCCCTCAGTTCCAATGGATGGTTTGTTTTGCTTTTGACACTAAGGATGAGGGATCCAATGAGGAAGCGACATGTGGAGGAAAACTCGTGAGAAGAGCCAAATTACATATAAAAAGTATTCCTAAAATAGAAAGGCAAATAATTCAATGAAACGTCCCAATATAGAATAGGCAAACAACTCATTGGGACGGAGGGAATAATGTACTCCATCATTCACCTATTCAATAGGGTTTGACTCGGATAATATGGAGTATGGTAGATATACTATATCCGATTTTCTATCATTAATCCATTTATAATCTATCTAAAATGGAAGAGGGAGAAAGATTAAAGTCAACTAAAAAAGAATATGCGCGAATGATAGGAACTGAAGTACTCAGTATATATATTGGTGAGAATAAAACTGTAAATGTAAAGGGTAATGAAGCGGCATAAATGATACAGTAAATGTACAGTACATTAGTACCTCTATTCAAGTGGCAAAAAATGCGTCATTTACTCCTAAACCACAGTCCACAACCATTAGAGTAGTCAGTTATGCATGCAGGAAATTAGCATGATGATGATGATATGAAGAGAAAAATACAAGTTGGGAAATGAAGATGCATATTTTAGTTGGGAGGACACATGGCTATCAGGCTACAGGTACCATCTCACTCTCTCCCTCTCAGCTGCGCAACGATCGACACTTGTATATCACTCACCCGGGTGTTAGTGTTACCCAGCGATGGAAAAAAAAAAACAAGTAACCGCACCTTTAGACTCAAACAGTGAAACCGAATTGAAAACTGATTTTATAATATACTTCCTCCTATTTTTTTATCTTCATCTTCTTATAATATGATAATTATGTATTAACAATTTAACCGTAGAGAGAAGTCACAGAGGAGAGAGAAGGCGAAATCAAAAAGGAAAAAAACCCTAACCCTTCTTTCCCAACCGCCGTCTTCCGTACCGTGTGCTGAGATTCCACTTGAGAGTTCGAGATATTGAGGGCTGTCAGGGTTAGAACTCAACTCCAGCTCTGATACTATGTTAACGAACCATCTCAACAAAAATCTTAAGGCGATGATTGAGTCCCGTTTATATTCTATTAAAATGTCATTAATTTTAATATTTAATAATAATAATGCTAATGCTAATGCTAATGCTAATAATAATAATAATTGAACTGAACTAAAATGAACGGAACTGAATGAACGAGTCAGAGGATGAGTCTTTGAAATCAAAGATTCAACCTCAGATTGAGCCTCATATCGTCTCAACCACCTTAACCAGGGATGAGTCTTAGACTTTTGTTCAGACTCAACTTCAGACCTCTTTAAACTTAGATCTATATGAAACTCAGACTCGTACCAACCACATTATCCAGACAGACTCAACAAATATGAGTCTCAGACTCAGACTCCCTTTAAACTTAGTGATACGAAAATTCCGCTATGATACCACTTGTACTAATGATACGAAAATTACGGACTTTCGTATATGCGGAAGCACAACTTATTAAACGAACCAAATTACTAAAATAATGGACGTGATGATGATCTTGAAAGGCAATAGAAGCAAAAGTTAACAAATAAACTCACGTAGCAACTCATGAAATAGCAATGTCAAACAACTAACACCAACAATATGTGAACCAAAGTGAATAAAACATATATTTGCTCGAAGTTAGACCTATAACTCGAATAATGAGTGATTAATATTCAAGACCTATTGAATAGTAATCGAAATTAGAGTTTGATCGCGTTAAACACTAACCTGAATTTGGAACGAGGCGCGTTGATCGATTGTTTACGACAATTGTAAACAAGAAAGCTTAATGATAAGCTAGTCGTATACCTATCAAAGATAACCAACTTAGGTCTAACTAAAAATATAGCTAGGGAAGTCAGGTCGAATCCACAAGGAGACAAATAAATTCTACTTGCAATTAAAGCCTATCTAAGTAACTAAATTGGGGGTTTTGTTTGTTTGTTTTAACTAATCTAAAAGTAGTGAAGGAAAGAGAATTAAAGGAGAAGAATAACTAAACTAAATAGAATGAATTAGGACGAATTAATATATGGAGAGAAAACTAGGATTGTCGGTTCACTACGAATCTCATATGGTCACGGTCTAAATCACAGGTCTGTCGCAGATATTGGTCTAAGGGGTATTGAAAAGGTCCTTCCGGTCCGCTATTCACCCTAGCATGCGTCTAAAGGCTTCCGATCTTATTATGGCAAACTAATGTGTTGTAGCAGGTCTAACTTTTACCATGCTTCCGATCTTAGGTTCAAGTTTACCGAATTCAATTAATCAATTACGTCGACTTAATCAATTAATCTCAATTAAATGCTACAATTGACAACTCAGACACAAAATCATTGACAGATCTATAAATTATTTAGCGACCACATTCAATTCGCAGATCCCTTAAATCCTAGCGAGGGAAATTAGCTACTCATAATTAATTCAAGAACAACAAGATTAATAAAAGAATTTACTAGATTAAACATCACGAATAATAATAAATTTACGACAAGTATAAAACAATAATTAAGAATAATTAAATATGAAGAAAAAAACAATCAAGAACAAAGAAGAAGGAAGGAAAATTAATAAAATTACCGAAGGAATGAAGGCGATTAGAATGTTGCAATCTTACAACACTACAAAAAACTGTTTCACAGGCGACCGCCAAAATCGGTCGCAAATAGGGGAAAAACGGTCGCAAAACTGCTATCTGCGACCGATTTTGGACATTTGCGACTGTTTTTCAATGGACGCAAATCTTGGACGCAAATTTCAAGTTTGCGACCGAAAACGGTCGCAAATCTCCAACCGATGTTTCGGTCGCAAATATTTCATCTTAGCGACCGAATATTGCGACCGTTTGGGCCCGCCAAAAAAAACCGCCATATAGAATAATCGGTCGCAAAAATATATAAAACGGTCGCAAATAAATGGTCGCAGATATATGAAATCGGTCGCACCGAAATGGTCGCAGATATCTGAAATCGGTCGCAGATATTTGAAATCGGTCGCAAATATTACTGAAAAAAAAAATTGTTTGTTTGCTTTTTTCGTGCCAATCCATATTGAATGGATTTTATTCATTCAAATTTACATCCTGCAAAAAATAATTTACGGTTCCATTTCCAAGCCTCAAACGTCACAAACTCTCCACCAATTAGAGAAAACATTCATTCGATAACTAAATCAAATCCAACATCTTACAGAATCATAGATAAAAATCCAAGTAACATAGTCTCACAAGTTACTAAAGAAAACAAAGAGTCAAAGGATCAACAATATCATCATCAACCTAAGTTGCGGTGAAGGACCTGGTCGCCCCGTCATCTCCAAAGTCACTAAAGTCTCGTTGTGGACCAAATTGATTACTTTTACAATTGGCGAACATGCTATTGAATTTATCCTCAAACTCTTTCCTCATCTCTTCTTGGAACCGACGGTATGCCTCTTCTTGCGCTCCATGTCTTGCAACATTCTCCGCTTGAAGTTTCTTGTTTTGTTCTTCAAGTTGCTTGTTTTGCTCTTCAAGTTTCTTGTTTTGCTCTTCAAGTACACTAACTATCCCCGGAGCGTATGATGCAACAGACGAAACATCCGAGGAGGATGGAGCTTTTTGAAAGTAATGATCAGCTACCTCACCCAATCCATAAACTTTTCCCTTCTTACGGCCACCAACTACTTCCAAAAATAGCTGATTTTCATCAAACTTCGTTTTAGAAGCTTCCAATTGATTTTTCTTTGTTGTGTATTCGTCCTGAAAGAAACCAAATTTATTATTTAGCCAAGTAGACAAAACATAATTTGCATATATAACAAATATCCACCCAATGTTTGAACAAGATAGCACAACTCAATCTTTCGGCAAAACAATTCAACCCAAATCAAATTATCAATCTTTGAAGAAGATAACTCAAACCCCCCAAATCAATCAATCAATCAATCAAACAACGATAATTAGTACGAAAATAAGGAAACCCGAGGGCGCAACAATTATTCCAAGAATATTGTGAGGTTGAAGATGTCATCTCCATTCCCTGAAATCATTGATCCTCCCTCGCCAATTGCAAAACTCATAAAAATTAATAAAGCTCGGGAGTGGTAGTAATAAAGATTAATAAAGGTGTGGAGTCCATAGAGTGGTACGAGTAACTTACACTAATTCAAAATGTATTATGCTTTGATATTTGATGCACCCTTTTACTAGCTAGTTTACTAGCTAGTTAATGAAACACTTACACAATTAAAGCTTACACACCACAAAAGCACAATAAACACTTGCATAACAAAATGAAATTGAACAAATTAAACAAGGGAAAGCAAATCATAACACAAATGGCTTTAAACATGTGACAAAAAATCAACAAAAATCGATACTTACATAGCATTTTTGAGCCTTCTTTGTGGTTAATTTTCCACAACGACTATGTGCTTCGTGGAAGACTTCTACCGCCGTTGGGACCTTCTTGTTGGCCTTAAACTAATCAATAATTGTAAATAAGGGAAAAAAATTATGAGTTCCAACAAATTTGGGATCTCTTTAGTTGGCTTTAAAATAATCAACATATTGGTTAAATAATGATTTACCATTCTTGCCGCTTTCTCTACTGCAGAAATGGAGCCCATGTTATGAGTTCCAACAATTTTCCCATCCTCTGAGTTGCCCCTCTTATTTGCCCTGTTAATATTTGATTTTTTGATCCACTTTTCATCTTTGCTTCTTTCGAGAAGTCGAGCCCACAAATCTTCTCTCATCCATTTTGGACAGTCCATCCCTAGTTTCCCTCTAGTAGTCTGGCGATTAATCATGTCCTTTAAACGGTATCGACATCTTTCATAAAACTTCTTTCTCAACTCTTCTTCATCAGCCGGATTATATGTAAACTTGTCCTTGAGAAGAAACTAAAGAATAAAATTTGTTAGTTAATTAAGCATTACATATTTAAAAAAAGAAACTTAAGAAAGACTACTCATAAAGAGAAATAGACATTATTTAGCACGTCTTTCATCTATAAGCTAATCTATATATAATAGCAATATTTCAAATACCTTGAAATTGTTAAACCAAATTTTCCTAACATCATTTGGCACCTCCTTCCAACAACAGTATAAGTCCTCATACTTAGACTTGATAGCAGGTGTCACCTTCTTTGCAACTTAAACATTATGGAACCTGTATGTGAACAGAAAAATATTAAACGCCACGATAAATGAATAACAATAGGTGAATGACAATCAATAGTCCACTTAAAATTGATATTCTAATTAACTTGGAATGCAAATACTTAAGAAGTTAAAATCAAAAGTTAGGTACCAGACGCCTCCTGGAGATAAGTGAAGTATTTTGTCCCTCGTGGTAGTTTGGTCATCATCTTCTTCTTCTTCTTGCACTTCCTCTTCCTCTTCCTCTTCTTCTTCCTCTTCTACCTCCCTAGACATTACCACCTCATCTTCTTCTTGAACTTGCGAGTGAGACGATGAGGATGGTGTACGACTCTTTCCACTTGAACTTCCTTTTCTTCTTAGATTCAATGGTGCCATTGGTACAACAAACTACAACAATCTAATTGGTTAGACATAAATAAATAAAATTAACGAACAAAATATCCAAACAATTTTTTTAAAATAACTTATTATTATATAATACGATACATTAAATTAGCCTAAATAAGTTTCTTTATCACTAGCAAATATTAATAATCTTCTCCCGAATCATCCAAATCTTCATCTTTGTCGTCATCCTTATCTTCATCTTTGTCTTCACTAAATTCATCATCGTCATCAGTATCTTCAACATAAAAGGTCTCTTCAAACAAAGCCAAGGTGGTAAGTTGTACGGGGTGAGTATTACAGGCCAACAAGAGTATGATCTCCCAAACTGCCCAAATGGTGAGAAACCATCGGTGCAAAGGCCAAGTCGAACATTACGAGACTCTTCGGCAAACTCAGGATAACTAGTATCAAAATGTTTCCAAGCCTCTCCATCACTTGGATGCGCCCTTTCGTACATAGTCCAATCTAAGTTTCTTATTAGCATCCACCCTTTCGTACATCCATTTTCGTTCCAATCGCTTCATTTTAAATCTACATAACACATATATATATAACACACACATATATACATACATACATACATACACAAACATATAGACTTATACAACACTAACAGAAAAGAATATGATAATAATACTTATAATATTCTTATGATAATAATATGATAATAACAACACTGATTTGGTATCTTAGCCTAGTGTATTCTTATATGTGACGGTTGATGATAAAATAAAAGAGAGTTTTACTACTATTTACAGTTTTACAACTTTTGATTGATTGAAATCTCCCCTTTTGAAGCATCTTTTTTTGTAAGTAAACATCTTTTTTTGTAAGTAGCATGACTCAAATTTTCTAAAGTATATTAGTAATATACTTTTGAAGCAGCATGACTCAAAAGCAGCATGACTCAAATTTTCTAAAGTATATTAGTAATATTTTTTTAATTATCAAGTGAATTTTTTTTTTAATATTAATATTGAATCTATACTATTATAAGTTATAAATATTAATTATACTAATAATAATAACATTATTATTAATATTATTATTATTATTAATATTAGAATTAATTATTTTTTTTTATTTTTATTTTTCAGTTCAGTTCAGTTCAGACACATTCAGTTCAGTTCAGTTCAGTTCAGACACATTCAGTTCAGTTCAGTTCAGTTCAGACACATTCAGTTCAGTTCAGTTTAGTTCAGACACATTCAGTTCAGTTCAGTTCAGTCAGTTTAAGTCCAGGAGAACAGGGCCTTAAGTCATTCATATCCGGAATGTAGGCCAAGAGATTACTAAGGTACTAATACTTCTTACTCTCTACTGACTTACCAACCTCCTCCCCATGTCATGAGAATTTGTGTTCCATGTTATCTTCATTTTATTTATTTATTGGAATCTACAGACTGATTTGCTTCAGTTAGTTCAACCATTTGGGTCTGTCAACAAGTTAGTCATGCTACGTACCAAGAATCAGGTTACTCCCTCCCTCCGTCTCAACTCTCAACTCAATCAATCAATGAATTGTTATCTATTTCCTGCTACATACCCACTTCGGATTATATTGATTTTATAGCATTCTTCCTTGGAAGGAAAAATTGGCGTTATTGAAGAATATAATTTGTTTCCTCTCCCTCTCCAGTCTCCACTCATATTCTTGTAATTAAAACCATACATACATGATACATGATACAACTAGCAAGTGTATGTAGGAGTATTAAGCAATGGAATACTCCGTATCCATTATTATCCCTAGTACTCGTAAGTAGCAGGAGTACCTAGCTACCTACAATAACCTTAGCTTTCTTCATTCCATTTCCATCATTCATAAATCTCTAATTCTTGCCTAGATATATACTCCACCCTATTACTCATTGTTTATAAACCTGCATGCTGGCCACCCCAGGCATTCATCTCACATACATACGAGTATTTTATGTATTCACAGTTATTACATACGAGTACATAATTAGTTATTTATTTCGACATTTTATTGTTAGTTTTGTTAATTGAACAACAACTCCATAACCTTTTGAGCTTTCTTAACTAGTAATCTTTGATCAATGATATTTTTTTCCCAAAAAAGGTTATTCCAGAATCTCTAATCCTAAACCTTTGATCAAATTAATCTGAATCACCATTCATTTTTCAAGTGAATTTAGCAAGAAACTACTTGTTACTGTACAATTTTACGCATTAAACAGTTGCCTACTGCCGGCTAGCTGATAAACTCACTGATAGATTAATTGGTGATCTCCCAAACCAGAATTCAAAACCCGTCCACATCCAATTTACCATTTTCTCATTACACCAAAAATAAACAGTTTTACACCTTTACATTCACAGTACGCTGATAAATCTAACCAGAAACATAGAGCACAAAATGAAAGTAGGTAACCAGAAACATAGGCACAAAATAGGATTTTACATTCTGTGCTATAGCAACAACAACGATTTTTTTCTCATAAACAAAAAATAGTAGTAATTCAAGTTCAAGGTTGATCCAAAAAGAGATAATCAAGCATTTAGAAGACAAAATAATACTCCTAAATCAACTAAATCGGAAAGATTTATCACCTAAATCAACTAAATCGGAAAATTCTAAATTCTAAATCACCTAAATCGAAAATAAATCAACTAAATCGGAAAATTCTAAATCACCTGAGAAACCCTAACTTTGAGAGATGGTGGCTGAAAAAGGGCGAGGTCGGGTGGCTGACGTCGAGGCCGGCGAGATATCAGGCCGGCGGGGAGAGTGAACGTCGGCGGGGAGTGAACGTCAGTTAACTTACCGTCGTGAGGTTTTGGGTTTCTTTTTCTGGGGTTTTAATTTTTGGGGATGAAAATGAATGATTCTGAGAAATGGTCGCATACCTAACAATTTTGTGAAAGTTTGCGACCGACTGACGTTCGGTCGCAAATTCGGTCGCAATATTAATGTTGCGACCACAAAATTGGTCGCAAATAATTATAAACGGTCGCTGAATTTCCGCGCCTTTTGCCCTCACTGTTTCGCGCCCCCTTCCGACCAAATATCAGTCGCAATATTAAATAACGGTCGCAGATTTTATTTGTGCGACCGATAAATATTCGGTCGCAAATATTCGGTCGCCTGTGAAACAGTTTTTTGTAGTGCAATAACCGAGTTTTAAAGGAAGAAATTAAACTATAAGTAATTCTAAGAGAATAAGGAGAAGAAATCTAAAGAAGAGTCTAAGGAGAAGTAAAAAAGAATAAGGGAGAAGTGGTATATAAAATCTAGTCTAATAGTTTCTTAAATACTAAGTTAAAACAAAAGCCCAAAAGTCTTGTTAACCCTAAAAATCAAATTAGTAAAGTCTCGATCTTCGTCCAGTCTCGAGAATAGTCAGTCAAGAATTTTGAATAGTCGGTCGACTATTTGGATAGTCGGTCGACTATTAGGATAGTCGTTCGACTATTAGGATAGTCGTTCGACTATCTGTGCCCTGTTTCCGTTCTCAGCACTGCGCGCTCAACTTCAAACGCTTGCCATTTCTTTGTTACTTCTTCAAATTAGGCGTGTAATATACCGTTGGAAAGTTAAGAGAAAAAGCTTTCCAAAGCAACTAAAATCAGCTCAAGTGGAGTTGTATAACTCAAGATATTCACGTTTTAAGTAGACCTGTTTGGAAACGATCATTCTCTTTTCTTATTTCGCAAAAGATTTCATCTTTAAGCACGATTTTTGCCTTGTTTATGCATCAACGGGTTCAAACCTGCATAAGATGCAATATGACCACAAAGTATCAAATTCGGGGGGAAATAGTAGACAATGCTACTCGATATGCATGGAAATGCGTGCGTAAAAGACGGAATAATCATATATAAATTGCACGCATCAAACCTCCCCAAACCAAACCTGTTCCGGTATGGAAACGGGTCCCTGACCTTGAGCTTCGCGGTTCTCCTCGGCTCCGGGAGCGTGCCGACGGTGATCCTGCAAGGTGAACTCCAGGCCCGAGGGGAACCCCCGGGGCGGAGCCTCCGACGCCCAAGTCAGTAAAATGTATGACTGAATATAGATATTTAGGGAGATAAGAGAGGTAGAGAGAGTAGGGAGGAGTATGTGTGAATGAAATTAATTGTCCCCCTTTCCCCTCACTCTAAGTGGGGCATTTATAGGGGAAAGGGTGTAGTAGGGTGATGACACCAATGACATCAGCATAGTGATTAGTAGATAGGTATTTTTGGGTCAGTTGATGGCTACCCGTAAAGGAGGTCGAGCCTATGCGTCAGGGGGTTTTGGCCCCCATCAATTTGCCCTCAGCGGAGTCGGATACTGAGTATGCGGGTCCGGTGCCAAGCATGATTGGACCGACAAACAAAATGACGGACTTTGTTTTTCATACAAAGCCAAGCATTCACTAGACCTTGTGGGTGCGTCTGCCCTAACATCGTCTGGATTCTGTCTGGGCGTCAGACGTCGTGCCTTTTGTGTACTCGGAGGTGTACATGGGGTTTTATTATTCTATACATGACCAGGTAATCACTAAGCCCTGTGGTCAACGCTCATGCCCTGGTACATCTCATACGGATGTGTCAGGGTGCCAGAGGCCTGCCAGGGTAGTTAATGGGCTTTGTCTAGGTCTTGGGGGCTGTGCCCCCTGCCTGCCCAGAGGTAGGCAGAGGGACTTATGATTCGGCGCATAGGGCCTGGCCTGACCCTGGCTTCTTGCCGAAGTCCATGGGGCCTGCTCTCTGCCTGCCCAGAGGGAGGCAGAGGGACTTGTAGTTCGGTGCATGGGGCCGGGCCTGACCCTGGCTTCTGGTCGAAGTCCAGGGGGCCTGCCCCCTGCCTGCCCAGAGGTAGGCAGAGGGACTTGTGATTCGGCGCATGGGGCCGGGCCTGACTCTGGCTTCTGGCCGAAGTCCAGGGGGCCTGCCCCCTGCCTGCCCAGAGGTAGGCAGAGGGACTTGTAGTTCGGTGCATGGGGTCGGGCCTGACCCTGGCTTCTGGTCGAAGTCCAGGGGGCCTGCCCCCTGCCTGCCCAGAGGTAGGCAAAGGGACTTGTCGTTTGGCGCATGGGGTCGGGCCTGACCCTGGCTTCTGGTCGAAGTCCGGGGGCCTGCCCCCTGCCTGCCCAGAGGTAGGCAGAGGGACTTGTCGTTTGGCGCATGGGGCCGGGCCTGACCCTGGCTTCTGGTCGAAGTCCAAGGGGCCTGTCTCCTGTCTGCCCAGAGGTAGGCAGATGGACTTGTAGTTCGGCGCATGGGGCCGGGCCTGACCCTGGCCTCTGGTCGAAGTCCAGGGGGCCTGTCCCCCGCCTGCCCAGAGGTATGCAGAGGGATTTATCGTTTGGCGCATGGGGCCGGGCCTGATCCTGGCTTCTGTTCGAAGTCCAGGGGGCCTGCCCCCTGCCTGCCCAGAGGTAGGCAGAGGGACTTGTCGTTTGGCGCATGGGGCCGGGCCTGACCCTGGCTTCTGGTCGAAGTCCAGGGGGCCTGCCCCCTGCCTGCCCAGAGGTAGGCAGAGGGACTTGTCGTTTGGCGCATGGGGCCGGGCCTGACCCTGGCTTCTGGTCGAAGTCCAGGGGGCCTGCCCTCTGCCTGCCCAGAGGTAGGCAGAGGGACTTGTCGTTTGGCGCATGGGGCCGGGCCTAACCCTGGCTTCTGGTCGAAGTCCAGGTGGCATGCCCCCTACCTGCCCAGAGGTAGGCAGAGGGACTTGTGATTCGGCGCATGGGGCCGGGCCTGATCCTGGCTTCTGTTCGAAGTCCAGGGGGCCTGCCCCCTGCCAGCCCAGAGGTAGGCAGAGGGACTTGTCGTTTGGCGCATGGGGCCGGGCCTGACCCTGGCTTCTGGTCGAAGTCCAGGGGGCCTGCCCTCTGCCTGCCCAGAGGTAGGCAGAGGGACTTGTCGTTTGGCGCATGGGGCCGGGCCTGACCCTGGCTTCTGGTCGAAGTCCAGGTGCCCTGCCCCCTACCTGCCCAGAGGTAGGCAGAGGGACTTGTGATTCGGCGCATGGGGCCGGGCCTGACCCTGGCTTCTGGTCGAAGTCCAGGGGGCCTGCCCTCTACCTGCCCAGAGGTAGGCAGAGGGACTTGTAGTTCGGCGCATGGGGCCGGGCCTGACCCTGGCTTCTGTTCGAAGTCCAGGGGGCCTGCCCCCTGCCTGCCCAGAGGTATGCAGAGAGACTTGTAGTTCGGCGCATGGGGCCGGGCCTGACCCTGGCTTCTGGTCGAAGTCCAGGTGGCCTGCCCCCTGCCTGCCCAAAGGTAGGCAGAGGAACTTGTGATTCGGCGCATGAGGCCGGGCCTGACCCTGGCTTCTGGTCGAAGTCCAGGGGACCTGCCCTCTGCCTGCCCAGAGGTAGGCAGAGGGACTTGTAGTTCGGCGCATGGGGTCGGGCCTGACCCTGGCTTCTGGTCGAAGTCCAGGGGGCCTGCCCCCTGCCTGCCCAGAGGTAGGCAGAGGGACTTGTAGTTCGGCGGATGGGGCCGGGTCTGACCCTGGCTTCTGGTCGAAGTCCAGGTGGCCTGCCCCCTGCCTGCCCAGAGGTAGGCAGAGGGACTTGTGATTCGGCGCATGGGGCCGGGCCTGACCCTAGCTTCTGGTCGAAGTCCAGGGGGGCTGCCCTCTGCCTGCCCAGAGGTAGGCAGAGGGACTTGTAGTTCGGCGCATGGGACCGGGCCTGACCCTGGCTTCTGGTCGAAGTCCAGGGAGGCCTCTGCCTGCCTAGAGGTAGTCAGAGGGACTTGTGATTCGGCGCATGGGGTCGGGCCTGACCCTGGCTTCTGGTCGAAGTCTAGGGGGCCTGCCCTCTGCCTGCCCAGAGGTAGGCAGAGGGACTTGTAGTTCGGCGCATGGGGCCGGGCCTAACCCTGGCTTCTGGTCGAAGTCCAGGGGGCCTGCCCCCTGCCTGCCCAAAGGTAGGCAGGGGGACTTGTAGTTCGGCGCATGGGGCCGGGACTGACCCTGGCTTCTGGTCGAAGTCCAGGGGGCCTGCCCTCTGCCTGCTCAGAGGTAGACAGAGGGACTTGTAGTTCGGCGCATGGGGCCGGGCCTGACCCTGGCTTCTGGTCGAAGTCCAGGGGGCCTGCCCCCTGCCTGCCCAGAGGTAGGCAGAGGGACTTGTAGTTCGGCGCATGGGGCCGGGCCTTACCCTGGCTTCTGGTCGAAGTCCAGGGGGCCTGCCCCCTGCCTGCCCAGAGGTAGGCAGAGGGACTTGTAGTTCGGCGCATGGGGCCGGGCCTGACCCTGGCTTCTGTTCGAAGTCGAGGGGGTCTGCCCCCTGCCTGCCCAGAGGTAGGCAGAGGGACTTGTAGTTCAGCGCATGGGGCCGAGCCTGACCCTGGCTTCTGTTCGAAGTCCAGGGGGTCTTCTGGTCGAAGTCCAGGGGGCCTGCCCTCTGCCTGCCCAGAGGTAGGCAGAGGGACTTGTAGTTCGGCGCATGGGGCCGGGCCTGACCCTGGCTTTTGTTCGAAGTCCAGGGGGCCTGCCCCTGCCTGCCCAGAGGTGGGCAGAGGGACTTGTAGTTCGGCGCATGGGGCCGGGCCTGACCCTGGCTTCTGGTCGAAGTCCAGGTAGCCTGCCCCCTGCCTGCCCAGAGGTAGGCAGAGGGACTTGTGATTCGGCGCATGCGGCCGGGCCTGACCCTGGCTTCTGGTCGAAGTCCAGGGGGCCGGGCCTGACCCTGGCTTCTGGTCGAAGTCCAGGTGGCCTGCCCATTGCCTGCCCAGAGGTAGGCAGAGGGACTTGTGATTCGGTGCATGGGGCCGGGCCTGACCCTGGCTTCTGGTCGAAGTCCAGGGGGCCTGCCCTCTGCCTGCCCAGAGGTAGGCAGAGGGACTTGTAGTTCGGCGCATGGGGCCGGGCCTGACCCTGGCTTCTGTTCGAAGTCCAGGGGGCCCGCCCCCTGCCTGCCCAGAGGTAGGCAGAGGGACTTGTAGTTCGGCGCATGGGGCCGGGCCTGACCCTGGCTTCTGGTCGAAGTCCAGGGGGCCTGCCCTCTGCCTGCCCAGAGGTAGGCAGAGAGACTTGTAGTTCGGCGCATGGGGCCGGGCCTGACCCTGGCTTCTGTTCGAAGTCCAGGGGGCCTGCCCCTGCCTGCCCAGAGGTAGGCAGAGGGACTTTTAGTTCGGCGGACGGGGCCGGGCCTGACCCTGGCTTCTGGTCGAAGTCCAGGGGGCCTGCCCCCTGCCTGCCCAGAGGTAGGCAGAGGGACTTGTAGTTCGGCGCATGGGGCCGGGCCTGACCCTGGCTTCTGGTTGAAGTCCAGGTGGCCTGCCCCCTGCCTGCTCAGAGGTAGGCAGAGGGACTTGTGCTCTGTAGAAGGCTGAATGTGTATCAGGCCTTATTTTTTGTTGGGGGGTCTATTTTCTCAGGGTTTTGCAACAGGGGCTCCTCCCCTATTGCCCCCTGCCCATTAGCTGTGAGAGTAATGAACAGGTGATGGGTATATATTAGTCTTGTCTTCGTAGAATTTCACACGGTGGTTGGCGGACCTATGCGGTCTCTGCAGACGCCGAGGTTGAGCCGTAAGTTGGCTGGGCGGCACCTTGGCCGAGCCGTGAGTCGGTAGGGCCGAGCCGTAAGTCGGCAGGGCAACATCTTGGCCAAGCCGTGAGTCGGTAGGGCGAACCGTAAATCGGCAGGGCCGAACCGTAAATTAGTAGGGCAGTATCTTGGCCGAGTCGTAAGTCGGTAGGGCCGAGTCGTAAGTCGGCAGGGCGAACCGTAAATCGGCAGGGCAACATCTTGGCCGAGCCATAAATCGGTAGGGCCGAGCCGTAAATAGGCAGGGCCGAACCGTAAATCGGCAAGGCGGCATCTTGGCCGAGCCGTAAATCGGTAGGGCCGAGCCGTAAACAGGCAGGGCCGAACCGTAAATCGGCAAGGCGGCATCTTGGCCGAGCCGTAAGTCGGCTGGGCCATGTCTCTGTCAAGCTACAAAATTTGAGCTCATTTCTTACCCATTTCTGTGACTTATCTTCACCATTTTTTGGGTAAATTTTTGAGAAGTATTTTTGGAAATTTCTGTGATGGGATGGAAAATTGGATAAATTTTTGTGACCCAGCTAGTTTTCGAAGTGTGAATGTTGTTATCGAGGGTATAATAAGTCGGGCATGGGTTAACAAAAACTAGACCATTCTTTCTACGTAATTTTGATCATTGGTCAATAGAAAGGTACAAGCATTTGTCTAATACATAAAACAAGAGATCACGCACACCTGCTAAGTGGCTTACAGCACATGCTCGTACATTTACGTGCTTATACTGTACCGCTCCATCAGGAAATATAGTTCCCCCACCCGGAAAAATAATGTGTTCGCTTTCAATTTTCATCCATCTCTGATGGCCTTTCCTGTCGGCAATCTTGTTATACGGCATATTAGAGTGCCAGACCTCGTGCAAACTATGAGGCCATTGAACAGGAACCTTATACCCCTTAGGAGAAGGGATCAAACAGTGGGGTTCCCCTTGAGGTTTAGGACAGTGTCTTTCCCTATAAAAGTTCATAACCTCCCTCTTCAATGGCTGCCACCATGTTTGCCCTTTGCTTCGGATCCGAAATTGAGTTTCGGAGCAGGCTCTGCCGACCCAACTCAGCTAATGGGTCGCCTAGACGGGTGAATACTAGGATTAGGAAGAGGATTAGTAGGAAGAAGAAGAAAGATGATACTATGTCTAAGAGTTTCCATTTTTTGGTTGGTTTTTTTTTTTGGTGAGTCTCAATTTGTGTTACCCACTTTTGGATCTAGGGTTCATGTGATTTGGGGTTTTTGGATTGAATTGAATTGAATTGGGTTTGATCTGATTTGAGTGTGGAAACGTCGATGAAATTAAACTGGGTCCACGAGCCCGACTGTTGTGGGAGTTGGCCTGTGAGTTTATTAGTGTACAGAGATAGGTTAACCAAGCTCTTAAACTCCCCCTAAACTCAGCTGAGATTTCACCCGAGGAGTTGTTTTCAAAGAGTTGTAGCCACACAAGCTTGTTAAGCGACCTCGATTCCGACAAATCGCCTTCTAAATTGTTGTGCGAGGCATCAAAGCGCTGTAAATTGGACAAGTTTCCGACCCCAAGAGGGAGTTTCCCAGTGAGATTGTTGCCGTACAGTTCCAGCTGCCATAGCTTGTTGAGCTTGGAAATCTCTTCTGGGATTGACCCGGACAAGGGATTATCCGCAAGTTCGAGATTCACTACAAGAGTTAAAGTCATTGGCGACTGATTTTAGCTACTGACATCTGTCGCAAATAACAGACGTGCGACCGTCAGCAGTCGCTAAGCGACAGTAGCTACAGTTAGTCGCTGAATAGCGACTGATTTCAGTCGCTAAAAAAGCGCGCGACTGAAATCAGTCGCTAAATTTAGCGACTGAAATCAGTCGCTAACCGAAGCTTTTAGCGACTGATATCAGTCGCTAAAGGCAGCAATAGCGACTGATTTAGCGACTGATATCAGTCGCTAACCGAAACTTTTAGCGACTGATATCAGTCGCTAATGACGCAATTAGCGACTGATTTAGCGACTGATATCAGTCGCTAAAGCTTCACTTAGCGACTGATTTCAGTCGCTAAATAGTGCGACGTGGCATCATTTAGCGACTGATATCAGTCGCTAAATATAAAACTTAGCTACTGATATCAGTCGCTACCGTGCCAGAAATAGGCCGGTTCAATTTATTTTTTTTCTAGCCAAAATCTGCACAATAAAACAAAGCAACAACCACAATACATCCCAAACATCATTCCAAACGTTATTCCAAACGTTATTGCAAGCTTCATACTCCAAAATTGTCAACCAAGTACGCAAACGTGTTGTTTTATCAACAAATCAAGCTTTTTCATTACAAACCAAATCAAGCCAAATCAACTAAGTTGCAAACAGTTTTTCCAACAACCATTTCTCCCACTACAAATTGTTTTCAATAAATAAACTCAGCCAACAGGAAAACTGGCGGACGCACCACTATTACCGCCGAAGGGGTCTCTAGGATCCGGGAATCGGGGAGTGGGGCCGGAGTTGCAGTTATATTGCTGCGTGTTCCTAAGACGCCGAATCTCTTCCAGAATTTGCAGGTTAATGGACTCCTGCGTCTTCAGCCTCTCATTCTGCTCCTTCATCTGCTCGGCCATAGCTGCCCGTTCCGCCCTCTCCTCTTGAATTTGAGCCCTCATCTCAGCCATCTCGGATGGCACACACTCGGTCGTCGTAGAATGGGCCCCCCGAACATTGGGTGGTGTCCAGTACAGGGAATGAGCGTTCCCCGTACCGTACACCGCTCCCTTGCGGTATCCCTCGGCGACTCTAAACCAAATTGTGCTCGGGTCCACACCTTCATTTTCGGGCGCTCTAGTGGCCGCCAAATACGATCTCTGAAAGAAATAGAAGTCATGAATAGGTTGATTGTTTGAAGGAAAAAAGTAACAAAGTATTGTGTTTGAAACTTACCCAAGTCTCCAAATCCTTCTTCGTGGCGAATGATCGACCGGTCTCATCGTCCCCCTTACTCTTCGATTCGAGAAATAGCTGAACAGGAGGAGGGAATTCTCCGGTTTTCTTCTTCGCCTGTTGACAGTACATGTAGATTATTCATTTATTTTTATAATGAAAACATTAAATAAGAATCCAATATAATAATCAAAGCATGAGTATGACTTACCGAACTGACCGAAAGGGGCGAAACCATCGGTACACAGCCCAAGTCTGACATTACGGGGTTCCTCAGCAAATTCAGGGTAAATCCTATCAAACCGTTTCCACTCCTCCCCGTCACTAGGATGACACATCTTCCCCTCTACACGAGTTTCTTCTTGATGCCACCTCATTTGTTCGGCAATGGTTTTGGTTGCGTATAATTTTTGAAGTCTAGGGGCGATGGGAAAGTAGGTAAGTCGACTAAGTGATATAGGTTTTTTATGCCTCGCTACACTCTTCCCCTTCTTACCCCTCAAAACAATATTTCCATCTACAGTTTTGTATCTACCCTTCCCACATACCTTACATTCCTCAAGCATGGCATCGTCCTTCCAAAAAAGCATACATCCATCGGGACAAGCATCGATCTTTTGATGCGGAAGTTCATGACCTTTAACTATTTTTTTGGTGTTGTAGAATGTTTTGGTCATAATGTTGTCTTTTGGGATGAGTTTCTCAATCAACGCAGCGATTCCGTCTACGCACCCAAAAGGTAGGTTATACTCACATTTAAGGGTCACTACCATAGACGCGACTTCTAACAATGTCACATCACACCCTCCATATAATGGCTTCTCCGCAGCCTCTAACATATCAAAAAAAACTTTCGCTCGTGGGTTTGGCTCTTGTGGGATTGGTTGGTCATCGTCGTTAGTGTACATGCTCTCATCATTAAACAAATTGCACTCAACCACATCAACAATCATTCCTCTCACCCCGCCCTCATTCTGATCCACCTTAGATTCCTCAAAATCAGACTTCTCACCATGACAAATCCAATAATAATAATTTGGGCTAAACCCATCTGAGATAATATGTTCTTTAATCAAAATACTATCCAAGAATTTGATGTTCTTACATTTCACACAAGGACACCTAAATCTACCATCTGACGCGTATTCGGGATGGGTTTCAGCGAACTCAAGAAAGCGATTAACACCATCTAAAAATTCCTTTGTGGGACGTCGTTTCTTATCGAATCTTTCCCCATACATCCATTTTCGTTCCTGTCTCTTCATTTTTTTATCTAAAAAATTTAAGACAATAACCACATACAAATTATTTTCTCTAAAGTAATTTACTAATATATATACACTAGTCAAATATTATGTAAAATTCTCAATTCACCTTAACATAGTACTATTTCCACCCAATTCGTCCATAATTACATCACCAAATCGGCATAATTGTATTTTAATTCCAAATTCCTAACACATCAAAACAACCCAATTCAATCAACTACTTAACCGCAAACCCTAATTTTATACTAACAATCTACCTAATTCAAATTGGGGAACCTATTGGGCGATTAAAATTCTAACTACACTAAATATTCCAACAACTAAGAAACTATCCAACCCAATAACTAATTTATTTAAATCGATAAAAACAGAAATTAACAAATAATTGAAATTAAATAAAGATAGATAAACATACCTTAAGGAAAATGAGAGAATTGAATAAAGAATGAAGAGGAAAGGAGGAGGGACGACTTTAGAGAGAGGGGGGAGCGGAGTTTAGAGAGATAGAGTGAAATGAGGGAATGAATCGGGGGAGGGGGGGTGTTCGTTAATTTAAAAAAAATTACGACCTTTAGCGACTGATTTCGGTCGCTAATTCAGTCGCGCGTTATCTTTTTTAGCGACTGAAATCGGTCGCGAAATTCGTTTTTAGCGACTGATTTCAGTCGCTAAATCAGTCGCGCGTTTTCTTTTTTAGCGACTGAAATCGGTCGCGAAATTCGTTTTTAGCGACCGATTTCAGTCGCTAAAAAAAATCGATATTTTAATTTTTCGTCTCCTCGTCCAGCTACTAATGTCGGTCGCGCGTTGAACTTTCAGTCGCTAAATTAGCGACTGAATCTATCAGTCGCGCGTGATTAGTAGCTACATGCAGTATTTCTTGTAGTGATTGATGAGCTGTGTCAGATTGCCTATGTCGGGCGGACTTGAGCCGGAGATAGTACAATCGGACATGTAGAGCCAGTTCAAGCTGGTCAACTGGGTGACTTCCTTAGGGAAAGGAGTTTTTTCCAGGAATTATCCCCGACGCTTAGCTGGATCAGATCAGAAAATAGTGGGTCGATTGGGGATGATCGCGATTAGATCTGGAGAAAATTGTATTTGGGAGTGGTTGATTTTTGTGGGTAATTCGCGAGCACAACCGTTCTCCCCACAGACGGCGCCAAATTGTTCCGGTATGGAAACGGGTCCCTGACCTTGAGCTTCGCGGTTCTCCTCGGCTCCGGGAGCGTGCCGACGGTGATCCTGCAAGGTGAACTCCAGGCCCGAGGGGAACCCCCGGGGCGGAGCCTCCGACGCCCAAGTCAGTAAAATGTATGACTGAATATAGATATTTAGGGAGATAAGAGAGGTAGAGAGAGTAGGGAGGAGTATGTGTGAATGAAATTAATTGTCCCCCTTTCCCCTCACCCTAAGTGGGGTATTTATAGGGGAAAGGGTGTAGTAGGGTGATGACACCCATGACATCAGCATAGTGATTAGTAGATAGGTATTTTTGGGTCAGTTGATGGCTACCCGTAAAGGAGGTCGAGCCTATGCGTCAGGGGGTTTTGGCCCCCATCAAAACCCTTGCTTGTCCTCAAGCAAGCACAAAACTATGGACTCAAATCTAATGGAATGTATATAACTCATAGCGGAGTATGCTTCAAAGTTACCCAAACCAATGCGCAACGATTAAAATTAATGTAAACAACCACATACAACAAGCTTGACCAATGACAACAATACTGAACCTTCAACCTTGCAAGACTCGTCTATGTCGGACTCTCACGGATCGCTCATCACACAAAACGGGTGATATTGTGAGTTTATGTAAAAACGGAAAGACAAAACACTCACCTAAACTGCGACTTATAAGAACATGCATGCAATCTAACATGAAATCAATCTCTAATAACCGTACATACGCATTCTATCGGGAAAAGACACGTGTCAAGGACTTACATATGGTATAAAGTGAGGCTAATCGGGTAAGAAGGGGCAAAACGATATGGATATGTGGAGTTAAAAGTCAAGCTAGTATTCCTTACACTCATCAATAATAAACATCATGTTCTCAACAAACTCCAGTCGAAGAAATTAGGCATAGCAAAAAGCGCCTTATCAAAACCGCTTTCCACTAATAACTATGAAATTAGAGAGATCAATTCTTTTCTCATAGCAAAAACACATTCTTCTTCTAGTTTCACTTCATTCATTTTTTTTCTTTCCTTTCTTTTCTTTTCTTCTTTTTTCCATTCAATTTTTTTTCTTTCATTGAATTTTTTCTTTTCATATTTTTTCTCAATTCATTTTTTCCAATTCCCTTTTTTTTTTCTTTTCCAATATCTTGGTTCCAAAATTAACCCTGAAAAAAATAATTCCGTCCAACTAATCTACTAGCTTGACTAGGGTAGGTTATATATGGCATGTAGTTGATAAACGGGTCAAACAGGTTAATTTGGCTACGTGAGGCTCATGGGAATTAATTAAAAGAAAGAATTTGCCTTTTTTGCACATGTCAAAACCACGAGTCAAAAACGTACAGGTACCTAAGAGACGAATGTCATGCTTATGCAGTTTGATGTTACATGTCTCATAAGGAGTACTACTCTCAACCTAAATGAAACTGATCATGAATGTCATCAGTTTAAAGGCTCTAATTCCTTACAAATCTGAGTAGTTTGCCAACAATGAGTCAAGTTTATTCGTTCAGTATCGTTAACCAAAGATGTAAGAATACCGCATGTGATTATATACAAAAATTCTAACGGCGCACTAGCATAAGCAACTAAATGAAGACATAGAAGCATTATCATCATCGCTACATAGCATTCCGACTCAACTAAGACTCGACTAAATGCAAAAACATATTTTTGATTTTTTTGATTTTTTTTTATGCATGTGAAAATGCAAGAAATATGCAAATGGATGAAAACAGACAGAAGCATACCCTCCCCCAAACCAAATCACACAATGCCCTCATTGTGTACAGCAAACAATAAGAGGCAACAATAAGTACGGGGAAGGAATGCAAAACGATGGAAGTGCAAAAAGAAAAAGAAGAACTACTTACAAGATGTATATACAAATGGAGACCTCCCCAAACCGTCCTAATCGGAGCTCTCGTCACCGCTCTCCTCCTGACTGCCACCATTGTCAGCTCCATCGTCGTCATCTCCCTCCTCGTCATCTCCCTCTCCATCATTTCTCTCCGCATTCCCGGCATTGTTACCATAACCTCCCTCGGGATAGGTGTAGTAAGTCGGGTGCCAAGCTGTAGGAGAGATTAGGCCGACCTGCACTCCATTGTTGTAACAATGAAAATCGGAAAGTGCCTGATTTAGTTGCACCGTGGCTATCCGGTGACACAACTCATTAAGCATTCCCGGGACCGCCGCTTGGTCGAGCACCGCCGGTGTAACATACGGTGGAGGAGGCACAAAGTGAGCAGGAAATGCAGGCACATTAGAATAATCAGTATATGGAAATGCATAAGGAGGCCGTGGTGGGCCCGAAGGTCCAGCCGCAAAAGATGGTGTATGTGAAGCATGGCTGGTCGATCGGCTACCACCTCCTCGAGATTGTCGAGAAGGTCGAGACGGTTCACCCGTCTCGGGTGCGAAGTGTCTGGGGGTCTGAAGATCCCTCTTAAGTGGTAGCAAATAAGAGGGATACGGCGTAGGGTCCCGTTCAGGACCAAAGGGGAGATATGGGAAGGGGGTAAGAGGTGGTAGATTGTAAGGGAGGATAACCGATTCATCCTTTGCTATGCGCCAACGCAAATCGGGACCTAACCAATGAAGACCCCTAAGGACGGAAAAGTTCAAAAGGCGACTATTGAGTCGCTCGGCAGATGAAAGCTCGTGTCCTATAGGTTCCTCCCCGTACGGGAAGTCCGGAAATAGCCTACGACCGATGTGGGAAACGAGGCCCCCACAATGAATGACAGAAATAAGCCCATCCCGATATGTTGGAAATGGTGGGCAACAAGGGCGGCCACATTCATGACATATGGCCGCTCGCTATCGATGTTTAGATAGCCCGCTAGACTCTTTAACTCATCAGCATTAATATTATTCGGCTCAGTACGTCTGTAAATAGTGCACCCTATCAGACGAAGCCAGTATCGGATGGCCGGGTGGTGGACTTCGTTGCCCCGCTTACGACCCGTGTTACGATCAGTAATGCAAGACCAGATTTCATTGGCTAGACGGCGAGGGGGATGAATTGAATCCCCTTCGCTAGTAACACCTAAAAGCTGACCGAACTCGCGAACGGTCCTAGAAAAACTCGTGTTAAAGAGTCTAAAAAAAATGCAAGGTGTGTCTCAGTTCAAGTCACCAAAAAAATTGAAACTACTAAAAAACTCAAGAGTAAGACCCTTATATGTGAATTCTAGCATATAAATTAGCCCACTCATACCGGTACCATTAAGTAAGTCAACAATAGGCTGATAAATGCCTAACCTGCCCAAGAGCTCACGGTCTAGAAACCGTGTCGGTGTTACCTTAAGAGCTGCCAACTGGACAAAACGCTCCCTCTGATCAGCTGAGGCAAACTGAACGTTTGGATATTCTGGTATGCTCTCCTCGGGAAATGGAACGAGGTCTTGACTCGGCATTGACTCCCGGCTAATGTCGACTCGACGTCTTGTGCTTCCCTGGCGTTGTCTTTTTCTTGCATCCATATTGACCTGAAATAGCGAAAATCAGACTTGGTGTACTACTCACACAAAAACCCCCAAATCAATTGAAATCAAAACCCTAATTTCATAACTGAAATTTGGGTAAAAACACTATAATGTGGATGAAACCAACAAATTTGGGTAAACAATATGAGTAATAACATAAATCCCAGAAAAACCAGGTCGAAATCTGAAATTCAAGTCTGAAACCAGATTCTGAACAGTCGCGCAGAAACCCAGTGATCGCGAAAAAAAAATCGCCCGACAGACACGATAGTCGTCCGACTATCGGAATAGTCGTCCGACTATTAGAACAGTCGCCCGACTATTCCGATAGTCGACGACTCCGGCGAACAGCAGAGAACGTACAGCGCAGCAATTAGACGGGAACAAAATTGAAAATCAACACAAGAAAACTTTCTTGAATGGCTGGAAAGTAGTTACAATTTCAATAGAGACAAGAAAATAGCAAGGATGAAGAGATTAGAGGAGATAGTGATGGGGAGAAGAAGATGGGTAAAGGTTGAAGATGAAGATTTGAAATGAAGAAGATGAAGGTAAGGATGGAGGTATGTGGGAGGAGTAAGAAAATGGGGTTTAGGAGTTGATTTCAAAATAAAAGTAACTGGAGTAAAAGAGTAAAGAGAAAATATGACTTATGCAACGGAAATATTCAACCAAGGTGCGCGATATTTGCCTGAATTGTCGACCGACAATGGGAATAGTCGGTCGACAATAAAAATAGTCGGCCGACTATTAAAAATAGTCGGTCGACTATTCTTGCCCAGCTCCAGTTTTCCGTCAGCAGCCTGTTCTCTGCAAAACTCAATTTCAACCTTTAGATCCTCGTTCTCACCTCACATAACCTATAATGCAGAAAATTAAATATGCTCTAACTAACTAAATGCAGGTACAGATATTTTACAACCCGGGTTGCCTCTCGGTCAGCGCTAGTTTAAGGTCCTGCACGACCGTAGTCACCTTGCTCAGTTAGTGACTGTTTCGAGGTACAAAACCTCGACTTCTCCTCATGTCTCACCTTTCTCGTGGTAGTGCTTTATTTGGTGACAATTGACCTTAAAGCGATTTCCCGTGGAAGAGTTTTCAAGCTCGACCGACCCAAATTTAGAAACCGAAATTACCGTATAGGGGCCGGACTATCTGGATTTTAATTTTCCAGGAAAAAGACGAAGACGAGAATTAAACAATAATACCTTTTCGCCCGCTTTAAACTCTCTCGGAATGATACGCTTATCGTGCCACCTTTTTGTCTTTTCTTTGTAGATACGGGCACTATTGTAGGTAGAGCAGGCACTTCGGGCCGGGCCGCCGCCGCCGGCCCGAGCCGGCACGAGAGTTGGCACGACCGGCCCGGCACGAGGGCAAATTCGGGCCTGGCACGGGCACGGCCCGTCGGGCCTCGTGTCGGGCCTCGGCGAGGAAACGGCTGAAAAGCCCGTGCCAGGCACGGGCACGACGGGCCCGGTCCGGCACGGCCCGCTGACAGCCCGCTGACAGGCACGCGGGCTGGCCCGACCAGGCACGACTGACCCGGGCACGGCGGGCCCGAGGCACGGCCCGGCCCGGCCCGGCACGGCCGCAACGGCTCCTTTCCAACGGCTCCTTCGTCCTTCCTTCTTCCAACGGCCCATTCCTCTATATTTTTTTTTTCATTTATTTTCCTATAAATTACCCACTTTCATCCATCTTCATTTCACAAATCATTTTATTCTTCTTCTAATCTTATAATCATTCTTATCAATTTTTACTAATCGTCTAAAAAAAATTATTACTAATATATATAAAAATTATTAATTATAAAAATTATTACTAATCTTATAAATAATATATAAATAATATTATAATCTTAATATAACAACTTAACAAGTATTATATATTAATCTTGAAATTTGAAGAATTGAAGTTTGAAGGTTTTGGTTGCGTTTTTTGGTGCTAATCTACTATATTGAAGAATTGATCGTATCGGGTTTACGGTTTTTTTTATTATAGTCTGTCGATTCTCGATATTCGACCGCATCTCCGGATCTCTACAAGCTTTGTTTGCATTTTCTTACTTAATCTCTTTTACTTTAATTTTGTTAATTATTTTTGTTTATTACTTAATTAGTTAATTATAATCTTCACTTATTAATTTTTTATAATTAAGTCACCATTAAATAATTTTTTACATATTAACTTGTCAATTGAACTAAAATACTAAATTGGTAATTGTTATTAAATTTGTTAGTTAAATTGTTAAGTAATTTGGTAATTAATTTGATAATTTAATTGTTAATCCGTTAAAATATTTAAATCATGTCTGAATCACACAACACCGAGTCAGGGTCAAAAAGGAGTCGATCACAACAACGTCAAGGTAGCGTCGAACGACCCTCCGGTTCACAAACACCACAATCGGAGGCACATGGTCAATTTACGACCCCACAATTTAATCAATGGTCCGGTGTCACGCCTTCGTTCATGAACTTTGGCAATCCGAGCGGGTCGACCCCTTACGGTTACGATTTAACCGGGGCACAAACGGGACAAGGGTCCCAACAACCTTTTCCCATGACACCCAACTTATTTAATTTTGATATGTCGACATATCAGGCAATGTCGGGGAGACCACCTTTACCACCGTATTCATTTACACAAACGGGTCAACAATTTACACAACGAGGTCCAGAAGGACCACAATCGTTTACAGAGTCTGCACAACACGACACATCGGCACAAACCGTGTCACAATTCACAAATGTAAATGTACAAACAAGAACGAGCGAATCGTCTGATGACGGTATAGTTTGGGAGACTAAAGAAGAAATGGCTAAATTGTGTGCGATGGGTAGAACAAGTAGAGTATGGCTACATTTCACTAAGAGTGTAGATAAAAAATATGCTAAGTGTAATAATTGTGGAAGTAAATTTAGTGGTAAAAGTGCAAATGGTACCGGTCACCTAGGACGACATGCTAAAAAATGTGTTCCCAAAGAGGTCGGTCAAACATCCCTTGACCAATTTGTGACCCGACCCGAATCAGAAGAAGAGTATAAGTACGATTATAACACATGCACTGAGGAATTATCTAGAATGATAATTCAAACGGAAAAACCTTTCGCTTTATCTGAACACCCAGCGTTTAACAGATACGTAAAAGCAAACCAACCGGCTCATCTACAAACGAGCCGTAAAACTGTAAAAAGTAAAGCAATGAAACAATATATGGAGGCTAAAATGGAGCTTATAGAATGCTTCAAAAATATGAGGTCTAAAATATCGTTAACATCCGATGGCTGGGACTCTCGCATCGATTACTCTTACCTATGTTTAACAGCTCACTGGATAGATGAGAATTGGGTTTTACAAAAAAGAATAATTGAATTTGCAAGATTAGAAAGTCCGCATACCGCTGCTAATATCCACGACGTTATTGTGAGAGCGATATGCGAGTATGAAATTAGAGATAAAATTTTGACAGTTACTTTTGATAATGCAACGTCTATGACTTCTTGTGCTAACATGTTGAAGACCAGTTTACAAAATATTTTTTTAGATGGTGAATTGTTACATGTTCGATGTGGTTGTCACATTTTAAACCTGTGTGTTAAGGACGGTTTAGTGGGTCTACGACACTATCACACCAAGTTTAAAAAAATAGTTATGCACTTGAACACGTGTCAAATGAGGCGCCAAGATTGGCGTCACTTTTGTAAATTAAATAAAATTAAATACAGAAAATTTCCCGCAGAAAACAACACGAGGTGGAATTCAATGTACACAATGTTGCAGTCATGTTTAGAATACAAGGATCCGCTAACTACTTTTTGGAACACTCGTTTTCCCGATGAACAATTACTTGAAGATGATTGGGAGAAAATAGAAATGTATATCGACTTGTTGTCAGCCTTTGAGGAGGCGACCACTGCATTTTCTCATGCATATAAGCCCACGGTCCCTTTCTTTATTGCTCATATTGACAATATTGCCACTATTTTCCAAAAATATCGAGGCCTACCTGATTACTCTACGTTTCTACCCGACATGGAGGCAAAATGGTTAAAATATTGGGACGATATTCCTCTTGTCTATGTATTTGCAGTGATTTTAGACCCTAGGTGGAAATTTGAGGGTGCCATTAACGTTGTTGAAAGTTATAAAAAAGCAATGAACCTAGAATTCGACAGGGAGGCCTATGCGGCCTCGGTTAGACACGACTTTGGTATAGTATTTGGTGAATACGAGCGGATTTATGGTCAAACTAACCCCACCACTACTTCTCGATCAGGTGCAGGTGCTAGCAGTAGCCGATCGACGCTCGCTGCAGGATTGGGCAAGGCCATGTCACGAATGTCTCGACTGATGCCATCTCCTCAACAAACACGGGCGTCCGATCTTGCTGAATTTCATATGTACCTGCGATATGATTATTTCAACAATATTTCCGAATTCGATACACTAAGCACTGATCTTCTAGCATGGTGGCGAGAACATGAAAAAGGTCTTCCGGTGATGTCAGCAATGGCACGAGACTTCTACGCCGTTCAAGTTTCATCTGTAGCGTCCGAACGTTGCTTCAGTGCCTCTAAAAGGGTGTTGGACGACAAACGTACGTCTTTGTCTTGCGACACCCTCCGCATGTGTGTCTGCTACAAAGATTGGATGGATGCAAGAGACCGAAAACAAGGTCAGGAACCAAGAGATAGTGATGTCGACACCGACGATACCCCTTCGAGTGGCAGTGTCGAATCGTAGAGTAATAGACATAATTATTTTTTCAATTACAATTTCACAAGTCGACTTTAATTATTTTTTAGTTTCCTTTACATCCTACGAAGATTTAATTTATAATTTTTAGTTTGTATAATTACTATTATTTTTAGTAATTGTTTTAGTAATTGTAATTTTTAGTAATTGTGTTTTTTTACAATTTCAATTTTTTTTAATAAAGAGTATTAACTATTTCCAAAGTGATAGCTACAAGGCTACAAATATTATAATATATAATTACCTACAAGGCTACAAATATTCGGGTCGCACACAAACGCGTCTTGTTTTTGCTGGAAAAAATATGAAATAGATTGAGGCACGACCCGAAACCCGAAAACCGGCATGAAAACCGAAACACGGGCACGAGCACGGAAATAGCACGACGGGCCGGGCACGACCGGGCACGAGGCCCGGCCCGAGCACGGCACGACCGGGCCCGGGCCTCGGGCCGTGCCTCGGCGGCATGGTCGGCTAGAGCTCCGTGCCGGGCACGGCACGAGCCCGGGTCTAGGCACGACCGGGCCGGCCCACCCAGGCACGAAGCCCGCCGGGCACGGCACGAAGCCCGGCCCGGCCCGCCGAAGTGCCTGCTCTAATTGTAGGCATTCATCCTGAACTCCTCAAGCTCGTCTAGTTGTAAAAGTCGATTTTCGCCACACAATTTTGGGTCAAAATTCAGCTCTTTAACGGCCCACCAAGCTTTATGCTCCAACTCTACGGGTAAGTGACAGGACTTCCGATAAACCAACCGATAAGGTGATGTACCAATCGGTGTCTTATAGGCGGTCCTATACGCCCATAGGGTGTCATCTAGTTTCAGGCTCCAATCTTTTCTTGACTTCGAGAAAACTTTTGCCAAAATATCTTTAAGCTCCCGGTTGGAAACTTCAACCTGTCCACTAGTTTTGGGGTGATACCCCAAACCTCTACGATGCATAACACCATATTTAGATAATAAGGCAATAAGTTGTTTTTCTTTAAAGTGCATACCTCCATCACTAATGACGACTCGGGGAACGCCAAAACGTGGAAATATAATCTTCTTGAAAAGTTGGATGACGGTCTTAGCGTCACAATGGACCGAGGCAACGGCTTCTACCCACTTAGATACGTAGTCCACGGCTACTAAAATGTACCTATTACCTCGACTTGTCGGGAAGGGACCTTGATAGTCGATGCCCCAAACATCGAAAATTTCTACCTCCAAAATACCGATCTGAGGCATCTCATGCCTCCGGGAGATATTTTCCGTCCTTTGACAAGCATCACATCCTGAAACAAATGACTTGGCATCAGAAAACAAAGATGGCCAATAAAAACCTGACTGAAGTACCTTAGCCACGGTCCTAGCGGGACCGTGGTGACCACCATAAGATGAGGAATGACAGACTTCCAAGATGGCATTGGTTTCCCATTGCGGTATGCATCGCCTAAAAAGTCCATCGGCACACTCCTTGAAAATATAGCTGTTCATGGGACGTACCACCCGATTGGCCCGTCCCGTCCGGCCCGAATTTTTAGCGGGCTTGGACACAACATTTTTAAAAATATACAAAGGCCCGGCCCGCGAACCCGTCCCAAACCCGCTAACCCGCTTGTCCGTGGGCCAAAATTGTACACTTAGCCCGGCCCGTGTCCGGTCCGAACCCGCAAATGATCACCTCTACTTGAAAAGATATGGATCGTCCCAAAAATATTGTCGAACATCATGTAGGAACCGCTTCTTTTGTTGATATGACAAATCAGGCGGCATTATTTTACCTACAAGAAAATTAGCATAGTCAGCGTACCATGGAGTATCCATTATACCAATAGCCATCAAAATATCATCAGGAAAAGAATCATCTATCGGTAAAGTATCGCCTCCGTCCTGCAATGGAAATCTAGAAAGGTGATCCGCCACAAAATTTTCAGCGCCCTTCTTGTCCTTAATCTCCAGGTCGAATTCCTGAAGTAGAGGGATCCATCGTAGTAATCTCGGTTTGGCTTCCTGTTTCGCGAGGAGGTACTTCAAAGCCGCATGGTCCGTATAAATTGTGACTTTCGATCCTATTAAATAAGATCGAAACTTCTCCAATGCATAAACCACAGCTAGAAGCTCCTTCTCCGTCGTAGTATACTTCACCTGAGCCTCATCCAGAGTTCAGCTCGCATAACAGATGGCATTTACTGCCTTTTCCTTCCTTTGACCCAGCACCGCTCCGACCGCATAATCACTAGCATCGCACATAACTTCAAACGGTAACTCCCAATCCGGGGTCTGAATAATAGGTGCTGTGACCAAAGCCTGCTTCAACCTGTTAAAAGCAGATAAACATTCATCAGAAAAAATGAATGAGGCATCCTTAAGAAGCAATTGTGTAAGTGGTTTAACAATTTTAGAGAAATCTTTTATAAACCGGCGATAAAATCCGGCGTGTCCAAGAAAACTCCTAACCCCCTTCACGTTAACGGGAGGAGGTAATTGCTCGACCACTTGCACCTTTGCTTTGTGTACTTGGATGCCTCGGTCTGAAACTAAGTGCCCGGCGCCAAAATTTGATAAGCTAGTCGTATACCTATCAAAGATAACCAACTTAGGTCTACCTAAAAATATAGCTAGGGAAGTCAGGTCGAATCCACAAGGAGACAAATAAATTCTACTTGCAATTAAAGCCTATCTAAGTAACTAAATTGGGGGTTTTGTTTGTTTGTTTTAAATAATCTAAAAGTAGTGAAGGAAAGAGAATTAAAGGAGAAGAATAACTAAACTAAATAGAATGAATTAGGACGAATTAATATATGGAGAGAAAACTAGGATTGTCGGTTCACTACGAATCTCATATGGTCACGGTCTAAATCACAGGTCTGTCGCAGATATTGGTCTAAGGGGTATTGAAAAGGTCCTTCCGGTCCGCTATTCACCCTAGCATGCGTCTAAAGGCTTCCGATCTTATTATGGCAAACTAATGTGTTGTAGCAGGTCTAACTTTTACCATGCTTCCGATCTTAGGTTCAAGTTTACCGAATTCAATTAATCAATTACGTCGACTTAATCAATTAATCTCAATTAAATGCTACAATTGACAACTCAGACACAAAATCATTGACAGATCTATAAATTATTTAGCGACCACATTCAATTCGCAGATCCCTTAAATCCTAGCGAGGGAAATTAGCTACTCATAATTAATTCAAGAACAACAAGATTAATAAAAGAATTTACTAGATTAAACATCACGAATAATAATAAATTTACGACAAGTATAAAACAATAATTAAGAATAATTAAATATGAAGAAAAAAACAATCAAGAACAAAGAAGAAGGAAGGAAAATTAATAAAATTACCGAAGGAATGAAGGCGATTAGAATGTTGCAATCTTACAATAACCGAGTTTTAAAGGAAGAAATTAAACTAGAAGTAATTCTAAGAGAATAAGGAGAAGAAATCTAAAGAAGAGTCTAAGGAGAAGTAAAAAAGAATAAGGGAGAAGTGATATATAAAATCTAGTCTAATAGTTTCTTAAATACTAAGTTAAAACAAAAGCCCAAAAGTCTTGTTAACCCTAAAAATCAAATTAGGAAAGTCTCGATCTTCGTCCAGTCTCGAGAATAGTCGGTCAAGAATTTTGAATAGTCGGTCGACTATTAGGATAGTCGTTCGACTATCTGTGCCCTATTTCCGTTCTCAGCACTGCGCGCTCAACTTCAAACGCTTGCCATTTCTTTGTTACTTCTTCAAATTAGGCGTGTAATATACCGTTGGAAAGTTAAGAGAAAAAGCTTTCCAAAGCAACTGAAATCAGCTCAATTGGAGTTGTATAACTCAAGATATTCACGTTTTAAGTAGACCCGTTTGGAAACGATCATTCTCTTTTCTTATTTCGCAAAAGATTTCATCTTTAAGCACGATTTTTGCCTTGTTTATGCATCAACGGGTTCAAACCTGCATAAGATGCAATATGACTACAAAGTATCAAATTCGGGGGAAAATAGTAGACAATGCTACTCGATATGCATGGAAATGCGTGCGTAAAAGACTAAAAGACAGAATAATCATATATAAATTGCACGCATCACTTAAACTTTTATAAAAAACTAGTGTATTGGCTCGTGAAAATTCACGGGTTGTTACATTTTTTTGTGTTTGTGTAATTCTCTCTACGGTATTTGAAAATTTTATTTCACTTTTATTCCGTGCTGTTGTTTTCATTTTCACGATGAGTACAAAGTTACTATCGTCCTAATTCATTGATCGGCTATATGTGATATCAATCATAGAAACAATCACAATATTACTACTTTTTTATACTATTTTTTGGATATAAATAATATACTAATAATAGAAACTTGCTTTGATATTGTATTACGGTTTTTTAATAGTTTAGGTTATTGTATTAGATTAGGATTATAAGATTGTATTAGGTTTTTAGGTGATTGATTTGTTGATATGTGTATTAGGATAAAATATATTGTTGCCGAAATTAATTGATTTGTTATTTGCTAATTATGTGCAGGATTGTGCGTAGATTGATTGAGACCCGTATTTGTAAAGGCCCGTTTTTTGATTCAAATGAATGAGTTGCCAAAATAAGCGTGAACTCACCACATGTAAGTATTTCAGAATGGTGAATTCTTAGCTGTGCCACGTCATTGGCAGCGGTGTCTGTTTTAATATATAAAGGATATTCGATACTAATAACAATGACATCGACCCTATTTATAGTATCGGCTACATGCCTTACTTCACATGGAATAAACTATGGCATATACTTGCCTTATTTCTAAATAACCGCAATCAGGAAATACTCTACTACGAAATAAGGAAATAATTAGGAAACAAGTTAGGTTCCTAATAACAATATCTCGATTGAATTAGGAAATAGCAATATCGTAATAATTAATAGTAGTTAACTAACTCGACGCTTGATATTTCGGATCACTTAGCATTAGATTAGTAGAAATGTAGGGTATTGAGATTTGAGAGGATTAGTAAGAATGATTAGAAGATTATAAATAAATTAGAATAATTTGTGTGAAATGGAATTTGATGAAATGAGTATTTATAGGAAAAAAAAAGAAAAAAAAGAAAAAAAAGAAAGACGTTGCACTCCAACGGCCAAAAACGGCTATTTTTCCCGGGCTCGGGCCGTGCTCGTGCCCGGGTCGTGCCTGACCCGTGGCTGTCAGCGTGCCGGACCGAGCTGTACTTGGTCGTGCCCGTGCCAGGCACATGCTTCTCACCCAATTCACCACCGAGACCCGATCCGAGACACAACGGACCGTGCCCATGCCGGACACGATTTTCCACTCGGGCCGAGCCGATCGTGTTAAAAAACCGTGCCGAACCTGGCCCGGATTGCCTGGTGTAGTCTGCACTCCATAACTATGAATACCTAATACGGGTGGTTTATAACTCTAACCCTATGCTATGACTCTATGAGCAGAGTTGGTGCTGTACATCTTTCATCTTCTTCCTCCTAATCAGCCTATTCCTACGAGAAAAAAAATTGAAATCGAAAAAATTGAAATCAACCTATTCCTCCTCCTAATATATCATCTATATTTTCTCCTCGCTTATCATCCTCCTCCTCCTCATCTTCCTCGAAAAAATTGAAAAGTTTCGTGGTGTTCGTAAGTCGAAAGTCGAAACTCTGAAGATTTTTGTCCTACTTGTGGTTCATTTCATGGGCTCATCGGTTTAAACTCTTTGCCTTTAAGGGAGTCAGGGTAATAGTATTTGTTTCGGATTGATTTTGTTGTTTTCATGCTTGATTGATTGAGCAATTTCTATTTCAAAATTCAGTTCGTTGGTGATGGTGAATTAGTTCGCGAACGAACTAATTCGTAAATCGTGCCGGCGAACTAGTTCGGAAATCGTGCCGGCGAACTGCGAATCTGGTAACACTGTTCCTGCCCTGTTGTTGTTGTTGTTGTTGCTACTAGCCTACTACTACTAGTACTATCCTCTGGTTCCTGCCCTAGTCCACCGAAACAACTCCCGACGACAAACAATGATGTACGGCGAACCTCCACCACAGCAGCAGCAACAGCAGCAACACCCACCGCCGCCACACATGCAGTTTCCACCACCACCAGGAGGCATGGACTTCCAACGTGGTCCGCCTATGATGCAGCGCCAGCTCTCCGCCTCGTCCACTAACTTGCCACCTCCCGATTTTCATCAACAACATCAGCATCAACAACAACAGCCTCCAATGCCTCTTCCTTATGACTGTGCGTCCTTTCTTTCCTTTTTATTTTTCATTTTCTATTTGGTATTTGAATCTTCAGAATCTTCAGGATTTTGTTGTTGTTGTTGTTGTACTATTACTGTTGTTGTTGCTGCTGCTGCTGCTGTACTATTACTATCCTCTGGTTTCTGAATCCTGCCCTGTTGTTGTTGTTGCTACTAGCCTACTACTGCTACTACTATTACTACCTCTGGTTCCTGCCCTCCATGGATTTGCTAAATCAGGTGGGGGCGGGCAGCAGGGTGGAGGCGAGGGTAGTTGGTTGATGGGGATGGAGCTGTGAGTGGTATAGTGGTTCTAGTATTTTTATTTTATTTTAATTGCGTGTGTATGAAAGGAAAGGGCAAACTTGCAAAATCATGCTATGATTTAGTTGAACCTGTGTATGAAATAGCATCACCCTTTCTTTGTGAGGGGATATGCCGGATATCTGAAGAAATGTGTTATGCTTCACTCACTGTAGCCCATGCTGATAGTTTTGCTGCAAAAAGGATGAGAAGGAATACACAAAGAAGAGCTGTTGACTATACAAGCACCGTTGTCCGATACATTCAGGTATTTGTGAGATGTTGAACATTACTCTTTACTTCATTTAACAGTTAATTGAGAAATTTCTCGAGTTCATCGTAGTTGAATTCATCGGGTACCTTTTGTGTGGGACATGTCACTATATATATATATATATATATATATATATATATATATATATATCACCATCCCTTTGTTCTCACGTTTCTTTTTTGTATGATTGCTAATATGTTACCTTGACACGGACACGACTTGGTGTTGGGAATGCCGGATACAATTATCCTCCTTGAAGTTTCATTTTTTTTGTTTTTAATGAAGTGGTGTGTAGTGTGCTGTGTCAAATACCAAGTGACATGCGACAAAAGTGAAGTCAGCGAGAAACATAGTTGCCAAATACGGAGTACTATTTTCTCCCTCTTATAGTCTTACTATAGTAACATTTTTCAATGACAGAACTAGAGAAGCAAGTTAGACCTTGCTCCACTAATGATCGTTAAACAAAGTGCCTAATTTTTTTTGAGATGGATTATTGGATCCCCTCTAGCGGCACACCCCCCCTTGCTTGAAAGAAGCAAGATAAAAATCTTCGAAACAAAGTTTTTAAATTTTTCCAGTAAAGATTCTTTGAATGTTCGTGTACCATAAGAAAATTTTAGTGGAGCAGTAGCTCTCAGAAGATAAGCATTACAAGGAAATTATATTTGATTGGTTGTATCAAGTAACAGTTACGCAAACATTGCACTATCCTCGAGCGAATTGTAAATCAGTTTGTGCATATTTTATCTTAGCTGAATTGGAGCTTGCTTAAGCCCTAAATACTAGACACTTCATTACGAGTGTAACCAAATTCGGTTTACTTACTAACATCAGATTATGAAACTTGATTTGATCCAGAATGAGCTTCTTGAATTGTGTCAATAAATTTGTATGAGGTCTGTAATGTACTCCCTAGTATGCCACTGAAATTGGTTTTATTTGATAACATCATACATGTTATAGTACTCCCTTCATCTTTTTTGAATAACCTCCATTACCCTTTTTTGTGAAGGGAAAAGGGGATCCATGAGGCTAATTCAAGAAACTAGAGGGAGTAACATTTTAGCTGTTTGGTTTTTCTTTGTAGCTCTGTGCATCGTATTTTCACCAACTAGCTTTTAGTACATTGGGAATTGGGATCACTGAGTTCCGAACATAACTTCTTCCTTGGATACACTTTGCATTACTTTTTGTTTTTCTTATTGCCCTTTGCCAGATTTGGATTCTCTTTGTAACACAACCCATTTTAATTTCAGAGTGCTTGACTTTTTTTTTTGGTCTTTGGTTTTATATATGAAGGTTCGCATGTCTCAGCGAGATTTAAGAGACCGGATGATATTGCAGCCTACTCCTGGAGCTGCTATTGATGTTAGTGGCTTTTCTATACCTTTATTTGTGTTATGAATGTGACTGATGGTTTTAGTGTACCTTTATTGTTTACAGTATACTAGTTTGGTCCTCTTCTCAACGTATCTTTGTTTATTTTAGAAAATGTTAGCGAAGAGTTCAATTTGAGTGTTTTCTTGTTTGCAGTTGTTGCCTCCTGCTGCTTATTCTGATAATCCGTCAACAAGCTTTGCTGCAAAATTCGTCCATACATCTCTGAACAAAAACCGATGTTCTATCAATCGCGTCCTGGTATGTTGATAGTAGATACTTAATTTAGTCAATATGTACTGCCTGTTGTAGATGTTGGCAACTTTACTTTCATTAGAAAATAGAGAATTGGGCAGGTTTTGATTTCAATATAGACTTGGTTGGCTGTATTGTTGATCTGTGTCGGATTGGTTATGGTTTATTTGGTTCAAATGGTTGAAAATTGTCCAAGATTGGTAGCCGGTGCGAGTTACGTTATTGGAGGGCTTTATGATATTCCAGGTGATGGTATTCCCCACTTCATTATCACAAGACTCAGCAGATTAGAACTGTATCTTCAACAAAACTGAGGGGAGACAAATATTCTTGATATGGTTGCATGGTTCTTTGATCCTCCGGAAAGGAAAGAAGTTTCACCTGTTACCGTGTTACCCAAGCCAAGCCTGTCCAGGAATGAAAGAAAGAAAGAAATGGAGTAGAAACTTAGAAATATTGAAACTAGGGTTTAATCATGAAGATCATCCCTCTGAAATATTTTCTGGATAATATTGATGTCATACCTTTTTCACATCCCCTTTCGTTCTTTCTTTCTTTCTTTTTGTACCTTTTCCTCTTTTTGTTCTCTTTTGTCTTTGTTATCTATTGTATCTGTATATAAAGGCTCGCTTGGGATGGGGTAATATATTAGGGGGTAGTGAAGCTCAAAATGAGAAGAAAATGGAAGAGATTGGTGGTTAGTATTGCTATTTTATGGTGTAAATGGGGTGAAGGGAGTCAATTACTTAGGGGGAGAGGGGAGTAATGTTTTATCCCCAAAAGGGGCCATATTAGTCTCTTTTTCTTCATTTTCGCTTAGCACTGTCACTACACTCCTCCATTCTCTAGTTTCTTTTAGCTCCATTACCCCTTCATAAATTACCCCTCATCCCAAGCGAGCCCTAAGGAGTATTACTAAACTTTCAAATTTATGTGTGAATAGTTTTTTTGGTGAAATGTAAGTAGTATTATAAAAATATCAATGAACTGTACAACAATGAATCAGAGTTACAAAAAATGCATCATAATCTAATCGCATATCCTACTAAACCAAGAATTGTCTCTAGCCGGAAGGGACCCTGTTATCCTATGGGAGATGAAAATCTTGATATCTGCTCAAATCTTATTAGACACAACATTTGGATGAAGAGGAGATCCCTCAATCCTACAGCGATTACGCTGCAGCCAAATATTATACATAATAGCAGCCAAAATTGACCAAACCACCTTCTGTTGAAATTTTGATCTTCTAATTATGTATGAATAGTTGTATAATGCATTGGCTGTCCTATATATTTTTCTTGTGCCCTTTCTGGCTTATTGCTGGGCTTTATATCTATCTATTACACTGTAACAGTGGACACCCAATGGAAGGCGTCTTATTACAGGTTCACAAAGTGGTGAATTCACTCTTTGGAATGGGCAGTCTTTTAATTTTGAGATGATCCTGCAGGTATGTGTGGCTTAAACAAGTAAATACATGATTTACGTACATCATAACTCAGAATTAACTTCTATCCTTACCTTTATGTAGGCTCATGAGCAAGCGGTTAGGTCTATGGTGTGGAGTCACAATGAGAATTGGATGGTCACCGGAGATGATGGGGGTTCAATAAAGTATTTTTTTCGATCTTTTGTAATCTTATAGTAATATACTTTGTAGTTTGTTGCTTGTTTATTGTTCTGGATTTCGCTAAGCAGATGCGTTTTACATTTGATATTATTTTGTTGGGACTTCTGCTAGGTACTGGCAAAACAACATGAATAATGTCAAGGCCAACAAATCGGCTCATAAAGAGTCAGTGAGGGATCTTAGGTAAATATTTATCTTCTTCATTCTTTGTAGTCACATGAGATAATCTTTATCAATAACTTGGGGTTTTGCTTCTGGAACAGTTTCTGCAGAACAGACCTGAAATTCTGTTCTTGTTCTGATGATACAACTGTGAAAGTTTGGGATTTCGCGAGGTGTCAAGAGGAGAAATCATTAACTGGTAATGTTCTCTGAATATCTGTGCTTGTGGCTGTTTCATTAAGGATTGCTCGAGCTTTAGTTTTACCTTTAATTTTTTCTATTTGATTTTTACCGTCTCTTGTCTAACTTCGCAGTTTTTTCTGTCGTCTCTTTCCTTCCATTTTCATATGTACTTAGGGGTTGTTTGGTTGATGTGGGAAGTGCAAAATCATGTGAAATGAAATTCATAGGAAATAAACTCCCTCACTTGGTTCGTTGTAATTTTCAAAAGTTGTTTGGTTAACAATGCGAGGACTCAATTCATGATTATTACAGGTTACCAGCAGGGTGCTGGCAAGTAACTTACAAACATTTTTGTAGGAACTCTATTTCATGGGAACTTACATTCTTCCATTTTTCAAAAAATGAGGCAACCAAACAGCTCTCTTTTTTGCAATTCATGGAAATTCCACTTCCTGTGTTTTTAGAATGGCAACCAAACAACCCCTAAGTGTTATTAAAATTAACCTAAAACTGTTGCACATGGTTGAACTCAGACAGGCCATGGTTGGGATGTCAAGAGTGTTGATTGGCACCCTACAAAATCTTTACTGGTATCAGGTGTGTAAATTTTGGAGATTTCTGGTGCAGTTTTGTCCAAAGTTGATGTATGCTTACATAGTTATTTCTGCAGGTGGTAAAGACAACCTGGTGAAACTTTGGGATGCTAAGAGTGCGAAGGAACTTTGCTCATTGTATATATACATATCTATTCTTTGAACTTGCATTTTATTTGAAAATTTTGTCCGCTTTCTGCTCATTCTTGTCATGTACAGCCATGGTCACAAGAACACAGTGCTGTGTGTAAAATGGAATGACAATGGCAACTGGGTGCTCACTGCCTCTAAAGATCAGATAATTAAGGTGTAGACTCTATTCTCTTTATCATTTTTTTACTAGATCAATATTGAGATGTCACTTGTAAGGATATGAATGTTTAGCATATGGGATGAGGGGATCTGTGAATAATATTCATTTACTATTTTTTTAATTTGATGACATGTCATTATAATTTGATTGTTTCAGCTTTATGACATAAGGGCTATGAAGGAGCTTGAATCATTTCGTGGGCATAAGAAGGATGTCACTTGTAAGGAATGCAAATCACTCTCCAGTGAAATTCATAATTGCTATACGATGTTTATGCGACAATATTCGCCATACTTTTATGCGACAATATTCGCCATACTCCATATTCATAGTTACTCCCTTCGTTATTTTTCATCTGCCCATATTTTCCCGTGTTGCCTAACGGAAATTCATGGAGGAGGTTGAATGAAAAGGGTGGAGGGAGCATTAAAAATAAGTGTTACTCCCTCCGTTCACTATCTTTTACCCCGTTTCGTTAAAATACTCCTCACAAATAATGATGAAAAAGGCCAAAAGATTATGAACGGAGGGAGTATTAGTGAATTGGGTAAATACCCCTAATACTCACCTATAAAAACATAGCTACTTTGGAAGGGGGTCATTTGGGGAATGATAAAAGCAACAGACTCTTGGACTTTTCATTGTAATAATGGGTGTGATCGCCATTGATGATTCCTTCTCTAATATGTACTCCCCTTATCCCACTTATCTCATCTTTCTTTCTCTGTTGAGTTGTCCGACTATGATCTTGTTGCTTTCTTATGTGAGTACTAAGAAGGTGTTTGGTTTGGGCAGGGGCATGGGCATGGGAAAGGTTTCACAGAAGGGATGTGGAAAGGAAATGAAAACCCCTAAATTCCCTAACTCTCAGATTTAAACTTGAAAAGGAATGAGCAAACAACCATCCACCACCATGAAATCCAACAACCACCACCTCCGCCCATTTTCCAACACCCACCATCTTCTCTCACCCCAAGAACTTCGTCTTGGTTAGAGGAGTAGTTACAACCACTAATGAGCAGTTAGAAAAATAGGAAAAATAGGAAGGGTAGTTAGAGGGGGAGTATTGAAAAGATTAAAATAGTCTTGGTTGTATATTAGGCATTGTACCACTGGAGGTATAATCCACAAATTGCACACATACACTATAATCTTAGTGCTGTTGCTGATTTTTGTCTCTTTTATCCCCTTACAGCATTGGCATGGCATCCATTCCATGAAGAATACTTTGTCAGTGGAAGTTATGATGGCTCTATTTTCCATTGGCTTGTTGGGTAATGTTCCTTGCCTTCAACACTCTCTGAATTGAGGTGGCATATGGTCGTCAAGTACAATTTCTGTTAGCTATTATGGCAAAACATAATATAGGGTTACGTTAAGTTAATGAAAGAATTTAAGGTATAAAATTATGGAGGGTAAAATGGAAGCAAGTCTGCTCTTTGTGTCTTGATGATAATGTATGTAGCACCTATTATTTAATTGATAAAAACAGGAATAATGTTGATTTTCGGCAGCAAACGGCAAGGATCCAAGGGATACTATTTTATGGTTTAGGGAAGAGATAATGTCTTCTGTTTCATGGTAATGGGCTGAAAACCCTTGTTTGGCAGGATCAACATTACATATGTAGTTGATAATCATGAAAGAGTAGTCTGGGAGGTTACTGTAATAAATGATGGGCTGTCTCTCTCTCTCTCTCTCTCTCTCTTTTTTTTTTGTAAATACAGAAGATTCATAAATGAGTTCTCGTTGGTGGAGGCTTAAAAGATTTTTATTTGAGCATGAATGCATGAAATAGGGTGCCTTTTTGTATATGGGCGTCATTCTGGAGTGTCGTTAATGTATATGTGTGCTACCCTAGAGTTATCCTTTTGAAGATGAGGTCACCTCTGTGATATCTTTTTGTAAATGGGCGTCACGAGACCATTGGGATGAGAATTACAGACACGGTGGTGGTGAGTGGCATGGTGATAAGGATTAAAGAGAGTGAAACGAGGGTGGTGGCGAGTGGCATGGTGGTTGAGCTGGATAAGGAAGGTGTATCAAATATTAATGAGTGGTGAAGCAAGGGTGGTTGTGAGTGGTCAATGAAGGAGAGAGGTTGTTGGTATGGGACTATGAGTAATTGGTGGTTGATTGGGTTAGGGTGATTTGTGGCATGGCACGTTAGCAACATTAAATGGGGTTAGGTGAAATATAAAAAGGATTGGGGCAAGTAAAACTGAAATATAAAGGGTGCTAAGTCAATGCCATTTTTTTGTTAATATATATATTGGGGTAATTCGGTAAAAGCACATGTAAAAGTTTGCCAAAAGAGGATGTTACAGAAGTAGTGGATTGTATCTTATCAAAAATGGTTTAGGCCTTCATAAATTTCCATCAGTGCCCTCTTTCACAGTTTTTTTACGTAGTTATGAAGAACTCTTACAATTTATCTGAAGTTCTAATACTGCTTGATCTCGCTGCATGCTATGATAACTTGCGGAGCAGGCATGAGACTCCGCAGATTGAAGTACAAAATGCCCATGACAGTGCCGTATGGGACCTTTCTTGGCATCCTGTTGGATACATTTTGTGCAGGTGAGCTCAATCTCTTTGGTGAAAAGTGTAGTTGTCTATGGTGATGGATATCTTGCCACAGTAAATTTTACAAAGAAGCACTTTGGTGCAGTGGCTTGCCCAATAAAAGGATTTTTCCTGTATCCTATTCGTGATTCCTATTAGGCTATTAGAGCAATGAAAGTAAATGAATGTACAGAAACTTATCTTCCAAAATAAGGAAAGTAATTTTGGGGAGCGAATGCTCCTTGTAGCACATATTTTCAGTTTTCAAGAGTGTATTTGTTTTGGAATGTAAATCTGTCTAATGTTCATATTTGTTTCCCTGAATTTGTTGATGCAGTGGGAGCAACGATCACACTACCAAGTTTTGGTGTAGAAATAGGCCTGGAGACACTGGCCGTGATAAATATAATGGAGGTTTAAATCAAGGTATTTCTATTTAATTTGTTCTTCAACAATGTTTTAGTCTTTTGAAGCTCTACACTTTTAAGCGCGTTCCTATCTTGCATCAATTGAAGAGTGCGTGATTAAGACTTAAGAGTGAGGAAACGATAATATTGGGAGAGTTGGTGGGAGACTCGAAAATTTGGGTGAAGGTGATTTTAACAGTATGGGTCTTCTTAGGATTTAAGAAGATACAAACATTGGTCTTCTTAATAAAATGCTTGCTTGACCTTATACTTATCTTTTTGACTTTTCAACCTGTTCTTTTCCTCTTTTTGATTGAAATTCTTCAGCATTATCTTCTGTACTGTTTTATAATACCCCTTCTCTTGCAGGAGTTCTTTTAAAGAAGTTTCCAATTCTTTTGTCATTTCAGTTCTTAATACGTAGTACGAGTACTAATTATTTATCGACTTTTTTTTCCTTTTATCCAGTGCATTTGCCTTTATCTTTACATATATTTGGTCCTCATTTTACTTTGTTCCAATTGAGCAGCAACTACAGAACAAGATATACTGATTCCATGTGCGAAACATTACCCTTGTGCTCAAAACTGGGCAATCCATATTAAAGCCACTATATAACAAACCAAAAGTATATGTATCTCCTTCCCTTGAAAATGATTGGGAGTAGGGTACCTTGTTTATAATTTGTTTTTTCAATACACTTTCCTTCAGGGTTTGGTGAACAGAATCCCGTTTTTGGTAATCGTTCAACCGCCAGTTTTTCTGTTACTGAATCACCGTCAACACCGGGACCATTTCCACCTGGGCTGTCACGAAATGAGGGTACAATTCCTGGTGTTGGAGCTGCAATGCCACTATCAATGCCTTCTCTAGATACATCACCGGGAGAGCATAGGCAAAGCCATCCAATCTCGATGCCTATTGGACCTCCCCCGCTTCCACCAGGTCCACATCCTTCGCTACTGGCTGGTGGACAACCTCAACCTCAATTTCAACATAACCCTCAGCAAATCCCTCAACAAATGCCTTCTTTCCCTCAGCCGCCTCCTAATATGCCTCAGCTACAGTCTCACATGCCTCCACACCCATATCCTCATCTCGCCCGACCTTCTTCGCAAATGCCGCCTCATAATATGCCCCAAAACTTTCCATCTTCTATGCCAGGATCCATGCAGATGCCACCTGCGTCAATGCCAATGGGAATTCCTGGTCCAATGGTAAGATTGCAGTATTTATAAATTCATCAAAATGGTCTGTATATCTGAGTTTGCATTTTTATTTCTACACTTCACTTTGGCAGCGGCTGTTTCTGAGTCTCTTTACATTTTGACAACACATGACACTGCCATATCGTGTAGGCCGTTTTTTTTTCTTTTCTTTTAAAACATTTTCACAAAATAGATGAGCTGGAGTAACATAGGTTCAAAGCATATTTTGTGTAATTGGTGTATTGAGCAATGGTCAATGCCAATGAGAGTGCCTGATGGTAACATTCCATGTCAGGCTTTACTTACATTTTTCAGTCGTTCAGAGCTCCACAGTTTGAGCTATACTTGTGTGTTTCTATTTAGCAATGGTCAATGCATTTTTCCATTCTCTGAAATATTTTGCACGTAATCATATTTTTGTTGTCCATCCTGGAAATGATATCTTTATTTGTTTTGATATCTTCTCCTTTGCTTATCAAGCGCTCATATTCTTGGTTTTCTTCTGTGCCTTGTGAACTTTGATAATGTTTTCAGGGAATGCAAAACACCACAAATCAAATGGTTACACAAATGCAGCAAAGTCATTTTATGGGCCTGAGTCCACCGGTTGGTGGCTTTGCAAATGGAGTTCAAAACCAAGGCCAACAAAATACAAGTGGCCCACAAATTTACCCTCCTAGCCCTAGTGGTCCATTCAATCGTCCTCAGGGTGGACAAATCCCAATGATGCCTGGTCTCAATCCTTACCAGGTACTTTAAACTGTGATTGAAATGATTGGACTCATTACTTGTATACTGTGGTTTCCGTGTGATAATCACAAATTGTTTAAGAGGCCAGAAAGCAAAGTTCACTTGGAGAAAGAACCCTTTTGGTTTTAAACTTTACAATTTTTTTTCTGTACTCAGAAACTCTACGCATGCAATCAAACATTTTGTTTTTGGACCTTTTTGTTGATGCTAACTGTTCCAAGTAAAGGAAAACTTTGACCTTGTTTCCTCAGGTACTGGTTACCACCTTGAAGGCTTGAGGCAATGGGATATTTTTCATGTTGGTGGCCTAAGACATTATATAACCAAAATTTTATCCAATTAGAAATATTTAGCGCCTGTAATATATGAATATCGACATCTATATTTTAATGTTGATTTTCACACTTTATTATGCTTAAAAATACTAATTCTGTCTGTGCCAGTTGCTTATATATTTGGCTTGGCCGTCTTTGCCAATAGTTTTTGTTTTCTTATAGGAATTTTTGTCCAGGAAGTACGACATTGTTGTTCACTTTGAATATTTTGCATATTTGGTGAACTAATCAAACTTATGCTATCATGCCTGTTGTAGCCTGCAAATCCGAGTGGCATGCTACAGCCACCTCTACCGCCTGGTCCACCTCCACAGCAGACGTAATTAACAGGACTCACTGTTGAGCAACATTAAGAGTAGCCGCTGCGCCTTGACTCCTGTGTAATTGTTGTTACGAATCTTCTGGGCAAATGCAACTCCTGTGCAATTGTTCATCGCTATCTTGTTATTTGTGGATCTTCTGGGAAAAGGCAATGTTATCAGTATAAAAAACTGTGATTTTGTTGAGTAATGTTCGATTTAGTTGATTATTAGGTTTAAAAGCCCGTTCAACAGGCATTTTTATTAATTTAACATCGTTTTTTTTACCAATCCTATGTGATTTTCGTTCGGGATGGACCATTCCATATATATATATATATATATTTTTTTTTTTTTGATTTTTTGACCATTAACGATTATGATCTTATAGGATCGAGCACTAGACTAATCAAAATCAAATCAATTCAGCAACTGGCAAAAAGGATTTCATTCTAAAATCAGAATTTTGGCCAAATGCCTTGTTTGGGATACTTGTTGGATTTGTTGGGTTACTAGTTGAATTTAGATTTGAATTTTTTTTTTAATGAATTCTCATTGGATTTCAACCCTAAAAAAATTAAGAGTTTTTTTGTGAAACACGACCTTTAAAAAACATTTTGCGAAATACAACCTTAAATAAAAATTTTTGCCGAACATAGTCTTTAATAATTTCTTTAACATAATCTTTAATAATTTCTTTTTTGCGAGACATGACCTTTCGTCGGAATTTGACCAAAACTAAAAAAAATTGACGTTGACCAAAATAGTTGATAGAAGTCACGTTACTTTTCGATTTAGCAAACATTAAAAAATAAAATAAAACCAAATGTTTTTGTTTTCTAAACCCAATATCCCATGTTTCCTTATTCATTCTCATTTCTTACTCAAGTAAACCCACATTCATCTTCTTCACTGTTGCTCACGGAACTCCGCATCTTCATCATTTTCAAATCAGTTACACTTATTTTCATCGATCCTTCCCACCATCATCATCTACCACTACATGCAATCAATTAGAAGCATGCTTTTTTAGATAATTTACGTTTTTTCTTCTTTTTTCCTTGATTATAATTTGCACTAGAGTTGAGGTTATTATTTTGTGACATGTGTGTGTCTTTTGGTGACTGTTCTAACTATTTTGAAGAACCATGAAATTATTGTATCATGCATAGATTATAGTCGTTGTATGTATGTCAAATGTCGCGTTATATCGAAGATTGCATGAGAAAAAGAAAAAAAAGAAATCTAAAGGAAAGACAAAGAAGGGTATTTAATTAGGAGGGAAAATAAATACTCCGTATGATTTTGAAGGGATAGAAAATATGCTTTTGGAGGGAAAAGGAGAAAGAAAGAAGCACGTGATTTCTATCAATTATTTTGGTCAACGTTGGATTTTTTTGTTTTTGGTCAAACTCCGACGAACGATCGTGTTTTGCAAAATGTTTTTGTAAAGGCCGTGTTTTGCAAAAAGACTCTAAAATAATAATAATAATAATAATAATTAATGATAATGATAATGATAATGATAAAGATAATAGCTTTTTCTCTCTCTACGTTCTAGAGAAAGAATTTCTCTCTCAATACGAAATCACCATTGACGATCACGATGACGGAGAGAGGGCGAGGGAGGAGAAGGCCACGCAAAGTGCACTTTGAACGACATGGGGAACATATTAAGGATTCTTTTAATACAAAATTGGAGCAGAACGTTGAAGTGACGCAAGAACAATCGGAAACCCTGACGCCTAAGCGAGGGGGTTCCATCAATGAAATCATTCAATAAGCTTTCCAATCTGCTTCTGCAATGGTTACCGGTGGGTCTAAGGAGGTTTTATAGCCCGTGGTGACCGGAATTGTGGAGGCTCCGGTGACTGTGGATGTTCAGGAAAAACAGGGGATCGAAGGCCGATCATGAATTGGTGGCTAATCTTGAGGTTGTAGTCAATTCTGGGACGGCTGGAGCAAAGTCATGGGCTGCTAAGACCAAGGAATCGAAGATGGGGATGGAATTGCACTTTGATGAAGAAAGTGCAGCCTCCACAGAGATCGACATTGGCCTTCATGATTTTGAGGAGGAGCTGGTTATGTGGAGGTTTACACTAATGGGTAATATCATTGGTGCTCATCCTACTCTTAAGTAGGTGTAGGATTTTGTACAAAAGCATTGAAATCAGGTTCGTCTTCCAATTGTTCAATACTTTAGAAAGGATGGTTCTCCTTCAGGTTTTGCTCTCAGAAGGATATGGATGCCGTGATGCGAGGACGACCATGGCTTGTTGGACAGAATACTTTGATCCTCAAGCAATAAAGCCCCTTGTTCTCCCAGGAAATGGACCGGGTCGGGTTTCTATGGTGCATGTTTGGATTTTATTTCCTGATTTGGACCCGTATCTCTGGACTGCTTCAGTCCTGAGCAAGATGGCAAGCAAGGTTGGGAGACCAATGTTTGCTGACATTACAACAACTTATAAGGAGAGACTATCATTTGCTAGGGTACTTGTAGAGGTAGATGTATCTCAAGATCTTCCTCTGTTATAATCAACCTTCCTATGCTTGGTCAATCTGTGAAGAAAATTGACTATGAGTGGCTGCCATACTACTGTTCAAGGTGTGGTAAATTAGGCCACACTAAGGCCAGGTGTAAGTGGGAAAAGAAGGAGTAGGCTGCATCCTTGATTGTCCTTGCTACTAGATATACTTCTAAGAAGAATGACCCTCAGAGGGGAGGTGGTACCACAGTTGGGAAGGATGTGAAGCCTCTATCCCGGCTGTAATGCATCGTGGAACCTCTCATGACCCAGGCACTAGATGGCTTTGGAACAGGAGACCAAACATTTGATTAGGGGGTTACAGCAGAGGGTCTGGCTGATCCTGATTCGAATGTTGGCTTCACTCATGTCCAAAGGTGCTCAAGATGTGCTGGTGAACGCGCCCCAAATCGGATCGGTCGTTTAGCGAAGGATGGGAGGTCAAACAATATTTATAGACTCGCAAAAACACAAAAACTACTAGAGTAATAGTGGTAAGTCGATGTCGGTCCACAGGGAACGGAACGTAGTATCGAGTTAAAAGCAACGTGTTTGGAAACTAGAGGGGGTTCTAAGGGTCGAGTCTACGATAGAAATGCGGTAAAAGACGAGAATTAAATAACTAGAGAAATAACAATAGAAATAACTAGAGATGATCAATCTAGGAAAATGTGTTAGGGGGAAATCGGGATTCGGAAATTGGGGTCTAAGAATCTCGGAATCGGGTTTTAGTCACAACGTTGATAAAGGGAGAATGCCACATTTCGGTTTCTTCACCCAACCCACCTAAAAATCCGCTTTCGCGGCGAAGAAGGGTAAGTCTCAAATTAAGGTAATTTCTGTTTTTCCCATATTGACAGAAATGAGTCAAGGTCGGTCTAGTTGGCCATACTAAAACAACAATTATTCAACAACCCTAAACAAGATAAACCAACAAGCAAGCAACCCACCAACATCCCTTAATTCAAATAATCCAAGTGCTCATCCCTAAACTCCCCAACAAGAAATCTACTCACTACTCATAATGAAAAACAACAAAACATTAATAAAGGAGAAATTAATTAAAGAAAGCATAATAACTAAATCTAAAGAAAATAACAACGAAACAGTAAAGAAACTACGATCTAACAAATTAATTACAAAACTATGAACTAGGAAATAATCTAGAGCAACAAAAGTAAAATCTAGAGAAACTAACAACAAACAGTGAATAAAAATGCAATCAACACAATAAACATGAAACACTGATCTAAAACAACTTAAATAAAGATGATCTAAATAAAACAATAATGAAAGAACAATTAAATGAACAATATTGAAAAAACAATAATTAAATCTAAACTAGAGATTAGAGAATGGAAGAGAAATATACCAACTATGAAGATCAACAATAAATAAGAAGATTGCATAAATAAAGGTTGAATCTTTGATGAAGAGAATAGAGAATTTGTCACTAATCCCTTAATAATCTTCACAAATCTTCAACAAAAACTTGAAATAATCTTCTACAAACTTGGAAATTAAGATCTAAAGGAAGGAAATTGATGGAAACTATGAAGATCTACTACTAAATTACTATATAATCTACTAGAATTATAGAGAATTACTAAACTACTAGAAAGATCTACTAATGGGAGTGTTATGGTAATGTGGTGTTATGGAGGCCTCAACTAATGTCATCCCTCCTAAAATAATGGAGAAATAATAGGCAACTAGTTAAAGTATACATATATATAGTAATGCTTTAATGGATCTCTTAACCTAAAGCCCAAATCCAACTTTTTGCTCAATTAGTGAGACAATCACCCTTTAATCTTCAAGAGGTGGAACTTCGCCCCATCGTACATGGATCAATACCGCCGGGTGAAATTCCACCCGGTTTTTTTCTTCCGGTTCGACAATTTTGGACGTCTTCACCGTCGGGCGAAATTTCACCCGGTGGGCAAAATTTCGCCCGGTGGAGAAGCTCGGAAAATCTTCGGGGAGGCAAATTTTACCGTCGGGCGAAACTTCGCCCGGTGGTGTTTCATCGGGTGAAATTTCACCCGGTCATTTTTCTGGCCTCTTTTCTTGTCTCGTTCTTCGTTGTATGATTGGATGACTTTGAACTTTAAGTTGTATGCTTTGCTCTTTGGACGGTGTTCCCTTCTCTTGTGCTCAGGGAAGCTCAATCGTGATTTTGGTGCCAAAATCTATCAAAATTGATAGAAAAACTATCAAAAACACATAAAACACACAAGAGGGACGCTAATGCGAGAAATACTCAAAATAGGGCAATAATCGCACTCAAGTCTCGCAAAACGAAGGAAAAACGGGTCTGAATGGGAGGAAAAAGGTCTAAATTTAGCACACAACAGCTGGGCAAGGCGCTATGGTGACAAGCTCTAGTTCAGGCTATAATGGGGAGTTGGAGACTATATTGCAGGTTGTTTCACCCAATAGGTATGAAGTGTTGGGGGACATTAGTGAGGTTCTGATGTGTGCTAAATTTGGACCATTTTTTCTCTCATTTAGACTCGTTTTTCCTTCATTTTGTGAGATTAGAATGCGATTATCGCCCTATTCTTAGTCTTTCTCGCATTAGCGTCCCTCTTGTGCGTTTTACGTGTTTTTTTTTGTAGTTTTTCTATCTATTTTGATAGGATTTGACACCAAAGCATGATCGAGCTTCCATGAGCACAAGAGAGGGGAACGTCCATAGAGCAATGCACAAAACTTAAAGTTCAGAGCCATCCAATCAAATGACGAAGAATGGGACCGGAAAAGAGGCCAGGAAAGCATCGGGTGAAGTTTCACCCGATGAGATACCACCGGACGAAGTTTTGCCCGACGACAATTCGACCTCCCCGAAGATCTTCAAAAAACTCTCTCCACCGGGCGAAAGGATCGAGCGAAACTATCACCCATTGGGTGAAATTTTGCCCGACGGTAAAGAGGCTCCAAAAACGCAAATCTGGAAGAAAGTTCACCGGGTGAAACCACCGGGTGAAGTTTCACCCGGCGGTATTGGTTCGTGAATGACTGATTTCGCAGGGTGAAATTTCACCATATGAAGACTCATTGGACAAAAGTCTCACTAATGGAGCAAAAAGTTGGATTTGGGCTTAAGTTTAAGGATCCATTAAGCTATTACTATATATATAGATATCCTAGTTAGATGCACATTATCACATTACTATCATTCATTTTAGCATTCCATTACCAATCTATTATCACTAGATCATTCCATTAGCTTACATAGAAAGCTAGTAGTTCTTCATAGTTTTCATCAAATCTTCATCTTCCTCTAGATTTATATTCAAGTTTTGTAAGAATTCTAGTGTTTTTATTGAAGATTCTTGGAGATTATCAAAGGATTAGTGACAAATCCCTTGTCTTCTTTATCAAGCTTCATCTTATTTTATGTAATCTTCATCTTTATTATTGTCATTTTCCTCCATAGTTGGTACACTTCTCTTCTTGTAACACCCCGGCCCAAACTAGGACCAAAAATGTTAGTCGCGGTAGCCCGCCAGGCTTTGCACTGGTCTCACAGACCAACACGAGTCCTTTCCAGAGCATTTTGTCCTCACTCATGCGCATCCTGGAAACCTTCCCAGGAGGTCACTCATCCTAAGATTACTCTCACTCAAGCACGCTTAACTGAGGAGTTCTTTTGCATGGATGACCAGAAAAGAAAGTGCACTTTGTTTATATGAGTAGTACTTTCAATCCCTTTAAGCAAAGCTCATAAATAGGACATCTTCAATCAATGCGGGGTGTTTCACTTCTTCTCCCTCATCTCTAGATTAGATTCAATATCGTTCTTTCATTATTGCATCGTTTTTATTGATTTTACTTGCATCGTTTTTAGATTGCCTTGTAGTTTATTTTATTGATCGTAATTTTCTTCATTGTCTTGTTGTTGTTTTCTCTAGATTTAATCATTATGAATGTTATTGTTTTTTTTCTCTATTGTTAATGTTTTTGTAGTTTCCATCATGAATTGTGAGTATATTTCTTGTTGGGGGGTTTAGGGAGGAGGATCTTGGGTTATTTGAATTGAGGAATTTTGGTTTGGTTGCTTGCTTGTTGGTTTATCTTGCTTGAGGTTGTTGTGTTATTGTTGACTTAGTCCAGCCAACTAGATCGACCTTGACTCATTTCTACCAATATGGGGAAACTCGGGTAGAAATTATCTTGACTTGAGACTTACCCTTCTTCGCCGCAAAAGCGGGATTTTAGGTAAGTTGGGTGAAGAAACCGAAATGTGGCATTCTCCCTCTATCGATGTTGTGACCGACCCAATTCCGAGACTCCTAGACCCCATTTTCCGATTCCCTACTTCCCCCTAACACCTTTTCCCTATTTGATTATCTCGCGTTATTTATCGCATTTTAATCTAGACTCGACCTTTAAAACCCCATTAGATCCCATACACATCTCTTCTCCTCGATTTCACACCGTTTCCTGTGGACCGACCTTGACTTACCACGAATACACTTAATTGTTTTTGTGTTATTTACGAGTCTTATAAGTATTGTTTGATCCCTCATCCTTTGCTAAACGACCGATCCGATTGGGAGCCGATCAGGTTCAAGAGGAGATGGATGCAAATCCAGTTCTTGAAGTGGAGAGAGTTCCACCTGACAAACTTCCATGATTTTTGCATCTTGGAATATAAGAGGTAGTAATGAACCCTTGAAGCAGAATGCTGTTACAACTAATAAGGGATAGTAGGATTGATGTGTTAGGTTTATTGGAGACTAGAATTAAGGAGAATAAGGCTAAGGCCATTATTAATAATAAGTTTTCTAGATTTCAGGATAACTGCGATTGTAATTGTCACTATAATGGTAGAATTTGGGTGATTTGGAATCAAGCTACCGTTAGGGTTACTTTTCTGGTTATTACCTCTCAGCTAATGCACCGTCTTGTTCATCATTTTGGTACCAGTCCTGACTGTCTGGTCACTTTTGTGTATGGGAAGAATGATGCAGATGGGAGAATTAATCTTTGGGATGGTTTAGTTGGGGTTAGTCCTAGTGTGGACAAATGGCTAGTTTTGGGGGACTTTATAGTTCGAAATATAGAGGAGAAGATTGGAGGTTCTAGTCAGTGGAGGAGGAGATAAAGGACTTTAATAAGCGTGTCTCTGGTTGTGGCTTAATGGAACTGAATGGTCAATGTTGTGAATTTACCTGGACTAATAAAGAGGAGTCTAGTTCTAAAATTTGGAGACAACTGGATAGAGCTCTTGTGAATATACACTGGTCTGCTGCTTTTCTTGATTCCTTTCCTCACTATATGGCAGCAGGGGTATCTGATCATTCTCCAGTAATGGTCAAAGCTTCTCTGGGGGCAAAGATTTGTAGGAGGTTCAGTTTTCTAAACTGTTGGGTTAATCATTCTCTCTATTCTGAAGTGGTTGCTGGAACATGGTCTATGGAACAACTGGGTTTAAGTTGTTTAGTAAGATGAAAAATGTGAAGTTAGCTTTGAAGGGTTTGTATAGGAACAATTATTCTTGTATTGGAGGTAGAATTGAGGAGGTGAAGCAGGATTTAGAGGCTTGTCAACATCTAATGCAGGCTTCCTCTTTCTCTGAGGAGTTATTCAGGAAGGAACAAGAACTAAAGAGAGAGAAGAATGTGATATTTAGGAGATTAAATCAGTTACTTGCTATAATTGCATGATATCCATTACAATTACACATACGCGATTAGAGTAATAATACTATACGGAGTATAATAATAGTAACACATAGTATTCGTTAGAGATACATCAATATCTTAGCATAATTGCATGATATTCGTTACAGTTACACCAAACGCGATTAGAGTAATAGTACTACGAGTATATAATAAGAGTAATACTTGGTATTCGTTAGAGTTACATTAATATCTCAGCATAATTGCATTGTGTTCGTTATAGTTACACTAATTACTCTCAATAACATTGAGATGATAATATAGAGAGGGGTTCTTTAAATAAAAATAAAATAAACAAACACTTAATTAACATTAAAAAATTCTACCAAATCAATGGTAATTTAAATAAATATGGCGTAACGTTAAACAAAACCAAGCAATACTAAATTTTTTGATAATTCAGTATAAAAATATTCCCATTGTGACGATCCGGAAAAAAATAATAATTTAGGCTATTTTTCGTCTTAATTGGAGTTCGGATAAATATTTACGGAGTTTTTTTCTGGGTTATTTAACGACAATAATACCAACTATAGGGCGTCTTCCCAAAATAATATCAATTTTAATTAATCTCAGAATAATACGTATTATTGGAGTAGTTAAACCAGAGTAGTATAGATGACCGGCTACCGGTAGAATCCTTCACCTACCTTTTTCACCTTTAATTTTATTTAACGACAATAATACCAACAATAGGACGTCTTCCCAAAATAATATCAATTTCAATAAATCTGAGAATAATACGTGTTATTGGAGTAGTAGTATAGGTGACCGGTTACCGGTAGAACCCGTCCACCTTCCTTTTTCGCCTTTAATTTATCTCATATTATTTCACTCCCTTTCACTTACTCAGTGTACGGAGTACTAAATGTCATTAATATCCTCTGTCTCCCTCTTCCTTCAACCTCACCAAATCTAGCTAACAACACAATGCTACACCAAAATCATCACGTTACTCTAAACGAAACTTATAGAAAAAGCAACTAAATAAATTAGAAAACCTTAAGAGAATCAGAAGCTTTCTTGAGCTCAATCTCAAGCCCCATCGTAGTAGTAGCCTTAGTAAACCTAATAACCAATAACGGATGTCAAAGCTAGCTCGTATAGTGTAGACACCCGCATTTTGACTGCCAGGGGTCTATAACAGTTTCCAAAAAACACCCGATGATGATCGGACGCTAACGTGTTTCTACGCGCTCGGATATGGGCTCAAAACCATTAGTTGTTGGCTTAAGCACTTATGGAGTACAAATCTCACAAAACTGACCTCAAATCCAGGCCCAGTGGATCATTCCGAGTCAAACAAGACTAATTTGGGCCAAAACCGACACCAGAAATAAACCGACTTTTTGCGATTGGGTCAACCCCGGTCAAAGCCGTTTCCGAAACACACAAAAACAGTCACCAAACATCAAAAAGTCCAACTCAAAAACAAAACCCATCAAACATCCAAGGCACGGTCCAAAACAATGGACCCTCGCGACCCAGCTGAGCCACTCGATCGAGTGGGCCCTCGTTTGAGCCCGACTGCTGGCACAATGGGCCACTCGACCAAGTCAGCCACTTACTCGGTCGAGTAACCCTAGCCGGGTGTGCATAGCTAGCCTATATAAAAACCCCATGCAACACAACTTTACACAACTTTTTAAAAACCCTAATTTCAACCCTAATTCTACCTTAAGCAAACCCTAAGCAAACCTTAATCAAACCCTACACATATACAAACCCTAACCATAGCGTTTAGGAATTCGAACCCTAACCACCACAACTTAGCCTACATACTCGATACTCCCGTGCAAGTCGCCACTACCAGTCCCGTCCGAGCATAAAGAACATGCAGGTTGAGGGTGCAAAACCCGTCTTCTTCCCTTCTCCTCTCCCTCTCGGCTACTTCATCTTTTTTTCGTTTTTTTTGCCTTTTTTTATCATCGCATTCTAATATCGATATCGCTAGTATTAAAATCACTAAAATACTCGTGGATTTGTGTCGAGTGCGAAGAATGTCAGGATAAGGAAACCCGAATATACAAGTGTACTGCACACAGCGTTGCCGATCGCTTATCCTGACACCCTAGCACTTGATTATTGAAACGAGTCAACTTAAACAATAATTTTTGTTTTCGTTCGCATAGCTTTCATTCGATCGCATATTTCGTCAAATACAAAATTATTGAACATCTTTTAATAAGGGTCGAAACCTGTTGACGCGGATCCGACATCACATAATCCCTAGTGTGGACATGACATAGGTCCACCCCGACGCGGCCACGCGCGGGTTTGGGGAGGCGAATGAATCTCCATGAGATGGTCAAATGGAAATTTAAATCGAAGTCGGAGTCGCCACCGAATTTTATGGTTATTCGGAACCGTTCGAGCCCACTCTATGTCGTAGTGGGCCGTGTACAAAATACGGCCCATTTCCGATGTCAGAGTTTATTGGGCTCGTCCCTTTTGCATATCGATATAGATGCCGACTGGAGCGGTTAATCGTATATTGAATGACTCTCGTTGCCAATGGTTTCAGACATCCGGAAACCACGGTTCTGAGTAAGGGGTGAGGGTACGTGTTGAGAAGTTCACTAAGAACACCCAACCCCGCCCGCACATTAGCGGCCTCTACTAGGATATCGAATGACGTTTTAATGCGCGCGTTAGTAATACGATGAATGATTATGCAAACATTGTTTTCCTAAGCATGTGAGGAATTGAATGGGTTGCTAAGTGGTTTAATGCATGAAAATTGATTAACGTCAAAGTTGTATTTAGCATGTGAGATTCGTTTTAGTATAATAAAACAAATGAAAAAAGAGAATGAAATTGCTACAAAAAGATGAACAAACGAGTTAGTATCGATTTGTAAATAATAATATAGCAAAATAGAATATGCGAAATCGAGAAAATAAGTATTAATCGAAGTCTGAAAAATATCGTTGAAAAGAACGTTGTTTTGTATAAAAAACGAAGTTCGAAAAATAGTAAAAAAACGAGAAAAGATGCGTTGGGACAGCCGGCCGCGCGGCTCGCCCGGGTCGCCGGCGAGTCGCGTGGCGGACTGCTTCGGAAACGGTTTTTTGAAAACTCGATTTTTTATTAAATCACGTATGAATACTGTATGATTCGTACTCGACTTAATATTATCGATATTCGTCATATCCGATAGTTGACTACGGAGTCAATATCAAATACTTGGAATAGTTTTTAGAAAAGATGTAATTTTAGAAATCGATCGAAGAATAAATAATAAAACGAACGAAAACGTAGAAAAAAGAAATCCCGGATTCCAGGCCTGCGCGCGAGTCGCCTGGGCATGGCGCGACTCGCGTGCGGGTCTGTCCGTCTTTATATTTTTGTTCGAAAATTGTTATTTTGAACGAAAAGTAAAAGAAAAGAATTTTGACAAAAAAGATGTAACGATCTCTAAAATCGTCGAAATCTTAATATAATTCTTTTCGATATGATATTCGATTATAGAAAAATCGATATCGTATGTTTAAGAATATTCGTTATGAAAATAGTTTTTCGTTAATAACGATATTAGAAAAATAAAAAAAACGACTCTAGACCCGTAAAAAGCGAAACGGACGAAGAGGAGAAAGGGAGAGAAAGGAAGAAAGCGGGTTTGATTACACCCTCAACCTACATGTTCTTGTTGACTCGGATCGGGACTCGTCGGAATGTGGCTAGGCACGGGAGTGTTGAGGCAACGTTGGTTGGGTTAGGTGAAGGTTCGGACGGGTGAAGGTTCGGGTATGGGAGCCGGTTTTCCTTCGGGTTTCGAACGTAATATCGGTTTAGCGATGCTAAGGAATTATATGTGTCGGGATGCTAGATAACTATTGCTGAAGAATCGTGTGTATATGTGTGAAATTGGTGTTAATCAATGTCCTTTTTGTGTTGGATGCAAGGGGCTATTTATAGGAAATTCCCGACCTTGGCTTGGGAGAGTTTGACTACCGCTTAGGATAGGAAATGTAGGAATTTGAGGGAAATAAGAATTCCGCTTTCTTGTGGAGGAAGAAAGGCAAACCGGTGGATTTGCTCTTGTTTTGGACTGTTTCGGCCGAGTGTTTTACACTCGGTCGGATGCTTGAATCGGTTTTTGAATAGGACTCCTGTTTGAGCTAGAATTACCGCTTGAGTAAGAAGCTGAGGAGAACGAGAATTCCGTTTTCTTGTGTGGGAAGAAAAGAGGAATACCGGCTGGTATGTACTACTTGGCCGAGTGGTTTAGCTCGGTTGAGTGTTTGAGTCGGTTCTCGGATAGGATTCCTACTCGGGATCGAATTCTACCTTAAACGGAATTGTTTATTATTTTGTGAATGGCTGATTTTTGTAGAGTTGGAGTGTGGACCAACCGTGTGAGATGTCACGGTGGACTCACGGGTCTCGAGAAATATCTTTGACCGGGTTTTGACTCGGTCGTTAAAAGACGGTTTTACCCCTGGTGACGGATTCGACCCGAATTAGTGTTATTTGACTCGAAACGACCCACTGGGCCTGAATTTGAGGTTGGTTTTGTGAGATTTGTACTCCTTAAAATGCCTAGGCCCAATATCCATCATTTCGAGCCCATTTCCGAGTACGTTAGAGCACGTTAGCGTCCGATCATCATCGGGTGTTTGTCGGAAACTACTATAGACACCTGACGGTCAAAATGTGGGTGTCTACAGAGCCCCCACTCTGACTGAGGCTTGGACAGGGCGAAAGTCAGAGTAGCTACCAGGTCGATCAAGGATTAAAACCCGGTAGCTTCCGGTCGGGTCGTTTAGGGTCCATTAGACCTGCGTGAAGGGCCCGCCGGCCATGGACTAGAAATGTACCTGAATTGGTGATAACTCCGTGGGGGAATTCGTCGCATGAGACTTAAAATGGGCCTGTATGTGGGCTCACCTTGTTAAATGCCGCTGGGGAATAAAAATTTGAGAAAAGGTTTGAATTTTTTGAGTTTGAAAAAGTCTTTGAAAAAAAAAAAGAGAATTTTTGTTTTGACTTTGAAAAGGAATAGGAATGCTCGGGATGACTTAGCTAAGTCTTAGGACAATGGCTTGTATGCTAAATGCTCTAGGATTGGGAATCCTAAGGTGAGGAGGAGAACTTATTTTCATGCTATAAATACCCCTTCTTGCTTCATTAATTCCCATAATTCCATAATTCCTCAATTCTAAAGAAAAGAATAAGCCCTGAAAAAATTTATTCTTTCTTAAAATAAATATGGGAATCGACCGATTAGTCGGAATGTTGCACGAGTGGTCCAAATATTTTAGGGATGCCGATAGGGCTATCCTAAATCAAAATGGAGTTACCCAATTGTCCGTGATCCGTCAGATGCAAGTAGACTGTCACTTCTTGGATGCTTGCCTATCCTATTGGGATGACACAAATCATGTATTTAGTTTTCCTCGAGGAGAGATTTGCCCTATTCCTGAGGAAATTGCTGCTGCAGGAGGATGGAATCCTATACTTCGCCCTGCTATCCCTTTTTCGGTTTCTGACCAAAGGAGGAAGTTAAGGGAATTCTTAGGGCTTTCCCATATGGAGGTATCCCGTATGCTAGAAGGAGATACCGTTTCCCTGATCGACCTGGCTGAAAAATTCATGAATCCCGATGACGTCCGGGTCAGGCCGGTTCATAGCCGTAGGGCCTTTACTTTTTGTATGCTTCATGTTTATGCCTTCGAAGGGCATATGGACTTGTTATCTTGCATGGGCCATGTCAGACTTTTCACCGTGGCTGACCTGATGGAGACGGAACACAGCCCGGCTTGGCTGATTACAGGGGAGATTATCCAGGGCTTGGACAATCGTAAGAGGGATCCGTCAGCCAGGTTGACTGGGAGTACCCGGCTTCTGCAGGTATGCCGTTCCTTTGAATTTCCGGCTTCTCCCATTTTTCCGGTTTTGCGCGGTTTTTTCCCGATTTTCCGGCTTCTGCGGTTCTCTCGGTTTTCACGTCTTTTCACTTTTTTTTTTTTTTACGTGATTTTGACGATTTTTGCAATTTTGATTTTTTTCGGATTTTTTCAGCTATGGCTATTCGAGAGGTTATCGATCTTGGACCCTCCCTTAAATGTGAGCCGATATCAACCCAGGCAAGTTATGTTGAGGAGACGAGCCATTGCCTTTTCTCGCTTCAATACCCAAAAATATTGGGATGAGGTGCTATCTTTCCATGGAGGCCTGTTGATCCGTTGGGCCGTGCCATGGTGGCCAATTTACCTTTGGACTGGTCTAGAATCTCGAGATAGGGCTAGATATCAGGTAATCCTATCTTTTAGGCAGACAATTCACCTCTTTCCCGATCGCATACTTAGGCAATATGGTCGGGCGCAAAGAATCCCAGAAATCGAGGCCGTTGTGAGTGAGTCTACTCAGCTAACAGATGTGATGTGTGACACCTGGATGCAAAGGTGGTATACACGAGCTACTTGGCCTGTTCTTAAAAATTCTCATTCGATCTGGGTAACCGATTCTTATGTAAGATGGACCCGAGCTGACTCAGTTAAGACCCGGGCTGCCCTGAAAATTGACGAGGCTTATCACCTGTTACGCCGGGAGCATGCTAAGGACAATAGGAGCTTCTTTACTGAGGGAACTACTTCGACATGTCAGAAAAGAAGATCTAAGACTCAGACTGAAGGGTCCAGTAATAAGGGTGCACGGGGGAAGGTGAGCCCCCAGATGGACTTAGAAAGGAGACTAGGGCCAAGACTGGCTGCTAAGGATCGACTTGGTCCTCGAGACAGGCTTCCTGAGCCGGTCAGGGCTCGGCTTGGGCCGGTGCAACAGATGGAAAACCCAGAATCGAAGAAGCGGGTTCGAGCAAAGGAAGTTCCCCTTGTGATTAGGGAACGTTCGCCCCCGCCCCGTCGGCCTCGGGCTCCACGTGACCCGAAAGATAAGGGAAAGGGTAAAATGTACGAGTAGTCTCCTAAATTTATTATTTAAGTATTACTACTAGTTTTTGTGGTGTGATTTTGTTGCTTTTTTTTTTTTTTGTGATGTATTTTTTTTCGAAATAATAAAAAGACATATTAGTGAATACCGTTCTCGTCTTTTCGTTATTGCAATAGTTGTACCCTTTTGAGGGGTTGCCTACGTATCCAAAATTAATGGAATCAAACCTTCCGTAGTTCAGAAGCATTTTTGCAATTTTCGAAATACATCAAGATTATTAATTCGAGATGTGCAACGGTAGGATAAATGATCCTAACTTATTGACTTGCTTAAAATTTTGAAAATTCATAAAAAAAGACGTTTTTATAAACTCTTTGCAAATGACATTGAAATAGGGTTTTATGGGTAGTAACGCTTCAGTTGGTCCAAGTTTGTTGGATTAACGAACTCGTTTCCGTCCAAGTCTGTTAGCATTACTGCTCCTCCTGAAAGAATTTTCTTCACTAAATATGGCCCAGCCCAATTGGGTTTGAACTTTCCTCTTGGGTCAACTGGTAGTAAAGCTCGAACAGATTTTAGGACTAGATCGCCCTCTTTGATGTTCCTGGGCCTAACCCTTTTGTTAAAAGCCCGTTGGATCCTTTTCTGATATATCTGAATATTATTCAGAGCCCGGGATCGCCGTTCGTCTAAGAGGATTAGCGAGTCATATCGGGCCTGGACCCAATCTGCTTCAGGTACCTGGCTTTCGAGCAGAATCCTAAGAGAGGGTAATTCTAGTTCGACCGGCTGGACTGCTTCCATTCCATATGTCAGATAGTATGGAGTTGCTCCGGTTGCAGTTCGAATCGATGTCCGATATCCCCATAAGGCAAAGGGTATCTTGTCGGGCCAATCCCGGTAATTCTCAGCCATCTTTTTAAGAATGGTGACAATTGTTTTATTGGCCGCTTCTACCGCTCCATTTGTTTGAGGACGGTAAGGTGACGATGTATGCCTTTGGATCTTGTACTTTTCCAGTAGAGTGGCAGTTTCAGCTTGGAAATGGGTCCCGTGATCGCTGATGAACTCGTGTGGAATCCCATATCGACATATAATTTTGTTTTGGATGAACTTAGCCACATGTTTGGCATTCAAGATCCGGTATGACTCGGCTTCGACCCATTTGGTGAAATAGTCGATAGCCACTAGAATGAAACAGTGACCTCCTGTCCCAGAAGGGTTCACTTTCCCGATTATATCAATTCCCCATGTCGAGAATGGCCATGGTGATGTCATTGTATATAGTAGGGATGAAGGCATATGCTGAACATTGGCGAAAATCTGACAGTTGTGACAGTGTTTGACATACAGCTGACAGTCAGTTTCCATGCTATTCCAATAGTAACCGAGTCTTGCGATTTTTCGGGCCAACATATGGGCATTCATGTGTGGTCCGTTTTCGCCATCGTGCACCTCGGCCATAACTCTTTCGGCTCGAGTTTTGTCAATGCATAGAAGTAAAGCCCCCTGTGCTGTCTTCTTATATAGCTGTCCATCGTCTGTGCGGATGAACTGGGTTGCCCATCTTCGCAGAGCTTTCTTGGCCCGGTTTTCAGTTCCCGGAGGATATTCCCCTGACGTCAAGTAGGTTAGAACAGCTTGGTACCAAGGTTCTGGATCAGTTATCTCAATATCTTGGATAATGTTGATATATGCTGGCTCAGACCGTCTTTCGACACAAATGGGCATACTGGTTAGATGTGCTGGGATATTCAGTAAAGATGCTAATTTTGACAGAGCATCTGTAAACTGGTTTTCTTCCCGAGGCAGATAAATGTACTCCACCTTTTGGAATTGTTTTTCGAGAACCCTTACTCGTGCTTGGTAAGCCACGAGATTTGCGTTCCGAGTCTTCCATTTTTGTAGGGTTTGGTTTATGACTAATGATGAGTCACCGTGGACCCGGAGGTTTGTTACTCCTAAATCGGCGGCGGCTTGCAACCCGTGAATGCACGCTTCGTATTCGGCTGCGTTATTAGTCACGTCAAAATCTAGCTTGATGGATAACGGGGTATGTTCACCTTGTGGTGAGATTAGCAAAATCCCGACACCAAATCCTCGAAAGTTGGATGCTCCGTCAAAGTACAAATCCCATGTGTCGGTGTCGGTATGGAATATGTCTTCATCTGGAAAGGCCAAAGTATCGGTGTGACCTTCCTCGGATACCGGGCTATCGGCGAGGAATTCTGCTACTACCCGGCCCTTGATGGCTTTTAAAGGTACGAACTTGAGGTCGAACTCAGCTAGCATTAAAGTCCACCTGGATATACGGCCGTTAAGGATGGGCTTCTCGAATAGATATTTGATTGGATCCATCTTGGATAGTACATGTACCTCGTGACTAAGCATATAGTGTCAGAGCTTTTTAGTGGCCCATACTAATGCTAGACACGTCTTCTCGAGCATGGTGTATTTGCATTCGTATTCTAAGAACTTCTTACTGATGTAGTAAATAGCCCGTTCTTCAGAATCGACCGTCTGGGCTAGCATAGCGCCCATGGCGGTCTCAGTCGTTGTTAAATATAGCGATAAAGGCAAGCCGTGCTGAGGTGGCATTAGCACCGGTGGAGAGGATAGAATTTCCTTGATTTTGTCGAAAGCCATTTGACATTTGTCGTCCCATAGTGTTTGTTCTCCTATCTTCAGTTTCTTGAAAATGGGTTCACATACCATGGTTAGCTTTGAAATGAATCGGCTTATATATTGGACTTTCCCGAGAAACCCCCTTATCTCCTTTTCGGTTTTAGGCGGTTGCATCTCGGTTATCGCCTTGGTCTTTGCTGGGTCAACTTCGATGCCCCGTTGGCTGACAATGTGGCCCAGTAGCTTGCCCGATGTTACCCCGAAACTGCATTTTTGAGGGTTTAACCTCATGTTGTACTTGCGTAGTCGGGTAAAGAACTTCCTTAGGGCTGCAATGTGCCCGTTTCGGTCCTTGGATTTGACAATCATATCGTCGACGTAGACCTCTACTTCCTTATGCATCATGTCATGCAATAAAGTAGTAGCGGTCCGTTGATAAGTGGCACCAGCGTTGATAAGCCCAAATGGCATCACTGTATAACAGTAAGTCCCCCAAGGTGTGATGAAGGTGGTCTTACTCATGTCTTCTTCCGCCATTTTGATCTGATTGTATCCGACATACCCGTCCATAAATGACAGAAGGGCATGATCGGCAGTGTTATCCACCAGTATGTCGATGTGTGGCAACGGAAAATCATCTTTTGGGCTGGCCTTATTAAGGTCTCGGAAATCTACACATACTCGGACTTTGCCATCCTTTTTGGGTACTGGTACTATGTTTGCAACCCAGTCTGGATATTCAGACACTTGGATAAAGCCCGCTTTGAATTGTTTATCAACTTCTTCTTTGACTTTGAGAGACCATTCGGGCCTCATTCTTCGGAGTTTCTGTTTTACCGGCTTGTACCCGTCTTTGATGGGTATTCGGTGTTCAGCTATCTCCCGATCTATTCCCGGCATGTCCTTGTAGGACCATGCAAAAACGTCTTTGAATTCCTGGAGGAGGTCCGTGAATTGTTGCTTCTCCTCGGGATCTAAAGATAGGCCCAACCTAAGTATCTGAGGCTCTAAAGGGGTTCCTACGTTGATGGAATCGGTTTCTTCGATTACAGGATTTCGGGACTCCCTTTGTTCAAGTTGCTCGATTAGATGCGGAGGCAATGGTACTTGTTCGTCGGGTTTCTCAATGTCATTGCAAGTAAGATTTTTGAAAACATTTTGAAAATAAGCCAAGTCGTAAGCGGAACGGTTATCGTTATTATTGATAGTAAATTTTGAAAAGAGCTCGAAGAGAGCTGCCATCTGATCGTTGGTCAGAGGCGGGATAGGGAGAGCCCTCGGGACAGACTCCGGGGCTCTCGATGATGAGGCTAAAGAGGGGAGAGGGGTTACAGACTCGATCCTAGTACTGGACCCTCTAGACTTTGACTCAGACTCCGACTCTGACTCTGACTCGGACTCGGACTCAGATTCAGACTCGATAGCATGCATATCTCCTTCGCCAGTAGTTAGTTTGTAGACTCCACCCTGACCGTCGGTCCACTTGATTGTCTTCCTCCAAGCTCTCTTCCCGGTGTCGGCACCAACTTCCGAGATCAGCTTGGTTGGATCAAAGTTGCTGCTGCGAAGGATCAAGCTGACTAGCTCTTGCTTAGGGGTAGAGATGATCTTGTCTTCCCCAAAGAGTAGTCCTAGAATGGGCTCAGTGTTGCTTGGGCCCTCCTTTGATTCGGCCTGGATAAGGGCGAATATGTCATCTGGAATGAAATTGCATTCCCGAGCCAGTTTGGTCCCGGGATATGAGATGGTGGGCCGATAGACGCCTGTTTGCATGGTTTCGAATACCGGGGTGACGAACGTGACCGTCTTGGTTTGGTTCGTGTAACCGGATGCCATAGTATAGCCTAGACCGAAGTGAGATTGCCCGTTGTTCAGGGTTTCGATGATCTTTTCCGGTGAAAGATATGGCCTTGATGTGACTCCCGGTAGGCAACCTAGGTTCTGTAGCATCGTATAGATGCTAATGGTGAAGTGTGGCTGAAAAAGGTACCCTTCTTCGGTCATTCCCACAAAGTTGAACCCTCGTGGGTCGGCTGAGCCCGTCGTGTTGCAGCTGGACACGGTTATGGGAGTAGCTTCGAGGGTGATGATCCCGTCCTGTAAAGGTAGCTTGACCTTTCTGTGGAGAGTGGAAGATACTGCTTTGACCGCGTGAATCCATGGTCTTCCAAGTAGCAGATTGAAAGATGAAGTAACATCGATCACTTGGAATTCTAACTCCTTCTCGATCGGGCCTGTTATGATGGTTAGTTTAACGGCCCCAGCCACTGATTTTGGGCTTCCATCAAAAGCCTGGATAGTCTTCGCGGTCGGAAGGTAGTCAGCCTCGGTAATGCCGAGGGCCTTGGCTGTCCTTAAAGGAAGGACGTTAACCGCGGACCCGTCATCAATTAGGGTCATCGGGAGATATTTGTTTCGACAAATCACTGTAATGTATAGGGCCAAGTTATGCGTGGTCCCGAATGGTGGAAGGTCGGATTCAGAGAAGGTGATAAGTGGGCCTTCTCCTTTGGGCTTGTCCTTGAGATATGGTAAGACCGTGGCTACCATTTCAGCGGGGGTAACCGATGAGTCGACCTTGATTTCATCAAGGGCCTTGGTAAGTGCCGCTCGATGCTCCTGTGAACTAACCAAAAGCTGCCATATAGTAATATCGGTTCGGACCCTCTTCAATTGCCTGACTAGGGTCGTGTCGGCGTTCGGTTCTTCAGGAGTGAGCTCCGTCCTGGAAGGTTCAGTGATGGTTTCCGGGGTGGCTGTGATGGTATGTGTACCGGCCAGTGCTTTGGCTTTAGCCTTCCGGATTTCCTCGATAGTGACGGGGATGGCCTCCCCTTTAGCCAGGTAGATATCGTCTTCATCGTCATTCCATATCCCGTTGATTTGGGAAATGAAAGGTGAAATGAGATGAGTGCAGTCAACTACCTCTCCAGTAAAAATAACATGAGTAGCGAGAGGATTGTTTTTGTTACTTGGCTTGTCACTGGGCAGCGGTATTTTCCCATTTTCGATCAGATCTTGAATAAGATGCTTCAACTTCCAGCATTTCTCCGTGTCATGCCCATTGCCTTGGTGATAGTGGCAATAGGCCTGAATGTTGTAGCTTTTGGACCGTTTTTCTACGGGAACTTCCGGAGTTGGCCCTATCGGTTGAATTAGGCCCTTCGAAGATAGCCTTTGTAAGGCATTAGCATAGGTTGTCCCTATGTCAGTGAATACCCGATTTGGAGTATTCTTCTTGGTTGAGGTGTCGAGTGAGTTTACCTCGTCGAAGATGCTTCGGGCCGCCGTTGTGTTGGCGGGCTTACTGGAGGATGAACTAGCTCCTTGATATCCCTTGGTAGAGGCCTTAGTAAGGCTCTCTTGCCTTAAATCGTCTTCGATTCTGGTACCCATTTCGGTCAAAGTTGCGAAGTCGGGTATAATAGCGTACCTGAGATGGACTCGGTAAGCAGGGAGGAGGTTTTTGACAAAGGCCTCCACTAGAACTTTTTCGCCGGGCTTGTCAACCAGCTTAACACTTTCGATCCGCCACCTTTGGAGGTATTTGGTGAAACCCTCCTTTGGTTCTTGGGCCATAACTTCCAGAGTACGCATGGTAGTCTGAATTTCAGCATTATCCGCGTAGTTCCGTGCGAATTCCATTGCAACGTCGTCCCAAGTTTTGAATTTCTTGGGGTCGAGCCTGTAGTACCAGGCTTTTGGGTGTTTCTCCAGAGAGGAAGCAAAGAGATGCTTGAACATGGTCGGTTTGACCCCCTTGACAGCCATGAAGTCTATGAAAGCCCGAATATGAAGTACCGGATCTTCGGTCCCATCGAACATTGGTAAGCCCGTTAGGTTAAGGTTAGCGGGCAATTCATCAGTTAGGGTCGAATAGGTACGGGCATTTTCCGTGAGAATGGTGTTTCTGGTGGTCGAGTGGACCTGTTCCTGCAGCTTTTGGACTGCGCCGGCTAGCGCGGCTAAGGGCCCATCGTCATCGATCGAGGCGTTAGGAGTTCCCTGTTCTACGGCACTAACCCGGGTGACGATAGCGATCTGGTCTTCCCTCATTTGCCTCAATTGGGTCTGGATTTGGGCCAACGTGGTGTTCAACTCATCTATGGCTTTTTGCGTCATGGTTCGAGTGAAGGGTGGCCTGTCTGTAAGAGCATCGCGTAATTAGCAACTTAAACCCGAATCCTAAGGAAAGTATATCCCGAACAAGGGAAAAAAAGAAGAAGACTAAAAAGACGGTAAATGACTCGGAAAAAGACACCTAGACGGGTGACTTGTGAAGAGGTGGGCCTTCCTCAGGATCCAACGCTGTGGGTTGGGCCCCGTTCGGAGGAAGGTTCACGTGAGACATTCCCAGACTTTTAGACTCGATTGTGTAAACGGGCCAACCTTTGTAGGAGTATGTCCTACGTAGGTGGGCCTCGCCTTAGTTAGGTAAGGCGGACTAGGATGGGGGGGGGGGGGGGGGGAAACTCATGATGTAAGATCGACGGAGTTTCGACGCCTGAGACTTCAACGACTTATGACACGACCCGACACTGCTAAATACGGGAAGTCCTAAGAAGAGGAAGGTTTTAAAACGTGATTTTTTTTGAAAAGCCTGAAATGAATCGGGTGGAGAAATCCGGCCCTTTTTCGAAAAAAGAAAAGGAGTGGGCCGGATGTCGGGTTTTGAAAATTTCGAAAATATTTTCGAGTTTTGAATTGGGCATTATACCGGCTAGAAAAAGGCTATTTTGAGTAAAATCATAAGTCCTAAGTTCGGTATATGACCCGGGTTTTGAAATTGGATATTTGAAAAAGGATGCAAATTTTGGAAAGATGACGGTTTTGAAAAAGATGTGGATCAAGTAGCACGTAGTCATGGAAACAGTATAATGACGCCATGTATGCTCTTAATCTAAGTCTCGGTCAGTCTGTAAGGGTCTATACCAGTGTACACAGCCTATCAAGAATCGGGGCGGACTCCCTAACTCGAGTTGAGATTAGGACATGCCGTAAAACCCATATGAATCGGCTACTGGACACCTTTGACATAACCAGTTTGGACTATATCAACGGTATAGTGGGACGTCGGTCGCGAGTACCGGCCCGGGAAAATGGGGTTTATGCATGAACCGTAAAACTAAAACGCGCATTGTACTAGTCAAATGATTTCTATTCGAGTCTCACTCTGAGGACACTGAAGGTTATTAACTCATCAGAAAATCCCCAGCGGAGTCGCCAAATTGTGGACATGACATAGGTCCGCCCCGACGCGGCCACGCGCGGGTTTGGGGAGGCGAATGAATCTCCATGAGATGGTCAAATGGAAATTTAAATCGAAGTCGGAGTCGCCACCGAATTTTATGGTTATTCGGAACCGTTCGAGCCCACTCTATGTCGTAGTGGGCCGTGTACAAAATACGGCCCATTTCCGATGTCAGAGTTTATTGGGCTCGTCCCTTTTGCATATCGATATAGATGCCGACTGGAGCGGTTAATCGTATATTGAATGACTCTCGTTGCCAATGGTTTCAGACATCCGGAAACCACGGTTCTGAGTAAGGGGTGAGGGTACGTGTTGAGAAGTTCACTAAGAACACCCAACCCCGCCCGCACATTAGCGGCCTCTACTAGGATATCGAATGACGTTTTAATGCGCGCGTTAGTAATACGATGAATGATTATGCAAACATTGTTTTCCTAAGCATGTGAGGAATTGAATGGGTTGCTAAGTGGTTTAATGCATGAAAATTGATTAACGTCAAAGTTGTATTTAGCATGTGAGATTCGTTTTAGTATAATAAAACAAATGAAAAAAGAGAATGAAATTGCTACAAAAAGATGAACAAACGAGTTAGTATCGATTTGTAAATAATAATATAGCAAAATAGAATATGCGAAATCGAGAAAATAAGTATTAATCGAAGTCTGAAAAATATCGTTGAAAAGAACGTTGTTTTGTATAAAAAACGAAGTTCGAAAAATAGTAAAAAAACGAGAAAAGATGCGTTGGGACAGCCGGCCGCGCGGCTCGCCCGGGTCGCCGGCGAGTCGCGTGGCGGACTGCTTCGGAAACGGTTTTTTGAAAACTCGATTTTTTATTAAATCACGTATGAATACTGTATGATTCGTACTCGACTTAATATTATCGATATTCGTCATATCCGATAGTTGACTACGGAGTCAATATCAAATACTTGGAATAGTTTTTAGAAAAGATGTAATTTTAGAAATCGATCGAAGAATAAATAATAAAACGAACGAAAACGTAGAAAAAAGAAATCCCGGATTCCAGGCCTGCGCGCGAGTCGCCTGGGCATGGCGCGACTCGCGTGCGGGTCTGTCCGTCTTTATATTTTTGTTCGAAAATTGTTATTTTGAACGAAAAGTAAAAGAAAAGAATTTTGACAAAAAAGATGTAACGATCTCTGAAATCGTCGAAATCTTAATATAATTCTTTTCGATATGATATTCGATTATAGAAAAATCGATATCGTATGTTTAAGAATATTCGTTATGAAAATAGTTTTTCGTTAATAACGATATTAGAAAAATAAAAAAAACGACTCTAGACCCGTAAAAAGCGAAACGGACGAAGAGGAGAAAGGGAGAGAAAGGAAGAAAGCGGGTTTGATTACACCCTCAACCTACATGTTCTTGTTGACTCGGATCGGGACTCGTCGGAATGTGGCTAGGCACGGGAGTGTTGAGGCAACGTTGGTTGGGTTAGGTGAAGGTTCGGACGGGTGAAGGTTCGGGTATGGGAGCCGGTTTTCCTTCGGGTTTCGAACGTAATATCGGTTTAGCGATGCTAAGGAATTATATGTGTCGGGATGCTAGATAACTATTGCTGAAGAATCGTGTGTATATGTGTGAAATTGGTGTTAATCAATGTCCTTTTTGTGTTGGATGCAAGGGGCTATTTATAGGAAATTCCCGACCTTGGCTTGGGAGAGTTTGACTACCGCTTAGGATAGGAAATGTAGGAATTTGAGGGAAATAAGAATTCCGCTTTCTTGTGGAGGAAGAAAGGCAAACCGGTGGATTTGCTCTTGTTTTGGACTGTTTCGGCCGAGTGTTTTACACTCGGTCGGATGCTTGAATCGGTTTTTGAATAGGACTCCTGTTTGAGCTAGAATTACCGCTTGAGTAAGAAGCTGAGGAGAACGAGAATTCCGTTTTCTTGTGTGGGAAGAAAAGAGGAATACCGGCTGGTATGTACTACTTGGCCGAGTGGTTTAGCTCGGTTGAGTGTTTGAGTCGGTTCTCGGATAGGATTCCTACTCGGGATCGAATTCTACCTTAAACGGAATTGTTTATTATTTTGTGAATGGCTGATTTTTGTAGAGTTGGAGTGTGGACCAACCGTGTGAGATGTCACGGTGGACTCACGGGTCTCGAGAAATATCTTTGACCGGGTTTTGACTCGGTCGTTAAAAGACGGTTTTACCCCTGGTGACGGATTCGACCCGAATTAGTGTTATTTGACTCGAAACGACCCACTGGGCCTGAATTTGAGGTTGGTTTTGTGAGATTTGTACTCCTTAAAATGCCTAGGCCCAATATCCATCATTTCGAGCCCATTTCCGAGTACGTTAGAGCACGTTAGCGTCCGATCATCATCGGGTGTTTGTCGGAAACTACTATAGACACCTGACGGTCAAAATGTGGGTGTCTACAGAGCCCCCACTCTGACTGAGGCTTGGACAGGGCGAAAGTCAGAGTAGCTACCAGGTCGATCAAGGATTAAAACCCGGTAGCTTCCGGTCGGGTCGTTTAGGGTCCATTAGACCTGCGTGAAGGGCCCGCCGGCCATGGACTAGAAATGTACCTGAATTGGTGATAACTCCGTGGGGGAATTCGTCGCATGAGACTTAAAATGGGCCTGTATGTGGGCTCACCTTGTTAAATGCCGCTGGGGAATAAAAATTTGAGAAAAGGTTTGAATTTTTTGAGTTTGAAAAAGTCTTTGAAAAAAAAAAAGAGAATTTTTGTTTTGACTTTGAAAAGGAATAGGAATGCTCGGGATGACTTAGCTAAGTCTTAGGACAATGGCTTGTATGCTAAATGCTCTAGGATTGGGAATCCTAAGGTGAGGAGGAGAACTTATTTTCATGCTATAAATACCCCTTCTTGCTTCATTAATTCCCATAATTCCATAATTCCTCAATTCTAAAGAAAAGAATAAGCCCTGAAAAAATTTATTCTTTCTTAAAATAAATATGGGAATCGACCGATTAGTCGGAATGTTGCACGAGTGGTCCAAATATTTTAGGGATGCCGATAGGGCTATCCTAAATCAAAATGGAGTTACCCAATTGTCCGTGATCCGTCAGATGCAAGTAGACTGTCACTTCTTGGATGCTTGCCTATCCTATTGGGATGACACAAATCATGTATTTAGTTTTCCTCGAGGAGAGATTTGCCCTATTCCTGAGGAAATTGCTGCTGCAGGAGGATGGAATCCTATACTTCGCCCTGCTATCCCTTTTTCGGTTTCTGACCAAAGGAGGAAGTTAAGGGAATTCTTAGGGCTTTCCCATATGGAGGTATCCCGTATGCTAGAAGGAGATACCGTTTCCCTGATCGACCTGGCTGAAAAATTCATGAATCCCGATGACGTCCGGGTCAGGCCGGTTCATAGCCGTAGGGCCTTTACTTTTTGTATGCTTCATGTTTATGCCTTCGAAGGGCATATGGACTTGTTATCTTGCATGGGCCATGTCAGACTTTTCACCGTGGCTGACCTGATGGAGACGGAACACAGCCCGGCTTGGCTGATTACAGGGGAGATTATCCAGGGCTTGGACAATCGTAAGAGGGATCCGTCAGCCAGGTTGACTGGGAGTACCCGGCTTCTGCAGGTATGCCGTTCCTTTGAATTTCCGGCTTCTCCCATTTTTCCGGTTTTGCGCGGTTTTTTCCCGATTTTCCGGCTTCTGCGGTTCTCTCGGTTTTCACGTCTTTTCACTTTTTTTTTTTTTTACGTGATTTTGACGATTTTTTTTACTCGAAATCAATAACCATAGTTCGTACTGGGGGCACTCGATCGAGTGCTTAGCCCACTCGGTCGAGTGGCACCCCAAAACCAGAACAAAATGCTTTTCCGACCTCCACTCGGTCGAGTCTCGCAATGACTCGATCGAGTGGCAATGTACTCGGCCGAGTTGATCAATAACTCGATCGAGTAGGGTCCGAAATACGAGACAGAATACTTTCATGACAATCACTCGGTCGAGTTTTGCAATAACTCGCTCGAGTGGCCGCACACTCGGTCGAGTTCCCTCATAACCCGGTCGAGTGGCACCCCAAAACCGAGACAGAAGGGTCTGAACAACCTCCACTCGGTCGAGTCTCACAATGACTCGATCGAGTGGCAACGTACTCGGTCGAGTTCGTCAATAACTCAACCGAGTAAGGTCGAAAATCATAGACAGAACCCCTTTCGAGGGTCCACTCGGTCGAGTCTCGCAATGACTCGGTCGAGTGGCCCCCTATCACGACAATGCCGTGAGTCTTACATCCTCTTTTAGTCTTGATAATGTTTTTTTTCGTGACTTAGGTCAACACGTGTCTAATTAATCACGTGGAATATCACCTTTTCAAAACTTTACATCATCTTATCTACATCATTCCATATTTATGCAAACTGTTATTATCGTTACACCGCTACTAACCGTTTGTCCCTTTCCTTGTTGATTTAATTGTTTGTCTTATCGTACTAAAATGAACATTCGCATGCTAAAATACAACTTGGACGTTAATTTTAGTTGCATTAAATTGACATAGAAACCCTTTCGATTTCTCACATGCTTAGGGAAAACAATGTTTCCATAAGCATTTTCCCGTTCAATTAACGCGCGTATTCAAAAATCATTCGGTATCTTAGTAGAGGCCGCCAATGTGCGGGCGGGGTTGGGTGTCCTTAGTGGGCTTCCCAACACGTACCCTCACTCCTTACTCAGAACCACGGTTTCCGGATGCCCGAAACCGTTGGCGCACGAGAGTCATTCAATACAGAATAACCGGTAGTGACGGTATCGGTATCGAAATGCAAAGGGACGAGCCTAATAAACTCTGACATCGGAAATGTGCCGTATTTTGTACACGACCCACTACGACATAGGGTGGGTTCGAACGGGCCCGAACTCCCACAAAGTTCGGTGGCGACTCCACTTCGATTTAAATTTCGATTCGATCCATTCTCATATGGAGATTCATTCGCCTCCCCAAACCCGCGCGTGGCCGCGTCGGGGTGGACCTATGTCATGTCCACATATAGCAGCCGCCGCCTTCGCCAAATCCGGTTGTTTCCTCTAATATTGAACTCATCGACAACACTCCCCCTCCCCCCTCATCGACAACGCCAAGGAGGAGATGCAGATTGAAACATAATTTTGAAGCCTAGAAATTTTTACTTTTTTTTAGAGATGCAGATCTGTCATCAATGAATAGAAGAAAGTGGATAATGGTCCAATGGAGAGAGAGGATGAAGGAGAACTAAGAAGGAGTAGACTTGACAAAACTGACCCGACCCGACCCAAATAAGTCAACCTGAACCCGACCCGACACCCGAATCGAAGACCCGATTTGGACCCGTGACGCAAATCGACCCAGGCTAACCCGAAACTGGCCCGACTATTATTATAGAAAACGAGTTGATATTCCTAAAAAAGTTGAAAATAACAAACCCGAAAACGACCCAAATCCGAGATGATCTGACCCGATCCGAAATCAACCCGATTATTATAACTCGAAAGTGGCCCGACACAAATATGAGCCGACCAGGTTGACCCTTTATGCTGGTCTAAGGAGAAGGATGGAGTATAAGTATCTAGCCGGTTAAATATTACTCCGTAGTTAGGTTACCTCCTAGTTACCTCATGTAGCAGGTTAAAAAATCAGCTATACTACTATAGTTTAACTAGACCAATAATACGTATTATTCTCAGATTTATTGAAATTGATATTATTTTGAGAAAACGCCTTATAGTTGGTATTATTATTGTTGAATAGAAAAGAACTTTAGATTGGAGAGAGAAAAAAATGTAAGACAAATAAGGAAGATTGATTTACTGCTTATTATACAATTTTTTTTTTACAATCTCACATCTCAGCCATCTATCAAACCATAATCTAATGGAAAGGATAAGGATTTACGGACTCAATTTTGAATAGTAGATTAATATAACACTAATGGACAGTTTTTTCGGTTGAGCGTTTGTGCCTTAATTTGTGTTTTTCATGCGTAGTAGCAAATTTGCAATATAAACCAGTCAATGTCAATGATATATAGTTCAATCTACTTACTTATTCCTTTCACTTTTGTTCAACTCTATTTTAAGTTTTTTTTAGGGGAAAACGCGGTAAAAATTATATTAAATCAATTTCCGCCAAATCAAGAACGACTTGAGGAAAATCAGCTCGAAAAAGTACATTGTCACCAGCCGTCGAACACATTCGAGCAACAAAATGGGCAACAACATTACCCCCGCGTTTCACATGCGTACACTTACTACGAGAAAAAGAGAACAAAAGAGAAAGAATTCAGTCTAAACAGAGACCGAGCGGGCTCGTAAACGCACCATCCTGGTTCACAGCATGAATTATCGACATCGCATCGCTCTCAACTACGATACTTTCCTCACGCATCTCCTGCAAGAGTGTAGCCCATATATCAGCGCATGGGCCTCCCCCCGTCTCCACTGACCATCTTACCCGTACTCTCTTACTTCCGATCACCCTCACCGCGCCAGTCGAGTCTCTACACACCACGCCCAAACCCACTTCATCTTCTCCGAAGAAGGCTGCATCTGTGTTCAATTTTAGCCATCCCACCGCCGGTCTTTGCCATTTATCCATCCCTCCAGTCGCCTCACGTTGAATAGGAGCCCCCACCGCGTTCGAGTACAGGGAATATTCCCGAACCAAGCGCAACAATCCCGCAGAAACCACATGGAGCGGCGAGTATGATTCCTGAAACATAGCCAAATTCCTCCACGACCATGCAGCCCACGCAAGTGACAGGAGATCACCTCTTCCTTACTCACCCTGTTCAACATCCACTTAATTGCCTCCTGACCCCCTCCACTTGGCATGGAAGGAAAAAGAAGCTCAAAGCTCGACCCTCTCTAGATGCTGTTTGTGGCCGTACAAAGAAACAGAGCGTGGGTATCCATCTCGACTTCAAGATTGCACACCCCATACAGTTCCTCTACGCCAACATGCCGAGAACAGAGTCGCTGCCGTGTAGGAAGCATTCCCGAGCATACCCTCCAAACGAAGTGCTTCAATTTTGAAGGCACATCAAGGTTCCACACAAATTTCCACAACGACGAATGCTCCATCTCCTCACCCCCAAGGGAACTGTTTCTACTGAAACCTCCTCTAGCCAACCTATAAGCCGACCTTACCGAAAACTGCCCATCACGAGTTGGCCACCAGAAACGCAGGTCTTGAGGTAAATTGGGATGAAGTGGCAGTGACATAGCATCCCGAACTTCCTCAGGGAGGAGAACAGAGTTCAATTTCACTATGTCCCACCCCCATTTCTATGATCAATCAACTCCGAAACCAACATTTCCGAGTCCGCCTCCAAATTTGGTGCCAGAATAAGGCTAGAAGTCGGGCCCGGAAGCCAACAGTCACTCCAAACGTTGATGCTAGCTCCATTCCCCACTCTCCACTTCAACCCCTCCAACAACAAGGCCTTAGCATTCCACAGGCTCCTCCAGACATAGCTTGGATCATGTCCCCGACGAGCATCGAGGACCCCGTCGTGCTTGTAGTATCGAGCCTTAAGGACCTTTGCAACCATAGAGTCAGGAGAAACTAGAATACGCCATACCTGTTTAGCCAAAAGGGCCTGATTAAAGGCCTTCAAGTCACGAAAACCCATGCCGCCATGGTGCTTCGGCGAACACATCTTGTCCAACGCTTTCCAATGAATTCGCCTTCTCGTGTCCGAGGAACCCCACCAGAACCGGGCCATGACCGCATTAAGCTCCTCCACAACGCCATCCGGGATAGAAAAAACACTTATCATGTAAGTCGGTATTGCCTGAGCCACAGCTTTAATAAGCACCTTCTTCCCGGGTAATGATAGCAGCTTCTCCTTCCACCCCTGAACCTTCTTCCAAATCCGCCCTTTTAGGATAGCAAACACGACCTTCTTAGACCACCCAATAATAGTAGGCAGCCCAAGATATTTTTCATGCCTATCAACCTCCCGGACCCCCATAATCTGCTTGATGACCTCCTTTGCCTGGACCGACACTTTCTTGCTAAACACAACCTCCGTCTTCGAATAGTTTATTTTTTGACCCGATGCTCCTTCATGTTGGCTAATCAAATTAGCTAGATTCGAGCATTCACCTACGGTTGCCTTCGCAAAGAGGATGCAATCATCCGCAAAAAATAGGTGTGAAATCCTCGGCGCTCCCCCACAAATCCGCATCCCATGTACCATCTTCTCCTCCACCGCCTGTCTAATAATGTACGAAAACGCGTCAGCACACAGCAAGAAGAGATATGGCGAGATAGGATCGCCCTGTCTCAATCCCCGACTCGGTCTGATCTCCCCCGATAGCTCCCCATTTACTACAAAAGCATGGCTAACAGACGAAATGAGCGTCGTGATTCGCTGGACCCACTTCTCCTCAAAACCCATCTTCCGCATCATCGCTCCCAGAAAGCTCCACTCCACCCTATCATACGCCTTACTCATATCAAGTTTCAGCGCCACATTCCCGTCCCTCCCCTCTTCATGGCATGAAAAATCTCAAAGGCAATGATAGCGTTATCGGTGATAAAAATCCCCGGGGTAAAGGCACTCTGATTCTCCGTAACAATGTCATTCGTAAAACTCTTCGACCCATTTGCTAGTAACTTAGAGATAATCTTATAAATGACATTACATAGGCTTATGGGCCTATACTCCGTGATCTTCCGAGGCGAATTTGTTTTTGGAATAAGGACGACCGATGTTTTATTAATGAAGCTCAGATCACTCCCCTCTTCCCACCAGCGTCTCACGAAATTGCAAATCTCCGGGCCCACGATATCCCAATGTTTTTGGTAAAAAAGCGCGTGTAAGCCATCAGGTCCGGGGGCCTTATTTGGGTGCATATCGAAAATAGCCCGTTTCACCTCGTCATCCGAGATCATCCCAATTAATACCCCATTCATCTCCGGAGTAACCAATTGCCTTACACACTCCAGCACTTGCGCCTGCCCTCTCGACCCTTCAGTCATGAACAAATTGGAGTAATAGTCCATGATAATGTCACGAAGCTCATCCTCCTCCACACACCACGACCCGTCCTCCCGCTCCAACCCCAAGATCGTGTTTCGTCTCCGCCGTTGGCTAGCTTTGTGATGAAAATACCCCGTATTTTTATCGCCATCACGAAGCTCCGTCTTCCTAACCCGAGTATAACAGTATTTCTCCACCTGATTACGGAGGCTATCAATCTCCCCGACCAGGCTAGCACACTTATCGATCGTGTCACTCGAGGACTGAAGCATCTGCCACCGCCCGAGCTCCTCCTCTTTCGCCCTAACATCTCTGAACCTAGGCCACCTCTCCAGCCTATCGGAACACCGAGCTATAAAGTCAGTGATCAGCTCTCCTTCATTTCCCCTCCACCCCTCCTCGACCGCCCCTCTACACCCCGGGTTAGCAAGCCACATAGGCTCAAAACGGAATTTTTTGCGTCCCCGTCGTCTATATCTAGGAGAAGACACACCTATCACGATAGGTGCATGGTCAGACGCATAAATTGGGTGATTGTGCACAACCGTACTCGGAAAGAGATCAAGCCATCCCGCATTCGCCACCCCACGGTCTAGCCTCTCCTGTATCACACGTCCAGCCCCCCGTTCCCGCTTCGAAGTGAAGATGTTTCCTCTATACCCTAGATCATATAGCCCACAGTCATCTAGAGTAGCCCGGAACACATCCATCTCCCTCTCTCCCCGAATAGCTCCCCCTTCCTTCTCACTAGGGCAAAGAATTTCGTTAAAATCTCCAAATCACACAGTTGGCAACTCCGTTCCCTCACACAACCTCTTCAGCATAGCCCACGTTCGATGTTTATTTCCCGCCTCCGGCCAGCCGTGCACCCCCACCGCTCTCTATTTCTGTCCACCCTCTCTGCTTGTAACCTCGATACAAATGTGATTCACATCACACATGACCAGCTGGGCGTCTACATCTCGCCACCACATTCCCAAGCCTCCCGATCTATCATTACTACTAAGACAAATGCCTGTGCGAAAATCACACTTATTCCGAACTACTTCTAACTTACTACTACTAATCATCGTTTCCATAAGGAAAACGATGTTTGGGCCCATCCTCCAACACCGTTCCCGGAGGGAGCTCACCGTCAAGGGGTTGCCCAACTCTTGAGAGTTCCAGCTAAGTATTTTCATTGTTGTTCGCGGTGCTGGTCTCCGCCAGCCTCCGCTATTTTCATAGTAATATCGACCATATCTTCCACTTCACATCGTCTACGGACCGGCCTGTCAGTGGTACCAGACTCGGTCCTCTCCCCATCTTCCTCCAACCTCCGTTTGCTCCCCACTTGCACCTCCTCCACCCGAACAACCTGCTCCCCCTTCGCGTCCCCTCCTCTCTTCACCACCTTCACAAACCGCCTCCCAACCCCTTTGCTCGCTAGTTCACTCCCTCCTACTTTCCTCTCCCTCTTGCCCACTCTCGCATCCATGGGTTCCTCAATAAAATCATCACAATTCCCCATTCCCCCTTGTTCAACAAGCATATCCTCCTCCTCGAGAAAGGCAGACCCCAATATAATCTGTTCATTGCTTCGAAGAGTAATAGCACCCTCTTTTACTTCTGGCTCCCCACTCTCCACATCTCCCCTTCCTATCCCACCATCCGCCCCTTTTTCATTCTCCCCTGAGCCCCTCTCCTTCCGTCCCTCTCGCGTTCTATTCTGCATCGAAATAAACTGCAATTTCTGTACCAGTTTATCTACCATGTCTTCTTCCCTCCTCCTGTGCTCTTCATCAAAGGTCTTTTGCAATACTCGTCCCCTCACATGCGTCGTGGTAGGTCCAGAACAATTCGCTTTCCATGGAGATGCCCTCAGGTCTTCCCCAAACTGAAGCTCACCCACCTCATACGGACCCTCCTCACATTCCCTTTCTCCATGACCCAGTATACGACACCCATAACAGAAGTTTGGTATACGCTCATACTTCACCGGAAAATCCACCATCCCCCCACTAGGCATCCGAATATTGACAGCTCGGCGCAGTGGCTCCCTCACATCATGGAGCACCCGCAGCCTGACCGCTCTCTCCGCGCCCCCCATTGTCCCCTCATCCACACAAATGAACTTCCCCAGTAAACTCCCCATCTTCCGATTGTTCTCCATGTTACTCCTCCCCCGAATAGGTAAGTCAACTCTAATCCAAAGTGGAACATGGTCAAGAGGGGTATCCGTCAACCGTCCCTTCCCAATAGGGTCGTTAAAGCACCAAATATGTTTATCAAAATGCCAAGGTTGACCCTCCACAACTTTCCGTTTGTCTTGGACGGATTCAAAACGGAAGAGGAAAATACGTTCTTTAGAATCAAGGATAGTACCAGCGATCTTACCTTTTGTTTGCCATATTTTTTCCATCGTCTCAATTGCGGCCCGGATGTTGATCGTCTTTGTCGTCCAAATTTTCCCAATCAGCGAAAATTCCTTGGTCTGCGCATCATCATCGCCACCCACGTCCCATACAATACTACCCTCCTCCCCCACTTTCTCTTTTCCTTTGCGTGAAGATTCTGCCCTAACCTCCATATGCACGTGTAAGTTAGCACCAGGACACCAAATTTTGTGAATAAAGAATAAAAGTAACTAAAAAGAAAGCCCCACAAGGGAGATCAGCCTTTAGATGAAGGAGAAAAAGGTAGAAAACCTAGGAGAGGCTCCCATAGGTGAAACCCTAGAGAGAAATTCTTGTTTAACGCACGTAAATCGATCCTAAATAAGACCAACTTGCAATTTAATAACTCTATTTTAAGTTTGTGAAGCTATATTAGGGGGGTTTGGTTGGTGAGGAGGAAAGGGAATGGAATCAACAAAGGGTATGGAAAGGAAAGGAAAAAGGTTACCCTTTGATGTTACTTGTTGTTTGTTTACAAAAGGTAAGAGAATCAGAAACAACTACAGGTCGGATATGGATACGAGTTAAGTCAAAATTTGGTCGAGTTATATGGGTCATGATTCGGGTTATGGTTAAAAAATAATTTCCGACGCCTATCTTTTTACCAATTAAAAAGTTGGAATTTTTTTTCCTATTGAGTATGCTGCTATTATATTAATTACACCGTATTTAAAATTTAAAAATTGTAAAAATTATAATTATAATATTTTATAATTATTTTATTGCTAAATGATAACAAAAGTAATATAAATTTTATTTTTTAATTATTTTTATAATTTATCATGTTATCGTTAATAACTTTTTAATTATTATTTTAAATAGAATAAATTAACGGGTCAAGTCTCAAATGAGTCATCTCAAGATCGGGTCAAATGGGTAATAGGTCAAAAAATATTAGTCTTGACCCTAAAATAAATGGTCAAGTGGGTCGAGTTAAAAATTAACGGGTTTGGTGGTGATGATGGTGAGGGTAGGTAATGAGTAATCATAATTCAAAACCTAGGGGGTGAAGGTAATAGAGATAGAAGGGTTAGGGGTAATGGGGAGGAATGAAAGAGGGAAAGGGAATGAAAAAAATAATGAAACAAACAAGAACAAAAGGAAGGGTAAAGATGGTTTCCCTTTCCCTTTCCTGTAGACCCCAAACCAAACGCCCCCTGCCCCCTTAGGTTCTTTAGGACTTTAAGTCTTCCTTCAATGCATTGAAGTGAATTCAAAATTTGTGAATTTCTTACGGTGGCACCTTGCGATGAGCCTAGACCTGTCAAACGGGTCGGGCGGTCGGGTTTTGGGTTCGGTCATTTCGGGTTCGGGTAAAATACGGGTCGGGTGTATTTCGGGTTTGAAAAATACGGGTTTTATACGGGTCGGGTTTATACGGGTTTCGGGTCGGGTTCAGGTCAAATACGGGTTATTAACGCACTTTAAAAACATTAATTTTCTTTACATTTTTTTATCATAAATACAATTTTATTCTTAATTTTCTTAATGAACTCATTTAATATAATATATTAGTGAGAATAAACATATTTTATTTAATATATTTTTTAGTATACATTGATATTTTATTTCTATAGGAAGTACGAATATATATGACGAACTTTGACTTGATTTATTGATATTTTTTTTTCATTATAATAATCATGTGATAAAAATATGATTTTAAAGATATATATAAATATTATTTCTTAAAATTTTGAAAATAAAAAAATATTTCTTAGTTTTTTTTGAGAAACTTTAGTGTATAATAGCAATATTTTTTTAATTTATCTATTTTCGGGCGGGTAACGGGTTCGGGCGGGTTTTTACCCAATATATTCGGGTTTTTATCGGGCGGGTCACTTTCGGGTTTCGGTCATTTTCGGGCGGGTTTTTTTGGGTTTTTTTCCGGGCGGTTTCGGGTCGGGTTTTCGGGTCGGGTCAGTTTTTGACAGGTCTAGATGAGCCGATAAGCTGTTTTACAATAAAGAAGTTACTCCGTCATTCTAAACTTCTTCCCTGAACAATGCTGAGTACTTTGTTTTAAGCTTAATTGAATTGGCTTTGTTTATCAATTTAGAATTAAGTTGCCAATGTGGATACTGCGATTCTTGGTAATAACCAAGTGGGCATGGGTTTTGTTATCCGAGATGAAGAGGGGAGAATTCGCCTAGTGGGGGTGCCGACGTCTGACAGCCAGATGGACCCCGGACTTAGCAAGGCTCTGGAGGGTGGCTTCTAGTTGTATGCATACGAGACGTGGCGGAAATACTATGGCCCACTGGATGGCGAGAGATTTTGCCAAACCGTGGACATCGAGATTGTAATAGACTCTAACTTCCCACATATGGATTTTGAGCTGTTGGGAGTTGATTTAATATAATAGACCACGTTCCCCCCTCAAAAAAAAAAAAAAAAATGAAAGTTGTCAAAATTTGGCTGAAGTTAATGTGTATTATTCCGATTCGTGTAGAATTAGATACATAGCTCTGAAGTCTGAAGCTGGTCTTATATTAACACTGATAGTCAAAAACATTAATAAGTTGAATTTAATCACATCTGATCTCCAGTGATTATCTACTCACTGGTAAATCAATGTATTATATAATGGTTATGGAAACATGGGGTAGCAAGTTTTGTCGGTAGCTGTAAGTGGGGTTCCTTCTTTACCTAAAAGCTTATAACTGAAGCACTGGCTAGTATAGTGACATAGTGTCGTCTTCGTTTACCGGTCGTCATACATAAAATTGTATAGCAAAAAGGAACTTGAATTGGGTAATGGTATACCATTTTCATATAGTATTATCTGGAGTAATTTTACATTAACACTGGATATTAGTTATTCCATCATCATAGTACCTTTTATATATAGTGTGCTGCCTGAATTGTAAAACCACACTGTACTGTACTAATAATAATTATAGAAACATTATTATTACTGTCGTATAATCAGTTAATTACCCAACAGTTACTTCGAATCTCCCCTTGATCACCTGTGAGAACATCAATCCGACCCATCTTCACCATTGCATTAGCAAAGTCCCTTCCCCAGAGAAAAGGGTTCCGTGCGTACTGGGACACCAGTGATGCAGTCCCCGAATCTGAAATGAGAGTCTGGTCTGATGTGAACAAGCCTCGGTTAGCCAGAATGTTCCTGTAGTAAGCAGTGTCTGAAACTGTGGGACTGACAGGGTCCATTGGAACCACAATGTCAGCTCCTGCTGTCGCCCCCCCTGACGGGCAAATATTCTTGAGTTGAGCTGCATAGGATGGCTGAATGCTTGGATCCTGCGCTGTATCTGTGCTGAATGCATACAGTCTTCTGCTGAATGTTGGGCAGTGAGCTCGGCCTATTGTGTGAGCTCCTGCAATAATGAATCACACATTACATTCAAATGTGTACAGTTTTGTCATGAAGCCAAATTAAGCTGAATTACAGGTGTGGAGAATTGAATTAATTACCAGATAGGATGACCATCTCGGCTTGTGTGAATCCCTTGGTAGCAAACAATTGAGTGAGTGAATTGACATCAGCAGATGGTGAAGGAAGGTTGGTGAAGGTATCTGAAGCAATAGAAACCCTGCCATCTTTCCGTCCTGCTTCAACATCATACCCCATTCCTCCTGTCTGCATTAATTATACCAAAATGATCAAACAAAGTATTCCGTATATATTATGACCCACAGACCCACATTTTCCTGCATAGATAGAAGGAATTTTAGAGGTAAATGAATTAGGTAGGTAGGTAGGTAGTTACCATTTCGACGCTGTCTCTAGCAGCAAAGGCTGTTATGTCAGCACAGGATACGACACCAGGACACATATTTTCAAGTCGAGCCTTTGCAGTGTCGATAACCTCAAACCCTCGCAGACTAGGATGATTTGCTGGTGCATCTTTCTCTGCGGTGCTTCCAGATATCGAATCTAGGAGCACTGATCCATCACATCCCTACCAATAACATATATATACAATGTGTGTTAGCTTATTAGTACCCTCAATTTGTAATTTGTATAGCTAGCTTGTTTAACTTATGATGATGTTTTTTTTAAGGTAATAAACATACTCTAACAAAACAGTCATGGAAGTGGAGCCTAACAAGGCCAGCAGCAACACCCCTGTCACGGAAAAACGCTTGTCGAACAGCGTCTTTGATGACAAACTCAGCTATGGGGCATGACTGCATGTAGTAGCCTACTTGAAGCTGCTGTGCTTCCAAGCAACCACTCTGACTCAACAACAACACCAACAATACTGAAAATAAAACAACACATTTCCTGATTAAGCCCATCTCTTAATTAGATAGTCTCTTTTAGACAACTTAATTAATTACTACGTACTTGATTGATTTGGAGAAGTAAAGGACCAGAGTCAAGTGTATTTATAGTGTCCAAAGAGTGAAACTATACTACATACTATTGACTTGTTGGGGCAAAATAATATTATTATACCACCAGTTGTATATACAATCAGTTCAAAGTTGTTAAACTTGTGTGTATACGTACTGAGTTATACTCCCTCCCATCCATGCAATTCTTTACCTAGGTCCACCATTTCCCCTCACAAAACGACCCCCCACGTAAAGCATTGAATGAATGGGAGGGAGTACAAGTTTCTGAGTTGAGTTGTAAATTTTTTGAGACATTTATTTGATTTAGCTCGACAACTTTTCATTAAAATTTGGAAACAAAATTCAAAAACATGAAAGCAGTTGTACATAGGGTATTAGAGTTACGTACAACTGGGTGTATAATTTCCTCATTGGTTATTGAGTTATATATGTTGGTGTCATATCTATCTAATTATACAATGAATTTAATTGAAGTTGCATGATCTTAATTAAGTGTTGAGTGGCGTATGAGAATGCATTAGACGAGGAGGAGGAGGAGGAGGAGGAGGACTGTATGTATGTCATAATTATTAGTTGAGGCTTGTAAAGTAATTAGACAAGAGAGGATAAACGACAGAGGAGTTGCTTAATTTTAAATTTGTTTAATCTCATTGTGGCTGATCACTTGCATCCATTGCCAATTTAATTAGCACTACGTAGACGCACTGTGGAAATTTTAATTAAGTGGTATGTAATTAAATGATATTGACCCATGAATGCTGGCTTTGCTCACGGATTTATCGCGAAGTGTCCACTGTGTTCTAACTAAGTGGAACATAATTCAATTGGGCGCCTAACTAGCTACTTCCATAATTTCAAATTACATAGTCATACACAGAATATAATAAGTCCCTTTCGTTCCTAAACTAATAGCTGAATGCATGGTACTATGGTCATACTGTAACTCAAAACTTGGTCTGTAGCAAAACATTCGTTGAAAGTGAAACTCTCTTGTATAGAATTCAACAATTAGCATACGCTATGATATGGATCCTGGCGTGCGGGTACATATTTGTTTTCTTTTACTCCCTAGGCGAATTGAGCCAAGAAAATAAATTAATTTTAGATATTGACGGGTTATGATACCACCATCTTATTTAGGGATAGTTAAGCTAATTGACACGGTGATGTAAGTTATATATACTGGATATACTTTTCGAGCATGGAGGCCAGGGTGTTGGATGATCACCTGAAGAGGATTGGATGTCTTAAGGCATTTAACCAAGCATGCATTAATGATTAATTCGTTCCTAAGTATCAACATTATACATTTGTAAGTGTGTTGACTGTTGATGGATGAGAGATGATGATGATCATAGTATTATTATATAAAAAGGATAAGTTTAACAACACTACATACGACATACAACTATACGAGATAGTACACAGTGTACTACCATTAGTGATCTGAGCGAGCATGCAGCCGACTTTGTCTTATTATTGTATTGTATGTATGGAAACTTCAACGACTATGAAGAATGTATGCCAATGCCAATGCCAATGCCACACCGACCCCCATTTTCTTCTTCAGCAAATCACAATCTAGATAGATGCGTGATATGGACGACTATTGGACTATGATGATATGTATGCGGGGCAACTTAAGTTTTAGTTTTAGCCTATAGTACGTACCACTCATCCAAATTCTACTATTAATCAAATACGTTACGGATCCGAGTAGAATTGAAGGTCACATTACTAAAAAAAAAAATAATACATTCTTTCAATATTCATTCAACGCAACGTGATAGAATTTTTGAAGTTGATGATGCTTTTGTCATCTAAGTGGAGTTTGAGGAGGATTGTCAACGCCCAAAGCCATCAGCATCATGATTTAAGTATTTCATTTAAAGGAGCATATCGTTGTTTAAAAAAAAAATTGCTCTTTAATCTCCAAGTATTTTTGCCACTAGAATAGATTTTTTTTTTTCTTCATCGCTTTAGACATTATTACGGAGTATGTACTCCGTATATACTAATATAAGGAGTACCAAATGATTTATCGAAGTAGGGTTCTCTCAAAATATTTACATCTAATGGATCTGTTAATAAATACTCCGTGATCAAAATCATATCACGCATCGTGGCAAAGTGGTTCTTCCTTAGCTTGCGAAAAAGTTAGATAGAGCAGGGTTACCATTGATTGAGATTAAATCCATAAGAATGATGAAATGAAAATTGTCTCACATCCATGGATTTCTCGTCCTCGATCCTTCATGGAGGATTCACCAAATGAATCCTTGGTGAAGGATAAAAAAATAAGGAGAGAGAGTAAGTATGCATTTATATAAAATTATTCTTTATTTCTTTTTGAAAAATGAGATGGCGTCACCCGGTGGCGCTCAATTTGTGCGCCACCCAGGGTATTAGAGTAATTTACTTAATTATTTTCAATATTTTTTTAAAATTTAAATTTAATATTGATTGATTTTAAAAGGGTAATTTAGGAATTCCAATTTTGTAGTAATTAGTTAGGATTATAGCATTGATGATGATAAAAAAAAATCGATTCTCCTAACAAAATGCTTATTTGTAGGACTGTTGTTGTATATAGTAGATTAGTAGCAAGCTTATGAAATGGTGTGAAGAAAATATTGAAGTTTATGTATTCCATATATTAATTGGAGAGGTTTATATGATGATATTGATGTCTTGGAGAGGTTTATTTATATGATATTGATGTCATGCGTATGTGTTTAATTCAATCAAAAAATTGAAATATATTTACATTAATTTGTATAAGAACAAATGTTTTGATGGTTGAGAAGGTTTGCATGATGACGATTTTGAATTCTAGAAAAATTAGATGGTTTGCATGGCCGCATGGGAAGGTTTAAAACTTTAAGTTGAATTTTAATTAATTTAGGTAAAAAATTATCTTAATTAAATAAATATTAAAATTACAAAACTACCCTCAAAGTCTTTGATGCTAAATTAAAAACCCGATTTTTATATTTTCTTTTTCTTTTTCTTTTTCTTATATTTGTTTTTTTCTTATTAAAAACAAATATCCTATAAATCCATGGAGCCTAGCTTAACTAGTTCCACTGTGTTCTAACTAAGTGGAACATAATTCAATTGGGAGCCTAGCTTAACTAGTTCCATAATAATTTCAACTTAGATACTCCCTCCTCCCCACAATGATGTTTCCATTTGTAAATGGCACAAGGAATAAAGAATGAGTAATGAAAGGTGGTAAATTGTTTGATGGATTCAAGATGTCAAATCAGAAAAAAGTAGCCAATAGGAAGAGAGTATAATGGATGAATAAGGAAAATTTTGAAGTGGGAAAATCTTAGCACTACAAGAGAAAAGTGATTTTGGGTCCGCCAAAATCGGTCTCAAAACTGAAAAAGCGGTCCCAAATCTCAGTTTTGGGACCGACTTTGGGACTTTGGGACCGCTTTTGAGCGGTTGCAGAATCTGGTAACAAAACTCAAAATTTGGGACCGAAAAGCAAATCGGTCCCAACTTTGTGACCGTCGCAAGCGGTCTCAAAAGCTATTTTCGGTCTCAAATTTGGGACCGACTATTGTGTTAAGCGGTCTCAAATTTGGGACTGAAGTCGGTCCCAAAATTGAGTAGGCGGTCCCAAATTTTGGGACTGAATTCAGTCCCAAAACTGCCTTGGCGGTCCCAAATTTGAGACCGAAGTTTGTCCCAAAATTGCCTCAGCGGTCTCAAATTTGGAACCGAAATCGGTCCCAAAATTGCGAAGGCAGTCCCAAATTTGGGACCAAAGTCGGTCCCAAAATTTTCTAGGTGGTCCCAAAAATTCCAGAATTAATTATATTATCGGGCTACCCACCTATTAAATTTTAACCTGCATATAAATCAAATAACATGCCACCAACCAATAATCGGGATGACACCAATCACAATATCCAAACGCTAATCGGAAAGTCTTAATTTATAACTAATAAAATCAATATTCATACAATCTAAACAATTAGAAAATGTCACTACAAACTAGTAAGAATAGACTTCAACACTCGACTATTTCCATTTCCTTCATCATTTGCTCCTTTTGTGCGGCCAATCTTGCTTCTATTTGTCGTTCCATTTGTTGTTCCATGAGTAATCGTTCATCTTCTCGTGCTTTCTTCTCCTCTTCACGTGCCTTCTCCGATTGTTGAAGTCTTCTTCAAGTTGAATCATAACCCCGGGACAATAAGAAGTAGCCGTAGAATTTGAAGATTTACTTTTGAACTTCTTCTCAAAAAACAACTCGTCGGCATTACCAATTCCATACACCTTTCCTTTTTTTTTTGCCCGCCAACATCAAAGGACTTCATTTTTGCCCACATTCTCCCCGGAGTCCTTCAATTTTGTATTGTATTTCTCCTATCAAAGAATTATTAACGAATGTATAAAAAATTTAGAATGAAAACGGAGCTAAAAAGATAAACAAAATTGATTAAACCAAACGTGTACTCACAAAAACATCATTGCCTTTCTTAGAATTGAGTTCTCTTCTACGTACGCTCTTTATCAACACTATGAACCCGGTAGAAAACTTCTGAAGCAGAAGGTAACTTGCCTTGGTTTTCCTTAGTCTGAAATAATTTACCAAAAACATGTATAGATTGGATTAGTAAGAATAATGCTAAGAAGATGGACACAGAACTGCAAACTCTCTTCTAATGAGAATCAAGATAGAATATGAGACACTATGAATAATACTGAAAAACATAAATCAAAACAATATATGGCTGGCTGGGTAGTAAGATTATGAACCATGCATCTTAAAATTAGGATTATACATTCTTCATTGGTTCCAAATATTGATGGGTCTCTAATCAAAAGTCATTAACAAATTGTCAAGATTCCTTATCAACTAACTGTACATGTTGATTTAGAGAATTAAGACCAATTAATTAATCTCATAATTGTTAGACAGACGATGTCATTAGAGAATTACATAATATATAGCTCACAACAGTAAACACCAATCAAGTCCAACAAGAGAAGATGCATGTAGATATAGCAGAATGAGAAGGGAGTAGTATATTTCCCATGAGAAGGGACTAGTATATTAGAGAATTTTTTTATATGAATATAATCATCCAAAAGTTTGTACTTAGACCAAAAAGAGTGTTGAAACGACCCTGAATGAAATTGGAAAATGATAATAACGACATGAAATGAGCTTCTATTGTTTGATAAACAAAAAACAATATGGCACCGCCTTTCCAAGCATAAAAGAACATCCTTCTGACATGTTCAGTGTGAGCGAAACAAGCGAAACAGTAAGCTTTTACACTTAAATTTCAGTAACAAAAATGCAAGTATATATAATGCTTGTGTGAAAGTGAGATGAGAAAGAATCGTACAGACCTACAAAACCAGCATAATACCCAACATATGCCTCTTCTTCGGCTATATGAAAGGTCTCTGACCTGCATGTATATATAGAATCAGTTTAACATGTAATAGTATTTAGACGAGTATTCAACGATACTTGTTGATTCTCTTACCATGAAATAGAGGAAGGGGAAGAGTAAAGACTAATACAAAAGCTATAGCAGCAACATTTCCGGGTATTAATTCGTCAAAATCCTGCAACACATTATTAAAGTTACATCATTATCACTATAAAACAATGGTGGCTAAAGATTAGATGCAAAACAAAGTATAAGGAGACCTTAAACCCAAGCAAATGTCTACTGTTTGTTACATAATGGTTACACAAGAAACATATCGCGTACCTGAGGATACCTTAAACCACAAAAAAATCGATAGCTGCAATAACCTTAAATTGTGGATCAAGATATCTTCAGATAAGAATTTAAGCTGCAAATTTCTGTACATAACACACATTCAAACATAATCATCATCATCAACAACAACACAAACTAATCCAACATAATCACTGAGTAAATAAGCATACCTCAAAAAATACATCGTCAAATGTGGAGAACAGAAATTAAGCAACTGCACACTATAATTCGTCTTAATTTAGCTAAAAACGAAGAATTACACGAAACCAGAAACCTGCAACAATCTCTTACAGAGTATATAACAATCAAGTCAAATAACGCAAATTCATACCACAAACTATCCTAGTTCAGCTAAAACAGAATACAGAGTACTAATTATGCGAAATGGAAACCTAGTTAACAAGTACTTATGAACACAAATAAACCATACCTTATACAATAATCACACCAAATCACGCAAATTCAACCACAAACTATCTTAATTCAGCTAAAAACAAAAGAATTATGCTCCAATCAATCGCAAAACTAGTTAACGAGTACCTATAACTACATCATCAATCGGTTTCCCACCGATTCCAGCAATGTATCTATAACTACATAATCCTAAACACAAGCAGCACCATTACAGAAACCTAATTAATGGAATTCATCAAACTCAAATCAAACCTCAATTGAAATCAAATTAAATCGAAAAACAAGCAAATGAGAAATGAGAACATTACTTGCAGCATGAATCGATGAATATCGACCTCCACCACGAACGAATTCGAAATTGTACTGTTGCGACTACAAAATTAACCAAATTACACACTGAAATTAAAGATCAAAACATTCAAAACAGAGAAATTAAAACGAATTCAACAACGAAAATCGTGAACTTACTGAGAAATTGCGAGTGAGAAACTCGGAGGCGTTTCCAATGGCGTTGGATATTGGATATTGCTTCAGTTTCCTCATATTTAATCGAATCAAACTGCCGAAAATAAAGAATCAACCGTGAGTATTAACCTCGACACCAATGGCGACAAATAAATTGATTCAATACAAGACTGTATATGAGAAATCAGGTTAGGTTTATACCAAATCGACAAAAAAAATTGAGAAAAAGTACAAATAAATTGAAATTAGGGATTACCTGATTGAAGTAGAACGAAGAACAGAAATGAAGAACCCTAATCGAAGAAGTAATCGCAGAAAATTATTGACGGAGCTTCATCGGAAAAGAAATATCGGAAAATGAAAAGTATATTTGAGAAATGAAATAAAAAGAAAGTGTATGAAATGGGATAAAATATCTCACAAAAGCAGTCCCAAAAATTTTTTATACTGACATTGGTCCCAACCGTTAAACACGGTCCCAACCGTTAAACACGGTCCCAAATTTGCAACTGATTAATTAATTTTGAGACCACTAAAAAGGCGGTCTCAAATTTGCAACTGTATTAGACAGTTTGAGACCGTGGACAGTCCCAAATTAAATTTTGGGACTGTTTTCATTGTCGGTCCCAAAATCACCTTTTTCTTGTAGTGTAGTGGAGTTTCCTTTTAAGAAAAGTGGGAAAATCTTAGTGGTGGAGAGGGAGTATATATATATAGAGAGAGAGTCATACACAAAATTGATCGAGTTGCGAAATTTCCTAGGTAATTAAGTCTCTTTCGTTCCTAAACTAATACAGTAGCTGAATGATACTTCGGTAATGTGTATTACAAGCTCATACTTGAAACTCAAACTCGGTCGGTAGCAAAACGACCTTGGTTGAAACTCTCTTGTATAAAAACACACTAAGCTAAATAAAATAAAAGCTTATTATCGTTGTTTCTACTTCAACAATTAGCATACGGTATGGTATGGATTTGGCGTGCACATATTTGATTTCTTTTCCCCCTTAGCTAAAAATAAATGAAATTAGTTTTTGGTATATATTGACGAGTAGGTTATAGTGGATAATATACGAGTACTTTTCAGGCCAGCAGGGTGTACGTTCACCTGAAGAGGCTTGATGCATTAATTCGTTCCTATATACATTTGCATTCTGTATATAAAAAAGGATAAGTTTAACAACACTACATAAGTACTACGAGTACCATTATGTTAGTGATCTGATCTGATGGAGCATTATATTGCTGCATGCATATGCAGCCGACGCAACTTTGTCTTATTATTATTGTATGGAAACTTCAACGACTATGAAGAATGTATATGCCACACCGGCCCCCATTTTGTGCACCAATTCTCCTTCAGCAAATCGCAATCTAGATGCATGCATGCATGGACGACAGCTATTGGACTCTCATAGTCTCATGCTGCCCTTGCCAACTTAATTAAGTGGTTTGCTCATCCAAATATAATACTATTATTAATAAAATAGAATCATTGAAGGTCACCAATAGATGATCAAAACACTACAAAAACAAATATACCATTATATTCTTCCCTCAATGCAACGTGATACATTTTTTGAACTTGATCATGCTCCCTTTTATTTTGTCATCTAATATAAGTGGGGTTTGAGGAGGAGGATTGTCAACGGCCAAAACCATCCGCATCATTTAACTATTTCCTCAAAGGACCATGTTTTAAAAAAAAATTAAGGACAATAAATGACCGAGACATGGGAGTATTAATATATACTCGTACTAATATACGAAGTACAAAACAATTTATCGAATTAGGATTCTTTCAAATAATTTACATTTAATGGATCCATGTCGAAGAATTGATGGGTTCCTACTTCCTAGTACCTACCAGGAGGAGAAGAGGTGAATTAGTTACTACATTTGGAAAAAAAAACTTTATCTTTATTAGTTAAAAAAATTTGATTAAAAATGTTATACATGGTAATAAATTGATGAACTACAAGAGTATCAATTTGTTTCTAAGTTATACGGGGTAGGTAAGAGTAGGTTTGACTGTTTTTGACAGGGGCTGATCTTAGTTTGGCTGCGTACGCGTCCGCCCCCAACCCAATCACGAAACTTGTATTAGATTCAGCTCAAGTAGTCTTTTAAAATAAAATGGGATATTCTTCATGCTACCCTCGTGTTTTTTCATATTCTACGTGGCACCCTTCATTTTGTTCAAAATACCATTGACTTACGATAACTATTAGTTATGAATTTCAAAAGAGACGATTTTAATTTTAAACTGAAGATCTCTTAAAAAAATCATCGCTTCCAGAACTCGGGAAAGAGAGTTATGGTCTTTCAAACTTTATTCGTTTAAAAGCATTTGACTGAGCATAACTCGTAGTACAAGTTTCAAAATTGCAGAAAATCAAATCTTAAATCAAGGATATTGTAAAGACAATGATTTTAGCGAAAATATCGTCATTTTTGGAACCCGTGTCCATAAGTTATCGCGAGTCAAAGTTATTTTGACTAAAAGGAGGAGTACCGCATAGAAAATGAAAAAAACACAGGGGTACCACGTAGAATATCCCAAATAAAAATAAGTTTATTACCGTATTATATTTTATATCAGATCACTTGTTTAGGGTGTCACACTTGATTGAAAGTTCTTGTACCATACTCTCTCCTAAAGGTGGCAATCGGGCGGGCGGGTCGGGTCATATCGGTCGGGTCACCGTCGGGTCATGACTGTCTTTGGGTCGAGTTCGGATCAATTTCGGATCGCTTACGGGTCGTGTTAGTCGGGTCAACTTTTGTGTCGGGTTCGGGTCGGATCATTCGGGATGAGCAATCGGGTCATCCGGGTTTGGGTTGGGTTCGGGTCATTCCCGGGTCGGGTCACTATCGGGTTCAGGTCATTATCGGGTCGGGTCATATTCGAGTCAGACTAGGCTTTGTTAAGTCTACTTCAGTTTAAACCATCAATTCATTATACGGTTTTTTTTATTATTATTTATCATTTATTACAAGAATTTGGTTGTTTATTATGTATGAAGTATATGACTATATCATCTGATACAAATTATTTAAAATTATTTTTTTATCCTCATTGTATCACATCAGGTCATCTTTTGGGTCGGGTCATTTTCGGGTCGAGTCGGGTCGGGTCGGGTTAGATAATTTATCGGGTCATTTCGGGTTACGGGTCGTCTCGGGTCGGGTCGGATCCGGGTTCGTGTAGGCCTGAAGCGGGTCGTATCGGGTTACGGGTCATCATCGGATCGGTCGGGTCATGTCATTATATTTTTGGGTCAGATCGGGTCAATTTTAATTGGGTTTCGGGTCGAGTCAGTCGGGTCAGGTCAAGCTTGTCAACTCTTCTCTCTCCCATCATCCATTCAATTCTTTACATAAGATATTTCACTAGTAATTTTAAGAAAAATGATAAAACTAAGGGTATTATTGGTAAATCAAATGAGTTTATGAGTCCACCAAACTTAAAGTAAGGAAAAAAGTATTTACATTTTGCGTAAATAGATGAAGGATATGAGGATCGTAAGGTAAAGTCTTTTGCCAAAAGAAAAATGTAAAGAATTGATTGAATTGTCCAGTGGCGGACCGGAGACATAGGGGAGGCCTGGGGGAGGGGAGGAAATGAAGTCTGAAATTTGTATTAAGTATCAAACAAAGCAAATTTATAACAATTGGTTGCCGTTGGATTACTGGTTAGAACTACACTTTTCACTAACTCCTTGGGTTCTTGGTTTGTGTTACTTTTGTTGGGATTATAGTAGTCTTTAAAAGATAAACTACTTGAAAGGAGTCGAACACGACTCTATTGCATGAAATAATAAGAGCTTAACCACCCCCAACAACCTCAAAGTTATTTAACTCATTCTATAAGCTAGTCGCCTATTTGAATTGTAATTTTTTTCTATAGTTAATTTATGCACAAGTAATTTCGTAATTTTTTTTATTTTTAATATTTTTGGTGGATTAGTAATATAATTACTTTAATAAATACGTCATTAGTTTTCAAGGATATTAGAGTTAGAAAAAATGACACGGTAAAGTAATACTCCACTATATAAGTAACAACTTGCGAAATTAGGATTAAAAAAATAATGCCTCCCTCACTCAAAAATCATGTGTTCGTCACTGGGATTGTCTGTTTATAATAAGTGTAAAGAATTATTTATATGAGATGGAGTACTATCATGATGACCCATGTTCAATTCCTACTATCAGTAGTACCATCCTAAGATTAGGACGACCTTGTATGCACACATATAATAAGATTATGTTTTTTTCTTATGATAAACTTGTATTTTTTTTATATACAACAAACATGTTTAATTTTCTTCTCAATTCATTTTTTTTATACATATTCACACTTTCATCTCAGTTGGTTAAGATTTAATATTCTCCGGCTTTTGAATTTGATTAAATAAAGTAAGTCCACAATTGGTCACTAGAAGTTATAATACTATTTCAATAAGTTTAAAGTATCTTCCCTCCGTTCAAGTCCAACTTTCCCTTTTACTTTACCACGTTTGTCAACAAACATTCTGCGTCGTTAATAATCTTTCGTAACATATTAGTAAAAATGTTGGAAACTGGATGTTAATTAATAATGTACTTTTAAAGATGAATTAAATAAGATCCCACATGAATATAATTTTTTCTAATAGATTGTCGTGAATATCATCAAAAGTTTTCCTTGATTGTGAATAGTGTCGAAAAGAAAAAAGGCGAAGGTTGGACTTAAACGGTGGGAGTACTCTATATCTTTAAAGAAAAAAAAATGTTATATACACATACACTTAACCTTACCTAGCCATTAATCCACTCTGTAACACCCTCATTTACGTAGGAGCCTTACCAGACATTCCCAAGTAGATAAAGATGTTACCATCTCGGTTTCCCGAGGTAGTAGCTCATTACAATGCAATATGGAATGCCAAACCGTTCACATGATTTAAACATCACAACTCATTAACTATTACAACTCTGGTTACACAACGAAAGCTATACACTCTATATAAACGGGAATGCCTGTGCATTCACCCGTGCTACTTCCAGACTAGTAATCGCGTTCACCCCAATCCCGTATACATGCATCTCAGCATCCAAACACATCATGACATACATAACCTACATTATAGACTACTTCCCAATCGACCGGAAATATCAATTGGATCATCACAGGCCCCCAGAAAATTGGGTGACAATTTAAGACAATACACAAGGTCGGCCACGAAGAGTAAGGAATAGTCATACAGTTTAATAAGGTAATAGTTGAGCATGCGATAGAAAATTCTAATACCAATACACAATCACGATAATACAATCACACCATAATCACGATCTCAACGATCACAATCTCAATTCCAGTCTCAGGTCCACAATAGTATCCACACTAGTAACAGGGGCCCCGTATTCATTAATGTGCACATCCCTCCAGAGGGCAACCCAAAGGAGGCGAATAAACGGGCAGGTTCGAGATCAACTGAACCTAGGTTACTCCTCTGGTAACCTACATTATCCACACGTTGGGCCCGCAGGCACCAACGAGGCCGTAGCCTCTCATATCATACTCAGTATTCAATAATTCCATTTCATCACAATGTCTCATAATAATATCTCATCATAATGCATATTGTTATCACAATGTCATCCATATACTCATGCTCAATATATTATTCAAACCAACATATAAATATAACATTATAACAGTAAGGTTAAACCTACCTTGTCAACGCGACAAGAAGCCACCGACTGAACAGGTGATATGAGACAACCGGTATCACGATGGTCTAACGACGCCTGACACCCACGACACATCACAAGCAAGTCATCAGAATCGACGGTAACACAAGCACGCACAAACAAGCGACCAACAATTAACAATGAACATTACGTCCGACAAGGTTGCCACATTCACGACAGTATTATGACACCCCACATGCACGATGAAACCCAACACAACAACAAACAACCACCAATACGATACCAGGACGGAATCGAACAACAACCAATGACTTCAAACAGCCATTAATACACGTCCCTTCCAAGATCGAACTACAACCACTACGACACTGCTAATCTTCACGGCAGAGGAACAGAAGAAACAGGGCGATCGAGTATGCGACAAGGGGTTCGTTGGAGGATTCGGGAATGCCACACCAGGGTGATGGTATATATCACAGGCGAAGTGGATTAAGGAAAAGAGGGAGGCGGTTGTGTTTTTAAAGAGAGGAAACGACAGAGAGTGTGCGCATATAATATGTACGTAACCTAGGTCTAGGTACCTACTCTACTCCACATACATCATCATCATCATTATTATTAAATATGTTTAGTAAGTATGACTCGGAAACGGGTTTAACACTTCTTTTAAGTTGGGCTCAGGAGACTCGGTTCGACTTACTCGTTACATATACCATATTCAGTTTTAGAGATCCGATAAATCTAAACGATGAGTATCGTAAAATGGTTAAACTAAACGGGTCAACCAATTATTTATACTACTACCCATTAAAGAGACCCAAATTAAACAAGAAATACTCGTAATACATGACGAGTATTACAATCTACCCTCCTTATAAGTAACTTCGTCCCGAAGTTCATCTTTTGCTACGAAATGACTAACTATACCAACTTGGCCAATCAACTAATCACCAAACAAACATAAGTAACGTAACGTGGATAAACATGACAAGGTATTACACACTCTCTCTAAAAAAAAAAGCTCACTTCTCTATAAAAAAAGCTCACTTCTCTCTAAAAAAACAACAAACAAAACCCTAAAACCAGTTGCCACCTCACCTTACCACCTCAAACACCTTTTTCCACCCTAGGCCGGAGATTGGGTCGATTTTTGGAATATCTCTCCGGCCACAGTATCATACATTCCTTCCTCCTTCCTCATCAATAGTTCTCGTCTGTTTTCGTCTCCGTTGATGATCGTCGGAGTTTCCCCATTTCTTGTCTTTTTGGTTTGTTTCCTATGCCCACCTCCTTGGTTTTTCCTGTCTTTTTCCTTTTTGTTTTTTTTCCAGTGGTCGTCTTTCCGGTCGTCGGACTGTTCGCCGGAGAGTGTTCCCCCCTCCCCTCGCCCCATCCCCACCCTCCGGCCCTTCGTGTTGCTTGATTGTGTGACTTTTTTCGTTAAGTTACGAGTCTTATTTTTCTCGGTTTCCCCCCTCCCCACCGTCGGCATTCACCAGAGGGTGTTCCCCCTCCGCTCGCCTCCTCCTCCACTCCCAGTCGTCTGTGTTACGTTGGTTGGATTTCCTTATTTTGGTTATGTTTTGGGTCTTGGGTTCCATTGATTCCCCCTCCCCGTCGCCGACGTTCGTTGGGAGATGTTCCACCCTTGCCTCGCCCCCCTCCCCATCCTCCGGCACCGCTTTTCTCATTGTTGGGTCGGTCAAATCTTATTTAAAACAAAAAAAAATAAAAATAAAAATTTTGTTTACCGTTTTCTTGCTTTAGTGGGCTTTTTTATTTTACTTTTTTGTGTTCTTTTGTTTTTGGGTTTCTCTTATGATCTGATCTCGGTTGATGTGAAGGATTCTATATTGATAAGTGTTTGAGGTATATATGCTTGTGTGATTTAGGGATGGTTTTTAGGTTTTTGTTGTGTGGTTGGGACAGTGGCGGCTGTGGACGTTGCCACCCGCACCCGCACGTAACCGCGACGGCCACCCACACAGCCCGTGGAGGGGTTGGTCCAATTCCACGTTCGGGGCAAAGTGTCAGACCTCGATTTGGTTGACGATTCGTGGGTTGTACTATATAGATGTATGGACGCATCTATGTTTCCGTTGAAATCGATCGAGTTGTGATTGTGAATGTTTAAAGGCCATATCATTTGGTCTGACGACCGTTTAGTGGACCCGAATCCGCGATGTGATGTGGAGTCGCTACCGAACAATTATGGGGGTTCGGACACCGTTTAAGTCAACTTTAATCCTTAGTCGGCTCAATGCTGAGTGACATGGAGACCTAAAGATAAAGAGTTGTACCCTTAAGCACTCCATGTCTGGAATGATGACTCTCGTTACCAATGGTTTCGGACGTCCGGAAAGTGTAGATTCTGAGTAAGGGGTGAGGTTACGTATTAGGAAGCCAATCATCGTTTGACTATCGACACCCAATCCCGCCCGCACATGCGGCCTCTACTAATTAATCGATGTCGAATGTATCTCGTTCTAATGTGGTGTAAAACTGTAACAACCACTCGTTTTAACCCTATGCCTTTGCTATGTCGGTTAATTTAGGAGCAAATATGTTGCTGTCGAAGAAAGTGTTTTTACATTCTTTGCATGCGATTTCACGTGACAGGCAGACCATGTTAAGGTGCACGTAGGAGAGTAAAGAGTACTAGTTATTATACGTATTAGCAAATCAGTTTTTAACGTGATAATACAGATATTAGGTGTAGACACCCACATTTGACCGTTAGGTGTCTATAGCAGTTTCCCAAAAAACACCCGATAATGATCGGACGCAAACGTGTTTCTACGCGCTCGGATGTGGGCTCAGAACCATTAGTTTCTGGCTTGGGCTTTTCACGAAGTACAAATCTCACAAAACTGACCTCAAATTCCGGCCCAGCAGGTCGTTTCTAATCAAATAAGACTAATTTGGGTCAAAAGCGACACCGGAAATAAAACCGCCTTTTAGCCACCGGGTCAAACCCCGGTCAAAGTCGTTTCCGAGACACAAAACTGCCTTGCAAATATCAAAAAGTCCAGCTCAAACACAAAAGCCTCCAACAGGCCCGCTGTCTCCCTTCAGCTGGGCCACTCGATCGAGTCCATCAGGGCACTCGATCGAGTAAACCTAGATCGGGTGATGGGGGATTTCTTATAAATACCTCTCTCCACACACACAATTCACAACTTTTTTCCAAACCCTACTTTTCACCTACAACTTTACACATCTATTTACAACCCTAATGTCTCCCCATCACAACTCATCATCTTCAACCTTAAACCCTAGCATATAGGAACCCTAAACCACCATAACTTAACCTACATCGACCTCGATACTCCCGTGCCAAAGCCACAACTAGCGAGTTATATCCGAGACTAAGAAACATGTAGGTTGAGGGTGCAAAATCCCGTTCTTCTCTCTTCTCCTCTCTCTCGCGCCATCTTCTTCTTCTCGTTTTTTTAATCTTTCTTTTCGCATCTAATATCCATAATATTATTAGTATAAAACATTAAATTACTCGTCGATTCGTGTCGAGCGTGAGTGATGACGGGATAAGGAAATCCGAACATACGAGGGTAACGCACTCGATGTTGACGGTCGCTTATTCCGACACCCCGATCGCTTGATTGTTGAGGCGAGTTAACATCAACAATAATTTTCTTATTTTATTATTCATCGCATATTCATCGATTTTCCTAACTATTTCAAGTAAAACATCTTTTTTTATTTAGAGTTGAAACCCGTTGATGCGGATCCGACATCACACAATCCGTAAGGATTTATTACGATGTTGGGATGCGGAGGGAATCAAATTAAGTCTTTAATTCAAGCGTCATTCTTTAGATTCGATACCAATTCAATAATTGGATGTCGTATCTAAACGAATTAATCAAGTAAATCTAACTAATACGAAGTCATTGATACTAAAAATAGTGATCATATAATTCGAAGGAATTAGTTATGATACTATAAACGCGGAGACAACCTATTTTGTACTTGGTTTAAAACGATTTACAAACATATTTTTTTAGGTTTCGCTCTAAATATTCGATATCGATTCAGCAATCGAATATCGGATACTATGAGTATCAAAGTACGAATCGAGCATAAATCGTACAATATTTTTGCCCGATTCATCAATTTTCCAAAATCAAAATGCAATTTCGAAATTAACGATAAATTGTGAAACGAACCCTGGTTCATATAGGGGGCACTCGATCGAATGCCTAGCCCACTCGATCGAGTGGCACCCCAAAAACCGAGTCAGAAGGGTTTTTTGACCACCACTCGGTCGAGTCTCGCAATGACTCGATCGAGTGGCTTCTCACTCGGTCGAGTTCTTCAATAACTCGATCGAGTGACGTCTAAAAAGCGGGACAAAACCTTTTTCCGAGGACCACCTCGGTCGAGTTCTTCAATGACTCGATCGACTGGCCTTATCACGTCAAAACCGTGAGTCCTACAATGCTTTTCTAGTCTCGACAATATTTTTCTATGACTTCGGTCAACGTGTGCTAAATTGATCACATGTCATACAACTTTTCAAAACCATGCATCATATTTCCTTACAGCATTTACGTCATTCCGTATTTGTTGCAAACCGTTATTATCGTTATACCGTTACTAACTCGTTTGCTTCTTTTTTGTCTTCTCGATTTATTTCCATTATTCATTTTATCGTACTAAAATGAACCCGCATGCTTAATACAACTTTAACGTTAAATTTTAGATGCATTAAATCGACTTAGCAACCCATTCAATTATTCGCATGTTTTGGTAAAACAATGTTTGCATATCATTTTACCGTTCTACTGACGCGCGTATTAGAGAGTCAAACGATATCTTAGTAGAGGCCGCTAATGTGCGGGCGGGGTTGGGTGTTCTTTGTGAACTTCCCAACACGTACCCTCACCCCTTACTCAGAACCTCGGTTTTCGGATGCCCGAAACCTTTGGCGCACGAGAGTCATTCAATACACGGTATCCGATAATGTCGGTATCGGTATCAAATGCAAAGGGACGAGCCCAATAAACTCTGACATCCGAATGGGCCATACTTTGTGCATGACCCACTAAGATATAGAGTGGGTTCGAATGGGCCCGAACTCCCACAAAGTTCGGCGGCGACTCCACTTCGATTTAAATTTCAATTCGACCCATCTCATATGGAGATTCATTCGCCTCCCCAAACCCGCGCGTGGCCGCGTCGGGGTGGACCTATGTCATGTCCACATTAGGCTGATCTCATGATAAACCTTACCTGGTATTCTGCTTAAAGTGCTTCTGTACAGTATTAATGGAGACGCGTCAAGCCGTGCGGTTTAGCAATCCGGTGCATGTCATTGTGCGGTCTTATAATGAGGCGCAACAGTATGAGCGTCTGGACTAATACGGGACTAGACCACTGCTTGTTTTGATTAGTGTGGATTGTTTATATTTTAGCTTTCCAGTTAGGTGATTTAGCATGCTATTATGGTCATAAAAGTGGTAAATCATGCAAGGAAAACTGTAAATGTGCGAGAACATAAGTTAATCATGTAAGGAGGATTGCACCCTCAGAATGTACTTAAAACAATACGATGTGTAGACGATAAATAACGGATCTATGACGACTACTCGGATTTAGTTGTTTTAATAATTTCGGGTTTAAGTTGTAGACGTTACGTATTTTGGACGGTTTGGTCTAGGGGGTCGGTTAAACATGCACTGCGACGTAACCAAACAGGAGCTCGGGTGTAGACCATACCTGGAATGGGAACTGCAGGTGTACGTGTCGATTGGGCGGATTATGAATCCTCATCGGGTGACTTGTTTAAGCTATTTGGATGGAGTGCACCCGCCTAGCTCGACCCTTATGTAAAAGAAATCGAGAAAGTGCGGATAGGGAGATAACCTAGTGACGATCGTATCGGCGTAGATCTCGCGGAGCGTGAGACGCTTGAATTTACTCCGATAGGAACCAGATTAATTCGACCCTTTCTGACTTGAATACTGTGGTGTGTGGTAGCGAGGTTTCGAGTAGTATGATCGAGAAAAGATTAGACTTCATAGAATGAGGATTATTCTTTGATTTTTGAAGCCCTTGTCGATCGGTCTCGTACGGATATGAACCCGGGAGAACTCAAAGAGAACGTTTATTCGCGGACCAAGGAGAAGCTCGGGAGGTCTTTGAATGTAGAAGTTGTGTGCTCTTCTTTGCTTTCGTCGAATAGGAACTCGGGAAAGCTTGGAAGAGTTGTGTTCTTCGTGCTTGTTGTTGTGAATGAGTGGGGGGTATATATAGTTATTTCGAGGCTGGATTCGAGCACATAGGCACGACGCGTATAGGTCTGGTTAGGGTTCGGTTCGGGTTTCGAGGTTTGACTTGGGTTTGACTTGCTGGCACGAGTTTGACTTTGCATTTCGGGATCGATTCGGGGCCCTAGAGTCGGAATTGACTCTAAGTGTTGACGTGATCAGAATGACTCGACTAAGACCGTCTAGATGTTGAATTAATTTTTTCGAGTAATTAATTGATCTGTTCTATAGAAAAACCGTCTGAAACATCATAAAATCGCGTCGTGTTGCAGTTCCATCATCATCGGGTGCTTGTCGGACGCTCCAGTAATCACCAGGTACAAATCTGGGTATCTACAGCCACTCCTTTCTAATATGAACCCGTTGTTTTTCGTTACCACGTACCTCTTTACCGTTGTCTTACAGTTGTTCTCAATAAATGTCCTCTCCTTTAGTGGCTATAAAGGAATTGATTGGTCTTGCGTTGGTTCTTCGGTTACGGGTTCTTTTATGAGGATGTCCTTATCCCCGTATCTTTGCATGGTGCTCGATCTTTGGGTCCATTCACTACAAGAAAAACTGTTCCGGGCGTCCACCTGTTTGGCGTCCTTGGCATATGGACGCCGACATGGCGTCGGAAAAATCATACGGGCGTCCACAGTCGGACGTCAAAATTGGCGTCCGATTGCATTTTGGGAGGACAAAACTCAGGCCGACGGGCGTCCATAAGCGGACGCCATTTGGGGTAATTGGCGTCCACTGGCGGACGCCATTTTGGGTAAAACGGGCGTCCACCATTGACGTCCGACAGTGGACGCCCGTCGACTTCAGTTGGCGACATATGCTCGCGCACCCCCCTCTCCCCCATCACTCTCTAAAAAAAAAACACTCTCTACCTCTCTTCCTCTACTCGCCGATCCACTCCTCCATTCCTCTCCTCAATTTTTTCCTAATTTTTGGTATGTTTCTTACTTACTTAGTTGTTATTCATTATATTTAGTTCTTGTTTTCTATTGTTTCATAGTAAATATTGTTTAGGTCTAAATTTAGATTAGGTTGATTAGTTTAGGCCAAATTCGATTAGGTTGATTAGTTTAGCCCAAATTTGATTAGGTTGATTAGTTTTGCCCATCACAATTTTGATTATGGTTTGATCAATTTGGTTGAATTGAGCTACAATGACCTCTAGGGCATTCCGTGAGTTTTTGTGTCACTTAGGACGGACCAAAAGGTGTCGTAATAATGCCGGAATTTCCCGAAACCACTTCTATCTTGATCGGGGTTGTAATTAGGTGTTAGCGGTGCTTTCGGAGTTTTGATATCTGTATCCGAAAATTTGACCTTATTTGACCTGTTTTAGATGTTTTTGTCTGACTTAAACCATGAATTTTTGTCTTTCGTTTGGTTATTTTGGGATTAAATTGATAAATGAGTTAGAGTTTTCGTAAATTGTGATTACATTTGTGATTACTATCGGTGACTGATTTTTGTAAGGTCAATTCTAGAGTAATAAGACATTTGGGTTCACTTTGACGTATTAGGGATTAAATTGAGGAAACTTAGTTAGAGAAATTAAGTTTAAGTTAAATGGTGAGTAAATTTTCGTTTAGTAGGTTACAAATGAAGTTAGGAAAATTAAACTTTAATGTGTTATATATATTTTTTGAACATAGAAAATGAAGAGGATTGAACGGAAATGGATGTATGAGGGAAGACTTGATAAGAAGAGATGTCCCACCGTCGAATTTCTGAGGGGTGTTGAATCATTTGTCGAGGTGGCTAAAAAGTCAGTAGATTATGCATCGAGGGGGGAGGTTAGGTGTCCGTGTAATAAATGCAAGAACATAAAATTTCTTGAGATCCTTGTAGTTAAGGAACATGTCATCTATAGTGGTTTTTTACCCCAATACTATAATTGGATTTGTCATGGTGAGCCATCTCAGTGTGAGGAACCCGGAAACCATCAAAATGAGGGGGGATTGAGAGGTATGATAGTTGACGTTGTGGAGTGCAATTTATTTAATAACGAGAACACATATGGGAATGACGACTCACCTAACCCACAAGACTACCCTAACCCACAAGAGCCTAACCCACGAGCAAAGGCGTTTTTTGACATGTTGGATGCTTCTGAGAAACCGTTGTACGGAGGGTGTGATGTGACTTTGTTAGAAGTCGCGTCTATGGTAGTTAGCCTTAAATGTGAGTTCAACCTACCCTTTGCTTGTGTCGATGGTATTGCTGCCTTGCTCGAGAGAGTTATTCCAAAGGACAATATCATGACCCGATCATTCTACACAACCAAAAAGGTTGTGAAGGGACTTCAACTCCCGCATCAAAAGATTGATGCTTGTCCAGATGGATGCATGCTATTTTGGAAGGATGATGCGATGCTTGATGAATGTAGGAGATGTGGTAAGGGTAGGTATAAGATGGTTGAGGGGGATATTGTTTTGAGAGGTAGAAAAGGGAAAAGTGGTGTCAGGGGTAAGAAACCAATCCCAATAAGTCAGCTTACGTACTTCCCTATTGCACGTAGGCTTCAGAAATTGTATGCCACAAAAACCATAGCGGAGCAAATGAGGTGGCACAAGGAGGACATTAGGGTACTAGGGAAGATGTGTCATCCGAGTGATGGTGAGGAGTGGAAGCGTTTCGATAGACTACATCCCCACTTTGCGTTAGAACCACAGAATGTAAGGCTTGGGTTGTGCACTGATGGTTTTGCACCGTTCGGCCAATTTGGTAAATCGTACTCTTGCTGGCCAGTGATGATCACACCTTACAACCTACCTCCTTGGTTGTGTTTGAAGCAGCCTTTCATCTTCCTATCTCTTATTGTGCCCGGACCCAAAAACCCGAAAAATCATTTGGATGTTTACTTGCAACCTGTTATTGAGGAAATGAAACAACTGTGGGAGGTAGGGGTGGAAACTTATGATGTCTCTCTTAGACAAAACTTTCAGTTGAAAGCAGCTTTGTTGTGGACTATAAATGACTTCCCCGCATACGGTATGCTCTCGGGGTGGTCTACTGCGGGTCAGAAAGCATGTCCGTGTTGTATGGATGAGAGCAAAGCTTTTTATCTTCCAAATTCTAGTAAAATAAGTTGGTTTGACTGTCATCGACAGTTCCTACCAGAAGGTCACCCATATAGAAAGAATAAGAAGGCATTCAAGAAGGGTGAGGTTGTGCTTGATGACGCACCTGATAATATAATCTAACTTGTTGATTATTCGTTTATAACATGTTTATTTTTGGACTACATCTTGTATGATTTTATACATATATGTGCTTCTGGACTCGGTGCAGGTTTCTGCATAAAGATGTCGTCAGAGGCTGTACTACCAGCTATATGGTCGACAAAGGACAGGGGTACGCCTGTTGGTCTCAGGTGCCGGAGGAGGTACGGCAGTGGTGGTTCAACCAATTCCGGGTATGTGGATTGTTTTGCTACCGAGTTTTTAATTTATAATGACGACTTTGTAAATAATTTTGCTACTAATTATTAATCCTCCTTGATTGTGTAGATGAAGTTCAGTTGGGCACCCGAGTTAGAGGGAAGGGTCTGGAGCCGGTACAATGAGGCGTGCACACGACGTTTCACTTGTGTGATGAATAAACGACGCACGCGGGGGACTCCGCTAAAGGACCTTACAGGTGTTGTTTTTATTTTGGTAATCAATTTTAACAAACAATCTAACTTCAATATTTCACTGTATTAAATAATATATTGGGTTGTCATATTTTAGGTGAAGCATTGGAGAGATGGGTCGCGTACCACGAGAAGAAGGACTTTAAGGTCAGGTCTGAAAGGGCCCAGAAGAACAAACTTGCCGACTGTGAGCATGAGGGCCACGCAAACCCGACACATCATCGTGGTTCTCAGTCTTCTTTCAGTCGTGCCAAGAGGGTATGATTTCCACTAATTAATACCGTACTCTTACTTGAATAATCGGAAAATATTTTCGCATAATTTATATTCACCTAATAACATTCGTACTCATTTAATAGATGCAAGCTGAGCTCGGGAGGCTGCCAACCGCGGCGGAGATATTCTTCGACATGCATGGGCAGACCGACGACAAAGGGACTACCTTTAAGACGAAAAAGGATCAGGCGCTCTGGGTGAATACTAACTATTTCAATTTAATCGACTTTAGTTGGTAGATAACTATCTTCGATGGTTTCATCTAATAATAACTTCAATTGAAATCGTTCTTCTGTACGACGCATGACGCCTACCAAGAAGAGCTAGCGAGACTAGAGGCTGATCCTGATGTTGAGGAAGTCGACCCGAATGAGACTTGGTTCAAGGTCGCCAAGGGTTACAAGAAAGGTAGTGTGTACGGTGTAGGAAATGCACACGGTATGTACTTCACACCTCCCACACCGCGTGTCAGCACCTGCACACAAATGGAGTACACGCCGGCTGGATCTCAGCAACCCGACCCGGAGAAGGACGCCATGAAGGAACAGCTGACGGCCCAGCAGCAGCAGCTGAAGGACCAGGCCGAGAACATAAAGAAGATGCAGGAACAGATGGCCATGTTTCAGGCCATGTTCAGAAATTGCAACCAAGGTCGTCCCCCATCCCCTCCAGACGACAGAGACCCATTTGGTGATGGTGGTGGTAACTCTGGTGCTACAGCTAGCTTCACAGTTTGCTGATTGTTTTTTGTTGCTGTTGTAACTTAATTTGCGGATTATGTATCTTCTAACTAATTTAGATTTGTGTATCTTCAAACCGTATGTTAAATTTTTTTTATATAAGTTTTTTCAGCAGAAATGAGTCGAGAGATGAAGTGTTTTGGTTGACTGAGAGTGAATGAGGTTGAGGTATTGTGGATAGTCCACATTTGTGGTTGGTTGAGTGTTGTGGATGTCGTTTATATTGCAGGTTTTGGCTAGACATTGAACGCATGTTTACGGCCATGCAACAGCGTAAATAACGTCCGATAACGGACGCCATAACAGACGCCAGGTGAAGCTAGATTGGCGTCCGACTGTGGTTGCCAGGAGTCCCCATTTGGCGTCCACAGTCGGACGTCAACTTAAGGACCCTGACGTCAGACTGTGGACGCCATCTGGGGACTCCTGGCAACCACAGTCGGACGCCATCCCTGGCGTGGACTGTCGGTCGCCATTCCTCTTGGCGTCCAATAATGGACGCCCGTTTTAAAAAAAGGCGAGGGGTCGTGGCTTCCGCTTTCTAACGTCTGTTTGCGGACGCCCGTTTGCTTATAACGTCCACTGTCGGTGGCCACTAGGTGGACGCCTGGGGCACCTTTTCTTGTAGTGATTGGTAAATGGTCATATGATTGTAGGGTTCGATTATCAAGTTGCAGGAGAATCTTCTCCTTTGGAGGCAGGTCTCGTCGTTCTGCTCTCATCACTTGTTTCTTTCTACGCCCTTCTCGTAATAAGAGCGTAAGTGCATCTTGGTTTCGTCACTCTGCGATTCATATGTGTGATTAGTATCTTGGAGGTAGCAGTCGCGTTGATACTGTGGATGAAGACATTCAGGTCCATCCTTCCGTTCACCACCAACCTACTACCATCATCCGAAGCCTTCATATTATAGTTACTGTTTTAGTAGTAGTTTATTACTCCCTCCGGTCATTATTTTTCGCCCCACTTCATGAATATATGTGAGGAGTATTTTAATGGAGCGGGACGAAAAATAGTGACTGAAAAGAGTATATTGTTATGTTCAATAACGGATGTAATATGGATTCATAGAGACGACATTAAAATGTTGAAGATTACCCTCTTTATGTCCTTCATATGAGAAATAGAGTGTGAAAATGTGAATAAGCATCCTTGAGAAAAGATGAAAGCAAGCTAAACGTCCAAGACAAAATAGGAGTAAAATGCCGACTTATTGACCAACGCACAAATGAAAAACCTTTGTTAAGGTCTGTCTCCCTTTGGAAGTTGGAACACGCCTAAGTTCGACATTTCTCTGGAGTTCTAGTATACAAGAAATACTGAAATGAAATGTCGATGTGGTAAGATGGCGTCCCACTGCACGTAAATACGTAATAATCTACTACGGAGTACAGTAATACACAAAGTTGTAGCCAACAGTTAAATTAATCTTAAATGGAAGTGGCTCTACACATTAATGCCTTTTTAGAGATCCTTTGATTTGGAAATTGAAATACGGAGTAAACATGTATTGCGAGTATTCTGATTAAGTCTCTTCAAAAATCGTCTTACATTAAATTAGTACGAGTATTATTTTGTTTCAATAATTTATTTATCTTTTATAGTATTATTTGTTAAAGACAAGAAATTAATAATCATCCTATTATACGAGACGTCTCTCATAAACATTGAGAGGCCGTCTCCTACAAATTTGTAATCATATGCGGTTTTAATCACATCAATTCTCAATTATATAACTTTTTCAATTAACTTTTTGACTAATTTTGTCAAAAATAATCCTAATTACAGTACTAATTGTCTTTGCAAATTTCAATATCATCTGAACCGTATAGAGGATACGGTCATATAGAAAGTGGCCGTCGCAGTTGAGAAACATACACGGAGTACTATACTATGCTATATTATACAGTTATCTTGACAAATAAACATCCCCGATGGATGAAATTAAGGAGCGAGGCGACGCGATGTACTAGTTGACATATTGGATGGTCAACGATCAACATTGATACATGTACAGTAGTAGTCCCAAAATTTTATCACCCCAATTCAAAAACAGGAGGAATTGAAATTGAAATTGAAACCTGAAGTGCAAAGGATTCACCATTTTATCAAAATCGATCGATTTCTTTCTACAAGGAGTAAATTCATGTGATACCATCTCACATGAGTATTTGTGTACTCTACTACATACTACTCCGTATGGAGTATGAATTAGCGAGACTTTAAGAAAATAATGTGCCTAAATGGCAGACAATTAAGCCTCATTTGTATCATGAGAACATGAACATCTATCTCTATCTCAAAATATAAAAGTCAAGTCACTTGAAACATACAAAAAGAGATTAACATTAACATATATGCATGGTTAAAAACAGAAGTTAAACTTGGTAAACTAAATGAAACGAATTAATGTAATAAAAGGTAGATACGTTATGATAGATGAATGCATGCAATATAATGCATGATTTACCTTGAATTGAACGAATATGGGCCCAAATTATACAAGAGCGATGAGCTAGATAGGAATCAAGATATAATGATAATACTAGCTCGTATATATTAATGAACAATGTATCATGTATGCTTATTATTATTATTATGAAAAAGGAGCTAAACATCACACCATGTATAGATGTAAATAATCTATACATCATCATGCATGCATATGTTTGATCAAATTAAAAGTAAACAATGAAAGAAGTATAATCTCCAGAATATATAGAATTTGAAGACGACGATGAATATGAATATGTGGTACGTGACCAAGGGGGCCGTCTACTGGTGCGCCTTGGCGCGGACAATAACTCCCGTGTCATTTGATCGAGAACAGCCTTGTATTGCTCCAGGAGCCCAGCTACAATACCAACCTGTATCATCTTCCTTCTCTTATATCATATGATCGATACCAAATTATGTAGCTAGTAGTAGTAGTAGTAGGACCAAATATCAAAAAGATAAAAAATATGTAGATTTGTCAATGATGGATTTTATAAGCTTTATAGGTAGGTCATAGGTGAGTGAGCGTCACGTAGATTGAAATGTACAACTTATCTTGATAAACTATAGGTTTAAATTTGGTAAGGTGAGGTCACGTCCAAGGGGTTAGGAATTTTATAGGAGGAAGACTAAAACGATTACTACCAATATTTCGGCAGTTTTTCACACGCAAAACTTATTAAGGGGTTATCACTTTTTATTAAATTTGTGTTGCTTGCGCGTTATAACTTCTGTCATTTTCGTTTTGTAATTGGAATTTGGAATTAACTTTACTTGGCATAATTAATTGATGAGTTACCTAAAAGTTAAAAAGATAGCTAAAAGTTTATAGACATGAAAAAGGTTATGCTAACTAAAAATTACTTCTTAATAAGAGTAGTTGATAATATGGCTCGAATCATTAAAAAAGTTGTTGGGTTTGTTGATGATGACAATGCCTATTTAACTTGTGCTCTAGCTTAATCTTATAGGTTAATCGTCATTAGTGCGATAATTATCAAATGTGCTAATTCAAGAATGATGATATCAAGACAAGCCAAAGCTACCCAAGATAAAGATCAAGAATCTCAAGTCAAGAGAATAAAATCGAGTCTAAGTCCATAGTCACTAAGAATGACAAAGTGTGTGTTTTTCGGTACAGCAGTATGTAACAGTCGGACTGACTGTTACATCGTTCGACAGCTCTTAATGGTTCAAAAAGATTTTGATTTCAAAAGTTAAATCTTCAGAAAAATCTTTTTACAAATTTAAATTGACCTTGAAAAAATCTGATTTCTTTAAGAAAAAAGGGATGGTTTGGTTTCTTGTAAAACAATGCACCTCTTCTCCAAGGTTTTCCAAAAATGGCTCTTCACTTTTGAAAGTGAATTTGAAATGTTTCTTCTTTCAAGTAACACCTTTCAAGTAAACACCTTCCCTTCAATTTTGGTAAACCTTAAGCATGCTTCCCTTTCTTTTTGAAAAAGCTTTCCTTTTTAACTAAGTTAAAGGTTTCCTTTTAACCTTTGGATTTTCCAATGAGGCACATTCTTTTACCCATTTCCACATCTACTATAAAAGAAACTCATTTGCCTCATTTATTTCTCAAGACTTTCAAACTAAAACTTCATTTATTGCATTTTGTTTTCAAAGGTTTTTAACTTAAAAGCATTTTGCAAAGTATTTCAAAAGAGAAAGTCTTCAATAATTTCAAAGTCACAGTCGAACACACTGTCACACAGAATCACACACACTCTTGTCTAACTCGGTTTTCAATTGTAATCTTTGTAACTTTCTAAGTTATTAAGAGTCGTAGCCGGAGTAGGCTATTGGTCGTGACCGGAGTAGGTCATTGGTGAGTTAGAGACGGAGTAGTCTTGTAAACTCAAATCGCAACCGGAGTAGGTTGTTGGTCGTAACCGGAGTAGGTTATGGGTCGCTTTTCATTGTAAGGGTCTTTTGATTTCGGAGTAGATTTCTAAAGAAAAGCAATAAGAAAAGCATTGGACGTAGGCCCTTAGAGTGTTGGCCGAACCAATTCAAAAATATCGTGTTTTATCGTGTTCTTTACTTTTCCGCTGCATCTTTCGATAAAAGCATGTTATTTTGTTTTTCTTTTATTTGCTCAAACTTCAAACTTCGTTTTAGTTGTGCTATTTCTTTTCATACAACAGTCGCTCATACTGTGACATTCGTCTGTAGCTTCTCATTCTGCTAAGCGAATCGAATACAGTTTGACAACGGTCGATATACTGTGTCTCTGTTCTGTAGCCGTACTCCTTGCTAAGACAGAGCGTAACAGTCTGACTGTCCGTTGTATGTTGAGTCTAGTACTTCTTCACCTAATTACTTTCTACTTCCACTCAACTTACTTTAATCAATAAAGATTAAGTTGAATTTTTAAAAGGTACCTAATTCACCCCCTCCCCCTCTTAGGTACTTAGGGATCCATAAACTCTTCAATTGGTATCAGAGCCTCGTACTCTTTTAAAGGCTAACTACCTAGAGTTTGATTCCTCGACATGGATTCTGCTAAACACTCCAAGATCCCGGTCTTTACCGGTGAGAATTTTGGTTGGTGGAAGCTAAAAATGGAACACTATATCAAAAGTATCGATTATCAATGTTGGAAAATTATTAAAGAGGGTCCAATTGAAATCAAAGTGTCTAGTGCCGATGGCAAGTCTACCGAACTTAAAGATGAGTCTAAATATGATGAAGATGACTTTAAAATTGTTGAGAAAAATTCTAAGGCTATGTCAATACTTCAAAGGTGTGTCGGTGAGGAAGAAGTGAGTCGTATAAGTGGATGTCCTACGGCTAAGGAGATTTGGGACTCCCTTGTGCTTGCTTATGAGGGTACGTCTCAAGTAAAAAAACACCGTATTGATCTTCTCATGCAACAATATGAAATGTTTCACATGTCAAAAGACGAGTCCATAAATAGCTTATCAAGTCATTTTTCTTGTATCATTAATGAGCTCAAAAGTCTAGGAAGAGATTTCGAGTCCGAAGACATCATTAGAAAAATCCTTCGTAGTCTTACCGATAAATGGCAACCAAAGGTCACCGCCATAGAGGAAGCTAAAGATTTATCCGTCTTGACTCTCCATGAACTAATGGGATCACTAATGGCTCACGAACTAAACCTCGTGAAGCGTTCTAGTGATAACCAACGGGGAAAGAGTCTTGCTCTCAAGTCCGCCTCAAGTGATGAGGATGAGGACGAAGAGAACGGATTTGCCATGTTCACTAGGAACATTGTTGGTATGGTAAATGGTCAAGGAAATCGTAAGTTTAACAATAATTTCAATAAGAAACGATTCCCTAAGAAACGACCTAGCTCAACCATAGGATGCTTTAAATGTGGTGATAAAACTCATCAAATCAAAGAATGTCCTAAATGGAATGATATTCACTCTAAAGATAAACGTGATAAAGCTAAAAGGGAATATAAAAGTAAGGTCGTGTCCGCTATTTGGGGAATGTCCGATTCGGAAGAAGACGACGAACCCAAAGATGAGGAGTTAGATGCTAATGTGTGTGTCACTACTAAGGTCAATAACTCCAAAGTTGAACATCTTAGGTGTCTCATGGACAATCCCGATGACTCAGATTCCGACTCCGATAATGAGGTACAAAGACTTAAGGCTAAAGTTAGAACTTACTCCAAAGAAAAAGTTTGCAAGTTGCTTGATAGTCTTTTTGATAAGTGTCGTTCTCAAACTAAAAGGTCTCTTGCTATGCAAGAAGAAATTGAGGAAATTGCAATTGAGAATGTCCAACTTAAAGAAACACTTAAAGCAACAGACTGTTACCGATAAAGTTAAAAACGAGCTGAAAATTTTGAGAAAGATCAACAAAGATTTGTCTAAAGAGTTGCTTGATCTAAAATTTGTTACAACCCAATCTACTGTTCCCAATGAGTCTCCTAACCCCCAAACTATTGAATTGACCAAAGAGAATGAACATCTCAAGGTTGATCTCGATGTGACTAAAGAAGAGTTGAGGAAACTCCAAAAGAAACTTGTTAGTAATGGAACTCTAGAGTCTAGATCTTCAAGTGCTAGAATTTTCTACTTAGAGGCGTGTAATCTCAACCTTAAATGTTTAATTGAACAAAGAGACAAGAGTTTGCGTCAATTTGAAGCTAAGTGTATCACATCCGAACAATTGCTCAAACAAAAAATTAAGGAAAATGAGAGTCTCACTCACTCTATTCAAGACACTATTAATGAACTTGTTGAAGCTAGAAGAGTCCACAAAACTTGGGAAGGAAGTCAAAATGTGCTAAATTTTCTTACTAATCAAGACAACTTGTGTCGGGAAAAAGAGGGGCTTGGGTTCAAATGGAATAGACGTCATGATTGTAAAATTCACAACTCCAACCCCACTAAAAGAGACTTTAGGAAAAGAAAATATGTAGCACTTCCCGAGTACATCATTTGTCATCATTGTGGTAAAACCGGTCATTTTCTCAATGATTGTGAGAAAAGGGATCAAAGTATTAATCGTGGTATTAAAGTTACTAACAAGACATGGGAACGAAGGGAATTAATTAAGGATGCTTTAACTAAGGGACTCAAATCCGTTTGGGTTCCTAAACTCTCCTCTTAATTTCGTGTAGGGCTTGGTGAGGGGACGCCGTGATTGGTATCTTGATAGTGGATGCTCTCGTCACATGACGGGTGATAGAAGCCAATTCCTCTCACTAGAAGCGTATGATGGTGGCACGGTAACTTTTGGAGACAACAAAAAAGGTGAAGTCATAGGACTTGGAAAGGTTGGTAAGTCTTCATTGGTTTGTGTCGACAATGTGCGGCTTGTCAAAGGTTTGAAACATAATCTTCTAAGTATCTCTCAATTATGTGATCGTGGTAATTTGGTTGAGTTTAGTACTAGTTTATGTCGTATTTTGAATGCTACTACCCGTGAAGTTGTTCTTGAAGGTAGACGTGTCAAAGATGTCTACTTAACCGACTTGAATACTTTAATTGGTCAAACTATGTCTTGCATGAGCGTAATGAAAAATGACCCGTGGTTATGGCATAAAAGATTTGGACATGTTAGTGCTAAAACTCTTAATACACTTAGAAGATTAGATCTTGTTGATGGTTTCCCTAACATGAAATTTGAATTTGATAAAATGTGTGATCAATGTGCTAAATGCAAACATGTTAGAAGCTCCTTTAAATCCAAAAAGATAGTCAGCACGTCACGACCACTGCAACTGTTGCATATTGATTTGTGTGGTCCTATGAGAGTTCGTAGTAGAGGTGGAAGTCGTTATGTATTGGTGATTGTTGATGATTACTCTAGATTTGTATGGGCATTATTTTTAAGTTCCAAAGATGAAGCATTTGATGAATTTCTAAAATGGTTAAAAAGGGTTCAAAACAAACTTGATCTAAAACTTGTGTCAATTAGAACCGACCATGGAACCGAATTTGAGAACTCATCTTTTGGTGCTTATTGTGATGATAATGGAGTAGACCACAGCTTTTCGGCCCCTAGGACACCTCAACAAAATGGCGTTGTAGAACGCATGAATAGAACTCTTGAAAGCATGGCTAGAACTATGTTGTTATGTAGTAAGCTACCTAGAAACTTTTGGGCCGAAGCGGTAAACACCGCTTGCTACATTCATAATAGAGTCATGGTTAGAAGTATAATAAATAAGACTCCCTATGAGTTACTACGTGGTAGAAAACCGAATATCTCCTATTTTAGATGCTTTGGAAGCAAGTGTTTTGTGCATAATAATGGTAAAAATAACTTAGGAAAATTCGACCCCCGTAGTGATGAAGCCGTGTTCATAGGGTATGCCGATCATAGTAAAGCTTACAAGGTTTATAATAAAAGAACCATGATGATCGAAGAAAGTGTGCATGTCATATTTGATGAATCTAGTCTTTTTGAGCAGGTACAACATGATGATGAAGAAGATGAAGAATTCGAAATAGGCCTTGCTCGAAAAGAACACACACTTGAAGATGAGCAAAACGGAGCTGCTGAGCAACAGTCTGCCAGACTGTTACCTGAAGACGAAGGCACAAGTTCAGGGGGAATTAATGATCCTCCTGAAAGTAACCTTCAAGGAGATAATGGTGAAGCAGCAGCTAATGCCCAAGGACCAGGGGAGTCCTTAGAATCTGGTGTGGAAGCATCGAATCCCAGCCATGAAGCAACAGTCGGAAGGACTGTTACAGTCGAGGAGGAAGATACTTTCATTCCAAGGAAGTGGAAGCATCAAAGCTCACACCCCCTCTCAAATCTGACTAGTGACTTGAAATCTGGAGTAAAGACAAGATCATCCCTCAACAATTTCTACTCTTGCAACGCTTTCGTCTCTCAAATCGAACCGCCCAATGTCACAGTCGCTCTGACTGATGCCGACTGGTTGATAGCAATGCAAGAGGAGCTTGTTCAATTCAAGAGGAATGAGGTATGGCATCTTGTCCCTAGGCCCTCTAATCGTACCGTCATTGGTACTAGATGGGTCTTTCGCAATAAGCTAGACGATTCCGGTGAAATCGTAAGGAACAAGGCTAGACTAGTGGTGCAAGGTTATAATCAACAAGAAGGTATCGACTATGACGAAACCTATGCACCGGTAGCTAGACTTGAGGCCATAAGGCTCCTAATAGCTTTTGCAGCTCACAAAGGCATCAAACTTTTTCAAATGGATGTTAAAACCGCTTTCTTAAATGGTTATTTAGAGGAAGATGTCTTTGTGGAGCAACCTCCGGGTTTTATAGATAATGATTATCCCGAACATGTTTTTAAACTTGACAAAGCACTTTATGGTTTAAAACAAGCCCCGAGAGCTTGGTACGATCGCTTGTCAACGTTTTTGCTTGAAAATGGTTTTCGTAGAAGTTCGGTGGATAAGACATTATTTATAAAGTCACAGTCGGATGGACTGTTGGTTGTCCAGGTATATGTCGATGAAATTATATTTGGAGCAACTAGTGAACTCCTTACTCTTTATTTTTCTAATCTAATGAAATCGGAGTTTGAGATGAGCATGATGGGTGAACTCGGATTCTTTCTCGGTCTTCAAATCAAGCAATCAAAAGAAGGAATTATGATTCACCAACAAAAGTACATCAAGGAGATGCTAACTAAATTCGGGATGACCAATGCTAAGCCATACACTACACCGATGGTATCATCGTCCAAATTGGACAAGGATGAAAGTGGTAAGAATGTTAGTGAATCGGTGTATAGAGGTATGATAGGCTCACTTCTCTACTTAACCGCAAGTCGTCCCGATATATTATTTAGTGTTTGTTTGTGTGCCCGTTTCCAAGCAAATCCCAAAGAATCCCATTTTAAAGCCGTAAAACGCATTCTTCGGTATTTGGTTGGAACACAAGAGCTTTATCTATGGTACCCCTTAAGTTGTCCTTTCGACCTTGTAGGTTTCTCGGACGCAGACTATGCGGGGTGTTCGGTCGATCGAAAGAGTACTTCGGGTGTCGCTACCTTCTTAGGTCCGTGTCTCATTTCATGGGGTTCAAAGAAGCAAAACACCGTTGCTCTCTCCACGGCCGAAAGTGAATATGTGGCCGCCGCTCATTGTTGTTCTCAAGTATTGTGGGTTCGACAACAACTTGTCGATTTTGGTATGATTTATGACTCTATTCCTTTAATGTGTGATAATACGAGTGCCATAAACATATCTAAAAATCCGATTCAACATTCTCGAACTAAGCATATAGATATTCGTCATCACTTTATTAGAGATCACGTAGAAAAGGGTCACATTAAGCTAAATTTTTGCAATACCGAAGACCAAATTGCCGATATATTTACTAAGCCACTAGCAAGAGACCAATTCGAGAAGTTTCGACTCGAAATTGGTTTGATTAATTTTTCTAATTGACTATGTGTGATTTATCGTTTTTCCTCGCATGATTGGCTAGACGAACCGATAATTCTTATTCTAGTGATTATGCATGCGACTTAGTCCTTAATCTTACTTAATGAATTAATTGGCATTTTTTTTTTGTGATGAATTTTGAATTGTGTGTATTAACCATTGTCTTTTAGTTTTTGGGAAGTTGTCAAGAATAAAACTAATATCCCACATATTAACAAAATATCCAGTATATAATATCTATTAAATAATACTTTCTATTATCCTCAAATATCTCTCAAATATCTCTTTTACCCAAAAAATCTTTCTCTCTCTTTTCTTTTTCTCCTCTTCACGCCAACTTTACTTCTTTTTTTTTAAAATTTTTCATCTTTCCCCATGACAACTTCCATCTTTTACTCCTTCTTTCACTCCTTTTCAAATCTTTTTCTCTTTCCTCTTTATTTCTTTCCCATCTTATTTCCCATCATCATCACTCCTACACTCCTATTCTACCACAATTACCTTCCCCATATTCACCTTCCCCACACTATTACCTTTCCCATATTAATTATCTTCCCCATATCCACCTTCCCCACAATATATTTATCTTCCCATATCTACTCACCTTCCCATATTAAACTATCTTCTTTATTTCATATCTATATCTTTTGGAGTTGGTAGCTGTAAAAAAAAAAATCGAAATTCGAAATTCCCAAAAAAAAAAAATCGAAAAAAAAAAAAAAAAAGTAACGTATGTCAGTACACTTACCTCCTCTCACCTTCTTCTCTTTTCTTTCCATTGTAACATCACATCTTCTTTTTTAACCCTCTCTTACCTTCTTTAAACTCCTCTTTAACCCTTTCTCCCTTTCTTGTCATCTTCCTCTTCTACCTCCATAATTATGCCTCCAAGAAACTCCAAAATCCCAAAAAACATATTAACTCCTCAAATTCAAAAGGAGCAAATGAAAGTCATAGCAAGTCTTTCTCCGTCTCAAGAATCATCCTCCCACAACACTTAAATTACAAAATCTTATCCGAACCCTAATCCTCAACAATGATAGAGACAAAGTATCAATCTCTCAACACTATATCCTCTATCACCTGAACAAACAAAAAAAAAAGTTCAAAAGAAGTCACAACTGCTTATTCTCTATTGGTTGAACTTGTCGGGTTTGCGCTGAAATTTTGGGTCGGTTGGATAAATTGGATACAAGAATGGATGAGATGCAAGGAAATATCGGGGTAATTTCTGCTTTGGTGAAGGGAAAATGTGGTGAAATGGATTCCGACGCTGATGATGATGATGAGGAGTCTGATTCCTCTTAATTAATCTCTCTTTTAAAAATCAGAAAAACTATTTTTATTAGTATCTTTTAAAGACAATGGTTTGTATGACTTTTTCTGGATTCTGTAACAGTCTTGGTGACTGTTGCCTGTTGAATGCTTTTTAATTTATTTTCGTAATATTATGTGCCTATGTTCTATGTGTTTTCTACTGTGTCCGGAATTATGACAGGTTCTTTGATGATGCCAAGAGGGGGGAAAAGGTAAAACACATGTCCTCAATAACGAATTCTTGATCCTTCCTTGATAGTTCTTAGTTCTTATATCTAATATTTTTGTCTAAGTATTGTTAGTTCTCCTTCTAAGCTTATAAACCCTTTACTATGTGATTACTAATCTTGATAGACTAACCTTTTGAGGGGGAACTTGGGACATTAAGTTTTTTGCTTAGGCTTGTCATCATCAAAGGGGGAATTTGTTGGGTTTGTTGATGATGACAATGCCTATTTAACTTGTGCTCTAGCTTAATCTTATAGGTTAATCGTCATTAGTGCGATAATTATCAAATGTGCTAATTCAAGAATGATGATATCAAGACAAGCCAAAGCTACCCAAGATAAAGATCAAGAATCTCAAGTCAAGAGAATAAAATCGAGTCTAAGTCCATAGTCACTAAGAATGACAAAGTGTGTGTTTTTCGGTACAGCAGTATGTAACAGTCGGACTGACTGTTACATCGTTCGACAGCTCTTAATGGTTCAAAAAGATTTTGATTTCAAAAGTTAAATCTTCAGAAAAATCTTTTTACAAATTTAAATTGACCTTGAAAAAATCTGATTTCTTTAAGAAAAAAGGGATGGTTTGGTTTCTTGTAAAACAATGCACCTCTTCTCCAAGGTTTTCCAAAAATGGCTCTTCACTTTTGAAGAATTTGAAATGTTTCTTCTTTCAAGTAACACCTTTCAAGTAAACACCTTCCCTTCAATTTTGGTAAACCTTAAGCATGCTTCCCTTTCTTTTTGAAAAAGCTTTCCTTTTTAACTAAGTTAAAGGTTTCCTTTTAACCTTTGGATTTTCCAATGAGGCACATTCTTTTACCCATTTCCACATCTACTATAAAAGAAACTTGCCTCATTTATTTCGAGTGCTGTTTTTCGTCGTCGACATTTCAGCCACGTCGTCGGCGCTTTTTAAAGTAAAAGACGATCTTGCCCTTGCCTTAATTAGATTAGTTAACTAATGTTATGTAATTTTAGAAGTTAGATTAGTTATTGAAACTCGTTAATGAAGCGGTTTTTTAATTTTTCAAACCGTTCCGTTATTATCTTGTCCTTATTATATATCCACTCAAACTCCACTCACCATATTTAATTTAATTTTCTCTCACTTAAAAAAAGCGTCTTTTCTTTAGAGAAACCCGACTTTTCTAGAAACCCGACTTTTCTAGAAATTAGGTTGTCGGCGATTTTTAATGTGAAAAGACAACAACGTCCTTCCCTAATTACATTCACTAACTTTGTTAATGAAATTAAAAAGTTTAATCATGTTAATGAAACTCAATAATAAAACGTTTTTTTTTTTTTGAAAACCGTCATTTTATTATGTTACGGATTATGTTATATTATATATCCTCCCCCATCCACAACAACACTAATATTATTAATAATATTTAAATTTTGTATTAATAGGCGATTTTAGGAGGTTTTAGAATCAAATATAGATAATAGTTTAGTAAGGTTTATCAACAATGTTCAGTTGGTTTAGTGGTGAAGAGGCTCATTTGTGTTCAAGAGGTTGTGGGATCAAGCCTTACTAATTACAATTTTTTGTAATTTTTTTGGCGTCCCAGGGACCCCCCAGACGCGGATTTCCAGCGTCTGAGGGGCCTCCTAGACGCGAAATTCATGCGTTTGGGGGGCCCCTCAGACGCATGAATTTCGCGTCTAGGAGGCCCCTCAGACGCATGAATTTCGCGTCTGAGGGGCCTCTTAGACGCGAAATTCATGCGTCTAGGGGACCCCCCAGACGCGGTTTTCCGGCGTCGAGGTCTGTTTCCAGACCCAGTTCGCGAAAAATCGAGCCCCATTTCGATTATAATTAATACTATTAGATTGATAGTTTAGGTTCCACATAGCTAATTTGTGTGTGATATATACCCTAATTGAGTAGTTATTGTTTTCTATATTCGATTTTGGTATCGATTTGGCTGATGGTGGGATCGATTTCTGCGAAATATAAATTTCCTAAACATATTCCCGGGATACATTGAGACACGTGTCTCGGAGACCGTTCAATAGTCCAAAAACCGACATTTCATATTAGTCGGGAATATATTTGTTACGTTAGTTAAGAAACTTAATTAAATTCATTAGAATATATTACATAAGGGTAAAAGAGTTACGTTGAGACACGTGCCTCAAAAACCGTTCAAGAGTACAAAAATCGTAATTTTAATTTACTCGGAAATATTAATTACATTAATTAACAAACTTAATTAATATCATTAATCATAATTAGGGGAAGGGTAAAAGAGTAAAATTCACGTATAAAGCGCCGACGACGTGGCTGAAATGTCGACGACGAAATGTAGTAGTGTTTATTTCTCAAGACTTTCAAACTAAAACTTCATTTATTGCATTTTGTTTTCAAAGGTTTTTAACTTAAAAGCATTTTGCAAAGTATTTCAAAAGAGAAAGTCTTCAATAATTTCAAAGTCACAGTCGAACACACTGTCACACAGAATCACACACACTCTTGTCTAACTCGGTTTTCAATTGTAATCTTTGTAACTTTCTAAGTTATTAAGAGTCGTAGCCGGAGTAGGCTATTGGTCGTGACCGGAGTAGGTCATTGGTGAGTTAGAGACGGAGTAGTCTTGTAAACTCAAATCGCAACCGGAGTAGGTTGTTGGTCGTAACCGGAGTAGGTTATGGGTCGCTTTTCATTGTAAGGGTCTTTTGATTTCGGAGTAGATTTCTAAAGAAAAGCAATAAGAAAAGCATTGGACGTAGGCCCTTAGAGTGTTGGCCGAACCAATTCAAAAATATCGTGTTTTATCGTGTTCTTTACTTTTCCGCTGCATCTTTCGATAAAAGCATGTTATTTTGTTTTTCTTTTATTTGCTCAAACTTCAAACTTCGTTTTAGTTGTGCTATTTCTTTTCATACAACAGTCGCCCATACTGTGACATTCGTCTGTAGCTTCTCATCCTGCTAAGCGAATCGAATACAGTTTGACAACGGTCGATATACTGTGTCTCTGTTCTGTAGCCGTACTCCTTGCTAAGACAGAGCGTAACAGTCTAGTACTTCTTCACCTAATTACTTTCTACTTCCACTCAACTTACTTTAATCAATAAAGATTAAGTTGAATTTTTAAAAGGTACCTAATTCACCCCCTCCCCCTCTTAGGTACTTAGGGATCCATAAACTCTTCAAAAGTGTATGACAAAATAGCTTTATTATTTGGCACAATTAGGCTTAGTTTGGTTGTGCTGGAAGTGCAAATTCACGGGAAACAGAAAATTATGGGAAATAAAATCTCTATCCTAATTCACGGAAAATTCTAAAAAGTGTTTTGAAAAATAGGATGTGCAATATGAAAATTGAATAATTTCCATTGATGTGATAACATGTATTTATACAATTAGGATGTGCAATATTCTAGTAACTACATGAAAACTAGCTAATAGGAAAGACTTAGGAATACAGTATGTACTCGACTAAACTACGTAAATCATATCTAAATACGTACAAGATAAGGAAAGTGTGAGATTAAGTTTTATCTTCAACACGCTCCCGCAAGATGGACGTTCCAAGAAAAAGACCAATCTTGTAAAGAATAGGATATAGACGGGCCCGAGGAAGGGGCTTAGTAAGAGCGTCGGCAAGCTGATCGTCACTCGAGATATGCTGCACACGAAGAAAACCCTGTTGGACCTGCTCGCGCACAAAATGAAATGAGAGGGCGATATGCTTCATACGAGAGTGAAAGACGGGATTAGCGGCGTAGTGGGTGGCCCCCAGGTTATCACAATACACAACTGGGGGAGAGATGACAAAAAAACGGAGCTTTAAGAGAAGGGAGCGAAGCCATATGATTTCGGCAGAGGCAGTAGCGACGGCCCGAAATTCAGCTTTGGTCGATGACATGGCAACAATGCGTTGTTTTCTAGAAGTCCAGTAAACCGGATTGCGACCAAAATAGACTATGTAACCAGTTGTAGAGACATAGTTGTGACTTGTGAGTATCACGAGCCCATCTGCATCACAAAGGCGTAGATAGACAAAGGAGAGTCACGAAATAACTGAATACCAACAGTAAACGTACCTTTGAGATACTGAAATAATCATTTCAGGGCTGTCCAATGAGCTTCCTGAGGGTCTTGCATAAATTGTGCAAGCTTGTTGACACCAAAAGAAATATCGGGCCGGGTTAGGAAGAGATATTGGAGACTACCGACAAGAGCGCGGTAGTTAGTAGGGTTAGATATAGAGTGGCCGGTGGAGTGGGTCAGAAGCGGGTAAGCGGCTAGGGGTGTAGTGGCGGGCTTACAGTCTAACATATCAAAAAGGGTGAGGAGATCTTGGATGTATTTTGTTTGAGTGAGGGTGACACCGGAGTAGGAGGGGTGACCTCGACGCCTAGAAAATATGACGGGAAGCCTAAGTCCTTTAAGGTGAAGCGATGAGCGAAGGAAGAGAAGAAGGACGCAAGGAGCGAGGAAGTGGGTCCTGTAACAATAATATCGTCAACATAAACTAAAAGAAAGATGTGATGACCATTTTTATTGTAAATAAAGAGAAAGGGGTCATAAAGAGACTGAGAGAAACCAAACGAAACAAGATAAGTTTTGAGTTCAGTGTACCAGACTCGAGGAGCCTGTTTGAGACCGTAAATAGCTTTAGAAAGCTTGCAAACATAATTGGGAGATGTAGAGTTAATAAAACCGGGAGGTTGAGACATGTAAACAGTCTCGGATAACGTACCTTGGAGGAAAAAGTTATTGATATCGAGCTGCTTGAGGGACTAACCTTGAGTCAGTGCTAGCGAGAGGAGAACACGGACTGTAACCGACTTTACGACATGACTAAACCACTCAAAATAGCCAACCCCGGGTCATTGGTGAAATCCTTTGGCAACGAGACGGACTTTATATTTATTTATAGTGTTATCGGGATTATATTTAATACGAAAGACCCATTTACAACCAATAACATTATAGGATGGGTCAGAGGGGTCAAGAGACCAAGTATTGTTGTAAAAGAGGGCATCATGCTCTACAGCCATGGCAGACTGTCAATTGAGGTCTGCGAGAGCGAACTTTAGGGTGACAGGCGGAAGGGGGAGGCATGGTGGACAGCTAGGAAATACTTAGGGTTTGGCTGACGAATGTTATTCATGATACGCGTGACCCGGCGAGTCTCAGGAACAGTGTTAGTCGGAGGAAACTCGGGAGGGGAGACAGGGTGGCGGTAGTAGTGTAAGGAGGAGAGGACACGAAGGTGGTTGGCTGCTGGGCAGGCCCCGCTGGGGTGTCAGGGGTGACGGGAAGCAGATGGGGGCGTCGTGTATAGACGCGGAGAGGAGAGGGAGAGGGAGAGGTGGCAGGGGAAGTGGGGGGTTGGAAAACGGAAGGGAGGACCGGAGAGGGGAGGACAGTAAGGGAGAGGAAAGACCAAGAGGAAGAGGTAAGGTCAGTGGAGGGAGAACCGGGACACAGGGAAGAGTGTGGGAACACCGTTTCAACAAATCGATGATGAGAGGTGTAGATTTTGTGGGTGACAGGATCTAGACAGTAGTAGACACTTTAGGTAGATGAGTAACCCACAAAGACATATGGAGTGGACTTGGGTTCTAACTTATGTTTTACATACGGACGCAACCAAGGGTAGCAAAGACATCCGAAGCTACGTAATTTATCATAATTAAGATGAGTTTTAAATAATTTAAAGAAGGGAGAAACATTATTAAGTATAGGGGTGGGCATGCGATTAATTAAGTCGCGGTGGTGAAAGCAAAAGACCATAGGGAGGTAGGGAGAGTTGTGTGAGTTAGGAGTGACAAACCGGTTTCAACGATGTGACGATGACGTCTTTCGGCTAGACCATTGTGTTTGAGTGTGTGTGGAGGAGAGGTGAGATGGATTATTCCATCATCGGTGATGTGGGGGGTGAGCTTTAAGTATTCGCCTCCGTAATCGGAGAAAATTTGTAAGATGAGATGATTAAAAAAAATTCAACAAGAGCACGAATAAACCTAGAAAAGGTAGAAAATGTGTCAGATTTCTTTTTAAGGGGGTATAACCAAGTATACCGAGTAAAATGATCGACAAAAATAACGTAATATTTAAAACCATCAAAAGAGTGAACGGGTGAGGTCCAAACATCGGAAAACATTAATTCAAGCAGAAAAGGAGAACGTAAAGTAGTAGTAGAAAGTGGAAGTTTGTGACTCTTGTGAGTCAAGCAATCAAGCATTAGAATGCGTGTTATTTTGCTTAATAGATAGATTAGCTAGACTACTAATAGTACTAATAGTGGTAGTAAAGGGACGATCAAGCCGATGATGCCAAGAGAGTGGGGGTGGGACATGAGAGATGTGGATCGGTCGTGGGGGGCCGGGGGTCAACCCATTCATAGAGACCGTCTTTAAGCCAGGCGCGGAAAAGCACTTGACTTGTCAGTTGGTCCTGCAAGAGACACGAAATAGAGGAAAATTAAGCAACGACATTATTATCGAGACAAAAACGAGAAACGGAAATAATATTGTGATTTATAGAAGGTGAATGTAAGACATCATTAAATTTAAGAGGAGAGAGAGTGAGGGAAATTAAAGGAACCAATATTGTGAATAGTGAGAGGAGACCCGTCGCCTATAAGAAGGTCGTCGTTCACTCGTTCCCGTCATAAAGAGGCATGGAGGGCAAGGTTAGCTAAGTCATGGGTGATATGGTGAGAAGCACCATTATCAATGATCCAATCGGAAAAGGGTGAGGTGGTAAGAGAGATGGTGTTGACACGCGGATTGGGGCGACGTTGGGTGGGAGGCGGAGGTCGGGTGGGGACAATAATTTGGGGGTGGAGGGACTTGAAAATAGCACAAGTTCTTAGGTAATGAGCGGGGGTATGGCACCATTGGCACTTGTCTTTGAAAGAAATTTGGCAAGGGGTGACGGTGGAGTTGGTTGGGGTGGGTAAGAGGGTCGTCGGGTTGGGTGATTGTCGGTAATTACGGGGGTTATTTTTCTCGTGGTAGGCTAGATGGACAGAGGCCGGGGAGTGGGGTGAGATGGAGGAAGTAGCGGAGTGTTTGAGTGAAAGGTCAAATTGTAGGAGACATTCGTGAAGAGTGTGTCAAAGGTAATTGGGGTGTCCCAATTTTTGACGGCGTCAACAAGCGAGCGGTACACCTCATAGTCAAGTCCACGGAGTCAAGATTCAAGACTTCATTATAATCTTGATCAGTGACTCGATATTTTAAATTACAAATATAGACTAATATTCAATTTAATACAACATTTTTTTTATCTTTTGATAATAAAATATTATTAAAATAGTTTTAAAAATTAATTGAAATATAAACATTATAATCATGATCTATAAATAATATTATTAAAATAAATTAAAAGTTAATATCAAAAATATTATTTTTTTACTTTAAAAAAGAGTAAAAAAATTGGCGTTTGAAACTATTTTTCACCCGTATTCTAACCATAACTCATCTTATGATCCGTATAACCAGATTCATATTTGAACCGACCTGTATTCTTACCCGACATGTATTTAAATAAATGATGTAGTTTAAAAATGTTTGAGAGTACAAATCACTCGATAAAACTTCAATTATATTCATTTTGTTTTAAATTATTTAATCAATTATTCTATTTAAGTGTTTTAACTTCATTAAAATTTAGAATTAGTTAAAATAGTTTAATAAATTTGTAATATTCAAACTTTTTAAACACTTGAATATGATAAACAATTTAGGTTTGTATTTAAGAATCCTAAAACTGTTGAAGACTATCAACGTCGCTCGAAAAATGTCTTGTTTAACTATATTAATTGATTCAATGTAGTTAATTTTTACATAGTAATTTTTATATATTAATCATTTTATTTGAATATGGTTTTGTATCTAATTTTAACTTCAATTATCTAGTGCTCTTAGTAGATTGTTTGCGTATATATCGTGAGACTAATTAAGGGCTCGTTTGGTTCACCATGGGAAGATGAAGTTACCGGGAACTTTAAACTCACGTGAATTTGTATTTCATGGGAATTAAAAAATATTGTTTGGTTGCCATGTGGGAAATGACTTCATGCGGGAAGTTCTACACACCAAGGGGGCTTGATGAGTAACTTCCTCCATTGTGGAGGAAGTGGCAATTCTCGGGAAGTGACAATTCTCGGGAAGTGGCAATTCCCGGAAAGTGGGCAACCAAACAACTCCCTGAAAATGCACTTCCTGGGAACTTGCACTTCCCAGTAATTAGATGGGTAACCAAACGACTTCTAAAGTTGTGATCTTGAGTTGAATGACTTGACTTGTAAACCCGGCCCATCCAACCCGTTTTTTCGTAGGTCAACACGACAACACCTATAAATCTTGACCCACGACCCAAGTGTCATCAAACCTAGGAACGATATTATAAAAGGAAAAAAAAGTCAAAAAAACTATTAAAACTTTCATAGGAACGATAAAAAAATTTGTTAAACGAAATGTAATGTTTTTTTACGTAAAATTGTAATTTCTCACACTTAATTTATCAAAAATGTAAATCTAATTCTATCACGCTAATTTTATCTTAATAAAATATATCTACTTATATATAGGATAATTTTATCTTAATAAAATACACTCCGTATTGAATATGCGTATCTACTTCTATTAATTTTTGTTGCCGTATGAGGTGATAATCATCGATTTATATAGTGATAATTTTTTCACTCTTAAATGGGTTTAGGTGGAGTAGGATTTTTTTTACATATACAAACTTTCATATTTTTTATTTAATTTAAAAAATATATTAAAAAACTTGAATCAATCCTATCTCTCAAAAAGTTCCTACTTTATTGATATAAATAAATATACAATTTATTTATTTATTTTAAAAACCTATCTTTAGCTAATTTTTATACTCGTAGTATCATAGTTTGATTAGACGACTGTATTAATCATAGTTTGACTAGAAAAGTGTTAATGCACTCCTTTCGGAAGTAGAAGTTCACCATGGCCTGGCCTGGTCAATGAGTAATTAGTTATTAATATAAACATATCTGTAATTAACAATGTGATTAAGCGGAGGCTGGTACAAGTACAACCTCAGCCTAATAATGGGGTTTCTTTCTGAGGAGTCATCTGTACAAGCAATCACATTGTTTGTAGTCTTGATTTACATATGCATCTTACTTGATCATTCTTTGAAGAACAATGCATGGATTAACAAAATCAGTATCGTGCTGCTAGTGGGTTCTGCCGCTGGATCCTTCATTTTATTACTTACCCAACAAACAAGTTCTTTGCTCTTCAAGTTCGATGAGCAACTCTTCTTCAATTACATTCTTCCTCCCATTATATTCAACGCCGGTTTCGGGGTCAGCAAGAAGCAATTCTTCCGTAATTTTACAACCATCACGCTCTACGGTGCCCTTGGGACTTTGATATCCTTCGCAGTCATATCGTCCGCTGCTTTTTTCTTGTTCAAAAACCTGGACGTGGGTTCCTTGGATATCCGCGATTATCTAGCACTTGGAGCCATATTTGCAGCGACAGATTCGGTGTCAACCCTGCAGGTCCTGAATCAGGACGAGACACCCTTGGTGTACAGCCTGGTTTTTGGTGAGAGTGTGGTGAATGATGCTATGTCCCTGGTGCTATTCAATGTCATCCAGAGATTTCAGCATTCCGACCTCGGACCCTGCAAGCTCGTCCTAATGTTTACTGGACAGTGTTTGTATCTGTCCATACCCAGTATCTTTCTCGGCGTACTTATCGCCTTGTTGTGTGCATATACAACCAAGCGGATGTCGTTTAGGGGCCACTCTTCGACGGTCCCTGAAATTGCTGTCATGATTTTGATGGCTTACCTTTCCTATATGTTGGCTGAACTCTTCAATCTAAGTGGCATCCTCTCTGTATTCTTTTGTGGGATTGTCATGTCACACTACACCTGCCATAATGTGACTGAAAACTCAAGAATCACCACCAAGCATGCGTTCGCCACAATGTCGGACATTGCTGAAAAGTTTATATTTCTGTATGTTGGGATGGATGCGTTGGATGTTATGAGGTGGAAGGTTGTTCTCAACACATCCAGAGTCGGTACCTTACTCGCGGTCAGCTCAATTCTACTCTGCCTCGTTCTCATTGGTCGAGCCATGTCCATTTTCCCGCTCTCCTTCCTAGTCAACCTCACTAAAAAATCCCCTGATGAAGAAATCGAGCTGAAGCGTCAGGTGGTCATCTGGTGGGCTGGTCTGATGAGGGGTTCTGTTACAATGGCACTTGCTTACAATCAGTTTACAAGATCATCAGGTGACAGCAGCAGCAGCAGCAGCAGCCCAGAAGAAGAACAGGGAAGTGCTATAATGATCACCAGCAGCATCACTATCATCTATTTCAGTACTATGGTTTTTGGAATGTTGACTCACCCTCTGCTTAAGCTTCTAGTGCCTTGGTCGACCAACACCCGTAGTGTTTGTTCAATGACACTGCCATTACTAGGGGATATACGAGATTCGGATGCAGGTATGGCAAGTAATATCGCTCGTAAAACCACTCTAGGCATGCTCATAAGTGAGCCTACTAATACAGTCCATTACTATTGGCGACAATTTGATCGTGCTGTTATGCGACCTCTATTTCGAGTCCCTACACCCGATCACGAGGAAATCAATATCAAACATCATCAACACCAGTCCCCGGTTGATTTTGATACTGAAACAGAAATAATGGATCATGAATGTGGAGATGGAGTGTATACAGGGTCGGCCCAATAAATTTGGAGACCCTGTTCCAAGATTAATATGGAGGCTGACAATCTCTTGACCTGTAGGCCAAATATCACTCTCTTAACCACTGCACCACTCTAGTATTTACTATTATAACTGTGTGAATAATATACGTATGAGGCCCTTCACAGGTTTGGACCCATGTTCAAAGAACCGAATTGTACCCCTTTGAGCCGGCCTTGAGTGTATATTATACTCGTATAACCTTACTACTCAAGATAACTAAGAGATCGAAAGTAGTTACTCGTATATAATTTGGTGGTAGTAGTATTATCGATTAATTACTGCCCAAGGCTGCCCGGGAATACATCAAAGTAGATACATACCAATATACCATGAGTCCATGATGATAATCTTATACGAGTAGTATAATATAATCACATGCTAATCAACTGATTCCACTCTCTAATATAATGTAATAATGATGATGATGATGAACTTACAATAAGACCTTCAAAAAAATATGAGAATTATCATAAGCTCAAACTTTGATTAATTTGATGCAGTAGTATGTGATTCATTCATTCTATACCCCGGCCCCAATAGATGAGATGATGAGCGAGTGAGGTGGCCCGCCCGGCCCTTAATTAATTACAGACTTGATTGTTGATTAATTAAGTGATGCAACATGCATTGGGATTTTCATCACTGAAGAGCTGTGGAGGTGGGATTCTCTCAATCACATACATTGGTTGGTAATTATAGTAATTAGGGGTGGTGTAATTGTAGCTATTATGATACATCATCCTCTTCATCGATTCTTCTTCAACATTCATCGAGTTCATCATCATCATACCACCACCATGGCCACCGTCATTATGGTTTCCACCCTCTTGTTGTATGTTTTCACCACCTTCGTTATTAGGAGGTGGAGGAGGAGGAGGCAATTCTTCTGGTGGTGGTGGAGGTGGATTTTCACCACCTTCTACTTTAGGCCCATCGCTTTCAGGTTTGGGTTCTTCAGCGGGTTTTTCGGGCTCCTTAGCCTCTTCGGGCTTGGGCTCTTCAGCAGGTGGCTTCTCGGGTTCAGGTTGTGGAACTATGCGGGCTTGTTTTTTGGTGCGTCTGTACACATATTCCACAAGCTTATTTGCGTCCATAGTACCAGTGACCGTGACCTTGCCACTGCCTAGTTCAGTTTCAGCTGTTTGTACTCCTGCAACATTATTATTATTATTATTATTATTATTATTATTATTATTATTATTAAATGAGTGTTGGTTGTTTTACTTTTACACATGGAAACTGTTTGACGTAAAATGGGTGCATCTAGTATTGTTTCGCAATACTCCGTAGAAATTAAAGATTAAGATGGAAGAGATATATATAAAGATTTACTGAAGCATTTAGGTGTAGTGGTTGAGGACTGAGGTAGAGGTGATAAACTTAGGATACCTGACTTTATATTTAGCTTAGTGGGGAAGAAATGTGGTTAATTAAAGAGTGGACCAATGCAATATACAATAATGGAGTAGCATGCATGCACGATGTGTTTGTGTTTGCGTACTAGGATGGAAGCATAACACATTATTATAAAATAAAACACTTGGTGCAAAACTACTGCTGGTACTAGTGTACTACCAGTACAGGCCACATGAATATGAATATGAATACGAATATGTGGACATGATAATATACAGTACAGTGCTTTTTTCGTAAAGATCCCTTTATTTCCATTCTCCTTTTAATAAAGATGAGAGACTATAAATAAAGGGGGATTCAATATAATAATACACATAGATAGATGGATAGATACAGTACCTCTCATTTTTAGTATTTTCTTCTTTAATTGTCCGGCACAGGCTTCACAGTGCATATTTACAATAAGCTCCACCGTCGTTAATCCACTAACCTGCTCATTACCAATCCAAATACATACTATCATGTATCCGTATCCGCCCATCAATCATACTAGTCGATATTAAATAGGATGGAGTAGGTGTAGGTCTATTGAGAAATCATCTTTCACTAATTTAATAATATGAAAGACATAGTTAACGTTAATGAAAGACCGTCTATTTTTCTATGATTAGATAAATCAAATGTTTAACTTAGGTTTGAAACTCGTGAAAACCAAATATGCATGTTTACTGAAACTTTTAGTGTAGAATAAAAGGCATGTATGTATGTAGTTACTAGATAGTTAGTTAGGTAGGTAGGTAAGGTAGGAATGGAGTTTATAATTAGGTAAATCATGAGATTAGAATACCTGAGAAGTGAGGACATCAGGTATGGGTTCACCCTCATTAGCGGGTAAAGGAGACAAAACCTTTGCACTCCTCTTTATCTTTTTCATAATCATGTTGCATATTGCTTGAGCTTCAACCACTCCTTTTATTGTTACTTGATTTGAACCCATGTCTATCACCACTCCTTCTACTCCTGCATCCACATCCGTCCACTATTATTATTATTATTTACAAATTCATCTTACCGAGTACGACTATTAATTAATTAACACAAATAATTTACAAATAAATAATCATAACAACTAACTTAACTAGATAATGACACCTAGCTAACCTATATCTCCATTTTCCTTAACTCTGCCAATTTGTTCTTCTAATTTTGTCTCACTTCCTAGATTTAGCAAAATGTCATTGTTCCCACCTAAACTCAGTTATGGTATATAGTTTGTCAATTACTACATCATCAAATCTGGTTTATGAATATGACACCAATCTAACTACCTATTACCCATAGTAATTAGTTAACTGGTTTTTTTCTAACGTGGGTTCATTGTCCATCATTAACATGTTAAATAAATAAAAAATTATAATTATATTATTCCAATAAATTGAAATATTAATTCATATTTACCATATTTAGAGAATACCCTTTGTGAATCATGCTTTATTTAACAAGTTAAGATGTATTTAGTGGACATACATTAGAAAATCTGCTAACCAATTTAATTAGTTCCTCTCTAACCCTTTTTTTCTCCTTATTTAACTTCCTCCAAACTGTCTGGCCGGATTTTGTTTTGTGGGGGATATAATGCTACAAATGGTTAATAAGATAGATGAGAGAAATGATAAAATATAATCCCTTCAAATTCATTTGATTCTTTACGTTTACTTTATTACACTTGTCAGTGCACATTTTGGTTTGGATATATCTTAATTTACGTATTATTAAAAAATTGATATTCATCATGTACTCATTAAGATAATTTTTAAAAAAAACCCTTACATGACTATGTTTTAGGTTATACATTAGAAAATATATTAGAGATTATCTCCACCCATGAATAGTGTCAAAAAACAAACGTAAAGATGAATCGGAGGAGGTACGTGTGAGAGGAAATGGCAAGAAATAGAGATTGATCGTATTAAAGTCATGAGGATTAAGAAGTTAAAGACGATAAGATAAGTTATTAGGGCAATAGCAATGGTTACAGTTACATACTAAATTTTTTTATTGACACATCAGCTCACCTTATTTCTTATGAAACTTCTTAGTTTTCTTCAATGATAAAAGTTTCATATTTCCAATGTGGTCTCCTCTTTTTCTCTCTTTTTATGACATGAAACCGATTTCTTATTTTAGAAACCGATTTCATATAAGGAGTCTTATTGTGAAGAACAATGGATAAGGAACTTCTTAGAAGTTATGAAACTTCTTATTTCAGACCATTGCTAATACTCTTGGTTCCCGATCTAAATAGTGGATTTGAAAGAACCTCATTTTATGTCAACTAACATGTGAATGAGTCCAACTTTATTTTTTACTCTAGTAAAGTAGTACTGTACATGACTTTAATTGATCTAAATAATTCTATTACGAAATATTCCAAACAAAGAAATGACGGACACGGAGAGAGTATCATTCGAATCGAGGGGGATGGATGGATATACCTCTAACTTTCATGATGGAGCGCTCTACTTTCTTGGCACAACCAACACAATGTAAGTCCACATAGAGAACAAAAGGAGGTGGTGGCGGCGGTGGTTGAGGTGGTTCCTCCGCCTTCTTTTCCTCCTCAGCCGGCGGCTTTTCCTCTTCTTTTTTCTCCTCCGGTGGCGGCGGTGGTGGTGGTGGTGGATTTTCTTCTTTCTTCTCCTCTACTTGTTTCTCCTCAGGCTGTGCCTCAACTGGAGCTTGCTCCTAAAAGTTTGTCCAAAAATAATAGTACTTCATTAAATTCAAAAACAACCATAACCCATTTTTGGGAATGTAGACAGTAGTTATAACATTCGTTACCCCAAATTAATGAAAAAATGTTAAAATTGTCGATTTTTTTTTGTAAATATGAACTTAAACGTGAGAATATTCGGTATCCAAAACTTAATTCTAGATTCGCGCGTCCTTACATGACTCATTTCCCAAATTGCTGGAAATCAACAAAGCATGTATGTATATGCCTCATTTATTCCAATAAATTGTATACGTTGTACTGTATATAATAACTTTACATATATACTCGTATTTGTATTGCAAAACGCACGTATACAAGAATATATAAAAGAGAATATGTATTATATATCCAAGTATGTATATGATGAATATGATGATGATGATGATACAATCAAGTAGTATATATATTTGAAGATAGACCACTTACTGTCTTAGCTTCTTCACCCATTAATATTGGTATGCTGATTTTTAGATAAAATTACGTTAATGATGCAAATTAGAAGGTATGTAGTATGGAGATTGAGGGAATGTAGTCCGTAGTGAGAAATAGTTGAATTGTAGTCTGGCCTATTATAGTGAGTAGTACAAATATGAGTGTATGTGGAAGTGGAAGTGGAAAATAAAGTATGTATAGAGATTTGGAAAAGGGCGGTGGTGCAGCAACTATGTTATGTACTCGTACTGGATCTCTCGTATAAAGATGATTAATACACTAGAAAGCGAGAGCTGTGGTGATTCCAATGCACATGCACTGCAGCAACTGCTGCTTATAGTTATATGTATGCCGCTCGCTAATATAATTCTTTTAATTTGTTTTATTTTTCTTGGTAGCGAATTGAATGTTTAAGAAGAGGCAAAAGGAGAAAGAAGGGGGGAAACCAATGAAGGAGGGGACCTGAATTTATAGGAAGGAAGCTACTCACTATTTCATCCAACCAAGGATATACGTATAATTGTGACCTACTTTACTTTGTGGAAGGGAAGGACTAGGGAGATGCATGCTGAGGTTTTGCTGATGAATTCAAGTGCTATTATGACTGGTTGCCACCTGGATCAAATTCCTTACTCCCATCTACTCTCTCTCTTTAAAATGAACTATGGAATCCGCAGCCGCTACTATTTTGGTGCGCTCTGGGTAAAGACTCGGGTGTACGCATAGCCTGCAAACCACGCACACCAAGATAAACCGCCCGTGGGCGACAGGCTCGAAGTCTAGAAAGCATAGTCCCGCTCAATAATTTACGTTTTTTTATTGACCTATTATGTACACCATACTTCCGATCAATCATTCACATTTCTATTTTAAATATGTATACAAAATATATACTCCCTCCTAGTTTTTTTTTATCTTCCCTCTTTCATTTTTGTCACTAGTTCAACAATCTTCCCTCTTTCCATTTTTTGGTTGTACTTTAATTATTTCTTTATTCTTCCTTCAATTCTTTATTCTTTCATTTACTCACAAACCCCAACATATTTTTACTTTATACCCCACATTTTCTTACTTTAATCAATTCTTTATAAAGAACTAGGAGGGGTACTTTTTTATTTGTTTTTTTTTTCAACAACGTAACACACATACTTGGTCACATCTATACTCCCTTCATTTTTCTATTTTCTTTCCACTTAAATATAATACTTCTCACGTACTCTCTCCGAGTTCTTATTATTGTCCCACTTTCCTTTTTGGGGTTGAGTTTGATTTTTGTCCCACTTTTCTTTTTAGGCAATAAATGTGTGGTTCACAATTACTTTCCCATTTCTCTCTCTTCTTCATTCTTTTTTCAACCATTCATTTTCTCTTCCTTATTTTTCACCTCAAAACCTTTTGGGATAATAATAGAAACTCGGAGGGAGTATAATAATAGAAAAATGGGAAGAAAACAAAAAAACGGAGGTAACAAGAGAGAGAAATATGACACCTAAAGTCTCGATCACTTGACTAAGTTTCGATTTTTGTTATGTCTTTTAATAAAATTAAAGGCAAACTTTTCTTTTTAACTTTTCATATAAAAAAAATGTGTAAACATTTTACAAGGATGGAAGGAATACAGTTCTTTAATTCGAAAACTTTACGGTATTTAATTTAATTGAGGGCGCTTTACCAGTACATAGTTGTCGAATGTGCATAGCCACTTTTTCACTAGCAAAAGTATAGATGTTGACTTGCCTTTCATTGTAACGATAGTCATTAAGATTAAGATTTCTTTTCATATATTCGTCCAATTTTTAATATTTGTCTCATTTGATGAATATATGTGATGAGTATTATATCAAAAGGAAGACAAAAATTAAAAACCGGAGGTAGTAGCTCTCATTCTTTCGATTAAATTAAGCTAAATTAAGTTAAAAGTGATTGAGTAAATTTATAGAGCCGAATTAATTGAGACAACTGGATTTTATTGGGTGAACTTAATTATTGAACTCACCGTTGATGTTTCTTAAAACATGCATATTTATGTAAAGATTAAAACGCATCCAATAGTATAGAACAATTGTTTTGCTAATGCGTATGAGCTTTGCTTTTGTATTCTTCCACTTATTTGACCCGTTAGTTAAAAGTTTGTATGGATATCACCATCATAAAAAAAGTTGTGTTTGATTGAACTTTATATATCATAGTACTAAACTAAAGTGATCTGAAAATAAACGGGAAAGAATAAGATCAAAGAATATTCCACGTAACACAGTTTATAACTCAAAAATTATATTCCTTCCATTTTCTTGAATTAGTCTCACTTCTCATTTTTTGTGACTGAAAAAGTGAATCCATGAAACTAATTCAAGAAAATTGAGAAAGTATTATGCACGCGGAATTTAGCTAGTTTAATTAATGTTTATACCACCTAATTGAATTCAGACTATTTATACGTCATTGATCAAAATTGTAACTAACACGCACCAAACAAAACAGAAAGAGGCGAAAGAGGGGGTGTTTAATTAGATGAGTAAGACGCACGCAAATGATGTGAAAAATAAGTGAAACTACCCTCCCGCCCCCGCCCCCGCCCCCGCCCCCCGGATGGGATGAATGAATGCAGATAGAAAAGCATGTTCTCCAAACTATAATCAAAAAAGTATGAAGAGCTTCATGTCCATGCATATCATATACTCATACGGAGTAGTTGATGATGGTCATGGGAATGGGAATGTGGAGATTCGGTGGTTGACATGTGTAACAACCAACATGTCATATGGATGGACAGCCTGGACATTTATATACAATGTATGAATGAATCATATAGCTAGATCAAGAATAAATTAAAGTTTGTGCTAATTACCTTTCTATTCTTCCTTAATTAACAGTACTTAGCTTGATGATATTATAACCAATATCCGCTCCCCACCTGGAGCATTAGCTAGTTAATTAAATCAACTAGTTATGATCATGCCGTATGACTAAGCTATGCTATGTCGATCAGTGTATTACGTCCACGTACACCTTTGTCGTTCTATACAATGAAATGATCCAATAAAAATACAGAGTATTTCATTAATACAAACTACCAGATCATTAGTAATTTGTTGTGTAAAATTTTATAGAATCTGTCATATTATACGAGTTACGTGGTACACCTGACATACGGTATTAGTATATCAAAATATTATTTCTAGTATGTGATCGAGTGTACTAATCACCCAAATTATATGTGGTCTAAATATGGACAAAACATGTAATTAGTGAGCACTAATGACAGTTGATAATTTATTAGTTTTAGGTTGCAGGATTTTGTCCGTCAGAATCTTGGAGTATATATAATTCATTAATAAAACAAATGGAATGAAGATGAAAATGAACATGATCATCCTATTTGATTAATAGTCAAGCTTAATTAAAGTAACTTAACAAAGAATCAAATTAATATGAGGCCAGGATTGGATTAATAATTTATGCTACCAACCCCCATAATTAGTACATACGCCCTAAGCTAATTGCTTATTGATTGAGTTAGAGGAGTGAGCACCAATATGAGCCATGCAATGAAGAGAAGAATGCTTATATATTAGCCTGGCCTCATCATCAGATCAGTCATGCATCTCACATACCATATAAACAAGTAAACAACATTCAAGTCAAGTAACGTAGTTACTAGTTAGTTAATCTCTATCAAACGACTTCCTTCTACTATGCCTAGATAAGGAAAGTCTTGTGTCCATCTCCTTCCGTCTATATTAAGTAAACTTCTCCTACAAAACCCAACACAACCACGTATATTCATTCCTCAAAATTTATTAAGTCTAGACATATAGTAATATGAGTACTATAATAAATATACTGACTAATATATTGTCTCTTACGGAATATAATTTTGTCTTATACCGGAATCTAATAGGATTTGAATTCGTAACTTTTAGTCACGCTAACTCATATATCATGTTAGTCGACCAGGCTCGTCGGGATATTGACGGCCAACCTACCTGCTTGGTTGCACAACCGACTATGTAGGAGGCATGCCCAGTCGGTCAACTTCGTGTCTATGATCATTTTGGGAATGCATCTAGCCTAGCAGGCTAGCACCGTAGCACGTACGCATGTATAGTACTCCCTCCGTTCCAATGAATTGTTTGCTTATTCCATATTGGGGCGTCTCAATGAATTGTTTGTCTTTCTATTTTAGGAATGTTTTTTATGTGTAATTTGACTCTTGGCTCCACATGTCACCATCTAATTGGATCTCTTGCCATGGTGTCAAAAGTAAAGACAAACAATTCATTGGAACGGAGGGAGTATGACTTACTATTTTCTCTTTGGTTTAACTTTTATCTTTTGGACTTTGAGTTATGGACTTCTAGTATATAGAGTCAATATTTCTTAACTTATTAGCTTTTTATCCTATCTTTAACCTATTAACCCAATAACCCCTCACCAATGGCGAGCATCAACACATTAAAATTATTTCACGGTGCAAGACGTCCTTTAATTTCTTGATCATTAGATCACACTTTCTCTCACTTGATTAGACATACACACTTGTTAAACCTCTCAAATTAAATTTATTAATATGTCAATGACCGAATACATCCTATAAAGATCACTTTTTAAAGAGAATTCTTGAAGAGGGAGGAAACGTTTGGGATTGAGCAAAAGCATTAAATGACTTTGCGTATAAAGATATGTACTTCAAAGTAGGGTATGTCACATGGGGTGTGTTTAGTTACCCTCACTGCCAAAATTACCTTATTTTTGCCCATTTCTAGATGTACTGACTTTCAACAACATCTACTCAATAATTCAATACTATTGGTCATGACTCATTGTAGATTAACTCTCTATATTTTCAAATCACTTTTCATGTTTAATTTAAACTTCTGCTATGAGACTAAGAGCTATACAAAGATTCTGCGTCATTAATTACGTGATTACTATGAAACATTTTTAAAAATATTAATTGAATTTTTGAATATTTTCTAATCACAAAACTTTAGAAACTTACTAGTGTTATTGACGGGCATCAAAAGAGTTATATAAATTCTATGTATTTTTTTATGTTGGGTCTTCCATTAATTTAGTGGGATATATATGATCTCCAGGTAGACCTACTCTTTTCTAATTCAACTGATTTCATTCATTATCTCTATAACACTAGGTATTGTAAGAAAATCATACCTCCACCAAAGTATGCAATAAATCAAACCTAAAACTAAGATTGGGTGGGAACCAACTTTTGGAATAGTCAGATGTTTTTTTCATTAATCGGGCATATATATAATTTTAGCGAAGATGGACATCATTTTGATAGAGTGGGATCACCAAACAAATTAAAGGTAGAGGCGAGGTAAATTAGGAGTTTGGCGGAATGTAACATACATATACATCCCTATCGAAATCAAGAGGAGACAAATTTGTACGTTAGAGAAACAAGAGTAATTACATTTCCATCGTAACGATGGATCTTTTTCATGCATAGCCCCAACTTACATGAGTGGTATTGCGTGGAAATGACTCAGCATGGGACACTAACACTAAACCAACTTCATTCTCCCTTATATTATTATTATTATTATTATAATTTTTGGCCCATGAAATCTTAACCAACATATATTATTGCTTAATTATTCTAGTGTCTTCGGTTATTTAAGTTTGGATTTGAGTCAGGTAGAAATGTAAGATTATAATAAAGGTAGTTAAATTCTTTGGTATGTGTTTTAACATTGATGCATTCTCTTAGAATAATTCGATATCAAATGATTTAAGTGTTCGTGTCCTATTTAGACTTAATTATTATTACTCCCTACTATTATTATTATTATTATTATTATTATTTTTATTTTTTTATTTTTTTTAGAAAATTTGTATTATTATTATTATTATTATTATTATTATTATTATTATTATTATGGTCTCCACTTTATTGACCAACCACATGACTATTTCACCAACCAAGGAAACATAATTAGCTTAAGGGTGGTTTTAATACTATGGATCGTCTCCATCCCCGGTTTCTAACTAAAATTGGGAGGTAGCTCTTCAGAAGACTTGGTAAAATTTTACACTAAATTGTTTCAGCTATACATACCTCATATTTCGGGTAACTGATAATGACTTAAGGTCACAATAATAATAATAATAATAATAATAATAATAATAATAATAATAATAATAATAATAATAATAATAATAATAATAATAATAATAATAATAATAATAATATCGATCTTCACTTAAAGTAGAGCTTAGTTAAAGGGAATTGAATTGGAGTCAATCAACTAAATTAGGTGAGATAAAATGAACTTCTTATTGGGAGTGAACTAAACTGAAGTGTGAGACCATTGTACACAAAAGAATGGATGTTCTTACACAAAAAGACCATTGTACGGTGTGAGACCGTGTTAATGTATAATTAATTTGTGAAATTGAAGTGAGTGAGTAATTAGTGAGCGGGGATATAAAATGGTGGATTGAAGTTAAAAGGATGATACAAAAATGACTACTCCATACACACACGGTCTTAATAGCGGTAAAGTGAGTGGAGAATGGATGTAGTGATGAATATATATGAATCATGAATGGTATTGTCCAATTGCTCATTATATTGCTGGGCTATGCATGTACAGTACTTGTTGAAATTGAAGTGATTGACTAATAATAAGGGCGGCATGAACTAACTGATGGGATCTGATCTGATCTGATCTATCTATCAGATGACTTGAAGATCACATACATACATACATACATACATACATACAAATGATACAACGTTATCATTTACCCTTTACATGCATGCATATGCATATTCAACTTCCTTGCATTGATTCTTCATTTCTTTCTCCATCCTCATACATCTCTTTAATTTGCCTTTTCTCGGAGTGAGTGAGTAGATTGTGTTTGGTAAATTATGGAAATGACGTGCATGCTTTTTTCATAAAGCCAGCTGGTTAGCTCATCGCCCATTTTGAAATTACATACATACATACATACTCCGTCCTCATTAATCTCTCATAATCTCATCCCATGTATGTTGAGCTAACAAATAAGAGTCGTAAGCGTAAGCGTAATACAACCTCAATCAAGAAAAATGCATGCTTTATTTCTGATGCTAAAGTCAATGAAAATCGAGCCAACAAAAGCATGTATTATCTCTGTTGTGTTCATTTATTTGTCTTTTGATTAAAATAATCCTCATAATGAATATAAAAAACAAACCAATAAACGAGATAGAGAGAGTATACATAATAATGTCTTTAAAATCCCTATTATAAACTGTATTAACTCTCCACTGAACTAACCCTGTATTGAAATAATGAACTTCCTGATTTTTACTATTTACGACTAAAGTTTTTCAAAAAAAAAAAAAAAATTATTAGATCAGACTATTAAGTAAGTCTGTGATATCATGCATGGGACATTATTAAGTGATTAATTCAAATGAATGAGTGACAAGGGGAGACTAAACGCATTTTTGTGGGGTCTAACTCAGGTGGTGCGTGCTGCTATAATTTCAATTAAACTAATAATAATAATAAATAGTAATAGGGTCGATTATCAGCATCTAGACACGTAGTATGCTTAGTTATAAAGCATACATATATGGATTAATTAAGGAGTACTTAATAGCATATCAATGGAAGTTCTTAATGTAGTACGAGTAGTATTAAGTTGATCATATCTAATGGATGTTATGTCGCGCGCTTTTCTACATTAGTTTCTAAGCATTAGCATACCCTCTCTTTTGAATTTGGATTCTCTCCATTTACTAAAATAAATGATACACTTTCACAAATGATCAATAAATTAAAAGGTGTTGTTTTCCTCTTCCCATCCCTTTTTTCTTCATTTTAATATCAAAATATGGATCGTTTGATTATTACGAGGTGAAATCTTGATCATTTATACGGAGTATATCTTATCAGTCATCCCCCAACAACTTTGCTTAAGCCCTCTATTTTCCATAATAATACTCCGTCAAATATAAACCAGTTAGCCACGTAAATACGAGTGCAATTTAGCTGGGCATCTAGCAAGACCGACTTAAAATTTTTGGAGGCCAGTTAAGGATAAAATACGATGTCTTTACATAATTTTTTTTTAAAAATAAAGGACAATATTCCAGCTTTTAAACTAGCATCGATCAGTAGCTCCTCTCTATTGTATATAGGATTAAAGGGGCTCGTATTATATAGGAGTACGCGATAAACTATAAGTCATGTATCTCATGTAATGAGAAAAATGTTTTATTGTAGGATATATTATGGTCTTACATGAGACAAACTATAAAGTCATTTGTTTTTCTTTGATCTTTTTTATACAACAATATTTTTTCAATCTTTGCACAAATCTTAAAAAGCGGGAAGAAACATAAAAAATGGAGGGAGTACTCCGTACTACTAGAAGAAAATATGAGTATATTTTTTTTTTTTTTTTGAGTCATATATATATATATATATATATATATATATATATTGATCTAGAGAGCTCCCATATTATATTATACTCCGTAGTATGGTGGATATATGAAGCTAGCTAAGATTAATTTGAGAGAGATTGGAAATTAAATTATTGTCTTCATTCTATACCTTATTTTTATAGTCATGGGAATATGAATCATTGGACGCCATATTATAATTCAGATAGCTAATAAATACTGGTCCGTATGTTGGAAGAAGAAAAGTGGGAGTTTGGTAGAATAATAGTCGTACATAGGAATAGGACACATACAATAAGCAGCGGCCGCAGGAATTAGGAAGCAAGGCAGGCATATTAAATAGATAGATCATAGATGATAGATGTATGTAGGAGTATTAGTTGCAGGGATGGAATATATATAAACCTGGAAAGATACAATAAGTGTAGCAATCATTTATGAATGATATGAATATATGATACTCATATGATAATTGTTATAACGAAAGAGAAAGACAAACAAATAAGAACGTAAAATCGAGAGACGGACAGATTTACGTGGTTCACTAACAACCTGTTAGCTACGTCCACGGGCAGAAGGAGGGGATAGTTTTATTAATTTGAGGAGAGGTTACAGATTTCAGACTGATATCATACTTCTTAGGTAAGGGTATGAGAGTTTATATACTACTCTCAACCTAAACAGAAACCCTAAACAGATTAGGAAACCTATACAATAGGAAATCCTAGGTCAGATACTCAAATATTGATTAGGAAACTCTAATCAATCAATATTAATTAGGAAACTTTCCTAATTAAACCGATTCAAGTCGGAAACCAATTCAAGATCCAAAAGGACAATTGCAAGGCACTTATTTCCTAACGATCTCCACCTTGACTTGAATTGTCTCACAAACAGATCAGACAGATGCACTCCAACGAATGCCAGATCAGATTACCAGATGCATTCCAAAGAATGTCAGATCGGATGTGTGGACATGACGTAGGTCCACCCCGACGCGGCCACGCGCGGGTTTGGGTAGGCGAATGAATCTCGTGGTAAGATTGTTCTCGGGTTCGAAATTTAAGTCAAAGTTGGAGTCGCCACCGAATTTATGGTAATTCGGAACCATTAGAGCCCACTCTATGTCGTCATGGGCTATACACAAAGTACGGTCCACTTCGATTTCAGAGTTTATGGGACCTGTTCCTTTGCATTGCGATACCGATACCATCTACACCGTTATCGTGTAAAGAATGACTCTCGTGCGCCAACGGTTTCGGGCATCCGGAAACCGATGTTCTGAGTAAGGGGTGAGGGTACGTGTTGGGAAGCCACTAAGGACACCCAACCCCGCCCGCACAATGACGGCCTTTACTAAGACATCGTTCGAGTTCGTGTACGCGCGCTAGTAAAACGACTAAATGATATGCAAACAGCGTTTTCGGGCTAAACATGCGAATTATGGGTTAACTACGTCATTTAATGCATCTAACTATTGTCGAAGTTATTTAGCATGCGAGGTTCATTTATAAGGCGATAAACATCGAAATAAATAAAGCTCGGAAATAAATAACGTACAAAATACACGAGCGGAAATACAACCCGGCCAATACAAAAAAATTACAAATAAAGTAACAAACGGAATAAATGACGTGAATGTAAACAAACAATAAATAAGGACTAGAAACGGACCCGTATGCAACAAATACGAATTAAATCGTAAGTCGTGTAACCGGACAAACTTTAATTAATTACGCATTATATTGCGTATTAATTGAAGGACGGAGGTATGGGACCTAGGCGTGGTGCTAGCCCGATCCCGAACCTCGATGCCTTGTTCCGACTTATCACATCGCAAAATGGCGTCTTGGTTAGCCTTATATTAGACGCGACCAAAGAGTCGGCAATATAAGGCTAATCGTGAAAGACTACGATCAAAGTCGTTAAAGTGTCGTGATATGCATGGGTTTTGAAAAATGTAATTACGTGATTGACTTTACACGTGTCGACTAAAAGTCGTAAAAAAATGACGAGGCTCAAATGTTACATTCAAGCTCTCGGATTTCTGGGCTACAGGACCCACTCGATCGAGTCAGGGCATGGACTCGGTCGAGTGCATCCTCGAAGTAGCTACTGCCCAATTTTTGGGGTGCTACTCGATCGAGTGGCCTATGGCACTCGATCGAGTGGCACCTGTACGAGGTATAACTCGTTTCGTTTTTTATTTGTTTAAATCGATAGTCGGTCGGGTTAAATAAAAATATCGTAGGATTTAAATTTAACACGGCTTCCGGTATTATAATTGTGTATTATACAATTATAATACCGTTATCGGGAGTTTACGTAAAATGTTATTGTTTAGTGAAAAGTTTGATTAGTGACAAGATTGTAGTCCTCCGCGTCACGACATCGATACTAATCCTAACGGATTATGTGATGTCGGCTTTCGCCTCAACGGGTCTCGCACTAATCCTAGAAATGGAGTCAAATACGTTCAACTATGATCGACCACGATCGCGTCATACCCTTGAGCACATTGGGGCGGCGCTCCTCGAAAGGGTGCCACCTCCGTCGTTCCTCGTAAAGGGATTAGACGGACTTTAGGCGATCGTCATAGTCAAACGCATTTAGATCCGAATTTTAATACTATTATAAATATACGCGGTATATAATGTGTTAGTAACGAAAAGATAAAAGTTAGTATACAAGAAATAAAATGTTAGTGTTATGTTAAAGTTAGTGTTAGGATACTAGTATAGTTATTATATAGACAACGCTAAAATGTAAATGAAAACGAAGTAGTAAGGATCGAGATGGGGTTTAGAACACCCTCACCATACATGCTTAGTAAAGGCCTTGGAAATGGACTCGTAATAGCGGCGTGATCGAGGAAGTATCGAGGATGTATGCAAGTTATGGTGTGTGTGTGTGTGTGTGTGTGTGTGTGTTTGTCGGCTTTTTGAAGGGCAAAAAGGCTCGGTTTTTATGTAGTATTGCTTAGGATTGTAGTGTAGAGAGTTTAGGTGAATTGAGGTAGAAAAGTAGGGTGAAATGGCATTAGGTAAAACTGAAAATGCAAAGGGTTTGAGGGGGTATTTATAGAGTTTACCCCACGACCTAGGGTCACTCGATCGAGTGGCCCTAGTGCACTCGATCGAGTGCCCTTGCAAACGGGTATGTTCCGATTTATGAGGCTCCACTCGATCGAGTGGATAAGGGTGGCGAGATAAATTAGGAAATGGTTGACTTTTGATTGTTTTTTGAATTTTGTATTTGGGCGCAATTTTCTAGAAACGCATCAGGCTGATTTATGTGACGGATTCGTCTTTGACCGGATTTTGACCCGGTCGCCAAAAGACGGTTTTTATTTTCGGTGTCGATTTTGGCCCAAATTAGTCTTATTTTGCTCAGAACGACCCACTGGGCCTGAATTTGAGGTTGGTTTTGAGAGATTTGTACTCCGCTAAATGTCCACGTCGGATATTATTGATTCCGAGCCCATATTCGAGTATACTAAGTCACGTTTGCGTCCGATCATCATCGGGTGTTTTGTCGGGAACTGCTATAGACACTAGCAGGCAAAATGCGGGTGTCTACAGAGCCCCCACTCTGACTGAGGCTTGGACAAGGTGAAAGTCAGAGTAGCTACCAGGCCAATCGCAAATTACGACCTGGCAGCCTTCCGGTCGGGTCGTTTATAGTCCAGTAGACTAGCGTGAAGGGCTCGCCAGCCATAGGCAGAGGGTCATACCTGTCCTGCTGATGATAGCTCCGTGGGGAGTGAAACTTGCTTCTGAAGGTGTAGGTGTACCCGTATGTTGATACATCACAGCTCTGATTGCAGCATTCCGGGATAAAATTGACTCACGTTGGGGAGTGAAGTAGTTGCGCGGAGACTTGCTTTCGAAGTCTGGGGTGTACCTGTATGCTGACACATAACAAATTGCATGTAACACATAGGCAAAACACCGACTCGTGCTGGGGAAAATGTACTGAATTTTGAAAAGCCGAAAATTTTGAAGAATTCTTTTATCACAATTTTTGTCACAAAATTTATCACGGAGTTTTTAGAAATTCCCAGAAAAGCTCGGGACGACTTGATTCCTATTCTGGGTTCTTGTCTGAAATCAGGCATGCGCATGCATAGGGCCCAGGTTTGCTGATGAGGCATGGTAGTTAGGGTTACAGTTAGGGTTTCCTATTATAAATATAGGTCTCCCTGCTTCAGCTTACTGTACCTCGAATCAAAAACTCCTATTTCTCCTCAAAATCTTTTATACTTCCAAGAAGACTCAAACCCCTGCCATGAGTATCGATCATCTTACTTCGATGCTTTTTGCCTGGTCTCAATATTTTCGGGATGAAGACAAAGTCCAACTGACCCAAATGGGGATTGTTAGTCTGTTTCCTCTTCGACGTCTGATAATTGATTCACACTTTTTGGACGCCTGCCTGTTGTTTTGAGATACTACCCATCACGTCTTCGCGTTCCCGCGGGGAGAAATATGCCCTCTTCACGAGGAGATCGCAGCTATTGGGGGTTGGAGCCCTGTCGCTCGTCCAGCTATCCCTCCGTTCTACCCGGACCCGAGAAGGAGGCTGAGGGATTTCCTGGGTCTGTCTCACGCTGAGACAGATCGAATGGTGCGGGGAAATACCGTTTCCCTCTTTGACTTGGCTGACAAGTTTATGAACAGTCAGGACGTAAGGGCTACCCCTTCTCACAGGCGTAGGGCTTTCGCCTTTTGCATGCTGCACCGCTACGTTTTTGAGGGGATGATGGATGTTGATTCATGCCTGGGTCAAATCAGGCTAATCGGAGTGGTTGACCATCATGGGCCTGGACGCCAGACGGCTTGACCCGGACCGACACCTGACGGGGAGTACCCGTATTCTACAGGTATACGTCTTGCGATTTTTTCATTTTTTGTTTCGCGCGATTTTATTGATGTCCGTAAGCCACTCGATCGAGTGGACCTGTCACTCGATCGAGTGACATCTTCGAAGTGCTTCTGCCCGTCTTTGGAGAGCCTACTCGATCGAGTCAGGTGTCGTACTCGATCGAGTGGTCTATAGCGGACCACTCCGTTGGTTCACGGTTTTTTGTATATATTTTGCGGGTTTGGTTGTCGGAACGTCTGTCGATGATAGAGTCCCCTCTGAGCATTCCCAACTATCGCAGCAGCCAAATTAGTTCGAGGGGGCGTCGAATAAGCTCGAGCCATCATATAAACCGAGCTTACTGGGATGAGGAACTGGTGTTCCATGGTGGTCCCTTAATCAGGTGGACTGTCGCTTGGTGGTTTCTTTCTAAGCTGACGGGACTGACCAAGAGGGACCAAGCCCGTTACTTGGTGATCCTGTCCCTTGACTGGACAGTTCATATTTACCCGGACCGCATCCTGAGGCAGTTCGGTTCGTCTCAGCGCATTCCTGAGACTGAAGCCATTATCAGCGTCTCGCTCCAATTGACAGACGCTATGTGCGACACCTGGTTGCAGAGATGGTTTACCCGTCCTACATGGACTATTCCCAACCCTTGCCAATCTGCTTGGGTTTCACGGGCTTACGAGAAGTGGACTTCCGAGGAATCCGAGGAAGCTCGTAAAGCTCTGAAGGTCGACGAGGCCTTCGAACTGGTCCGTCGGGAGACGGTAAAGGACAACAGAGGCTTCTTCGATCAGGGAGAGACCCCTGCTACCTTAGTCAGTTTAGAATCGGGTCTTAAGTCACATACTAAGACTCGAGCTAAAGATGCCGGTGCTAGCGGCACGCGGGGACGGCTAAGCCCCCAGACTGATTTGGAGAGACGACTTGGGCCAAGTTTGGCGGCTAGGGACCGACTTGGTCCACGCGAACGGCTGCCAGAGCCCGTGAGGGTCCGACTCGGGCCTGTCGATGTGGATGAGGACTCAAGTTCCAAGTAACGAGTCCAGGCTAAGGAGGTTCCTGTGGTGATTCGAGAACGCTCTCCTCCACGTCGTCGTCAGTGGGCGGCCAAGGACAAGGGGAAGGGCAAGATGCCCTAAATACCGAGTCCTTAGTTTTTTATTATTTAGATATTATTATTATTATTTATTTTGGAGTGTCGTGTTCTTTTTTTTTAAATTTTTTGAATTCCTACATTTTGTAATTTTCCCGAGTTTATCGGGGCTTTTTTTTTTGATAATTAATAAAAGGAATTTATTATTTAACCGTTCCTGTCTTTTCTTGATTGCACTGGTTGTGCCCTTTTGAGGGGCTGCCTACGTATCCACGATTAACGGAATCAAACCAAACGTAGTTCAAGCTTAGTAAATTTGCAATCTCGAATTACACCAAGACTATTGGTTCAAGATGTTTTCTGACAGTAGAATAAACAATTCTAACTTATTGACTTGTTTTTCGTAAAAAGATTTTGATAAAATTTGCTAATGACATTGAGAAATGGCTATGGGTAGTAACGCTTCAGCTGGTCCAGGTTGGTTGGGTTGACGAACTCGTTCCCGTCCAGGTCCGTCAGCATCACTGCTTCTTCTGATAGGATCTTCTTTACCAAGTATGGCCCAGCCCAGTTGGGTTTGAATTTTCCCCTTGGGTCAACCGGTAGTAAGGCTCGGACTGACTTAAGGACTAGATCTCCTTCTTTAATATTTCTGGGCCTTACCCTTTTGTTAAAGGCTCGTTGGATCCGTTTCTGATAGATTTGGATGTTGTTGAGGGCACGGGACCGTCGTTCGTCTAGTAGAACCAACGAATCATACCGTGCTCGAACCCAGTCAGCTTCGGGTACTTGACTTTCTAACAGAATTCTGAGGGACGGTACCTCTAATTCAACTGGTTGGACTGCCTCCATCCCATAAGTTAGGTAATACGGTGTCGCCCCGGTTGCGGTGCGAATTGACATCCGATATCCCCACAGGGCAAAAGGTATTTTGTCGGGCTAGTCCCAGTAATTATCAGCCATCTTTTTGAGTATGGTGACAATCGTTTTATTGGCCGCCTCTACTGCTCCATTTGTTTGGGGACGGTAGGGCGAGGATGTGTGCCTTTGAATTTTATATTTGGTCAGCAAGGCTGCGGTCTCAGCTTGAAAATGAGTCCCGTGATCACTGATAAATTCATGTGGGATTCCATACCGACATATTATCTTGTTCTGGATAAACTTGGTGACATGTTTAGCGCTGAGAATGCGATATGATTCAGCTTCGACCCATTTGGTGAAGTAGTCGATAGCTACTAAGATGAAACAGTGTCCACCAGTACCAGAGGGATTTATTTTCCCGATTATGTCGATACCCCATGTTGAGAACGGCCAAGGCGACGTCATGGTATAAAGCAGAGATGACGGCAGATGCTGCACATTGGCGAAGATTTGACAGTTATGGCAATGTTTGACATATAACTGGCAGTCGGCTTCCATGGTGTTCCAGTAATACCCGAGCCTCATGATTTTTCGGACAAGCATGTGAGCATTCATATGTGGGCCGTTTTCACCATCATGTACTTCGGCCATAAATTTTTCGGCCTTATATTTATCAACACAAAGGAGAAGAGCCCCCTGTGCCGTCTTTTTGTACAGTTGCCCGTCATCAGTACGGATGAACTGGGTGGCTAGCCTCCGTAAGGCTTTCTTGGCTCGGCCTTCAGTCCCGGGAGGATACTCTCCGTTTGTCAGGTACGTTAATACGGCCTGGTACCAAGGTTCGGGATCAGTTATCTCGATGTCTTCAATGTCATGAATGTATGCCGGCTCGGACTGTCTTTCGACGCAAATTGACATACTGGTCACGTGGTCGGGAATATTCAGTAAAGATGCAAGTTTTGAGAGTGCATCTGCAAACTGATTTTCTTCCCGAGGCAGGTATATGTACTCCACCTTTTGGAATTGTTTCTCGAGATCCCTTACTCGTGCCTGGTAGGCCACGAGATTAGCATTCCGAGTTTTCCATTTTTGAAGTGCTTGGTTAATGACCAAGAAGGAATCGCCATGTACCCGAAGATTTGTGATCCCCAGATTGGCGGCGGCTTGTAGCCCATAAATGCATGCTTCGTATTCGGCTGCATTATTGGTAACATCGAAGTCCAGTTTGATGGACACGGGAGTATGCTCTCCTTTTGGTGAAATTAGGAGGCCCGACTTTGAACCCTCGAAAATTGGATGTTCCGTCGAAGTATAGATCCCATGTTTCGGTATCAGTATGGAAGATATCTTCATCTGGGAAGGACCAGGTGTCGGTGTGTCCTTCCTCGGCTATCGGGCTGTCGGCGAGAAATTCAGCTACCACTCGCCCCTTAATAGCCTTTAACGGTACAAATTTCAGGTCGAACTCTGCAAGCATTAGAGTCCATCTGGAAATTCGTCCATTGAGAATGGGCTTTTCGGAGAGGTATTTGATCGGATCCATCTTGGATAGAACATGGACCTCGTGGCTGAGCATATAGTGTCAGAGCTTCTTAGTGGCCCACACCAGAGCCAAGCACGTCTTCTCGAGCATGGTATATTTGCACTCATACTCTAAAAACTTTTTGCTGATATAATAAATGGCTCGTTCTTCAGAGTCGACTGTCTGAGCCAGCATAGCCCCTATGGCCGCCTCGGTCGTCGTTAGGTATAATGACAGAGGCAAGCCGGGTTGAGGTGGCATCAAGACTGGCGGAGCAGACAGAATTTCCTTGATTTTGTCGAAAGCAGCTTGGCACTTATCATCCCATAGTACTCGTTCCTCTACTTTCAGTTTTTTGAAAATTGGTTCACATACCATGGTTAGTTTGGAAATGAACCGGCTGATATACTGAACTTTCCCGAGAAATCCCTTTATTTCTTTTTCGGTTTTAGGAGGTTGCATCTCGGTAATGGCTTTGATTTTAGCTGGGTCGACCTCGATACCTCGTTGGCTAACGATATGATCCAGTAATTTGCCTGATGTTACCCCGAAACTACACTTTTGAGGGTTTAGCCTCATGTTGTACTTGCGCAATCGGGTGAAGAATTTCCTTAGGGCGGTGATGTGACTGTCCCGTTCTTTGGATTTGACGATCATGTCGTCTACATAAACCTCTACCTCTTTATGCATCATGTCACGTAATAAAGTGGTAGCGGTCCTTTGGTATGTGGCCCCGGCATTAATGAGACCGAATGACATGACGGTGTAGCAGTAAGTACCCCAAGGTGTAGTGAAGGTAGTCTTACTCATATCCTCTTCCGCCATCTTGATCTGATTATATCCGGCATACCCGTCCATAAATGATAGGAGGGCATGATCGGCCGTGTTATCCACCAGTATATCGATGTGTGGTAACGGAAAATCATCCTTCGGGCTTGCTTTGTTAAGATCCCAAAAATCTACGCATACCCGCACCTTACCGTCCTTTTTAGGAACCGACACGATGTTTGCAACCCAATCCGGATACTCGGACACTTGTATGAAGCCGGCCTTGAACTGTTTGTCGACTTCTTCTTTTACTTTGAGAGACCACTCGGGCCTCATTCGGCAGAGCTTCTGTTTAACCGGTTTGCACCCGTCTTTGATCGGTATGTGGTGCTCGGCTATTTTCCGGTCTATCCCCGGCATGTCCTTGTAGGACCATGCGAAGACGTCTTTGAATTCTTGGAGGAGGTTCGTGAATTGTTGTTTCTCCTCGGGATCTAGAGATAACCCTATCTTAAGCATCTGAGGCTCTAAGGTTGTTCCCAGATTGATGGACTCGGTCTCTTCGATTACCGGATTCCGGGATTCCCTTTGCTCTAGTTGCTCGATCAGATGCGGAGGTAAGGGTACCTGTTCGTCGGGTTTCTCAATTTCATTGCAAAAAATATTTTTGAAAGCAGAATTTAAAAGAGACAAGTCGTAAGCAGAACGGTTGTTATTATTAATTGAAAATTTGGAGAACAGCTCAAAAAGAGCACCCATCTGATCGTTAGTCAGTGGCGGGATTGGTAAGGCACGCGAGACAGACCCCGAAGTGCCAGCAGCAGGAATGACAAGAGGGAGAGGGGTTACAGGAGTGACTCTAGCACCGACTTCCCTAGACTCGACCTCAGACTCTGACTCAGACTCAGGCATGTCTCCCTCTCCGGTGACCAGCTTGTAGATCTTTCCTTGACTGTCAGTCCACTTGACAGTCTTCCTCCAAACCCTGTTTCCAATCTCGGAACCAACATCCGAGATCAGCTTGGTCGGGTCAAACCTGTTGCTGCGGAGAATCAGGTTGACCAGGTCTTCCTTTAGGATCGAGGCTATGGTGCCTTCCCCGAAGAGCAGCCCCAGCGCGGGCTCAGCATCGTCAACTTCATCGGCCTGGATAAGGGCGAACACATCATCCCGGATGTAGTCGCAGTCCCGGGCCAATTGGGTCCCGAGGTGCGCAGCATTGGGTTGGTACAGACCAACCTGGATAGCCTCGAATACCGGTGTGACAAAGTAGTCATTCAACCGTGGGCTGTAAGGGCTCAAGTGGATACCCTTAATGATGTTGCAGGCCTTTTCGATTCCTGCTCGGACAACGTTGCCCGGAGTGGCGGCATAGCCAAGGCCGAAGTGAGAGTCTTCGTCCTTAAAGACCTCGATGATCTTCCCAGCTGGAAGATCGGGTGGAGAGGTAGTCCCCGGAAGGTACCCTAGGTTTTGGAGCATTGTGTCAATGCTCGTGGTGAAGTAAGGCCTAAAAAGGTACTCTTCCTCGATCATTCCCACAAAGTCGAACCCCCAGAGGTCCGTGCGGCCCGTGGCGTTACAGCTAGCCACGGTCATTGGGGTTGCCTCCAAAGTAATAACATTGTCGAGCAAAGGCATCTTGATCTTACGGTGGAGGGTGGAGGACACGGCTTTGACCGCGTGAATCCACGGTCTCCCTAGGAGCAAGTTGAAGGATGAGGTGAAATCAATCACCTGGAATTCAAGCTCCTTTTCTGTTGGGCCCGTTACAATGGTCAGCTTTACGGCCCCAGACACCGACTTTGGGCTCCCATCAAAAGCTTGGATGGTTTGAGCCGTCGGAACATAATCGGCCTCGGTGATACCGAGGGCTTTGGCGGTCCTTAAGGGAAGAACGTTCAAAGCGGACCCGTCATCAACTAGGGTCATCGGGAGGTATTTCCCTCGGCAGATTACCGTAATGTAGAGGGCCAGATTATGAGAGGCCCCGAACGGTGGCAAGTCGGCTTCAGAGAAAGTGATCATTGGGCCTCCTTCCTTGGTTTTGCCCTTCAAGTGGGGCAGGACCGTGGCTACCATTTCAGCAGGGTAGCCAAAGAGTCGATCTTAACTTGATCGAGAGCCTTAGTGAGTGCTTCTCGATGTTCTTGTGAGCTAACCAAGAGTTGCCATATAGTGAGGTCAACTCGGGTTTTCTTCAGTTGCTTCACAATAGTCGTTTCAGCAGTCGGCTCCTCAGGGGCGACTTCCATCCCGAGTGGATCGGTGATGGTTGTCGGGATGGGGATGTCCCTAGAGCTAGTGGCTTGATAGGGACGGCCAAGGTGGTTACTGGCTAAGACTCGGGATTTGGCCTCGCGAATCTGTTCATGGGTGATGGGAACGGTTTCCCCTTTAACGAGGTAGACATCGTCCTCGTCGTCAAACCAGATACCGTTCACTTGCGGGATAAGTGGAGAGATAAGGTGAGAGCAATCAATCACCTCCCCGGCAAAGATGGCATGGGAGCTGAAAGGGTTCTCTTTGTTGCTCGGTTTATCTCCGGGTAGCGGGATTTTACCTCTCTCAATCAGGTCCTGGATCAAGTGCTTCAACTTCCAGCACTTTTCGGTGTCATGCCCATTGCCTCGGTGGTACTGGCAATAAGCTTGGACATTGTAGTTCTTGGAGCGCCTCTCGACCGGAACTTCAGGAGTTGGGCCTATCGGTTGGATTAGGCTCTTTGAGGACAGCCTTTGTAAGGCATAGGTATAGGTGGTACCTATATCAGTGAAAACTCGAGGTGGGGTGTTCTTCTTGGACGGGGTATCTAGTAGATTTACCGCGTCAAAAATGCTGCGGGTTGCAGCTTGGGGCTTGGTAGTGGAAGAGGAAGCCCCTTGGTATCCCTTGCTAGAGGCCTTGTTGAGGCCCTCTAGCCTTAGGTCGTCTTCAATTCTCATACCCATTTCAGTAAGGGTGGTGAAATTGGGTATGACAGCGTACCGGAGATGAACCCGGTATGAGGGGAGAAGGTTCTTGACAAAAGCCTCCACCAAAGTCTTCTCACTGGGCTTATCGACCAGTTTCACACTCTCGGCCCTCCAGCGTTGAAGGTATTTAGTAAAACCTTCTTTTGGCTCTTGGGCCATGACCTCCAAAGATCGCATTGTGGTTTGGATCTCGGTGTTGTCAGCATAGTTCCGAGCAAACTCGGTAGCCACATCATCCCATGTAGGGTATTTTTACGGGTTTAGCCTATAGTACCAGGCCCGTGGGTGCTTCTCAAGGGACGCAGCAAAAAGATTCTTGAACATTGAAGAATCTACCCCTTTGATAGCCATGAATTCTTTGAAGGTCCGTACATGTAGTAACGGGTCCTCGGTTCCTTCAAACATAGGCAAACCCGTGAGATTCAGGTTCACAGGCAGCTTGTCACTTACCGGGGAGTACTCTCAGCTATTCTCCCGATGAATATTGTTACTCCCAGCCAGATGGACTTGTTCTTCTAGTCGGCGTACTGCGCTGACTAGTTCAGCTAGAGGCCCAGTAGCCTCGGTATTAGAAGCCCTTTGCTCCACTGTAGCCATACGAGCAACGATGGCCACTTGACCAGCCCTCATTTCAGTCAGTTGGGCATCAATGTCGGTTTGTTTGGCGGCCATGGCATCCACGGAGGCCTTCAGGTTGTTCAGAGCTCCTTCCATTTTGCGGTTGTGTCTGGTGGACGGTGGTCTGTCTGTAAGAACACCGCCTAATCAGAAACCGAACCCAGATCTCGGAATCATAAAAAATTACATCCCGAGCGACACTAGGAAAGAAGACTAAAGACTCGAGAAAGACACCTAGACGGATGACTCATGGGTGGTGTAACTTCCTTACGGCTTTGGCTTTGTGGGCCTAATCCCGTTCGAAGGAAGGTCCACGTGAGACTTTTCCCCAGACTTTTGACTCGAGTGTACGGACGGACCTTCCGTCGTAGGGGTATGCCCCATGCGGGTTGGTCGTGCTTTGACGAATAAGGCGGACTTGGGAAATGGGGGAAACTCGTGATATAGGATCAATGGAGTTTCGACGCTATAGACCTTCGACATACTATGCAAAGACCCGACACACGGATAAACAGTAGGTCCTATAATAAGGAAGACTCACTAGGGAAGTTTGATGTTTTGAAGTTTTGAAATTTGAATATAAAATGAGCGAATTTCCAAAAGTTCGAAAATGGAAAAACGGAATTTCGAAAACCAAGATTAGAATTTTGAAAATTCAGAAAATCGGAGCGGTGTCGGAAATTCGAGAATTAAAACGGGCAGCATGCCGGCTAGAGAAAAAGGATATTTTGAGTCAAATCGTTGATCCTAAATTTCGGCGGCATTCCGAATTTTTGAAAGTTGGATATTTTTGAAAAGACGGGTCCCGAAACGGACAATATTTCGGGGTTTTTTCAAAATTTGGTATTTTTGGAAAGATGCATTTTTTTTTAATTGACGGTTTTTGAAAAATGACACGGAAACCAAGTAGCACGTAGTCAAACAAGCATTATAACGACGCTTATGTATGCATTACGCCAAGTCTCGGTCGGTCAAAAATAAGGTCTATACCAACAACGATGGCATTCTCGTAAATCAGGACGGACTCCCTAAGCCGAGTTGGTCTTAGGACATGCCGCAAAACCCATACGAGTTTCGCCATCGAAGTCTTTAGCGCACCTATGTAGGAATGCACCGCGGTATAGTGGGACGTCGGTCACAAGTAACCGGCCCGGGCAAAAATGGGTTATGCATGAATCATTAAACTAATGCGCGCACACTAATATACGAACTATTTCTCTTCGAGTCTCACCCTAGGAACCCCGATGACATGTGGTACATCAGGTATCCCCAGCGGAGTCGCCAAATAGTGGACATGACGTAGGTCCACCCCGACGCGGCCACGCGCGGGTTTGGGTAGGCGAATGAATCTCGTGGTAAGATTGTTCTCGGGTTCGAAATTTAAGTCAAAGTTGGAGTCGCCACCAAATTTATGGTAATTCGGAACCATTCGAGCGCACTCTATGTCGTCATGGGCTATACACAAAGTACGGCCCACTTCGATTTCAGAGTTTATGGGGCCCGTCCCTTTGCATTGCGATACCGATACCATCTACACCGGTATCATGTAAAGAATGCCTCTCGTGCGCCAACGGTTTCGGGCATCCGAAAACCGAGGTTCTGAGTAAGGGGTGAGGGTATGTGTTGGGAAGCCCACTAAGGACACCCAACCCCGCCCGCACAATGGCGGCCTCTACTAAGACATCGTTCGAGTTCGTGTACGCGCGCTAGTAAAACGACTAAATGATATGCAAACAGCGTTTTCGGGCTAAACATGCGAATTATGGGTTAACTACGTCATTTAATGCATCTAACTATTTTCGAAATTATTTAGCATGCGAGGTTCATTTATAAGGCGATAAACATCGAAATAAATAAAGTTCGGAAATAAATAACGTACAAAATACACGGGCGGAAATACAACCCGGCCAATACAAAAAATTACAAATAAAGTAACAAACGGAATAAATGACGTGAATGTAAACAAACAATAAATAAGGACTAGAAACGGACTCGTATGCAACAAATACGAATTAAACCGTAAGTCGTGTAACCGGACAAACTTTAATTAATTACGCATTATATTGCGTATTAATTGAAGGACGGAGGTATGGGACCTAGGCGTGGTGCTAGCCCGATCCCGAACCTCGATGCCTTGTCCCGACTTATCACATCGCAAAATGGCGTCTTGGTTAGCCTTATATTAGACGCGACCAAAGAGTCGGCAATATAAGGCTAATCGTGAAAGACTACGATCAAAGTCGTTAAAGTGTCGTGATATGCATGGGTTTTGAAAAATGTAATTACGTGATTGACTTTACACGTGTCGACTAAAAGTCGTAAAAAAATGACGAGGCTCAAATGTTACATTCAAGCTCTCGGATTTCTGGGCTACAGGACCCACTCGATCGAGTCAGGGCATGGACTCGGTCGAGTGCATCCTCGAAGTAGCTACTGCCCAATTTTTGGGGTGCTACTCGATCGAGTGGCCTATGGCGCTCGGTCGAGTGGAACCTGTACGAGGTATAACTCGTTTCGTTTTTTATTTGTTTAAATCGATAGTCGGCCGGGTTAAATAAAAATATCGTAGGATTTAAATTTAACACGGCTTCCAGTATTATAATTGTGTATTATACAATTATAATACCATTATCGGGATTTTACGTAAAATTTTATTGTTTAGTGAAAAGTTTGATTAGTGACAAGATTGTAGTCCTCCGCGTCACGACATCGATACTAATCCTAACGGATTATGTGATGTCGGCTTTCGCCTCAACGGGTCTCGCACTAATCCTAGAAATGGAGTCAAATACGTTCAACTATGATCGACCACGATCGCGTCATACCCTTGAGCACATTGGGGCGGCGCTCCTTGAAAGGGTGATCAACGCATTTTATATCGTATTTTATTGTCCCCCGACAACCGTTTTTGAGCTTTTCTTCTTCCATATTTATTTGATTAATGTCGATTTCTATTAGAAAGTCGATACTGTCGGTCCTCGTGCTATTTTGTAGGTTAAGTGCAATTTTGAGCATATTTTGGAGTAATAACCCGGATAGCCGAGACGAGGACGGAAGACAAGGAAGAAAACGAAAAGCCGAGAAGTAAAGGAATAACTCGATCAAGAGCTCAGCAGCATCCACTCGATCGAGTGGCGTAGAGTACTCGATCGAGTGCCATTCATCCAGACTTAATGTGAAGCTTTCACGCATCCACTCGATCGAGTGCACGCATGTACTCGATCGAGTGCCTTGCATTCAGGCCGCGGATTGGATTTCTCTTTTAATTAGAATTGGGCCTGTTTGTAAGTCCAACTGATTTCTTTTAAATCAGTTGGAAGAGGATTGTCAGACGACTTTTTTTCATTCGATCTTTTGGGAGACTTTACGTTACATTAGTTAGCATAGAAGCCACGTTCATTCGGTCCTTCTTAGCGAGATTCATCATACTCCGTTCTTCCTTTTTTTTTCAGATCTGAATTTGTTCGGTATCGCCACTTTAATTTTAATTTTAATTTCAATTTCAATTCCCTAGTTTTATAATTCTTGTCTTAATCTCTAGTTTAATTTCTGTCTGAATTCGTTCTTAATTTTCATAGTTATCTGATTTCAGTCTCGTAGTTTAATTCAATTCACATTCATCATGTTTAATTGCAATTCATGTTTTGTTAGTTTATTTACGATCGTCATGAGTAGCTAATTTTTATCTAGGGTTTAAGGGGATCGATGGGTGTTAATTGGGTTATAGAAAATTGACCTGTCTCTGATCATATGAACTGTCTCCTGAATGTTGTTTTTAATTCTGATTGATTAATTACTGGCCAGGATTAATTAATTAGTATCACAATTAGGACTTTCCGCCGACCGGGTTAAGGACTAATTAGGTCACGGCATTTTGGGTAGACTAGCTTAATTCTAGCGACCGCAGGTTAAGTTTAGTTCTATAGTCTGTAGTAGTACCGACCGGACCTACACCTTAGACAGTTCGATTAGTGACTTGTTAGTTGACTCCCTGACCCAATCGACATTCATTGTGAACCTGAGACCCTAGACCCTTTTTATTATTGATTTACCTTATAGCAATTAGTTATTAGTCCACTCAAACAAACCGGAAAATAGTGACCCGCAATCTTTAGTCTAGACCTTAGAGCAAGTAATTGAGTCCCGTCTCCTTGTGGTTCGACCCCTACTTCACTATCTGCATTAGTTAGTGGACCTTAGGGTATTTTTGATTAGGGATACGACTGCCCCTGTCAAATTTTGGCGCCGTTGCCGGGGAGACGGTGTTATTTATTTACTTGTTTTGTGTTTTAGCCTTTTGATTGTTTGTCTCGAGGAACTTCAGTTCCTTGAGACCGTTTCTCACATTTCTCCTGTAGCTTCCTCGTATGCCCAGGTCCTCTCGAATTTCAGGCTACATACCACCATTCGATCCTGAACCAGAGAGAACTCTCCGCAGGTCTAGGAAATTCTACAAGGAAATTGCTGAGACAGAAAGATCAGAATCAGTGGAACATTCGGACGACGAGCATATATCCGAAGCACTGTCCTTTGAAGAGGATAATCCCACTACTATTCCCGAGACACCGCTAGTCAAGATGCCTCCTAAACTTGCTAGCCATTCCGAGCCGGAGCAAAGTGCCCTACCGAAACCGTTGAAGAGGCCCACCGCCACTACGGGTACGTTCGAGATTCGCCCCGCCTTTATTACATTGGTGGAGCGAAATCAATTCGGTGGAGGCCCCGATGAAGACCCGGCGAAGCACATGAAGCTCTTCACCGATTATTGCTCAACTATACCACTCCCCGCGGGAGTGACTCAAGAAGAGGTGATGGAGATGCTATTCATGTTCTCCCTACGCGATAACGCAAGAGACTGGATCACGGATTTAGACCGCGTTTCTGAGGGAATCACAGATTGGAACTCCCTAGCCTTAGCTTTTTATAAGCACTACTACACGCCGCAGAAGACCAACATGTTGAGGAGTCAGATTACTAACTTCCGACAGACATCTCACGTGAATATCTACGAGGCGTGGGTAAGGTTTAAAAAGCTAGTTAAGGAGTGCCCACATCACGGATTCGAGGTATGGTTTTTGTGCAATCAATTCTATAATGGTTTATATGACGATTGCCGAGCTACGCTCGATTCTGCAGCTAATGGCAGGTTCCAAAACAACGTCGATGATGATAAAGCATGGAAATTGATTGAAGACATGGCTACTCATCACTCACGTTGGGGAAATCCACGAGGTAATACCCGGGGAAATAGTGGTGACTCCGAGTCATCAAATGCCATAGTTAGCCACCTAGCCGCTTTAACTAAGCGGATCGACTCCATGGAGCTAGCTAGAACCCAAAACCACCAACAACAAGGCGGTATGTACCAAGTCAATGCCATGTCTTAGGTTGTTTGCGAGAGTTGTGGGGATGTGGGTCATTATACCCAAGAGTGTGTGAGAGTAGAAACGGCGAATGCATTTCAATCCATGAGACCACACCAACCCTACATGAACCAACCGGGCTATGACAAGTCCTTGTTATCTTATAGCAGTCAAAATGTGCTTAACCCACCACCACCCGGCGGTAACAAGACCGTCCCATACGTAGCACCCCATAACCGACCCTCCCAAAGCCATAGCAATAACCGTCAACAATTCCAAGGAGGGCAACAAAATTGGGGTAACCAACAAGGGTGGGGTAACCAACAACAAGGGTGAGGTAACCAACCACAGTGGGGTAATAACCAACCTTGGGGTAACCAAGAAGGGTGGGGGAACCAACAACAATTCCAACCGATCCCACAAAACCAAAACCAAGCTCAAGCTCAAGCTCAAGCTCAAGCTCCAACCAACACCGAGTTTGTAGAGATTAAAGCATTGTTGATGCAAGGTATCCAAAGTCATAACAAGCTAGAGACTCAGGTCAACCAGATACTTGCCCATAACAAGATGCTAGATACCCAAGTAGCACAACTTGCCGCCCAAAAGCAAGCTAGGCCACCGGGTACTTTACCTCCTCAAGGCGAACAATCACACGAGCAAGCCAATGCGATCACATTGAGAAGCGGAACCCATTATGACGGTCCGAAGATGCCCGAGGAGTATGTTGTGGTTGATGAGACCGAGTTGGAGAAGCAAGAGCTAGCCGAGGAAGTGTTGAGTAGGCCACGAATTGAGGCTACTCGATCGAGTAACACCACCTCACTCGATCGAGTAGACCCTCTAAAACCTGGCAGAGAGCAGTCAAGTGTACCACTCGACCGAGTCACGCCTGACTCGATCGAGTTGGAGCTCACTCGACCGAGTGGTATCAGCCCACTCGATCGAGTAATACCTCCAAAAAGAGTCAGTAGCTCCCCAGTGATGCCACTCGATCGAGTGCCTTCAGGTGACTCGACCGAGTGTGATGATACTCGACCGAGTCAGCCTGAACTCGATCGAGTGGAAACCGTAACGCCTAATTCTGCTACTTTTCATTCCCAGATTGCAATCAAGGATGCTAATTCGTCTCAAGCGTCCCCGTCTCAAGCAAAGGAGCCTGCAATTCCGATCATACTTTCATTTCCCCACCGACAGCGTAAGACAAAGCTCGATCAACAGTTCGGTAAGTTTATGGAAGTCGTTAAGAATCTGCAGGTAAGTGTTCCTTTTACTGATTTGATCACTCAAGTTCCTGCTTACGCGAAGTTTATGAAAGAAATACTAACTCGTAAGCGGTCTTTTAGTGAAACTGAGACAGTTGCTTTCACAGAGGAATGCAGCGCGTTACTACAGAGTCGTACTCCGCCAAAGCTCAAGGATCCAGGGAGTTTTTCTATCCCTTGTACTATAGGGAAGTTAGCTATCGATAAGGCCCTGTGTGATTTAGGAGCTAGCGTCAGCGTCATGCCGTATTCTATTTGTCAGAAATTGAATATGGGTGTTTTGAAATGTACTAATATGACTCTGCAGATGGCTGATCGATCGGTCAAATATCCTTTAGGTGTCTTAGAGGATGTTCCGGTCCAAGTAGGGAAATTCTTTATTCCCGTAGACTTTGTTGTCTTAGACATGGCTGAGGATGCCATAATACCCATTATCCTCGGTCGCCCTTTCCTACACACGGCGGGGGCGATCATCGATGTCAAGAATGGGAAGCTCACACTCTCCGTAGGAGATGATACCGTGACTTTTAGTCTCGATCAAGCTCTTAGGAAGCCCATGATAGAAGAGTCTTGCTATAGCATAGACGTCATTGATTTAGAAATAGAAAATTATATTGACGACTATCTTGGCAGAGACCCTTTGGAGAAATTGCTTACATCCGGCGATGCTGATGCCGAGAAAAGATCATAGAGCGCGGAAGTGGATGAGCTGGAACGAATGCTGAACGGAAAGGAGGGCACTATCGAGAAGGTATACTGTCTCGGCACCCCTAAAAAGGAGGTCGAGGTAAGTAAACCTGAACTAAAACCCCTCCCCTCTAATTTGAAATATGCATTTCTAGATGATAAGGGTCTAAACCCCGTAATTGTCAACGCTGCACTCACAGATAGCCAACTTTCGGAGTTGTTAGTCATCTTACGACGACATAAGAAGGCTATTGGGTACAGTATTGATGACCTACGGGGTATTAGTCCCGAGTTTTGCATGCATCGCATTCACTTAGAGGGAGACCATAGACCATCCATTCAGGGACAACGTAGGTTGAACCCGAACATGCAGGATGTGGTTAGGAAGGAGGTTATGAAACTCCTAGATGCCGGCATCATCTACCCCATTTCCGACTCTAAATGGGTCAGTCCAGTCCAAGTGGTCCCCAAGAAGGGTGGGACCACGGTTATCACGAACGAGAGGAATGAACTTATTCCTACTCGATTAGTGACTGGATGGAGGATGTGCATTGACTATCGTAAGCTGAACGTAGCTACGAGGAAAGACCATTTCCCCCTCCCCTTCATTGACCAGATGCTAGAGCGTCTTGCTTGCCATAAGTACTTCTGCTACTTAGATGGCTACTCGGGATTTTTCCAAATCCCAATTCACCCAGACGACCAGGAGAAAACAACTTTCACCTGTCCCTACGGCACCTTCGCATACCGAAGGATGCCTTTTGGCCTTTGTAATGTCCCGGCCACTTTCCAACGTTGTATGATGTCCATATTTTCGGACCTTATCGAGTCTGTCATGGAAGTCTTCATGGATGATTTCAGTGTATATGGCACTGATTATGATGCATGCTTACTTAATCTTACACGGGTCTTGCAACGTTGTGAGGAGACCAATTTGGTCTTAAACTGGGAGAAATGTCACTTCATGGTGACCGAGGGAGTCGTTTTGGGTCATTTAGTGTCCGAACGCGGCATCCAAGTGGATAAAGCGAAGGTCGAGGTAATTGAGCAATTACCATACCCCGTTAATGTTAAGGGTGTGCGGAGTTTTCTTGGTCACGCGGGTTTTTACCGCCGTTTCATCCAAGATTTCTCCAAGATTGCCAAACCCTTGACTCAACTGCTCCTCAAGGATGCCCCGTTCGTTTTTACTGACGAGTGTGCTCGAGCTTTTGACAGGATTAAGCAGGCTCTCATTTCCGCACCTATTATCCGAGCTCCCGATTGGGATTTGCCTTTCGAAGTTATGTGCGATGCTAGCGACTATGCTGTAGGAGCCGTGCTCGGGCAAAGGAAAGACAAGGCTTTACATGCGATCTACTATGCTAGTCGGACGTTAGATATGGCGCAGATCAATTATGCTACCACGGAAAAGGAGTTATTGGCCATCATCTATGCTCTAGACAAGTTTCGGGCCTATCTCATTGGCTCGAAGGTGATAGTATATACAGATCATGCGGCCTTGAAGTACCTTCTAGCGAAGAAGGAGGCCAAACCGAGACTTATTAGATGGATCCTATTACTGCAGGAGTTTGACTTAGAGATCCGTGATAAGTCCGGGGCCGAGAATGTCGTAGCCGATCACCTATCTCGGCTAAGATATGATGGTGGGGATCTCGCTCCAATTGACGATTCATTCCCCGACGACCATTTGCTCGCTATCACCATGGACACTCCATGGTTTGCTGATTATGCCAACTTCCTAGTTGGAGGTACTCTACCTCCCGACCTTCAGTATCAGCAGAAGAAGCGATTTCTACATGACGTGAAGAGGTATTTCTGGGACGACCCGTATCTCTTCCGAGAATGTGCAGATGGTTTATTTAGGAGATGTATTCCCGAGAGTGAGGTACATTCTATCCTCACTAGATGCCATTCCTCTCCTTATGGTGGACATCATGGTCCTTCGAAGACCTTCGCAAAGCTAATGCAATCGGGTTTTTATTGGCCTACTATTCTCAAGGATGCCACCACCTTTATCCGTTCTTGCGACGCATGCCAACGAACGGGAAATATTTCTCGGCGACACGAAATGCCTCAAACCGGGATTCTTGAAGTAGAACTATTTGATGTTTGGGGTATAGACTATCAAGGACCGTTCCCTTCTTCTTATGGGAATCGGTATATTTTGGTCGCCGTGGATTATGTTTCTAAGTGGGTGGAAGCCATCGCTTCACCTACTAACGATGCCAACGTGGTGATCCGGCTCTTTAAGAAGACAATATTCCCGCGTTTTGGGGTCCCACGGGCTATTATTAGTGATGGCGGTTCACATTTTCATGAACGCCAACTCACTAAGCTACTGCAGAAATACGGTGTTCACCACCGTACCGGGCTAGCTTACCATCCACAAACTAGTGGACAAGTCGAGATCTCGAACCGTGAGATCAAGTCTATTCTCGAGAAGGTTGTCCATACTTCAAGGAAAGATTGGAGTTCGAAGCTCGACGATTCTCTTTGGGCTTACCGGACCGCATTCAAGACTCCTATCGGGACATCCCCGTATAGGCTTGTTTATGGCAAGGCTTGCCATCTACCCGTCGAGCTCGAGTTTAAGGCTATGTGGGCCTTAAGGGAGCTCAATCTCGATCCGAAGCTAGCCGGAGAGAAGCGCCTTATGCAATTGAACGAATTAGATGAATTTCGTCTCCATGCTTATGATAACGCGAGAATTTATAAGGAGCGGACCAAAAGATGGCATGATAAGCGCATTATCCCCCGAGAGTTCCATGTCGGCGATAAGGTACTTTTATTCAATTCCCGACTTCGACTCTTTCCCGGGAAACTTAAATCCCGATGGTCTGGACCGTTCACGGTCACTGAAGTGAATAAATTCGGGTCGGTTACACTCACTACCGACAAAGGCGAAATATTCAAGGTGAACGGTCAACGCCTCAAGCTCTATCACGAAGGTGCGTACGTCGGTGTTGTAGAGGCCATGGACCTCAACGACACTCTCGATTCCACCTAATCAAATTGAGGTAAACCGGTCGAGCGGGACCGTAAAAACCAGCGCTAACCGGGAGGCAACCCGGCACCACTTGTATAAATTTGTAATTTCCCCTTCCGCATTTTTTTTATTTTTATTTTTTATTTTTTTAGCTTGGTAGCTCTAATTGGGAGTTAGTATTATTTATCGAGTGAGGACGAGGGAATTTTACGGTTTAATTGATTTAATTTCAGGATTTAGACACAATTTAAAGGAAAAAAAAATGAAGAAGTAGCAGGTGCAGTGGTCACTCGACCGAGTGGCCCATGCACTCGGTCGAGTGCTCTGACGGAGGAGCTACTGTCCACTTTTCATGGGCTCACTCGATCGAGTGGTCCATGCACTCGGTCGAGTGCCCTTACGGAGCAGCCACTGCCAACTTTTCAGGGGTTAACTCGATCGAGTGGCTTACGCACTCGGTCGAGTGCCCCTGAACCGGGTCCAGCTTCGGTTTTTCCGTCTCCTTTAATTGCTTCTTACTCTTTTTTTTTAAATCAGTTTTCTGAATTACATCCCCTCCCCCTCACATTACATAAGAACCCTAACCCCCAATTCACCCAAATCACTCTTATTTCATCAATTCCTCACCAAATCTCACGATTTTTGCTTCTAAATTGCAATTAGGAGTGTTTCTTGGTGTTTCTTGGTGTCGATTTCTGAAATTTTCGTCCCTTTCTCCCCTATTTTCGTCCAAACCGTCACCCTTGAGTCATGGCAGGAAGAAGGAATCCGCCCCGAAACAACAACAGAAACAGGAACGCAAGGCAGCCGACTGTTCAGCCTGTGCCAGGCTATGAAGAAATTGTTTGCAGGGACGAGGCCCAGAGAGCTCGTTTAGTTACCTTGATACCCAGGGCGATGGAGGCTACCCGGTGCTGCTCATCACAGTTCGCAATCGAGCTCGGGTTGAACGAGCAATTATCACATCTCTTGTCCATGACCGGATTCGGTGGCTTATGGACACTACGTGAGTTATCTTACCGAGTACTCACTTTAGAGTTTTTAAGTTCATTTGAATTTGATAGAGAGGAGAGCATGATTAACTTTCGGTTGAACAATGAGGAGCAATCAATCTACCTTAGTAACTTGTCCGAGTGTCTAAGGCTTACTTCTGACCAGGCCGATGACATACTAGACATACCCGAGAGCTCGAGAGCACCTTCCTACTTTAAGTTATTTTCGGGTCGTAGTGCACTTGTCACCGCTATGGCGCTCAACGCCATCCCACACCCTACTATCCGCCTCTTCTTGCGGATTTTGAGTCATGTGGTTTTTCCACGCTCCGACATGAGTAAACTTCACTCATTGGAGGTGTTGATTCTAGGACACTACCTAAACCCCTTTAGGCGATCCCTGAAGGCGTTTAGTGCACCGGGTATGATCTGTATCGGAATCGAGCGCCAGATCAGGGGGTCTGGACCAATTGGTTGTGGAGCCATTGTCACCGCGCTAGCGAAGCGCTACATTATGGGTTTTGGGGATACAGTCACTTTTCAGAGCCTTACCGACAACGTCCCGTTGCTAGACCGCAACTATCTCTTCTCCACTTTGAAGTGGGTTCGGGGCAATCCCCCGGAATTTTTGTGGCGCGTCCGGGACAAGGTTTGGATGAAGCTCCCGGTTGTCGAAGGGACGATCCTACCCCCACTACTTGCCTTACCACCCACCCCCGAGGGTGATCCCACACCCGACCCACTGCGCTACCTCATTCCCGAGGCGCTATTCATCGACGAGGGTGGTGCTCAACCCCCTCGACGTAGGGTTCGTGTAGAGACCGTACCCGATGAGACCGAGCCCCCCAGGGCCGTACACACACCCACCCCGACCTTCCCGTTCCAGACTCCGGGTGCCGAGTTTCCGCACCCGTACCCGTTTATGTATGATCCAGTTTATGAGCACCAGAGACGGGTACACGAGGGGATTAACCAGAGCATCGTCAACCGCGAGATCCACGAGTACTTGCTTACTCAAGGCGTCTCGGCACCTCAGCACCCGTCCTACTGGAGAGGTCCGGGTGACACCAGTGGTATATTCCACGACTACGGGGTTGATCCAGCTGCTTGGGGTCCGGACTACGGGCACACCTACGGCGGCCTAGGAGCACAGTGGCTGAGAGGCTTGCGACAGTCGGGTCAGCAGGGTGGTGCTAGCGGCTCTGGCCAGGGCGATTCTGGAGCCGGTCCATCTGGGACCGGTGGAGGCGACGATATGGCTGATTAGCCGGTTTGGGGGAGCTACCATTGTATATACGGTACTTTCTTTCCTTTTTATTTTTGTTTTTATTGCTTTCTTAGATTTTTTTTTTTCTTCCCCTTAGGTCGAGTTGTCCTTAGGATTGGCTGTGGATTTGTTTGTCATATATGCTGTAGAGTCACATTGAGGACACTGTGACATTTAGGTTTGGGGGAGAATTTGTGTGTTTTTTGTGTGCTTTTATTTTTTGTTGTGTGCTTTCAAAAATAATTAAAAAAAAAATCCAAAAAAATTGAAAAATCAGAAAAATACAAAAAGATTTTATTTTTGTGTGCTTTGTGTCTGTGTTGTTTCCGGTGTGAAACATGCAAAACGACGATGATGACATTGCATTTTACATGACTTCTCCTAATTGATAGCTAAATTCGTACCTGAATGCATGTAATATTTGAGATGAGATGACTTTGATATGATTGCCTATTGGACCGTTAACTGCCAAATGAGTAAATTTGACCATTTTGTTGGCAAACCACAAAAATTCTGAGGATTTAGAGCTTCCTAGGCCAGTAACATCTATAACTGGTCTCATTTATATTTAGGAATTGAGTGGATTTTCCTTTTGGAATGTGTACATCAATTTGCATAAATATGACGTCCGTCTCTTGACATTGAATGCGTGTTTGGTTTGAGGAGGAGGTACATGAGGAAAGGCATTTCTGTTTTTGACGAGCTCCACATAGCCAAAATGACCCATTTTTACTACCCTGTAGATTTAGGTTATTTTTTTTCTCTGTTTAGCCCGTTTCAGCTGTTGTAAGCCAGTTTTCATGATATTTATATCATTTAGCTACAACCCAGAACAGCCTACCTTACCAGGACAGTCGCAGTGAACTTAATTGGGAACTATTTCACTAAGCGGTCATAATTTGGATTTTTACATCGTTTGGATCTTAGTGGATGATACTGTTATGTGACTTTGTATTCGCCTTCCCCTTGTCTGAATTGAGAAAAATATGGAAGCATGAAAAAGAAGGAAAAGAAAGAAAATGGAATTGAAAAAAAAAAAAAAAAAAAAAAAAAAAAAAAAATTGCTTCTTGTAATTTTCGGGGAACGGTGGATAAGTTATAACTAGAATTGAACTGTAATTTAGAGGATGACAGAATTTCCTCTTATGCTCTTTTGAGTTGTTATTTCTAGCTAGTGGCCGGAATTTATAGATGAGGTTTTTGGATGGATAGTTTTTATTGTGTAGCTGCGACTACTGGTCTTAGCCCCACATTTCCATACGTGCTTTAGGCACAATCCATTTTATTCCCTCACATATAAGCCACCCCTTGTAAGTCCTTGGCATGTACTATGGTCCTGATTGGTGGAACACGTGTTTAATTGGGGAGATTGAGCCCACTAAGGACACCCAACCCCGCCCGCACAATGGCGGCCTCTACTAAGACATCGTTCGAGTTTGTGTACGCGCGCTAGTAAAACGACTAAATGATATGCAAACAGCGTTTTCGGGCTAAACATGCGAATTATGGGTTAACTACGTCATTTAATGCATCTAACTATTTTCGAAATTATTTAGCATGCGAGGTTCATTTATAAGGCGATAAACATCGAAATAAATAAAGCTCGGAAATAAATAACGTACAAAATACACGGGCGGAAATACAACCCGGCCAATACAAAAAATTACAAATAAAGTAACAAACGGAATAAATGACGTGAATGTAAACAAACAATAAATAAGGACTAGAAACGGACTCGTATGCAACAAATACGAATTAAACCGTAAGTCGTGTAACCGGACAAACTTTAATTAATTACGCATTATATTGCGTATTAATTGAAGGACGGAGGTATGGGACCTAGGCGTGGTGCTAGCCCGATCCCGAACCTCGATGCCTTGTCCCGACTTATCACATCGCAAAATGGCGTCTTGGTTAGCCTTATATTAGACGCGACCAAAGAGTCGGCAATATAAGGCTAATCGTGAAAGACTACGATCAAAGTCGTTAAAGTGTCGTGATATGCATGGGTTTTGAAAAATGTAATTACGTGATTGACTTTACACGTGTCGACTAAAAGTCGTAAAAAAATGACGAGGCTCAAATGTTGCATTCAAGCTCTCGGATTTCTGGGCTACTGGACCAACTCGATCGAGTCAGGGCATGGACTCGGTCGAGTGCATCCTCGAAGTAGCTACTGCCCAATTTTTGGGGTGCTACTCGATCGAGTGGCCTATGGCGCTCGGTCGAGTGGAACCTGTACGAGGTATAACTCGTTTCGTTTTTTATTTGTTTAAATCGATAGTCGGCCGGGTTAAATAAAAATATCGTAGGATTTAAATTTAACACGGCTTCCAGTATTATAATTGTGTATTATACAATTATAATACCATTATCGGGATTTTACGTAAAATTTTATTGTTTAGTGAAAAGTTTGATTAGTGACAAGATTGTAGTCCTCCGCGTCACGACATCGATACTAATCCTAACGGATTATGTGATGTCGGCTTTCGCCTCAACGGGTCTCGCACTAATCCTAGAAATGGAGTCAAATACGTTCAACTATGATCGACCACGATCGCGTCATACCCTTGAGCACATTGGGGCGGCGCTCCTTGAAAGGGTGATCAACGCATTTTATATCGTATTTTATTGTCCCCCGACAACCGTTTTTGAGCTTTTCTTCTTCCATATTTATTTGATTAATGTCGATTTCTATTAGAAAGTCGATACTGTCGGTCCTCGTGCTATTTTGTAGGTTAAGTGCAATTTTGAGCATATTTTGGAGTAATAACCCGGATAGCCGAGACGAGGACGGAAGACAAGGAAGAAAACGAAAAGCCGAGAAGTAAAGGAATAACTCGATCAAGAGCTCAGCAGCATCCACTCGATCGAGTGGCGTAGAGTACTCGATCGAGTGCCATTCATCCAGACTTAATGTGAAGCTTTCACGCATCCACTCGATCGAGTGCACGCATGTACTCGATCGAGTGCCTTGCATTCAGGCCGCGGATTGGATTTCTCTTTTAATTAGAATTGGGCCTGTTTGTAAGTCCAACTGATTTCTTTTAAATCAGTTGGAAGAGGATTGTCAGACGACTTTTTTTCATTCGATCTTTTGGGAGACTTTACGTTACATTAGTTAGCATAGAAGCCACGTTCATTCGGTCCTTCTTAGCGAGATTCATCATACTCCGTTCTTCCTTTTTTTTTCAGATCTGAATTTGTTCGGTATCGCCACTTTAATTTTAATTTTAATTTCAATTTCAATTCCCTAGTTTTATAATTCTTGTCTTAATCTCTAGTTTAATTTCTGTCTGAATTCGTTCTTAATTTTCATAGTTATCTGATTTCAGTCTCGTAGTTTAATTCAATTCACATTCATCATGTTTAATTGCAATTCATGTTTTGTTAGTTTATTTACGATCGTCATGAGTAGCTAATTTTTATCTAGGGTTTAAGGGGATCGATGGGTGTTAATTGGGTTATAGAAAATTGACCTGTCTCTGATCATATGAACTGTCTCCTGAATGTTGTTTTTAATTCTGATTGATTAATTACTGGCCAGGATTAATTAATTAGTATCACAATTAGGACTTTCCGCCGACCGGGTTAAGGACTAATTAGGTCACGGCATTTTGGGTAGACTAGCTTAATTCTAGCGACCGCAGGTTAAGTTTAGTTCTATAGTCTGTAGTAGTACCGACCGGACCTACACCTTAGACAGTTCGATTAGTGACTTGTTAGTTGACTCCCTGACCCAATCGACATTCATTGTGAACCTGAGACCCTAGACCCTTTTTATTATTGATTTACCTTATAGCAATTAGTTATTAGTCCACTCAAACAAACCGGAAAATAGTGACCCGCAATCTTTAGTCTAGACCTTAGAGCAAGTAATTGAGTCCCGTCTCCTTGTGGTTCGACCCCTACTTCACTATCTGCATTAGTTAGTGGACCTTAGGGTATTTTTGATTAGGGATACGACTGCCCCTGTCAAAGGGTGCCACCTCCGTCGTTACTCGTAAAGGGATTAGACAGACTTTAGGCGATCGTCATATTCAAACACATTTAGATCCGAATTTTAATACTATTATAAATATACGCGGTATATAATGTGTTAGTAACGAAAAGATAAAAGTTAGTATACAAGAAATAAAATGTTAGTGTTATGTTAAAGTTAGTGTTAGGATACTAGTATAGTTATAATATAGACCATGCGAAAATGTAAATGAAAACGTAGTAAGGATCGAGATGGGGTTTAGGACACCCTCAACATACATGCTTAGTAAAGGCCTCGGAAATGGACTCGTAATAGTGGCGTGATCGCGGGAGTATCGAGGATGTATGCAATTTATGGTGTGTGTGTGAATGTGTGTGTGTTTGTCGGCTTTTTGAAAGGCAAAAAGGCTCGGTTTTTGTGTAGTATTGCTTAGGATTGTAGTGTAGAGAGTTTACGTGAATTGAGGTAGAAAAGTAGGGTGAAATGGCATTAGGTAAAACTGAAAATGCAAAGGGTTTGAGGGGGTATTTATAGAGTTTACCCCACGACCTAGGGTCACTCGATCGAGTGGCCCTAGTGCACTCGATCGAGTGCCCTTGCAAACAGGTCTGTTCCGATTTATGAGGCTCCACTCGACCGAGTGGGTCAATCCACTCGATCGAGTGGATAAGGGTGGCGAGATAAATTAGGAAATGGTTGACTTTTGATTGTTTTTTGAATTTTGTATTTGGGCGCAATTTTCTAGAAACGCATCAGGCTGATTTATGTGACGGATTCGTCTTTGACCGGGTTTTGACCCGGTCGCCAAAAGACGGTTTTTATTTTCGGTGTCGGTTTTGGCCCAAATTAGTCTTATTTTGCTCATAACGACCCACTGGGCCTGAATTTGAGGTTGGTTTTGAGAGATTTGTACTCCGCTAAATATCCACGTCGGATATTATTGATTCCGAGTCCATATTCGAGTATACTAAGTCACGTTTGCGTTCGATCATCATCAGGTGTTTTGTCGGGAACTGCTATAGACACTAGCAGGCAAAATGCGGGTGTCTACAAGATGTATCAGAAATCTCCTCAATCAGACAGATGTACCAGTTGTACTCAAACGAATGCCAGATGTACCAGAAATAAAACTCCTCTCCCCCTCCTGCCCCAGATATTGCCCAACAAAGGGCAATCAGATATTTCCAAAACTTAGCAAGTCCAAACCCTGTTGGAACTTGCTATTCGGAACCAGATCAGACAGACCCACCTCATCTTCATTACCATACCTTTTCCGAAGCTTGATTGACCGCTCACGGACCAAACTCTGCTGCTTCTGAACTAGTAATGAAGAAACTGATGGTTCATATTCAGATTCAGATACAGACTGTAGTGGTTGATCTTCAGACTTTGCTTCACTCTCATCAAGAGTTACTTGTTGCTCCACCTGTTTATCAGTACTACCACTACTACTTCTATCTTCCTCCGATTTCAATGATGATATCATCAGACAGACTGAATTCTCCTCCAGAACGGCCATCTCAGTGGTGACTGTGTCGTCTTTCTTCACGAATGGCGCCCACCGTCTCTGTTGCTTTAACAATGCCCGCATCTTGATCTGCCACGGACTAAAACTATTCCTCCCATCAAAAATCTCAATTTTAACGCTCATCCCAGACATCTTTCTCACAGATCGGAAGAACCTAAAGCTCTGATACCAGTTTGTTATAACGGAAGAGAAAGACAAACAAATAAGAACGTAAAATCGAGAGACGGACAGATTTACGTGGTTCACTAACAACCTGTTAGCTACGTCCACGGGCAGAATAGAAGGAGGGAATAGTTTTATTAATTTGAGGAGAAGTTACAGATTTCAGACTGATATCATAATTTTTAGGGTAAGGGTATGAGAGTTTGTATACTACTCTCAACCTAAACAGATTAGGAAACCCTATACAATAGGAAATCCTAGGTCAGATACTCAGATATTGATTAGGAAACTCTAATCAATCAATATTAATTAGGAAACTTTCCTAATTAAACAGATTCAAGTCGAAAACCAATTCAAGACCCAAAAAGACAATTGCAAGACACTTATTTCCTAACAATAATAGTATCATCATCTACCTACATACTCCATGTAACAAATAAAATTACACTCCATCCACAATAATACACACAACACACCATTAGTCCATTACCCTTACTTGTGGATCGTCTCAAACATACATGCAGGATATGCATGCATGCTTTTTATGCTTCACTCGGATGCATTGTTTTCAGCTAGCCCATCATTTCAAAACGTTCAGTTCAACAACAACCTCGTTTAATTCAATTCACGTTGTTTCACTCTCGTTCATCAATTGAGTCCAACTTCATGTTCACACGTTAAACTAAGCTTACTTGTATTTTGTATCAGTAATCAGTTAGGTAGTTAGTTCTTGCTCTATTCAACTTATATAACCTAGTTCATTGATCATTCATATTAATTAATAGCAGGGAATGTATCAAAACAAAGTATGCTGGGTATATATAAAATAAAATGGGTGCGTGCATATGAAGCAAAAGTCAATTAAGATTGCTCATCAGTTATGCTTTGCTTGGTCCATTGTCTTCAACTCCATCTATTTGAAGCATGCATCATGCATCATGCATCATGCATGCAGCAGCCATCATTATTCATTCAGATAGATACACAATTCGAGAAATATCACAAGTGTTTTTATTTGGAGACATTGGACCATACCGCAAGCAGCAGCAGGCAAAATGCCAAGGTTTTTTTTCATAATTGACGGCCTTAACATTTAACAAGAGGCTAGAATTGTATGGCAATGACCTCATCTGATCTCATCTATCTTGTGTAGTACTCGTATGTGCCATCAACAGTACATCTGCGAACCCAAATACCATTTATTTCAAAGCCTTCCGTTAGTTTCTAGATACTCTTGCATGGGCTTCACATTAATTAAACAATTTAACCCCCAACTCTACTATTTAGACCCCGAAAAATCTGATACACCCCGGCTCATATTCGGCCTAAATAGTTGCCAAACGGCCGATATGTCATTTTTTGCATCTTTGATCAATCAATATGTTGTTTTGAATGTTGACATATTGAAATAATAGATTTGGGCGCAATCTACTATTTTACAATAGAAAAAATTGCTTACCCCTACATACAATTGGCATATTGAGAATATATACGAAAAATGACTTTCTTGCCCTTAAAAATACGTACTCATATCTTATTTAATTTCTATTTTTAATTCATATCCATAATAGTCATTTTACTAGAAATTTAGCAATCTACTCATTTGAAACTGCTGATTACCAAACACCACTAACAAAATTTGTTAATCATATATGTTAGTCAAACATGCTAATAAAATCTGTTAATGATAATTTGTTTTTGCAACTTGCTTATGTCAATATTAATCTGCGAATTACCATACAGGGCCTAAATCATACAGAGTATCTTATGATAAATCATATCTTAGTGTTATTATTCTTAATTCTATCTTAGATAATACGGAGTAATATGCAACTTATTCACACACAATATCATCGTATTGTATTGTGTTTTCTAAACATACTAAAATATCGTATGTATCGATGTACATACGGTAATATATTAATATACCGTAGTAAACTCTAAAAATTGGTTGAATTATCGAAATTGTCCCCAAGTTAAACTCATAACTCGTACGAGTCATTGACCCAACCTCAAAAACGACACAATAACAAATTAGCTTAATTATTGTTCAAAGTGTCATTCATTTTAAATTGTTTTGACCTGATATTAAAATCATCCAAAATTGAACGTAAAAGATACGGAGTATAATATACTCCCGACCCAACTTGCTTATTACCTCATACTGATCCAACTCAACTGGTTACCCCATAATTACATCACTTGACTTGTTACCGGCCCAATAATGACCTAATTCGACAATAACATTATATGAAATGTAAATAAGCCGAATCCCTGACTGAAATAACCCGGGCCCAATATTATCCACCCTGCTTTGAGAAGAAATATAACTAACCGACCCAAGTGACCCAAATGTGGTCACCTACTCTAATTCAAATCTTCATACTAGTAACTCAGATCACCTCTAAATCAACGTCTTAAGTCTTAACCTCCCCTAACAGTAAAATTGTGGCGGTGTTATTTATTCTAAGTTTCTAACTTAGCAAAATAATACTCCCTCCGATTTTAAATAATTGTCTTATTTCATTATAACAATGCTCACATATACTCCCTCCGTCCACTATTTATCGCCCACTCCATTAAAATACTCCTCACATATATTCAGCTAGTGGGGTGATAAATAGTGGACGGAGGGAGTAACATTTAACATCGACCGGGCGGAATAGTAAGTAATTAAAGATTGACAACATGAAAAGGCGATGGTGTTTGGAGGACAGGGTGACCACACGCTTTGGTTTAGGGGCCTTACTGACACATGAAATGAGATAGCTAGCTAGATTCGTTCTGCATGCAGATGCAGGTGTTCGATGAAACTAAAAGGAATGACACAACATATATGATTGATAATGCATGGTCCATAACACTCCATAACATCTAACGAAGAAGAACATGCCTTGTTTCTAATCTTGGAGATCATTCAAATCATGATTACCATCTTTTGACTTAATCATTATTTCAACTTCATTAATAATAGAGTCTAGCTAGCTCATGCCACAAAAGCAAGGCTACTGTTCCCACAAAAATCCAAAGGGACACCACACCACACCGTGTATGGTATATATGGACCAATGTTGCCCCAATAATGAGACGAGACACCTCATATCATGACCAACTCGATCTTCCCTTAGTTAAGGCTCGTCGGTTTGTACGAGTTTGAATCGTCTTCCATTGGGCTCAACTCGACAACATAAAGAGAGTCAAGCCGAGCCATCACTGGCTTGCGACTCGAAAAACTCGTGAGTAACTAATACGACTAGTTAATAGACTAATAGTCATTGCCTATCCAAAAAAAAATTTGGAAAAAGGATTATTTGCTACCCAATTAAATAAACTAGACGATATAAAAGTTAAGGGGTGAGCCTAGGAGGTCACGTGCCCACCTCCAAGCTCCAGAAATATGTATTGTACTTATTAGTAAGCTTTTGATCATCATTTCTAACGGTGTTGTAGACCTTGTAGTGGTAGATGTGAATTGTAACAGAGAGGAAACCAGAGTTTGATTTCCCTTAACTCTATATTGTTAATATAAGGAATCGAACCCTAAACCTCATAACTAAAGTACAAATTTCAGTATAATATATGTTGTGACAAACGTTCTAGCACTTATTCTTACAGGCTTACAGCTCATTAGTAATTACCGAAACAGTGATGATGCAAAATGTATTTATCAATTAAAATCCTTATATGAGACCGGACTACACTATATGCTCAGTGAGTCTATGCGGTGAATCAACAAGACTTTGGTTTAAACTAGTGAGAAATGGGGATTTTGGGAGTTTATGACAACAACAATTCACCAAGTGAGATATACAACAAGGGGTGGTGGCGCAGTTGGCTAGCGCGTAGGTCTCATAGCTTAATTGAGTGATCCTGAGGTCGAGAGTTCGAGCCTCTCTCACCCCATTGTTTTTCTCCAACCGGGTATATGTTTTTGAGTGCCTGGGCCTTCCTTCATGATCGTCCAAAAAAGGCCGTGGTCTGGTTGAAAACTTGATACTAAGCCCGTTGCAAAATTATGCCTGGGTTTGGGTCAACCTTATCGCCCGCCTGGTTCAGGCATTTAATTTTTTCCCGAATATACATGTGTGTAAACACGGAAACTATAACTACGGAGTAAAAGCCTAACATGAACTACTCCGTACGAGTCTTTGACTAAATGGTGGATGTACATTCTTCAGTCTTCCGTAATCATCCATACTTCCCAATTCTTATACTATGTACAACTCTTGATTCCATTAGTTCGGTACCAAATACCGCATTCCAAGCTAGCCTTTATGATGGAAATATCCGTCACGATGATCAAATGATACTCATTCAAATAGAAAAACACACGTAGTGCATAACAAAACAATTCCTCACTCTGGAAACCCAAACCCATTTTACTAGGATCTCATAAGTTTTCTTGAGCTATTTCAACGTGTCAAGTTTTCAAGTCTGCACTTTTGCCCGACAACACGACCTGAATATATATGACCATGCTATATAATTATGTAATCGAAATGATCTATATGTAACAAAGCTCTACCCCTAGGAACTTTATTCGAGTTTGTGAAACAACAATGTTTCTTTATTTCAGCACTGACATACATCATACAGTACATGTTTCAACAAACACAAACGACAGAAAAGTAATTAAGCCTCAGCAGACGACTCATAAAAAATGAAGCAAAAAACAATGTAGACGTCTGAAGATTCAGCACATTGGCTTGGCTTAGGAAGGAGCGCCAAGGTAAGAAGCTAATCGCAGGATATCGCTGAATACACCAGCAGCAGTAACTGCAGCCCCAGCACCTGGACCTCGAACTATCAGAGGCTGCTCCTTGTATCGTTCTGTCCTGAACAATATGATGTTATCTGATCCCGAAAGCTGAGCAAATGGATGATCTTTCTTGTAGCTTCCAAGCTTCACTAGCCCCTTTTGGTTCGATACATCCACAACTCCCACATATCTCAGCACCTGAAAACACACACATTTCGCCTAACATTAGATCCCCAAGGAACCAACGACATCACATCACATCACCCAGTGATGCCCTACTCGCTCCTAATCTCTACCCATAGATGGCTTGGTTGGTAGAGACCTTGTTTTTGTATTTGAATGGTCAGAGGTTCAATCCAAACATTATTTGCCAATAACAATGATTTTAAAAGTATTTTCTGAATTTATCAAGTAAGACACAACTTCCAGAATTTTTTTAATTGAAGACCAAATATTTATTTTCATTTTACTTGATAGAACAATATTTTTGGGTAATCAAAAAAAATATGACAAAAAGAAACCGTGCCCTCAGATGACAAAATCCTAGGTCCGCAACTGTTTAGAATGAGCTAATAATTTTTGTGAAGACCTATGATGAGAACTGCACTAATAATTTCATTGATTGGCTGATCTTTTTTACGATATCAAGCGCAAAAAACTTGGCAAATGAAAGAAACAATATAGGTAAATACATCAACACAATAGAACACCAACCTCTCCAGCTTCCTCCGCGGCTTGTAGCTTTTTGGCCCAATCTTGATCAAACTGAGGAAGTTGGTTCATGAATTCCTCGGCTGATGACGCAGACTAAAACGAAAAAAAAGACGTCAGACTAAGCGTGAATGAGTGCTCGGCTTAGTTTTTGAGGAAGAACAAGCGGGTTTTCTAAAAAAAACGAAGCACTAACAAAGAAAAAAAACTCTACATTATCGCTTCCTTGTTACAGTTGATAAAACTAGCAGTCAATTCCAAGGAATAGAAAATTGACGTCGAGAGAGTTGTATAACTCATATACTATCCTTAGGCTTAAGTGATACTCTGTACTTACTCTTAAAGGTTCTGGTACAAGACTTTCTGGAGGGATATCCGAAAGTTCAAGCTTCAACCCACATTCTCTAGCTAGAATTATAACCTGTTAAAGGAAATTGTGTCAGTGGTACGTCCACAATGTGAAATTTGATTAGAAGTTTAGAACCCCATGCTCTAGCAATTACCTTTCTGGCAACATCTGTTCCAGAGAGATCATCTCTTGGATCAGGCTCTGTATAACCGGCTTGTTTTGCCTCTTCCACCACCTCACTGAAATTTGTTTTACCTTCAAATTTGTTGAATATGTAGCTCAACGTTCCACTGCAATATAAAAGTGTGATTGTAAGACATGCAAATCGATGGTTGTAGCAGCTCAGGGTGTCGGGGCAAGAGATCAGTAATTACTTACCTGAATATGCCCTCGATACTCAAAATTTTGTCACCAGTTTCAAGAAGACCTCTCAGAGTGCTGATGATTGGAAGACCCGCACCAACTGTAGCTTCATAAAAGTAGTGTGTATAGGATTGCCGTTGTAGAGCCCTTAGCTTCAAATACTATTAGAATGGCAAGGTTCATTATCACTTTCTCATCCAAAAATATTCAAGTGGTAAATCGAGTTGAACAAAACAAAATATGGAGTGTATTATTTACCTGATCAAGAGGTCCAGAATTTGCCTTTTTGTTAGGTGTAATTATATGGATGCCACTGCGTAACCAATCATAGTAATGGCTTGCTATAAAAGAGTCGGCAGTACAATCTACCAACACAGTGTTCGGGATGAAATGATTTCCATGAACGTGTTGGACGAATTTCTGCAAGTCAGCTACTTGTCCTTCCTCACTCTGGAGTTCTCCCCATTTAGACAAGTCCATACCCCTAAACAAGAGGAAGCACACAAGTAGAGAAACTTCTTGATGAAATAGATTTAACTTGTTTAACCTTCGAAAGATTGCATGAGTGTTTTTTTTAAGTAATCAAGGATATGAAAGGGAAAGAGTACATCAGAATTCGTAACCAAGAGAAGGAAATGTAACAAATAATAGGACACCTAGATATATAAAATGCACTCCATAAATAATGAATGAGACAAAAGGGGTAACACACTCACAAATCAGAGAGAACCATTTTCTTCGAGCTTGTAATTCCCATAACCCGCAAATCAATGTTAAACTTTTCCTTTAACACCGCTATCTGCAACAGAATATTCCCACCAAACATAATAAGACTTTTGACGACAAAGTTCAATAATTCAGTTAAAAGCGTTTGATTTTCATAAAAAGTAAAATAATAATGATAAGAATTACTATTATTATGGAAAAAAAAAGACAAGAGAACCTGATCACGGAGTTGATCAAGTAAAGTAGCTCCGATCAATCCCGGTCCAATGATTCCCACAGCAAGAGTTGTCCTAGAAAGATAAAATCTAGAATGAACGGCCCGCAATGCTTTTATACAATCATCTTTCTTGATGACAACAGTAACGTTGTATTCTGAACAACCTTGTGCTATGGCCCGTATATTGATATTGGCCTGCATTACACAGAGTTGCATCAATCCACTATTATTCATATTTGATTAACTAAAACATAAGATAAAATCCAAGGAAAGGGTAAATCTATCGTTTTCTAACCTTTGCTAGTGCATTAAACAAAGTGGCACTGACTCCTGGAGTACTTGCCATCTTCTGTCCTACTGTTGCCAAAATGCTGCAATCTGGAACTACGGCAACCTGAATGTAGCTCAATCATCTTAGTAATCAAGGGACGAAAAATACACCACCTAAGAGTTATAGTAACACGGTTAGGGAAGAAGGATCAAGAAACACAAAATGAATACCTGAGAAAGACGGCCAGCATCCAATGCTTGACGAAATCTAGCCCGCAGAGCTTCAGCCACAGCATCTTTTTCCGTCTCTGGCACAGCAAAGCAAACTGAATGCTCACTACTAGCCTGCATCAACAGCAATTGGATATGAGCCTCATCGTGCTAAGGCTATGATTGGTTTGAGGGAAATATATAAACAGGAAGAAGAGTTCTAAAGCACAATAAATTTGGTAAGTAAACAGAGTTACAATTTTCTTTCTTTTGTTTGGTTGAATAGGGGAAATGAAGAGAAAGAAAGGATGACTAAGCACGGTGGAAGGAGGAATGTGTCTGGTATTTCATTCTTAAAAGGAAAATAAGTTAAGCCCGGTTAACTTATTTTCAGCTCAAACCAATAATGCCCATTCTTATTTAGTATAGTTAAGTTAAGTCTAGCGTCATTAATTTTAGTTTGTGTTACTCAATTCAACTTGCTTAGTTCATTTCAATTGGACTCAATCCCATTAAATTAAGTTTCATTAAGCCCTTTTTTTATCTAAATTCAGTTTAGTCCCTTTCAGCAAGAAAGAAAGGGGCCTTATTCTTCAAAGGAGCTATAACTTGACTTTAACCAAATTGCCGTCTTTTCACCTCATACAAAACCTATAAGAGAAATTTATAAACCCTCTTTCCACGAAAATGATCCCCAAGCTCAACACTCCTAATAGAAGAAACTAAAAAAGAGATCGATGTAGACCTAGCTTAGCTTATTTAGAAAACAGTAATAGGAGATCAATACCTGAGATATCATGATCACATTAGCCCCCACTTCCTTCACAGCACCGAAAATAGCATTGGCAGTACCGGGAACACCAGCCATACCAGTTCTGTCATTACAGCATCAGATTTATGTCAACGGTGGGCCAATGTGCAAAAATTAAGACATGATAATATGTCATGAACCAAATAAAATTACCCTTCAACATTTATAAGGGCCACATTATCTATTGTTGCAAACCCTTTGACTGGAGCTTGCAGATGCTCATCAGCCTCATCAGGAAAAACCCGACAAATTTTCGTTCCAGGAGCCGCAAGGTTAAATACATTTCTAATTACAATCGGAATGTCAAACCGCATCACAGGAATGATAGTACGAGGATGCAACACGTTTGCTCCAAAGTATGACTGCAAGCACATAGAATGATTCCTCAGCAAGCTAGGATCAGATGGTTTAAGGACAGAAATTTATGGCATAATAGTTTAAAAAAAATAGGCTGCCCAAGAAAAGTTATAGCTACAAAGAAAGAAGTAGAGGGGCTCAAACAAAAAATTTACAAGTGAGGGTAAATAGTACAAATGAGATATCAATATTACCATTTCCCATGCCTCTTGATAAGACAATGTGGGAAGGATCACAGCTTCACTCACTGCAAACAAAATAAATCACACTCATAAAACCAATAAAAAAATCATCACCGAGGCACACACATGCACAGGGAGTAAATCAGATAGATAGTCATTTCTGAGATGGTGCATACCTTTTCTGGGATCAGCACTATAGACACCATCGACGTCAGTCCATATAGTAACTTGGCGGGCTCTAAAAAGAGCACCCATTATAGCAGCAGAAAAGTCACTGCCATCCCTCTTCAACGTGGTTGGGATATTTTGAGGAGTGCTAGCTATGAAGCCAGTTGCTACAATAATCCTGGATGGGTTATAGGCAAACCATTTGTCAAGCTTTTTTTCAGAGTACGTATAATCTGGATCAACCTGATTTGTACCAGACGGATTTACAACGAGGACATCCCTTGTATCCATCCAGGAACACTCTAAACCTTTCTGAACATCAGATTAAGAAAAAAGAAGAGAGTTAAGAGTAAACAGAAGACATCTAGTGACTATTGGTTTGGGAAGTGAACAACAGAAGAGAAAAACCTTCTTGATGACTAATGACAGCATTTGTGCAGACCATAGTTCCCCATGTCCAACAACAAAGTCGACGAATGATTCGGTCGCATGACCAGCTGTTAAAAGTTCACAGAAAAGGATTATACAAGCAATCAAGAGTTCAAATTGGAGCATTTCATATTTTGAAGCAGCATTTCATGATACTTCACTAATGAACGGCCTTTAAATTAATAAATCAAAAGTACTCTGGAACTCATACAGATATAGTCAACATTACTCTACAGAAGTGAGAAGAATGCATCAGATTCTGTTAATAACATACCATAAGAATTGAAAATGACTAATAAATTTACTAACGTAAAGACCACATATGGTACATGTGCATCAAGAGAGCTATTTAGAGACCTAATTCCAAATATTAATAAAAAAATTCGCTTTACAAGCAAACAAAAACCTAAAGCATCAAGAGTTTAACATGATCCAGGAAATCGACACACAAGAAACCCAAATAATAGTAGCCTAACACCTATATGATCCCATTAGATTGGCACACTTAGCATTATGCCTTGTGCCAAGGCTATAGGACCCTATCAGATAGGCATATTTCATCTTTTGATGCAGCATGTTCAATACGGAGAAATAGACTAACTAATGCATTTATATTATACTCCAACTTATAGTACCATTCTCTTGATACTAAAAGAAATGTATCCAAATTACATTACATGTGCATGAAGAGAGTCGTTTAAGGACCTGAATCCACTTATTTATAAAATGCTCTCGCTTAACAAGCAATAACAACCTAAAGCATCATACATTTGATATTTTTCAAGAATTGGACATATGAGAAACAACACAACAGAATTTAATACCTATGAATATTGCACGGAGCATAGCTTTAAGATTATTTATATCATCATGCAACTTTGACAAGAAACAAAGAAGATCATCTCCCTCCAACATGTCTTTTGCTGTTAACGTGTGTTTTTCCAAAACGGCATCCAACGCAGACACAAAGGATTCATCACGTGACTGTGCCTTGTTAATTAAATCATACATCATGTCTGTCACCTTCGACATGGCAGATACAACCACCAGCTTTCTCTCAGAGTTGTCACTTACTACTATTTCAGCAACATTCTTGATCCGATCAGAAGTTCCAACACATGTCCCTCCAAATTTGTGAACAGACCACATGTCACCCTTAGGAAGCTCAACCTTTTCCACGGAGCTTTCTACAGCAGTTGCTGTGTGATAAAAACATGTCACAGAGATTAGGAATATCGATCAGCAAAGATTTAAAATACAAGCCTCTTAAATTCAACTAAAAGTCTAAAACATATACATACAGTATATAGAAAAAGGGCAAGATCAACCTTTGGCTTCGACGGATACATTGATATGAATAGGACATTCCCGCTGTGTACCTCGATGAGGAGTCAAACTTTTCCTGAAAAATCAAAGAAATATAAATAGAATGGGAGGGAGGGAGCACATAAAGACTACGTCAAAATAATTCATTTCATGTTGGCAGAGTTCAGCAGAAATGCATTGATATCATCATAGAGCAGAGAAGACGATAGTGTTTCTATCATAAATGGAAACAGTGGAATGCATCAAGGCTTGCCACCTAGTCCATCCCTCTTCTTCGTAGAGATAGGAGAATTAACAGGTGAATTCAAGATGATGGTCATGGTGCATGATACGTCTTAGACGGATGAATAGATGAGAGAAAAATGTAACGACAATAATGGCAGCCTACACGAAATTGAACTTAATATGGCGTTGGACTTTGTGTGTATCGCAGGATTTGAGTCTCGATGATCAATTCTACTTATGTCACTCCTCTCTCTCACATCTCAAAGAATGCTCAGCATTGAACTAGCTCAATATACTGAAATTGAACAAAACTGTACTTGATAACTTCAGTTCTAAAAGGGGCATCATAATATTATCTACAAAATCGTGAATCTGTCAATATTTTGATACATAAAAAGTACAGAACCGCAGAAACTTGCAACACTAGTTAATTAATACCCACCATTTCTAGTTCTACAATCAAAAGAAACCATTCCAAAACCACATACAAACAAAATCAAACGAGTCTAATCCTAAAGAAAATCACAAAACTCCCAAAATCTCAAGTCCTTACTTGATCACATGTAACAGAACACAAGTATACAAATACGGAGTACAACCACAAAACATGCAACACTTGTACAAAAAAACACGCGCAATCAAGAAAATGTGGCAATAATACAACATAAACGAACAATATAAGGCAAATCCAATTACGAATCACACACATATATCCCAAAGATTGAGTCTTTAGGAAGAAAAAAGAAACCTGGAGAGATGGAAGAAAGTGAGAGATGAGAGAGAAGGGGGAAATAAGAATCTGGGATTGTTGGAAAAGGAAGGAGACAATGTGTTGGAGAGGAAGCCATTGAAGGTTGCATGCGAAGAGACCACCATTGTTGTGTGTGTGGTGAGCTTTGTTGGATTCACTCTGACGGCTGCAAGTGCCTTTGTTCTTTGATACTCCTACTCCTACTCCTACTTGAGGAAGTGTGTGTGTGTGTATCCAGTGGGAGCAATGAGTACTCGTATAAAACAAAATCAAATGCGCAACTGCACCAAAGTGCTTGTTACTTTAATGATATTCTTGTATCAGTAACATAATTAAGACAAGATTAACAATGATATTATCGTGAGAAGTTAAAATATTACGCTTTATTTACTATATTTGTACAATATTTATTTTAATTTTACCTTAATTAACTTATTAACGTGTACCCACTAGCCACACGTTAGAAAAATTGTTCCTATATTTTTAGCAGATGTGCTTCAAGCGTGTATCCAATAAAAAAACATAAGTAGGAGTACATTTTATAAAAGGTTTGAGAAAAATTGTCAACGTTATTGGAAAAATCAAAATATAAGTGTTTCAATGTTATTCTGATGATAATTCGCTTAAATTTAAATATAATAGTGCTACTTTCGGACTTTGTAATTTCCTTAGGTTAAATAGTGGTAGGTTAAATAATAGTAATTACGTTAATTTAGTTAGTAAATCGTGATAATATAATAGTAGTTAGGTTAAATATAATTTAGTTAGGTTAGTTTAGGTTTTGTTTAGTTAGTAATTAAACAGATGACGATTCGGTCATTTACTATCATATTTGCCGACGATTTTAAGTAAATCGCCGACGACGATGAGTAGTCCCCTAATGTTACTATCACAAAAATATTTTCTCAAAATATTAGTAATATGATTTATAGTTTGAGTGAAATTTTGGTAGTAACTCATCTACGGTCTTGCCTACACAAATATCGTAGCGGTTGTGCAATCCTGGGATCAAATGTCAAGGAGTCCGTGTGTAGTAGATGGGACATAATCGACTTTAGGACAGTGACCTCAAGTCACGTCACAATCTTTCCTCTCAGATAAAATTATTCCTTTTTTCCATCTTATTTATTTATTCACTACTCGTCTAACATATGTACCCAAATACTTTATATAAACAAGAAGAAAGCGTTTAGTTAGTAGTATTAGTTAATGGCATAAGAAGAAAAAGTTAGATAAGTAAAATGAGTAGTTTCAATCTTCTTCCCATGCTCTTTCTTACAAGGACTAACTTGTTTTTTTGTTTTGTTATAATGGGTAAATAATCTTTTTTTAGTAAAGAATAACGTCACAATAACTTGTGTGTTAGTTATTACTATGGACAGTACTATTAGATTAGATTTGACTTACAAAAAGTATTATAAAGAGGCCAACCTTGCATTCCGTAAACTAAATAAGATAGAATAAAATGTAGCGTGTGGTGTGGCAACATACATATTTAAGCAAATTAAAATTGAAGCATGTGCAACATAAGATGATAGTAATGGAATCAATTGAAGATGACTTTATCCACTCTTTCTTGTCTGTACTTGATCCAATTCATGCATACTTGATCCACAAATTGTTGTACAACTAACTTCACTTAAATGCGAACTCGATGTTGCTATTTATAGTAATAGTAGTAGTAGTGTTGCTGCCTCAAAATTAACTCAGCTTCAATCAATGTCCCCATCATTTGTCTCAAAATTAATACTACGGAGGAGTATATCACATTCAAGTCTGTGTTAAATTTTCTTATAAATACTACTCGTATACGCTATAATTACTTTAAAATTGTATCCAAATTTCTCACATGGATAGACAAACCACTTTAAAAAAAGAACAAGTCTTTCGAAAGATCGTCTCCCACTAAATTAGTAGGAGACATAAGCCTCGTTCCAAAACCCATATGAACGCATGTTTCTCTCTTCTCCCTTCTTCCTCTCCGTCACCACGGATACATATTGGCTAGCCTCCATGGATGATGTGGGACACTCCCCTCACCATCCTCTCCATGGCTAACCATGGCATAAAATTGTTGTCTATATTTTGCGATTTGTTAAAAACATCAGTCACTAGCAAGCGAAATGGCTCTAAGCTAGAAACATGTCTCAAGTAGGTGGTGCAATGCACTAAAGTCCAGGATCCAGGCCTAAAAATCATGCTTTTTATAGACCAATTACTGATAAGTAGAGAAGTAGCAGACATGACAATCTGCAGGAATTAGTGTTACATCTGAACCAAAACGTCAACAATAATAAGGTACAAGTACTAATGCTTATGTACAAAACTGGGTGTCATTACAAAGAAGCTGAAACAACCCAAGTCATAGTGAGTATAAGACAGCCACACTACAAACCTGATTAGGCTTACAACACTGACTCACTAACAATAAGTCATGTAATATACTGTATACTGTATAGAATAATAGTCACAGGAGCATCTGCCCTTTTATACAAAAAAACACAGGTAGCTAAAGCCTAAAACTCAACAGATGCTTCCCATGAACAAAAATCAGCTCCTCAAATTACTTACTTATTTTTTATTGAGGGAACGGAAACCACGGGGAAAATCAACTCAGGAATAGAGAATATCACGAGGCTTCCACAAACCGATGAAGCCTATGAACAAGAAAGCAATCATGAATGCCACAACCATACCAATATACAGAACATGGTGATTTCCTGAGCCCTTGAATGACACACACATTGACCTCTCAACAACCTGCTCTAACGAACTGCCTGACTCAAAAGTAAATGTGTTATCACCATCATCACATTCTTCAGCATTGAAGTGCTCAACAGATGATCTACGTAAACGTATCCTCTTTGATGCAGTTCCATGCTTTATGCAGCTGCTAGAGCCATGTTCTGTTTTCCTGAAATGAGTTTTTATCTTGATTTCAGTTCCAGCAACTTGTTCATCGTTTAGGGATAATTTCTCATCTTCAGCTTCAAGAGGAGTATCAACGAGTTCAGCTAAGCTGATGAGATCCTCATCAGGACGAATAGTAGAATCGCCCATTTGGAGAAGGCAACGCCCGCCAAATTCATCTGAGAAAAAGCTGTCTACATTGAAAGAGTCCTCAGAATCCTCTAATGCTGAGAAAATTTTGTCTATGTTTAATGGGTTCTCAGAATCCACCAATGAACTTAGATGTAATCGCCTTGGTGCAGTTCCCTGGTGCACAATGTTTGGAGTTTGTAGGTCCCTTGTCCGGTAGTCAGGTCTTATCTGAATTTTGTTTTCAACACTGTCAAAGGTGTTACTCTGTGAAGGTTGTCCACTAAACTTGGGTTCATCACAGTGAGAAGAAATGGTGCCGGTAAAGCCGCTATCACGCTGTTCCATGAAACAAGAGCATCAGAGACACTTCATTCACAGCCACCAAAAGATATTAATGCATCATATACAGTAAAATTTTATAAATAACTACAATGAACTCAGCGATAGCAAAACTATGTCTCTTTACAATCTTTCCCTCATGAAGAATACTACGACAACAATACATGGTTTTTTGTATTTAATTGTTTTTAATGACTATTTATCAAATAATCGTTTATTTGAACCTATCTCTCGTTGTTGCATCCATGTCCTCAATATGTCCATTGACACAAGTGCAAAAACCAAGTAGGCAAACAAGCAAGTTGTTCATGTTGAGGGTAAAAGGATTATTTGCATCGAGTTCAAGTCCGACAACTTACCCAATTAAATCATGTCTAAGGCTCCATGTCAACGCAATTACTTAATCGAGTTGAGTCATCTTTAACCCTACCCCGTTACTTTTGTGTGAAGTTCATATCATGCTCTGAGGTCACTCAAATTATCGGCTTTATGAACTTAACCAAGCCCATCAATGAATTCGGTTAGGTGTTCGTTAATTACTGCTCAAGAGTGGTCTCATGGTATACTCTTGTAACTTCTCTTTCATAGAGATCTTGTAATTTATTGTAATACCTCAAACTAAACCTAAGATCGGAAATGTTAGTCAGCAGTTCCCAAATTACTAAGCCCAGAGACCATCAAAAGTGTTTTCCAACACATTTTATCCTCATTCATACGCCTTAGTTGAATGCTTGCATTAGCTCGCTAGCCATGCGCACGCAGTCCGCACCTTTTTTTTGCAAATTCCATGATATGGAGATCTAGTAGAAAATGACCGCTCATTCGCTCAATGCATAACAAGAAAGGAGAGGAAACAACCCTTCTCCTTATGCTAGCTTGCCATGCACACACACTCCATATCTCCTTCTCTTCATATCCACACACTACACTGCATTTCCACCACTTGACACTCACTTTGAGCACCAACCATCACATCTGTCGGCGTCAACAACGTCACATCGACTGTCACTATGTTAAAACCTGAAAACATGAATCACGTGGCAGTTCATTCCTTGTGCCCCTCTATCAGATTTCCACAGAACAATGCTTATTTCCGGCACCAACAGACTTCCACACCACAACAAAGTAATACATCAGCATTGGACTATGAAATCAAAATAAGCATCCCAAACTTCAAACATAACCAAGAAAGTTTCAAAAGTAACACTGATAAGCTCTTCTTAAAAAGTAAGTGCCTCTGTTACCTTTGAATAACAATTGTGTTATGTTTCATAGAGTAATACTCGTAATACATTGCAAGCAAAGTAATACTCGTAATACGTTGCAAGCATCAATCGAAAAAATGCAAACAGTTGAAACATACTCCCTCCGCTGACAAATTATTGTCCAATTTCAATAAATACTACTCACATATATTAATGAAATGAGGCAATTAAGTATGATTGGAGGGAGTATGTGGGAGGTTGCCGCATAACTCGTAAGGTAGTTGTAGTAAGAAAATATATGGTCACGTCGTCAGACGATGGTTGTGGCGGTATGTCCAGTGAAAGACATGGTAGTGGTTGGTGTAAAGCACGGTGGGAGTTGGGCTTTTATATGGCTTGTGAAAAGTGGAGAAAATGGTGTCGACCACGGTCCTCAGGTGAGGTGGTTTGGTAGTCAGTGATCACAGTAGACTTTTGGAGGGTTGGGTGGGAAGTGAGCTGGTGTTAGGGTAAATTAGATGAGAGGATGAAAAATAAAAAAAGGGGCGGATTATTTTTCTCACAAGGCATCATTGAATGGTCTCATTTTTGGAAAGGGAGCCAAAAAGACGGTTCGAACCGACCCAGACAATGAGTACCACCACTAATAACTTTTAACAACTCCGGAGTACGATAGTTGGCATGTGCATCATTAAGTGGTCTCATGGTACGAGGAAGTCTTACCCTCAGTTCTTCAATATTATTCTACACTAGATTAAAGCCCGTGCGTTGCACAGATTAATTGGGCTTAATTACATTGATGATGTATATTCGTTAAATAAGAAACTTAATCAATCTATATCATTATACTAATAAATAAGATGATCACATGATATTAGTAATCAAACTTAATTTCAGCTAAGTTTATAGTCTTAAGAGCTTATTTTAAAACTCAAAAGAATACATGATTACTCTTATTTATAATATAAAATTTCATCACCTTATTATAATTTTTCGATGTGGAAATAATTTTACGTTTGTAATCTTATTAAGAGATTTTTTAAGACTCAAAAGTTTTTTTTGATTGATATCTAAGAACGAAAGATAAATCTTATTGATGATTCTCCCTCCGATTTTCAATTATCTTCTCATTTGACTTTTTGGTGAAAAATAAGGGTGTAGGAATGTGTGGTTCAAACGAGAAGGATGAGAGAGAAATGTAAGGGTAATTCTAGACCACATATTGATGGCCCAAAATAGAAATAGGGAAGAAAGAGTGTTTCAGCTCAATAAGAAAACAAGTAAGATAAATAAAAATCAGAGGAAGTATAAGATTCTATCGTCTCATCATAATTTTTTAATTTGCTCAAGTGTTATAGTTTCAAGATCTGCTTTTAAGACCGGAAAAAACGCACGACTCTTATTTATGGAGTAATATAGAATCATCACCTTATTATAATTTTTCAATGTGAAAATAATTTTACGTTTGTAGTCTTATTAAGAGAATGTTCAAGACTTAAATGCTTTTTTAATTGATATTTAAGAACGAATGATTAGTCTTATTTATAATATAGAATTCATCAACTTATCCTAACTTTTCAAAGTGGAATAATTTATTTAAGTTTATAGTCTTCCATCAACTTGTCAAATTTTTTTCTATGTGAGATAATTTACTTAGACTTACAGTCTTAGAGCTCTTTTTAAAACTAAAAAATACATCATAGTATAGAGTTTCATCATCTCACTATAATTTTTCAATGTGGGATGATTTTAAGTTTGTACTCATATATATTAAAAACTTTTTTAAGACTCAATTTTTTTTTCGATATTTAAAACCGAATGATTACTATTATATATAATATAAAATTTCATCACCCCATCATAATTTTTCGATGTGGGATAATTTAAAAGTTTTTCTGGGTCGATATTTAAAACCGAATGATTAGTCTTATTTATAATATAAAATTTCTATCACCTCATCATAATTGATTACTCTTATTTATAATATATAGAATTTTATCATCATATTATAATTTGTCGACGTGGGATAATTTTACAACTGTTATATGCAATAAATTCATCACATGATGTGAAATAAATAATATAAAATTTATACACTAATGAAAGCATTTTTTTACCACGAATCTAGTTATTTCATTTTTATAATTTATTTTATGATAATGTTTTTAGAAAATGACCTCTAAAGGTTTTACTTAAGAATTGTATAACATCACATTAATATAATAGATTAAATATATATTATAATAATTAAAAGATTCTCTAATTGGTTTTTTTATTATTTAAGATACTTTCCTAATTTGAGGCTGACACATTCAGAACTATGAATAAAGCCTCTTTTCATTTGTTTTAGACAAACAAAAATTGCAGAGGAACAAAACTTCTCGAAAAGCTCTCTGATATGCAGGCTTCTCCAGATTTGATTTGTGCTCCAACTGTATCTTTGTCTACACCGGAGATGCAATGCTTTTACAAGAATTGGCTGTCGTTGATGTGTCACTTTCGGACAGTCACTAGTCTCACAGTACAAACAACATCTTACGGAGAGGCTCATTCTAACTCAGATTATTTTTTGTCGTACCTATAATCGCTACAATACACATCTTTAGATAGTTACACATGTAGTTGACCCTGTCATGTTAGTTAAAGAGCCAGTGGTCTCACAAAAGACCTAGCGAAAAGGGTCTTGACAATTCTATCACCATTGAGATCTAGAACTACATTTAATTTCGGTTAGGAAAGAATTACTTACCCGGAATTGAGACGCGTCAATATCAGACTCACTACATGATCCATTCTCAATGATGGATGGTTTCTTCCAGGCTGTAACATCAGCGTTCTTGCCCACATCTCTTTCTGTCAAAGCAGAGTATGGAATGCCATATTCCGAGTAGGGAGAGTCAAATTGATCTTTAATAACATCATTAAGGTTGACATTATCATCCAGGAGAATATTATGCCACCATTCATCAACAGCTGGAGAAGCAGGCATGTCAGTTTGCTCTATAGTTCCTGGGGAGGTCTGCACAACAGCTGGTTTAGATCGTGCATCCTCCTGCGAGATATCAGTTTCAGTGGGTGAAAAAACTTGCATTCCCACAGCAATGTTGGATTCGTTGTCATTTTCATCTTGCTTCAGATCATCAGCTTTATTGAATAAGCGACAAAGGACAAAAGGCTCCTGCAGAAAAAGGTAATTTAGAAACAGATTTTACTTTTTAAAGATTTGTGAGAACGTAAACGCCAGATAATTACTACTATTGGCACACAGTTTTTCTAAAAAAATGCTGGCCATAACAACTCCCCAATGTTATCACATCAACAACGGTAAACAACAACTATGTCTTCAAAAGAAGCAAATTGTTTCCAGATGATCCATAGTGATTATTGCATAAAAAATGCACAAAGTGACACTAGCTTACACTATAAGAAGCACTCCGTACATTATACTATAATTCTATAAGCAGCAAAGAAAGATATTTCAACAGACATTACAATATAAGACCATATAACTAATTTTTGAACCACTATTAGCAGGAATAACCAGGCAAGTATCTATGGTTATTTGTCTAACACTCTAACCTTGTATCTAAGGTCATTCTTTTCTATCTTTTTCCTCCTACCTTCAAGAATGGAGAAATTGAATAAAAATCACAAAGTGTGTTGGCAACAATCGTTTTCAATGTCAAACCAGTGTCTACACAGACACAACACAATATTAGCTCTTTCAGGCAATGGCGGATCACAGTATAGTGAGCGGACATTTTAGATTCATATGCATATCAGTACACAGTATAAATTAGCACTCATATCACTTTTAGTCTCCATTAGGAATACGAGTTGAGTGGCGACTTAAATGTGAGAAAGGGGGTCCAAGCCCCGGTCCCGTTTTTTTTTTAAGATCATCGCTGCTTTCACGAGTCCAAGTTCAAAACCCAGTTCCCACAAACTGATCAATGAGCATAAGCAACATTACTTGAGATATATCAAAGCATTAGGAAGAAGGCAAAACTAAAGATTAGAACATCGGACACAATGGTGGAGTCCTAGCTACATGCAACTCATAAGCTGAATAAATTAGAGATGTACCTGCCCTGGATTTGTACCATCAAGTTCTTGAAGAGTTGGGCGGTACTCATGGATGACCCAATTGGTACGCTGTCCTTTAGGGGCCCGGCCTGTATGGAAGACAAGGGTTTTCTTCATCCCGATCTCCATTCTCCTTGACCTGATAGTCCTGTCCTTGCCAGTGGCCTTCCAATATCCAGCTTCAGTGGCTCGGTTAGACCTATGACCATTTGGATGCTTCCGGTCACGAGGACAAAAGAAAAACCATTCATGATCGCATGTCTTGATAGCTGATAAATCTGAAGCAAATCAACAATAGTCAATAGAGAAACATGCATACATTATGAGTAAAAAAACATCACATGTATGATTAACTTGCACAAGTCACAACACATTAGGAATGCAAACAATATTTACCTACTTACCTAAAAATACATGCTTAAGACTCAATGACCACAGCAAATTGACCCTTTAAATGAAGGTTTGAGAGAATTATACTAGAAGTAGCATTCATCATCACCAAGTAGAAAAGGTAAGAAAGAAAATCACGTGTGTACAAATACCTAAAATGTTCCAATTACTCGTACAATATTACAGCAGTCATGCAAGGCAACAAACATCCCAAAAAAAAGGGTCCTACCCATTCAAAAATACACAAAATCTAGTTTGGGACAAACTTGCAATCGGTTTGTGACGGATATATAACCGTGGAAAAGAGGAGAAACTTAGTGTTAAATGGCCTTCCATTTGAAGAGGGGAAAACATGATACGCAGAGAAATAAAATAAAAAGTGGAGGCGTGTCATACATTGTAGTATATAGAAACGCTTAAGACAATTTCAAAAGAATACTCATCATCGGAATCAACCAAAAGTAAAAGGCTTGAAAATTAGGAGAGCATTAGCATGAACTATGAAGAGAAGTGAATACCCAGAAAATGAGAGTAAGAAGGTGCAGATAATGAATGAGATACATACAAATTACAGAAAATATATACCAGGAAGATCCCAAGGCTCAAGTGTACAAATATCAATCTCCCTAATACACCCAACTTCATTATGCTTCCCATTAATCTTCAACCTAAGATAATGATCAATGAGCTCAACATCTGTTGGTTTGAACCTGAACCCAAGTGGTAATTTCTCATACACTGACATCTTCAAACTTTCAATCAAAATCAATGTCTAAGATTACGTCTAATTAATTAAACCCCCCTAATTTATTGTTTTTATTTTGGATTTTAACAACTGAACTGACCCAGTTGAGACTTGAGAAGGAGATATTTGGGTAGCAGAAAGTGCAAAGACTGACTTGTGTAAGAGAGAGAGAGAGAGAAGTTGAATGATGTAACTTGTAGAGTTTTGCTTACACTGCTGAATCATAAAGGGGGCGGACAAGAGAGATACAGGGGTAATTTGGTCATAAATGGTGTTTTTTCCCCCTTCTCTCTTTATTTTTTTCTCGCATATCCCGCGTACCAAATGTCAGCCAGCCGCGTTACTCTCACGTTATTCAATTTGATTTCGGATCTGGTTTAACCACTACAGTTATAATTGGATTTCAGTTTGATATTTTAATTTTTTTTATAACAATAAACCCGCAGTCGCTGCCATTGGTGCATTCTAGCCTCTGGGTAAACCCAAGTGTACGTAATAGCCGTACAAACCCATGCACTCCACCCTTGCGGACAATTTCATTTTGATATTGATCGGCTTTATTTTGGTTAGCTACTTTTATCGATACTCTGTATATGTTATTTCGGGTCGAGCCAATATCAATTCAGATGAGTTTCGGATAATAATTTTTTGAGTCAAAGATTAAAAACTTGCCTTTAATTCTGTTACGTTTTTTTTTTCAATTTCTATTTAACACGGAGTAATTAAAAATAGCAGTAATAAATAAAGAATACAAAAAATTCAAATTTCGCGTGTTTTTACGAGAAAATAAGGATTTATAAATCAGACACTTATAATTGGTTCAAATATGTCCAGGCTCGTGTATCATTCAGTTATATTTTGTTCGGTTAGTTTCAGATTGAATTGGATTGGTATCATTCAATTAAATATTCCTTCTTTTTTTTCGCCAACTAAGACAAAATTAAGCACGTTTAAAACCCATACGAGCCAGCATATGGGCCTTAGTGTTGCAGTTTCTAGGTACAAAAAATATAGAAAGGCAATGAAAAGACGATGCGAGACATTCTATGCTATCTAAAATTCTTCTGACAATAGGCCTTGTAGGGATGACATTTCCAATCTTCATAACAATCTGCTGACAATCAGAGTGAATTGCGATGTGTAAGAAGCCCATCTTAAGAGCCCAATCCAAAGCAATAAGAATTACCAGGGCCTCAGCTTGGATAGGGGAAGAAGCCACGAGGCGTGAGTTCATACGATCAACAACATGTCCCGAGGGATCCCGCGCCAGCCATCCTCCAGAAGCATGAGAGCTACTTATCCAGGAAGCATCGACATGAATTTTAACTTGTGAACATAGACTAATCCCACCAATAAGAAAAATAGCTTTACCCATATTGATATCGCAGTCGGCCTTATGTTGGCTCAACGGAGAGATATCATCCTCCTCCTTTGTTAAAAACCCTCCAAATTGATATCGAAGTAGTGTGATTGCAAGTTTAGCATTTGGGCATATATTTTGAAATTTGACCCTGTTTCTCAAAAGCCATATAACCCAGAGGACATTAACAAAGACTAGAACTCCATAAGTGCCTTGTACATGAGAGGAGAGATAATTGAGCCAATCAATAATCCACATCTTAATATCAATATGTGAGTTAACGTTGGCTCGAATACCTAAACTGCAACCAGACCAGAGTCTTTCAGAGAAACAACAATCCCTGAAAAGATGTCACAGGGTTTCCATCGCCTCAATTAGAGTGCAAAGGCAACAGGCAGTGTCAACATTCAGAGAACGTCTATCAAATTCAGCCCCAATGGGGAGGGCATCATTAAGAATTTTCCAAAGAAAGGTTTTTAGCTTTCCTGGAATTTTCACTCCATAACCTTTTACCACAAAAATTAAGAATCTTACCATTTGGTATTTGGTGTGCTATTTGAGGACGAAGATTGGTATCAAAGGCTAGTCTATACCCACTTTTGGAATTATAGTCTCCCGATGGGGTAAGAGACCAGTAGCAATAATCCTCACAATTATCTCGGGGCAAGTAGCAGCAAAGAATGAGTTGCGTCCAGTCCTCATCATGAAAGGTTCGAATCTTATTGATATCCCACTTCCCGAAAGGATTGAGGAGATCACTAATGGAGGTGGGGTACTCCAGGGATTGGACGTCTTTCTTAATAATAGGCTTTTGTCCATTGACCCACCGAACCTTGCTAATATCAATCTTGGAAGGGTTACCCGGTAACCACGCAAGACCATCATTGATAAGGTCAAAACCCCAACAAATACCTTTCCAACCCCAAGAGCTGCTATTATAATTAGGGGAGGCATTAGATCCAATGTTATGGGACGAGTGGAAGTATTTTGCAATAAAGATTTTGCTCAAAAGCGAGGATGGTTGTGTAAGGATTTTCCAACCAATCTTCCCGAGAAGAGCCTGGTTGACACACTGAATATTCCTAATCCCAATGCCACCTTCAACTTTGGGGAGAGATAGATAAAGTGCACTTCTTCAGTGAATGGTCCTGCATTTCCTTGTTCCCGCCCACCAGAAATGGGCAAACAACTTTTGAATTCTATTTGCCACACTTACCGGAATTTTAAAGACCGATAGGAGATGAACAGATAGTGAAGCAAGAACAGAGGAGATGAGAGTAAGCCTACCCGCAGGAGAGAGTAAGGTCCCATTCCAGGAAGAGATACGCTTAACCACCATATCATAGAAATTGTTGAAGAAGGCTTTACTGTTGCGATTAACATCAAGCGAAACTCCCAGATAATTACCCAAAGAAGCATGTGAAGATAATCCAAAGGTTTTGTAGCATGACTGTGCTAACGCCAGAGTAGTGTTAGGACTGAAAATGATGGATGACTTACAAAATTAATCGGTTGTCCTGAAGCCTCACAATATTCCAGAAGCATGTAATGTAAATTCTCAATGCTCGTGTTATTCCCCTCAGTGAAGAAGAGAACATCGTCTGCAAAAAGAAGATGCGAGATGGGAGGTGCATTCTGAGCAAGCTTAATACCCCGTAAAGCATCCATAGATTACATTTTCCTGAGATTAGAGGAGAGGACTTCCGTGCATAGGACAAAAAGGAAGGGGGAAAAGGGATCACCCTGCCTTAGCCCACGATTAGGAATGATCCTAATTATGGGCGCACCATTAATGAGCAGATCATATGTTACAGAGTAAACACAATTAAGGATGAGTTTTATCAATTTAACTGGAAACCCATAGCCTCAAGCATGAGTCGAAAGAAATTCCAATTTATACAATCAAAAGCCTTACTGAAATCAATTTTTATAGCAATTTTTCTTTCACGACTCGATGTGTTGCAGTTCTTAAGGTGGTGCATTACCTCATGAGCAATCAGAATATTATCATTTGTAGATCGACCTGGTACAAATGCATTTTGGTACTCACCGACCAACTTTCCAATGACTCTCTTGATTCTGTTAGCAATGCACTTCGTAGTTATTCTCATAACCACATTGCAAAGACTAATGGGCCGTAACTGGTCAGCACTTTCGAGGCTGGTGACCTTTGGGATGAGAGCAACAAAGGTTCTGTTCATTTCTTTAAGGACCATACCGGAATTAAGAGTGGAGCAAACAGCCTTAGTGAGATCTTTGACAATAGACCAGTATTTTTGGAAGAAAATAGCAGGAAATCCATCAGGACCCGGAGATTTCATGCCGCCTAACTGGAAAACAGCCGCACGAACTTCCTTGGCTGTGAATGGTTTCCCCAGGTGAACTTTATCCATCTCATCAAGTCTTTCAACACAATCGAACATGTAACCAAACTGTGTTTTGTAATGTTCATAGGTAAGGGTAGAGGCATCATCACCAGGACCATATTGGTAGATTTTCATAAAATGAGATTTAATGATACTGCAAATCTCATTAGGGCTAGTACACCAAGTTCCATTATCATCTTTGAGCCCCGTAATGAAGTTTCTCGCTGCACGGTCTTTAGCGCAGTTAAAAAAGAATCGGGAACAGGTGTCACCCTCAGCGGCCCATTTAAGCTTTGCCCGTTGTTTCCAAAAGGTAGTCATTGCAATTGCAAAATCTTTGAGATTAGCATGGGCTTCTTCATATTTTTCTTCCGATTTTCCCGCAAGAATAGAGTCAATCCCATCATTAAGTTTGTCATCAAAATCAGTCCACTTTTTATTCCAAGAATCTTTCTTGTCCAGCGTCCATTTTTTAACAATAGCTCGAGTGCGTCCAAGCTTGCGCATGAGGCGGAAGGCAGGTGAACCACAATTCTTTTGGTTCGAATTCCAGTGCTGCTGGATTAGATCTTTGCATTCCTCATAATCAAGGCACCAAGCTTCAATTTTGTAAGGCTTACTAGCCCGATTGCGAACCAGATTAAGGTTAAGCTCAATCATTGCATGATCCGATAGTTGAATCGGAAAGTGAGTAACCCCTGTGTTTGGATATAATCCAAGCCAATTTGCTGAGGCATAAGCCTTATCTAGTCCTTCATAGACCCTTTTTCTGCCCTTTCGGTTATTACACCAAGTAAACTGCTGTCCTTTGTAGGGGATATCCAAGAGTTGGTGATCAATTTTCCATTGAACAAAGTCATCCAAGCCCTTAATATAACCTTCTTTATAACTTTGTTTATCTTCGGCCAAATCGACCTGATTGAAATCGCCAATTAGAATGAAAGGGAAGTCAAAAGAGTCAAGCCAAGTTCCGAGATGATCCTAGACCTCTTTTTGTTTTTCTACTTTCGGATGACCATAGATACAGCACAAATACCAACCCGCACCATTCAAAGTGGCTTTTAATATAATGAAATGAGGATTGGAGTACATAACATCAAAAACAGCGGCGACTTTCCATCCAAACCAAAGACCTCCACTAAGTCCAACCGCATCAACACCAACCCCACAAGGGTAACCAAGAGACCGACCCATAATAGAAGCTAAAGAAGCATTACATTTGGTTTCCATTAAAAAGATGAAGTCATACTTATTATTATTTCCTACTACCGCTCTAAGTTTTCCCATTGTAGGGGCGAGCGGATCATTAATTCCTCTACAATTCCATGAAAGTCCAATCATGGCTCATGTGGAGGTTGTTTTGGGTCAACCTCCCTAACATGGTCACAATTTTCCGAGCCATCATCCTCAAAATCAAGCTGTAAATCCGCGACATTCATTCGAAATCCAGATGATGTAGAAGGAGCATTCGACTTTGCTTTCTTGATCACTTATTGGTTGAGGTCTGAGATATATTCAACAGCATCTTGGACCGAATTAAGGGCATCACTGGGTACCAAGGCCAAAGAAGGATTCGAGAAGGCACACGAGCAACATCAGTATCAGCATTGCCAGAGTAGGTAATAACCCCAGAAAAGGCCTGACCAGACGGAGTAAATGTGGTTGGATTCTCTAACTCCCAGCCTGGAATTTGCCCATCAGAATGGCAATAATATTTGGTCTAGCGGGCTCAACACTCCTCCTGGCCACAAAGGCTCTATGGGCTTTAGCTAAATCCAAATTGTCAAAGTTTACATACAAGGATGCATTCCTAGGGCCCAACGGAGGTTGATCAGCCAAGCTTTGAGAATCAGACACTTGCTTATTGACATCGGCAGACTGCATGAAGCCCGAAAGAAAAAGGCCCAAATCAGTATTAATAGCCAGGTTATTGGTATCAGTAGGTTGATCCTGAGGAGAAGATACAAAAACAGTGTTAGAAGGCAAAAGAGCAATGGTGGTCGAAACAGGAGTATTTTCATCAGCTGTGTCATCGATTTGCGCTTCCATATCTTCTGTCACATTGGCAGCAACATCAGCAAGATCATGGGAGCCAATGTCACTCTTATCAGCATCATACTCCTTGTCTCTTGAAGCCTCATCAAAATTTGGAGTAGCCTCATCTTCTTCAACGTCAGAATCTAACGGCCCACCACACGGCCATTCAGGGGAGGAGTGCAGCGAAGAATCAGATTCCGAACTAATGTCTATAGCCCATCCTCTCGCTCGTGCAGTTGCATTAGAAACAGGATCAGGGCTGGAGGTACGGATGACAATGGGTCGGATTCGGATCGGGTGAAGCCTCACCCGCATCCATCACCCGTCTCTATTCGCCCACTCGATCCATCCATCATCCACTAGGAGTGTCATCCATATCCGATCCACCCGTCATCCACGGATGAAACGGGTGGTTCGGGTGATTTAACGGGTGATTCACTTGTACTACGGAGTATTATTTTGTGAAATATATACCAAATCGAAAACAATTTCTTGCGAGACCTACCTTGCGACTTACACCTTTCGTCGCCTTGGTAGTATTATTTGAGTTAGGTCTAGTCTGGAAAATAAAAATGAATAAGGTTTTAGGAAAACAAGAGACATTCTCTTATTCTCGGATAATTTTTATAATATATATTTTTTAAATGGATGGATGTCGGGTGGTTAACGGATTACGGGTGGGATGATGCTCCACCCGCATCCGACCCAATCCATCACCCGTCTCATCCATCACCCGCTATTCATCCATTTATTCGGGTTTTCACCCATTTATTTTTCACGGGTGGATGCGGGTGAAATTGTCATCCCTAGCTGGAGGTAGCTAGAGCAGCATTGAAGTCATTAGATAATCCAACATTACCCTCAATATCAATTTGCATCTCATTATTAATAGGAGAGGGTTGTTGATCATTGTGAAAATTATTGAGACCAGTAGGAAAGGGTTGGAGAGTAGGGTTTTGCAAAACCTGGGGAAGAATGTCTGGATGGATGAAGACCTGATTCCATCCACGTTCCTCATCAACTCTTCGCGCATAACCAGCATCGCTTTCAACCCTAAGTCTTATCGATTCCTGCTGAATTACATTAAAGTTGTTCAAATATTCCGTCTCACCAGGGTTTCTGCTCTATGGGTCGCCCCTTATATTAACTAATTTTTCAAACATATGCCCATAAGGACCATGATGGCGATTAAACTGTCTATTCTCCGCCGCATTTGACGATTCCGAAATATCCATAGGAACATTCCCTGCAGTGTTAGTATTACCAACAGGCGGATGATGTAGGATCGGGGCTCCCAATGGTTGAGCGTGAACTATAAAACGCAAGCCAGGTTGAACACATCCACCCGGAAGGATTCCCAGATGAAAGTTGACAATTCGATCAGTAAAAAAATCCGCAGGTACATTACGATTTGCATTGCTACCCATTGATGGCAGGGATTTGTCGTGAATCCTACCAACAAATAAAACCAACTAAACCTAATTGGGTAGATAGGGTAAGTCGGGTCGAATCCACGGGGACAGAAAGAGGTGTCTAGACTAAGGTCTACCTAAGCACAAGACTAAGTCACAATCAACACAGGGGGGGGGGGGGGGGGTAAACTAACAAGAATTGACTAACTAGGACAATAAAAAGGATAGAAAGCTATGACTAAGAATGAGCTAAGTATAACAACTAAGGCTAAAAGATTCAACTAACTACAGGAAAAATAGCTAAGATGAAGAAGAAATAAATAAGGAAAGAACTAGGATTAGGTCGGGTTCAAGGGTGGTGATATGATCAAGAGAAAGCAAGAATGAAGGGGGTAATCAAGTTATCCAAGCATAATCCGGGCTCTCGCTCCAAAACCGTCCTAGAGGTTCTCCACTCTCGCGCAAGAACCCATCCTAGCAACATGCAAGACCATAAGAAGAAGGCAAGAAAACATGCATTTGCAACTATAAGTCATTCAAGCATTTCATCAAACATGTTCTATGCATACAACCAAGAAGCAACCAAAATTATCACCAACAACCTACGCAAACCCTTAATCACCCATTAAACACCCAATCCTCCTACTAACCCTAGCAAGAGACTACTCACTACTCATCCCAATGCAATCCACATTCGCAATCACAACAAACAACATGATGAATGCATTCATAGTGAAAGGATGAAGAGAACTTGGCATAAACAATGACTATAACTAAATGAACAAGATTAAGCTAGAGAAAGATAAGGGAGAAGAGAATTATACCAACAAATGGGAAGAAGAAGGAAAAGAAAGGATCCTTGATTAAATCCAACCCAAAGAATTGGAATTCAATGTTGTCAATAGAGAAATCCCCCAATAGGTCCTCAATAATACAAAGATTCAACAAGAATTAAACTAAGATTAAGGAGTAATTAAGCTAATCTACACTAATCTAAGCTAATCTAACCTAAATTAGTCTAGGGTTTAGTGAATGTAAGGTAGAGTAATGTAATGTCTTTAAAACAATACAAGAGGGGGGTATATATAGGGTTACACGAATGAAGGGGGCGAAAAAGTGAAAACTGGCAGAACGAGGCTCTTCCCGGCCGGGAAGGGATGATCCCGGTCGGGAAGGGACCCATCCCGGTCGGGAAGCTCATCATCCCGGCCGGGAAGGCCCTTCTGGAGCGCTGTCTTGCTCGTCACTTCATCCCGGTCGTGATGGATGTGTTCTCGACCAGGATGGGTCATGTAGGCTTCAAATATGGTCTCATAGGTCCCAACTTGCTCTTCTTAGGCTTCTTATCGATTCTTGGTGCTTAGGAATGGGCCCCAAGGGCTCGGGATTGAGTCTAAGCTACCGAGTCATCGTCGCTTCTCTTCGTTGGCTCCATATGCGTCGGAAACGAGTCGGAATCGTTCCATTTCTCCAAGATAGGCCAAGAAACCTAAAACAAGCTAGAAGAAGCGTAAGTAGCCTCGAAACCGCTCTAAAGAGCGATTTCACAAGAGAAATCGGGACCAAACACAAGAAATAAGCACTACAAAACACACTTATCACCCATACGGATGTCAGAATTTAAATACCTGGTTGATGCCGGAGTCGCACGGAGGTCCAGATTAAACATAGTATGAGTACTAGTAGACTCAAAGATAGTAAAACCACGGTCAGAGGCACGATCAAGGGCAGCATTGATTCCCGCAATTATACTCGATTGCAATTCCTTACACTGAGTTGCTTTGTGTCCTACTTTGCCACATCGGACACAATATTTAAAGATATCCTCATACTTAAGTTGTACCCATATAAGATAACGTCCACCACAAGAAAGAAAGAACCCAGGTTTGAGGGATTCACTTAAGTTGATGCGCGCTTTGATCCTCAGAAACTCTCTGTTAGGGACTGTGTCAAAATGCTCCACTTCAAATGTGTCACTTAACAAGGGAGCAACAATGTTAGCCATACTCACGCTGAGATGCTCAAAGGGTAAGCCACAAACATGCACCCAAAGATCTACGAATGGAAAACGGAGAGTGCGTGGTACCGTATCCGGGGTCCACTTCTGAAGAACCATGAGGGCACCACTAAAGGTGACATATCCCCGTGTTTCCAGTTCGTGGAGATCTTCAAAATTTGAGCATCTCAGAATAAAGAGATCCCTCATTTTTCTGACTCTGATTGGACCCCTAGTAATCCAATAGTCTTCAATAGTGATATTTAACACTTCAGGATTGAGTTTCCTGTAATCAACCAAATACCCAAGCAAACATCTCTCCCAAAATGCAATATTATCACAAAGCAAGGAAGGATCGAGGGAGATAATAGGCCCAGTACGCGGGTTTCGCCATGCAGCAGCATAGTCAGCTTCCGAACCCAGCATGCACCCGATAATGGATTGTTGCTAACTCTAGGAATAGAGTTCCCATTATGGTAGGGAGGGTTTGACATGATGAAAGTGTTAAAACAAAAAAAGCAGAAGAGCGGAAAGTTCTACAGGGGAAAGGTAAGATCAGCTGAGGAAGATAGTGAAAAAAATTCCAATCATCACTATATAAAGGGTCAGAGAAGTATAAACAACAAAGAGAATGATGACAAAAGTGGGAAGATTAACGGATAAAGAAGCCAGTGCACATGGGAATTACAAACATACCTAGTATATTGATTGGTGAATCAGAACATCAGCCAAAAGATCCAATAGTAAAGCAAGCGTACGTAGCATTAAGTAGAGGAAAAAGTGCTATTTTGTTCTCTAGTCCTCAGTCCCAATAAAACCTAAAGAGGGGGATAGTCTTGGGAAAAAATAGCCAAAGAGAATGCAGTAGAGATCAGAGATATTCAGCTTCAATACTCAAAATAATTTGATTGGATAATACAGAGAAGAAGACTGCTAAAGGATAAGGATGAATTCTAGAAGGACGAAGCTCTCACTGAAGAGAGAAGGAAGCTCTCGTTTTAGAGAGAGAATTTGTAAATATAGTTATGATTGGTACTACGTCTTTGGAACATGTATCATGCATATTTAGTAATTGATACTATTTAATAATTGATACTCCTTAATTATGGAGTATTTAATAATATTAATACTAAAAATAAAAATATTAACGGTGTCTGAACTAAAAATGTTTGAATTAATGTTTGAATTGAACTAAAATGAGCTGAAATGAAGTAGACTGAGATGAGGTTGAAAAGAATAAGAGCAAAGTGAGATAATTAAGCAGTTGAACAAGTTTTTTTGTAGACACTCTGCCATAGGTAAATGCCGTAAATCTAAGAAATGGGCCGTTTGATTTTGATCATGCTATCAAACTGTTAAAACTTGGACAATATTGATTTCTACTTCATAAATACACAAATTTGTATGAACATCACTACCTAGCTTAGCCTCCTATCTACAAAATCTGACATCAAGTCAGTCAGTCTGATGTACAAATTTTGCTATACAATTCATAAAACACACCTTCTCCCCCTTTTCATCACCCTTTTCTTCCATCTTTTTCACTTCTTTCCTATATCTACTCCTCCAATCAAAATCGTATAAAAAAAACTATAGTCAGAACCAACATAAACTACTTCATGCTACCTTTGTACAACACTGTTATGTATAACCGTGTTATATGCGACATGTAGTCCTAGTCCTTCCTATTAAAGATCATTCCTTGGCATCATGCTTTTGAGTCACCATTATATTGCAGTTGCAGCTCCCCGCCTTTGTTTCATTATCATCGACCAACAAGAGACCTTGAGCCATTATGAATCGAGAACCTTTTTTTTGTATTCACACGGTACTCATGTAACTACTCTCATAATCTGTATCCTACTTAATCACAAAATGAGTCGAGAACATGGCATTCTTACTGGCGAGAACACTACAGTGAGTCGGGCATGATCAGATAACAAGTAGTCTTCAGGCCACATCCCTTTCTCGACTTCTGTTGGGAATAAAACTGCGTTTTTTACACTAAAGCCTATTGTTTGGACAATATCTCGGACTTCACCATCGTGCGTAGTTCCAATTTCTAAATCGTTTAGTCCATCTGAAGTCCATATTCGTTGCTGTCATCATAAGATTTATAGATTTTAGCACATAAAAAGAAAGAGAGTACGAGATCAGCCCAATTCCAACATATTTCTTTTTTAACAATAGGGTTAATCGGTTGGACTATGACGTGTGACATATAGTCACATATATGTATTTGTAATGAGCTAAACATATTTAATGTTTCAAAGTTCTCTGCTAGCGAGGGGTTGTGAAACGATTCTACAAGCAAAATCACTGAATTTATGAACATGGGTTCTCTCTGAATTTCATCATCTGATTACCTTGAATTTGTTGTAGTCAAGTACACCATTTCCATCAATGTCTGCTTGAATCCACAAATATTTCATCTCTTCCTCGCTAAGTCCATGAGGGTGACCAGTTATGTTTAACTGAAGAATTGAAACAAAAATAAAAAAAAATTAAGCACGTCCCAGTACATAAAATATGTAAAAGGTCATAAAGAAAGGCATAACGTAGCATGTACCTGTCTAAGTGCTGCACAAAAACCTGAGTAAGTTATACAATCACCGCCATTATCGGCCTTTAGAAATGCAAATGCGTCACTTTCCGTTAATGAAGATCTTCGAAGTAATGACTGTAGAAGAGAATTATTGTTATTAATCGTTCTAAATGGGGGTTCATAACAGTGTTAATATTATTCTTTTTCCTTCCGTCTCCCTCTCCCCCATCCCTCTATATATTCATTTTTTTTTAAAAGAGTGAAATACTCAAGTTAATGGTCCTTCAACAAATACCATCAGAGATACTGTATATTGTATGATTAGAAAATTTTACAATGAAGAAAAAAAGAGACTATACCTTAAACATGCTATACACTGCTTCATTCCAGCTTGCCTTGAGAAGCTTCCTATATCTGTTAGGGTTGAGAAGCCAAATAAAGTCAACCCCACAAATGTTTCCCCGGTGATTGCGGTGGCTTACCCACTGATTCAGGAGAAACAAACGATATGAGAAGGAAATAGAAACGCAGCGAAGCCTGCATCCAAAGGGAAACGCAATCATCAATTTTAAGTTGGAGGCCATATTACCTTATGAGCATCAGCATCTGCATACCGGTGAGCAGTGTCGTACGATGAGACAAACCCTTGAGATCTTAAGAATTTGTAAACATATCCGCGTTTGCTCCCGTTCCAATCACTTCAATAAATAAGAGTAATTTCATAATCAATAAGGAACCATTATTTTCACAACATTATATATTTATATTACAAGCAATGAGAAAAATCAAAAGTAGCTTAGCTTAGCTTACCCACACAGTAGAATAGAGACAGGGCCTAACTGGTGCTCTTTCTGATAAGATTCAACGCTTTGTAAAATCTCGTAGACCTGATAAATGACATATATTTCAAATAAGAAGCAATGAGACAATAAATAAAGAGAGATGCCAGCATTTGGAGTACCTAACATACTTGGTGTAATCTCACAAGGCAAAGACTGGAATCATGAGGAAATAACAAGTGGGTATTCACTATTAGAAGATCTTGTTGAACATTGTTGCTTCGACTTTGAAAAGGTTTTAGTAATTCGACATGTATTAGTTGTGCGACACGGTCTCCAAAATCGTTGAGTTTCAAGTCCCGGTGATTAATTACTTTAAAATAATCTTTGTGCACGGCTGTTAACAAACCTACAAGTTTTAAGAGATGCACTTGAGTCAAATACAGAAGCATGATATGCCTTTCTAATATGAAGAGATTATATAATTGAGAAGTTGGTTATGATTAGTAAACCATGAAACTACAACAAAGTATAACATTTTGTACAAGATGACCATCTCTTCTCTTCAAGTGAAAATAAGCACCAACTAATCAGGTCAAAATTTAAATTAAGTGCACAAACATATGATAATTGGTACTCCTATATTGTAGACAAAAGGCAACACACATCAAAAAGACATATTTCTATTTTCACCTTTCTTTTTTCAAAATGTTGATTACTACTCCCTCCGTTCCAATGAATTGTTTGCCTATTCCATATTGGGACGTCTCAATGAATTGTTTGCCTTTCTATTTTAGGAATGTTTTTTATATGCAATTTGACCCTTCTCATGAGTTTTGCTCCACATGTCATTCCCTCATTGGATCTCTTACCCTTGGTGTCAAATCGAAAGGCAAACAATTCATTGGAACGGAGGGAGTAGAATATAGGAGTTTGAAGAATCCTTGTACATTTGTATCCGAATGACTCAATTATTAATAGCAAAGCATGAAATGTGTAGCCACGATATAACTTATGCAAGTCAATAAGAAGTATATGAATGAAAATCTACCATCCCCGTGATTGTTGCTTCTTGCGAGTTGGAAGTTTATGTAACCAGCACCGCCAAGCCTCTTTCCGTACATATTAACGAGTTCCTCATTACCAACCCAAAATTCCTAAATAGAAGAAAAGAAATATGAAACACTAACATTTCAGATGCTTCTAAAAAAGAATTGCCTGCAATATTGAAATGCACAAAATAACCAATTCCAACCTGCAGACAAATAATGGTAGCTCTTTCACACAACAACCAATTTAATATCCTTTGATTTCTGGCAAGCCAGTAAGCCCTATAATCGCTTTCACGACATCCCTCATCCTGCTCCTTCCCATGGGAAAATATAGAATGAAATCCAAAGTTAGCAATACGAAAAACACATAGAAAACAAAACTGAATACACAATATACAAACGTGGTAACTGTTAGAGTATCTAAACATTTCTAGGCCTCCAAACATCCCCACATGGTATCAGAGACAGCGTCACCAAAGGTCGCAAGTTTGAATCTCAACCCCCCGTGGAATATTTGTTGGCAGGTATAGGTTTTGATTCATTGGATCATGTATATAAAAGTATGAGAAAGGTAGGAAACCTCATCATCGAGCCTCTTATAGATTGGAGCAAGGATATTGAAGGTGGTACAAGTAATACATTGATCTGTAATTGATGATGCAATTGCATAACTCCCTATTCTTGACACCCTTCCCTTAAGCATGCCATTTCGCCTCACCATTCTCGTCGTCTTCCTTTTCCTTCCTTCTTTTTCCAGTTTTACCAATTTTGCTTTTCACCTAACACATCCATATTATGCTCAATTATTTATGATACAGAATCATCACAAACAAGCAAACCAACAGAATGACACAATAAGACCTCCAATCATTCTTTGCATATTCCACACCAGGCCATATTATAGAGGGAAGAAGATAAATTAAAAACCCTTGTTTAAATGCTTCCAATCCAAGCTATAATATCAACATCAATTATTTATGCTCACAATTCATTATAATAACACATTTAACAATTACTCCCGATTTCAATGAATATAAAAGCAAACAAATGAATAAAACGGAAGGAGTATCCGATCAAATTAATAGTAACTTTTACAATAATAATAATAATAATAATAATAATAATAATAATAATAATAAATTGATGGGACATTTGCGAGAAACTAAAAAAATCAAGGGTGAATCAACAAAAAGAAAACAAACCTAATAAACCCTTGTGGAAAATGGCGCTACATCATAGAAACAACCAATATCATCAATACAAAATTGTTGTCTCTTTCATTACTTAAAAGGATTTTGAATTGGGTGTTTAAATTTGTGTTGTTACAGAGAAAAAATAAAATAATAATTAAAAAGGTTGCAACTTTTATTATGCATAATAATATATCAGGGATTCTTTTGGATATTTTGTCTCTCTAACCTCAACGATTATAGATACTTGCTGGAAAATTTTCGAGCCACCATTTTTACCCTTTTTCTCCATTTATACTTTTGCCTCTTTTTTCATAAAAAAATACTGTACGAGTATAAACTTACTCCGTACTGCGCTCTTTTGCAGACGAAATAAAACAATACCAACACATTCTAAATTTCTAATGTAATTATGGTCAAACTTTCTAAGGTGAGATTATTGGTAAGGCTTTTGTCAATTGTTATGGAACTTTATTTTCACTGACTTTGTGTATACACCCTCGTTTTTACCTAGTGTCTAGTTGAGTTGTCGGTCAACATCAGACTATAAATTTTATGATGTTTTTAGATGATTTTTTCATAGTTTGGATCAAAATACTACTCGTAAATATTTATTGAACATCTAGACCGTCTTAGTCGAGTCATTCTGATCGCGTCAACACTAATTAGAGTCAATTCCGGCTCTGACGTCCCGAATTGGTCCCGGAATGCAAAGTCAAACCCGAGTCAAGCCTCAAAAACGAAGCTCAATATCCAAATAACGGAACACCTCACTTTGACGCTCAAGAAATTATGTATCTCGTTGTGGACATGACATAGGTCCACCCTGATGCGGTCACGCGCGGGTTTGGGGAGGCGAATGAATCTCCATATGAGATGGGTCGAATTGAAATTTAAATCGAACTGGAGTCGCCACCGAACTTTGTGGGAGTTCGAGCCCGTTCGAACCCACTCTATATCTTAGTGGGCCGTGTACAAAATACGGCCCATTAGGATGTCAGAGTTTATTGGGTTCGTCCCTTTGCATTTTGATACCGATACCGACATTATCGGATACCGTGTATTGAATGACTCTCGTGAGCCAATGAATTCGGATATCCGGAAACCATGGTTCTGAGTAAGGGATGATGGTACGTGTTGGGAAGTTCACAAAGAACACTCAACCCCGCCCGCACATTAGCGGCCTCTACTAAGATATCGTTTGATTATGAAATACGCGCGTTAGTAATACAATGAATGATATGCAAACATTGTTTTGCCTAAACATGCGAGAAATTGAATGGGTTCCTTGGTCGATTTAATGCATCTAATACTAATGTCAAAGTTATATTTAGCATGCGAGATTTATTTTAGTACAATAAAATAAACAATGAAAAATAAATCAATAAAAGGAATAAACGCGTTAGTAACGATAAATAACGATAATAACGGCTTATAACTAATATAGAATGATGAGACGAAATATTATGCATGGTTTTTGAAAAGTAGTATGACACGTGATTGATTTGACACGTGTTGACCGAAGTCATTAAAAATATCTTATCGGGACTTAAAGAATATTAAAAGAGTTCCGGTTTTGAAAATCATTGATTTATTAGGTCGCGTAGAAATATAATGTGATTTATACTAGACCTGAATCTCTCGATACTCGCCATATTCTATGCTCAATTATGATATCGATATCGAATATCTAGAGTATGTCTAGAAAAAGAAGATTTTGTAAGTCGTTTTAAATCAGAGTAAAACGATATGAATAATCTCCGCGTTTATAGTGTCATAATTAATTCTATTGAATTAGGTGACAACTATTTTAGCATCAACGAAAATCGTATTAGTTGGATTTGTTGACTAGACTATTTGAATTCGACATCCAACTATTGAGTTGGTATCGAATCTAATAGGTTGACGCTTTGTATTTAATTGAATTAAAAAGGCTCGACTTAATTCCCTCCGCATCCCGACATCGTAGTAAATCCTTACGGATTGTGTGATGTCAGATCCACATCAACAGGTTTCGACTCAAATAAAAAGAAAAGTGTTTTCGTTTGAAACAATTAGGAAAATCGATGAATATGCGATGAATGATAAAATAAGAAAACTATTGTTGATGTTAACTCGTCTCAACAATCAAGCGATCGGGGTGTCGGGATAAACGACCGTCAATATCGGGTGCGTTACCCTCGTATATTCGGATTTCCTTATCCCGTCATCACTCACGCTCGACACGAATCGACGAGTAATTTAATGTTTTATACTAATAATATTATCAATATTATAAACAAAAAAAAAGGACGACGACGACGCGAGAAGAAGAGAGGAGGAGAAGCGAGAAGAACAGGATTTTGCACCCTAAAGGTAGTAATTATGGTGTATTAGAGTTGTAGAGGGATGAGTTGAGATTAGGGTTGTAGAGGATTGATTAGGGTTGTAAAAGGATGTGTAAAAATTGTCTGAAATTGCATGCAAGGGGGTGTATATATAGACAATTGCTCCCCCTCCTTGTCTAGGGTTACTTGATCGAGTGTCCTGATGGACTCGATCGAGTGGCCCACCTGAAAGAGAACCGCGGGTTTGCTCTCAGAAACAGCTTTGACCGGGTTTTGACCCGGTCGCTAAAAGACGGTTTTATTTCCGGTATCGGTTTTGACCCAAATTAGTCTTATTTGATTGGAAACCACCCGCTGGGTCTGAATTTGAGGTCGGTTTTGTGAGATTTGTACTCCGTAAAAAGCCCAAGCCAGAAACTAATGGTTTCGAGCCCACATCCGAGCGCGCAAAAACACGTTTGCGTCCGATCATCATCGGGTGTTTTTTGGAAACTGTTATAGACACCTGACGGTCAAAATGTGGGTGTCTACACTCGTTGTTTAGAAAAAAGATGAAGCACTTACACTCACGCGTCGCAGAATTGGGCAACACGAGCCCAGGTCACCTGGTTCTGTCTAGAAAAACCGCTACCTAAAAATCCGTATAGATATGATCCTTCCCTCGATCATTCAAGACACAATTCAATCCTTCGGACTTCAGAGAATTCATAACTCGACGAGTTCGACTCAATTAATTCATCTAGATTTCTGAAAAGTTCATAACTCGATGAAACTAAGGTACCCTATGTTTATTTATCCGTCTTTTGGATAAATTTTTATACTTCCTCCGTCCAATGAATTGTTTGTCTATTCTAGATGAGACTCTTTACCACTGAACCAATTGAACATTGTTAATAATCTTTACTAAAATATTATTTATATCTGATTCTAAAACCCCTAAAATCGTCTGCTAGTACACTTGTGTCCCCCTAATAATGACGGTTATATATGAATTTTTATTATTATTAATAATATTAGTGTTGTGGTGGGTGAGAGGATATATAATATGACATAATCAGTAGCATAATAAAACGACCGTTTTCAAAAAAAAAATCGTTTCATTATCGAGTTTCATTAACACGATTAAACTTTTTAATTTCATTAACAAAGTTAGTGAATGTAATTAGGGAAGGGCGTTGTTGTCTTTTCACATTAAAAAGCGCCGACAACCTGACTGAAATGCTGACGACCTGAAATAGGTAATTGAAAAACTATCTAGAAGAAACTAAAGAACTATGAGTAATTTTCTCCTTTAAACAAAAAATTTCAAACACTTTGGGTGTTATTTTGGGTCATAATTACGTTACTTTGACAATAACGCTTATTGGCTGAAGAAGACAAGACTAGACATAAGTCACATACCTAAGAAAGTGGTAAGCGGGAAGACTACTGAATTCTAGTCAAGGGATAGAGGTAGATGGCTAAAGTATACTCCATCCATCCCGGTTAATGGGTATATCAGTCAATAGTTCATACTCCCTCCATCCAAACTTTATGGGAAGTTGACACAAAAATTAAGGGTGGAATGAAGTGTGTAACAGCCCGTTACTTTCTGGGTCAATTATAAAGCTTGACTTTTCTATTTTTGTTAAAATCGAATTTTTAAGTTGGAAAAATATTTTTAATGTCGTTACTGGAATGTCTGAAGCGGTACAGAAGAAGAAACCGCCGACTTTTACTGGGAAAGGGGATCCAAATGAACTAGATAATTGGGTTAGGGAGATGGAGAAAATTTTTCTAGTTGTAGGTTGTCCACATGAATTTCAGGCTAGGATCGCCGTCTTCTATCTGAAGGAAGAGGCGGACATTTGGTGGCAGACCGTTAAAGAGGACTTTATGAAACCAATTAGAATAAGAAATCCTAATGGCACACACACACTACATGATAAAGACTGTGATACTCTTAAGGAAATGTTAGAAGCAGAATTTTTCCCAGAACATGTGAAACATAAAAAATTAGCTGAATTTGGAGACCTAAAACAAACCGATGAGATGAGTGTGAAAGACTTTTATAATAAATTTGTTGAACTTAGTCGTTTTGCTAAGGAGCTAGTACCAACTGAGGGGATTAAAGCATCTAGGTTTGAGGATAAGTTACAATGGAAGATTAAGGGTAGATTTGCTGGGGAGACATTCACTTCTTTAAGAGATGTCTATGCTAGGGCTGTTAATATTGAGAGGAGTAACCAGAAGATGAAGGTTGAGATGGGAAGTACTGGGACTAAGAAGAGGGAGTTTCAGGGGAGTCAATCTGACACCCCAACAAAGAGAGGGAATTTCAATACTAACAATAACACTCAACAGAAGTCCCGATCTTTTGGAGGGAATGGGAAGGAAGAAGGTAATAGCTGGAGAGGTAAAAACCAGGGAACAACTAATGACTTTACCCCACATTGCTACTGTAAGATATGCAAGGGAGATCACCCAGGGGTTGACTGTCAAGGAAATAAGGTGACGTGCTACTGGTGCGGGAAGTTAGGACATCGAGAATTCGAGTGTAGGAACAAGAAGGCAGGAAAACCTCGCGCTACGCAAACTGCTAGTGCTAGTGTGAATCAGAATAACCGATTTGAGGGTCAGGGGAACACACATAATTTTGGTAGGTACACAACTAACAATAATTTTAGGAATCCAGCTCCGACTCAGACCAACATTACTGCAGCTAGTAAACCCACGGGCCAAGTAAATGCTGCACAGAATAGCAAAAAGCCTACTGGGAAGCTCTATGTCATGAATAGGGAGGAAGCCGAAAACACAGATATCGTTTCGGGTAATTTTCTAGTGAATTCTATTTTAGCTCATGTTTTATTTGATTCTGGTGCATCTCACTCTTTTATTTATACTAAGTTTGTGGATAAAATGAATGTTGAATCTAGTGAAGTTGTGGATTATGATTTTGCCTTGCCATCTGGAAACTTAGTAAACTGTGAGAGGGTTTATAGGGATGTGTCAGTTTTATTGGTGATCATGATTTTAAGGCAAACCTGATAGAAATTCCATTACCCTACTTTGATGTTATTTTGGGATGAATTAGGCCTAGTGTGCTGCCTTGGGGTGACCCTGATTTATTTGTGGAAAAAGAAGGATGAAACTTTAAGATTATGTATTGATTATTGAGAATTGAATCAAGTTACGATATAGAATAAGATTCCCTTACCTATGATTGATGACTTATTTGACCAGTTGAAGATAGCCTTTATTTTCCCTAAAATTGATTTGCAATTTGAGTACCATCAATTAATGATAGCACTTAAGGATTTATCTAAGAGTACATTTTCTACTAGATATATATTGTCATTGTGAGATTACTGTGATGTTTTTTTTTTTGGGGTTGACTAATGCACCTGATGTGTTTATGAACTTAGATGAACCGAACTTTGAGGACTTACCTAGATAAATTTGTTGTGATATTCATTGATGACATAGTGATTTATTCAAATAATGAAGAAGAGCATAAGGAACACTTACGATTTATCTTAGACATCTTGATAGGAAATTAGTATTTGCTAAATTTTCGAGGTGTGATTTTTGGATGGTACGAGTAATTTTGGGGATATTATATCTAAGGATGAAGTATTAGTAGATCCTGCTAAGATTGTTAAGGAGTGATCTAACCCGAAATCTGTGACTAAAATTCGTAGCTTTTGGGCTTAGTTGATTACTATAGGAGATTTGTGATGGATTTTTTTTCAAAATAGATAGATTAATGACTGCACAGACGTAGAAAGCCATAAAATTTCATTGGGATGAGGGGTGTGAGGATTCATTTTGAATTTTAAAGGAAAGTTGACCACTACTCCGGTATTGGCGTTACCGGAGAAAATGAAACTTATGAGGTTTATACATATGTGTCTGAATGGATTAGGTTGTGTTTTTATGCAGGATTAGAGAGTGATTGTTTATGCGTTTAGGCAGTTGAACTTTATGAAAAAAATTACCCTACTTATGATTTAGAGTTAGCAACCGTAGTCGTTACCTTGAAAATTTGGAGACATTATCTGTTTGGTGTACCCTTTAAAGTTTTTATAACCACAAAAGTTTAAGTTATATATTTATCCATTAGGAGCTAATCATGAGATAGAAGAGGTGGTTGAATTTGATTAAGGATTATAAGATTGAGATTCGGTATCATGTGAGAAATGTCAATGTGGTGGCCAATGCCTAGAGTAATTTTTTTTCCTCATACAATAGTGTTAGTGATGCACCGTGATAAGTGATGGAAGAGTTTCTAATATTTGGGATCAAAATGGCAAAATTAGGGACCCTATATAGTGTGTTTTTCCGTTTGAAAGTGAATCGGTGAGTGTATTAAAGAGTTGAAAGGTGGTGATAAATTTTTCTAGGATAAGTTGATCGGTGAATGAGTCTGCTTTGTCAAGCGCGATGAGAATGGATTTATTAAGTATTGAGATAGAATTTGCATACCTAAGCACAAGGAATTAAAGGAAAAGATGTATTATGATCATTTAGGAATTGATAAAATGTATACGGATTTGAAATTAGGATTTTGGTGGATTAGTATAAAGAAACAAATTACAGATTTTGTGGCTCAGTACTTGATATATTAGAAAGTTATGAGTGAACATATAAGACATTATGGAGAGTTAGATCCTTTAGGAGTTTTAGAGTGGAAGCGGAGTTTAATCTTTATGGATTTTACAGTTGGGTTGTCAAGGTCAAAGGAAGGTCATAATATGATTTGGGTTATAATTAATAGATTAACTAAGAGTGCACATTTTATTTCCATGAAGGATATGTGAGAGAAGAAGCAACTTGTTGATGCTTATATACATTATGTGGTAGGACATCATGGGGTTTCAAAGGATATTATATTAGGTAGCGAACATATGTGTTCCAATATTTTGGGAGAAACTTGAGCCGACCATGAGAGACAAATACCCTCATCTTTTTGCCTAAAGTAAATTTTTCGTGCTTCGAGGACGAAGCTTTATTTTAAGGTGGGTAGAAATATGCATGACTATTTGTTTTTGTGGTAAACTAAGCATGTTCTTGTGTGATTTCATGCTAATATCTATTTATTGGTCACAAATATGAATATTTTGGCTGTTATCGATGCTTAATAAGCACAATGTCATTGGTTATTGGTTATCACTTGAAATTGACTTGTTTGCACATATTATTGGTTGTTTGTGCTCAACGCACATATTTTGGATATTGGTGGTTTGTTGGTGCTCAATGCACATATTTTGGATATTGGTGGTTTGTTGGTGCTCAACGCACATATTATGGTTTGTTTGTGTTTAACACACCTATGATTGTTTGGTTGTGCTCAACACACATGATTGATTGATTTTGTGCATTTCGCGTTTGTGGAAAAATAAATTGAACTTGTGAAATTTCAAAATTTTGAAATAATTTAAACGTTTTTGTCCGACATGCTCTTAACTTGGCAAGTGATACTTTTACCGTATGAAAATTTTGGTGGTTTAGAACTTTGGTATTATCTTATGGACTTAGGTGATCTTATCTTGTGGATTTAGGTGGTGGGGAGGTTGTATACTTTGAAATTTGAGGAATTAGGTACTTATGGATTTTGAGGATTTAGAAATGTGAGATATCTTTAAAGTTGTGTTTAATTTGACGGATTTTGGATGTATGGAGTAAATGATTTATTTTGGAGATATATGAAGAATTTTGGTGGATTTTGGATATATGGAGTGAGCGGGTCATTTTGGACATTCGTGATTAATGTGAGACTTTATTTTCGAGGATGAGTTTAAACTTCGAGGATGAAGTTTTGTTTTAAGGAGGGAAGTGTGTAACACCCCGTTACTTTCCGGGTCAATTATAAAGCTTGACTTTTCTATTTTTGTTAAAATCGGATTTTTAAGTTGGAAAAATATTTTTAATGTCGTTATAAATATGAAAGTATTTTGGGTCGTCTTATAATAAATCGGTTTGATTTTCTTAAAGTGGAACGTTATTTTATAAACCGACTTTGTATCGGGTTGGAGTTTGGGTCAAACACAAATAAGGAAAAAAAACTAAACTAATTCTTTTAAAACCCCACCCCGTCTTAATCATTCCAACATCACAAATTCACAATTCTCATATTTGTTCACCCCTTCTTTCCTCTGCCGCTTCCGACTTCTTCTTCTTCTTCTTAAAAACGAGTCTCCATTCTTCCTTACACCAAAACACTTTAACATCTCTTCATCAAATATTGTAAGTGTTCTATTCAATCAATGTTTTTTTTTATTATTGTCTTATTATTTTAAAATCTGATTCTTAAAACGTTTTCTCGAGATAAATTAGTAATTGTGTGGTTATTATCATTGGACAATTCTGTGAGGTACGATTTTATGATTGAGTCAAATTAGTCGAGGTGTGAGTTACGTCTGTGTGTAAGTCGGCGTACGGAGGGAGTGGAGAATTTGGTGTGATAATGTGTGGGCTACTATAATTAATCATGATTGATTGTGGTTGGCGAAGAAGAGTGGTGGGTTGTCTTTAGTATAAATCAGTTACACTAAGAAAGATGGTTGGGGAAATTTTTGTGATTGTGCTTGACGAATACCGAAGAGAAGTGTTTTACGCTTTAAATTAAGGTCTTAACTCTAACACTTGATTTGGGATTTCCATAAATATCGTGAGGGTAGGCTTATATTGTAGAGTGCTGTTTTTCGTCGTCGGCATTTCAGCCACGTCGTCGGCGCTTTTTAATGCTGAAAGACGATCTTGCCCTTGACTTTTTTAGATTACTTAACTAATGTAATTGAGTTAGATTAGTTAGATTAGATAATGAAAGTCGTTAACAAAGCGGTTTTTAAATTTTAAAACTCGTTAACAAACCGTTTTACTTACCCTCGCACTTACCCTTAGTTATTTACTTTACTCACTTACCCTTAGTTACCCACTTACCCACTCACACTCCTCTAACACTCCACCCAACATTTGAAATTTAAAAAAACCGTCTTTTTTTTTTCGAGAAATCCGATTTTTCTAGAGACCCGATTCCGCCTTTAAATGGATCGACATGCGGTTAGTACATTTTTTGTTTATATTATCCGTCATTTTTTGTACATTTATTGCCCCGATCCGATTTTTTGTTTAAAACTTGTAAGAAATGTGTGTTAGTTTATTAAAGAAATTGCATTTTGTTTATAACATGTCGTTTATGTGCTGGATTTGTTGTGAAAATCGTAGTTGAAATAGGAATCGAGGGTAGGAACGTATTACCCAGAAAAACGCGAACAGAGGCCCAGACGCATGAATATCGCGTCTGGGGGGCCACATAGACGCGAAATTCATGCGTCTAAGTGGCCTGCCAAACGCGATATTCATGCGTCTTGGAGGCCTCCTAGACGCGAAACTCATGCGGCTAAGGGGTCTCTCAGACGCATGAATTTCGCGTCTAAGAGGCCCCCCAGACGCATGAGTTTCGCGTCTAGGAGGCCTCCAAGACGCATGAGTTTCGCGTCTATGTGGCCCTCCAGACGCTATATTCATGCGTCTGGGCCCCTGTTCGCGTTTTTTTTTTGTTATTGTTCGACGTTATGCGTTAAAATATCGTGACTCGGGTCTCGTTATTTGTAATTTATATGATTAGAATTATTATTATGAATATTATTAGTTCGAAATATGAATAGAATTATTATGAATATCGTGACTCGGTTATTTATTTTTAGTTGAAAATATACGAGATGTTTATATGATTAGAATTACTATGAATATTATTAGAATTATTAATATTAAATTATACGAGATGTTTTATTTTGTAACTAATGAGTAATTTTTTATCGGTGTATCAGGAGGAGTCAGATGGCGACGGTATTGACTATCGCATTTGTTTTATTTTTGGGCCAGCGTTCCGTAGTTCGGATGAGGCATTCAACTACGCTAGTGAGATAGGTTTGGCTCTTGGGTTCACCTTGGTGAAAGCGAGCAACAAAACGCAGAGTAACGTGAACCCGATGTCAAGATTACTTGGTCAAAATTACTTTAAGTGCAACCGTAACGGTAAACCGGGAAAAAATACCAAGAGTTCTCAGAAGATCGGGTGTAAGTTTTGGGTGAAGGCGTGCGAAAGCGTTGACAGAGAACGATGGATTTTAGGCATCGGTCCATGTGGCATGCACAACCACAAGTTGGAGGTTTACACTGACGGGCACAGACGCCTAGCCGCCCTAGACGAGGCCGAGAAACAGATTGTTCGGGACGGTATTCTGGACCACTTCACACCGGCCCAAATACACGACTCTCTTCATCGGCGAAATCCGGGGAAACCACGCCCATCGATCGAGACAATATACAATATCGGGGGGAAGTTGAGGGCGGAAGCAAGGGAAGGTCGTAATGCCATTGAGCAGATGATGGTACTAGCGCGCCGGGCTGAATACATCCACTTCTTCTACGAGCACGAGTTTACGAGTGTCGTGGAACGTATTTTCATGGCTCACCCTGAGTCCGTGAAACTGTTTCGTACTTGGCCTTACGTAGTCACTATGGATGCGACGTACAAGACGAACACCTACGACATGAAGTTAGTGGAGATGGTCGGGGTGACACCTGTCGGGAAACCTTATCTGATAGCGTACGCCCTACTTCGACACGAGGACACGGTGTCCTACACTTGGGTGCTCCATAAGTTGAAGCTGCTAATTGGGGACCGGGCACCGAACGTGATTGTGACGGATAAGGACCAGGCTTTGACGGCGGCAGTATCGAGTGTCTTTCCGACCCCGCAGACCCAGAATCTGCTCTGCACGTGGCACATATCCAACTGTGTGGAAAAACGTGCCCTGTCTTTCTTTCAAAAACAGAAAGACAGAGTAGCGACCTTCATGCACGCAGTATGGTACCCTCTCCTTTATTCCACAAGTAGGGTGGACCTCGAAACAAAATGGGACAAGATGAAGACGACGTGGAGGTTCTCGGGTATTCCTGTTTACATTTATGACGTTTGGGGTAATTTCAAACAATGGAATCACGCGTACACTAACCGATACCTCCACTTTGGCAACACCACCACGTCCATCGTCGAATCTGCGCATGCGGCTTTGAAGAAGGCTCTTGGCACGTCGACAGCGTCCTTGGATCGGTTGTTCGATAGAATTGACAGGCTAATCGGTCGTCAGCAGTCTAAACTGCGAAAGAAGCTGGAGACATCCCGAAGGAAGCAATCAACTTTTCTACCACCCATTTTGAAGAACTTGAGACTCCGGGTAAGTCGTAAGGCGTTGGACTTGCTGACCGGGGAACTGTCTAGGATGCAAGAGTTGGGAGATCGGGTTTTTCACGAGTGCGGGTGTGTATTGAGGACGTCGAAGGGTTTGCCTTGCGCATGTCGACTTGCCGGGATGATGATGCGGAATTCAGTAGTGCAGTTGGCCGACGTTCATGTGTTTTGGAGGACGCTTGACTATGCCGGGGAGCAAGAGATGCCCGTCAGCGACAAATTTCAGCTTGATGGGTTGATTGAGGAAATACGTGAGAGCGATCCGAGTATGTGGCGACATTACATTGATGTCCTGAATTCCGCATTGCGTCCGGAGGAATCTGGGCTACTTGATCCTACCCCGAATCCAAACCCCAGAAAATCTAAGGGGACAGGGAGGTTGCTTATCGGAGTCGAACACGCCAGGAGGAGGTACGGGACCACCGACACGAGAGCGACCCCGAGTAAGTCGGCCAGGACTACGCACGCGTCAACGCCAGGGAGTAGTCAGTCGACCGAACCACCCACACCGACCGCCTCCCAGTCCACCACGGGCACATGGCAGGGGCAACCGAACGCCCCCTTGAGGTGAACTACATGGGGGGGCCCCTTCCCGGACATAGACAAACTTGTTGGTTTCATGTGTCCGTATCTCGTGAACTGGATAGATGTTATTGGAGACGGTCACTGCGGATTCCGTGTCATGGCTCATGCAGTGTACGGTGACCAGAGCAGTTATACTCGCCAGAGAATGGCGTTGTGGGAGCACATCCATTCCCCCATGTACGACAAGGTGTACATCTTTGACGCCGACGGTCGTGAAGGCGCCATGACCCGTGTAGGTACGACGGTCCCGTACCCGGTTGGTTCGGAGCATTATCTCGACGACTGCGATCTATTCGGTTTTGCCACAATTAACAACTGGGTTATATGTCGAGTGTCCGAGAACCTCACCTGCAGTACCTACTACCCGTTGCGAGAGATGCCAGGTAACCACCTCTCATTCGGCGTTATGTGGATAATGCACGTTGAACGCGGGGGAGCAGGTCACTGGATGAGGTTGCGAATGTCTGATGACTGCCCGATGCCTCCTACACACATACTTTGGCGAGGCGCGCATGATGGTACTACAGTGCATTATCCGGAGTTTTACCGAGCACGTCAGGATAGGTGGGTCGAGGAGTGGAATTCGTACTTTCCGAGTTATCAGATTGATCAGAACGACCCAGGTGGTCGGAACAACCCCTTCCATCTTTAGTGTAGTGTAAATATTAGACCAGCATTTGTATTATATTCATATTTCAGACCAGTGTTGTATTCATTTGTAAATTTTAGAAATCGGTAAATCACACTATTAAGAAACAAACGAACATAAAAAACATCCGAATTGAAAAAAAAAAACGAGTACCCAACGTGAACATATTACAAGTCATCCAAAAATCATCCGAAATAAAACATGATAGTCTTAACTGTTAAGACATATAGAAATTACAAATAAAATGGGAACGAGTTCTCGACATAAAAGAAGTACAAATACGCAAGCATGAAATCCGAAACACAGAAGACATAACCAAATGAGAAATAAAATCCAAAGCAGTCAACGGCGACCTCGTTTCCCCTGGGATCGGGGTGGCCGTTCACCCGGGTGGGGAAGGACGGGCTGGAACGACGCCATCAGCTCATCAAAATACGCAAGGCGGGCCTCCGGATCGTCTCTAAAGTGTTGCCCTGCAGAAAAGCGCTCGAACAACGAGAGAGCGGCCTGAAACAAGGTGGCATCGGTTAGTATAAATGTACATGCAAATAATTATTGTTACACACCAAAATACAAACTGATTACCTGTTGCGATCCCCCTGCGAGCGTCGCCTGCTCCTGCACCTCGGCGGCGGATGGTGGTATGATCCTCGGGTGGGAGACTCTCGAGTACCAAGCATAGTAATCCGGAGTCGCTTCCCCCGGGTAGTCCACTTGCTGCGAGAGCCTCCTCGGGTCAGCGCGCATGACATATACTGTCCTCCACGGGTGGTCCGAGTATACCGGCCCGAAGTCAAGAAGGTAGTTCCCACCCCCATGCCTCGCTCGATGCACCCTAAACGGCACGGGCATCGACTCGGGTATAGTCTGGACATAGCCTAACTGTCTGATGACCCGGTCTCCCTGGTAAGGCTCAACGATGTCCATAAAGCGCAGTGTCCCGAAGTAGGTAGTGGTACGGTGCACCGTGTGAGCGTTCCGCACGAAGGGCTCCCAACAGACCCGATCCGCTGTCAATAAGTCAAGTGATCGTCGGTAGGCCAGAAGGTTGTCTCCGCGCGACGATGGTTTCCCGACGCCTACCCACGCAGTCGCGCGTGGCGAAGTCGGGGAAATCGGGATCGGTGCCGCTGGCCTAAAGTCAGGGAAGTACTCATATATCCACACCTGAAGCAAAGTCAAACAGCCGGCCAAAGTGGTGAACCCCTCCCTCGAAGCCATCCCTAAATTCCTGTACAGCCACGCCAACGTACCGGCACCCCACGCAAAACCAGGAATCGAATCCAAGCTGTTCGTCAGTGGGAAGACTGACGGACGAATACGATCGCTCGACCTATCCACAAAGAGGAACTCTCCCAACAACGTGATCAGGTAACCCTGCACAGTCTGCTCATGGGTCCCAGTGCTCATCTTCTCACGCACAGCCCTCGCTAGTACCGACCCGCTCCTCAAAATGGGAGGGCCCGCATCCCCCCTGGGTGCCCTCAACTGCAAATCATTCATCCCGAAGAAGTTCCCCACAGCGGTCTTCCCATCAGCCAGACCCCCAGTCTCGTTAAGAACAGCGCATGGCTCACCCTCTATAGACAGCCCTAAGATCCTGGCGACGTCGTGCAACATGATAGTCATCTCGCCGAACGGCATGTGGAATGTGTTCGTATCCGGCTGCCACCTCTCGACGAATGCTGTAATGAGCGGTATGTCCAAGTTGCGTAGAATGCACGCCCGTAGGTGAATCAGCCCCGACTGTCGGACATCATCCACTACCTGAGGAAAGCGGTCGAACGACTCCAACTCCCTAACAATCCGAGGACGGTTGTAGGTCGTCAGCAGACTCCGCTCGTGACCTGGCTCTGACCAAAGCCGACGCGCAATATGACCCCCAAAGCTCGGGATCACCGACGGATCGATGGGACCTCCGGGACTAGGTCCATGCAGAATCCACGTAGTGTCGGTCCGTGTACGCCGGGGGACGCTCGAGGCCGAAGTACCCACACTCCCGACGAAAGTGCCTCCAGGCCCCTTCCTGTAGACAACAGCCTTACCCTGCTGTGATGTCCCCGCGTCCGTCTCCTCCTCCTGCTCCTCCGCCTGCTGTTCCGAGAAGTTCTCCGGAAAAGCGTGTCGCCTCTCCTCCTCATCGAACTCCATGTTCAGGTCGGCAGACTGCAACGACCTGGACGCCTGGCGGAATTCGCCGCTCGCAGTTCCCTCCGAACAACCGTCGTGTCTACCGCTCGTGGTGCGGGAAGGTGGAACAGGAATGTCTAGTGTACCCCCATGAGAGGAAGACGATGGCTCTGGTGGGCCGGTAGGTGGGGGCCTCGGCCTACCCCTAGCACGAGTGGACGCAGTCACGACCCTACCGTCTACCCGGCTACTCTTCCCCTTATCAGCCATCTAATTTTACAAATTCCACACGTTGTTAAAACAAAACTATGTCACTTGTTAATAATATTAAGAAATAAATTTAACGTTCTCGTACTATTCTTATTACTTGAAAAATCAATTCGATATGTAATAGTCCAAAAAAATCTACAACTGATATAATAAGATATTACTATTCTTATTACTTTCAACGTTGTCGCTTGATATAAAATTTAATTTAAAGAACAAATTATTGATAACGTATATTCTTCTCAAATTAATTATTTTCACTTCCGACTATTTTTTAAGTAAACACTACTAACCTTAAAATTAGTACTCATCGTTATCTCAATTGGGTGTCCGATTTTAGGAAGAGATAACGATTACAGGTTTTTCACCTAAATTCAACTTTTTAGTTATTATTTTTCACGATAAATTGATATTTTCAACCTAGAGATCCTTATATTTTTTTGATTACAATTTTTCAAAAATATTTCAAAACCTAAACTTATCAACAATTAATCCTGAATTTCATTATAATAATTCTAATAATATTCCTAAACATATAAACATTTCGTATAATTTCCTAATAATAATTCAAACAACCAACACATCAGCAACGATACGAACATCTAACAAAAAATAAACGAACTTTACGGATATCGTAACCCTAAACCCTAAACAAAAAAATTAAAAAAAAAAAACGAAAACAGGCCAAAACGCCGGAAAACCGCGTCTGGGAGGCCTATTCGACGGCGGAAAACCGCGTCTGGGAGGCCTCTCAGACGCATGAATATCGTGTCTTGGAGACCTCTCAGACGCATGAATGTCGCGTTTTGGAGGTCTCTGCGACGCATGAAGGTCGCGTCTTGGAGGTCTCCGCGACGCATGAACATCGCGTTTCAGAGGCCTCTCAGACGCATGAATCTAGCGTCTTGGAGACCTCTTCGACGCCAGATTCATGCGTCTGAGAGGCCTCTGAAACGCGATGTTCATGCGTCGCGGTCTGTTTCCAGACCGAATTCTGGAAAAAACGACGCCCAATTCGCAAAAATCGATCCCCACCATCAGTCAAACCGATACCAAAATCGAATATAGAAAACAATAATTACTCAATTGAGGTATATATCACACACAAATTAGCTATGGGCAACCTAAACTATCAATCTAATATTAATTATACTCGAACTAATCGATCCAAAATAATCAAATACAAGCTAAAAGGTAATACAAAATAGATAGATCTACTTACTTGAGTACGGATTTGGAGTTGGAGTGGAAGCGGTTTTATATTTGAAAAACGATTTTTTAAGAAATTGTTTAAGGGAGAGAAAGAAGTGAAAATTAATTGTAAGGAGAAGGGGGTTTATATATAAATTTCCTAAACATATTCCCGGGATACATTGAGACACGTGTCTCGGAGACCGTTCAATAGTCAAAAAACCGACATTTCATATTAGTCGGGAATATATTTGTTACGTTAGTTAAGAAACTTAATTAAATTCATTAGAATATATTACATAAGGGTAAAAGAGTTACGTTGAGACACGTGCCTCAAAAACCGTTCAAGAGTACAAAAACCGTAATTTTAATTTACTCGGAAATATTAATTACATTAATTAACAAACTTAATTAATATCATTAATCATAATTAGGGGAAGGGTAAAAGAGTAAATTCACGTATAAAGCGCCGACGACGTGGCTGAAATGTCGACGACGAAATGTAGTAGCGATATTGTATAAGCGACTAGTATTTCGATGTAATAACACATAGACTTGTACTTTTGGGTGGAATTACTGTCGGAGAGAGAGAGTTGGGATGGGTTTGTACAATAATTAGTTGGTATTATGGTTGTGTTGTTTAATGTTAATTAGTTAGTTTTTAATTGGGTTATAATATTTGTAGTCTGTGGAGTTGAGGAGAAGAGATTTTTGGAGTAAACTTATCTAATCAGCCTTCTTGAGAGGTAAGGACGTTTTGACATTTTCACCTTTAAGTAAAGAGCATGTTCGGTTTAAATTATATTTTTGAAGCAGTTTTATAATTATTTTGTCAACGATGAATTTTTATGATACTCTTGTAATATTTTGGATATTGGAACTTTGTGACAAGTCGTATATTGGAATTATTTTGGTACAATTTTGGTGGTTATAACAGACTCTGGGAGCTCTGTTGGTCTATGAGGTTAAGGTGCGTCTGAGACGTCCCTGAGATTTCGTCCCGAAACTGAACTCCTGGCCCGAGTTGTGTTAAGTGGGGTTTTTCCGGCCCCCACTTGCTAGGTAGTTAGACTTCCTCCTTTGGCAGCCTCATCCTACTGACTGCCCAAATGTGAGTAGTGTGCACTATAGTAAGTCTAGCTAAGCATAGGTGGTACCTCTAGATCGTGCTAAAATGGTAGGACCTTGGCACACAGGTGGAGACAATATATTGTGGTTGATTTTGATTTTGACTACCGTTTTACATTACTTTTGGTTTGGTATTGAGACAATAATATTTAACTCTGATTTCAGTTTACTTCAAATTATAATTATTGTTTTACGTTTTCAATATAATATATTTTACTCAGCTTTGCTGACGTCCTTTTGTTTTGGGTCGTTCCCTCGCTGGAACCTGTACCTATTTGTGTTTTGGGTACAGTTGATAGGTACAATTAATATGCTGCATGGGTGCATTTGGTTTCGGGATGCTGAGCGAGGAAGGACTTTATTATTTAACGTTTACCTCCGAACTATTTATATTTATGTTGAATTTTGGGTTGAAGTTGTTTTAAACCGTTTTGAATTTTGTGGGACTTAAGTCTTCCGCTGCAACGTTTTCATTTAATTATTTATCGGATTTATATTTCTTTTTAATTCTTATACTATTCTTTTGCCTTGTATTTGGCCTTGTGAGCTAAATGCGGAGTAACAACTTTAAATTTTCCGGTTTTGTTCTGTTATTTTGGTCGCGAAAAATTAGGGCTGTTACAAAGTGTGCGGTGAAAAATAAAAGTTGAGAGAAAATGTGCGGTCATAAGTTATATTGACCACAAAAATCAACTAAAAGAGAAAATATTGTAAGTACGAAGTTTAAAAATGAATAATGCAAAAGGAGAGTAGAAAGATTAAAAATGGATAGAGGTGGTACTTTTTATTTTTAGCATATTTCCACACTCTACTTTGTTATTTATCCTTTAATAATATTAAAAACAAAGTCATTTCTCTTCACCTTAATCTTTGTGTATAAAGCATGCGTAATCAATTGACAGAGGGAGTATTTCGATATTTCGTCTTCATTTGCTTACTTTTATAGGAGTAGTTTTATATTTTGTGGGATATTAATTTTTGAGAAAAATATTTTAATTAATTATAAATACCTCATACATAATTAAGACGAGGAATATGATCCAGTAGTATTACGGATTACATTACCTTTCTTCCACATTATACATAGGTGACTAATACCTTCTCCAGTCATAATTTATTGCCCCATTTCATTAAAATATACTCCCCGTTCCAATGAATTGTTTGCCTATTCCATATTGGGCCATCTCAATCAATTATTTTTCTTTCTATTTTAGGAATGTTTTTTATATGTAATTTGACCATTGTCTTCACATGTCACCTCCTAATTGAATCTCTTCCCCTTGGTGCCAAAAACAAAGGCAAACAATTCATTAGAACGGAGGGAGTACCTCACATATAATCATGAAATGGGGCAATAATTTATGACCGGAGGGAGTAATCACTAGCACTCGAAGTACCTAACATTTTCATGGCCAATGGTACAAACTAGGGATGACAACGGATCCGGGATCCGATCCGGATCCGCAAGATCCGGTCCGCACGGACCGAATATGGATCTTATATTTTGAGATTCGTTGGATATGGATCCGGATCCGCTATCTTTAAACGGATCTGGATCTGGATCTTAATAAGTAAACCCGGATCCGGATCCGCAAATCCGTTTTATTAAAAAATTAACAATAATAAAAAACTTAAAACTTTAATTTGTATTTTTTTGGTTATTTTTAAGACTTTTTTCTTTTAGTTTATTAATCTTTGACTATGAATCTTTATATTCGATTTTATTTGTAAAATTATGAAATTAATATGGTCGTAAATACGTATTAATTAAAATTTTTGTAAAATTGAAGTAAGAAATTGGATCCGCGGATCCGGTCCGGATCCGATCCAGATCCGACGGATCCGGATCTGGATCTACATTTTTGGGATCCGTCGAATCTGGACCGGATCCGGATCCGCTATTAGGGGTGTGGATCTGGATCTGGATCCATGCGGATCCGGTCCGGATCCGGTCCGTTGCCATCCCTAGTACAAACTACTCAAATTACCAAAGCTTTAGATGTTTGGTAAAAAGTACCATTTGATGATTTCCATAACTAAAAGTCAAATTGATACTCCACTTTGTATCACAGAAATTCTTGTGCAAATTATTTATAGTCTGATCACTCTTGTGTGTTAATGTACTACCCACCATCAAATATACTCTACTTTTCTTGAGTGAAACAATGTTGACAACAACAAGTGTTATAACCCTGTTTCTTTTCTTGTTGATGCTTTTTCAAATGACGAGAGCACTGGGCCCTGCAGTGGGCTGCCACCAAGCGGAACGAGAAGCGCTGCTCAACTTCAAACACAGCTTTGGTGACCCAACAAACAGTAGTCATAGGTTGTCATCTTGGATGGGCGACGACTGCTGTGAATGAGAAGGAGTGGGCTGTAACAATGTTACTTCATTCATTGACACCCTCGACCTCTCCCACCTTTATTGCCAGCCTTTGGACTACCATACCAACTCCTCCTACTTAACTGCTCCAAAGCTACACACTTCCCTGATTGAACTCAAGCACTTGACCTACTTGGATTTGAGCTGCAACGACTTTCAAGGTAGTCGAATCCCGACATTCATAGGTGACTTCAAGTATATGAGGTATCTGAATCTTTCCTATTCTAACTTCACTGGCACTGTGCCACCCCAGCTCGGCAATCTTACTCGACTACAAACACTTGATCTCTCTTCCTTTTTCCTCTATAACTACTTCACTTCCTTATCAACTGATCTCCATTGGATTTCTACACTCGAAAGCCTACAGTATCTCAGCATGGGCAACACTCATCTTATACCTAGTTGGCATCTACTCAACATGCCGCCTTCTTTGCGACTCCTGCTTCTTCCTAGTTGCGATCTTGATAATTCCCTATTGCTAACCCTTTTCTCTAATGCCACTACTTGCCTTTCCAACATTCAACACCTTGATCTCTCGACTAACTTCTTAAATGGATCACTCATCATCCCTCATGTTGTGGCTAACATGACCTCTCTACATTACCTAGACCTCTCCGAGAATTATTTCACTGCCTCAATCCCATCGTGGTTCAGCAATATGAGACGGCTTCAGCATCTTGACCTTTCGTTCAACTCTTTCCAGGGACCACTACCCGCTCATGTTTTTCCCAACATCACCTCCCTCACATACCTCGACCTTTCAAAGAACGAACTCAATGGCTCAATCCCGTTCTCCATGGGAAATATTGTTATTACGGTAGTAGAAGAGGTAAGGGAAGAAATAAGATAGATCTTATCTGGACGAAGAACAGAAGCTGTGTCGCGACAAACGTCACTGTCCTAAAGTTGATTTATGCCCCGTCTGCTACACACGGCCTCAATAGCACTCAACTCCCAGGATTCCACAACTATACCGTAACTTCAGTGTAGGTGAAGCACGGTTGAATACAGCCAAGAACGCTTGCCAATAACTTAACCGGAAACAGAGATGAAAGTATGAAGAACGAGAGAATATGTGTATGTATGTTTTCTGTGTTCAAAAACATAGACTGACTGAGACTGACTGAGAAAAAGGAAGCTTCTGGATAAAAACAAATAATTCGACTACTAAAAATTACCCGCAAGCGGTGCGCCGCAGGCGCTCTACCAAAGCCCGGCCCGGCTCGTGCTCGGCTCGGCGCGCGCGCGCGCGTGTGTGGTGTACATAGTCCTGTCTTGTACACAACTAGTAGAGCATTAAAGAGGGTCATATATAAGCATGGTTTAGTAGTCATAAATGATCCATGTGGGATAATAATGACACTTAAAAGAGCTTCTTTTGAAGCATTAACTCTAACAATCCCCCACATGATTCAAAAGAAGAGAAGCTGGAGAAATTATTGGCAAACGGAGTTTTAGTTTTTAGATGTTCAGTGTCTTGTGGACTTTAACTGACACCCAGTGCGTACAAAAACCTAAAACCATCATTTAGAGGTGGATCGAAGCCTTTAACCTCCTAATGATGTGGGTAGTAAGTTAGTTGTGCACTTACCGTACTCAAATCAGGGCTAGTATTCGCACCATCCATGAACTCATCATGAACGCTAACTGTATGTAGTAAGTGTTTTACTTGGACTTCCCAAGTGCTCTCCAAATGAATCCTGGTAATTCATGAATGCCTCTAGAGATCCTAAAGCCTAAGGATCTCTTGGGGTTTAGAGCAATAATCCCCCACATTCACATAGGTAAATTCATCAGGTTTGACTGTCACAAACCATCCGTTAGGACTATGAATTTATTAAGAGCCAAAGCTCAACCTTAAATACACACGACAGTAGAAATAATAAAACATATGTCACTCAAAACAATTACAAAGGGAAATGGTTGTGACATTATTACTCGAGTTTACTGTGACTTCGTTTGACCGCATTTGACCTTAGCTGAGCTAAGTTGGGTATCAATCACAGTTTACTCCTTTACGGGCTTTAAGCCCATTTCCCGTGCTGTCTCCAGCACCATCTTTCTACCAAGGCCTTTGGTGAAAGGATCCGCTATGTTCCTCTCGGATCTTACAAACTCAATTGAGATTACATTTTCTCTGATCAGATTTCTCACTATTCCATGCCTTAGGCGTATGTGTCTCCTTTTCCCATTGTATGTTTGACTGTGAGCTACCCCAATTGCAGCTTGGTTGTCACAATGCATGGAGATTGATGGAGTCGGCTTCCCCCACAATGGAATGTCAGCTAGCAGACTCCCTAACCACTCTGCTTCCTGTCCTGCCAATTCTAGAGCAATAAATTCAGATTCCATTGTCGATTTGGCGATGCAAGTTTGTTTAGACGATTTCCATGAAATGGCACCACTAGCAAGTGTAAACACATAACCACTAGTAGATAAAATATCAGGAGAATCGGCTATCCAATTAGCATCAGTGTAACCTTCTAGGACAGCAGGTGTTCTCTCATAATGTAAACCCCAATCCATAGTGCCCCTCAAGTATCTCAACAAACGAATAAGGGCCGTCCAATGGTCTTGACCGGGGTTATGAGTGTACCTACTTAGTCTGCTTACTGCGTAGGCAATATCGGGTCTAGTATAGTTCATTAGGTACATGACACTACCTATAATCTTGGCATATTCCTCTTGTCCCACACTGTTCCCGAGGTTTTTAGCCAGATCTATACTAGAGTCATAGGGTGAGGACAAGGGTAAACTATCAAATTGATTGAACTTTTTCAGAATTTTTTCCGTGTAGTGAGACTGACTCAAACATAATCCTGTTTTAGTTCTAGTTATTTTTACCCCAAGAATAACGTCCGCTTCCCCTAGGTCCTTCATGTCAAAACGCGAATTTAGAAAACTTTTAGTAGCTTCTACCACATGCATGTTTGTTCCAAAAATGAGCATATCATCCACATACAAACATACTATCACACAACCAGAATCATCATGTTTAGAATACACACATGCATCAGAATCGTTTACCGTGAAACCATTGGATCTGATAGTTTTGTCAAATTTGTCATACCATTGTTTTGGTGCCTGTTTCAGGCCGTACAAGGACCTGACGAGCTTGCATACCTTGTTCTCTTGTCCAGGAGCCAAAAAACCTTCTGGTTGTTTCATGTAGATCTCTTCATCAAGATCGCCATTTAAAAATGCAGTCTTTACATCCATCTGATGAATAACTAAATCATGTATAGATGCAAGTGCAATTAGAGCTCTAATAGTAGACACTTTAGTAACAGGTGAGTAAGTATCAAAGAAATCCAAACCTTTCGTTTGACGATTACCACATACAACAAGTCTGGCCTTAAATTTATCAACTGAGCCATCGGGTTTGAGTTTCTTTCTAAACACCCACTTATTACTTAGGGGTTTACAACCCCTAGGTAAATCTGTTAACACCCAAGTGTTATTACTCATAATAGACTCTATTTCACTATTAATGGCTTGAAGCCAAAAAGTGGAATCAATGGAGCTCATAGCCTCTCTATAAGTTCTAGGATCTGTTTCGAGCATAAAAACATTTACAACATACTCATCAACTAAACTCGTTTCGGCAAGGAAAGCGGTCACGAAATCTGGACCAAAACTAGTTTCGGTCCTGGATCGTTTGCTCCTTCGAGGTTCCTCAGGAACCGCCGCAGGAGTAGGGAGACGCGCTGCAACAACAGGAGCCAAAGAGTTAGTTTTCATAGGAAAAATATGCTCAAAAAATTCTGCATCTCTAGATTCTTTTATGGCCCCGAAACCGGACGAATCTTTAAGAATGAAGCGGTAAGCTGCACTATTCATGGCATGCCCGATGAAAATTCCGTCTACGGTTTTCGGTCCAATTTTGCTCCTTTGAAACGTTGGAATCCCGATCTTCGCCAGGCACCCCCACACTTTGAGGTATTTGAGATTGGGCTTGTATCCTCTCCATAGCTCATAAGGAGTCTTACCTGTTTTCTTATGAGGTACGCGATTCAGAACATGACATGCATAAAGGACTGCTTCACCCCACATATTAGTTGGCATTCCAGAACTTAACAACATTGCATTCATCATATTCTTTAGTGATCGGTTTTTGCGTTCGGCAACACCGTTTTGTTGGGGTGAATAGGGGGCGGTCCTTTCATGTATAATACCATGGGTTTTACAATAGTCACTAAGTGGATTACCATCGTATTCACCTCCCCGGTCAGATCTTACACGTTTTATTTTAAGGTCTAATTGATTTTCAACCTCAGCCTTAAACTCTATGAACTTGTTTTCAGCCTCATCTTTGGTTGTTAATAAATAGACCCTAGTGTAGCGAGAATAATCATCCACAAAAGTGATATAGTAATGTTTCCCACCCCTACTTGTGGTGTTCTTAAAGTCAGCTAAGTCTGAGTGAATTAGCTCAAGAAGCGTAGTAGAACGTTCCACGCATTTATTAAAGGGTGTTTTAGCATGCTTAGCTTCGACACATATTTCACACTTATCAAAATTTGTGTCGCTAAAGTCAGGAATCAGGTCATGTTTTTTCATGTTTTTAATCGAGGTCACATTAACATGTCCTAGTCTAGCATGCCATAAAGAGACAGACTCAGCAATATAAACGGAAGAGGATGAATTCTTATTAATAACTTCTATGTCTAATACAAATAGTCCACCATTACAAAAGCCTTTGCCAACAAAATTTCCATTTCTAGTAAGCACAAGTTTATCAGATTCGAAAGCTAATTTGATACCTGCTTTGTTTAATAAAGCTCCAGAGATAAGATTTCTTCGTATGTCAGGAACATGTAGCACGTTATTAAGTTCAAGAGTCTTACCAGAAGTGAGCTTCAAAATGACTTTCCCTTTACCAAGTACCTTCACGGTGCTAGAATTTCCCATAAAAACGCATTCCCCACTTGGTACTTGAGAGTAATCCGTGAAGACATCCCGATTAGAGCAGATGTGCCTCGTAGCGCCGGTGTCAACAACCCATTCGGAAAAATTGCTTACTAAATTAACTTCTGATACAACAGCAGCAATGATATCGTCATCTTGTTCAGTAAGATTAACATGAGATTTATTGGGGTTCCGTTTACCAGCGGGAGAAAAGCCATCGGGACAAAATCTAGAAGAATGACCCGGTTTACCACATGTAAAACAATTTCCCTTAAATTCCCGTTTACCTTCACCTTTAGAATCCCCTTTGCCATCCCGTTTGAAGGTATTCTGGTTTCTAGTCCCATGAACTTGATTAGAAGATTTGTTACCCCGTTTTTGCCCCTTGTAATGGTTCTTAGACTCGGTCAGGTTAGCCATGGAAGAAGAGTGTTCGACTTGTTTTCCCAAAGTCTGTATACGGTTTTGTTCCTCAATCTTTATATGGGACACTAGTTCTAAAAGGGTAAAATCTTTTTGTTTGTGTTTCATACTACGAACGTAATTTTCCCAAGAAACCGGAAGTTTATCTAAAAGACAATTAGCCTGAAAAACCTCACAAATTTTCATACCTTCTGCCATTACCTCTGCACACAGATTTTCGTACTCATGGACTTGATCTAAGATGGGTTTCTCATCGACTAGCTTGAAATTTAACCAACGACTGCAAGCATACTTTTTCGTTCCATAATCATCAGAACCATACTTGGTTTTGAGAGCATCCCAAATTTCAGTAGCCTTCCTAAACTTACTGTAAATCAAGTACAAAGAAGAAGTCATATAATGCAATAACATTCCCCTACAAGTAACATTATCCGTTTCATAATCTCTACCCGAATTTTCTGGAGCCTCAGATTTAGTAAGTGTATAAACGACCCCCAATTGAGTTAGAAAAAATTCCATTTTATCCGACCACATACGGTAATTTTTTCCATCAAAAAGTTCTAATCTGGACATGTCGGGTATAAAAGGGTTATGAATAATAGTAGCAGGAACAGAAGTGACTACAGGAGTAGGAGGAGTAGAGGGAACAGCATTAACCGCACTACCAACCATGATGTTATAACGAAAATTAAATCAACTTTAGATTGTTATTACGGTAGTAGAAGAGGTAAGGGAAGAAATAAGATAGATCTTATCTGGACGAAGAACAGAAGCTGTGTCGCGACAAACGTCACTGTCCTAAAGTTGATTTATGCCCCGTCTGCTACACACGGCCTCAATAGCACTCAACTCCCAGGATTCCACAACTATACCGTAACTTCAGTGTAGGTGAAGCACGGTTGAATACAGCCAAGAACGCTTGCCAATAACTTAACCGGAAACAGAGATGAAAGTATGAAGAACGAGAGAATATGTGTATGTATGTTTTCTGTGTTCAAAACTGAAGAGAAGAGAGCATTATATAGTGGAGCAGTGACATTGGTTCAATGCACAGCAATAAAGAGCAAGTGGAGACTTGCAGCAATCAGTCTCGGGAATGACAAAATCAGTCTCGGAAAGGCAACAAAGACTGACTGAGACTGACTGAGAAAAAGGAAGCTTCTGGATAAAAACAAATAATTCGACTACTAAAAATTACCCGCAAGCGGTGCGCCGCAGGCGCTCTACCAAAGCCCGAGCCCGGCTCGTGCTCGGCTCGGCGCGCGTGTGTGGTGTACATAGTCCTGTCTTGTACACAACTAGTAGAGCATTAAAGAGGGTCATATATAAGCATGGTTTAGTAGTCATAAATGATCCATGTGGGATAATAATGACACTTAAAAGAGCTTCTTTTGAAGCATTAACTCTAACAAATATGAGACAGCTCACACATCTTGATCTTAGCTACAACTCTTTTAGTCGCGTTGAGGGAGGAACGATCATGGGTATATTAGGGAACCTCTGCAAGCTCGTTACACTTGATTTCTCGTCTAATTCAATACAAGGGAGCATAGGAGAAGCTAGCCAGAATTATTTCTCCGAATGTGTGACTTATGATTTGGAGTATTTCAGATTGGGGGGAAACATGATCGGAGGCACCCTGCCTTCGTGGCTGGAGGACTTCAAATATATGAGTGTTCTAGATGTAAGTCACAATAGAATAGACGGTCCTATTCCGATATCAATAGAAAGTTTGCAGTACTTGGAAGAGTTAGACCTGTCGCATAACGCCTTCAATGGGACGCTCCCTCAAGGCATGGGACGATGGAATTCCCTCCTTCACATTGATCTTTCCTCAAACCTCCTTCAAGGTCCATTATCCGAGCCCCACTTAGCTAACCTCTCACAGTTGAAGTATCTAGACCTGAGCTTCAATGTTGTTGAGTGGAATATTAGTTCTGACTGGTCGCCGCCATTTCAACTTAGGGAGCAGCTCCATATGACATCCTGTAAAATCCAATCTCAGTTCCCACGGTGGATTGGTGAGCAAACAAAGCTCAAGGTACTAGACCTTTCGGATAATGATCTGTCCGGAGAGCTAGTTCCATTGTTTCCAAGCAGTGTACTGAGCGGGATATATATCGCGCACAATCAACTTACAGGCCCACTCCCGTACTTCTCTTCCTCTCAGCTTATAGCCATTGATCTCTCGTATAACTTGCTTTCAGGGCCACTCATCGTAAATAAGAAGAATGATACGATTGGAACTCCCATATATCAACTTGGCTGCTTATGGTTCCTAGATCTTCAGAGAAATAAGTTTTCCGGCACCATTCATGATTTTTGGGGTGGTTTAGAAGCTCTAGTGTATATCAACTTATCTTCTAACAATCTCTCAGGAAAGATTCCCTTATCTATTGGACTTCTTTCGAGATTAATATTTCTGAAATTAAGCGGCAATTGTTTTCAAGGCCCCATTCCTGCAACCCTGATCACGATTCTTTCAAACCTGCAAATTATGGATCTTGGTGATAATCAGCTAGTAGGGAATATACCAAGTAATTGGGGAGGGAAAACTCATCCTCCTAAATTGCAAGTTCTGAGGCTACGAGGAAATCGACTTGTGGGTGTTATCCCAACGACATTGTGCTCCATTCGTACGCTTCAATTCATTGATTTTTCCCACAACAACTTGACAGGAAGCATACCATCTTGTTTCGGCGGCTTGCTCCAGATGGACGGGCTTGCTTTTGTCCCGTCTTATCCGGATACCCAAGATGATAGCACTCTGGTTCTTCTCAAAGGAGCTGAACTGCAATACACAACGACACTCAAGTATTTCGTCAACCTGGACCTTTCATGTAACGCGTTGACAGGCTCCATCCCTGAAGAGATCACGAAACTATCAGCCCTTATTGGTCTCAATTTGTCTTACAACCATCTGACAGGGAACATTCCAGAAAACATTGGTGAAATGAGGTCGCTAGAATCCCTTGATCTGTCTGACAATAGTCTTGCTGGTGAAATCCCATCAGGTCTCGCTATCTTGACTTCGTTAAGCAGCCTCAACTTGTCAAACAACAAACTCCAGGGACAAATCCCAACTAGAAGACAACTCCAAACTCTTGATGACCCGTCTGTGTATGAGGGAAATCCTGGATTGTGTGGGGATCCTTTGCCAAATAAGTGCAAGATCAGCCGAGTCCAAAACCAGCAGCCTCAAGAAGAGGAAGAGGGTCGCAGGAAGGCCAAGAAGGAGAAACCCTTGTTATATTTGGTGATATTTTCAGGATTTGCAACAGGATTTTGGGGAGTTGTAGGAAGTTTGGTGCTGAAGCATAGGTTCAGGTTCGCTGTGTTTCAGGTCGTGGACAACATCGCTGATTACTTTTATGTTCAAGTCATGATAAGGCTTAATAGGCTCCGAAATTAGAGGCTAGCATCATAACGTCATTGAAGTCTTCTATATGAATACAGTCAGTGTCAACTTCTTGATATGAAGTCGATTTGAGAGAGCATGCTTAAGATTATACAGTATTAATCTTGTATCGAATACATCAGCTGGGGTATACATGAATCATATATATAGATTATATACCCTGTTAAATAAGTTGTTGTTGGTTGATAACCAACTTAGTAACTAACTCTATTCTCCCTAGTCCATAAATGGAGTTCATTTCCTAGTAACTTTTGTTGGATTTTTATTTTTCCGCTCTCCCTCATCGATCATCTCAAGTTGGGATGGAGGCAGCCGAGATACTATCTAAGGGCTAAGGCGTTCAATTGAGCACAAATCACGATATTTAACCCACTTACTTTGAGCAACATCAACAAACACACGATTGGCCACAAAAAAAATTACTACACAGCTATTAATATTAATATTATTCCGTATTATTTATTTATTCATTCAATTCAGTTTAGATCGCATTCTTCATCCAGGCCAGTTGAGTCCGTAAGTATTCATTTGAAGTAGAAAGATGAGATAAGATAGGTTAGGAAAGGAAGCAAAAAGGTGAAGAAAGGAGAATTGAGAAGGATGAAGAAAATAGAAAGATGGGTAGAAAAACATGAAAGCGAATACTACAGAGCAACCCGGCATCCATTTATACACAAAATCCGCGATGCTTCACTTCAAATCTCCTCTTTCAAGCGCTGGCTGGTTTGTCTTCACTTTTACCCCTTCTCCATCTACTCCCTACTGCTACTTTGCTATTTTTACCCTCTTCACATTAAACTGAAGCATTGCAATTTTTACTCCTTTGTCTAATTAATGAATTTAATGCATGCAGCACAGTATTAGTAATGGGGGTTTTGTTGCTCATCATTGCAATTGGATTTTGTAATTACTGGAAAATGAGATTAAAAATGTGTATTCTTTGATGAAATTGGGTGATTGTATTTGGATTGAAGAGGGTCGGTCATCTCAAGGATATCCTACAAACTACTCCTCGTTTTGCTCAAATTTACCATAAGTAGTAATGGGTACCAGGGTTGAGAGCAATGATTTCCCCCAAATTCATCGTCTTTATGTGATCTTCGCTTTGCGATGCAAAATTATCATCTTCAAAACTTGTGTTACCACTTACGATCCGTCAAATATTTTTGACCCAATCAACTTAAACATATGATAATTCTTTGTTGATTGTTCTGAAAGTGATTTGACTTTTTTCCCAATGGATAGTTTATACAATATCTTCGATTTGAAACAAAAAAACACCGCATTTGGAATTCGTGGATGAGAGGTTTTTGACCGCATATCGCTCACCATATCGGTTTCTACAGTTTTTTTAATTAAAAAAAAATGAATTGCTAGTCATTCGATTCGAGACAATTTTCATTTTGGGTCATTCGGAAAAAACCTCTTTGTATTGGTAAAACACAACGGCAAGGCTGCATACATATGGCCTGTTACTATCTTTGCTGTGGGAGAGCAGAGAACAATATAGCTCCCCGTGGAGTGCGGCGGAGCTCTCCTTTGGGCCCATAATTGGTTATGGAAGTACAACGCAGGGGAGGGGATCTGAATTTTAGACCTCGTTTACATTTTGGAAAATACTTGGTATGATTCTAGCATTCATATAACTGTGTCCACATTTCAGGGTCAAGACTACTTATTCGTCAGGAATTTCATTCCTTTTGTGGCGAGCGTCCTGATAAAATGCTCCAAAGAGTCGGATAATGATAATGATATGGATGTTATTCTAGCTGGCATGGCTTCTCTGAATGATGAAATTGCGTGGTTCAAGGAAGAGGCTGCAAAATGGGATGTCCAGCTTACTGGCATCACTCCTCATAAGACCAACCATAATTACTGCAGGTAACGACTTTAGTCACGCTTCTGATTGATGTATTTTCTCTCGTTTGTTTGTATATGTAGGGTTCATAACTCACAAGCTCAGGTAATGATTGGTTTGAATGATGTGTCAGTTTCCTGGAAAGCCTGATGCAACCAAATGTGAGTTACACGGTAGCCATCACGGCCTTTTGGACAATAGAAGCTGTGTACCAACAGAGCTTTGCTCATTGCCTTGAAGATGATGCCAAAACTTCTGCAGAGCTTAGAGGAGCGTGCGAGAGATGGGGAAATGAGGGGTTTGGGCAGTACTGTAACTCCCTGAAAGTGATTGCCAACAGACGTTTATCGCAGGTATCAGAAGATGTGGAAGCTGAAGCTGAAGCAACCTTTTTACGCGTTCTGAAGGAAGAAGTTGAGTTTTGGAACATGAGTGAAGGAGACTGATTGCCTTCAGAATAGAACCCCCCCCAATCTGGATATTCGTATTTATGTTCACTGAATCACTTTGTGCATGTCCATGTTTTGGAGTGTGTCATTTCTGTTTGCACTAAATTAATCCAACTCAGTAACTGTTCTGGAATATTGAGGCTATATGATACAGGAGGGAGTGATACTAAAGGCTTGAGTTCCAAATGAGTAAATGACCCTGTTGTTGAAATAATAATTTAAAATACTAAAAAACATAAATTTTAAATTTTTTATTAATGTAACTTGTGGCTGTATATCGACAATAACGAAATTTTTATTGAAATTTCTTTTACCATTATTTCGTGCTAAAATTAATATAGTCATTATACTCCAAATTTTTGTACTCCTATATTTAAAATAAGATGACTAAATACGAGGTATCATCTAGGTTGCACGAATACGATTCGACACGGACATGGTTGGATACGTGTCAGACACCCCAAAAATCGTGTCTCGTTTTTTTTTTTAAAACCTGATACATATTGGACACGGACCAAGTAATTTCATTTCGGACACGGTTCACCCTTTTTACCCTGAAACAGGAAAGATACTGATGCAATGATACCCTCTTTCACAATTCAAACAATCAGTCTTCCGTTCTTCACCTTCACCCTCTCTCTACGACGCACGCCACGCCGACGGACCTTCTCGCATAGTGACGCTGACGAACTCTTCGCACAGTCATTCAAGGTGAACGAATGACTTGCATTTTTGTAAATTCAATTAGATTTTGTGGCTTGTTATTCTTGATTATTACTTGTTTGGGTTATATTTCTCGAATTCTCGGGTTTGTTTTCGATATAATTGGATGTTGTTCTATTTCTAGGGTTTATTATTTTTCTTGGATTTTTTTTTATTTAATTGGATGTTTTATTGTTTAATTGGGGTAGATTGAGGTTTGTTTTGATGCTGTTGATTGATTGATTTCTGGTGATTGGGGTCTGTTTATTCATTAGTGTAGTATATTGATCAAATGATAAGCCCTTTTTTGATGACAAATCTGACAATTTTAGGTTGATGCTTGATGATGAACAATTTTATGTTTATTTGATTATTACTCCGTATTTTGTAACACATGAATTGGACAACCTTGTACGGAGTGAGCATGTAACACATGAATTGGACCTTCTTCTCATGAAAGAAGGTTGAAGTTGTAATTTTATGATTTAACCATTTGGAAATTTGGCGCACTAATTACTTTTTTTTTTTTTTTACTTAGTTTCTCCCACGACATTGCCAACCCTCAATTTTCTCTACAGTAATTATTGTGTACAACCGTTGTACCATGCGACAGTAGTAAAAGTTTGCAACTTAAAAAGTGACCATTTTAGGTTAGTTACCACTTTCGGATAAATAGTTACCACTTTTTTGTATTAAAATGTGGTCACTATTTAACTTAAAGTGGTCACTAAATAACATAAAACGGTTGATTAGTTGATTAGCTTGGCAATTTGACAATTTGTTGTGCTAGATTTGGGTAACTGTGATTTTAAATGTTGGGTTAGGCTGTGTATATCTGCTTTTCATATCTGTCGGAATCTTATAACAGATTCACTAAACAACTTGTCCCGTCTAAGTCGTTATAATATTAAGACGGATATTTGTTCGTATGGGAGACTGACCAAGTGAGTAATTATAGGCTGAATGGGGTTTGCTTGGACAATTGAACCAAGTGAGTAATTATTTGAATTTTTATTTGTAAGACTTATGTTTGAACTTATGTTTACGCGACCTATTTTGTTATTTTATGATTGTGGTCTTATAAGTGACCAAAATGTGAACGTTCGATTCTTCGTTATAAAGAGCCTAAAATTCTCTTCATTTCAATATATATATATATATATATATATATATATATATATATATATATATATATATATTCTTTTTTCGCCGTGTTCCGTGTCCGTATTGGTTCAACCTAGGGTATATGTGGTGATAATTTGTTACTCTGTCATTTTTTTCAAAAAAAGATCAGGAACATGAAGTAATTACGAGACCCTTAAAAAAATGACTAACTATAAAACCTCCTCTCCCCAGAAATCACAAGGAGTAACAAAAAAAAGGAAAAATGGCGGAAGAAAAGAAGAAGAAGAAGAGGAGTGAAGTGGAGAGGCAAGTCCTAGAAAAGGTGTCCCACACCATTTCCGCCATTAATTCTGCTGAATGCGTTGACGACGTCGTTTTATCTCTCCACTCTCTAGCGTCCCTCCTCTTCCCTATTGATACCTCTTCTTTATCTGGTACGAACTAACTCCTCATCTTTTCCATTAATCCCCTTTCTTCATTTTATTCTTCATCTCTTGTTTTCTGTTAGTAATTGATTGAATTTGGGGAAAATGCAATGTATTGTTTGTTTGTTTGCTAATGCTGACTGAATACTGAATTGTCAGGGGTGGTATCGGACAAGTATAGGGACCAGGTAATTCATTCCTCTTGTGTTTTACTTATTTTCAATTATGAATTCAGTTTATAAGAAACCAGATTGTTTATATTTTAAATAAAATAAATGAGCTAATTGAAAGGAGGTAAGTTTGTAAGATTAGACATAGAGTATAAGGTGATGATTGTTGGGAGGTTCAATGATCATTCTAGTCTAGGGTGGAAGAATTGAAGTCAAATTTAATGTATTCTTGTTGATTTTCAAAATCTATTTTTGACTAGTCACGGGTTTTGAATTCATGTTTTCAGCTCCAGAAAGAACAAGTTCCTTCTCAGAGTGAGAGGAGTAGACTGCTTTGGCAAGTATTCTATCGCGGAGTAGCATTCCCAACGTTAGCTCGCTTTTTGATCTATGGTATAATATTTTTGTTTTCAAATTCCTAATATAACTGAGTTGATGATTCAGTTTCTACCTCAAGGTTAATTTACATAATACAAGGGTAACTTAACTAGGAGTAATACTTGTGCTTTTGACAGTTGAGGCAATAGATAAGCGTCTTTGACATAGGAAATTATATGCATTTTCAGGTAGTAGTATTGCCTGCATACATGGTTGAGTAACCAAGATCAATTTGTGTTGACTCATTCTGAGACAAACACTGAAACCGATACAGAAGGATTGCCAGAAAAATACAAGTTTGCATGTGAAACTGCATATGAGTTAGCTTCATCTGTCCCAATTTTTTCTTTTATATCTTTAAAAAGGGAATAGGATTTTGTGTTTGCACAATTTGCCAATATAGCATTTCTAGTAATGTCTTTTATGTGGTGAGTCTTATGTAGCTCTTGTTTCTTGGTACGATTGTGGTTGATGGAACGTTTTAAAAATGCTTGCCTTCGCTTATATTGTTAACTGCCGAAACAGTTTAACCTATATCGAAGATTAAATATCATCTGTATTTCATTTCCTGCAGATGTTGCTTCCAATTGGCTGTCTCGTTTGCCAATTACAGCACAGAGTCTTGTTTATGATGTATTTTTCACGAAGGGTCTTTCTACAGAGGTTGTTCAGGCGGTTATCCCCTGTCTAGACCACAATGCCAAGGAGGTTAGATCAAATGCTGAAAGGTGATATGTTGTCTGATATTGCACTAGGTTTGGTTTCTAATTTCGTTTAGCAGAACATGATTTCTGTTCAGTGTTGTTTACAACTTTGCTTCTGATGTCCGCAGATTAGTTGTAATCTGCTTGTTAGAAAATGACGGTGTTCTACAGATCGCCCGAGATCTTAGTGCTAACAGCGAATCTGAAGAAACCACACAATCTATAGTTAAGCTGACAGTCTCTAGAGTGGCACAGCTTGTTGCATCTGTCCCTGACAAATCCCGCCGTGGAGCACCAAAATCTCTTTCATCTCAGTATCCTTTCTGATCCCAATTAGCAAATTCACTATTACTTCAGCTCATACATGTTGAAGCATAAAATCGGTGGTTTGATTTTTTTTTTTTTTTTTATATATTTTGAGTTTTGAGTAACAATGTAACATAATAGAGTTGATTATTTGTGGTCGATTCTCATCTTAATGAGGATATTTTCGAGTAACAATAAGTCCAGTGTTCTTAGATTGTTGACGTATGTGTATCCTTGACAAAGATCACCAGCTATTTCTTCAAGAATATCACTACTCAGCTGCTAGCTGGAGCTGAAGAGAGAAGCTCGAAGGCATATGGTGGACACTCCATATCTGCAAGCACCGATGCGGATGCCACTTTTCAATTTCTTGGGGAAATGTTCAGTCACATTTGTCGGCGTGGGTCAACTGGTAAGGCACATGCCTTTTTAATAATAACTTTGTTACCTTATGCCTAGGGCAGTCAGCCTTGAGAGTGTTCAACCCGTGCGGCGGCAGAGGGCCTCCAAATTTTTGGAGCCTAATATGGATATACTTTTAAAGAGGAAAAAGTGGTTTTAAAGTGAAAAAATGATTTTATATTTACATTTTATTATAGGTATACTTCTAAAAGGGGCCTACATTTAAAATGTCGCACGGAGCCCTCGGATGTCAGCCTGCTTGTGCCAACATAAGTGTATTGTTGATTGTAACTGTTGGACTCTGTCAAGAATTAATGTTAACATATGGCTGTGTTACTTGATCCTTGTACCTCACCTCAGCACTAGAATAAGTATCTGTCCATATCCATTAGTGATTTTCATGTGTCCTGTTACTCTTTTATTCTCCTCTCTTATTCTAGTAAGTTTTCTGGTGTCTTTCTTGCTTATGGTTTTGAGCATGGGTGATGATGTTCTGATATCCTACAGAGCCAAAAACTCACTTTTTTTTGGTCATACCCTATGATAGAATAAAGCAAAAAGTTTCCTTATGGTTGGTTAGTTGGCTTCTTTTTATTGTGAAGTATTAAGTCATTCGATCAGTACCATTTTCAATGCAATTTCTATCATGGTTAATGTCGGTGTTGTGAACTTGGGCTACATATCGAGGGTATGAGAAACGAGAGTGCAACATGGTATCTATCTTTCTTTCAGCCTGTATCTCACTGCTTCACTCTCTTAAATGTGGCTACTTAAATGAAGTAGCTATGCATAATGCTGTAGCCTAGATGTTGTGTACCTTCTATTCAAGAAGGCCAGTGATTTATGCTGATTTGCATCCTTTCTGCAGATTTGCTACTAAGTGAATTAATACCTCATATTCTTAGACGTGTACGGAGCTTTATTTCACCACATACAAATACAAATCTCAAGGATGATTTCATATTAGACTCCAGTTTAAAATTCTGGTTTCTGATGATAGAAATCATCAATGATGCATATACCGTGGAAAGGTTGGCCGAACAGATCTTACGTCGACTTGTGGCTGAACGTGCAAATGCCATAGAAGCATATTGGATCTTATGGATTTTGTTTCAACGCTCATTCAAATCGCAAACGGCAGTTAGGTGAGAGTTTGCTGCTGTTAAAATTAGATAAAATTGACAATGAGTTGCTTTACGAAGGATATTCTATCTTTTTTTTTTCACAGGTTTATGTTTGTTGAGAAATTCCTACTCTTGAAAGTATTTCCTCTCTGCTGTTTGAGATGGATACTTCAGTTTTCTGTTTTTAGTTGCCCTCCTGATGATGATAAGCTGAAGAAAAGTGATAACACGCAATTGCTTTTGGAGACTATCCAACGTGTGGTTGTGGTGTGGTCCAAACATGAATTTATCCAATCAGCTCCCTTAGAGCAACAAGTTTGTATCCTTCAGTTTTTACTTTAGTTCTTTGTTTCTCTTTAAGAATTTTGTCCGGCAGTTCTGTAGGTTTAATTTGGGTCTTATTGAACTGAGCCTACATGAAAATGAGGCTATTAGCCTAAAGTTTGCAATACTCCAACTTTATACTAAAAATAAAAATAGAATGTTAGGTGTTTGAGTGCTATACTTGATTTTATACTCGTACTTCTCTCTTCAGCTTATTGTTTGGCAGTTTGTTTGACCCCGTGACTTGAGATTCAGATGTAACAGCAGCAGCAGGCATTATGCTGGAAACCATGTCGAGAGAAGAGCTGGATTCAACAACGGATGTTATGCGCTCACTTCTTGAAGGAGTTAGCTGTACTATCTTCAACCTCATATGAAAATTTACTAGGCGCACACACACACATATATATAGAGAGAGGTAGGTTTAAATAAGGTCAACAACTTTTTTAAGTCTATATTAAAGTTACAGATGACATACGATAAAGTTGCATTTGTTCAAAATTGATATGTAACTATAACATTCAGCACTTGTATCACTTCAAGTGATAAAGTGCAACTTTATCACTCATCTCGTGTAACTAAACACTTTTTGTTTAACTTTAACACTGGAACTTATGAACTTAGAGGTAGGTTCAAATAAGGTCAACAACTTTTTTAAGTTCATAAGTTCCAGTGTTTTACACAAAAAGTGTTTAAAGTTACACGAGATGAGTGATAAACTTGCACTTTATCACTTGAAGTGATACAAGTGCTGAATGTTATAGTTACATATCAATTTTGAACAAATGCAACTTTATTGTATGTCATCTGTAACTTTAATATAGACTTAAAAAAGTTGTTGCCCTTATTTGAACCTATCTCTCTCTATATATATATTCAACAAAATAAGCAGATTATAACATGCATCCCGTTCTTTTGACAGGTAGACTGGAAAACCCTGATGATTTGATTAGAAAAATGGCGTGCAGTATTGCACTTGTTTTTTCTAAGGTAATTGACCCAAAACATCCTCTTTACCTTGATGATAGCTTCACAGAGGAAAATGTGGACTGGGAGTTTGGTCTGGCCACCTCAAATATGACTCATCAAAACTCCGAGATTCAAGAGATGGCCATCCCGTCTTTTACTTTGGAGCAAAAATTACAACCAGGCGATGGAGTTACCAGGATAAAAGGAAACACACTGAAACACACAAAGAAAAGGTCTGCAAAATCCAAGTATATTGATGATGAGGTTGATCGAGTAACATTGAATGATGAGTTGCTTTTTAGTGAAGAAGAGGGGGATGACTACTCAAGTGAAGATTCTGAAGGATCCAGTGAGTCATCTTTACAGCCTTATGACTTGACCGATGATGACACTGATCTAAAGAAGAAAATTTCGCAGTTGGTGGATATTGTTGGAGCACTTCGTAAAACAGATGATCCTGATGGGGTATGAATGTCCCTCCTCATCTTAGTGTATCTCTCTTGAATCATTATTTTATTTGAGCATCAGGGGTTAGGGGTACTTCTAAACCTTTGTCTATGACAAGTGGATAACGTATAGTATAGGTGTATGAGTGTGTATCACTATCTAAACCCGGAATACAAATTACGGGTCTTTGGCTTCTTTTGAATATCTTCATTTTCTTATGAAGTTTGTTGACCTGGTAGGAATACACCACATTTGAGTTTTTACCTCTGTAGATTTCTCTTTGGGATGTAACTTTCTATTGGATGGTATTCTGAGAAGAGCGGGTGATGAGTAGGGTTATTGAGTAAGAAAGAAAAGCCAAAATAAGTGTAATTTAACTAAGATTTTTGGGTAAGAAAAAAAAGGGAAACTGCCTTGCTTTAGGAGTGGCCTAAGAATTTCCCCATATTCTCTCTTGTTTTTGGCAGAAACACAAAAATGGCGTCGACTTTTGAACATATATGGTTTTAATGATTATAGGTTCTTAATTCTTTTTATAAGGTAATAACTTTCAAATTTTAATTTTACAAGCGAGTTTTCAACAATTTACCCTTGTAATTATTCCCTTCAAAGTAAGAACTTGAACAATGGTCTATTTCTGCTTCACAATGTCCTATTTGTGATGTAATGCAATGCACACCCCAACATTCTTTGAAGTTGATGCAAGTACATAACTCTCTTGATAAAGCATTTCTCCTGCAATTCCCAAAGTTGTTGCCTGTTGTGAAATCCCTGGGGGACATGTTTCAAAGATTTCAAAAGTGAATACCCTTAAATGCTATGCAGGTTGAAAGAGCTCTGGATGTTGCTGAAAAACTTGTGCGAGCATCACCTGATGAACTAAAGCATATTGCCAGTGATCTAGTTAGAACACTGATACAAGCTCGTTGTGCTGATATAGCAGTGGAAGGAGAGGAGGAGTCAGCTGAAGAAAAGAGGCAGAAGGCGGTGGTTGCTTTGCTTGTGATGTGTCCCTTTGAATCTCTAAATGCTATAAACAAGCTTCTATATTCGCCTCATTTGGATGTGAGCCAACGGATTATGATACTTGATGCCATGACTGAAGCAGCTCAGGAGCTAGCTAGTACTAAAAGTATTGTTCAGAAAAAGCCGTTAAGACCTCTAATATCAGTCTCCGAAGAACCTGATGCTTGGTTTTTGCCTAGCAGTAGAGGCCCTACTGGAGCCGGGACCTGGAAAGAGAACCCAGATTCGAAGACTCCACTTAATATGACATACTGTTTTGCGAGAGATCTTCCATTAAAAGCAGGTCAAACCAGGAAGGGGAAAACACGACGGTGGGGTCGGACACCAGCAATGGGTTCCACTGAGGTCGACTTGTCCTGCAACAAGTTTCCTCTTTACGCAGCAGCATTTATGCTTCCTGCCATGCAAGGATTCGATAAGAAAAGTCATGGTGTTGATTTGATTGGAAGGGATTTCATTGTCCTGGGGAAACTCATTTATATGCTTGGAGTTTGCATGAGATGTATGGCTTTGCATCCAGAAGCATCTGCTTTGTCTCCCCAACTTCTGGACATGCTAAGCTCCAGGTATTCAATGTTTTCACCAACTTTTTTCAGCATTAGAAAAAGCTTCCCTCTTCTATTATAGAGCGTTAGAAGTAGAGAGGGAATGATTATGGCAATTTAATATAGCAATATCTCTGTAACTCTGCTACTTATATTGAAATGGTGGAGCTTTGATAACGAGATGTCCCTGTCCAGGAACATATCCCCTTCATATTCGGGGTAGGTTTTGTTCGGTTTAATTTGGGTTGATTTGAGCGGGTCGGTTTTAACTGATCTAACTTTGAGGCAGATAGCTTTGATTCTATTGATTAGTGATGATGATGATAGTTGTATTTACATGCAGGGGTGTGTGCCACCATAAGGAAGCATATGTTAGAAGAGCGGCCCTCTTTGCTGCATCATGCACTCTAACTGCACTTCACCCCTCGTTTATAGCATCCGCCCTACTTGAAGGAAATCAGGACGTTTCTAGAGGCCTTGAATGGGTCCGTACTTGGGCACTTCAGATAGCTGAATCCGACACGGATAGAGAGTGTTGCACGGTAATTATGTTCATGATAATTTTTCGTCGATATGTTGGGGGAAATTTATGAAGTTTGTTTCATTTTCCATGTGTTTTTATCTGAAATGCTTATGATATATATATATAGACGGCCATGGCATGTCTCCAGCTTCATGCGGAGATGTCTCTACAAGCTTCGCGAGCTTTAGAGAGTGCAGGGAGTAGATCGCGTGAGAAAAGCATTGGACTTCCTGCAAATCTGTTGAAGGGCCAAATCAAGATTCCTGGCTCAAGTAGCTTATTTCTCAGCTAATCGTAATTGTGATTGGAATTCGGTAAGCGTTGCCATTGAATTTGGTGTTGATTATCATCTTGTGTATCCATCCAAAAGGGAGCTCTCACACTCTCAGCATTTGTTTCATCTAGATGATGATGATGATGTCATAGTCATAATTAAAACATAGGCGCCTTTCTAGTGTACTGTGTAAATAGCATTCTGTAGTTTACTAATGTGAAATTACTTGTTTTTCATTCCACAGAAATACTAACTGCATTGATATTAAAATCAAACTATTACTGTACATTAGATTAAAAACTGTCAGTTATGCCGCTTTCTTCCTTGTGTCACCTGAATAGCCACCATCTACATCTACTGTCTAATCAAATGCGTCCCTCCTACTGTCTGAAATCCTCCACCTGTCGGTTGTGATGGATAACTAAAACAGAACTACTAAATGCGTACTCGGTGTGACATCCCCCGTAGTTGAAACTAAGATTTCGTTATAACTGAAAACCTGAAATTTAGCTCCTCATAAACTCCTGAGTCTGACACTGAACGTGTCTGTCTGTGGAGTAATCTCCAAGTCTCAACTAAAATACACCATACCTTTTCATGCTTTAAAACTACACGCATTCTGGAAAGAAGGAGATGTATGTGTTTCTGTAACGAGTCATTGAAGCAAATTGAATCATGGTCTAAATTATATTACTCACCAAATCCACCATAACTCTTACTTTGAAGCACGAAAGAAAAGAAAGAAGGGAAACGCTAGTCTCACTAGATATGAGCCATCTACGGGGAAGCATCTCATTTTATTCCACATTTCCGTGGATTTCCAGTCCATTATTTTGCATGAATTTTCGATTTTAACCAACATACCAATCGATTTGCAGCAAGTTTTGTTCCGTTCCCAACATGGGATGTTCCACTCGAAAATGACTTCAAATAATAGTCTAACGGGCCAATGAAGCCTGCTAATCCTTTTCCGTAGCTACGTGTTTAACTTGTGTGAGTAAAGCATTATGGATATGTAACTTGACGCAAGTCTGGGTTAGATGAGCGGGGTTGATACAGATAGGCTTCATTTTAGGTAGATGAGCATTAAAAGAGAGGAACTTCATACATTCAAATTACAAAACATACACTACGTTACCACTGAATCACTAAAACATACGGAGTACTCTGTAATCAAGAATGCATGCATGAGGTAGTATGTATGTATGTATGTGCGTTGACGTACGGTTCATCTCTTTAATAATGGCTTCATTTCTGCTGGATGGCAAAGGACGAGCGACTACTCTCCTGTGGGGACGGGGACGGGGACGGGGGAGGGACGTTAGCTTCGGATGAGGCGTGATTGTTGTTCAGCGGTGTGGCGTGAAAGCAGTCTAGGGTAGAAACAAGGTTTTCAGGGGTGGATTGGGAAATAGAAATGAGCAAGTCTCGGAGCAGGTGCAGGTGCAGGTGCAGGTGCAGGTGCAGGTCTGGGTCTGGTGAAACCTCTTTGATGCTGGGTTCTATAGCCATAAACCTGAATTACCTGCTGACCAATCCAAACATGCAAATTTCTATAATTAATTTGGTGAGATATATACTTTGATCTAAAATAAAAAGAGTGGTAAACTAACATATATAGCAGACGTGCATGGGCTATATAATATAATATAATATAATATAATGAATGATCAATTAGCTAGTGTGTAGGTAATTAATTGAAAAGAATGAAAGATGGTTGAGTGAAAAGCATTAACCATATCATCATTCATATTCATATTCATATTCATATTCATATTCATGCATCCGCATTATATTAGCAGAAGATTAGATATGTGGAATTAGTGATGCAACTAACATCAACATTGAATTGAAGGAAAGAAAGAAGCTAAGGACAGGATGATCTAATAATCCTAATCCCAATTCAAATACTACTCCGTACAAGAAATAAGATGATGATTGAAAACCAAGGAAGGAAGGAAGATGCACCTGCAATTAGTTATTAGTTAGTAGTGAGAGACAGAGGAGGAGGAAGAAGAAAAAGAAGAATAGCAATGCAAGAGAGAAGGAAGAGTAGTAGTAGTAGTAGTTATACGATCCAGGAAGATCAAGTGGTGTCATTAAATAAGCAACCAAGATTGAGAGAGAGGAGGATTCCAGAAACAACAAGAACAAGTCCCAACCGGATATGAGTATGACTCATGCATATGTGTACTGGGGACTCCTCTTTGATTCCCTTACTTTTATTGCTCTTTACACGTTGCCACCTACTCATCTCTTCTAATCCCCGCCCCCAACCAAATCCACTCCTCACTCCTCCCTCCTCCCTATCCAATTTCCTCAAATAATTACCGACTACTCAACTTGTTTTCAACCACCGCTTAATATTAGATACGCTCCTTACCACAATTTCAATAGTTATTGTAGCTAGCTTTGCCAACACATCTTTTTGGGTACATGGTTTTCCAACTACAACCAACTCCGATGGTAAGCTACAAGGGATTGTAGCTTTGTAGGCCCATGGTAGTGTAAGTTTTTTTTTTTAATTAATTACTAGTTGGAAAGCCCGTGCGATGCACGGGCCGCTTTTTAGTGACAATGATAATCATACCAAGTCAGAGGATTGCATAAATTTGCGAGATTACGGAACAGTAGAAAGTAAGTCGAAGTTAGGAGTATGTCTAATAGTAAAGGAATACTGTCCACATACGTGAATGTGTTTACTGAGAGGTCATATATGCGGTAAACGTCAATTAAATTATACGCGTGCATTGTATTTAAAACTCGTAATATCTTTCTTTAAGACAATATTCATCATCTTATGATAATCTTTTAATGTAGTACAATTATACTACGGAGTACTTCCTCTGCCTTATATCTCCTTCCATATTCTATTTTCCTCCGTCTTTCTATCTTCTTTCCATCGCAAATATTTTTTATTCGGTTCAACCTTTTTATTATATTAACCTCACGGTTTACTTATAACATATGACGTTATTCATTCAACGATATTATTCTTTCAATGTGATAATTTTACTTAATTTTATAGTTTTAAAAGCTCTTTAATTTTTGTCGATATTTAAGTACGAATTATATAATGAAAATTCATCGCCCTATTATATAATTTTTCGATCTGAGATATTTTTTCTAAGACTCAAAAGATGTTTGGTTAATATCTATGGACGAATGATTACTAATATAGAATTTAATCAGTTCATCATAACTTTTCTATATGGATAATTTTACTTAATGTTATAGTGTTAAGAGATTAAGGATCAAAAGACTTTTTTTGTTGATATCTAAGAACGAATGATTATTCTTATTTATAATATAGAAATTTATCCCCTTAATATAATTTTTCGATGTAAGATGATTTTATAATTTCTATATGTAATTGATTCATTACTTTTTCGAGAAATTCATAACTTTATAATAATTTTTCGATGTGGGAAAATTTCACACACGTTTAGTCTTAAGATTTTTTTTAAGACTCAAAAGAGAAATTTTTACTTAACTTTATTATAGTCTTGACAGCTTTTCTAAAACTGAAAAGAGGTTTAGTTTATATCTATGAAATTCATGACTTTGTAATAATTTTTCGATGTGAGAAATTTTACTCAAGTTTAGTCTTAAGAGTTTTTTTAAGACTTAAATGTGTGGGATAGTTTTACTTAATAAAATTTATGGTCTTAAGAATTTTTTTTAAGACCCAAAACAATTTGTTTTTTCATCTAAGCTATTAAGAACGAACGATTACTCTTGTTTATATAATAGAATTCGATCACCTTATTACGGAGTATACCTTTGGACAAATGATTATCTAAAACGAATGAATTCTATTATTTATGATATCTCATCATAATTTTTCGATATATGATAATTCTACTTAAATTTATAGTTTTAAGAACTCTTCTTATTACTCAAAAGATTTCTGATTGATATCTAAAGACGATGATTACTTTTATTTATATAATAGAATTTCATCATTTTTTTGTAATTTTTCGATGTGGGATAATTTTTACATTGAATTTATAGCCTTAAGAGGAGTATTATATAAGACTCAATTTTTTTTTGATTAATCCCAAAAAACGAATAATTTTTCTGATTGATGATGTAAAATTTCATCGCCTCATCATAATTTTTCGATGTGGATAATTCTACTAAGTTTATAGTCTTAACAGTTTTTTTAGGATTCAAAAGATTTCAGATTGAGATATAAAGACGAATTATTACCGTTAATTACTCCCTCCGGTCATAATAAATCAAAAGATTTATGGTTGACGGTGATTACTTTTATATATATAATAGAATTTCATCATCTGATTATGATTCCTTGCCGTAGGATAATTTTTGCTTCAACTTATAGCCTTGAGAGTTGTTATAAGACTTGAAAGATTTTTTGTTAATATCTAAAACGAATGATTTCTATTTATAATGTAGCATACAATTTCATCAGTTCATCATAATTATTCGATATTGTAATTTTTATATCACAAATAAAACTCGATGTGGGATATATATGATTTATTAAGAGCTTTTTATAAGACTTATTCTAATTTTTTGATGTGGATAATTTTCACTTCAATTTATAGCCTTAAGAGCTATGATAAGATTCAAGAAATTTCTGTTGATATCTAAGGATAAATGATTAATTTTATTTATATAATAGAAATTAATTTTATGTAATTTTTCGATGTGGGATAAGTTTCAGTACTTCAATTTATAGCCTTAAAAGCTATTATATGATTCAAAAGATTTTTGACATCCAAAAACGAAATTCTTTTCTTATTGATGATGTACAATTGTATCACCTAATCATAATTTTGCAAGTGAGATAATTCTACTTAAGATATACGAATGATTACTCTACATTATATATGAGTAATACGGAGTAAAATTCAATCAACTTATAATTTTTCGATGTGAGATAATTCTACCTGATTTTATAGTCTTAAGAATGCTTTTTAGGACTGAAAAGATTTCTCGATAATATCTAAAGACGAATGATTAATTTTATTTATATGGTGAAAAGCCCGTGCGATGCATGAGCCGATTTTTAATGACGTTGATAATGACATCAAGCTATTATGCATAATAGTAAATGAATATTATCCACATACGTGAATGTATTTCTAGGTAGATATTATTTGTGGTAAACGTCAAATTAAATTATAGGAATGCATTATAGTTAGAAAGATTAATTAAAGTACCTCTCACACAAGTACATCTTCAACTACATATTTGTATCATTATTAATTTATATTTATATGGAATATTTATTTGTTACTCTATAAGTTTTGCATTCAACAATATTATCTACAAATTATTATTATTGTTGTTGTTGTTGTTGTTGTTGTTGTTATTATAAATGTAATAACTAATAAATAAAATGACAAATAATATTTACGTATCAATGTAAAGTAAGAGGTCCAATTTGACATAGATAATTCAAAAACATATTTATTTTCATGATAGTATAAAACGACGTGTTTATTTTCTACACAATAAAAGTATAAATAATTAATCTAATAGAGGATTAAAATATTGCTCATATGATTAACTAAGTACACATAAGATTGTGCAAACACTTTGAGACAATTTCTATAAATTGTCAAATATAAAAATCTCTTACGTTATCTCACTTTCTTAAAAAAAATAAAACTCTTGAATCATGCTATTAGTAACAAATTATAGTCAAATATAGCGATACATGGGTCGCTTGTTAGTGATGTTGATAAAAAAATTTATTATAATTAATTACATTTTAAAAATAAAAATAAAAATTATTATAATTAATTACATTTTAAAAATAAAAATTTAAGAAACTTTTCAAGTATCTTGTACGAAGTATAATAATAAGTACACTGATGATGTACATTTTCTTATTTTTAGAATTTTTTTTTTATTGATATAATGATATCTAAGGATGCTTGATTTCTTTTATTTATAATATAGAATTTCATCACCTCATCATAATTTCTCTCGATGTGAGATAATTTTACTTGAACTATTTTTAAGATTCAAAAGATTTCTGGTTGACGGATGATTTCTTTTATTTATATAATAGAATTTCATCATCTTATAAGTATAATTTTTTGATGTGCGATAATTTTACTTCAATTTATAGCCTCAAGACTTAAGAGTTGTTATAAGACTTAGAAGATTTTTCATTAATATCTAAAACGAATGATTTCTCTTATTTATGATATAGTATAAAATTTCATAAGCTCATACAATTTTTTTTATATTCTTTATTTAAATTAAAAAATATATTAAAACTATAATAATTATTTAAAAAATCAAAATTTTAATTTTATATTTTTCGAGATAAATAAATAAATATTAAACAATTATCAAACAGAATTGACTAAGCGTTTCACGCTGCCGCGGTCCAATTTTTGTTGTGAGGTGATAATCGTCGGTTTATATAGTGATAATTTTTAGAGTCTTAAATGGGGTAGGATTTTTTTTCCTATACAAATTCTTATATTATTTATTTAAATAATAAAAAATCGAGTCTTAGGTTGAGTATGATTTTTTTTCATATACAAATTTTTATATTATTTATTTAACTTAAAAAATATATTAAACAATTTGGACCAATCATATCGCTCGAAAAGTTCCTGCTTTATTAATATATATTGATTCTATATTATTAAACATATGCTTTATAAATTTGTGACATTTTTTTTTTACATTATTAAACAACTTTGTTTACGTAACTACATTCAACCATGTAAAGAATAGAACAAAACTTTATTAGTTCAAATAAAAAAATATTAAGTGAAATGAAAAAAAAAAATTGTATGCAAGAGCTTAGTTTTGGCCACCCTGTCCCGACAGGCCCCCTGCCGGCCGACCGACATGACACATAAGACGATGTTAGCTTGAATTTATCATGTGCTTCGGCCCCTGCATGTGGCCGGCGTGCACACTCAGTTTTTTCGCCTATTTTGTATAACTAAGGAAGAATTGTTTTTTTTTTCATTATCACTTTTCATAACTTAGAATTTTTACATTAGAAAGCTACGTGACTCTTAGCATTCTAGCACTCGGTTTCAACTCGTACTCGATTTCGGTAAATTCGTTTATGCAATTTTCAGTTTTATGTTTCAATCTTCATCGTGAATTACTTAGTTCGTCATAATTTTCTCTATTTACAATTCGTTGCTCCGTTTAGTTCGCTAGATTCTCGTTTGTTTATCGTTAGATTTATTTGCTTACCTTTATATCATGAATTTTATGTATGCGATTTGTTGTTCCGTAATTATCATGAGTAGCTAATTTTCTCGCTAGGGTCGAGGGGGATCGATGAATTATTATACGATTATGTTGCTTCGTGTAGACACCCGCATTTTGACTGCCAGGTGTCTATGACAGTTCCCAAAAAACACCCGATGATGATCGGACGCTAACATGCTTCTGTGCGCTCGGATACGGGCTCAAATCCATTAATCGCTGGCTAACACACTTACGGAGTACAAATATCACAAAATCAACCTCAAATCCAGGCCCAGCGGACCATTTCGAGTTGAACAAGACTAATTTGGGCCGAAACCGACACCGGAATTAAAACCGACCTTTTGCGATTGGGTCAACCCCGGTCAAAGTCGTTTCCGAAACATGCAAAACGAACCCTCAAGCATCAAAAGTCCAATTCAAACACAAACCCATCAAATATCCATGGTCACGGTCCAAAACGAGTGACCCGCGTGACCCAGCTGGGCCACTCGATCGAGTGCCCCACCCACTCGATCGAGTGGGCCCTTATTCAAGCCCGACGGCTGACGCACAAGCCCACTCGACCGAATCAGCTGCCTACTCGGTCGAGTAACCCTAAACCGGAACCCTAACTTTTCCTATATAAGCAATCCTTTGCACACACTTCAAGGGACCTTTTTTTCAGAACTTTTGACAGACATCTTTACACCCCAAAATTCAACCCTAATTCAACTCCTTTCCAACCCTAATACACCCTAAGCAAACCCTAAGCAATACACTAGCAAACCCTAAACTAGTTTTAGGAATCAACAAACCCGAGCCACCATAACTTAATCTTCATCCACCTCGAAGACTCTAGTGTTAAAGCCACGATTACAAGTTCTAATCCGAGACAAGAACATGTAAGTTGAGGGTGTCAAAACCCCGTTTCTTCTCTTCTCTTCCTCCTTCTCGCGTCGTGTCTTCTCCATATGGGTCGAGTTTTTTTTATCTATTTTATCGTTATTATCGCATCATTAATATCGATAATACTAATATCAAAACATTAAAGTACCTGTCAATTTGTGTCGAGTGTGAGTGATATCGGAATAAGGAAACACGAATATACAAGTGTACTGCACACAACGTTGACGGTCGCTTGTTCCGATATCTCGATTACTTGATTATTGAGATAGGTTAACTTCAACAATAATTTTTTTTACCGTTTGTATCATTATTGTCATTCGCGCATCACATCGATTTTCAAAAGCAAGCATTGTACTTTAATAAGGGTCGAAACCCATTGACACGGATCCGACATCACAATCCCTAGAGATTTATTTCGATGTTGGAGAAGTCGAGGGAATCAAGTCCTTTTTTATTCAAGTAAAGCGTCGGATTTGTAGATTCGATACCAATTCCATAGTTGGATGTCGAATCTAACAATTCAGTCAATTAATTCAATCAAATCGATTTTCTTATTGATGCTAACGTAGATGTCACGTTATAATTATGACACTACAAACACGGAGAGAAATTCTTGTCGTTTTGATTGGCTTAAAACGACTCAAATCAATTTACCTTCTTTTTATTTCACTCTAATATTTCATGTCGATTCAAATAATTGAATGTGGGATACAACGAGTATTCAAAATTAGAATCGAGTATAAATTCAACAATATTTATATTCGGTTCAACAAAATTCGCGATTTATAAAAAACCAAGTCGAACATAAATTGTGCAATACTTATGCCCGATTCGGTAAAATCGTTGAATTATCAAAAATCAAAAGCAATTTCAAAATCAACTATTGAATTTGCAAACGAATTACAATTCGTACAGGGGGCACTCGACCGAGTGCCTAGTCCACTCGGCCGAGTGGCACCCCAAAAATCGAACCAGAATGTTTTTCCTGACCTCCACTCGATCGAGTCTCACAGTGACTCGGTCGAGTGGCCATGTACTCGACCGAGTTGGTCAATAACTCGGCCGAGTACGGCCTAAAGCGCGAAACAGAAACCTCTTTTCAGGGTCTACTCGATCGAGTCTTTTGACCACTCGATCGAGTGATCCCATAACGACCCAAAACGCGAGTCGTACATCCTTCTTTTCAAACTCGATAGTATTTTATGACTTAGGTCAACACGTCTCTAATTAATCACGTGTATACTATCTTTTCAAACCATGCGTTATCATATTTGCATCTCCTCATCTCATTCATTATTCGCACAAACCGTCAATATCGATTTACCGTTACTAACCGTTTGTTTGTTTGCATAAGAAGTCCCTAAACCGCTCCCAAGGAGCGATTCTACAAGAAAAATGGGACCAAAACCCTACAAAATAGGCACTACAAACCACACTTATCAACTCCCCCACACTTAACCCTTACTCGCCCTCGAGTAAGCACATACTAACTACTATACTAGCCGAATGGGTATTAGCGCACCCTACGCCCCTTCAACTCACGCGAGTGCACTTAGAGGAAAAGTGCACTCCGCAAGGCAAGTCGGGTCTTGCGACAAAACTGTGGATGCAACCGGACACTAAAACACATAAACAAACAAACATACAAACTAACACACAAAAAGGTTGCACCCAAAAGATAAGAAATACCGCTTCCCTCAAACAAGCGGTGAAAGAAGCACCGGTTTAGGACTCAAGGCAAGTGACAACGTTCCCAAGCTAGCAATACAAACCAAGATGGATTAAACCCTAATAGTATGACGACAAAGCAACAAAAACGTTGGTAACTTACCTCGGTTCCTCCTAACCTTCTAAGAACGTACTACGGGACGATCGGCGGAGTGGGAAGTGATGATCCACGGTGTTAGTCGACATTGTAGGCAAGTGAGACCCCGCCCCCTTTAGCGTGAGCCAAGAGGGTCGTCCCGTGTCTAAAACCGCCTAACTAGTCCAAGTAAAAAGGTGAAAATATGCAAAATGAGGGAAGACCGACTAATGCCGCTATCATCCTTCCTCGGGACTCGGTCCTTTGGTAGGCTCTTCACGGCAAAAGTCGGAAAAAGGCTTATTTTTGTGGGGTTAAGATCTTTTTGTGAGACGATTTTCTTTTGGCATTTTCTCTTTTCTTTTGCATTTTTGCCTTGTTTTGCCATGCCATTCTTTTTCTTCTTTTCTATTTTCTTTTTGGCTTTTGTGCCTTTTCTTTTTTCTTCATTCTTTTCTTTCTTTCATTTTCTTTCATTTTCTTTTCTTTGCCCTTTTGGCAAGATTTGGCTCTTTGGCATTTCTTTGTATGACAAGAAAAAGAGGAATCAACAAATTGCAACTTATTGTGTGGATATGTGTGGGAGATAGGTAAATGGGTAAGTCGGGGGTCGCGATCCCTCTTCAAACCCACAAAAAGTGGAGAACTTGGACTAATCAAACAATTCCGAACACGGTCACCTAGGGGACGGGACTCGGTAACCAAGGCCTTTTCACACCGTGGGTGGTCATAATGGTCAAAGGTGCAAATCCCGTAGTAAATCCCTAGTAAGCTAGGTGGACTCAAGGTAAAGGACCAACGAAATCATTGATTTAGGGTCATTCTACTAGATTAAAGTCCAAGACTCGATTTACACTACTAAAAAGGGAAAGTACACACTCACACACTAGCCTCTAAACCGGGTTTTCGAAAACGGTTTACACACAAGACACACAACATAACACAAAATAAAGACTCAACGAAAACAAAATAAAAAGAAATAAAAGTAACAAAACAAGAACAACACAAAACGAACACAAATGAAAACACAAACACCACCCCTATCTTCCAAATGAGCAACCAAATCAACCTCAAGCTTTACAAAGCTCCTCCCGAGCACACCACATCACAACCTCCTCCAAACTCCACAAGAGATAAAGAAGAAAAAGGGATAAAGATGTTACCGAAAGTCTTGCAAGCTTTCCAAAGCTATCGGTGATTCAAGCAACCTATAAGGAAAAAGGGAGGCAAAACACGCACAACACAACAAGTATACGACACAATGACACAAAAGGAAAACACACAAAAAGGAAAATCTTTTTGATTTTTGTGAAAATTTTCAAATTTTTAGGATTTTTTAAATTTTTTTTTCGAAAGACTACAAAAATAAAGCTAACTATGCTAGAATATCGCTCCCCCACACTTAAGTCGAACCATGTCCTCATGCTCGACCGTAGTGCATGGAGCACAAAAGAAAAGAAACTACGAAAATAAAGCTAAAAATCAAAAAGTGGAGAAAAGGGTAGAAGGCGTCCGGTCGGGGTGTAATCAAGTCACCATGGGCCGAGACAAGAAAAAGATATGGAAGGGGGAAGAAAATAAAAAGAAGGAAATAAAAGGAAATGGGAGGGGAGGACTAGGTGTAATCAAGTCACCTAGCCCGGATTCCGCCTAAATCCGACTAAATCCTCAAAAAGAAAAAGTGAAAAACTTGTAAAATTTGGATTTTGAAAATGACTCTCGATGTAGTCACATCATCGAGAGTCGGGAGCAACCAAAACCAAGGCCTCGAAGGCCACCATGACAAAGGAGAAGGGGAGAAACAAGGGGATAACAAGCAATAAAAAACGGAAAAGAAAGGATAGTTTCCATACCGAGCGGTTAGCAACTCACTCTCTCCATCGTCTCAATTATCAATAAAGGCACTCGCTTGTTGTCGTCATTGCTATCCCGCTTCAAGCTTGATAGAACCGCATGGTAGAGGTAGTAATGGTGTGAGGGGGTGGGATTTGATGTGAATATCGGTCTAAAGTGAGGAGGAAATGAGGTTAAGGTATGCAAATGAGGGACATGGGTGGCATGACATGAGCAAGGATGGGTAGGGAGGTTGGGTGAGGGTATACAATGGTTGGGTGGGCTTAAATGTCGAAGAAGAGGCACCAAAAAGGAGTAGGGGGTCATCCCGGTCGGGATGGGTGGTCCCGGTCGGGATGACATACCCGTCCCGGTCGGGAAGCCTCCTTCCCGATCGGGATGACACTCCAGTGAACTCGATTTTTGGCACCCTCATCCCGATCGGGACGGCCCCATCCCGGTCGGGACGACACACCCTTCCCGGTCGGGAAGGGTCTTCATGACTCCCATGACCCCAAAAACCAGCTCCCTTGCTCACGATCCAAGCTCTATCATTAACCACTCCTTACTAGGAGTCACCTTCACTTCACCTATCACAATAAACTCAAAGTACACATCAAATTCACTCCCTCACATCGCTCGTCAAAATACCAAATCAATTACAAGAATAACACAAAACTAACAAAATCAAGAGAAAAATCACACAAATACAAACACAAGTAATCTAAAGAGGAGAGGAGGGGAATATACAACATGACGGTTCTTTAGGAACTCCGTCAAACCTAGGATGGTGGACTCTTCTTCAACCGTAGCCCTCAAGGGCATGAAGGAGCAAGTCGAACGCGCTACCGACATCATAATGTAGGCCCAAGAAGCGCTCGAGCCTAGCCAACCTCCACGGCCTCCAAGGAGGAGGCAAGAAGTAGGATTTCCAAGACCCAAAATCATCATTCGTGTCATATCCGGGGTCTATCCATCCTATGAGCTTCATCGGTCTCTTCCTCCCTAGGCATCGCCTCCAATCACAAGCAAGCTTCATCACCAAGAAACAAGGCACAAAAAGCGGTTTTGGTCTCATCTCCTCAATGCACACCCCCACACTTTCCTCAAGTTGTGGTTCCCCATCTTCATCACTCGGCCCCACATCATCTTGGAGAAGAGGATCGAAACTTCTACCGGCGGTTTCAATCTCTTCCAAGTCATTGCTTGGTGTACTAGTAAGGGGCTCTTGATGCTTATCCACATTATCACACAAGGGCAACTCAAGGCTATCAATCTCACCCAAAAACTTCACAAACTCCACCAAATCATCCAACTCACCATCCTCCTCCAATTCCTCACCAATGTTGCCTTCACTAAGGGTCATCTCCTCATTCATCTCTTTTTGGGTAGACGATTGAGGTTCTTCAAAGCAAATCTCTCTATCAAAGGGAACAACGTTGGCGGCTTCATGGTTAGGTTGCTCCTCTTTCTCAAGTGGGCACCCTTCATCTAGTTGCGATGTTCGGGATAAATACATTACGGTTTGAACCGATATTGCATTTAATCGAGCATCCCTCGCCTCGTTTCCCCTTCGAATTTGGGCCATTAATTCATCTTGTTGTTTTCGCAATTGAATGGTCGTTTCTTGAAGGCTCCTTTGCATTTGAAGAAGCGATTGAAACTCCTCCAAGTTCGACGATTGGTGGTCATTGGGGTCTTGTAAGGCTCATTGATAATCTTGATGATAATCTTGATAATCTTGATTAAACATGGTGTCTTGATGATGCCCAAGGAGTGGGGCATCATATTGTTGGTAGCAAGGTTGGGGTGATTGGTAGTATTGCGGGTCATTGGGTTCATATTGTGGTTGGGGTGGAGGGTAATATTGTGGGTCTTGGTGGTATTGGCTTCCATAAGGTGAATCTTGATTGAACATGGTAGGTTCACATTGATAACTCGAGTAATAGTCACCATGATCGTAGGATTAATAATCGTTCACTTGTTGGTAGCCATTTTCATAGTCTTGAAGTTCATACCCACTAGGGTCTTGATCACCCCAAGAAGCTTGATAGTGGTAGGGGGACGTCATGTCATACCCTTGGTTCATGGAAGAAGAGGAGTAGCTCATATCGGCTCCCGAGTGTGTGGAGTTTAGATCAAACCCCATGCTTGCTCGAAAATCGTAGTCCATACCCGGTTGGAAACCACTCATCCTAGCAACCGTCCGTTAAAGCGGCTCTTAATCGCAAGAAGAAGATAGTCACCACCTCTAAGCATAAACTGTAGACTAGGAACAAACGTGAGAAGTCTAGTGCTTTTTGGGCACTAGACAAGAGAGAAATAAACCACACACACACAAGAAGCAAGGTAACCAAAAGAAAAAAGAAAAACACAAACACAAAGACAAATTCAAGTAACTAGGAAAACAAAGTCTAAACTAGCACCGTCCCCGGCAACGGCGCCAAATTGATGGTAGGGATTTGTCGTGGAATCCCAACCGCCAAATAAATAACCGGCTAATCCTAACTGGGTAGATAGGGCAAGTCGGGTCGAATCCACAGGGACGGTAATGTATAGCCTAGACTAGGTCGGCCCAAATACGAGACTAAGTCAACGAGCTAAGCTAGAGAATGATAAGAGGGAGAGAAGACTAGACTATGACTAAGAAGAACAACAAGGAAAACGGGCTAGGATTAGGTCGGGGTCAAAGGGGTAACGGAATGGCCAAGGAGAAGTTAGAGTGAAAGCGGTAGTAGGGTAATCTAGGACACACGACCTAGAGGTTCCTCATGGAACCCATCCGGCGACACACACGACAAAGGAAAGCAAGAAAAACAAGCAATCCAACTTACTTAGTCATTCAAGCATTCCATCAAACATGTAATATGCATCACTCAAGAAGAAACCTCAAATCTTCCACCAACATCTCCAACAAACCCTTAATCATCCAATTAACACCCTAATCACCTTACTAACCCTAGCAAGAACACTACTCTAACATATCAAAAATAAAACTAACACTAACAAGATGAATCAACACAAACAACAAAGCATCCATAATGAAACTACCAAATATGAAGAACAAAACAATAAACAAGAACTAAAGATTCAAACTTGATTGATAAACAAAGATGAAAAGAAGAGAAAAGAAGAGAAAAGAAGATTATACCATACTAGAGAGGATGAAAAGAAGAGATCTTGCATAAATGGAAGAAAACCCAAAACAAACATCCAAGTTTGTCAAGCTTGGTGAAGATCTTGAAGAATTCCCAAATTACAAGCATAAACTAGGATTAACTACTAATTACCGACTAATCTACACTAATCTAATCTAATCTAACCTAAAGTAGTCTAGGGTTTAATATCTAATGAAGTGCATAAGCCTTACAAAACAAGGGAAGAGTATATATAGGGTTACAAATGGAAGGGAGAAGAGAAGAAACAAAGCGCGGCTGCCAGGTGCCCTTCCCGGCCGGGAGGAGGTGGTCCCGGTCGGGAAGGTGTCGGTCCCGGCCGGGAGGAACTGGTCCCGGTCGGGATGGACCCAAAACAGTAGCTCTCTCTTTTGTGCACTTCATCCCGGACGGGATGAGGTCATACCCGTCGGGGATGAGTCTTGTAGGCCTCCAATATGATCTTTTTGGTTTCTCCTTGCTTCACATGGACTTCTCATCGATTCTCGGGACTCGGGATCGGGTCTCGGAGGCTCGGGATTGGGTCCCAAGGTCTCGGGGTCGATTCCAAAGCATCGAGTCATCGTTCCTTTATCTCGTTGGCTCCAAAATGTGTATGTATCGAGTCGGAATCGCTCCAACTCTTCCAAATCGGTCTCGGGAACCTGAAACGAACTAAAGGAAGCATAAGAAGTCCCTAAACCGCTCCCAAGGAGCGATTCTACAAGGAAAATGGGACCAAAACCCTACAAAATAGGCAATACAAACCACACTTATCAGTTTCATTGAGGGTACTCGACCGAGTGCCAGGGTGACTCGATCGTGTACCCCCTGCAGTAAAAAATAAAAAATAAAAAAAATAAAAAATAAAATAAAATTTCGCAAAAAATCAAAAAATCGAAAAATTGAAAAAAAAGGCCAAGTGACATACTTGCAATAAGCGGGTGCTCCCGGTAAGACGAATTGATGAGTCCCTCTTACGATTGTCCAATCCTTGGATAATCTCGCCCGTAATCAGCCAAGCCGGGCTGTGTTCGGTCTCCATCAAATCTACCACGGTCAAAAGACGGGTGCTCCCCATGCAAGATAGCAAATCCGTGTGACCCTCGAAAGCATATACATGGAGCATGCAAAAAGAGAAAGCCCTACTACCGTAAGCCGGTCTAACCCGAACATCGAGAGGATTCATAAATTTCTCAGCCAAGTCGATCAGAGAAATTTTATCGCCCTCCATCATACGGGACACCTCATTGTGGGAGAGCCCCAAAAATTCTCTCAGCTTCCTCCTCGGGTCATAGATCGAGTACGGGACGGCGGGACGGAGTATCGGGTTCCATCCTCCTATAGCTGCGATCTCCTCAGGTAAAGGGCAAACCTCGCCCCGGGGAAAAGCAAAGACATGATATATGTCATCGCAATAAGCTAAGCAAGCATCCAGAAAATAGCGGTCAACCACCATCTGACGGAACGGGTACAATTGGGTTATCCCCGTCTGATTCAAAGCCACCCTATCAGCATCCCTAAAGCGACGGGACCACTCCTGCAACATCACACTCAACCTATCGATTCCCATGGCTAAACTTCTTAAGAAGATAAAGAGACTTTCTTTTGCCTAAAGGGAAATAAAGAGACTTTCTTTGTGATGGGATTTATGAAGAAATCAAGAGCAAGAGGGGGCTATATATAACATTAGCCTTGCAAACTATTTAGGAAAATTTCCTAATCTCAATGGGAATCAAACCGCAATCCTAGTCTCAATACTAGCACGGAAATCTCCATCCCGAACTTTCCTAATCTTTGTTAGGAGTCAAAATATCAAAGCTTCAAAATCCAAAATTTCAAAATTTCAAAAAAATCATTTCTCCCCAGCGCGAGTCATTTTATTGCCTATGTGTCGCATGCATTTTATGTGACTTGTACAGGTACGACTCAAACAGGGACATGCAAACCGCTATACCTCCCCAGCATTTTCACGGGATGGGCCAACACACAGGCGCACCCAGGACTTACGCGACAAGTCCAATTCCCCACGAAGTTATCAGCTCAGGTATGACTTCTAGCTTGTGGCTGGTGAGCCCTTCACGCGAGTCTAATGGACTATAAACGACCCGGCCGGAAGTCCGCCAGGTTTCAATCCTCGATTGGCCTGGTGGATACTCTGACTTTCGCCCTGTCCAAGCCTCAGTCAAAGTGGGGGCTCTGTAGACACCCGCATTTTGACTGCCAGGTGTCTATGGCAGTTCCCAAAAAACACCCGATGATGATCGGACGCTAACATGCTTCTGTGCGCTCGGATACGGGCTCAAATCCATTAATCGCTGGCTAACACACTTACGGAGTACAAATATCACAAAATCAACCTCAAATCCAGGCCCAGCGGACCATTTCGAGTCGAACAAGACTAATTTGGGCCGAAACCGACACCGGAATTAAAACCGACCTTTTGCGATTGGGTCAACCCCGGTCAAAGTCGTTTCCGAAACATGCAAAATGAACCCTCAAGCATCAAAAGTCCAATTCAAACACAAACCCATCAAATATCCATGGTCACGGTCCAAAACGAGTGACCCGCGTGACCCAGCTGGGCCACTCGATCGAGTGCCCCACCCACTCGATCGAGTGGGCTCTTATTCAAGCCCGACGGCTGACGCACAAGCCCACTCGACCGAATCAGCTGCCTACTCGGTCGAGTAACCCTAAATCGGAACCCTAGCTTTTCCTATATAAGCAACCCTTTGCACACACTTCAAGGGACCTTTTTTTCAGAACTTTTGACAGACATCTTTACACCCCAAAATTCAACCCTAATTCAACTCCTTTCCAACCCTAATACACCCTAAGCAAACCCTAAGCAATACACTAGCAAACCCTAAACTAGTTTTAGGAATCAACAAACTCGAGCCACCATAACTTAATCTTCATCCACCTCGAAGACTCTAGTGTTAAAGCCACGATTACGAGTTCTAATCCGAGACAAGAACATGTAGGTTGAGGGTGTCAAAACCCAGTTTCTTCTCTTCTCTTCCTCCTTCTCGCGTCGTGTCTTCTCCATATGGGTCGAGTTTTTTTTTATCTATTTTATCGTTATTATCGCATAATTAATATCGATAATACTAATATCAAAACATTAAAGTACCTGTCAATTTGTGTCGAGTGTGAGTGATATCGGAATAAGGAAACACGAATATACAAGTGTACTGCACACAGCGTTGACGGTCGCTTGTTCCGATATCCCGATTACTTGATTATTGAGATAGGTTAACTTCAACAATAATTTTTTTTACCGTTTGTATCATTATTGTCATTCGCGCATCACATCGATTTTCAAAAGCAAGCATTGTACTTTAATAAGGGTCGAAACCCATTGACACGGATGCGACATCACAATCCCTAGGGATTTATTTCGATGTTGGAGAAGTCGAGGGAATCAAGTCCTTTTTTATTCAAGTAAAGCGTCGGATTTGTAGATTCGATACCAATTCAATAGTTGGATGTCGAATCTAACAATTCAGTCAATTAATTCAATCAAATCGATTTTCTTATTGATGCTAACGTAGATGTCACGTTATAATTATGACACTACAAACGCGGAGAGAAATTCTTGTCGTTTTGATTGGCTTAAAACGACTCAAATCAATTTACCTTCTTTTTATTTCACTCTAATATTTCATGTCGATTCAAATAATCGAATGTGGGATACAACGAGTATTCAAAATTAGAATCGAGTATAAATTCAACAATATTTATATTCGGTTCAACAAAATTCGCGATTTATAAAAAACCAAGTCGAACATAAATTGTGCAATACTTATGCCCGATTCGGTAAAATCGTTGAATTATCAAAAATCAAAAGCAATTTCAAAATCAACTATTGAATTTGCAAACAAATTACAATTCATACAGGGGGCACTCGACCGAGTGCCTAGTCCACTCGGCCGAGTGGCACCCCAAAAATCGAACCAAAATGTTTTTCCTGACCTCCACTCGATCGAGTCTCACAGTGACTCGGTCGAGTGGCCATGTACTCGACCGAGTTGGTCAATAACTCGGCCGAGTACGGCCTAAAGCACGAAACAGAAACCTCTTTTCAGGGTCTACTCGATCGAGTCTTTTGACCACTCGATCGAGTGATCCCATAACGACCCAAAACGCGAGTCGTACATCCTTCTTTTCAAACTCGATAGTATTTTATGACTTAGGTCAACACGTGTCTAATTAATCACGTGTATACTATCTTTTCAAACCATGCGTTATCATATTTGCATCTCCTCATCTCATTCATTATTCGCACAAACCGTCAATATCGATTTACCGTTACTAACCGTTTGTTTGTTTCTCTTGTCAATTTAGTTTTTGTTCGTTTATTTTACTAAATGAACCCACATGCTAAATTCCACTTTGACGTAGAATTAATTGCATTAAATTGACTTAGAAACCCTCTTCAATTCAATTCACATGCCTAGGAAAACAATGTTTGCATAAGCATTTTCCCGTTTAACTAGCGCGCGTATTGTAAGTCATTCGAATTCTTAGTAGAGGCCGCTAATGTGCGGGCGGGGTTGGGTGTCCTTCGTGGGCTTCCCAACACATACCCTCACCCCTTACTCAGAACCTCGGTTTCCGGATGCCCGAAACCGTTGGCGCACGAGAGTCATTCAATACACAATATCCGATAACGTCGGTATTGATATCAAATGCAAAGGGACGAGCCCAATAAACTCTGACATCGGAAATGGGCCGTATTTTGTATACGGACCACTACGACATAGAGTGGGCTCGAATGGTTCCGAATAACCACAAAATTCGGTGGCGTCTCCACATAGACCTAAATTTCAATTCGATCCGTTTCATATGGAGATTCATTCGCCTACCCAAACCCGCGCGTGGCCGCGTCGGGGTGGACCTATGTCATGTCCACACTTCGATACTAAATTTATAATTATACTAGTACCATTTTCGCGTGCATTATTGTCGATTAACTTGTTAAAGGCCACAACATTTTAATCTGTTTGGGAAATTCTAGTTCCTGTGCGAAAGCCGAATTGGGATTAGATCACGCGCGATTTGGTAGGAAGTCTAATAAGTTGCGAGAGCCCGTTAGATCCTTCCTAGGTTGATACGATTCGAGAGAACGTATTATAGCCGACTAGCATGTTATGTGTTTATTATCGTTGTTGCCTAATTGTCGAATATCTATCGTGAACCCGTGACCTTAGTTTTCCTCCCATTTTTAGAATCCTTTATTCATATTCGTATTTTAGTATGAGTAGTTTTTTATACATTTCCATCAATCAACCATTTAGAGCATTTTAGAATCGCCATAGCTATTAGATATCTTTAACTGTTTCCCTGTGGATACGATACCTTGCTTGCCGCTATATTCTTGTTAGTAGCATTGGGTTTATCTTGATTGGGTGAGACGACTTAACCCATATCAAATTTGGCGCCGTTGCCGGGAAAACGGTTTGTTTTGTTTTTTTAGCTTGTTTCTTTTTGCTCTCTTTCGTCTCAAGGAATTAAAACTCCTTGCGATTGATCTCACTCTCTACTTGTAGTTTTGCTTATGCCCAGGTCTTTCCGGTCATCAGAGCTTACTCTGTTCGATCCTGAACCCGAGAAAACCTTTCGTAAGCAACGACAATTTTGGAAAGAGATTTCCGCAGCTCCCGATCTCGAGACTTTGGAAGCTATTCATACCGAATTTGTAGATGAGAATCAGTCCTTTGAAGAGGGAAATCAATCTCAGTCCGAGATCATTTTACCACCTCCGATCATAAAAATGCCGAAACTTTCTAGTCATTTGGAGCCCGAGCAAACCGCTCTTCCTAAGTTGGTTAAACGACCAACTGCCACCCAAGGTACATTCGAGATTCGTCCCGCCTTTATTACTTTGGTGGAGAAGAAGCAATTTGGTGGTGACCCTAAGGAGGATCCTCACAAGCATATGAGAATTTTTACCGACTATTGTTCCACGATTCCACTTCCGGTCGGGGTAACTCAAGAAGAAGTCATGGAGATGCTCTTCATGTTCTCGTTACGGGATTCCGCTAGGGAGTGGATAACTGATCTTGATAAAGTCACCGAGGGGATCACCGATTGGAATTCTCTTGCCCTTGCCTTCTACAAGCACTATTACCCACCACAAAAGACGAATATGCTCTGAAGTCAAATCACCAATTTTCGTCAAACTCCGAACGAAAATATTCATGAAGCGTGGGAGCGGTTCAAGAAGCTTGTGAATGTCCACACCATGGTTTTCAGGTTTGGTTTCTTTGCAACCAATTTTATAATGGACTATATGATGATTGCCGGAGTATTCTTGATTCGGCATGCAATGGGCGTTTCCAATGTAACGTGGATGATGATAAGGCTTGGCAAATAATAGAAGAAATGACATCGCATCACTCTCGATGGGGTAATCCACGGGGTAATACACGGTCTAATTCCGGTGATAGTGGGTCCTCTAATGTCGTGGCTATTCAATTAGCCGCTTTAGCTAAGAGGTTTGATGCCTTTGAAGTATCGAATTCTCAAGGAGGAGGGGGCATGCATCAAGTGCATGCCATGCAAGAGTATGCATGTGTACGTTGTGGTGCCGCGGATCACCAAGCTCAAGACTGTCTAGGATCCATAGAACAAGTGAGTGCATTACATTCCATGCGCCCACATTATCCATATATGAATCAACCGGGCTATGATGCGTCTTTTTTGTCTTATCGAAGTACTAACGTCTTGAACCCGCCTATTACACCAGCTTATGTACCCCCACACAAGCAGCAATTCTAGAATCAAGGGAATTTTCAGAACCAGCAAAATTTCAATCATCAAAGGAATTTCCAGAATCAGGGAAATTATCAGCAGCGACCTCACTCGGGTCATCAACAAAATTTTGGTAACACTAATCAGAACTTCGGGAATTCTCATCAAAATTTCGGTATTAGTCAGCAGAATTTTGGCCAATCTTCCGCACAAGCTCAAGGTAATTAATCTTCTTCTACGAATTCTAATGAAATGGCTGAGCTTCGTAATATGTTGCTGATGATGGCTAAGACCCAGGACTCTATGATGGCTCAAATGCAAAAGAATGATCAAGCCAATGATAATGCCATCAGAAATTTGGAGAACCAAGTCGGACACCTTGTCGCGTCACAAGCAACGCGTCAATACGGTAAACTCCTTTCTCAAGGTGATCAACAACGCATGATACGGCTAATGCGATCACTCTTCGTAGTGGCACACACTATAAGGGTCCATCGATGCCTAAGGATGATACACCGGCCGAGAAGGAGGAGGTTTTAGTGGAAGATGTCAATGAAGATGTTATTGTGGAAACTCCAAGTGATGAGCGAGTTCCACCACCCACTACTCCCGTTCCCACTCCGACTAGTCCAAGAATCCAAGTACCATTCTCGGGTCGATTGAAGAATCGGAAGGAGACTACCCAATTTGGCAAGTTCATGAAGGTTGTGAAGAATTTGCAGGTTACAGTCCCATTTATCGAGCTCATTATGCAGGTCCCGTCTTATACCAAGTTCATGAAGGAAATCTTGACTCGGAAGAGAAGCATTGGTGAGGTAGAAATCGTCGCTCTTACTGCAGAGTGTAGTGCATTTTTACTGAACAAAGCCCCACCAAAGATAAAGGACCCCGGTAGTTTCTCGATTCCTTGCACTATTGGCACCTTATCGATTGATAAGGCTTTATGTGATTTAGGTGCTAGTGTAAGTGTTATGCCTTACTCCGTTTGTGAAAAACTTGATATGGGTCCTCTTAAGTGTACTAGTGTCACTTTGCAGATGGAGGATCGTTTCATAAAACGCCCTTTGGGAGTTTTAGAAGACGTGCCCGTTAGAGTTGGAATTTTTTTTATCAAGGTTGATTTTATCGTCCTTTACATGGCCGAGGACACCCAAATTCCTATAATTTTGGGTAGGCCATTTTTGCACACCGTCGGCGCGGTGGTTGATGTCAAGAACGGTAAATTAACTTTGGAAGTGGGTGTAGACACCATTGTTTTTTGCTTGGATAGTACACTTAGGAACCCGATGGTAACGGATTCTTGTTGCATGATAGATGTTGTTGATGTTTTAGTTCATGATTCTATGGAGGCGTCCCTTATACAGGACCCCATAGAGGCTTTGATATGTTTGGAAGCGTGTGCAGGTGATGCTTTCGTTGACTCTGCTGTCATTGATGCCTTGGAAGCTGCTTTGGAAGGAAGGATGCTCACGGAGGAGCAAACTGTTGATGTAACCAACATCGTACACACCTCATTTGCCATAGACATAATTGTTCCGGAGCGTAAGCCACTTCCGTCTCACCTAAAATATGCCTTTTTAGACGATACCGAGAGCTTTCCTATGATTGTAAGTGCCAATTTAACCGAGCAACAACTTTCTGATTTGTTAGTTGTTTTGAAGAAAAATAAGAAAGCTTTGGGGTATAGTCTTGATGACCTGAAGGAATCAGTCCCGATTTCTGTATGCATATAATTAGGGGTGTTCAAAAAGTGACCCAGACCGGCAAACCCGACCGATCCGGACTGTATGGTCCGGTCCGGTCCGAACCGACTACATACCGGTCCGGTCCGCGGGTCTCCAAAAACTTGGTTGCCGATCCGCAGTCCGGTCCGGTCCAGTCCACACTTTAGTGTATTTTGCCGGTCTGGTCCTGTCTTAAGAGGGTTCGGTCCGGTCCGGGTTTCTTTGTAACCGGTCCGGTCCGCGGGTTTGGATTTTTTGGGTTGCCGGTCCGCGGGTCAAGCCGGTCTGGTCCGGGTTTGGACCGGTGAACACCCCTACATAGAATTAATCTTGAGGAAGGTCATCGTCCTTGTGTCCAGGGTCAACGTAAGTTGAACCCGAATATGCAAGAGGTTGTTAAAATGGAAGTTATGAAATTGTTGGATGCGGGAGTCATTTATGCGGTTCCCGATTCAAAGTGGGTGAGTCCGGTACAAGTTGTACCTAAGAAGGGAGGGACTACTGTTGTCCCGAATGAGAAGAATGAGTTAATCCCTACACGAATTGTGACGGGATGGAGAATGTGCATAAACTATAGAAAGTTGAACACCGCTACACTTAAAGACCATTTCCCATTATCCTTTATCGACCAAATGCTTGAGAGGCTAGCTTCTCACAAGTATTTTTGTTATTTAGATGTGATGGGGGATAAATCCCCCAGACATGTAGGCCGACTTATATAGACATATAGGCCCGACTCCCATGCATATGGGCCGTCTTTAGGCATGTAGTCGACCCCCGCGTAGGCTAGGCTCCGGGTCGGCCGGACCCCCGTAGGCCGAACTCCGGGTCGGTTAGACCCCGTGTCAGCCCAACCCCGGGTCGGCTGGACCCTCGTGCCGGCCGGATCCTCGTGCCGGCCAGACCCTCGTGCCGGCCGAACCCTGTGTCGCTCGGATCCTCGTACCGGCTGACCGTCCTTACGAGTCGCCACTAGTTGACTCGGAATAGACCTCTCGTAACATCACTTGGCATCACTAAGGTGACATCACCGAGGACGACATCACCAAGGCGATATCACCCGAGTGAGGTCACCACCTCTCCCCTCCTCTATAAATACCTTATTTTGGTAGAGAGGAAAAGGGGACCAATTCATTACTACTCCCTTTACTATCCCGCTCTCACCTATAAGACGACTTATCCTTAAATATCCATAAATATACACTATATACTGACTTGGGCGTCGGAGGCTCCGCCCCGGGGGAAATCCCTTGGGGCCGGAGTTAACCTTGCAGGAACGCCGACGACTCGCATCCGGATCCCGAGGAGAGCCGAACCGCTGCTCGAGCCGGGAACCATGTTTGTACCCCAAACAATTGGCGCCGTCTATGGGGAACTTGAACAAAAAATTTGCCTACTCTAAAAAATAATTTTTTTCGGATCTAGTATTCCATTTTGAAGAACGATCCACAAAGAAATCAAAACACCTCAAATAACCCATGTCTGATATGTCTTACATAATTTGGTCAAATCATGAAATTTGGTCTACGATGATTCACAAATTGCATACCAACAAATCTTATCCAGCAACATTCATACAAAATTAATAGGCTAATAGCTTTAAATAAAATTTGCAAGTAGTGGACCAAGAAAGTGAGCAAATGCTCACGAATTTAAGTGGCAAGTCCACCCAAAGTGGCGGACCAGAAAAAAAGAGAGAGCATCAGCTCACCAGTTCACTATTCAGAAGGAGGAATGTGGGAAAAACGGTTGTCCTCACAAATCACCCACAAAAAATCAAACGCCTAAAAAATCAATTTCTTTGGTTTAGTATTTGATGCGCGCTGTCGCTGACACGCATGCAAACAATATTTTTAGTCCCAACTCACTACTATGTAGTAGCGGCAAGTCGAGGTTGAACCACAGGGAGGCGGTTAAGCGATATTGGTCAAGTCTAAGATTTAGTTGCGATTGGGATTGAGATGGGGGTTTTGGGACGAGAGGAGCTAAACTAATGCTAGAGAGTTACACAACTAAAGCTAGGAACAATAATGGGAAAGGCGTTAGGGAGAGTCGGGGAGTCGGAAAACAAGATAAAAGTATAACATCGCAAGAATTATCACAAGGTGTATAAGGGAGGTTCCACCTTTCGTTTTCCCTACCGACCAAGTTTAAGTCCGCTTTCGCGACGAATAAACTAAAGTCTCTAGACAGAATTACCCAAACCCCGAGTTTCCCCATATTGGTCCGAGTGAGTCAAGTCAACCTAGGTGATCAAGCTAAGTCAAACAAAACACAACAATCCCATCAAGACAATATTACCCTCAAATGCAATAATATCACAAGATAAAACCTTTTCCTAGAATTCCTCCTCCCCTAGCTCCCTAACTAAAATCTACTCACTACTCATAATGAAACTAACACTAAGGAGACTAGGAGAAAGACTAAACATGCTTGAACTAGAGAAGAAATAACTAATCTAACACAATAAAGGAAACTACACTAACAAAACAACACTAAGGAGGAAAATAAACAATCACACAACTAAGGAGAAACAAACAAAGGAGAGAGAAAAACTAACAAACAACAATGGAAAACTACACTAACATAAAAATGACAAGACTAACAATGGATTAACAAGAAACTAAAAATAAAACTAGTTAATGGAGAAAGGGAGAGGAAAGAAACTACCAATAATAGAGAAACTAAAGGAGGAAGATGAAGATTAATATAAATGATGAAGCTTCAAGAAATAATACAAAGATCTTGTCACTAAACCCTTGCAAAACCCTTGAATCTTCAATAAAAACCCAAGTCTTCAACTAAAGATGGAAACTTGATTACAAATTGTAGAGTAGAATTAATCTAATAATACTAAGAGAGTTTTTCTAAATCTATGGAATTTTACTATGTGAACTACTACTACTACTACTACTATGGAGATCTCCTACACTACTCTAACCTAAGGAGGCACAAAATTAAGACACCCCTAAGGCACAAAACCCTAGGTTAAATATATATACTAGTCTTAATGGGTCACATAATCTTCAAGCCCATAATCCAATTCCTCTTCTTTTAAGCTAGACATTCACCATTTGCATCTTCATGGGGCAAAACTTCACCCTGCGGTTGACGAGTTGACACCACCGGGTGAAATTTCACCCGGTGAGATTTTCTTCTCTTTTCGCGATTTTTGGCGATTTTCTCCATCGGGCGAAATTTCACCCGGTGGACGAAATTTCGCCCGGTGGTGAGTGTCTACGAAAATCTTTGGGAGGTGGAAAATGTCGTCGGGCGAAACTTCGCCCGGTGGTGAGTGTCTACGAAAATCTTTGGGAGGTGGAAAATATCGTCGGGCGAAACTTCGCCCGATGATGACTCATCGGGTGAAATTTCACTCGGTGATACTCTGCCTCTTTTCCGGTCTCTTTCTTTGTCGATCAATTGGATTACTTGAACTTTCAGTTGTGTGCTTTGCTCTTTGGACCGTATCTCTCTCATGCTCGTAGAAGCTTAGACACGTTTTTGGTCGAAAATCCTATCAAAATAGACAGAAAACTACCAAAAACATGTAAAATGCAAAAGAGAGACACTAATGCGAGAATTACTCAAAATACGGCGATAATTGCACTTTAATCTCGCAAAACGGAGGAAAAACAAGTCTAAATGGGAGGAAAAATGGTCCAAATTTGGCACACAACAATTCCTCTACACTAAACCGTTGCTCGTCTTCGAGCAAAGACCCAAAAAGTTATTAGCTACTACTACTAAGCTAGACTATGCTAAGCCGATACGAGGCAATTAACGGGCCCGCTCCGTCCCTTCAACTCACATCGAGATACCTATGAGGTAGAGTACCTCCATGCAAGGCAAGTTGGGTCTTGCTCAAAACTAGGGTTGCGACTAATAACGCACACACAAACACATAAAACAAGTAAGACACACAAAAAGATAGTCGCAACCAAAGAGAAAATAAATCACCGAATCCCTCATCGAAACGGCGGAGAAAGCACCGATTTGAGCTTAAGACAAGCGAGAACACTACCAAGTTAGTAACACAAATTGACATGGACAAAACCCTAATAGGATGACAATCAAACAATAAAAACATTGAAAATTTAATTACCAAGGTCCATCTAATTCCACTAGAGATGCCTACAACGGGACGATAAATGGAGTGGATAAGTGAGAACCATGGAGTTAGTAAGCACTGTAGGTAAGTGTTATGTCGTCTCCTAAGCTAAGCCTAGAGGGTCGTTCCAAACTTGAGAAAGCCAATTAGACCAAAAAGATGGATAAGTGTTTGCTAAATGGTAAAGATTGCCAAATTACCGCTACTTTCCTTCCTCGGGACTCGGTCCTCTAGTAGGCATTTCACGGCAATAAGTCAAACAAGGGATTATTTGGGTTTGGGAACGATTTTTGAGATTTTGATTTTCTTTTCGGTTTTCTTTCCCCATTATTTCGATTGAGGGTTTTTTTTTTATATGCCCTTTCTTCTTTTATTTTTCCCTTTTTCTTGCTTTGAATAGCCAATAATTAGCTAGATAATTCATTTGAGATCAAGGTAAAACACTTTTTTTTTTTTTGCAAATTTATTTGTGGAAATGGGTGAATGGTAGAGAAATAGGCTAGTCGGGTGTGCACCCCCTCCGAACCCATAAAGGGATGGAAATTTGGACTAAGGAAATGGCTTCTCAAGTAAGGTCACCTAAGAGAACGGGGAACGGTAACCAAGGCCTTATCACTCCATGGGTGGTCAAGGTGGTCAAATGCAAATCCCGATGTAGACTCTTAGTAGAAAAAGATGGACTCATGATAAAAATACAATGCAAAAATTGGTTCAAGGTCATTCTACTAGAAATATGTCCAAAAATCAAGAAGGGTTACTAACAAGGGAGTAATAAACACTCGACCTAAACTCAAAATCGGGTTTTCGAAAACTTTACCTAGACAAACTATACACAAAAATAAAAAGAACACAAAAAATGACAAAACCACGAGAAAACAAAACAAATACATAAGTATAGCCAAGCACTCCAAACTCCATCAAGTCAACACAATCCACAACCACCAATTCCAAAATGTTCACCAAGTGAACCTCCAAATAGCATATATGCCCAAACTCCCACGCATAAGAGAAGGGGATAAAACGAAGGTAGAAGATATTAACGTGCGGTCTTCATTTTGTTTTTGCTACCTTACGTATCCATGCTAAACGGTTGGCGGTGTACCTACAAGAAGGAGAATGCAAGACAATACAAGTGACACAAAAACGAAAATGAAAAGAAAAAGAAGAAGGAATTTGTTTTTGGGTTTTTGGTTTTAAAAGGAAGAAAAATGAAAAAGAAAATGAAGAAAAAGATAGTAGATCCCTCCCCCACACTAAAACTGTGCATTGTTCTCAATGCACGAATAGGGGAAGAATCGAAAAAGAATAAAAAGAGAAAAGAACGGAATTTATTTTGATTTTTTATGATTTTTCAAATGTTTTTAGATTTTTGATTTTTCAAATGTTTTTGGATTTTTGAAAATGAAGAGAATAAAAAGAAAAGAAGTGAAAATGAAAAATGAAGAAAAAGAAGTGAAAATAAAAAGAAAATGAAAAGAAAAAGGAAAAATTGATAAGAGGAGAAAGGGTGTAGGTGTAATCACGTCACCTCGCCCGGATTCCGCACAAATCGGGAGAAATAAAAGAAAAAGAAAAATTTGGATTTTTCAAATGGTCTTGGTGCGATCAAGTCACCGAAGACCGGGAGCAACAATCAGGTCCTTGTTCTCTAAGGTACCTGCAAATAAACCTCACGTGTGTAACGACCCAAGTAGGGTCACGGAGGGGCTTACAACTTACCAAACCAACGAAAATTACCAACCAAAAATCAATCAACAACCATAGTTACCAAATGCCAAAAATTGGCGCTGCAAGGACTGACACAGATTACTGAGACAAGAGAACGGACGACTGACGACTGACAACTAACATCTAACACCCCCACACTAACACTGACGACACTCGACTACTCACATAGGACCTGGGGGACGAGGTGGTGGGTAGTAAGACCCGGGCGGAGGCATACCAAAAAATCGATCGAAATAGCTCTGTTGCTGTTGCAACATTATCCTTTGGTTCTCCTCTGCCGCCAACCTCGCTGCTTTGGCATCCCTAGCAGCGTCTCTAACCATCTCAAAACTGCTCCGGGCGTACTCAAAACCTTCCCTAGAGTACGTGTACGAGCTATGCGCAGTATCTCGCGCATCCCGGGCCACATTGTAGGCATTTTGGGCCAAGTTCAGTGAGGTGGTCGAGTTCTCCCAAGTCTGACGTGTTCGGTCATAAACTTCCCCCCACTGGTTATAAAAGTCCTCCGATCCGAAGAACGAGGAGTGTCGTGGAGGACTCATGTTAACGTCCTCCTGAAAACCTGGGGTAGACTGGGTGAACGTGGAGTGTCTGTGCGGTGTAAAGTCGGGTATGAAAAACTGGGAGGTCTGGTGTTCGGTCTGATGGGAGGAAGAGGGTGCGTGTGATAACGAAGGTAAAGTTCTATGACCCTCATCCCGAGAGGTTTCAATCTCTGGTTCCTCCTCCGACACATCTACGACCTCTGTGTCATCGTAGCCATAATCTAAAGGTCCCTCAGGGTATTCAGTCTGTTGAAACTTACCACGGGTGTGACCCCGAATGTACTCCCCGGACCTCTTCGGCATGCCGAAGTTCTCTTCAATATCTAGCCTGACCCATTCGGGGTTAGGCATTGCAATGGCTCTCAGCTCAGTAATCTTATACAAGAACAAACTGTCATAATCCCCTTTCTGGGGCCAAACAAGGAAAGGACAATAAACCTCATCTATATAAATTTCTGCCCCGCCAACTGGTGTCAAATCGCTAAAATTGATGCCTAAGGCTTTAGCTAACATCGTTACAACACCGCCAGAAGAAATTTTCTTGCGGCTGCCCTTCGCAACCTGGGCGAAGTGAGTAGCCAAGGCCTCGGACATATTGATCGACGGGCCTCTGTTCAAAACCGCATCCTCCAACAGCTGTACAGCTGTAGCACTACAGTTGTGGTGCGTATCATAGCTTGACAAGAATGAATTGGCTATGATACGCGCCAAATACCGAAGGATGGGGTTTCGAATAGAGAAAGAACGCATCTTTCCTCCCTTGAAAGTCCTTTGGCGGGCAATTTTAGACCAAAATTGGTCACATGCAAATTTGTCATCCCGAGTCTGCCCCGCCCTAGGCCTTCCAAGGACAGAAGAAGGTAAACTAAGCAATGCACCAAAGTCCCTCAAGTTGAGGACGTATAAAGTTTCTCGCAACTGAAAAGTGACAGTGGTATTATCATCACCACTCAACTCAAAAGTTGCGAAAAACTCACACGTCAACTTTTGAAAAGTTTTCTCCTCAGAGGCATAAAATTTGATGACACCAAGGCTTCGGCACATTGCTTGTACCTGCGTTTCTATGCCCATGCGCACAAGTACATCTCGAGCCGCCCAACGAGTTGGCTCGAGACGACAGACCCAAAATTTCTTACACTTATCAAGATAGGTTTTTTAACCGAAATAGATACCAGATTCTGAATGACAGATTTTATGACGGATTTTAGGGTAACGTACCTCTAGCGGAATGTTGTTCACGCGGGATTGAGCTTTGCGTCTGAACGGGCATCGAGACAGATTCGTCCCGAGCCTCGGCCGGCTCCTCAGACCTTGAGGATGACGTTGAACCCGAATTATGATTTAGCATTGAGGATATCCTTTTCCTTGTCATCTGTTTTACTCTCCTCATCCTTGTTGCTTGAATTTCATGATTATGTTGATGACGGTCTCGGTTTGGGGTTTGTCGAAATTGAGACGATTTCTCAAAACAAACTCCAAGAAGATGATAGGAATGTGATGGGGATGAGAAATATGTAATTGGATTGAATTTTGGTGAAGAAATGGAAGGATTAGAGGTGGTTTAAGGTGGTGTATTTGGGGTTTATTTGGGGTTTTTGGGGTTTGATTGAGAAGAGAGAGAGAGAGGAAAAGTTGATTATGAAGATGGGTAGGGGAGAGGGGGTTGGCTGGTATAGGTGCCGCCGGGGTGATATTTCGCCCGGTGGTCACCATCGGGCAAAATTTCACCCGACGGTCTTCGGACCACTTCTCGCCATTTGCGCGCGGTTTCACCACCGGGTGAAATTTCACCCGATGAAATTTCCGCCAATTACCAAGTCACAAATTTTTTTTACCGTAGGGCGAAATTTCGCCCGGTGAGATTCCACCGGGTGAAATTTTTCCCGGCGGATTTTCCGTTAGTTCCTTTAATTCGAGCAAAGTTGCCATCGGGTGAAGTTTCACCCGGTAAAATAGTCCACTTCAAAATAGGTTTTTGCTACGAAAAATCTCTTCGACTTGGCCCAAACCATCCTTAGCTCTTCGACAAAACCAATATTCTCGATCCATGTATTAGCTACACGGAGAAAAACTCTCACAATTGTTCATAGCGCAACCCAAAAATTTCAAAAGAATTCTTCACAATTCCTGCAGATACCAAAGCAAGCTCCAAAAGAAAAATCCTAAAACTATTGTCCAAAGAAAATAAAAAGAGATAAGAATATACAAATATTTACAAGGTGGTTATTTTGGACACCACCAAACCGAATTGAATTGTTTGAGCTTAGTCGGGGTTGCTTGAAAAGCAACCCGAAGGGTCTTGGTCATTAACTTTAAATTCAATGTTACCGATCTTGAGCTTTTTTCTAAACTCTGGCAAGCCCATAAGTCGTGCTACCTCGGGAAGCATTGCAAATTCTTCGGGAATATCTTCTTCGGAGGTAGAACCGAGTATAAATAGAGCACCATCGTCTTCTTCGTTGTAATAGTCAAGATCTTCGGTAGAGGGTTCTTCATTGGGTGGAAATTCCACCATTTGATTCCAAAATCACGCTTGAGAATTTTCGGGAAGGAACGCGGGAAGCACAAATTGAACCGTATCATTAGCAACATTGAAAGATAGTCGCCCTTGCTTCACATCAATAATTACCCAACCGGTAGCTAGAAAAGGCAGTCCCAAGAGAATAGGATTCCGCTCCTCTATAGGCATGTCGAGAATAACAAAATTGGTGGGGATATATAGATTTTCCACGTTGACCATGAGGTTACGGGCTAGTCCATAAGGTTCCTTTGTAGTTCCATCGGCCATTTGCACATTAACTGGGAAGTGTTCCAAGTCCTTGATATAGATGGTTTGAGCAATGGCTAGGGGCATTAAACTAATGTCGGCGCCAAGGTCACACAAGGCTCGGTCTATTAAAACATGGTCTATGGAACAAGGTATGGCAAAGCTACCCGGATCACCTAACTTGATGGGAATTGTAACTTTTTGGGTGGTTCTTGGAAAACGGGAGCTCTTTCCCTTTCGGTGGGTTTCAAAATAATGTCTCGAATATATTCAGACGGAGTGGGCATTGAAGGGCTTGTATCAATGTTCTCGATAAGATCGGTGAAGGTTATCATGTCCAAAGCTTGGTTATTGAGTGGGATTTGTGGCTTGTCCTTCAAAGGTAGTGGTACTTCAATCCTAGAGACTAGGTTCGAGTCCTCTATTGGAATTTGTTCAATAACGTAGGTGAGGTCTCCTACAAGATACTTAGATGGATCTCTTCTTGCTCTTTCGGTTACATCCTTGACCACTTCCTCATCGGATTCATTGATTGAGGTATGAGATGTAGTTTGTGGGTTAAAGGGTTTCACCGGTTCCTTTTTGCTCATTACCTTAATGGCATTCACAAAGGCTTGATTGGAAGAATTGGTCGGCTCTTGAGAAGATCGAGCTTGCGAGGCGGAACGTGCCTCTAAAGCCTCAGGTCTAGCTCGATTTGACGCATTTTCTTTCAATAGAAAATTGATTGTTTGTTGAATGTCATATAGAGGTTGAAAGTTACCTTGAAAATGCCTTGGAGGACCTTGATTATATGGAGGATAGGTTCCAAAAGGAGGACCATAGTTTGGTCAAGGTGGTCCTTGAGAATAAGAATAACCTTGATTGAATTGATTTGTATGAGGAGGTCTCGGTTGATAGTAGAACCCATATGAATTAGGATAAACCCTTTGATTGGGGGCTCTTGGAATTGCACGATCTTGAAAAAGATATGGTCCTTGAGTTGGCATGGAATAAGATCCAGTTCCCAAATTAGGATTATTCGTTTGAGATTTTTCATGGGTTCCTTGGGTGTTAGCTTGATAAGCATTCTCCTTTCTCATACACAAATCGGAGTCATGGTCATATCTTCCGCAATGATCACATGGAATTTCAATGCGATACAATTTGGGTGGTGAAGTGGATGATCGTCTTGGTGAACTCACCCTTCTTGGTGGAGATGATCTTTTTGGAGATGTTCTAGTCTTGGGTGGTGAATTGGCTCTAGCAACACATGCTTCAAATTGTTTAACCAACTCCTCGACCCTAGCTTCAAGATCAGTTCTCCTTTCAATTGACGACGTTGACTCACCCCTTAGCTCTTCATGTTGATCATTTTTGGAGTATTCATCATTCTTGGCTATCCTTTCAATGAGTTTTGTAGATTCGATTTCATTAAGAAAAAAGAAATCGCCTTTTGCCGCCACATTGACATTATCTTTGGCGTTTTCCGATAACGAGTGGAAGAAAATATGAAGTAGAAGCCAACTAGGAATGCCGCGGTGCGGACATTTCCTTTGCAACGTTTGAAATCGGTCCCATGCTTTACCTATGCTTTCACTTTCTTGTTGTCGGAACGTTTGAATTTCCCTTCGGAATTTGTTGTTCTTGGATGGTGGGAATTATCTTTGGAGGAAGGTGTTGCACAATTGCTCCCAAGTGCGAAAAGTATTGTTGGGGAAACTTTTAATTCATCTCCTTGCTTCATCACGCAAGGTGCGTGGGAAAAGGATCCGACGTAGTTGGCACTCGGTGACACCTTCAAGCTTGACACCAATAAGACTTTCCTTGAAAAGACAAACATGTTGTATCACATCTTCATTCGGTAATCCTCGAAAAGTTTGTTGTTGAATCAAATTGATGATGGAAGGTTTAAGCTCAAAACTCTCCGGGATGGCTCCAATGAAGACGGGATAAGAAATCTCTTCAATAGATGGTTGAGAATGGGATCCAAGTGTAGCCATACTTGAGTCCTTGGATGTTGTTCAAAGGTGGGGTGTTGAGGAATGAAGAAATTGGTGGAAGATTACAATATCAAGTTGTTGCTTCGGTCCACAATATTTCCAAGCGACTTGTTCTCCGAATGGGGATCAAGCAACCTAAATCAAAAGTATACCTAGCAAAAACTCAACAAACAATGAGCCTCCTAGCACCTAATGGCACTAGGGTAGGTGGGAAGAAAAACAATTAACCAAACACAATAAAACAAAGACTTAATCAATTAACTAATCGCCGCCTCCCCAGCAACGACGCCATTTTGATGCGCGTTGTCGCTGACACGCATGCAAACAATATTTTTAGTCCCAACTCACTACTATGTAATAGCGACAAGTTGAGATCGAACCACAAGGAGGCGGTTAAGCGATATTGGTCAAGTCTGAGGTTTAATTGCGATTGGGATTGAGATAGGGGTTTTGGGACGAGAGGAGCTAAACTAATGCTAGCGAGCTACACAACTAAAGCTAGGAACAATAATGGGAAAGGCGAAAACTTCACCCTGCGGTTGACGAGTTGACACCACCGGGTGAAATTTCACCCGGTGAAATTTTCTTCTCTTTTTGCGATTTTTGGCGCTTTTCTCCATCGGGCGAAATTTCACCCGGTGGGCGAAATTTTGCCCGGTCGTTTCGCCCGGTGGTGAGTGTCTACGAAAATCTTCGGGAGGTGGAAAATGCCGTCGGGCGAAACTTCGCCCGATGGTGACTCATCGGGTGAAATTTCACCCGGTGATACTCTGTCTCTTTTCCGGTCGCTTTCTTTGTCGATCAATTGGATTACTTGAACTTTCAGTTGTGTGCTTTGCTCTTTGGACCGTATCTCTCTCATGCTCGTAGAAGCTTAGACACGTTTTTGGTCGAAAATCCTATCAAAATAGACAGAAAACTACCAAAAACACGTAAAATGTAAAAGAGAGACACTAATGCGAGAATTACTCAAAATATGGCGATAATTGCACTTTAATCTCGCAAAACGGAGGAAAAACAGGTCTAAATGGGAGAAAAATGGTCCAAATTTGGCGCACAACAGTATTCCGTCTTGAAGAACGACCCACAAAAATCAATTTCCTAAAAATCAAATCTTCGGGTCTAGTATTCCATCTTGAAGAATGACCCACAAAAAATAAAAAACCTTACGAATCTGGTCATACGCTCACATATGAGCCGGAGTAGGAAAAGGATGTCTACGGCAAGTTCCGAGTCGCCGTCAAGCATATAATAAATGAAGAAGAAGAGCAACTAACCATAAAAATTAACCTCACCAAAAACCCGAAAATTGCATAGCTCGATTCGAGAATGGGGCAAATGAATGAAGTATTTTGGTGGTATCTCGGTTCGTAACTACATCACCAACAATGTCTAATCTCGGAGGCAATATCACCGGCTGGCTTTTCTCGACAGATTCGCGTCGGCCCCACCACGTCAGTATCAGGAACGACGCCGGGCCCGCCTGCCACCTCCTGTCGACCTTGTCGGCCGGAGATCGGAGGAAAAGGGCCCCGAAGACCCACCAATAACGTGCTGAAAAATGATTAAAGAAAAATGTTGCTAGATCAGCTCCCCGGTTACCTGAAGTCGACACACCCGTCCGGTCGCCGAAGTCAACACACGCTAAAATTGGAGTCAACCGTCATCTTCACCGGCCGAGTACCAAGCACCACGTCATCCGGTTGAATCAGCCCACATCAGCCGCCCCTCGGAGTCCGCGTCGTCAAGCAAAATCCACTTGGCCGCCATTATCACCGACTATCGTTTCGATCATTATGGTCAAAACCTCGACAGTAGAAGTAACCGAATGCCGACCTCAAATGCCACGTCATCACCTCGCCGACGTATTTGAGCCATTCACCCAGGTCGGAGAGTAATCGAGTCTGCCATATAGTCGACACCCGCCAGAAGAAACAAACCGGCAGGAAAAATTAAGACGATCAATCTTTGAAGGCCAAAATTTGTCTGAGTCTGCTAGGAGGGGACAGATTTTGGTAAAGAAGATGAAAATGAGCAGTTTTATTGAAAAAGAAGGCCAAGCCTTGTCTTTCTACTGCAGACAAGAGGGATTCAGCACGTGAAATGCCAGGGAGATAACATGTGTTATCGTACCTTGAGAAAAGAGAAGACTTACTGAGGATTGATGAGATACGTTTATACGTCACGATCCTGAAGGAACGAGAACGGTTGTGCTCACAAATCACCCACAAAAAATCAAACTCCTAAAAATTCAATTTCTTGGGTTTAGTATTCCGTCTTGAAGAATGACCCACAAAAATCAACCTCCTAAAAGGTTTAAGTTTTCGGGTCTAGTATTCCGTTTTCAAGAATGACCCGCCAAAAAATCAATCTCTCAAAAAATTCAATTTTTTGGATCAAGTATTCCATCTTGAAGAACGATCTACAAAAAAAATTAAGAGCTACGCGCAAAAGTGACCGGCGTCGCAAATTACATCCCGATTCAAACAATACTCAAGCTAACCACAAACCGATTGTGTGTGTGGGATCATCTCGTTCTTCGGTCAAGACCGAGAAACGTGTCGTAGCCTGCCAGTTCGAATCGGCAAGGGTGCCATAGCCGGTCAAGACCATAGGCGAGCCATAAACGTATGATGGAAGAGGAGTGCCGGTTTGGTTGCTTATGTGTGAGTTGAGGAGCCACCCTAAGTAGCCAATTCTAAAACAAGGGCAACGGCCCAAGAGTGAAAAGACTAATATGGACCCATTAATGAGAACCAATACATGCAACAGCATACATGATAGCAACAAATAAAGCATTGGATTAAGGGAATGGGCTTGAATGCTGGAGCAAGGTTGATAAGGCCATTCGAAGTCTAGTTAGGGGAATGAAAAGCCCACTTTCTAAAAAGGATGGAAAAGAGAAAGACTCTTAGGGCTGTTTGGTTCACTCAATTTAGGTATAAGGTATGGGTTTAGAATGAACCAAAAATAATCAATCTAGGGAAAGACGTTAGGGGAAAGTCGGGATTCGGAACATGGAGTCTAAGAAGGTCGGGATCGAGTTTTTGTCGCAACATTGATAAAGAGAGAATGCCACCTTTCGGTTTCTTCACTCAACCCACCTAAAAACCCGCTTTCGCGGCGAAGAAGGGTAAGTCTCTAGTTGTGGTAATTTATACCCCGAGTTTCCCCATATTGATAGAAACGAGTCAAGGTCGGTCTAGTTGGCCGAACTAAGACAACAATGACACAACAACCACAAACAGGATGAACCAACAAGCAAGCAACCCACCAACACCCCTAAATTCAAATACTCCAAGTCCTCATCCCTAAACCCCCCAACAAGAAATCTACTCACTAATCATAATGGAAGGCAACAAAACATTAACTAAGGAGAAACTAACTAAAGCATGCATACTAACTAGATCTAAGGAAAATAACTACAAAATGATGAGGAAACTACAATCTAACAATTACCCACTGAACTATGAAACTACCAAATTAAACTAGAGAATAATCTAGAACAACATAAATAAAATCTAGAGAAACTAACAACACTAAGATAATCTAAACAAGACAATAATGAGAAAACTAAAATAAATCTAAACTAGAGATTAGAGAGTGAAAAGAAATGTACCAACTATGAAGATCTAGAAGAAATAAAAAGGTTGCATAAATAAAGATTGAATCTTTGATGGAGAGAATGAAGAACTTGTCACTAATTCTTCAATAAACCCACAAATCTTCAAATAAAACTTGAAATTTGAAATAATAATCTTCTACAAACTTGAAATCTAGAGAATTGTTGATGGAAACTAAGTAGATCTACTACTAATTACTATGTAAACTACTAGAATTAAAGAGAATTACCACTAGAATACTACTAAATTACTACTCCTAATGGATGTGTACTGTGATGGAAGACTACACTAATGGAGGCCTATTACTACTTGCTTATTACTACAAATTAGGGTAACATATACGTAGTATATAGTAATGCCTTAATGGGTTTCTTAACCTAAAGCCCAAATCCAACTTTTGCTTCATTAGTGAGACAATCACCCTTTGCATCTTCATGGGGTGAAACTTCGCCCTGCAGTATGTCGAACTAATCCCACCGGGTGAAATTTCGCCCGGTGAGATTTTCTTCTCATTTTGCGATTTTTTGCACTTTTCTTCATCGGGAGAAATTTCACCCGGTGGGCGAAATTTCGCCCGGTCATTTTCGCCCGGTGGGGAAGCTCAGAAAATCTTCGGGGATGCACTTTACCGTCGGGTGAAATTTCGCCCGGTGGTACTTCATCGACCCGGTCAATTTTTCTGGCCTCTTTCCTTGTCTCATTCTTCGTCGATTGATTGGATGACTTTAAACTTTAAGTTGTATGTTTTGCTCTTTGGAGGGTATTCCCTTCTCCTGTGCTCGTAGAAGCGCGATCATGATTTCGGTGCCAAATCCTATCAAAATTGATAGAAAAACTACCAAAAACACGTAAAACGCACAAGAGGGACGCCAATGCGAGAAGTACTCAAAATATGGCGATAATCGCACTCTAAACTCGCAAAACGAGGGAAAAGCGGGTCTAAATGAGGGGGGAAACGGTCTAAATTTAGCACACAACAATGCTGTAACACCCCTAATTTTTATAAACTAAATTTGTATTCATATTTTATTTTGTTTGCGATTTAACTCGTAATCCATTTTAATTCTTCTCGAAATTACTTTTAATTCATCTTGAATTCCTAAAATCTTTATTTTAGCTCGAATTCTTATTTTCAACTCGAAACTCGTTAAGACATTTTATTATTTCCTCGATAAATCATTTTATTAAACTTTCATTGAAAAGTATCAATTTGTTTTCAAGAAATCAATTTAATTCATTTTCGTTGAAAATAATTTATTCCTCAAGAAACTCAATTTCTTTACCAACAATTATTTAAACTTGAGATAGACTCATTTGATTTCGGACTTGACCCAAATATTTATTTCCAGACCGAAAATAGTATTTTACAACTCATTTCACAATTTGGGCCTAATTCTTTCCTAACACGTTTTTAACCCGATTAATTCGTAAACAGATTATTTATTTTTACTAATGATTTTCGATCAAACCGTAAATTATTTCCTGACCCAAATCGAGTCTGTTACCTCGTCACTAACTAGATGAGTCACTAAGATATTTTATTTATATTGAGCACATGTTTTATTTATTTATTTATTCATTCATTCATTCATTCTAATTCTATTCTACAACTCCAATTTTGGTTGTTTTACGTTACTTCTCCAACTCTTTCTTTTTATACTCCCTCTCCAATTCTATTACTTCTATCATTATGTAAAAAAACTCATCCTCCTCCAATTCCGTTTAATTACGTTATTGCTGCTCATCCTGTTACGTATCTCTTCCCCTTCGTTCATTCTAATCCAAGGGTAATTTAATTACTCTTATTCTCCATCGTGTTTCCCTCTTTCTATTCCCTTCTTATGTGGTTCTAATACCATATGTTTTAATTTTTCGTAGGCTATCGTGCTAGATCCAATGAAGACGGTTATTTTATTAATTCGTATCTCGATGAAGGTAACACATGATGGCATGACTCGTTATTGCATGATATATATGTTGTAGTTGCTTGTAGTATCGTTTAAAATCGAATTTTATAAATATGTTTACTATATTATTATGATAATATGTTTCAATCTTCTAAAATTATTATAAGGCCGAGACTAAAACGCATAAATAAGAATTAATTTCTTAATTTTCCAGATTTTTAATATGAATTATCAAATTGAAAGTTTTATTGTTTTTAGTAAAGTTACAGCATGTTTTCGAATCTGTTACTACTTTTGTACGATCTTTACTCCTGTTTACAGATCTTATTTTCAAAAGTTTTGAAAAGAGACTACTGTTTATATTAAGTGTATTATACGTCTGTTAAATTTCGTAAATTAGTTCCAAGTAGTTTCGTCACAACAAATCGTTTATGAAACTGTGACGGATTAGTTTGCGAATCTGTCAGTTGTTGTAAAACATAATTTAAAACCTATGATAAACTTTGAATTTAATTTTTCTAATTTCCTTAAATTAACTTTAAAGAGTCTAGTTAATATTTCTAATTGAATTTGTTTTAAAATAAAATTTTAAACGTGTTTTATTAAAGAAATACTATCGGGTGTCGGATTCTGTCAGTTTACAAAAATACGAATAATAACAACTCTTAAGTTAATAATTTCGATTTTCTCAGGAAACAAAAGTTGTATTTAATCTTTTAAAGGTTTCAACCTCACTGATCTTATATCGTTTTGATTTTTAATGATTTAATTATGAATTTTATAGTAAGACAGTGCAAATCTGAAAAATCGGTAAATTTGTAATTTATTACTTTTAATTACTTAAACTCCAACCTTTTGAGAAATAAGTATGATTTTTACTTTCTTTGACTTTTAATCATTAATTATACATTTATCTAATAAATATAATGTTTTTGTCTCAAGGCCTAATATTAAATATTTTATATAACTCATATGTTAAACGATTTCTAATTATAATAATACCTATTTTGGAAAGTTACTATTTGAAGAAAGTTTCTATCTTTGGAAAGTTACTATTTTGAGAATATTTAAGATATCTTCGGATAAAATACTTATAATGGTTTGAATATGGAATAATGTTGGAAATGAGAATGTACCGTATATAAGTCTAGGATATGTTGGTTGTTATCATCAGCTATATGGTCAGTGTATTTGCGTCAGGGATACATTGATTGTCGAACTGGGTATCGTTTATGCTCAGGAGTCATGTGCATGTACTTAGGCTAGGACCTCGCTGAACGCAGTCCTATTATAGTTTGAGTTGTCTGGTGAGAGGGCTTAGGAGTCGCTTCGTGGGCACTGAGTTCCTTAACCAGTGAGGCTTAGGGGTCGCTTCGTGGGCACTAAGTTACACTTCGGTGTTGTTTTGGCATATCTCTAGTAGTAAAAGCTGTACTGATCATCGGTTTTATTTTCCATTATTCTTTTTGACACCGTCAGGCTACTGAATTGTTTTCTGGTTTTGAATCTATTTTGATATATATAATGTTTTGAGTTTTAATCTATTTTCTTATATTATGCTTCTATTGCCTATATATTATGTAATATGGCTGGGAGAACTGCCTGAGTTGCTCCCCACTGAATTGTGGCTGTTATGTTTATAACATGACAGGTATTCTGTGTTCTGGGGTTTGGTGTGAGCTAGCGAGTGGCATGGATCCTACTCTGCTTTAATCACATTTATTTATGGATTGTTAAACCCATTTGAAGAATTTCTATTTTTAGCCCTTTTGTAAAAAGTGGCCTTTGTATTGACTGACTGTTCTTTTTGTAATATATAGAACATCAGTGTGTATTAATCTCAAATCTACAGTGTTTCCGTCACTGTATTGCGTTAGAATTTATAGGGGATTAAAAATGCCCCTTTCGACTTTACTGATGAGTGTGTGGAAACTTTACAAATGCCCTTATATCGGCTCCGATTATTCAGTCACCGGATTGGAATTTGTCATTGGAGATAATGTGTGACGCGAGTGATTATGTTGTGGGAGCAGTTTTGGGTCAAAGGAAGGACAAGGTCTTGCATTCTATATACTATGCTAGTAAAACACTTGATAATGCTCAAGTTAACTATGCAACCACCGAGAAGGAATTGCTAGCTATAGTGTATGCTTTAGAAAAGTTCAGAACTTACTTGGTTGGATCGGAAGTGATTGTTTTCACCGATCATGCGGCTCTTAAGTACCTCCTTGCTAAGAAAGAAGCGAAGCCCTGATTACTTCGATGGATCTTATTACTCCAAGAGTTTGATTTATCGATCCAGGATAAGAAGGGAGCGGAAAATGTCATTGCGGACCATCTATCGAGGCTAAGAGTTGAGGAGGAAGGAGTTGTCATCCCCATAGATGACTCTTTTCCCGATGATTCTCTTATGACCTTAACCACCGGTGAAAGCGAGGGTCCTTGGTATGCAGATTATGCTAATTACTTAGTTGGCAAGGTATTACCTTCTGATCTTTTCTTATCAGCAAAAGAAAAAATTTCTACATGATGTTCGACAATTTTTCTAGGATGACCCTTATTTATTAAGGAGTGTGCCGATGGTATTTTCCGTCGATGTGTCCCTCAATGGGAAGTTCGAGGAATTTTAGAGAGTTGTCATTCATCGCCATATGGGGTCATCATGGACCGAGCCGAACCATGGCTAAGGTCCTCCAGTCGGGTTTTTATTGGCCAACCTTATTTCGGGATGCCCAAGCCTTTATTATGTCTTGCGACGCATGTCAAAAGACCGGTAATATTTCTAGGAGGCATGAGATGCCTCAAAATGGGATCCTCGAGGTAGAAATTTTTGATGTCTGGGGTATAGATTATCAAGGTCCGTTCCCGTCATCCAAGGGCAACCGATATATTTTGGTTGCGGTAGATTATGTCTCCAAGTGGGTGAGGTCGTAGCATCTCCTACTAATGATGCTAGAACGGTAATTTCTCTATTCAAAAAGACTATTTTCCCTCGCTTTGGTGTTCCAAGGGCGATTATTAGTGATGGTGGAAGCCATTTTCATGAGAAGCGACTTGATGCTTTACTTGCTAAGTACTGTGTCTCTCACCGTACCGGTCTTGCCTACCACCCTCAAACGAGTGGGCAAGTTGAGGTGTCTAATAGGGAAATCAAGTCTATTCTCCAGAAAGTCGTGTCAAAAGCTCGAAAAGATTGGAGCTCTAAGCTAGATGATACATTATGGGCTTATCGTACCGCTTTTAAAACGCTTATTGGTACTTCACCTTACCGATTGGAATATGGCAAGTCATGTCATTTACCGTCGAGCTCGAGTACAAGGCTTGGTGGGCGATCAAGGAGCTTAACTTGGACCCGTAGTTGAGTGGAGAGAAGAGACTCATGCAGCTGAATGAGTTAGAGGAATTCCGTCTTGGTGCCTATGATAGTGCTCGGGTTTACAAGGAGCGCACCAAGCGGTGGCATGACAAGCATATCCTTCGTAGTGAATTCAAGTCGGGGATAAGGTATTATTGTTCAACTCTAGACTCCGGTTGTTTCCCGAAAAATTGAAATCTCGTTGGGCCGGACCTTTTTCCGTCACCCATGTTGGTAAATTTGGCTCGATTGAAGTCGAGAGTGATTCAGGTGAACGTTTCAAGGTGAATGGTAAAGGATTGAAATTATATCATGAAGGTGCTCAAGTTGGAGCGATTGAAGTTATACAACTTCATCCCGTTCCCTCATCCCACTAAATCTTGAAAATTAATCCAAGTCGTGCGGGACTCTAAACCAGCGCTCCCGGGAGACAGCCCGATTATGTAAATAATTTCCCTCATTCTCGTTTTATTTTTATTTTTCCTTTAGTTGATCTTAGTGAGGACGAGAGGAGGAACTAATGTTTTTGGAGATGCGCAGAATCATCGAAAATGACTTGACTTGAAGATATTAGGAAAAAAAAAAAAGGAACAAAATTCACAGTGCTTGTGATAACATAGCAGGTCACATCAGCCTAGGCCTAGGGGGCCTATCAATTCTAGGAGCCGAGGCACGAGATAAATTCGAGTTCTAATAGAGAGATTTGTGCACCTCAGCCTGCCCCTAGGGCCACTATTGACTTCAGGGGCCGAGGCACAAAGAAAAAGAGAGAAAAAATTGGACAAAATCTCAAAATTAAGGAAAATGGGGCGTCAGGCCGGCTAGCCGGGGGCCTGTGCCTACCGGCCGGCTGAGAGAGGGGATATTTTATTAAAAAAATCGAAAATAATCAAAAAGTGAGTCAGGCCGGCCTGCCGGCCGCTGGTCCATACCGGCCGGCCTGCATATCAGACCTCCAAACCCCATTTCCATCGTCATCCATTCATTCATTCGCCCTCTTGCCTCTCTCTCATCTCCCTTTCAAATTTTTCAGCTTCATCACCTTCCCCTTCTTCACTCTCTCCCCTCAAAATTTCCCCAACTTTCCCAAAATTTACTGCTACTTGCTGATTTGCAAAGGGTTCTCAGAACAAGCGCACCAGAAACGACCATGCACAACCCGACATTCCTTCTGATCCAGTTTTTCCAGGTGTAATTTTTACCACTATTGACCAAAAGGTACGATTTCAAAAATTTGAGAAAACAGTCTATTGTTCCTACTTGTTTTATCGATCATGATGCTATGAGAACTTTGGGCTTAGATTCTGCTTTGGAACTTTTGTTTAAAAGTCTTGGTATGAGTACGTATATTATTTGCGATGCGTCATAATACGTATACTCAGCTTACGTTGAAATTTCTGAGTTCATTTGAAATGACTAAGAATAGACGGTCAGGTGCGATTTCTGTTGGTTTCCGTCTACTGAATACTAGTTTTGAGCTAAGTCTGAAGCAGTTTGAGGATTGTTTTGATTTTAAGGATTATGAGGACCGTACACCACCCGAGCATGCTAACTTTAGAATGGGTGATTTTTGGGAGTGTATTGCTGATGCCCCGTACACTACCGCGGGGCATATGAGTTCAAATCATATTCATAATCCGGTCATAAAGGTTTGGCAGAGGTTTATGGACTAGACGATTTCTGCTAGAAAGGAGCCACATAATGTATGCACTGAGGAGATGTTTATTTTGGGCTCGTATTTGCGGCGTAAGCCGAAGATGTGGCATATTAATATTGTCTATCACCTCGTCCTCTAGTTTAGGAGAATTGCTACGGTCGTTGCCGATGTTTCTATTTATATAGGCGGGTTAGTCACGCACTTAGCTCTTCGGATGACCGCTTTTCGCGAAGCGGATCATAATCCAGTCCCGGGCGAGATTACCCTTAGCCTCCGATATTTGGCTTTTCTTAACTGGATTTCTTCTAGGAATCAGAATCGTTGGGCTTGGCTCGTTAATGAGCAGGCGACTATCATTTTGCAAGTCGGGTCGATTTTGTCACTTGAGGTTGATCAGCCTAATTATTTATTACCCGTTGCTGCCCCTAGCTCCCTTCCTTAGCTTCCTCGCATGCTATGACTTATACTCGTCGTCCCACGAGCGAGCCTAGTACCTCCCAACCCACATCTGAGCCCAATCCATCTCAGCCAGCTTCCGACCCCACCACCACTACTTATGAGCAGCCCCCTCCTCCACCCCAGTATGCCCCCCTCCATCCCGATCTTATTGCATGGATGGAGCGCATGGAGCTGGGTGCCGGTTCTTCTCGATCTGATTTGGATACCCTTCGCACGGAGACTCGTGCCGACACCGCTGCTACTCATGCTCGCTTAGACAGGATGTATGCGGATCAGTGTCTATGATGATTATGCTCGGCGTGCTGCTGTACCACCTTAGGGCCCTTTCCCTTCGTACTTTTCGTGGCCCGTGGGTGGTTATTCCGACCTTTCCATTCATGGCGGCTTCCAGCTTCACACTGATTATTTCAGTGCCCCGACAGGCCCTGCTTTTGGAGCCGCCGGTGAGTATCAGGGGGTGGTTGATATACGGGTGGTGCGTCTGGTTCCGGGGCTGCTGGAGATGATGATATAAAGGATGATGATTTTGGTGATGATGATGACGATCAGTAGCGGATTGCTGTTTCCGCTACCTCTCCATGTACATAATTGATATGTCTTTTCTCTATCCTCGGTTTTTATTCGTGTCTCCCCACCAATTTTGAGTCTGTATGATATGGAGATTGAGGACAATGTCGAGTCTAGCCTGGGGGAGTTTTTAGTATTTTTGGTTTTATTTCCTTGAGTCTTAGTGTTTGTCTATGATATCGATTATGCAGCAATAATGATAACTTGCACTCTTTAGGCTACCTGCTCATTCTTAATTGTCATTCATTTGACCTTTGTTTTGTGGAATAATAATTAATCGATAAGTATTCAACCAACTAAGCTATAATTTGTGGTTCCCATTTCGACCGACCTTGCATCTAGGCTTTAGCTACAAAATTGGTGAGATTTAGAGCCTCATGTAGCCAGTACATTCATACATGGCTACCACTTAGGTTGTGAGTGTAGGTCTCCTCGTGGAATATGCTATTTTAATACGTATAAGTATGGTGTTTCGCCCTTTATTTTGACTAACTTGCCTAGTGATCATTTTCGGGACATTTTCATTTTCATCCATTTCTATCCATTTTCTCCTTGGCTAAAATTTTAAGAATTCACAAAATAAACTACAAAATCAAGTTTGCCTACCTAGCCGAGCTTGATGAAGTAGGTCACCTAGTGCGTTCTATGTTCGTTATTGTGTGAATATGGAGATTTTTGATGGACGGTTGGGTGTGGTTGAATCTGTTTCAAGGGAGTTTGTAGATCTTGTCCGGGTCAATTTGAGTCATTGTATTTTTGCTCCTAATTTCATCAAATTTGAAAAAAAGAAAAAAAACAAATAAAAAAAATCGAAAAAGAAGAGAAAAAAAAGGAAAAAAATCAAAAATAAATAAAAATAAATGTTATCCTCGTTACTTTTATTTTCCGTTTCTTTGATGAAATTTGAGCACCCTCTTTTGACCCCAGATTCTTTCTTGTTGATTGGTGACTTGTATGTTTTGTTTATTAAAGTGGAAGAATTTTTTAGTTGAGCATTATCGCACTAGTTAGTTCACTAGCTTTGCCTTAACCTCACATGACCATATTGATTTCCACCTTCTACCTTGTTATCACCATCTTTGCCTCCCTTTGTGATCTTAGCATGTTTTGTAGAAATTTAGAGGTCGATACCATACTAGATTGCGGGCATATTTTCATGAGTTGGAGTAGTTGAGCGCATTCATATTTATTTCACATATACTTACCCGTCCTATTTGAGCGTTGAGTGGCTCCGTGAGTAGCCTATGCAAGGTTTTGGTTGAAAATGTGGTTCTGTTTATTATGCTTGGTGAAGTTGTATATTTGTTGGTGAATTATTTTTCCTATTTCCCCGTCTTGGAATTCGTTTCTTAGACTTGGTTAGATGTTTGTCATGATGGAGTTGAGTATTTTAAGCCTATTCTTTGCTTTGAGCTGTTTTGGTATTGTATTAGTTGTTTTCTTACGGGTCTTGCTTGAGGACAAGGGTTCGGTTAGGGGGAGTTTGATGTGTCGTGTTTATATAGCTTTATTCCCTCGATTCCATTGTCTTTTCGGTCGGAACGCACTCTTTAGAACCGTTTCTTCTAACATTTTGTTTTGAGTGAGTATTTTTGTAGATTCTGCACGATTTCAGGTCTTTATTATTTTATATGCATTTACACTCATATCTGGTTAGAAGAACGATCCCGAGACAAAACTCGTGCTTTAGGATGTCTAGGCAAAGAAGAACTTGAGAAGAGTTGATTCATTAGGCCATCAAGAGCAGCCCAATACATGTTTCAAAGGCAATGTGCGTGCCACCCTGCCCCGACAGGCCCCCTACCGGTCGGCCGGCATGACACATAAGGCGATTTAGCTTGAATTTACCATGTGTTTCGGCCCCTGCATGTGGCCGGCCCCCTGCCGGCCGGCCGGCGTGCACACTCAGTTTTTCCGCCTATTTTGTATAATTAAGGAAGAATTGTTTTTTTTTTCATCATCACTTTTCATAACTTAGAACTTTTACATTAGGAAGCTACGTGACTCTTAACATTCTAGCACTCGGTTTCAACTCGTACTCAATTTCGGTAAATTCGTTTATGCAATTTTCAGTTGTATGTTTCAATCTTCATCGTGAATTACTTAGTTCGCCGTAATTTTCTCTATTTACAATTCGTTGCTCCGTTTAGTTCGCTAGATTCTCCTTTGTTTATCGTTAGATTTATTTGCTTCCCTTTTATAATGAATTTTATGTATGCGATTTGTTGTTCCGTAATTATTATGAGTAGCTAATTTTCTCGCTAGGGTTGAGGGGGATCGATGGATTATTATACGATTATGTTGCTTCGATACTAAATTTATACTTATGCTAGTACCATTTTCGCGTGCTTTATTGTCGATTAACTTGTTAAAGGCCACAACATTTTAATCTGTTTGGGAAATTCTAGTTGTTGTGCGAAAGCCGAATTAGGATTAGATCACGCGCAATTTGGTAGGGAGTCTAATAAGTTGCGAGAGCCCGTTAGATCCTTCCTAGGTTGATACGATTCGAGAGAACGTATTATAGCCGACTAGCATGTTATGTGTTTATTATCGTTGTTGCCTAATTGTCGAATATCTATCGTGAACTCGTGACCTTAGTTTTCCTCTCATTTTCAGAATCCTTTATTCTTATTCGTATTTTAGTAGTTTTTTATACATTTCCATCAATCAACCGTTTAGAGCATTTTAGAATCGCCATAGCTATTAGACATCTTTAACTGTTTACCTGTGGATACGATACCTTGCTTGCTTGCCGCTATATTCTTGTTAGTAGCATTGGGTTTATCTTGATTGGGTGAGACGACTTAACCCATATCACCCGCTTCGCAACTTCACTTTCGATCACTATGACCACCTGCAGTCAGTCTTGTCAACCTTCCTCGTTTCTTGTCTAATAGTTTCAGCACCTTGCTTAAAGTAACCTGTTCCATTTATCCAATTGCATAGCACAATTTTGTTTCGAGTCCATCACGTCCCCGCGCTCCAGTCACATACCTTACGAGTCACAAATAGTATTCTCGCACCCTTCCCCTCGCACCCATGCTTGTTCAAATCGAAAAACTCTTCCCGAATTACCACTTTACGCACTCAGGGGAATCTAGCAAGTAGCAAGAGGTAGCACTCGCTACTCCAAACTTACAAAGAGTGATTAAAATTATAGACTTTCGCTACCCCAAAGTTCGTAAATATTGGACCTTAACATATAGTATAAATATAAAACAGCATAAGTAGACCCGCTATCCCAAAAATGTAGGTCTAGATTCGCCCCTAATTGCCTCGCACGCTGCCCTCCCCTTCGGAAAGACACAAATGGGCTCGTGATCGGACCACTCGTGATCCATATGAAGGGTTTTCGCTTTCGGATAGAGTTCTAGCGATTTGTTGTCAACCATGGGCCTGATCGATACGACTCCGTCTATTGTTAGCACCCATTCGACCATTATCAAAAGTGAAGTGATACCCATCAAAGGGAAGGTCGTGTAACCTACACTCATTTGCATCTCTAAAATTATTCATTTGCCATTGCAAACGCTCCCTCCCCCCCCCCCCCCCCCATTTCGTTTGAAAATAAAATCTCCTTGTAAGTCCTTGTAGCAAAGCTACGACCTACTTGGCTTCCTAGCTAGAACCCTCAAGAGTTTCCACGATAGGTGACGATCTTGTATGGCAGGTCATCCATAGAATCGCTGTAGTGTAGCGCCAATATCGACCCTCCACATCAACATCAATATAATGAACCGTCGAACTTCTAAAAGTAGCGCGAATCTTCTTATCTCCAAAGCAAAGCTAATCCACCTGAGTGACCTACATACACTATCAACGTCGAGCCCTCTTACCCCTCAAACCGACCACGTATTTTCCTCATGTCACCACTCGATAGTTTGGTTTCACAAAGAAGTATAATAGTCGAGGCCTCCCTCCGGATCAAATTCCTGAGGCCACCTATCGAGCGGGGCTGAATCCGTTTTTTCCCTTCAAAGTTTGGGCCTTAGGAGGATGTTACCTCAAGACATCAAAGATACCTTATCCTTATGGGCTATGTAGATGATATGATGGGCCACAAGACAACCCAGAAGGAAGCCTCTAATATCTCCTAACCCCAAATATCTTTTCCGTTTTCGTCAAATCTTCACCTTTCCTTCATTTTACAAACACAAAAAAGAAAAGGATGCGTAAACTATTAAATTACGTACCCTTTATTTTATTTTATATGAAAAAAGAAAAAGAAATATTTCCCCAAAATTTAATCTTTTAATTAAAAAAAATAAAATAAAATAAAAATTCTACCTTGGACGTTCTTGTCATCTCTGGTGTATTTTCACAACCCCCTCCTTCTCCTTCTCCTTCTCCTTCTCCTTCTTCTCCTCCCGTTTTCTTTTCTTCTGAAAAAAACAGTAATACCACTCCTTCCCTCCATCCCTCCAATGAAGATGAAGATGGCTTCAATTGTGATTTTTGCTTGCTAGGTTTTATTAATCCCACAATTTACCCTTCAAACTCTAATTTAGTTTTGCTTAAAACCCTTTTGATTTGTTTGTTGCACCCAATTCAAATTCATTCACAGTCTTGAGTAATTCTAGTTTGATAAAAGACAAGACAGAGGCTTTGAGTTCTTGCCTCACAAATGCAATTCCGTTGAAGGTCATTCATTATTAACATTGTGTTTCTTCTTTTCTTTTCGTATAATTCTTGTGTTATTATTGATTTCTGCATGTATGCATTGCAATATGTGTATGGATCTTGTTGTTTGTTATCAAGTTATGATGGGTTGATGCCAAGTTTGATTGTTTTGGGGTTTTTGGTGTTTTCAGGGGGAATGCGATTATGGTTGATTGCAATTCAAGCTTTTGCAGCCCTTCAAATGTCTTCTTAGTCTCTGGATATTGCCCTCTTGGTTGACCTCACCTGCCTTTGGGATCACATGCTTATCAAAGGTCTCTACTTTCTTATCAATTTCTGCCATATTACAATTTATCTTCATGATTTCGATTCTACAGACTACAGACTAGAGACTAGTGAGTGAGTGATGTGATGTGAAGAGAAGGGTTTTTGTTCTTCTCAGCTTTACTCTCATATTCCAGTGACTAGCTGACCTAATTTAAAACGGTGCCAGGCACCCCGTGGTGACTGTGAGGCACAAGGTGCACGATAAAACGCTGCACTCGTTTACATTAGGTTCGTTGTATTTTAATTAGACAAAGGACTAGGAACTCTCATATTAGGGAGCTTAAAAATGAAGCTCATACAGATACAGGGGTTCCATCTCTTAAATCCCAAACAAAGACATATAAGTTATGCCCTTGTTTCTAATCTTCCGTATTGCCATAATCTTGTAAGTAGGCTCAGTTTTATCCTTAGGATTCTGCTTTGTGAAGAGAGTGAATGAATTAAATTCGGATTCAATTTTGGCACTCGTTGAGTGGCACTAATTGCAGAAAATTGCTCCCTGATTTTCGCAAACATGATACAGATCGAGCACCGTGCTTTAAGGGTTCTGTTTATGCTAAACAATACCGTAGTTATATATATATATAAGGTTTCCAGCGTGGAGTATTTAAATCTTTGTCATAATAATGGATAGTATTGCACCTGTAAAAAATGGAAGCTATTCTCAATCTCATATGCAAAATTATGTTGCGGCATAGTAGAGAACATATTTGTAGTATATCCTGACTGGGGATGCCAACTATTGAACGGGAACTTGGAATACTTCTAGATGTTGCCAACTGCTATAATACTTTTGAAGTCACTGCCAACTTTCTAATACACTAACATAAGGAGTAATTTGGCTCTTTTATTCCACTCCAAATTTGGATATTCCTAATCTTACAAATATTTAGGAACAGTACTAGTTTTCTGTTGATAAAGTGTACTGATGACTGATGAGGTGTTGAAATTGGGCAACAAAATATAAGTTTCCTATTTGTCATGTTTGTTTTCGATTCTCCCTTCTATTGACCGACTTAAACGAATATGTCGCCAACTGTATGGACAACTTGTCACGACTACATCTCTCTAATGTTCATCTTATACAGCTCGTTTTCAGTGTATAACTCAATAATACTGTGAAATCGGACGAATACATTAACTTAAGGAGAGTTTGGAATTTTAGAGGGAGATGATCCTAATCTTGCAAATGGGCTTATGCTGGTTAAATTGTAATTCGAACAAAAAACTTGTTTATGTCGTTTATTTGATTAGTTCTGTAGTGACTGGTTTCTGGTTTTTCGACTATGTGTTAGGGACTATGGCTCTTGAAAAACACATCCCCTCCGGCAATCCAACTGCTAAAATGAAACCATTGAGCTTCCCTCTTAAGCCCCAGGAGAAAACAGAACTCATGGATCCTGAAATGGAGGCTGATGTGGATGTTGATCTCAAAGAAGTATATTTTCTCATCATGCATTTCTTGTCTGCTGGACCATGTCAAAGAACTTGTGGACAGTTTTGGAATGAGCTCCTGGAACATGACCTCTTACCGAGAAGATATCATGCTTGGTATTCAAGGAGTGGGGTACCCAGTGGCGATGAAAATGATGATGGCGTGTCATTTCCATTAAGTTACAACAAAGTAGCAGAGAGGTACGTACATTATAGACCTATATCTAGCACATAATGAGTAATTTATCCCTCTTGCTGCTTATGCTGAGCATCTATCCAATAGATATGCCATCTATACATTTCAATACGCTACATATTTCTTTTCAGGCTTTCAAACAATCAAACCTATTCACAACATTTTTGTTTTGGGTAAAAAATAAGCCAAAAAACACTCACATGTGAGAGTGATCCACATTCTGTCACATATTTATGATCTCTTATAACTTTGGTACAAAAGCAATGTCGTGAATTCAAGTGAATTGAGTAGTATTGTACTCCGTAGTTGATGTCTAGGGGTCAAATATTACTGCATGATATGAAATATTATGGATGACATTTTTGCCATGCTTTATGATACTTTGATGGCCTTTTCTTCTGTAGATATGGCTATATTGGGAAAGATCACCTTGTGAGGCTTCTAAAGCAGCTTCTGCTGCATAAAGTCCATCCACTGCAAGGTGTAATTGCTAGAAATGTACCTAATGCAGCTGATGTTCCTACACTTTTAGGGAATGGGTCCTTCTCACTCTTGGGCCGTAAGCTCTTTACTTTCTAGTTGTAATTGCTCTACTTCTCACTATATTACAAATGCCACACCCTTTTCTTAAGAAGAGTAGAGATGCAAATAGAGTAATTGAATTACTTGGTTGAGATAGGCTTGGTCATTTTATTGATCCTATTCAGTTGTATTTTCAAGCAGATGATGCAACAGAAGAGAAAGGTAAGTGTAAACTACCTATTCACATGCGTTGGCCTCATTTGCAAGCTGATCAGGTTCGTCTGCTGAGATTGAGAGAAATTGGTGGTGGATTTTCTAGACACCATCGAGCACCATCTACGCTCGCAGCGTGCTACACTATCGCAAAGCCAACAATGTTGGTACAGAAGATGCAGAATATTAAGAAACTAAGGGGGCACAGTGATGCTGTTTATTGTGGTAACCTGACTATTTTCCTATGATTGTAGATGTCCATAGGAGTCAAGTACATTAAGTTTGAAGATTTTCTGAGCAATTTATACTGAGTGTTTTTCCTTTATATCTAAAGGCATTTCTCATTTACAAAGCCTCCGATTAATCTAAAGCCTGTTTCTTGAACCTTAAGTAGTTGTATCATTTACAAAACATCTAATCCTTAGTACTACTTTATTTAGTTTCTGTTTCTTCAATTCTCCAGCTATGTTCGACCGTTCAGGAAGATATGTCATCACTGGGTCAGATGATCGCCTTGTAAAAATTTGGTCAATGGAAACTGCTTATTGCTTGGCTAGTTGCCGAGGCCATGAGGTAGTTTTATTACTTTTATATGCTTGAGTTACATGTCTTGCCTTGCAATTTCTGTAGTTAAATATTCTACTTTATATGAATATACTCCTTACACCTGCTTTTGTGTTAAGGGTGACATCACTGATGTGGCTGTGAGTTCCAACAATGCTCTGGTGGCATCTGCTTCAAATGATTGTGTCATTAGAACGGTTAGTTACTTCGTTTCTGATTACTTTTTTCTGATGTGTCCTTGTGTTGCTATTCCGTCTTTCGTAGTTTCTTACAACTATTGTGGTTTGACAGTGGCGTTTGCCAGATGGGCAACCAATTTCAGTTTTGCGTGGGCATACAGGAGCTGTTAATGCAATATTCTTTAGCCCAAGACCTTGTGCTATATATCAGCTTTTATCGTAAGGCTGATTTCTTTTTGGTTTTGTCCTGTCTATTTTTCTTGCTCAGTCGTGTTGCAATTGTGTTGAAATGTTAGAAAACTATGCTCTTCTGTTCGGATTTGATGTTATGACTATGCTTCTCGTGGATATTCATTTCACCCACGTACTCTTGTTGTTTATTGACTCAGGCACAGTGTTAACCTGGTTCGAAGTTTGGTGACGCGAACTCGTACTAGTTCGTGCGTGCCCAAACTGGGTTCGTTCGCGGCCTAGCTCGCCGGAATTCGTGACCTAGAACGTTGAGTCACCCGAACTGCTCCCATGGAGATATGGAGAGCAGGGACATGGTTACAGTGTTGAAAGTAATTGAAATAATAAAGTAGTACTCCCATTGTGAATGTTCTTCCCACTTCTTCAATATATATTGAAGAAGTGGGAAGAACATTAAGGATGGGAGGGGAGTAACTGAGTCATAGTAAGCTATGAAGGAAGAAAATGACAGAAGATGAAAGACCTGTGGCGTTAGATTTATGGGGAAGAGAGAGATTAATGTGTGTTTATCTTGCTTTTACTAGTGGGACACGTGCTAGACTGCTAGCTTCTTACTTAATATAGTACTTCGTACTAAGTTGCTGAGTACTTCTTGTCAATTGGTAGGTTAATAACTAATGGGGGTAATATTCCGTAATAAATTAACTAATGGATGTACGAATTCAACTTTCACATTTAGGTGGGCCAATCAGTGGTAGCCGGTAGGCCCTTTTTTGCATCTCCCAGCTGGTATTCCTCCCCTACTTTAAAAATTAAAATCTTTACGTTTTTTAGAAACAGTTTATTTTACACTAATATGGAGTAATTTCTTCCAAATAAGAAATTTGTTGATCCCACATATCAGATTCAAACCCAGCACGGGATAGGTAGCATTTTTCGAACTCAAACCCGTTTTTTGAGTCAACTCAAACCCGGACTAGGTAACACTGCTGGGGCATGCATGTGTAGTTGTGTACCCTTTATTAGGAGTACTGAATCACTCAACCCCTAGCAATTGGGGCGTATATCCACATTGTGTGTTTATTGGATTGTGTTTGTAAGTATGGGATAATGTATAGAATCATTAACATCCCTACTTTAGTATTTATAAGTATGGATAATGTTTGTGTTTATAGTTTTTAATTTTACATCAAAATTTATCTTGTGTTCCTTGATCTCACCTCAGAATGGTTTTCATCTTGCATGTGAGTATTTATAAGCTTGCTCCTATCGTGGCTAGGAGCATTCCAGTTACTTTGCCAATCTGAAATTGCGTATCTACCTTTCAATTTTGAAACTTGTTTGGCAATGTCTTTTTTGGTGAGTAGGTCGGGGGATGATGGATCATGTAGATTATGGGATGCAAGGTATTCCCAATTCAAGCCACGGATTTATCTACCCCGGCCTCCTGATCCTAATGCAGGTAATGGTTATCTTCTTGGTGTGATAAAATGTACAAACTAATTACTTATTAAATAGCTTACGAGTAAAGAGATTGACCTTGTTGTGTAACATTTTCAGGAAAGAGCACTGCATCCTCATCTACAGCAGTCCAACAGAATAGTCAGATCTTTTGTTGTGCATTTAATGCTAGTGGAACGGTTTTTGTCACTGGCAGCTCAGACAATCTTGCTCGGGTATGTTCTGTGGTTTACAATTTGCAAATAAATTACTTTGACTCTTGATAGATAACAGTGGACTGCACACTTGGAGAGAAACTAGTTTAGACCTCGTGCAAATGCATGGGTCATGTGTTTGCAAAGTAAATAAATTTAGTACTCCGTATGACATATCGATTTATTTTAAAAAGAGTTTTTCTATGGGGTACCCTCAACTATCGACTTCTTCACAAGGTACCCTTGCACTTTTCGAATTGCAAGTTGTACCCCTAAACTATGTGAATTACTCTATATTATAACCAAAATTATAATTTGCCAATTAAAGTTTTTTAATTAATTGATGATGTGTGTAATGATTATTCCTTGATTGACTTTTATCAACCCTAATTCTCCAATATGCATCCTTTACTCGACAAACTCCATGTCCGCCGCATTAAAACCCCACCTCTACCACTTTTTTTCGCCACTCCACCCTCAAATCCACCACCGCCTCAAATCACCACGTGTACCACCATCTCACAATGTCATCAGAACCACCCCACTACCATACCTACCACCATCCCACCACCGTCCCACATCACCATCATAATCACACTAATAGATCTTTGCCACTACCCCTACCTCGTCATTGTCACCCCATATCCCAAACTATCTCTGCCCTGCATCACTATATATCTACCACCCTGGCCACTAGCTACCGCCAACAAAAAAATCTCCAACAAAACCACACCACTAGACATGCTACCGACCCCACGTAACTATCACCACCAAATTACCATTGGTGACAAAGATATTGGGGTTGTAAAGATCGATGTTGGTGATGCATTGACCAACAACAAAGGTGCGTTGTGATGGAGTCGACGCCGGTGGTGCATTGTCCAACAATAGAGGTGCGTTGGTGGTGGGAGTTTGGTGGCTTGGTGAATGGTAAAGAAAAAGAGGTAAATGAGTTGGAGCATCAAATTGGGTTGATTAATATGTTAATTACTCTGTATTAATTTAAATTATTTTAATAAATTAATTGTAAATGTAATACATTTGTAACTTTGGTTCTGATACGGAGTGGTTAGTGGAGTTTAGGGCACACCTTGTATTTTGGAAAAGACAAGGGTACTACATGGAATAGTCGATACTCGATAGTTGAAGGGTACCCCGTAAAAAACATTTAATCGTTAAATTTTAAATATCTATATTGAACGTGGGTTTGACACGTGTCCACTCCTTTAGTGGTTTCTCATTTAGAATATAGGAAATCGATATGGAATATGAAGAAAAAAGAAACTTATTATTTCTTTGTCGTGAAACATTCTTAAAAGATTTCCAGACTTTAGGCTTTAAGCTGTAATCAAGTCATCCATTTGCTACATTATGCTATTTTATATAAACATCCGTACAATTTGATGGATTCCAGTTATGTTCAATTTGCAAAATATTTCCATGTGTGTGTATTCCCTATGTGACAATAATGCTGTATGTGTCATTGTTGATTTAAAGGTCGCAATACTGAGGTATTGGGAATTGGGATGTCTCCCCTGATCTAGCCAAAAATGCTTACCAGATGCGTTAGTTCATATCTTCTTGAAATATAAAACTTTCGTTGATTTTCTATGCCAATAGTCTGTTTTTTTCATAAATAAATACATGAATAGAATTGCACCCGTTTGCCAATTCCTTTTTTTTTTTTTTTTTTTTTAAAATTAACTGTTCGTATCTCATACTCTTCTACGAGGTGTCGTGTCCGACACTGAGATAACCCGATTATTTTGGGCAAAATTTGCAATTTTGGTCTAAATTGAAGTATCGAAGTGACGTGGGTGCCGGACACGCGACACGGCACCCAAGTGAAGTGTTGGAGTATCATAGATTAGTATAGACTAATTTGTGTAAATATGGATAAAATAAAGTGGTATATCGAATTATAGTTATTGATATTCACGTATCTCATGACGAAAAGTTTAGTTTTTTATTCATATAACAAGAAAGAAGTGAAACGGTAGCCTGGAATTCCATCACGCGACAATCGATATGTGACCTAGTAGGGCCATTCTTGTATCATGGTATTCCGTAAAGGCCTAAATTCGATAATTGCCTTGAAATGAAGATGTAAGAGAGCTTAATTGCCTTTTAGACGGGCCTTTATATGGGGTTGGTTGTAGCGAGTTCACAATTTGCACCCTTTTCAATTATAATTTGCTTAGTTGGACGGAACTACCGAACTACAATGCACAAAATTTTGTGTGGTAAGAGCTAGGAAGTCTAGTGGCAGCACCTTTCCCATTGTTCTGCCTTCTAGTGTCTTGTCCATGGTTCAAAATGTCGGCTTGTATCGGGTTTTCACTCTACCGATACAAGATATGGGCCGAGAAATTGCCGAAAATCACCGCTATGCATCTGTGACTTCTGATTAAGGGCCGATTATATCTGTGACAATGACCGATACCAAGATTTTACTCTGAGATACTATTAAAGTAATACACAAACTGTATGTATCTGCTGCAGGTGTGGAATGCTTGTAAATCAGGTGCTGATGATTCAGAACAGCCTATTCATGAGATGGATATTTTGTCTGGCCATGAAAATGACGTTAACTACGTTCAGTTCAGGTTAGTTTAGTACTGAGTGACTTGAGTAGAAAAAAATTTTGTAGCTTGTTTTGGACTATTTAGGCTTCAACCTCCTCCAAACCTCTTTGCAATCAGGCTGAGAGATGTAACTCCATGTTTTAAATCATCTTTGAGCTAAAAGAATTCGAAGATGCTGTTTTGCTAAGTTTATCTTGTCAGAACCCGCCCACTAGTGTCAAACATTTTTAATTTTCTGTTTAGAGTAATGCTAAATGCTACCTGATGGGTGCGTGCTCTCACCTAGTCCAAGATTGTTCCTTGACAGTGTTGGTTTCTGTTATGTTCATTACTCCACAGTGGTTGTGCCGCCACTTCTCGATTCAATGCTACTGATTCAACGAAGGAGGAAAATTTCCCCAAATTCAAGAATTCGTGGTAATTTGATATCCTAATTGTTTTCCCCTTTTGGTAGATGGTATGAGCAACTTTGTGTTCTGAATACATGACCTAAACATATCGGTTACCAAAATTTTGCCAGGTTTGCTCATGATAACATCGTCACATGTTCTCGTGATGGAAGTGCAATTATCTGGATTCCTAGGGCACGTAAATCACATGTGAGATCTATTTTGGAGTATTACATCCTCAATTGTTGTTATGGCTTACTTCGAGAGGTACAATTCTCTAAACTATTCTTGTCTTGTGCTAGGGGAGAGCTGGGCGCTGGACTAGAGCATATCATCTCAAGGTTCCTCCTTCTCCAGCGCCGCCTCAGTCTCTGCGAGGGGGGCCACGACAGAGAGCTTTGCCTAAACCACCTCGTGGGGTTAATATGATCGTGTGGAGCCTGGATAATCGGTTTGTCCTCGCTACAATCATGGGTAAGTTGATGATAGATACTTCACATTTGATAACCTGGTTCATTGAACATGATTGTTATATACTCCATATTTCATTATTTCTTTTTATATATGCTTTGATACTAGAGGGTGCAATATGTTATACTCTCTCAGTTGATTCAGTATGTAGCTAAACCTGTCTCTCTTTTTTCTTTTTTCTTTTTTTAATCACTAGTACGCCTCATTTTACTGGCTAGTTATTTACTTATATATATAGCACAGTTTCTCAAATGAGACAACCTCATTGTAACGTTACCGTGAGACTTATCCAAAATTCCTCATGAATTTAGGGGGTGGGAGATTATTTTTTGAGTTGGTGGGTTAATTTGTATGGTTTAAAGTTAAATGAGTTGGTTTCACATTATAATAACATGAGAATTTTTTTCAAGTGACTATTTGTATGTATACATAGTTGCTGAGGTAAATGAGGCGGTTGGGCAACAATGCTGCTTTAAAGCTTTGCCTCTTGAATTATGTGATAGTTGTCATCATGTTTCTATGGCTTAATGCTTAGATATACTTATTAATCTGTAAATGTGGAAAAACTGTTATTTTCTCCTATAATAAAATTTGTTGAAACATTTGTCGTGGCATCGGATACAACTGCACTGAATGGGTTTGTGGAAAGTACATTATATTCTATGAACGACTGGTGCTTCTTTTATGCATTGATCTTTGAACTTGCACCATTAAGTGTGTCTGCCTTTTTGTTTTAAGACAGATTGCAGAATCTGTGTCTGGAATGCTGCTGATGGTAGCTTAGTCCACTCATTGACAGGTCATACAGACTCTGTAAGTTTCAATCCTTAGCTCGATTAGCACCTTAAAATATGACACTGCAAATAAAAATTGATATTTGCTCCACATGCATCATATTTGCTCCACAAATAAGAAAAGAAGAATCTATAAATTTCTATTTTGGCATGAAACTTATGTTGCTTGATCTGTTTGATAGACATATGTCCTGGATGTTCATCCTTTCAACCCTCGCATGGCTATGAGTGCTGGCTATGATGGGAAAACCATAATTTGGGATGTAAGTTTTCGGGTTGTAAAATGTACGGAGTATAATTCTTAAATTTTGCATGGGCTTACTGTTACCATTTTCTGTAGATATGGGAAGGAAAGCCCATTCGGACGTATGAAACTGGCCGTTTTAAGCTGGTTGATGGAAAGTTCTCACCGTGAGTGCTTCTCTTGGCCATGTCACCTTGTTTTATTTTACTTCCACTTAGCCCTGTGATGGAGTCCATGCTTTTGTTTACATTACTATTTATTTTAACTAAACTCTTTTAGTTTGGACGTTTTAAGCTGGTTGATTTAGTTTTACTTTTTTGTGCTTTCAATGTAGAGATGGGACGTCAATCATACTCACAGATGATGTTGGTCAGCTCTATATCCTGAGTACTGGCGTTGGCGAGTCCTTTAAGGATGCTAAGTATGATCAGGTACCATCACTTGGAGTGCACTGGCTCTTTAGCTGACATGTTTCTCTTGCTCAGAATCAACTAGTCTAATTGCTGAATTTAATTAACTTGCAGTTCTTTCTCGGGGATTATCGTCCACTCATCCGCGATACCCATGGAAATGTTGTTGACCAGGTTAGCTCAAGAAGTTTTGCATGCTTTTCAATTTGTTGTTTCTGCTAGCATGTTTAAGCAATGCAATATTGTAATTATCTTTTAGTGTATCTCTAGGATAGTCTCATGTATAGAGTCGGATGAGAACACTGCTGCTAGTAGGTATCTAAAGGACGCCATATTATAATTATAATTATTTGGAATCTCTGTTTCTCCATGCAGGAATCTCAGCTTGTTCCATATCGAAGGAATATGCAGGATCTTCTTAGTGATTCAGGTTTGTTATTAGCCCTTGCTTTATCTCATTGTATTTAATTAACTTTTGATGATATTGGTTATCCTGAAAAAATGGCTGCTCACCATGAAATGTTAGTTATCCTGAAAATTTGACTGTTCATCATGAAATGTAGGCTTTATCCCTTATCCTGAACCATACCAGAGCATGTATCAGAAACGGCGTTTAGGAACTCTTGGAATAGAGTGGCATCCCTCTTCTGCAAAGTTTGCCGTGGGCCCGGACTTCACTTCTGGTCAAGACCAGATCCTGCCTCTGCCCGACTTAGATGTATTTATTGATCCACTGCCATCTTTTGTGGATGCCATGGATTGGGAACCAGAAGTTGAAGTAATTAGTGACGATATGGACTCTGAGTTCAACGTTACAGAGTCCTTTGGCGGAGATGGAGGGCGTATAAGTTCAACATCTACAGGACAGTCGGAGTGCAGTGATGAATACAGTGATGATGAACTGAATGTAAGAGATGGTCCCCGCAGATCAAGGAGGAGAAGAAAAAAGAGAGATGTACTTTTGTCTTTTAAAAATGATTTTATATGAGTATTTTCTTAGTTAAAGTCATTGTCCTCATCTTCCAAGTTGTAACCGATGTATGTATTTTTTGTGTTTGTGCAGAAAGAAGTAACTACTTCTTCGGGAAGGCGTGTTAAGAAAAGAAACTTGGACGAGTGTGATGGTAGTTCTCAAAGAGTTCATCAAAAGTTGAAATCTAAAAATGGGCGCAGGAGCTCGAGGAAGTCTTCAAAGGGTTCAAGACCTCGTAGAGCTGCAGCACGCAATGCTCTTACCTTGTTTTCCAAAATAACAGGCAATTCGTCAGATCAGGATGAGTATGAGACTGAATGCTTTTCATCAGAAAGCGAATCTGCTCTTGAATATTCTGACTTTGAGAGCGAAGAGTCTGATAAAATTTCACCGGAGGAGAAATTGAAGATCCTCAAAGGGAAAGAAATAATTTTTGATGAATCAGATGATGTGCCTAGACCTCAAGACTTCCATGAATCTCATGAGAATGGTGTAACCAGGCCTAGATTACTTCTAAAACTGCCTTATCGTGAAAAAACCGAGAAACTGACTTATTTGCCAGGTTCTTCATCAGAAACCCCAGATGTTCGTCTTAAAATCGATAGAGAATGTGACACTGAACGAGTTTCATGGGTTGCTGGGTATATAAATGACAGTATGAAATGGGGAGGTGTCAAGACTCGTACTCCTAAGCGTATAAAATTGAGTAGTGCTCCTTCGGTAAATGGGCCTGGATGTAGTAAAGAAGCTGAGGATATAAAGTCTGCAATTGAACAGGATTTGGTAATTGAAGGTCAAAAAGATGAGTTGAAGGAAATTAGTCAGGTGAGTCAAGTTGATGCTAGTAATGGACTCGAACAGCCAGTTGTGAAGAGATCCTTGGATTGTAATGGACTGAAGGAAGATGTTTATCTAACCTCTAATAATGTCGCCTCATGCTCTATGGACCATGAGCTCAATAATTGCAGTTCAGAGTGGACTCCAAAAAGTGTGCCAACACGGTTGAGATTTGCGCCAGAAAACACTGGATTTGGTTTGGCTGGTCTTCGTGAGATAAGCGCGCCTCATGTTGCAGATCGTGAGCAAAATGGTGAATGCAGTGGGGCCTCTGGGAGCATGTCTTATGTGGGGCAAAGATCTAACGAAAACAATCACGTGGAAGTTGGTGGTGTGGATGGAGGAGACCCTAAAGGAGGGCATAAATCTGATGTGGCAAATACATCACTTCATCGAAGGACGGATAGAATGTTTAGTGCTGTATATAGAAGATCAAGGTCATTCAAGGCAGTTATTCGGACGTCGTCAGAAGGTGATGGTTCCCGTGCGGGTGAAAGTACCTCAAGTGCCAGCTGTCAGCAGTTGAATGGAAATGTCAAAGTAGAGTGCTCTGTGGTTGATAACGTGCAAGAAGCGCATGCTTTGCAGATGGACACTCCAGAAGAACGTGCTGATCGCAAGCGATCAGTAGGGAGGCCAAGAAGAGTTGATAATGCCTCATTGAACAGTGGTGATCAAGTCCTTAGTCAAGAGTGGGGATCAGGTAAAACTGCTGGTATTAGGTCCACCAGGAATAGGCGAATTAATTTCATTCGTGATGCAAGTCCAGTTGATCGAAAAAAACCAGGTCAAGCACAAAGAAAGCTGTCCTGGCTGATGCTTTCTGTACCCGATACTTCTCGATATATTCCTCAGCAGGGCGATGAAGTTGCGTATTTGAGGCAGGTAATTGACAGGTTTCTCCTTTATCTCAATTAAATTAGTTTTTCTTTCGATTCTGTTTTTTTCTCCATGATCGTTATTTTCATTGATTCATGTATTGTTTTCTTTTCAACTTTGTTTTTATGTTTTATTATTAAATGCACTCCCTCTCAAATGTCATGTTTCCACTTTCCCTTCTGAGATATTTTGGTGTGACCATTTTGTTTTTTTGTTTTTTTCCTTGGCATTTTTTTTTTGTTACCAACCTAACTTGATTAAACAAACCTACCATTGTTAGAATCCAACTTCAGTCTTATTGTCTTATGCCTAAACTATCAAATACGAGTACATTTTACTTTGAACTTAAAATTAATCTCAAAATTTAATACTCCACTTTCTCTTTCGCTCACACCCTTGAGCTTATCTCTTTATCAACTCCAATCCCAGTGGCCAACCCAGCATGGCAGTCACCATCCCTGTCGACCACCATATCTCAGCGATAAGCCCCAGTCGAACGACTTTCTCCTTCCCACATCCGTAAGACTGTAAGTCCATAAACCTACCAGAACTCCATGCTCCTTCCTCCCCAGCCTAATTTCGGACCTTCCATATTCCTGTCTACAAACCTGCCTCCCTCTCCCATATGTGACCAACACCTATCTCTCTCCTCACGTATCTCACCTCAGCCTTGTCCTTCCTACTTTACTGCAATCTCCTTCTCAGATCTGATCGTCCCTGACCTTAACCAATTTGGCTTCTCTAGATTTTCAATAATCAAACCAGGTTTAATTAGTTTTATGAGGGATTACTCTCCTAAAATATGCAAAAGAGAGAGGGAACATCACGTAATTATGGAGGAAGTACATTATTAGGACCCGTGTAGCTTTACTTGCATCATAACTATATTTCGTGTTTTCCTTTCTTTTATTTCCACTTTTCTTTTCTATCTATTATTTTGAGATACAAATGATGATTCTTGTTAGCTGACCCAAATATATATGGGATTAAGGTTTTGTTGTTGTGGTCGTTGAGTTCTTTTGTGAATTTATATTTCAATATTCATTTTTCATCTTATCATCTTATTGCAGGGACATCAAGAGTACATATCTTACAGCAGGTCTTCTGTGAGACCACCTTGGGAAGTTTTAACGGGAGAGATCAGAGCCGTGGAGTTCTGTAAGGTCGTAGAACTGGTCTATTCCCATGTTCCAGGCTCAGGAGATAGCTGCTGTAAATTAACATTAAAATTTATCGATGACAGTTCGAGTGTGTCGGGTAAAACTTTTAAGCTGAGTTTGCCCGAAGTGTCAGGGTTTCCAGATTTTCTTGTAGAGAGGACGCGGTATGAGGCTGCTATCCAGCGGAATTGGACTACCAGGGACAAATGCCAAGTCTGGTGGAAAAATGAAGATGAGGAAGATGGTAGTTGGTGGGAAGGTCGGATTTCTGCTGTCAAGGCCAAATCTCCGGATTTTCCCGACAGTCCATGGGAAAGATTTCTGATAAGATATAAGAGCGAACCTACTGAAACACATACTCACAGCCCTTGGGAATTGCATGATGCAGATGGCACCCAGTGTGAACAGCCTCATCTTTGTAACCCCGCTACAAACAAACTGTTGGAATCTCTCTCAAAGTTGTTGGACACGAGAAACAAAGCTAAGGTAACAACACGACAGTTGGTATCAAATTTAGTTTCACAAACCCAAACCCTTGCATGCATTCGTTCGTCTCATTATGAGATTAACCTAATTTCTCTTTTGATTAAACGAATAGTTAATACACGATAAGGCTTTTGCTGTTTCTGGCTGACCACTTTCTTCATTTAACCTTCAGGATATGTACGGAGTTCAAAAATTGAGGCTGGTTTCTGAGAAGTCCAGTTTTTTGAACAGGTACATGAATAGAAGAACTACTCCTATATTGTTGCCTTACCTGTATCAGTTTAGTTTTGGCCTAATTAATGTCTGGAATCTGAAACCGTGCAGATTTCCTGTGCCGCTATCTCTGGATGTAATACAGTCGAGGCTTGAAAACAAGTATTATCGGAGCTTGGAGGCATTGCAGCACGATATAAATGTTGTCTTGTCGAATGCAGAATCTTTTTTCGCAAAAAATGCAGAGGTCTACAAGAAGATAACGCGGTTGTCTGACTGGTTTACTCGGACTTTGTCGCGGTTGGAGTTTTAGGCATTTTCTTCTAATTCAATTTTGTAGAGCAATTAGGCTATTTTACGCTATGCTCTCCTTTTTGTTCTTATTATATTAATCATTTGTTATTAGTTAATGACACCGACTCTGCCACGGCTGAACCACCGTCCTGGCTGTGCAATTTTTTTTCCTTAGGCTAGAAATTTAGAAAGAAATAGAGAGATGGCTCCTTATATCTGGCACAGAATTATGTACATATTGAGATGCAAGTTTACCAAGATCAAAAGGAAAATCAGCTTTTTTTAACATACCACGATCAAGATCGTTTACTAAGAAACACGAGTTTAGCGGAGTGGGAGTTAATATCATGCTCATGGACTTGAGGCAATGCTGATGATAGATTTTGAATGACCCTTAGTTGGAAGCAACTGTAAGTTCGTTATGAGTTATGACTATGATAACAGCTAGAGTAGATAACAAGTAAACAACATTCACATTACACCTTGAACAGGATAACAATGTAACGACATTCAAAGGGAGAAAAACTAGAAAACGGTCTTAAGCATATTAGCAGCAGCAGCGATAGCAGCTCCGGTGATAGCTGACTGCACAACTTGCTCGTGGGTAGTATTGTCGGATGTAAGTGCTACTGCCATCCCTGTTACTGCTCCTGCGACAGCACTGTTCTTCTGTATATATAATAATGTAACCACACAAATGGAACAAGTTAGGTTCAAATCAATTCACTAGGCCAGACCTATTCCGCCTCCTGTTTCATACAGGATAGTACTATTCTTATTCTAAAAAGAAATAAAGTAGGGGATCATTACCCAATCATGATGACCGCGAGCCTCCTTGAGACCATAGGTCAGACCGGAATACACTCCGGCGGCCAACCCTGTAGAGCATCATTTTGCTGGTGTTAGTGCTCAGAAATCAGAGATAACCTTTACAGATGAGATGACAACTTCAATTCGTTCTTACCCCACTGAATTGATTCTTTACCCGAGTTCTTCACCTGTTAACACAAAAGATAAGATTCATTCAATCATTTTTTCCCCTATGCTCGCTAACGAATCTCGATGTAAAAACTATTACTCCGTACTCATAGAAACAAAATGGGTAGTTGTACATGAATAAAAAAGAGTGGCTATTGTGTAGATCTGTATGAGATTCAATCAAAGGGCAAGAAGAGAATGAAATGTAGGAGGCAGTATGTAGTTTGAAACATACCAAGGCTTCCACAGACTTACTGCCAGTTTCCCCTGAAGATAACAACAAACGTCATATATATTATTATATATATAAAGGGCAAGGGCCTGATGTTGCACTACTAAGTGGAGTATAAGGCAGTAGTAATGTTGTTGGCACAAAAAATGTGATTTAATTACATCAACAACTGGCAAACACAAAAACCTTACACCGACTAAACTAAGCTAGCAAGCTGCGATATATATCAATGATAGACCTCCCTATGCGAATATCGGCCTTAAACAGATGAAACTACATCTGTTATGTGGAATAATGGAGTACTACTTGTACTTGTATTGCAAAATGTATGAATCAAGTTAACTAAAACTAAAATGTGGTATTTTTGTTTTAAGGAAAAAAACTGATTAGGTAGCTTAGCATGAATGGATTGGGTTTGGGATTGGGATTGGGTTTGGGTAGATGGATGGGATAGAGCGAGGCCAGGGAGGATACCTCCAAAATCAGGAAACCCATTTCGGCGCTTGGCACCACTACCAGCATCTGTACTTCCTGAAGAATCAAGCCCTGCACCTATATATATATATATATATAAATCATCATGTAGTGCAATACAATACCGTATGTAAAGATTAATGATGGTAATTAAGTAAATAAAACAATTCAAGTGGGTATGTAGCTAGTTTTCGTTGCTTAGGGTTGGTTTGTCAGTTGCCACTGCTATGATGATTACTGAGTTTGAAGAGTCCATAAATACATATATATAGAGTAATTAATAGTGCATATATATATATCAATGTATATACGTACCTTCAACAAGGGTGAAATAAGCTTCACGAGACACAGCTTGGACTGCTCCAATCTACATACGCATGCAAATATAAATTATGTTAACTAAATGACACAAGTACACAAATTCAAGTTGATGTCACGTATGTGCGTGCCTGCCTACGTACGTAGGCAGGCACACACACACACATACATATGTACGTACATACGGCCGTGCGTAAACACTCAAAAACCTTTTACAAATAATCGACTTCTCCTCACTATCTAAAGTGAAATATTTGACGGTCATGCTTTGCATCCACACTTAGATGCCCAAAGGGGGTAAGGGTGTGTTGGTTGAGTTGATTTCTTGAAAGAGAACATTTACGTGATACGGAGTATATCACTAGTATAAAGCCAAAAAAGAGTGGAAAATATGAATCCATTGTACACCCTCCGAGGATGATGGATCTCAGCAATCAAGTCACGCAAACAAAAACCTACCTATTACGGAAATGTTTGTAGCAATTTGTCATATGTTATGATTCGGAGGGAGTAATGAAATAGAGAGGAAAGAAAAGTGGAAGAAGTGAACCCACCCCGGCAGCTTTGACAAAAGCATGAGCGATACGGTTGAGAAGAGGATGACCAAGATCAAACAAACCTCCTCCTTTGTCGAAGCTCCTGGTGGTTTCATCAGTCAAAGGCCTGCTCTCTAAGCTCACACTCATAGCTCTACTCATCTTTCTTCTTCAACCCCCTTTACACTCCACCCAACAAACAAAATCTGTGTTTCTTCTTCAACGGTTCAACCCCGGCCCCTACACTCTACTCAACAAAATCTCTACTGTGTCGTATTTAAATAATGCGGTTGCGGTTGCGGTTGCGGTTGCATGCAAGAGGTGGATAAAGGACACCTGTCGCTCATTTCTATGACATCGTGCCATTCTTATATGCATGCCACCACCGCTATTCTACCCTACCCTTTTTGGTTCAACATTAGAGTAGCCAGTAGGAAGAACCCATTTACAGTTTCAGTTTCAGTTTGGCCTGGCCAGTATAGTATAATTGTCATCCTACATTTGCCTTTTTTTTGCAACAATGGATATTAACAGATCAACAAACCAAATCACGATTTTGTTATCACATAAATATGTTGATGACAACTAATTTAGTTCATAGTCTCATAAAAATGATATTTATATTCGTCTTAAGTTAAAATTCCGTCAACATCATACGAGGAATGTCATATCGCCCATGAGCATTTGAAGCATCACTTTCACCCATGTGTGACTCCCTTTGAACCAAAAATAAAAGAGACAACTATAGTACTCCGTATCATTCAAAGATGAGGACACAACAAACAGCCATTATAACAGAGACGAAAAGGGCAAAGCAAATAAAGTATGTACAGTAGTCGTGTATTGAAATTAATATCCGGGGAGAGCAAGTAACAGTAACAGTAACAGTAAGAGTAACACCACTATATACGGAGTACTATATTACAGTCACCATCACAAAATTGTCTAAAACACCATTTGAGAAGGATACTATGCAATGGCCCATCCTCTATCAGTCAGACAGACAGACCAACAGACCGACAGACCATTGTAATCGCGGCATGAACAAAGAGAGAGAGACAAGGGTCTCCCTTGCCAATCATCCCATCCCTGACTGCAAAAATATTATACTTCAGCTAAGCTAAACTCAGTTTTATAAACCCCACCTTGTATGGGATAAATTGAAAATATGCTATAACCAACCCCAGTTTTTGGTCTCCCCTTTTTTTTTATCAAATCAGATTACCCGAGTTCTAAGGTTGATACACATTCTGTGGGTGGGTGGGTGGGTGGGTGGGGGGTTCCATGGCCTCTCCATAGCTCTATACAAACCAACCCTCCTTCGATAGGCCAAATATGAGCTACACTACTACACCCATCTTCATCTTCATCTTCTTCTCCTTCTCTCACCTCATACAGCTCGCTTCCTGTATAATTCTTCTATGATGACCCTGTAACCTGAGAAAAGCAATTAAATCTTAACCTGCTTATGAGAAATCAAGATCCGTTTACCGCCATCTCCGGTGAAGAATTTGTCGTGGCAAGTGGATGGTCACGGTCTTTCCCTTCCAACTGTCCGTTTTCTTGAAGCTTTGTTGAATCAGGGTTTTTGTTGTTTTGAGATGCGGCCTTCTCTTCTGTAACTGCGCCACTTTTTTCATCGTCAACACTTTTAGAGTGTTCTGCTTCCTTCTCAAGATGATTATTTTTGTCTAGAGTCTTTGCAACCACGCTAGCCACTTTCTTACTCGGAAGAACTGTCTGGCTAAGAGTTGAGCACAATGCAGCAAAAACACTCTCTTTTGATTTACAACCTTTGTCAGGCCGTTGTTTTTTCAGTAACCCAGGTTCTTCCTTAGAAGCCAGCTTTCGCTTCTTACTTAAACACTCTAGAGTACCTTCCTCCTCGTCTGAGGGCTCAGTCGGTTTCCTAGGAGGAGGTTTGTAATCTTCATCATCTTCATCATCATCGTAATCCACCAGTCCGCCAGGTTTGGAGCTGAAAATGAATTAAACCAACTATATTTTGTAACAAACACGATTAAATTAGAAAATATGGCAGAATATTTCATGATTATCACAGTATTAACTCTCAGCTAAATACTTGTTCTTGATCAATTGTTCCTGTCCCAATCTCATACACTGATATACATTGATGGATATCGCCGTACTGCCTCAAAATGTGGTCAACCAGTCACGGGAACCTTCAAAATCTTGGTAACTTAGTCAAGATAGAGTGTCATTATCAATATTTAATGCCATGACAGTAATCCTACCTTACGGCTGGTCTACTAGGCAAAGAGCCATTTGATGAAGCAGAGTTTGTTGGGGCCTTTTGTGCGTTAGAAACAGAAGCCGATGCTGAAACAGACGCTGATGCCGAGACAGAAGCTGATGCTGTATCTTCCTCATCACTGAGTACACAAAAAAAAACAGTTAGGTTCAAGGTTAAAGTACCCTTTTTACTATGTAGGACACATATCCAAGAAACACCTGTCCTCATTGAAGTAGTCTTCCTCTTCTTTCTCCAAAGCACGTTCTTCTACCCGTTTTCTGGGCTCCACATCAACAGCAGGTTTCGTTCCAATATTTTCCAGGGACTGCAAAAGTAAGGTTAGATGGAAGTACTCCATAAATAATTCAACGACATATCCTATTTCACAAGGATGGATACCTGCTCATATTTGATTTTTAAAGAGTGAACAGATGGCAAGTTGTCGAATTTGACAAGCTGACTCCAAAAAGACTCAACAAGATACTTGAGATATGGCCTTGGATGTTCCTGCACAAGAGATACCGTGTAAGGGTGGCTAAACTTCCGTGTAAAATATCATCAAGGGAAAAATTCATCCAAAATGGAACAATAGGGAGCGATATGCACCACCCGGATGTACTCAAAAAGCTCAAGAACTGCCGAGTTGAGCAAGTTATATCGATCACCATTTGCAACAAAAGCATCCACAATGGGCTTGAGGAGGTTCCGTTTTACAATATAGTTGCCAAGACTTTCATCCTGCAAAACAGCATATTTCTTAGCCCTGGGGTATGATATGGCAATTGAAGCCACAACAAACTGAAACTAACAAGCACATGAAACTACGTGCACCTACCAAATTCATCCAAGTCAACGTATACTCAGCCAGTCAAGTTCAATAGAAAAGACAACAGGTCTCAAGTTCAGTAAAGAGGTAACTGCATAAGCCTCAGAGACAGCCTAAATGTCGGACCCTTGCTAACGTCAATGAATATGATGGCTCCATTAAAATTCAATACTATCCACAGATTGGCACACACAAAACCTAGTTCCCTAAACTGAAGTTCGCGAAGTTTTGAACAGGCCACATTAACTAGAGTACTTTGGATCTCCAATGGTGACAATTACAATTTTGACCAATATGCTAGAATATGAAGCGCATTTCGTATAGTAGAAGACTTGGGTCTGAAGTACAACCAAAAACATTCAGTTATCACCCAGTCGATGTTCTAAAATTCAAACCAATCCAAATAAAAGTCTTTTGTAGAGATATTACATATGTTAGGAACCATCCCACATGTTAGAAGGCTATGCTAACACTGCTATTACATATATTAAGAAGTGACGTAAATGACAAATGAATAGTGGCAAATAGCTAAGTACATTAGAAGAATATCAAGCAAATTCAAAAAAGCTATGTGACATTGAATATAGCCTAGCAAGGCACAAAGACGTTCCTATCAAGTTACCAATAACATCCACGCACACACGGTCACAACCATCACAAAAGTTAAGAGGTACACAAAACAGAAACAAATCCAAACATCTAATCAAACACTACACATTTAATACAAGATGAAACAACTTACATTTCGAGAAATAACAGTGCGAACAAATCTAACTGCAGCAACTACAAGGTACTTCTCTCTCCTTCGAGTTAAAAATAAAACTTTGTCCATCAAATTGTTTAGCAAAAAGTTGCACCTGAAGCACACAAGTGGACCATTATATGTCACATCAACAAAAGCTAGACTACAAGGTGAGTAAATGGAAGAACAGGGATAACATTATTTACTTTATTCGATAAGGGTGGTGCACTACGCAAAAGCATAACAATTCACAGATATTCAATAGAATCTCCGGCTTTGTCTTGCTCTTAATAACAGAATTTTCCCCAGCACAATTACCAACGGTATTGGCTCCTGAACAAGAAGCTGTTATGACATCAATCAACTGCGCCAAATGCTTCTCATAGAAAACTTCAATGATAGCATCTCTCTGCAATAAAATACAACGGAGCACGTTAATGAAACAAAAAAAGTAACATGTACAGACAAAAATGAACCATGAGAAAGAGTTCATATCTTACAAGTTTATTTCAGGGACTTGCATATTTTTATAAAACTCAGCCTAACACAACATTTCTAAAAAATAATCAGCAATCACTATCTCACACCTGAAATCATGAACTCAATGTCTCAAATAGATAGCCAATTCAAGTGTACATTGCTAACCAATGAAATGATTTGTATCAGTTCCTTAGGAAACAAAATTACTAACATTTAGAAATCTCAAAATGCTGGCTGGCGGAAAAAAAAATCTCCAAATGAATCCCACATGGATTCTAAAATCTGAGTGGGTGAGGAGAGGGAGAGAGAAACCGAAGCAACAATGAACAGAACTCTCAATAGGACGAACAAAGAGCACAATCAGATCATCTATTACCAAATACCAACTGAAAACCATAGTTCAAACAGAAAAGAAGGAAATGGCAACTACCAGAAGGCTCTCCAGTTGTCAATATCGGAAGTACAAATTCAAATGCAGCAGATCCAAACAACAACTGCAAAAAGCAAAACTCTGAAAGATCTAAATGCCATGCATACCTGTGACCCTGACAAAGTATATGAATCTAATAATGTTCGAAGAATCTCAAGAAATTGGCAATGCATGTCGTCCCCAAAGTCAGTGAGCATACCATGAACCTGAACAGAATAGACCAAAAGTATCACTATTAAACTATCTCATTTCTAAGAATCATAAGACAAATCATCACAGCAACTACTTTCAAATTTGCAATGGAACAGACATGCACATGATAAATATGAATCAGCTCCTGATACATGAGCTGACCAATAGCAAAATATGCCACGAAAAATGATAAGTTTGTGTTTCTTCCTATATGTCCAGAAAGGATTTGGGGTCGGCAACACGAATCATCCTTCGACAGTCAAATCATCTTCAATATAACAGTTATATAAAAAGGCGTAATAGTAGATAGTAATACGTAGAATAACTAAAAAATATACTCGTATAAAAATAAATACACATAATTTCAAGGTGAATACAATAAAAAAAAAAGCGTTCGTAAATTTTATAAGGGTTACAAGTTCCAAGTGAAAGGTAAAAAGTTTAGTCGATCTATCGTTCACAATCACTCTTATCCATGTCTATTTAGGTATTCATCTATCCCTCACCAGCCTATGCGCTTTCCATTCTTCCAGCCTCCACATCAATCGGCCTCCGTCTCATATGCCAAAGCCATCTTATTGTAATCGATTCACATTCAATTTACCCTCTATAGGAGGAGTCACTCGTACTTTATCCCTAATCACATCATTTCTACGTCGGTCCTTTTTTGAATGACCACACATCAATCTTAACATACGCATTTCTGCCACGTCCATCTTTTGCACGTGACTATGCTTTACACCCCAACATTCAGTGTCACGTAAAAGTGAAGACCTAATTATGTTTGGTGTACCGTCAATAAGGAACAAATTGGCTTTGATGACCGTAGGCATAGATGACTATAAGCAATTTGTATTTGATGTCCAGGAGGAATCAACTTTACTATTCTATCCAGAGGTACCTATATACTACTCCCTCCATTCACATCCATTGGTGTCATTTGCTTTAGGCACAAATGCAAATGCACATTTTAAAACTCTAATATCTTTAGTTACACATTATAGGAGTATAAAATTATAAAAGTTTGATATTCTTCATATACTCATAAAGATCAAACAAGATTCCATATGACGATATTTTCTCTTATAGATTGTCGAGAATATCGAAGATTCTCTTGAATTGTGAATAGTGTCAAAAAAATGAGAAAGTACATAACTAGTGGGAAATAGAAATTTACACAAGAAATCTTATACTAAATATTTTGCTTCTCCGTATGATGATAAAAACCTAGATACTTTACCCCTTATTTTGCAAACATTATAAATGTTATAGTACTTCGAGATTATAGTACCTCAGTGTTTTTATAAATGTTAATCATCGCCAAAAGTAACTAAACAAATATTTGAATCCGAACTTCATAAAGGAAAATGAAACTTTGATTTCCGGATCACACATGCATATGCAATTTAAATAACGTCATATAAAAATGCCTACGGTATCTAACTGCATACCAGTAGACCAAGAAGCGGAGTTCCCTCAGGACGAACAACATAAGACCGCAAAAGATTAGGATCCTGATTCAAGAAAAGAATCAAAATATCTGTGCTGCAGCATCGGAAGATGTTATGTTAGCAACTTATCAGCAACTTGATAAACATCAAAACATGTACGCTTTCTTGGTAATTGAGAAAAGAAATCACATGTAAAATTGTAAACAGATGATTATCAATGTGCAGTGACAAGGCAAGATGATAAGTTCCATCAATACAACGAATCATAGTCACTTAGTCGATTTGATCCAGGTACATAACTTCTTGCGGATTTAACAATATTAAGCAAGTAGTAGAAAATATATTTTACCCAGTTAGCACTAGCCGTTTGTCTGTGCTCCTCAGAATGTCACTGATTATGTCAAAAAGACCTTCATTTACAAGATCCCTACAAAGTGGTAGAGAAAAGACAGAAATCAACTACTCAGCTCAAAAGACAATGTTTCAGCAAAAAATTAATTAACTTTTATAGCACATATAAATGCTACTCCCTGCAATCTACTCCAACTTCCCCATTTCTATTTAGATGTCAAAGTTCCTAAAATTTGAACGTATACATGTCAAAAATATCAAAAGCTAAAACACTGCACTTCTACAATTACAGTTGCCCAAAAAAAAACTCTTCAGAAATAATATTTTCAACAAAAATAATAATATAAGCATAGACAAAAACATGGTTAAAGTAGTGTGTTGGAGTCCGCTCAAAAGCAAATGGATAAGTTGGAGTTGAGTGGAGGGAGTAACAGCCCAAGGCTTATAGAGTAAATCTAGAAACATAAGCTACCACAATAGCAACAAAGCATAAAGAATCGCACACCTGAAAAGCCGAAGCTGCTGAACCATTTGGAGACTCTTGCTTAGAGTGCAGAACTCATGCAAAAAATATACCTATGCCAATGGAAATGTAAAGGGGAATTCCATTCAGACATATCAACCTCAGACTATATCAAACAAACAAAACTTGCTCAACTGGTTTGACAGTAACCAATAAAATTAGCAGCATCAGAACTGTAGCTTGCCCAACACCTTGAAACAAGGAAAAAAAGACATACTAGGACACAAGACGATGCATGTTGTTTTTAGGTTAAATGGAACATACATTACTTAAAAAGAGTGTTGGTAGAGTACACTAGTCAATACTCCCTCGTATTCACTATATGTTCTTCCTTTCCAAATTCCATTTTAGGCATATTCACTACACCGTTCCTCTTTCCTTTTTGACACAAAATTTATGCCTAATATAGTAATAGTATGTCATCTCTTACCCCCACATGTCCTTGCTAAAATAAGAACCACATATTCTTCTTCCCTAAATAATTGTGCCCAAAAGTATACATTATACTCTAGTAAATAGGAGGAAGCAAGATACAACAATGCAAACGGGGCCCTAATGGATCAAAACTCAGAAGAGTGGCACATCAGTGAGAGTATCATCGCACATATGGTAAAGTACACAAGATGATGTATATTCAATGTCACAACATTACCAAATTCTTCTTTGACTCTGCTGATGTGTCGGCTGATCTCAACCTAGAAAACAACTCCTGGATAAAGGTACTGTCTTCCTTTAATAACGATACTACCTGCAAGAAAAACTGTAATTTAGTCACCAATAATAAAGCAACAAGTACCGTCAGAAATAATTGTGTAGTACTTACAACACCATTGTTGGCATGGACTATAGAAGTCAAACTTGCAACAGTTGTATCATCCAACACTCTTGGCAGGACCACATCCTGACAGAAATTTGTGGTTAAGGGCGCTTAGTTCAAGGCTCTTCAGGGGGAAATAGAGTAGAACAGAAGGTAGTTAAGGTGCATACCTTCAAATAACCAATTCTGTATGTCTGATGTATCTTAGATAAAACCATGGGGTCTTTGATTGGTATGGCCTAAGATCAAACAAAACAAAAAAATTGTGTTCAAATTATGCCACCTAAATTACACATCTGATATGTGATTGCTCAGTTCTTTCTTACCCTTGATTCCTTCCAGGCGAAAATAAGTGATAAAAAAACACATAAAGCACATACCTCCTTAAACACTACATGCTCTGTCAAAAAATCACGGTGACGAACATGAGGTACCTCGGGATCATCTAGAAGAAAATATACAGGAAGAAACATTCAACAATTTTGTAGTCCACTTCATTTATTAAACAAAAACACTCGGGTGGCAAAAGTAGATCTGAATAAAGTAAAACCACAAATAAGAGACTTACATTCAAGGCAGCCAATCATATCCATGATAATTTCATCTCCGAAAAGCTTTTCAAAGATTTGTGGATTATTGAGCGTTACTGCAAGTAGGACCCAAATTACAAAGTGACAAGAAATGCAGCAAGAAAAAAGGCAACCCAGAGACAGCGACTCACCAATCCCTTTCACTATCTTATAGAACATATGAAGGTTGTCAAGATTCTCCAGGTCCTCACAAACCCTAAACAGATCCATTAGCTTCCTGAAAAAATCTTGCTGTGACATCCACAAGTGAAAAACATCAGAAATCAAGCACGTGAACACAGGGAGTACCACAAATAGCAATAAATACACAACATTCCCACAATCTACGAAAATTGCAACTGAAAGCCATCATATAGCTGACATTTGGTTCTATGCTAGAAATGGTACAGATTTTAGCAATAAATGAACACACCCACCCACCCACCCCCCCCCCCCCCCCCAAAAAAAAAACAGTAAACCACCATCTACCCAAAAAATTCCGATTGACAATTCAAACAGGCTTTTAGCCGAATTAATACTGCAGAATTAAAACGCTTCACAAGAGGCTCTAAATCAGCTACAATCAAACAGTGACCAATTATCTCTCACCAAAACAGCGAGTTTATGGGCACACAAGAAAGCCCCATATGAATTCATGTGACAAAAACAGTCTCTTGGACTGGCAAGTCTACCTGGTCAAAGTGACTCAATATGTATGCAAGTTAAACTAGTAAAGAAGCTTACATTACAGAGGTCTACAATGAATACTGTCACTAGGTTCGACAAAACGGAAGTGGTGGGAACTAGGAATCCTATATAAGCCAGATGCTTATTGGAGTTTAGGTTTATACTACACAAAACTTGGTGTTGCTAGGAGCTAAATCTTTACTATCGAGCCCTCTCACTACAATCAATCTTTTTTTCTGTCAACCAGCTCATCTAAACATCACACAATTTTTTCACCATAGATTGCCACATTGAGGAAAGATACATAGAAAAAACTAGTTATAAAGCTTATCAAAAGGCTGTATTAATGTTCTGATCAGCCATAACATGATACTTTCCCCCACCAACATGAAATTCCACCGCCACAGCTAAAATCAACCTACTTTACACAAAAGTTTCTAAGAGCACCCAGGTCAAAAAATTATCTTGCGAACAAAATAAAATATCAAGAGGGGAACATAGACACACAGGGGTGACGAGGCTAAACTAAAACTTACATCATGTAATATCAATTCTGTTACCCGCATTTGATCTGTGATGCCACTCTCTACCACTATCTGCAAACAATAACAATCAGAGTCAGAAAAAGAATTGGTAACTCAACTATCCATATAAATAAACATAATTGATAAGCTGATTGCTCACATATTCACATTCAATATGACAAAGAAAGGGGACATACAATTCTATCCAAAATTTGATTAAAAGAACCAGAGAGAGATATTTAAGATCATGTGAGAACCATCAACTTGATGAGAACCTTGAGAACTCCATTAAATTATTATTTTTTTTTCAAAATTTAATGACATATTTGAATTCTTCGTATAATTTAATGGATAGGTAACATATTTTTCGGTAAAAAAAAATCTAGTCTAGTGACGGAAACGAAAACATATAATTTTAGTGTACCTAATACTCGTTTCAGTGTATCTAATTTTTTTGATGTACCTTATTGCACTTTCAGTGTACCTAAATTGCATTTCAGTGTACCTTTTCAAATTTTCGTGAATAAATATCAATTTTTCTTAATATTTTTAATAAAATATGATTAGTTATGCCTAATAAAGTGTTTGAATAAATGAATCTAAGGGTAACTTAGTCGTCTAAATTTTCGAAAAAAATAAATTATTGAGTTTTTATTGAGGTTCTCACGGTTCTCAATAAGTGGTGGTTCTCACCGGATCTTGACTCTATATAGATTTATAGACGATGTAAACAGAACTATCTATTGAAACTTTTAAAACTAGGCATAAGAGCGAAGTTTGATCATCCCATGTGCTAGGACTTTACTCGGGCATATGATGTCACATCACACCCATCCGGGATAAATGAGGAAGATTGATGCCATGATCTTTTATCCAAACACAATAAACCATATTTATGACGCCAAGAAACTCAGGTCTACAGACACTTGAGGCAACTTCAGTTGAAACTTGAAAGACAGTAGAGAATTATAAAAACGGAGAAAAGTAAAAAAGCAGAGGATAGGAATATAGAAACACAGCCAGACCTTCAATATCAAAGGAAGTGTCGATAGCTCCACCGGAGGGAGCTCACGCAGCTCACTATTCACACTGTGAAATGTATCATCTGAAGTATACAATAGAAACTAATGTTAAAAAATAATAGTGATGGATTTCCAATCCAATCCAATCAATTCTACCAAAAAAAGTTTGCAAGCTCTACATAATAAGAAGGCAAAAGGGAACACTATCAGAAATGATTGATCTTCATTAGTTAAATTATAAGTTGGCAGAAAAAGCAAAAGGGCTCCTAAAGGAAGTAAGCTGGTCTCTGGTTTAGGGTTGTTGAGTTCGCCACACCCAAAGTGTATGACATGCAGCTATCCACTGAGGGCATCCATGATGGTTGCTACTTAACACCAATTGGCAGCTTTTTTATATGGGAGCTACTCCCTTGGTAAACTTTTTTTCGGGTTTTGGAATGGATTAGAGAGAATTTAGAGTCCTTAAAAAAATGGAGTTCCTATCATTGTGGATACCCTTAACAATTTGAGTACTGATTCAGCTGTGGACTCGGAGAGATCGTGGGGGAACTTACGATTAAGGCTACCAAAATGCAAATTCCTCTGAACATTGCAGATGTGATCCCTGCAGAACATAAACATATAAGGGCCATGGCTTAAACAACGACACAAACCCTAAAATAACTGAAGCACAAAAGCACTACCATATGTAACAGCACCCGGCAGGTTCTTGAAAGCTAAGTGCTAAATCAAAAGAAAACTCAGGATCCCTCCAAGAAATAATTGTATCTGCTGGCAACGAACCACAAAAAAATATGAGAGCTAAACTTCTCTTACTCAATTAGATGTTGAATATCTAGACCTGATATCAAAGTATTACCTTCTTGTTTCTGATAGATGTCATCTGGGCAAATCCTATGTGACAATAAGGTCTCGTTATCCTCCTCATCAATAACAAACAAGCCAAAATCTTCTGACCTCTGTATTAAAGAATTTTCGCTATCACCTTATGAAGGATCGCATTTTAATAAATCCACGAATACCATAGACTAAGAGAGTAGAACAAACCTCCATGTAATCAATAGAGACATGACCAGTTCCCTGATCCTCCCACTTACCACCGTCAGCCTGTCGATAGACTTTTACCCGCTGCGGAAAGTATACAAACTATTATCTCACTGAATCCGTAAACCAACCATAGAAAACCCGCCAACATATATATATATATACAGCAAATGATGCCTCTTCTTCAAAAGAGAATCAAACATTAAGATGAGTGGAATTTTCACAACGGATATGAACCTCAGTAAACTTTCAGGGGTGTTGACAGTAGGACCTGACTATTTCAGTTTTACTTACCCCAACCCTAACCCCCCATTCAATTCAATTCAATTCAATGTTTAAGTTACCCCAAACTAATCAGCCTAACACTCTATATATCACCAATTATTACTCCTACCAACATCCCCTCTCCTTCCTTGACCACCAAAGCACCCTTCTTCTCCATCTCCACCACCTTGCCACTCACTAGCAGTACATGTGTTACTCACACACCACCGCACTTTCTCGCTACACACACCACCCGCCACACCTCTCCGACGCGGCCGTGAGGGACACCACACCGACACCGTTTCCAGAAGAAAAAAAGCAAAGAAGAAGAACAAGAGAGAGAGAAGATGAAGAAGCGAGTGAAAAGCATAGAGGAGCAAGTGGAGAAGCTTACCTTATCCTTCATATTACCAGATCCTCAGTTTGGAGAAGGGCGAGCAGCAAACTCCGGTGGTGTTTTCCGGCGAGTTGGTGGAGAGAGAGAGAAAGAAAAAAAGGGAGGAGAAGAGGAAAAGAGGGGAGCGAAGTCGAGGTATTATTATTATTATTATTATTATTAATTGAGTGAAGAGAGAGAGAGAGAGAGAGAGAGGAGGGAGGGGGATTTTTTTCCCCTCGGTGCTCCAAAAGCCTCTTCCTCTTTTTCTTTTTTTCTTTTTTTTCTTTTAATTCAATTCATTTCCGCTTTTATTTTATTTTATTTTAATTTCATGACTTAAATTAAGATTAAGATACTCCGTATTTATTTACGGGAGTGTTTTATTTTAAACAGAAAAAAAGGGGATGGAGGATTGAAATTGAGAAGGGATATAGATAGATGTTGATGGGTGCGAAGAAGCATTTTGTTTGTGAATCTCGGGGTTGGAATCCATGTCTCGCTTCACTACTGCGTGTCTCATGAGGCAATGATTTTATGTAGGTTGGGATTCGTGATATTTTGTACCCGTTACCGGCTTAATTCGGATTGGTTGTATGGAAATTTTGTTATCCTTTATAATTACACAAATTATATAATATAGAACAAACCCAAAAAGAAAACTCACTTTAAAATTAAATACTTCTACTTTTTTATTTGTGAAAATTGTGGATATATTTCAGAAAAAAAAAAAAAAAAGTAGAGTTTTATAAAATAATGCTTTAAAAATAAATATTTATCAAAATGTTACAACGGAAAAATAAATATTTATCGAAATTTCGAACACAAGGGTATTGCACCCGCGACACCGGTTGCTCATTTCATCATCTCGTGCACTCGATGTGAAAGAATCGTGTTCAACATTAAAATGAATATCAAACTCTCTAAGTATTCAAACGAATACATAATTCTCCAACAATATTACCTTCTCAATGAACTATGTATGACTTTCAAAACTTGTGCAATAAACAATCGATTATGTTCAAAGTCAGAATACTCCTTGGTAAGGCGTCTGGACTCGGGCGCCTCAAACGCCTAAGCATTAGGATGCCCGGTCCCAAGCAGCTTTGCGGGGTGTACTCGCGATTTTCCAAATTGATTATCGTTTGCCCTTGATGCCTAATTCGAGTAATTCGTATTATCTGATGTTGATTCTATAATCGAATATCGGATTGGATTGATCGAATTACGTTTTATCCGTTTAGGATGAGTCAACTCTCGATCCTAAACTCATACAAACATTTCGATCACATTACAGGTTCAATATGTGCACTTCGATCTAGTTTGACATTTTCCAAATATTATATATAGCGTCGTTCTCTATTACTCAAACCAATTTTCAATGCGGCTTAGAATGAAAACTTGTTGACACTAAATTGAGCATCGTAAACTTTAATAGTCAAACAACAATGCCAAAATGCGGAGGGTCTAACATTCGTGATGATAAGTCTAGACGATACACTTTTCGAAAGTCCGGATCGAGCTAGTGATGTGTTGATATTTTATATGATTTTATCCTCTTTTTCCCATGTATTTATCGTGTTAAATGCGCTCTTAGGAGCGGTTTTGGGAACTAATATTCTCCTCTAGTGTGTTTTGTAGTGTTTTGTGGTTTTGTAGGGAATAGGCGATATGGACGCCTTTTCCCTTTCATCGTAGCTCACATGGAGGTCGGTGACTATTTATCCACAAGCTAGGTGTTGCTATCGAGGTTGCGTGGATGTCATGAAGTGATCCCGAGTCAAGATGGAACCATATTATGAAGTTTAGAAGACTAGAGGAGTCCTTTTTGTTGGTCCCGAGGTCCGTCCCTAGGGATAGACGTCGTCCCTATTGCCTCACTCACGGCAAAATGAAGAAAATTGAGCAATTATGGATTTTTCAGCTGTCCCGAATCGGGACGACCCTCATCCCATGGGATGACTTTAATCCCGATTCGGGACGGACCCCATCCCGATTCAGGACGACATAGCTGTAGTGTCTTTTCAGCTTCTTCTTTCTTTTGCTATATAGGAATGCCTTGTATTAGATTGGAACAGACCTCTTTTCATTTCCGAAGAACCCTAAGCCTAGTATTAGGATAATATTACTCTTTTCATTCTCTAGTTGGAAGATTTACTCTTGTTCTTGCTACAATTTCCAATCGGTAATCATTTCAATTAGTTTTAAATTACTTATTCATCTTTTATGTTCTTAATTGTTTATTCTCATTTCTAGTATTGATTTTATTAGTTTCCCTTTTTCCATATCAATCATTATGCATTTCATTATCAATTGTTTATTTCGTGTGAATTTAATTATGAGCAGCTAATTCCGTTACTAGGGTCAAGGGAGATCGATGGGTACAATTTAAGTTCTTGTTGAATATTTGATGAATTCATATATATGCTAGTGCCTTGTTAATATGCTCTAAAAGATGATTAATTTGTTAAAGGCCATAACTTGTTAATCGAACTAGGAAAACTTCAGTTCATGTGCGAGAGCCGAGTTGAGATTAGACCCGCATGTGATTCGGTAGGAAGCCTAATAAGTAGCGAGAGCCCGTTAGTATCTTCCTAGGTTGATTTCGATCCGAGAGGACGTATTATAGCCAACTAGCATGTTTGTGTGTTTATCGATTATTCTTGCATGATCATTTGTCTACTCATTGTGAACCCATAGCCCTAGATTTTCCTTTAAATTGATTAATTCATATTTTGTTTACGTACTTCTAGCTTTAGTTAACTCAATCAAACCAATCGTTTGAGCAATTAAGAATCGCCATAGCTTCTAACAGTTTGACCTTCTCCCTGCGGATACGATACCCTACTTACCACTGACTATCTTGTTAGTAGTACTAGGATAATCTTGATTTGGTAATACGACTTTAGCCATATCAGCCAGCATGAACACTTTGGTCCAGGTATCGTGTAACAGGGGTGCCTTACTATTATTAGGGCGTCTGGTGTCAGGTGATTGTCCTTAAGGACGTAATAGAGGATAACGTACGATATCCGAGTAGGTTTAGAAAACACTATATATATATATATATATAAAAGGGATCAAGGGAGTTTGGTGAAAATTGGGAAGTTGGGAAGTTGTGTTTTTGGCCCTCGATTTGGTTTGGATGGGTGGCTTAGATGGATGATGTGTTAAAAAAAAACAGTACACTGACACAGCAGCAGTGGAGAGAGGGAAGCAACCCTTCCCTCAATCACACTTCGCAGCAGTGGAGAGAGGAAAGAACCCTCTCCTCAATCAAACTCTCACTTCTTTATTCTCCCTTCTTACAATTTGATATTCTCTCATCTTCATCTCCATCTATCAAAGCAAAAAAAAATCATCATCATCTTCAAGATCCATTCATTCAACAAAAAAAACATCCTCATCTTCAAAATTTATTCATTCAACAAAAAAAAAGTTTCTTCATCTCAAGTTTCATTCATCCAACAAAAAATAAGAACATCTTCATCTTCAAGCTTGATGAATGACGGAAGTTTGTAGAACATCTTCATCTTCATCCTATCATCATCTTCATCATGCGTAATGTTCTTACAGAATTGCAAGGTCACACACTTTCAGTTGTATAGTCACACTCATTAGGTTGCATAGTCACACTCATTATGTTGTAGAATCACGCAGCTGTACACTAATTGTAGTCACATATTCAGTTGTATAGTCACACTCATCATGCTGTATAGTCACATTCGCTGTGTGGTAGAATCACGCAGTTGTAGAATACCTTGGATTAAGGTATCATTCGTTTAATCATCTTCATCTTCATGATTGTTTTTTTTCCCTACCTTCTTTTTTTGGTATTTATAAAATTATTCATCTTCATTATCCAAAATAAATGAAAGTTGAATATGGATGAATGGACGACTGTGACCTCAGTAACGACATTCAAAAAAATGAAACTATTAATCACATATAAAAGTATTTAAACATTCATTAAATATTCAACCTCCATTCATGTTGGTTTCTTCTATAGTTGATTTCTTCTTTGTCAGACGCATTTAAAATTTTGAAAAATTACTGAAACGTTCTACTTTCCTATCATAAATATTACAACAGGTGACTGTTAGAAGTAAAATGAGCGACTTCGATTCATCCAACAAAAAAAAAGAATTTCTTCATCTTTAAGATTCGTTCATCCAAAAAAAAAGAACAACTTCATTTTCCAACTTCATTCATCCAACAAAAAAACATTCTAATTAATATATGTTCTAGTTAGAAATATTATTTTGATTGACTGTAAAAACATTTTAATTAAAAAAAAGAACAACTCATTTTGTGCGTAATGTTCTTGCAGAATTGCAAGGTCACACACTTTTAGTTGTATAGTCACACTCATTATGCTGTATAGTCACACTCATTATGTTGACGTTTGACATTACGCACAAAATGAGTGTGATTCTACAACATAATGAGTGTGATTCTACTGCATGACGAGTGTGACTATACAAAATAAAAAACCAAAATCTGTTCCGATTATACAATATTAGCAGTGTGACTGCACAACATAGCGAGTGTGACTATACAACAAGGCGAATGTGACTATACAAACAGCTGCGTGGTTTTAAAGGTGAAAGGATAAGTGATTTTGCGATATACCTTGCGTGATTAATTATGAAACCAGAAAATAGCGATGGAAATATATTTACATTAGAAAAAGTCCATCCTTTACCTATAGTACGTCAAACATAAAAACATTCTAACCCACCAAACATCCTTTACATATAGTATGTTCATCCTAAAACAAACATTTTATCCCATATAAATACTCAAGAGTAGGGCTGTGATCGAGCCGAACTATACCGAATAATGACATTATTTGGTTTGATTTGATATTTTTTTCGAGCCGACATTTGATTTGGTTTGAAAACGTCGAATAATGAAAATCGTTATTTGGTTTGATATTTGATTTATCGAATCGAATATCGAATAATATTTGATTTGACCTAATAAAATAAAAAACTAAACAAAATGCAAATCTACTTAACAAAATCTCTATTTTAGAGACTTTAATATCTATTACAATAAAAATTCATCCACAAATAATAAATTTTCAAATTAAATTTAGTTTTAAATTCTTCTTTGCTTTTTTGTGCTCGACAACGGTTGTTTTTGCAAATTTTCTTTGTGGTTTTGCAAGTGATGGTTGTGAAACTTCTGAGAATAAATCAACATTCAGCTCTATATTGACGGTTTCAATGTTTCATACTTTCAACTGGTCGTGAGTTTAAGAAAATTGGATGTGTATTAAGTACAATGGACCGTGAATATCAATATTTAAGTAAAATTTTAGGGTAATTTTTCTGAATGGACCATGAATTTAAATACACCGAAAAAATGGATCAAGTAATAGGTAGAAACGAATCGAGCCGAATATTTGGCTTGATTTGGTTCGAATACCAAATTATTATTTGGCCCTATATTTGATCGGACGAATCGAACCTTTTTCGAGCCGAGTTTCACGAATCGGATCGAATAGTTCAGCTCACTCACAGCGAGTTTATATAAATACTCAAGAGTTTAACGATGGTCTCCGGTACATGCGCAACAATACATTGTCCAATTACGTGGTCGGTCGCTGTATCTTCCACGACCTTCTTCTTCCCACCGTCCCTTTTACCAACATTCCTCTTTCCACCAACCATTTCACTGCAACAAAACACACAATCAATCTAAATCACACAACACAACTGAATATGTGACTACAATGACTGTACAACTGCATGATTGTACAACATAATGAGTCTGACTATACAACTTTAACTGTGTGACTATACAACATAAACGATGTGATCCTACAACATAATGACTGTGATCCTACAACATAACAAGTATGACTATACAACTTCAACTGTGTGACTATACAACATAATCTCTGTGACTATACAACTAAATTATACTTGTACTTATTTATACTTCAATCATCATTAGCAAAGATGATTACATACACTAATCACTGCAAGAATTTGTGTGATTCTACAATATAATGAGTGTGACTATACAACATCAACTGTTTGACTATACAACCTAAAGTGTGTGACTACAAAACTGAAACCGTAAAATGAAAAATAAAAGCCATACAGTCAATTATTCTTCAATCATCATTAGCAAAGTCACATTCATAATTAGAAAGATGATTATACATACGAATCAGAGCAAATTATTTAAACATTCATTAAATATTCAACCTTCATTCATCCATATTCAACCTTCATTTTTTTGTGAATTATTAAGATAAATAATATTATAAATATAAAAAAAAGGAATGAAAAATAAAACAAGCATGAGGATGAAAATGATTAATTATTTTAAAGATGCTCTAAAAAGATAAAAACAAATACCTGAAAATCGTCGAGATTTGGAAGTAGGGATTTGACGAACGTGGAATCTTGAACGTAGATAAAAAAAATACCTGAAAAAAGTCACCCACTTTAAGTTGTATAGTCACACACTTTCAGTTGTATAGTCACACTCATTATGTTGCATAGTCACATTCATTATGTTGTAGAATCACGCAGCTGTAGAATACCTTGGGATTAGGGTATCATGCGTTTAATCATCTTCATCTTCATGCTTGTTTTATTTTTCATACCTTTTTTTTGTATTTATAAAATTATTCATCTTCACTATCCACAAAAAAAATGAAAGTTGAATATGGATGAATGGACGACTGTGACTTTAAAAAAACAAAAATATCCATTCATTAAATATTCAACCTTTATTCATCTATATTCAATCTTCATTTTTTTTGGATAATGAAGATGAATAATTTTATAAATACCAAAAAAAAAGGTATGAAAAATAAAACAAGCATGAAGATGAAGATGATTAAACGTATGATACCTTAATCTCAAGGTATTCTACAGCTAAGTGATTCTACAACATAACGAGTGTGACTATACAGCATAATAAGTGTGACTATACAATTGAATATGTGACTACAATGAGTGTACAGCTGCGTGATTCTACAACATAATGAGTGTGACTATACAACTGAAAGTGTGTGGTTTTGCAATTCCGTAAGAACATTACGCACTAAATGACTTGTTCATCTTCAACCTTCATTCATCCCACAAAAAAAGAACAACTTCATTTTCAAACAAACTTCATCTTAAAGATGAAGTTGTTCTTTTTTTTGTGGATAATGAAGATGAATAATTTTATAAATACAAAAAAAAGGGTATGAAAATAAAAAGAAGCATGAAGATGAAGATGATGAAGAAAAAGAAGCATGAAGATGAAGATGAAGATGATGAAGAAAAAACATGAACATACCTTCGTATGATGATCGAAGTTACTGACGGAGTATGTTGTGTTAAAAACGCAGTATGGTCGGAGTAGTTGACGGAGTATTGTCGGAGTAGTTGACGGAGTATGGTTGGAGTTATTAATGAAGATTATTTGTTGGGGTTTTGTTAGAGAAAGATGAATTGAGTTGGAAATGAATTGAAAAGGAGGGGATTGGGAAGTGTACGAGGGAAGTAATGTAGTGATTGATTTGGGTGAGGGGATGTTTGGCCGCAGCATGTCAGTCCTTTTTTTTTTAATTGAACCCCATCCATCTTAAGATGAATGGAAGGTGGGGATCAACACTAAGGGACTCTTGGAGAGCTACTAACTCCCTTGATCCACCCTCTATATATATATATATATGTGTGTGTGTGTGTGTGTGTGGTTATTTAACAACAATAATACCAACTATATAGCGTCTTCCCAAAATAATATCAATTTTAATAAATCTAAGAATAATACGTATTATTATTGGAGTAGTTAAACAAGAGTAGTATAGGTGACCGGTTACCTGTAGAACCCTTCCACCTTCCTTTTTCATCTTTAATTTTATTTAACGGCAATAATATCAACTATAGAACGTCTTCCAAAAATAATTCCAATTTTAATAAATCAAAGAATAATACATATTTTTGGAGTAGTTAAACCAGAATAGTATAGATGATCAGTTAGCGGTAAAACCCGTTCACCTCCCTTTTTTGCCTTTAATTTATTTCATATTACTTCACTCCTTTTCACTTAGTGTACAGGGCATTAAATGTCATTCATGTCCTCAGTCTTCCTCTTCCTTCAAGTTTTCAACCTCACTAAATCTAGCTAACAATACAATCCCACACCAAAATCAACACGTTAATCTAAACGAAACATATAGGAAAAAAAAACTAAAGAAGGATGAAGAGTAATGGAGAGAGAGAATGATGGAAAGAACTAAGGAGAGGTAGACCTGACAAAATTGACCCGACCCGAATAAGCCAAACTGAACCCGACCCGACACCTGAATTGAAGACTTGATTTTGACTTGTAATTCGAATTAACCCGAGCTAATTCAAAACTGACCCGACTATTATTATAGAAAATGAGTCGATATCCCTAAAAAAGTTGAAAACAACAAACCCGAGAATGACTCAAACCTGAAATTATCCGACCTGACCCGAAGTTAACCCCGATTATTATAACACAAAAGTGATCCGACCCGAAACTGACCCAACATGGTTCACTCGTTATCCAGGTCTAAGTAGGAAGGATGAAGGATAGGTAGCAGGTTAAATATTAATTAGGTGACCTGATGTAACAGGTTATAAAGTCACTTATAATACTCTTGTTTAACTACTCCAATAATACGTATTATTCTCAGATTTATTGAAATTGTTATTATTTTGGGAAGACACCCTATAGTTGGTATTATTGTCGTTAAATAACCCTATATATATATATATATATATATATATATATATATATATATATATATATATATATATATATATATATATATATATATATATATAGTAAGGATCAAGTGAGTCCCTTTTTTTTTTGAGTCCATGAGTCATATTCTTAGCCATTGATCTAAACAAGATGAATGGTTGAGATTGTATAGGGTAATTAAGGTAGTAACTACCAAATTTTGGAAAAAAAAATAAAAAAATCCTCCTCCTCCCTAGATTAGCGCCAACTGCACCCCTCTCTCTCATCTCATTCATTTCGTTCAAATGCCCGCCCAAGAAAAAACCCTTCAACTTCATCGTCTCTCAAGCTCAACTCAAGCACTCAATCGAATTTTTTCGCTCAACTCAAGCACTAAATCGAACTCAACTCAATCTCTCAACTCAAGTCAATCGCTCGCTCAACTCAAGCATACCCGAGCACGCAATCATCCAACTCAACCCAATCGTTCAATTCAACTCAATCGCTCACTTTCAACTCGAGCAAGGTTACAGTCAAGCCGCTTTCTAACTTCAGCAAACATTATCATCAATGTCTGATTTCATTAATTTTTTCGCTGATTATTGATTGATTAACCTTGCTGTGTTTGTGCCCCATAATTAATTTTTTTCCACTAAAGACTGTTGTGGTATCTGGGTTTTTATTTGTTTCGTGTAATTGTTTATGTTACTTTAATGCCCATATGCTGTTACAGCTAATAATCTTTATGTGTTACTGTAAGAGGTCGCTCGTTTTCTGTGTCACATGTATGGTGTTATTTCAAAGACAACAATTTGTTACTGTAATGCAGAAGAGGTGTTACTATAACTATCATCTTCGTGAAACTCTGAATCCTTGTAAATTATGTACATTTGTTACTCTAATACGTTTTTTATGTTACTTTAACACTTTCTTTGTGTTACTTTAATGCTTACCAGCTACTTGTTAGAACAGTTGTACATAATTATTGTACTTTTCAGATGGTAAAAGGAGAAGACAAGTCCAGAAAAACTCGTGCCACAGATGGCAAAAGCAGTAGGCAAAGCAAGGAGCTGGTCAGCAAGGAGCAGGTCAGTTGTAGGCCTTAGTATTGTTGATGTTCATCTCTTACATGGTGCATATTTAGCTCTAACAACAGTTGAACATACTAATTATTTGTATACTTGTCCCTTTTCAGAAGAAAGAAGGAGGGGAACGAGAAGTTGTTGTTAAGAAGATCCAGTTCAGGTGTAGACCGCAGAACCTCGTTGAGTTAATGTCCAAATTTAATGATAGGCAGCGGGAGGCTGTCATCAGAATTGGTTTTGGCGGCCTACTACAAATGCGACTCAAAAGTTTCCCCGGTATGTATGCAATCGACTTCATGATGCTTTTTGCGGATGACACTCTGATTTTCAGACTGCCAAGGAGAAGCGATCAATTATTGGTTATGAAGCATGATGTCCACGACTGCTTCCTCCTACCATACGGTCCGAACCCAGCTGACCTGCTCCCAATGGGCCGGTCGAAGGAAGCACTGGCGAAGGATGTCTTCAGTCTGAAACAAGCATGGAGGGACCGGTTCCATCTCCCTACTGGAAGCGACACGATTTCTCTAACTCTGTTGCTGGAAGAACTACAGAAGGACGTTCGCGGGGGGGACGACTTTTGTAGATTGTTTGTTTTGTACAGCATGTCTATTTTTCTTAATCCAACGTCAAATTACACTGTTGATCTTAGTCTGCTGAGGTGCGTGGAGAACGTAGAGCAGATTAGGAACTATGATTGGTGCACGATTGTATTGGATGGGCTTGCTGCAGCCTGTCAAGACTCTGTTATTCGGAAACCGACATACCTGCTCGGTTGTGTGCCATTTTTTATGATCACATACTTTCAGCATTTCCAATACCGTGATCATCATTGTCCGCATGATCTGCCGCTTATTAAGCATTGGGATCGCGAGCGGATGCTAGATAGGTTACATGGTGAATTTGTTGGTGGTGGGCTTGGTCGTCTTACCAAGTCAAAGGTGAAATATCCCCGTTGTCTACTTGAGGAGGTGGTGGACGAGGAGGTGGTGGATGGCGGGGTGCCGCTGAGGATAACAAATGCCCCAACATCATCCGGGCACAAAGCTTCGAAGTCCATAAACATTGAGCTAGCAGATGGCGTCGAGGATGACGCTGATCTAAGAGCTAAGGCGGTTGACGTAAGTAATACAAATTTTCATCAATAAATTGCATGTGTTTATGTCCCTGTGTTCATTGAATACGCGTTGTTCGCAAGAATGGTGGTATGTGTCTATTGAATACGTATGCAGTTGTTCCCCTGATCTAATGGAACTAAGAAAACAATTTTGTTGTTGCTGTAGTTGCCTAGTTATGTTACTTTAACTATCATATCCTATTACAGTAAGGCGCATCATGTGTTACTTTAAGGTATTCAAGGCGTGTTAATCTGAGCATGAATATGTGTTACTTTAATGTTGATTACATGTTACTCTAATGACACAGATGTGTTATTTTAAAACGAATCATAAGTTACAACCACCCCTCCAAACTAAAACTATTTGTTTACTCTTTATGCAGGAGGTACATGAATTGTACCTCATGATGGCAAGGAATGCAGTTGCATTCCATGATTGGTGGATCTCAGCCGCTTCCAAACTCAGGAGAATAACATCCGGAAAACCACTGAACGGTGACCCTGTTCCGTCACAGGCCTCCCAAGACTTCTGGAGTGGAGAAGAGCTCCACCGGACGGTCGATGAAGTGTGTGAGGCGTACGCACGTGCGAAGAACGCAGCGACCCAAGGCCCTGCATTCACAGGCCAGCCCTCACAAACAGCAGGTGCGAGCATGCGTACAAATGTGGCGGGGATGAGGATGTTGTCACTGGGGATGAGAATCGAGGCTGTCCCGACTTCGAACTGTACACGACGGCGGAGATGGTTGAGGCTGTTAACGGTGGTTCGGAGGACAGGGATCACCGAATTGATGAAGCGAATGTTATTGAGAATTTGTGGGTGGAAGTCGATGGACGAAAGGTCTTCCATCCTTACTTTCTCCACTCTGAAAAATTTTTGGATTGCATGCAAGTTGTCGATGAGAAGCTTGGATGCTCTTATGACTGTGGAACCCCTGAACCAGACCAGCTAATAGTATCGGATTTTATGGTCAGAAACAGTGCATTGTTCAGGTCGGTTTTGAGTGTTCGGAAAGATGTAATGGATTACGTCTTTTATAACAATGACAAGTACAGTGCGGGGTAAGTTTTCAATAGTCATCAATGTTCTTTACCTGATTCTATTTATCTATGTTATTTTTTTATCGATTGTCTTATAATTCATTCAAATTCTTTTAGCGAGATGCTGATGAGGGTTGATGACTTTTTCAACGTCCCTCGTGATGAGCTTTCGACACTCCAGCCGGGGCAGCAGCTGTCGAACGCTGTTATTGATATCTGGTGTATACTTCTTAACAACCTGGACGCGAGTCAGACTGCGCCACGTCCTACATCACGCTGCTTCTTTGGCGTTAGCCACAGCGTAAGCTTGTCTCTGTTATTTCTATCATACTGACTCAATCAACAAATAGTGTCACTCACATATCTGGAATGATCATTCATATTAACCATTATCATGTGATATCCATAACTAGTGTTACTCTATAAATTAATACTGTTACTCTATCACAATAACAGGCGTTACTGTAAGGCTTTCAAACTGTTACTTTAATTAATAACGTGTGTTACTCTGTCTTACTGTCACGATCATGTACTGCTACTTCAACATGTGTCATGCAGAAGACAGTAATGAAGCTGTGGAAGGGCAGAAAGAGTGGTGTAAATGTCGACATTGGCGATGACTTGTTCAACTTCTAGGACATTTGGACCGAAGTGAATAAAGACACCATAAACCTAGACTCTGACCTGGTATGTCTATATGAAACACTTTATTACCCTTCATCACAGCTCTTTAACAATAATCGCCAATCACTTTATTACCAAATAACAGGTCTTCGTCCCGGTGCTTTCGGAAAACAACGACCACTACAGCTGTGCATGTATCAACTTCTTGTCAAAGCAGATTGAGTACCTAGACAACAGGAGTTACGAAGAACAGGAATTCGAAAGCCTGCCATATGTCGGGATGGCAAAAATCGCCGTAAGTGAATTTATGTTGATATACAATCGGACATTATTTTACCTTCCGTCTAATTTTTTTTTTGTTTTTTTGTATGATCAAGGCTGTGGAAATGGGAAAGTACATGGTCAGTAAAGGTATCGCGAGGGGTTCGGCTGTCGCGGAGTTCCCTGTTGTCAACGTCCCATTCGCATGGCAGGGTGGAGGGTTCTCGGCGAACGATTGCGGTGTCTACCTCATGATACACATGATGCTGTATAGGGAGGAAGTTTTCGACTGTTGCCTTGGCACAATGGAGGCGCACAACCTGTTCAGAGCGGAGATTGCAGCAACCCTGGTCCTGTGCGATATCAATAAGGACAGAGACGAGGTTATAGCGAGGGTGAGGGAGTTCTTAAACGATAAAGCGAACATCGCCATCGAGAGAACAATATCTGGTGTTGCGGGGTCTACCGGGGAAACCGTCAAGAGGGCAGGCGAGGCAGATTATGAGGAACGCCCGCCGAAGAAGAGCCGACTGTCGACTCCTGACCCTACACCCGGGTCGCAGAAACTATGCCTGAATCTGAGTTGTCTACGCGGACTAGATCTGTCCTGAAGAGCCGAAACCGTGGTAAGGGTGACGGACTTGGATGCTCAATTGACTGCGGCGCTGAAGATGCGGACTCCCCTATGTTATCACCATTTCTTGCGAACAACAGGACGTTGTTAAGCCATATCGCCATCCGTCGCAAAAACGTCGTGGACTACTGCCTTGTGGAGCTTGCAACACTAGATAATTGGTATGCAGTTACTGTAACATTAATAATCGGTGAATATTAAAACAGATTTTTTGATTGGGTTTTTTTTTCGTTCAGCGAGGAAGTTGCAAACTATTCATTACTGGCTTCAATTGAGCGGAGTGACATACGTTCAATGTTACCGGGCCAGAAAATGGCGTCGTGCATCGTCGAATGCTGGTCGATGCTATTGAACAGGCTTTCATCTCCCGTCGCTACTTCGGTCGAGACACCCACGATGGCATACTTTGGTATACGACAGAAGGTACGCATTACTGTTGCATCTGCTTGCGTATATAGTTATCACCATTGTTCTACGAGAACACATGTTCCTCACATAATGTTTTGCTTAAGAGCCAAGTTCATAATGTATCACCACATGTATGGTGTTATTTTAATGATGGAAGTGCGTTACTTTAATGCACAAGACGTGTTACTTCTTAATACACATTGGTACGTTAAATTGTTTATATGTGTTACTCTAATTCGCACGTTTTGTTACTCTAGTACTTTCTTTGTGGTACATTAACTCTATGTTGTTACTTAAATATTGTGTTACTTTAAAGCATTGTTGGTGTTACTGTAGTACAGAAAACGTGTTACTTTAATCTGTATCCTTTTTTGTATTTTTATTCTAGTAGTCTGATACACATTGAATATGTTTGTAGGACTGCCTTTATGGTATGATTGATGATTATGAAGACGGCCCATCCACGCAGGCAGTGGACATCTTGATGTCCCATCTCGATCTTTTTAGAAGGAAGTGTGGTCGTTCTCTTAACTTGGAAGCTGATCTTACCTTTGTTCCGATCAATATCAATGAGTACTACTCATGCGTGTGCATTAACCGTAAGGATAGGACAATAGATCTCCTTGACCACCAACGTTACACGAACGTCCAGGAAACAAGATTGTACAAGGCCGCAAGGTTAATGGTTAGTGCTCTTCTTCCGATCAGTATATGTATGCTAGTAGTTGTTATTGCACACGGCCATCAGTTTTTCTCCTAATAACGTATCTGTGATGCTCACAGGTGTCAGCAATTAGCGATTATCTCGACAAGCTCAAAGTCCCTGATGCATCTGATATCGTTACTTACGAGTTTAGAGAGGTCAAGTTTAAGTGGCAGAAAGCAAACGCAACTTGGGATGAGTCGGGAATCTTCCTTATGATGCACATGTTGATGTACGAGGGCTGTACATTCCACCACATAGACCTTGAAAGGAAGGTCAACAGACGATATTTGGTGGTCCAACTTGCAGCCACACTTCTATTGGCAGACAGGAACAAGGTGCGGTCGCGGTTGTTGGAAAACGTGGACAAGTATACGGACGTGAGACAAAAGATCATTGACGGTGCCAAGGGCAAGAGCAAGACAACAAAGGGCCGAAAAAAATAATTTTTTTACTGAATCATGCCTCCTCTTTTCTAACTACGAATTAATGGTTTTGTATTGTTTAAATACTTGTCTAATTGCATTGGTATTTTGACTATAAGCAATGGAATGAAGCTGTGAATGGTATGGGGATTAATTTAGCGTATTGATGGTATTACTCTGCTATAAATGTTACTCTAATGAACAAATTATGTTACTCTAGGAGATCAATGGTGTTATTATGATGATATTACAGTCAATTCCAGAAGCCTTCATAAATTGTTTTTTAAGGTACAAATGTTGGTACTTTTGTATTTGTTTAGATACTTGTCTGATTGCATTGGTATGTCGACTGTCAGCAATGGAAAGAAGCTGTTAAACTCTGCTTGTATTACTATGGGAATTACTTTAGTTAAACTCTGCTGGTAGTACTCTACTGTAAATGTTACTATAATGAACAAACTGTGTTACTCTAAGAGAGTAATGGTGTTATTATAATGATATTACAGTCATGAGATCGGTTACTTCTCCAAAAAACCACATGTATTAAATAAAATGTAGTGTTAATTGCAATGCAGCACAACACTATGTGTCAAAAATCCGTACGACATTAGTTTTTCGTGTAGACCAGGAAAAAAGAAAAAATGCTTAGAATGACAAAAAAATCGAGTATTCTCAAAACACTTGTTCCTCCTATTCGTCCTCCTCGGTGTCTTCTTCAGTTTCCTCTCCCTCGATGTTTTCATCTTCTTCGTCCTCCTCATCCTCATCATTGTGTGGTTTAGTAGGCTGTTTAGGGGGTCGTGCTGCATACGGATTTGGACAGTTTCGTTTGTCATGGTGCGCCATCTGTTTGCAGTTATTGCACATGCGTTTCGGCTTTCTTGAAAGTGCGACCTTCTTTTACTTGCTTGATAACATCCGCTTTCCGCTGCCCTTTGTCTTAGAAATCTTTGGGGGGAGTATTGTGATATTGTCAGAGGTCGTACACCCGAGCATATTTTCAATTTCCTGTGTCTTGCCAACATTTCTCCCACCAGAAACTGGCTGCCTCTGCAACCTGAACTCCTGAATTAATCCGCACAAGCTTTCCACATCTGCCTTGTCTTCTGCCTTTAGAAGTCCCATGGTCTCATGGATTTCCGACCACAATTTCGACATCTCTATCTGTTTTCCGTCGATGATGTCAATGTATTCGCCATCTAATCCTTCATCACTTATTCGACCAGTGCGAACAGCCTCCTTTCTCCACCTTTTGGTTACCATGTTTTCGGGTATAGTGGTAAGCCCTTTTGATGAATATATCCAGATTACGTGTCGACACAGTATCCCTCGTAAATTAAACAGCTGACATGTGCAGCTTGATTCACACGTACCTGGAAAGATGACGACATATTAATGCGACATTGCACCCGCAAAACAATGCGTCAATAACAATATATTATCCATCTTTTCAATAAGTAGAGACAACAATTATAATGGAGGGAATGGCGTGCAAAATGTAATGGAGGGCAGAATGAGTTACTTTTAAGAATGTGAGGTGTTACTCTAATGCATGTTCAGTGTAGCATTCACAACGCAGATGTCCAAATGCTATCATCCGTTACTGTAACTCAATATATATGTTACTGTAAGGACTGACTGGTGTTACTTTTATAACAACTCTGCTATCACATGAACCAAATGTCAGCGCATGAGTGAGTTTAAGCAGTACCTGATATATACTGGACCGTAAACTCTTTATCTCGTGTAGCATCCCTCACCAGTGTCTCCTCTATCCCGTCCTTCACAAGGAAGCCCCTCATGCTGCAAGTGCCCACAGAAAATTTCACCTCCTCCTGGAATTCTTCAAATGCGGCGTGGGTGTAAATTTTAGCAGCGTGATGTTCAATTGGCAGGTGGGTTGCTGTTTTTGGAGAGGCTTGAACATTGTCGTTGTCGAGTTTTTTTGTGTATACCGTTTCTGGTCCATGGCGCTCTCGAATCGCATCCAGAATTCGACCAACGTCCCCGATTTTTGTTCGAATCTTTTGAAGAAACTGTTCTCACTCTCCGACCTTTGCGTTGTTCGCATTAAGCCGCCTATCTTTAAATCCCTGCAATGTGCCATCACCCACTGCTCCCTAATGGAGAATGTAGTTGAAAACCACTCAACATCACTCCCATGGTACTCCTCCATTATGTCACGCCACTCCGCGTCGAACTCATCTCCATCAATATCCACATCCCATACTATAGCATTCAATCTCTTCAAAAAATCATGGTAGTCACTCCGCGATGCACCGTATTTTGTAGGAACCTTGTTCAAGATATGCCACATACAGAAACGGTGTAGCGCCGTCTTAAACATCTCCCTCACGGCTGGTATAATACCCAGATCTTGGTCGGTAATAATATACACCGGCTCCTTACCTCCCATTGCTGTCAGAAATCTCTCAAACACCCAGACGAACGACTCATAATCCTTGTGCGCTATCAGAGCCCCAGCAAAAGTTACCGATCGTTTGTGATGATCAATGCCGGTGAACGGCGTGAAAATCATCTTATATTTGTTCGTCCCGTATGTCGGGTCGAACGAAACTGCATCCCCGAATAACTGATAGTTTCGCCGCGCCTCATCGTCAGCCCAGAAAACCTTGCTCACACTCCCATCTTCATCCAGGTCGTAGTCGAAATAGAAACCCCTCCTATTCTTAGCCATGTCTTTGAAACGATCGATGAATAGCTGACCGTCCCTCTCATGTAGGAAGCACTTTATATCTCTTCCCCAGTTTTTGAAGTCAACCAAGCTCGCACTCACGTTTGCGAACCCCTCCACCTGCTCCTTGCACATGTTGTACGTCCGTGTTGCGCCGATATTCAGCTGAAAATAAGAATCAAGCGTTGTGACAATTTAACATTAATACACCAATTGTGTTACTTTTATTCTTAAGTACTGTTACTCTATAGGTTCACTGGTGTTACTCTAGAAAAAGTAATTAGATTATGCACACACTGGACTAATCCAACTGTGTTACTCTAGCAAAAAAATGGTGTTACACCTATATTACTCAAATGTTATTCTATAAAAGAAATTGTGTTACTCCATACCCGCGAATTGTTCAAGATCAGTTGCTTGTGGTACTTTGTCAGGTTCCTCGACAACTTGTGGTACTTTGTCAGGTTCCTCGACAGCTTGTGGAATTCTCTGTCTTTTGGTGAGATCAGTTCGTGGTTGTGGCCGATGTGGAACCTATCAATCCTGAGAATGCCTCCTTTATTGAACAACCTGATCCTTGCCTTGCACCCGCAACGACGGACTTTCGTCTTTTTTTTAGGCGCAGCTGCATTGTTAACAGTTTTCACAGCCTCAGGTGTATTGTTAACAGCTTCAACAACTCCTCCCCCAGCTGCATCGTTAACAACTTTCACAGCCGCAGGTGTTTTCTTAACAGCTTTAACGGATTTCGTGAAACCCCGTCTGTTGCAGACTAGGAGCTTTGACTTTATCTCACCACCGTGCCATCGCTTTGTTGTATACCTTCTTACATCAAATCCGCAAGCCAGTGCGTAGATTTTGTAAAATTCCACTGCCTCTTCAATTGTTCCGAATACTTGCTCCATGTACGGAGTGAAAGCCTCACCCACATCTCTGCATCATTCTTGTGCATTCGGTTCTTGGCAAGCGCTACCTGCACAAGATAAAACAACGTTACACAATTGAGACATATGTGTTACTTTACTTCATAAGTTGCGTTACTCTAACTAACACAGTACGTTACTTTAACATCATTATCAAAACCTTTTTTCTAAAACGACCGGTGTGTTACTGTAACTGCAATGAAGTGTTACTGTAACTCAGAAGGTGTGTTACCTCAACGACGTTTTTGCGTTAATACTAAACAAAACGGTAGTATCAATGAAGCATACGTTAAATCTGGAATCTGAGTTAAAACGAGAGCGATGAACCACTGTTATTAACCCACGATTAATAAAATGAATAAAATCTCACCTTTTGCAATGTTGTCCTGTGCGTTTGCTTCATTGCCAATGCCACCTGCACCCAATCAAAGAACGTTACACCAATGAAACCAATGGGTTACTACAGTTAACAAGTACTGTCACTCTTATTAGTACAGAATGTTACTTTAACATCATCATCAAACCCCTTTTTCTAAACGTTACGTGTGTTACTGTGATTGCAATTAAATGTTACTGTAACTCAGACGGTATGTTACTTCAAGACGTTTCTGCCCTAATACAAAATTAATCAACGTTACACTCATGCAACTATTGAGTTACTTCAATTAATAAGTTGTGTTGCTCTAACTAGTACAGTATGTTACTTTAACATCATCATCTAAATTCTTTTCCTAAACGTTCAAAGTGTTACTATAATTGCAAATAAGTGTTACTGTAACTCAGACAGTATGTTACTTCAATGACGTTTATGCCTTTACATCCAATTCGACGTTAAATAATAACACAACAATGAAAGTAGTAATAGCAGCAAAGAAAATTGACGTCAAAAAATAACGCAACAATGAAAGTAAATCTCACCATAGCAACAATGAAATAACGCAACAATGAAAGTAAAAAATAACCCAATTATGAAATAGCAACGAAAGCAATATCAACATCCAAATCGACGTTAAAAAATAGCGCAACAATGAAAGTAATAGCAACAATGAAAATCGACGTCAAATTATTATTGAAACTCACCATTGTTATACTCAGACGATTGCTTATCAATTGTTGAAGAAGATGATACTGCCTCTGGATCCATTGTAACGCGTTTTCGTGCACAATTTTGATTGAATGAAAGGATGAACGTGATGAAGAAAGGGTTTTTTTCTCACGGTTGAATTAATGAATGAATGTGATGAATGATGAATGAACGTGATGGAGTGGGTTATTGTTTTCTAAATTCTTGGGATCTATTTTAGGAACGTAAATCTTCCTTTTTTTTTAATGCAATGAATCTTGTCCATCCATCCTCATCCCATCCAACGGATGAGATGAGGACTCATGGACTCATATAGAGTAAAGGACTCATAAGAGCCTTACTCTCTCTCTCTCTCTCTCTCTCTCTATATATATATATATATATATATATATATATATATATATATATATATATATATATATATATATATTTCGAGCGATCTTATTGGTCCATTTCATCAAAACTTAAATAAAGAAAAGTTAATAATAAAAAACCAACTAGATAATCTTTTAATTATTATAGTATATATTTAATCTATTATATTAATGTGATGTTTTACTTTTTTTAGGTAAATACCTTTAGAGTTCATTTTTAAAAAAATTATCGTAGAAAATTTATAAAAATTTATAAAAAAATTATCCAACATCGAAAAATCATAATATGATGATGAAATTCTATATTATAAATAAGAGTAATCATTCGTTATTCGATATCTACAAAAAGTCTTTTGAATTTCAAAAATAGTTCTTAAGACTATAAACCTTAAATAATTATCGTACATCGAAAATTTGTGATGAGGTGATGAAATTTTATATTATAATAAATAAGAGTAATCATTCGGTTTTAAATATCGACCAAGAAAAACTTTTAAATTATCCTACATCAAAAAATTATGATGGGGTGATGGAATTTTATATTATAAATGATAGTAATCATTCGGGTTTAAATATCGACAAAACACTTTTGAGTCTTAAAAAAACTTTTAATATATAAGACTACAAATTTAAAATCGTCCAACATTGAAAAATTATACTCTGAAGTGATGAAATTCTATACTTCGTATTATAATCAAGAGTAATGTATGATGTATTTTTTTTAAATTTTAAAAATAACTTGATAAGCTAATCGTACACCTATCAAAGATAACCAACTTAGGTCTAACTAAAAATATAGCTAGGGTAGTCAGGATCGTATCCACAAGGAGACAAATAAATTCTACTCGCAATTAAAGTTTATCGAAGTAACCAAATCAGGGGGTTTTTATGTTTGTATTGGACTAATCTAAAAGTAGTGAAGGAAGAGAAATAAAAAGAAGAATAACTAAATTAATTAAGATGAATAAGGATGAATAAATATAGAGAGAAAACTAGGATTATCGGTTGGTTCACTACGAATTTCTTATGGTCACGGTCTAAGTCACAGGTCTGTCGCAAATATTGGTCTAAGGGGTAGTGAAAAGGTCCTTCCGGTTCGCTATTCACCCTAGCATGCGTCTAAAGGCTTTCGATCTTATTAGGGCAAACTAATGTGTTGTAGCAGGTCTAACTTTTACCAGACTTCCGATCTTAGGTTCAAATTTACCAGTTCAATTAATCAATTACGTCGACTTAATCAATCAATCTTAATTAAATGTTACAATTGACAACTTAGACACAATATTATTGACAAAACTATAAATTATTTAGCGACCACATTCAATTCGCAGATCCCCTAAATCCACAACAATATTAATAAGCGATTTTACTAGATTAAACATGATGAATAATAATAAAATTACGACAAGCATAAACAAGGATTAAGAATAATTAAGTATGAAGAAGAAGAACGAGGAAGAAGGAAGAAGGATTAGATTAAATTACCAAAAGGAATGAAGGCGATTCGAATCTTGCAATCTTACAGTAACCGAGTTCTTAAGAGGAAAATTAAACTAAAAGTAATTCTCAGAGAATAAGGAGAAGAGATCTAAATAAAAGTTAAGGAGGAGTAAAAGTAAAAGTAGAAAAGTGAATTCTAATTGGCTGAAAAGCCATATTTATACACTTTAGAAAGAGTTAAAACTGATTAGGAAACTGCTTGCTGAACAGGAAACTGTCCGCGGCCCAGAAAATAGTCGACCGACTAATTTAAAAGTCGGTCGACTAATATTGACTAATTTGATCTTCTGCTGTCACCCAAATAGTCTGGCGACTATTCTGATAGTCTGTCGACTGTTCTGATAGTCTGTCGACTATAATTGGCCCATTTATGCAATCAGCTCTTTCCAGCTTCGTTTTGGCTCAGTTTTGGTTTGTTTTAGTTCCTGTGGCTTCCGTTCCTGCAAAAAGACAGTACACACCACAAAGTAGCCAATTCGGGGCAAAATAATAGCTTTCACTACTTGATAAGTACGGGAATGCGCGTATAAGAGCATAAAAAGTGTATATAAAATACGCGCATCAAATCTCTCCAAACCAAACCCTTGCTTGCCCTCAAGCAAGCACAAAATGACAAAATCAAACCTAACGGAATGTATATAACTCATAGCGGAATATGCTCCAAAGTTACCTAACCAATGCGCGACAATTAAAGTTAATGTAAACAATCTCATACAACAAGCTTGACCAATGGCAACAATACTGAACCTTCAACCTTGCAAGACTCGTCTATGTCGGACTCTCACGGATCGCTCATCACACAAAACGGGTGATATTGAGAGTTTATGTAAAAACGGAAAGACGAAACACTCACCTAAACTGCGACCTACAAGAACATGCATGCAATCTAACATGAAATTAATCTCTAATAACCGTACATACGCATTCTTATCGGGTAAAGATATGTGCCAAGGACTTACACATATATGGTATAAAGTGAGGTTAGTCGGGTAAGAAGAGGCAAAACGATATGGATATGTGGAGTTAATAGCCAAGCTAGAATTACACCAACCATTAATAAACATCCCGTTCTCACCAAATTCCAGTCGAAGAAATTAGGCATAGCAACAAACGCCTTATCAAAATCACTTCCCATTAATAACTATGAAATTAGAGAGATCAATTCTTTTCTCATAGATAAAACACATTCTTCTTCTAGTTTCACTTCATTAATTTTTTTTCTTTCCTTTTTTTTTCATTCAATTTTTTCTTTCATTGATTTTTTTCATTTCATTTTTTTTCTCAATTCCTTTTTTTTTTCTTTTCCAATCATCATGGTACCAAAATTAACCCGAAAAAAAAATAACTCCGTCTAATTTATCTACTAGCTTGACTAGGGTAGACAAATTATGGCATGTAGTTAATAAATGGGTCAAACAGGTCAATTTGGCTATGTGAGGCTTATGGGAATTAGATAAAAGAAAGGATTCGCCTTTTTCGCACATGTCAAAACCACGAGTAAAAAACATACAGGTACCTAAGAGACGAATGTCATGCTTATGCAGTTTGATGTTACATGTCTCATAAGGAGTACTACTCTCAACCTAAATGAAACTGATCATGAATGTCATCAGGTTAAGGCTCTAATTCCTTACCATTCTGAGTAGTTTACCAACAATGAGTCAAGTATATTCGTTCAGTACAGTTAAACAAAGATGCAAGAATATCACAAGTGATTGTGGACAAAAACTCTAACGGCGCAAACGAATAAGCAACTAAATGAAGACATAGAAGCATTATCATCATCGCCACATAGCATTCCGACTCAACTAAGACTCGACTAAATGCAAAAACGTATTTTTGTGATTTTTTTATGCATGCAGAAATGCAAGAAATATGCAGATGGATGAAAACAGACAGAAGCATACCCTCCCCAAACCAAATCACACAATGCCCTCATTGTGTACAACAAACAATAAGAGGCAACAATAAATATGGGGAAGAAATGCAAGACAATGGAAGTGCAAAAGGAAAATAGAGAAAATAAAAGAACTACTTACAAGATATGTATGAGCGGAGACCTTCCCCAAACCGCTCCTAAGCATCAAAATATACCAATTTCATCATTTTACTTAAAAGACACACCAACGCCCTAAGTAGCATGTCATATTCTTGCGCATGTGAAATACGAAAGCAAATATAAGCACATGATAAGATATAAGTATCAAATGTCAAAAGTATGGAATGAAACATCTTATCACGGGATGGAGGACCAATTTCCACATGAAGTACTGCACTAATCTCCTCGTCCGCAAGACATGGAGCATCAAAATTAAAATAAAAAAATAAAGTGTTAGTGGTCGTAGGAAAATGGTCAAAAATTGGCAGTAGTGGGGCCGATAAGCATAAAGGTGGAAAAAGAAGTGAAACAGGGGGAACTAAGCCCAAAACCTTAGAAGGAGAGAGGATAACGGGCAAAGTAACCAATAATGGTTCATCTACAATGTCGTGCTCATACTCGTCCCATCGATTTTCGAATCAAAAGGTTCTTTATGAACCTCATCACGCAGATTCTCACAAAATGGAACCAAGGCACTTGTGTCATAACTTTCGTCACAACCTATCTCATTGTCAAAACAAGGTCCCTTAAAGATAACCGCATTACTAGTCTCACCAACGGGTTCATCATTAGTCAAATAAAGTGAAAAACCGGGCTTTACACTTTCCTCAGCTAACCAGTCAAAGTACTCTATCATCTCTTCATAAGACTTGCTTTCAAAATCCTTATAAGTGGAAAATATATAGGCTTTTGTAGAGTCTGTCATACCTTTAATGACTGTAAGAAGAAGTGTTTCATTAGTGAAACAAGCGGATTTGAGAGAGCTAAGCCAATCGCAAAACCTGATCTCCATATAAGCTCCAAAAGTTTCATCGGGTTCCTGTGAAAAATCTATAATAATCCTCATGGAAACGGCGAGAACGGTCTCAAGGAACTGGAGTTCCCTAAGACAAAAGATAAACTAAAATAACAAGCAGAAATACACCGTCTCTCCGGCAACGGCGCCAAAATTTGATGAGCTAATTGTACACCTATCAAAGATAACCAACTTAGGTCTAACTAAAAATATAGCTAGGGTAGTCAGGATCGTATCCACAAGGAGACAAATAAATTCTACTCGCAATTAAAGTATATCGAAGTAACAAAATTGGGGGTTTTTATGTTGGTGTTGGACTAATCTAAAAGTAGTGAAGGAAGAGAAATAAAAAGAAGAATAACTAAATTAAATAAGATGAATAAGGATGAATAAATATAGAGAGAAAACTAGGATTGTCGGTTCACTACGAATTTCTTATGGTCACGGTCTAAGTCACAGGTCTGTCGCAGATATTGGTCTACGGGGTAGTGAAAATGTCCTTTCGGTCCGCTATTCACCCTAGCATGCGTCTAAAGGCTTCCGATCTTATTAGGGAAAACTAATGTGTTGTAGCAGGTCTAACTTTTACCAGACTTCCGATCTTAGGTTCAAGTTTACCAGTTCAATTAATCAATTACGTCGACTTAATCAACCAATCTTAATTAAATGCTACAATTGACAACTTAGACACAATATTATTGGCAAATATATAAATTATTTAGCGACCACATTCAATTCGCAGATCCACTAAATCCTAGCAAAGGAAATTAGCTATTCATAATTAAATCAAGAACAACAATATTAATAAACGATTTTACTAGATTAAACATGATGAATAATAATAAAATTACGACAAGCATAAACAAGGATTAAGAATAATTAAGTATGAAGAAGAAGAACAATCAAGACCAAAGAAGAAGAAAATCAAGGAAGAAGGAAGAAGGATTCGATTAAATTACCAAAAGGAATGAAGGCCGATTCGAATCTTGCAATCTTACAGTAACCGAGTTTTTAAAAGGAAAATTAAACTAAAAGTAATTCTAAGAGAATAAGGAGAATAGATCTAAATAAATGTCTAAGGAGAAGGAGTAAAAGTAAAAGTAGAAAAGTGAATTCTAATTGGCTGAAAAGCCATATTTATACACTTTAGAAAGAGTTAAAACTGATTAGGAAACTGCTTGCTGAACAGGAAACTGTCCGCGGCCCAGAAAATAGTCGACCGACTAATTTAATAGTCGGTCGACTAATATTGACTAATTTGATCTTCTGCTGTCACCCAAATAGTCTGGCGACTATTCTGATAGTCTGTCGACTGTTCTGATAGTCTGTCGACTATAATTGGCCCATTTATGCAATCAGCTCTTTCAAGCTTCGTTTTGGCTCAGTTTTGGTTTGTTTTAGCTTCTGTGGCTTCCGTTCATGCAAAAAGACAATACACACCAGAAAGTAGCCAATTCGGGGCAAAATAATAGCTTTCACTACTTGATAAGTACGGGAATGCACGTATAAGAGCATAAAAAGTGTATATAAAATACGCGCATCAGAACTCTTAAGACTATAAGCTTAAGTAAATTATCTCATATCAAAAAAATTATGACGAGCTAATGGAAGACTATAAACCTAAATAAATTATCCCACATCGAAAAGTTATGATAAGTTGATGAATTCTATATTATAAATAAGACTAATCATTCGTTCTTAAATATCAATAAACAAACTTTTAAATCTTAAAAGATCTCTTAATAAGACTACAAACTTGAGTAAAAATAATCTAACATCGAAAAATTATAATAAGGTGATGAAACTTTATACTCCCTCCGTTCCAGTGAATTGTTTGCCTTTACTTTTGGGAACAAGGGGAAAAGATCCAATGAGTATGTGACATGTGGAGTCAAACTCATGAGAAGAATCAAATTACATATAAAAAATATTCCTAAAATAGAAAGTCAAACAATTCATTGAAACGCCCTAATATTGAATAGACAAACAATTCATTGGGACTGGGGGAGTATTATAAATAAGAGTAATCATTCGGTTTTAAATATCGAGAAAAAAAACTTTTGAGTTGTGGACATGACATAGGTCCACCCCGACGCGGCCACGCGCGGGTTTGGGGAGGCGAATGAATCTCCATATGAGAGTTTGAGCCCATTCGAACCCACTCTATGTCGTAGTGGGCCGTGTACAAAATACGGCCCATTTCCGATGTCAGAGTTTATTGGGCTCCTCCCTTTGCATTGCGATACCGATACCGTCACTACCGGTTATCGTGTATTGAATGACTCTCGTGCGCCAACGGTTTCGGGCATCCGGAAACCGAGGTTCTAAGTAAGGGGTGAGGGTACGTGTTGGGAAGCCCACAAAGGAGACCCCACCCCGCCCGCACATTGGCGACCTCTACTAAGATATCGAAAGACTTTCTAATACGCGCGTTAGTTGAACGGGAAAAAGATATGCAAACATTATTTTCCCTAAACATGCATGAAATTGAAAGGGTTTCTATGTCGATTTAATGCAACTAATTCTAACGTCGAAGTTAAATTTAGCATGCGGGTTCATTTTAGTACAATAAAATAAACGATAAAGGATAAATCAACAAAAGAACAAACGGTTAGTAACGGTATAACGATAATAACAGTTCGTAGAATGATGCAATATGGAATGACGCAAAGTTTTGAAAAAGGGATGTTTCACGTGATAGATTAGACACGTGTTGACCTAGTTAAAAAAAAGGTTTTATCGAGACTAGAAAAGGGATGTGAGACTCACGGTATTGTTGTGATAAGGCCACTCGATCGAGTCATTGAGGGACTCGACCGAGTGGTCCTCGGGAAAGGCTCCTGTCTCGTGTTTTAGACCCTACTCGGCCGAGTACACTGCCACTCGATCGAGTCATTGCGAGACTCGACCGAGTGAAGGTCGGAAAACATTCTGTCTCGGCTTTTGGGATGTCACTCGATCGAGTGGCCTATGGCACTCGGTTGAGTGACACCTGTACGAACCATAATTCGTTTCGACTTTGTTATCAATTTCAGAATTGCTTTTGATTTTACTAATTCGATGACTTTGCCGAATCGGGCATAAATATTGCTTAATTTGTACTCGATTCGTGTGTATGATACTCGTCATATCCAACGTGCGATTATTGAATCGACCTCGGATATTAGAGCGGGATAAAAAGGTTGCTATAAGTCGTTTTAAGTTAACTAGCACGATATAAATTTTCTTCGCGTTTATTGATGTCGTAATTAATTCAATCAAATTAGAAGACATCTATATTAGCATCAACGAAAATCGTGTTAATTACTTTATTTGACTAAATCATTAGATTCGACATCCAATTATGGAATTGGTATCAAATCTAATAGACCGATACTTGGATTAAAACCTCGACTTGATTCCCTCCGCATCCCGACATCATAATTAATTCTTGCGAATTGTTTGATGTCGGATCCGCATCAACGGGTTTCGACCCTTACTAAAAAAGTACTTGTTTTGAAAAAGGTTTTAGAATTGATGAGATACGCAATTGAATGATGATACGAACGAAGTAAATATTGTTGTTTAAGTTGACTTGTTTCAATAATCAAGTGATCGGGGTGATGGGATAAGCGACCGGCAACGCTGAGTGCAATACTCTTGTATAATCGGGTTTCCTTATCCCACCATCACTCACACTCGACACAAATTCACAAGTATTTTAATGTCTTATACTAGTGATATTAACGATATTACAACGCGAATAAAGACGATAAATAATAAAAAACAGGACGACGACGACAATATAGACGACGCGCGAAGGAAAGAAGAAAGAGAAAAGAGAAGAAAGGGATTTGGCACCCTCAACCTACATGTTCTTGTTCTCGGACGGGACTCGTAGTTGTGGCTTGCACGAGAGTATCGAGATGTAAGTTAAGTTGTGGTGTATAGGGTTCGAATTCTTAAACGCTAGGGTTAGGGTTTTGGATGTATGTGATTAGTGTAGAATAAGGTTGAATTATGGTTGCAAAAGTTGTTCCAAAGTTGAGTGCATGGGGGTGTATATATAGGCATTGCCCATGTACCCCGGCTACTCGGTCGAGTGGCCCAAACGTCAGCAGCCGGGCTTGAACGAGGGCCCACTCAATCGAGTGGGCTGAGCACTCGATCGAGTGGGTCAGCTGGGTCGCACGGGTCCAATGTTTTGGACCTCGAGATGGGTCTTGTATTTGGGCTGAGTTTTTGATGTTTATGTGGCTGTTTTTTTGTGTGTCTTGGAAACAGCTTTGACCGGGGTTGACCCAATTGTAAAAAGTCGGTTTTATTTCCGGTGTCGGTTTTGACCCAAATTAGTCTTGTTTGACTGGAAACGACCCACTGGGCCTGGATTTGAGGTCTGTTTTGTGAGATTTGTACTCCGTAAGTGCTTAAGCCAACAACTAGTGGTTTTGAGCCCGCATCCGAGCGCGTAGAAACACGTTAGCGTCCGATCATCATCGGGTGTTTTTTTGGAAACTACCATAGACACCTGGCAGTCAAAATGCGGGTGTCTACATGAGTATTAAAAAAGCTTTTAATATATAAGACTACAAACTTAAAATCATCCCACATCGAAAAAAATATAGTGAGGTGATGAAATTTTATACTATAATCATGAGTAATGTCGAAGTATGATGTACTCCCTCCTAGTTAGAGTATTCCTTCCCAATTTTTTTGGGGGGAAACCAAGGAGGGAATAAAATACTAATAAAGGGTGGAGATAAAGTAAGAGAGATGAATAGAAAGTGAGGTATGAAGTGTAAAAAGTGGGGTATAAAGTGAAAAGATGTTGGGTTTAGGTGTGGAGAAAAAAAAAATAAAGAATTGAAGGAAGAATAAAGAATAATTAAAAGTATATCCAAAAAATGAAAGTGAGAAGAAAACCAAATTAAGCTCAAAAAGGAAAGTGGGAGGAATACTCAAACTAGGAGGAAGTATTTTTTTTAGTTTTAAAAGGAGTTTTTAAGACTATAAGCTTAAGTAAATTATCTCACATCGAAAAATTATGCTCTTTCAGTTGTTCAAAGGCTACTCTTTGCTCTTCCCACCGGAACTGTTTGTTTCCTTTCAAGACCTTAAAGAAAGGCGTGGTCTTGTCAGCTGACTTGGCGATGAACCATGTGAGGGCGGTCATCCGATTCGGTTAGCCGTTGGATGTCCCTGATGGTTTGGATCTCAGGCAGATCTTGGATGCCCTTGACTTTCTCGGGGTTAGCTTCAATTCCCCGAGAGATGACAAGAAAACCTAAGAATTTTCCCGAGCGTACACCAAAGGTGCATTTCTTAGGGTTTAATTTCATTCTGTACCGCCTTAGTGACCCGAATGTTTCTCTCAAATCATCCAGGTGCATGCCAATCGTCCCCTTTACTCTTTACTATGGCATCATCAACGTATACCTCCACGTTTCTGCCCTTTTGCTCCTGGAAAATCTGATCTACCAGCCTCTAGTACGTGGCATCGGCATTTTTGAGGCTGAATGACATCATCCTGTACATAAATGTGTCTGCGCTGGTGATGAACGCGCATTTGACCTTGTCTGGTCCCCATAAGTACACTTGGTGGTAGCTTGAGAATGCGTCCGAGAAGCTCAACATGGAGTATCCGCTCGTCGCGTCGACTAGGTGGTTGATGGTAGGTATTTGTCGTCTATCCTATCACCAAAAATAACCAACTATCCTAAACATGTAGTTAAGGGTAAGTCGGGTCAATCCTCAGGGACGAGAATTCTAAACTAGAGAATGCTAAATGGTAGACTAAGTTCAAGTAACGAACAATTAAAAGTTGATTTAGAACGGGAGGTAATTAGAGTATGATCTATGATTAAACTAATGCAACAAACAAGAAATGACAATGGCAAAAACGATGGTTTAACAATAAAGAAGGGGCTAGGATTAGGTCGGGTTTAAGGGTGCCTAAGTGATCAAAGGGAAGCAAGGATGTTGGTATTGTCAAGCTATCTAGACTAAGTCCAGGTTCTCGCTACATAAGTGGCCTAGAGGTCTCGCGCTCTCACAATGAGACGCAACCTAACATGATGCAAAACCAAACAAGGGAAGGCAAGAAGACAAGCATTTGCTACTACAAGTCTAGCAAGTACTTCAACAAACATGATAGATGCATAATACCAAGAATCCTCTACTTCTCCCCAATCACCCATTAATGACACCAGATTCCCCTATTAATCCTAGTAAGGATCTACTCACACATGATTAAAGAAACATAAACATAAACAAATGGAACCCACAACACAATAAAAACATTCATGATGAAATCTAAGTAGGGATTACGGCTAAACATTGATTCATGATGAAACTTGAAACTCAAGAAAGATTAAGAAAGAGGAAAGAAGAAAGATTATACCAAAAACAAGTGATGAATAGAAAGACTAAATCTTGTATAAAATCAATTCAAGAACAACCACCAATGTTGTCAATAAAGATGGGTTCTTCAATAGATCTTCAAATACATAAGGATTAACTAAAAATTATGCTATAAATTAAAGAGAGATTAAGGATTGATTAGACTAGGATAAGAGTTCTCTATTTAGGGTTTTGTGCCTTCAAATGAATACAAGAGGGAGTATATATAGAGTGTGCTAAGTGGATAAATGAAGCAACGAGAGCAAAAGCCCAACAAAGGCTACACGACCGTGTCACTGGCGACACGACCGTGTCAACTAAATGGTACATGATCGTGAAGCGGGGCGACATGGGCATGTTTCTTCGCAATAGCTCTCTTCTTCTTGTCATCCTCATCATGGCTGGCGACCCTGGGGGTCGCTTCTAGGGTTACCCCGTGTCGCTCTTCCTTGGCTCTTATGAAATGTTAAGACTCGAGATTGATTCTTACAACGTCAAAATGGACTCCAAAAGTCGAGTTTCTGAACCTAAAAGAACAAAACATCACTAGAGGAGGCATTAGTAGCATAAAACCGCTTCCAAGAGCGATCGAATGAAAGGAAAACAAGACTAAACACGAGAAAAAGATGATATAAGCTTAGCACATCACTGGTCAATTCGTGGCAGAGGATAGCAATCCTTGGGACATGCTTTGTTGAGGTTCGTAAAGTCAACGCACATGCGCCAAGAACCGGACGCCTTTTTTACCATCACCACATTCGCGAGCAATTCCGGGTAGTCATATGGCTCGATAAATCCCGCTTTCAATAATTTTCCGATTTCCTCTCGGATGGCTTCATTCTTCTCAGCCGACATGTTGAATGCGCCCCAATCGGATCGGTCGTTTAGCGAAGGATGGGGGGTCAAACAATATTTATAGACTCGAAAAACACAAAAACTACTAGAGTATTCGTGGTAAGTCGAGGTCAGTCCACAAGGAACAGAACGGAATTGAGTTAAAAGCAACGTGTTTGGGATCTAGAGTGGGGGTTTTAAGGGTCAAGTCTATACTAGAAATGTGGTAAAAGACAGAAATTAAGTGACAAGAGAAACAACAATAAATATAACTAGAGATGATCAATCAAAGGAAAAGGTGTTGGGGAGAAGTCAGGATTCGGAAATTGGGGTCTAAGAGTCTCGGAATCGGGTTGGTCACAACATTGATAAAGGGAGAATGTCACCTTTCGGTTTCTTCACCCAACCCACCTAAAAACCCGCTTTCGCGGCGAAGAAGGGTAAGTCTCAAATTAAGGTAATTTCTACCCGGAGTTTCCCTATATTGATAGAAATGAGTCAAGGTCGGTCTAGTTGGCCGGACTAAAACAACAATGACACAACAACCCTAAACAAGATAAACCAACAAGCAAGCAACCCATCAACATCCCTCAATTCAAATAATCCAAGTCCTCATCCCTAAACCCCCCAACAAGCAGAAATCTACTCACTACTCATAATGGAAAACAACAAAACATCAAAAAGGAAGAAACAACTAAAACATGCATATTAACTAAATCTAAAGAAAATAACAACAACATGACAAGGAAATTACGATCTAACAATTTAACCACAAAACTATGAAAGAAGTCGCAATCAACAAAATGAACTAGGAAATAATCTAGAACAACATAAACTAGATCTAGAGAAACTAACAAGACTAAGATGATGAAAATAACAATAAAAAAAAACATAAAACAATCTAAAACATCATAAATAAAGATGATCTAAACAAGACAATAATAAAAGAACAACAAAAGAAACAATATTGAAAGAACAATAATTAAATCTAAACTAGATATTAGAGAGTGAAAGAGAAATATACCAACTATGAAGATCTACAATAAATAAGAAGATTGCATAAATAAAGGTTGAATCTTTGATGAAGAAAATAGAGGATTTGTCTCTAATCCCTTGATAATCTTCACAAATCTTCAAATAAAAACTTGAAATAATCTTATACAAACTTGGAAATAAGATCTAAAGAAAGGAAATTGATGGAAACTATGAAGATCTATTACTAAATTACTATGTAAACTACTAGAATTATAGAGAATTACTAAGAATACTACTAGAATCTACTAATGGAGGGATAAGTAGTGAGAAAATTGTGTAATGTGTGGTTATGAAGGCCTAATGGAATGCTAACTAGCGTATACATATATACCGTAAACCCATAATGGATCTCTTAACCTAAAGCCCAAATCCAACTTTTTGCTCCATTAGTGAGACAATCACCCTTTAATCTTCATGAGGTGGAATTTCTCCCCGTCGTTCTCGGATCAATATCGCCGGGTGAAATTTCACCCGGTGGTTTTCTTCCGGTTCGGCAATTTTGGACGTCTTCACCGTCGGGCGAAATTTCACCCGGTGGGCGAAGTTTCGCCCGGTCATTTCGCCCGGTGGAGAAGCTCACGGAAAATCTTCGGGGAGACAAATTTACCGTCGGGCGAAATTTCGCCCGGTGGTGTTTCATCGGGTGAAGTTTCACCTGGTCATTTTCTGGTCTCTTTTCTTGTCTCATTCTTCGTCGTATGATTGGATGAGTTCGAACTTTAAGTTATTTGCTCTGCTTTTTGGACGACAATCCCCTCTCTTGTGCTCGTGGAAGCTCGATCATGCTTTTGGTGCCAAAACCTATCAAAATTGATAGAAAAACTACCAAAAACACATAAAACGCACAAGAGGGACGCTAATGCGAGAAATACTCAAAATAGGGCAATAATCACACTCTAATCTCGCAAAATGAGGGAAAAACGGGTCCAAATGGGGGGGAAAACTGTCTAAATTTAGCACACAACACATGTTCCTTTTCTTCTGCTTGAACGGGCGGTGGGCCAGGTCGACGTTCAACTTATGAATGGTCACTTCCGGGTCAACCCCCGACATTTCCTCCGCAGGATACACAAACACGTCTGCATGCTCTTTGAGTAGGCTGATCAATTGGCGCTGGTATTCTGGATTAAGGCCCAACCCGATTAACACCGGTCGACCCTCTGCCAGTTCCACCATCATGCTCCCCCCAGGGCTCCAGTCGGCTAGCCGTCCCTTATTGGGTCGGCTAGTCGTCCTGGAGTTCGATGCCCCCGGTGGAGGGGTTGTGCATTTTCTCCTTCCCTTTTGGGTTATCCTGGAGGCCCTGCACGGCTACGGAGTAGCAGTGTCTGTTTGACTCCTGGTCACCGTATACTCTGCCCTCCGTGTTCGCGTCCAAGACATATGCTACTGTAAGGGCTTGGATAGGGATTGCCGTCTGGATTTTAGCGAGGGTAGCGCGACCTATCAGCGCGTTGTACGCCGATTTAGCGTCTACTACCACAAAAGTTGAGCGTACATTTCTGGCGGTCCCCCCCTCGCCGAAGGTGATGGGGAGCTCAATCATGCCCATGGGCAGCACTCCTGCTCTACTGAACCCATACAACGAGCCTCCCGCAGGTTTGAGATGCCTCGGCTGGAGGCCCATTTTCTTAAAGGCTTCCTTGTAGAGCAAGTTAGTGTACGCGCCGATGTCGACCATACACCGTTTGACGATGTGATTGCTGATCTCTAATGTCAGGACGAGTGGGTCACTGTGTGGGTATACTATCCGTCCTTCGTCTTTGGGGGTGATACTCAGAGTCAAGGCTGCCGAAGCCGGCTTGACCTCTGCATAACAAATCTGATTGTGAAGCTCTCGCAAACGCCGCTTACGGCTCCTATTGCTGACTCTACCCTCAGCTTCCCCTGAAATAACATGAATCACAAGTTTTTTTTTGTTGCTTCGAGCCCTCAGGCTTATCTTGCGGGGCCTTCTGTGATTTCGTCTTGGCCACGTATGTGTCGAGCCAACCCTTCCGGATCAGCTCCTCTATTTCATCCTTCAGGTGGCAGCACTCTTCCGTGGTGTGCCTGATGCTATTATGGAAAGCACAAAATTTATTCGGGTCACCCCTCGGGTTGGTGGGCTTCCTGGGGCGGTTCCATTTGGTCCTATCCTTTTCTTATTCAAAAATTTCAGACCTCAGTTTGGTGAGGGAAGTGTAATTTTCAAATTTTGGTGAAAAGGGAGTTCTTTCTTACTTGACCTCCTCGTCTCTTCTCTGCTTCTGCGACCTGTCACCTTTCCCCCGATTTTCCTGTGGCGCGGCCGGGACCTGGCTTGACGCCGGTGCGGGGCCGTGCCGGGAGTAGAACTCTTCCTCCACCATAAATCCTTCGGTGGTTTTCCCAGCCTTAGCCAGGGATTCTGGTTGGGCTCGCATTAGCTGATTCTTCAGCTCGTCAGGCACCAGGTAATTGGTTAAGGCATATGCGATAGTCGGATCGTCTATCTCCTTGACCTGCTGGAACTCCAGGTCAAACCTTCTCAAGTACTCAGGGATAGTCTCTCATTTCTTCTGACACAGGGTCATGAGGTCGAAGCGCATAAGTCTTCGCCTCTTGTTCCCTGCATATTGATCCAGGAATACCTTTGTCAACTCCTCAAAGGTGTATATGGACCCCTTCGGTAAGTCCCTGAACCACCCCTGGGCAAAGCCGACGAGTGTCGTGGGAAAAACCTTACACCACACTGCGTCTTCCGAGTCATTGTTGTGTGCTAAATTTAGACCGTTTTTCCCCTCATTTAGACCCATTTTTCCCTCGTTTTGCGAGTTTAGAGTGCGATTATCGCCATATTTTGTGTACTTCTCGCATTAGCGTCCCTCTTGTGCGTTTTACGTGTTTTTGGTAGTTTTCTATCGATTTTGATAGGATTTTGCACCGAAATCACGATCGAGCTTCCACGAGCACAAGAGAAGGGAATACCGTCCAAAGAGTAAAGCACACAACTTAAAGTTTAAAGCCATCTAATCAATTAATGAAGAATGAGACAAAGAGCGACGTCAGTGAAATGACCAGGCGAAATTTCACCCGGTGAGACACCACCGGGCGAAATTTCACCCGACGGTAAAAATGCCTCCCCGAAGATTTTCCGAGACTCTCCACCGGACGAAACTGACCGGGCGAAATTTCGCCCACCGGGTGAAATTTCGCCCGATGGGAAGAAGTGCCAAAAACGCGAAAAAAGGAAGAAAATCTAACCGGGTGAAATTTCACCCGGTGGGATTTACTGTCAAGACCGCAGGGCAAAGTTTCACCCTATGAAGATGTTGAGGGGGATTGTCTCACCAATGAAGCAAGAGTTGGATTTGGGCTTTAGGTTAAATACCCATTAAGAGAATTACTATATATATGTAACCCTAGATTTTTGCCCAAACATCCATTAGTATTCATTAGGCATCATCTAGCATCTTCCATTAGGGTAGGAAGGCTTCCATTAGTGTAGTATCACCACCATTAGTAGTAATCTAGTAGTAATTCTCTAAAAATCTAGTAGTTTACATAGTAATTAGTAGTAGATCTACTTAGTTTACATCATCAATTCTCTAGATTACAAGTTTGTAAGAAGATTATTCAAGTTTTATTTGAAGATTTGTGGGTTTATTGAAGGACTAGTGACAAGTTCTTCATTCTATCCATCAAAGCTTCAACCTTTATCCATGCAATCTTCTTGTTTCTTGTAGATCTTCATAATTGGTACATTTCTTTCCACTCTCTTATCTCTAGTTTAGATTTAATTTAGTTTTCTCATTATTATCTAGCTTGGATCATCTTAGTGTAGTTAGTTTCTTTAAATCTTGTTCATGTTGTTCTAGATTATTCTCTAGATTAATTTGGTAGTTTCATAGTTTAGTGGGTAATTGTTAGATTGTAGTTTTCTCATCATATTATTGTTAGTTTCCTTAGATCTAGTTAATATGCATGCTTTAGATAGTTTCTTGATGCGGAGCTCGGTAACCTTGGTCCATTGGCCGTTACTTCAGCGGGAATCCTGTCACGGGCCCAGTTCGTTTGCTTGCTAACTTCCGGTTGAAGACGGAAATTAATAAAGGAGTATCTCGAGTGACTCTGCAAATAACAGGAAGGTTCAAGTCCTGAATTCTAGCAAATAAATTGTCTTAATTAGCTTGAATTAAAAAGGGTTGTTTATGACAACTCTTGGGTTGTTTTCAGTTTAATTGCTTGGCTACTTATAGCCTTTGTTTTGTAGCAAATAGGGATGAAGTTTTACACACAAAAATTATTAATCAAAGCTTTGTGTTTCTCGACAGATTGTTGAGCACAATTCGTATTCAGCACTTGACGCGTTTCTTGTGTTGTTTATTTGAGTTTCGAGTCAATAGGTCTTGTCTTGAACTCGTGATTGTCGAGCTATAGGTCTAGCTTTCCAATCTCCTATCCCTTCGTGTTCATTCTCCGCTGCAATACGTATCATAAGTGGTATCAGAGCTCCGGTTCTTGATTTCCATTGAATCGATCCTTGTTCTGTCTCTGTTCTCCCTTTCGTAAAAAAAAATTATTATTATATTAAAAAAATGGCAGAATTCGACGACGATATGATACTCGAAAATCTTAGAGAGTTGTTACGCAATCGTCCTACGGGAAGTCGATCTAGCCTTCGATCGAAGCCAGACGAATTTAAGGTTTCAGACCTTCCGGAATTCGTTGGCGGTACCAACCCAGAAGATTACTTGGAGTGGGAAAGGAGGATCGAACGATTGTTCGATTTTAAAGATCTCAGTGACGAAAAGAGATGCAAGTACGCTATCTTGAGACTGAGCAAAGGCGTGTCACTGTGGTTCGAGGGCTTTAAATCCAAACGTGCTCGGGCTGGAAAGGACAAAATTGCGTCTTGGGAGTCTCTAAAACGCAAACTCCGCAAAAGGTATGTACCAACGACCCATAAAATTGCTACCTATCGCAAAATTGCTGATTTTAGGCAAGGGAAATTGAGCGTAGGTGAGTACATCGACGAGTTTGAAAATTTGTCATTAATGGGTGAATTGGAGGAAATAGAAGAACAAAAAATGGCGAGATTTTTACGAGGGTTGAATCAAAATATTGCTAATGTCGTAGAACTCTATCCCTATTCTGAGTTTGATACGCTATGTGGGCTTTGCCAAAAAATTGAAGCTCAGGGAAAGTCGAAGTACGGGAGTTCGGGTGGGGACTATAACAGGTCGGGTAGTAGTTATAAAAACGAATTTACATCAAAGCCCGGTTCGTCAATTAATAGTACCACTGCCATACATAAAACTGAATCTTCCCCTGTTTTGAGCAACACTCCTAAAACCTCCTTTAAGTCTTCCGACACACACAAAGAAACCAGTTTATCGAGGGTTAGATGTTTTAAGTGTCAGGGATTTGGGCATTATCAGAGTGCGTGTCCAAACAAACGGGTTGTAACATTAAGAGAGGCCGTAACCGCCCGAGACAAGTTATTAGACGCCGATGAAAAGGAAAGATTGGGTAGTATATTTGATTTTGACGAGGGAAAAAGTGAGGAGGAGGAAGTGGTTGAGGATTACAGTGCTCCTATATTTGATACCGCTTTGGTCCTGCGTTTCTTGCAAACCAAAGTAGGCCCGAATGATTCAGAACAGAGAGATCAATTGTTTCATACAAAATGTCAAATTGGGAGTAAGTGGTGTAGTTTGATCATCGATGGTGGGAGTTGCACCAATGTCGCTTCTAGCGACATGGTCACAAAATTAGGGCTGAATACCACGACTCATCCTAGACCATATTCATTGCATTGGCTCGATGATGGCAATAAAATAAAGGTATCGAAACAAGTACTTGTTGGCTTAGCAATGGGATCATACTGTGACGAGATTTTGTGTGACGTAATTCCAATGGACGCGTGTCACATTTTATTAGGCCGTCGTTGGCAATTTGATAGGGATGTGGTGCATCGAGGGCGGAGTAATGAATATGAGTTGAGAGATAAGGGTAAAAAAATTGTTTTGAAGCCCATGTCATCTCAAGAAATTCGAGCCATGAGTACCAAGAAGAAGAAGACGACCATGCTGGTCAGGGAACGAGAAATTGGTCAGGCTATCAAGCAGGGAGAAACGGTCTATTTGTTGGTGGCCAAAGAAAAGACTGAGACAAAGTCAGGTTCGTGTTCGAATATATTGGTGGATGAATTGTTAATTGAATATCAGGATGTTTTTCCAGATAATCTGCCGCCAGGCTTACCTCCTATTCGGGGAATTGAGCATCAAATTGATCTCATTCCTGGAGCTCCATTGCCAAATAAAGCAGCCTATAGATGTAACCCGGAGGAAACTAGAGAACTCCAAAGTCAGATTGACGAACTGGTGGAGCGTGGTTATGTCCGAGAGAGCATGAGTCCATGTGCCGTACCCGTTTTACTCGTTCCAAAGAAGGACGGTACTTGGCGTATGTGTGTCGATTCAAGAGCTGTCAACAACATCACAATTAAATATCGGTTTCCGATTCCTAGACTCGACGACATGCTTGATGAATTACATGGCTCGAAGGTATTTTCGAAAATCGATTTACGAAGTGGGTACCACCAAATTCGAATGCGTGAAGGAGATGAGTGGAAAACCGCTTTCAAGACGAAACATGGCCTATATGAGTGGACCGGCATGCCATTCGACCTCACGAATGCACCAAGTACTTTTATGCGCTTAATGAATGAGGTATTGAAATCCTTTTTGGGTAAGCTTGTCGTTGTTTACCTTGACGATATTTTGGTGTATAGCAAAAACGAGGACGACCATCTGTAGCATTTACGTCTCGTTTTTGGAGCTCTTAGGGTCCAAAAATTGTTCGGAAAAAGGAAAAAATGTTCATTCTTCGTTGACAGTGTAATATTCTTGGGCTATGTCGTGTCAAAAGAAGGTGTATCCGTCGATCAAGCTAAAATTGAGGCAATTCGTACTTGGCCTGTTCCCAAAACAGTAAGCGAGGTGCGTTCCTTTCATGGTCTTGCCTCATTTTATAGACGGTTTATACGAGATTTTAGCTCAATTGTCAGTCCAATTACAAATTGTTTGAAGAAAGGAACGTTTGGGTGGACCAACGATGCTCAAGAAGCTTTCGAACTGATCAAAGACCGTTTATGTTCCGCACCGATTTTGGCATTACCTGATTTTTCCCAACCCTTTCAGGTCGAGTGTGATGCGAGCGGAGTCGGTATCGGGGCTGTGTTGATCCAAGGTAAGCGACCCATTGCTTATTTTTCGGAGAAATTAGGAGGGGCTAGATTGAATTATTGCACTTACGATAAGGAATTTTATGCGATTGTTAGGGCCCTTAATCACTGGAGTCATTATTTGCGTCCAAATCATTTTATTTTACACTCGGATCATGAGTCGTTAAAGTATATAAATGGGCAGCAAAAATTGAGTCCGCATCATGCTAAATGGGTCAAGTTTTTGCAATCTTTTCACTTCTCCTCGAAGTATAAAGATAGCAAAAGTAATGTGGTGGCCGATGCTTTGTCTCGTCGATACACGTTATTGTCCACCTTGGATGTACGGTTGCTTGGTTTCGAGTCATTAAAGGACCATTATTTAGCTGACACTGATTTTGGTGAAATATTTGAAAAGTGCAAGGAGAAGGGGTATTTGGAGTTTGTCTTACAGGAGGATTTCTTGTTCAAAGGCAACAAATTATGCATTCCGAAACATCCTATTCGGGAACTCTTAGTGCGTGAGGCTCATGGGGGCGGGTTAGCTGGGCATTTCGGTATTAACAAGACGCTTGAAGTACTCAAAGAGCATTTTTTTTGGCCGAAAATGCAGGCTGATGTAAATAGCATTGTGAACAAATGTGTTACTTGTCATATTGCTAAGAGCTCATTCAAGCCCGGTGTTTATACGCCATTGCCAGTCCCGAACAAACCTTGGGAGGACGTCTCCATGGATTTTGTAGTAGCATTACCGCGCACACCGCGAGGTAAAGAAGCAGTCATGGTTGTGGTTGATAGGTTCTCGACAATGGCGCATTTTGTAGCATGTCATAAGACGGATGACGCGAGCAATGTGGCTAATATCTATTTCAGAGAAATTGTCCGTTTACATGGTGTACCGAGAACTATTGTTTCCGATCGGGATTCGAAGTTTTTGAGCTATTTTTGGAATACTCTCTGGAGGAAATTGGGTACTAAATTGTTGTTCAGTACCTCGCATCATCCGCAGACAGATGGGCAGACAGAAGTCACTAATCGGACCTTGGGAACTTTATTACACGGGCTGGTTAGTCGTACTCAGAAGGATTAGGATGTTAAACTCGCTCATGCCAATCATTCACCGACTTATGCCACGGGTCATTCTCCTTTTGAAGTCGTGTATGGAGTTAATCCATTTCTGCCTCTCGATTTGATTCCGTTTCCCAAGGAAGAGTTAGTTCATAAAAATGCTGAAGGAAAATTAAAATCCATGATAAAATTGCATCAACAAGTTCGAGAAAGAATCGAGTCCATTAATGCTCAGTATCAACAAAAATCCAACAAGCACAAAAGGCCTCGGGTTTTTCAAAAGGGTGACCTGGTTTGGGTAAATTTGAGGGACGAGCGGTTTCCGACCAAGAGAAAAAACAAGCTTATGCCTCGAGCCGAGGGACCTTATAAAGTTATTGATCGCGTGAATGACAATGCATATAAAATTAAGCTTCCGGGTGATTATGGTGTCCACGCCACTTTTAATGTGGGTGATCTTTCTCCTTATCTTGATGATGACAGCCTTCTTGAATTGAGGTCAATTCCGTTTCAAGGGGGAGGGAATGATGCGGAGCTCGGTAACCTTGGTCCATTGGCCGTTACTTCAGCGGGAATCCTGTCACGGGCCCAGTTCGTTTGCTTGCTAACTTCCGGTTGAAGACGGAAATTAATAAAGGAGTATCTCGTGTGACTCTGCAAATAACAGGAAGGTTCAAGTCCTGAATTCTAGCAAATAAATTGTCTTAATTAGCTTGAATTAAAAAGGGTTGTTTATGACAACTCTTGGGTTGTTTTCAGTTTAAATGCTTGGCTACTTATAGCCTTTGTTTTGTAGCAAATAGGGATGAAGTTTTACACACAAATTATTAATCAAAGCTTTGTGTTTCTCGACAGATTGTTGAGCACAATTCGTATTCAGCACTTGACGCGTTTCTTGTGTTGTTTATTTGAGTTTCGAGTCAATAGGTCTTGTCTTGAACTCGTGATTGTCGAGCTATAGGTCTAGCTTTCCAATCTCCTATCCCTTCGTGTTCATTCTCCGCTGCAATACGTATCATTTCTCCATAGTTAATGTTTTGTTTTGTTTCATTATGATTAGTGAGTAGATTTCTTGTTGGGGGGTTTAGGGATGAAGACTTGGATTATTTGAATTTAGGGGTATTGGTGGGTTGCTTGCATGTTGGTTTACCTTGTTTGTGGTTGTTGTGTCATTGTTGTTTTAGTCCGACCAACTAGACCGACCTTGACTCATTTCTATCAATATGGGGAAACTCGGGGTAGAAATTACCATAACAAGAGACTTACTCTTCTTCGCCGCGAAAGCGGGTTTTTAGGTGGGTTGGGTGAAGAAACTGAAAGGTGGCATTCTCCCTTTATCAATGTTGCAACAAAAACTCGATCCCGAGCTTCTTACATTCCATGTTCCGAATCCCGACTTCTCCCCAACGCCTTTCCCAAGATTAATTACCCTTAGCCATTCTCGTAGTGATTCCTCTAGCATAGACTTGACCATAGACTCGACCCTTGGAAACCCCCCCTTTAGACATCAAACACATCGCTTTAAACTCGTCAATTCCTCCGTTCTCTGTGGACCGACCTCGACTTACCACGAATACTTGTTTGTTTTTGTGTGTCATCTCGAGTCTTATAAATATCGTTTGATCCCCCGTCCTTCGTTAACGACCGAACCGATTGGGAGGCGATCAAAAGTGGCGTCGTTTCCGGGGAACGGCGAGTAATTGTATTGTCTTTAGTTGTTGTGTTTGATTCTTTTCCTTTCTCTCTTTTCCCTAGTGCCGCAAGGTTCTAGGAGTCTTATCGTTTAAATTGAGTTTTATGCCCAGGAACACGTCGTCGCCCTTGTGGTTCGATCCGGAGCTAGAAAGGACTTTTAGAGCATTGCGTTTTCGGGGAAATAACTCAACTACTATCATTCCACATCCTTCACTACCACCTCCTAACCTTAATCCCATCCTACCACATTCACCTTCTACACCTCCTGCATCACATAATTTCACTCCAAGTAACCCTTCCATACCTTCCACTTCACAAAATTCACCACCATCACCGAAAACTCCACCACAAAATCAAAATCCATCCCCTCCAAATCATCCAAATTCAAATCCATCATCACCACCAATACATCAAATGGCAACCCTAGGCTCTCATTCCCAACTCACACATGAAGAAACACCTTCTCCCGTCGATTTCGGAGAGATTCCCGAGGACTATGAATTAAAAAAGCTTCTTTGACAAATGCGGTTCAACAAGATACTTTTCGCGGTTTTTCTCAAGAAGATGCTCAAGAGGACATTGCTTCATTTAAAGAAAAATTAGTAGGAGCCCGTCTCAATGGATTAACTTCATGCTAATTGCATCGCTTATTATTTCCAAAGACCTTGAGAGATGGAGCTCGTAGATGGCTTCAAGGCCATCCCGCTAATACTTTTACAACATGGGCTCAATTATCTAATGCCTTCTTGGAGAAATATTTCCCGCCGTCAAAGACTAACCAATATCGCATGGAGATACAAACATTCAAACAAGACGAATTTGAAAGCCTAAGTGAGGCTTGGGAAAGATTTAGAGGTTTGTTGCGCAAATGTCCACACCATGGAATACCCGATTGGCTAACCACACAAACATTTTACAACACCCTTTTATCGAGAACCAAGGAAAACCTCAATTCGGCCACCGGAGGAGACTTCTCTTCTCTCACTGATGAGGCATCTAAGAGTCTTATTGAGAAGATGGAAAGGAGTGATTCAAGAATGAGTCAATCGAGGGATTCTAGAAAGAAAGTTGAAGTGAACTCATCTACAAGTTCTAATGAATTGAAGCTTCAAGGGGAACTTGAAGAATTAAAAAAGAGAATGGATGCCATGAGTTTAAGGCCTACTCCTAGAGGTATGTACCAAGTTCAAGGGAGTGTTCCACCAAGGCAACCATCTCCTCCAAAGCAATTAACATGAGAAGTTCAATGTTATCATTGTGGCAATTATGGCCATGATTCTAGCTCTTTCATTCCTAATGAAGAAGTTTATGTTGAAGATCCAAATGAAGTCCAAGCTATACAAGTGTATGGGCAAAGACCCCAATTTGATCCCTTTTCCAATACTTACAATGCCGGCACAAGATTTCATCCTAATTTTTTCTTATGGCAATCAAAATGTCCAAAATCCGATGCCACGTGCCCAAGGGAGTCAATTGAGGCCATTCAATCAAAGTCAACAAAGGCTCTTTAACCAAGGTCCTCCAAGGATGCCCCCATTTATGCCTCTTCATCAAAGGAGTAACTTCAATCAACAAAGTAACAACTTCCATGTTCCTAACAATTACAACAATTACCAAAATCAACATGGTAATCATTTTAATCATGGATACAATCAAGGGTTCCAAGGTAAATTTCAAGGAAACCAAGGTTAACCAACCACCATTTAATCAACCCTCTCAATCTTATGGCCAACCAAACAATTCTCAAATTGGTCAAGGAGGAGTCCCATGGGAAAACTATAATGAATTGCAAAGGACCGTTGGGTAACTATGGAATGAACATCAAGACACCAAGGCAAGGCTAAAGGTTTGAGAATCTCAAGAAGCAACAAAAGCCTTAGCCGCCCCAATTCATCCACCCCATGGTTTGCCCCGACAACCCCAAAACCCAAGAGACTCTTCGAACCAAGCAAATGCCGTTATTTTGAGAGGTGGCAAAGAACTTGAGGACCCATACAAGAACTTGAACTTGAACACCAAAAGCACTCCATCCAAAGTCAATCAACCAAGTGCATCACAAGAATCATCTCCCACTTCCCCCAAACAAAACCGGGGAATACAAGCGGAGTTCGATATCCTTCAAAATGCGGAAAATGAACAAAGAAAGAAGAGCAAATGGAAGCGGAAGAAGCAAAAAGAAAAGAGGCGGAACGATTAGCCGAATAAGAAGAAGAATCCAATGTTCCACCGCCTCCCACCTTTGTCCCTCCATTGCCTTTTCCCAAACGAGCTAAGCCACGCAAGGAGAATGCTCAATTTAGCTGTTTCGTGGATATGTTGAAAAAGGTAGAGGTAACTTTACCCTTTGTCGAGGTAATTTCTCAAATGCCCCTCTATTCTAAATTTTTGAAAGATGTTTTGACTAAAAAAAGAACAATAGAGGATAAAGAATGTATTTCACTCACGGAACAATGTAGTGCCATTCTTATGAACCAAATACCAAAGAAACTAGAGGATCCCGGTAGTTTTTCTATCCCTTGTCGGGTTGGAAATGTTGTTGTTAATCAAGCTTTATGTGACCTAGGGGCTAGTGTTAGTTTGTTACCTTATTCTATTGCCAAGAGACTTAGTGTGGGGGAGATGAGACCCACTAGCATGTCAATTCAACTTGCGGATAGGTCCGTTAAGTACCCACTCAGGATACTTGAGGATGTACCCGTTCAAGTTGGTAGATTCTTCATCCCCTCCGACTTTGTTGTCATGGATATGCCCAAAGACACTATTACCCCCATTATTTTAGGTCGACCTTTTATGGCTACCGAGGTGCTATAGTTGATGTTAAGAATGGAAAGTTATCTTTTAACATAGGGAACGAATCGGTAGAATTTTCCCTTTCTCAAGCTCTTAAACAACCAATGATTGAACAAATGAATTCCATTGAAGTTATTGACAGTTTGGTTGAGTATAGCTTGATAGATGATGATAGGCAAGAAGATGAACCATTTGACTCTCCACCCCTTGAAGATGAATGTTTGCATGATGAAAAGGTAGAACCACTACCGGTGGGTAAGAGTATGGTATCTTCTCCTCCTAATCTTGAACTTAAACCACTCCCCTCTTCCCTCAAATATGCTTTTCTTGAAGGAACTAATTATCCCGTTATCGTCAATGCTACCCTTGATGGACCTCAATTAGAAAAACTTTTTAGCGTTTTGAGAAAGCACAAAAAGGCCATCGGGTATAGCATTGCCGATCTCCAAGGCATAAGTCCAAACGTTTGTATGCATAGGATCATCCTTGATGATGACCACCGTTCTTCGGTTGAGGGTCAACGTAGGTTGAACCCCACCATGAAAGAGGTTGTCATGAAGAAAGTCCTCAAGTTGTATGAGGCTAATATTATATACCCAATAACCGGAAGTAAATGGGTTAGCCCCGTCCAAGTTGTGCCGAAAAAAGGAGGAATGACGGTTGTAAAAGGAGAAAAGGCTGAGTCAATTTCTACTAGGACTATTACCGGTTGGCGTATGTGTATAGACTATCGAAAATTGAACACGGCCACCATAAAAGACCATTTCCCTCTTCCCTTTATTGATCAAATGCTTGAATGATTGGCGCATCGTTCTTATTTTTGTTTCCTTAATGGTCATTCCGGATTTCTTCAAATTCCCATTTATCCCGATGACCAAGAGAAAACCACTTTTACATGTCCCTATGACACCTATGCTTATAGAAGGATGCCATTTGGACTATGCAATGCGCCGGGAACGTTTCAAAGATGTATGATGGTTATTTTTTACGATTTTATTGAAAAATCTATGGAAGTTTTTATGGATGACTTTAGTGTCCATGGTACATCTTTTGATTCTTGTCTTGAAAATCTTGATCAAGTGTTAGCTCGATGTGAAGAGTATATACTTGTTTTAAATTGGGAAAAGTGTCATTTTATGGTTGAACAAGGTGTTGTCTTAGGTCATATTGTTTCTAATAGAGGAGTCAAAGTCGATAAGGCGAAAGTCTCCGTGATTGAGACCTTGCCACCACCTACAAATGTAAAAGGGGTGAGGAGTTTTCTAGGTCACGCCGGTTTTTATAGACGATTTATTAAAGACTTTTCCAAAATTGCTAAGCCTTTGATTTCTTTGCTTATGAAAGATGCACCTTTTGTTTTCGATGACTCGTGTCTTGAGGCCTTTTGCAGGAGACCGCTCTCACTACCACTCCGATTATCAAAGCTCCCGATTGGAATCTTCCATTTGAGATCATGTGCGATGCTTCCGATTTTGCCGTAGGTGCCGTTCTAGGTCAACAGATTGACAAGAAGCTACATGTGATATACTACGCAAGCAAGACATTAGATGAAGTCCAATCGAGGTATACAACAACCGAGAAAGAGATGCTTGCCGTTGTCTACGCCATGGAGAAATTCCGAAATTATGTTACCGGTTCCAAAGTCATTATTCACACCGACCATGCGGCGATTCGTTACATCATGTCCAAAAAGGAGACCAAGTCCCGACTCTTTCGGTGGGTCCTTCTTTTACAAGAATTCGATATTGAGATTAAAGACAAAGCCGGATCGGAGAACTTGGTAGCGGATCATCTTAGTAGACTAACGGTTAGTAAAAAGAACAATGAAGAAGATGGTATCCCCATCAATGAAGCTATGAGAGATGAGGCCTTGATGGCCATTGATACTATTACACCTTGGTATGCCGATATCGTCAATTTCTTAATATCTCATTTTATCCCGGACGATTATTCCAAGCAAGAGAGGAAGAAACTACGTTATGAAGCCCGACGCTATTATTGGGACGAACCATATTTGTTTCGCCGTTGTGTAGATGGAATTTACCGACGATGTGTCACGGCCGATGAAGGATATAATATTGTGAAGCACCTTCACTCGACATCTTATGGTGGACACTTGGCCAACTAAAAGACAATTGCCAAGGTTCTCCAAAGCGGGTTTTGGTGGCCTTCCATGTTTAAGGACATCCGAGCTTTCATTCTCACGTGCGATGCTTGTCAAAGAAGTGGGAATATTACGAGAAGAAATGAGATGCCCCTTCAACCCATCTTAGAGATTGAATTGTTCGATGTTTGGGGCATTGATTTCATGGGTCCGTTCACGTCCTCTTTTGGTAACAAGTATATCTTAGTAGCGGTTGATTATGTCTCAAAATGGATCGAGGTCGTAGCTTCCTCCACCAATGACTCCAAGGTTGTAATCAAGCTTTTCAAGAATGTAATTTTCCCGAGATTCGGTATGCCTAGAGCCATAATTAGCGATGGAGGCTCTCATTTTAGGAAAGATATCTTTGAACACCTTCTTAGGAAATATGGTATCACTCACAAGATGTCCTTAGCCTACCACCCTCAATCAAATGGGCAAGCCGAGATCTCCAACCGTCAAATCAAGGGAATTTTAGAGAAAGTTGTAAATACACACCGAAAGGATTGGTCATTGAAGTTAAATGACTCCCTTTGGGCATTAAGGACGGCCTACAAAGCGCCGATTGGAACCACTCCTTATCGTCTTGTGTATGGCAAAGCTTGTCATTTACCGGTGGAATTAGAACATAAAGCCGAATGGGCAATCAAAGAGTTAAACTTCGATGAGAGTGTTGTAGGAGATAACCGCCTTCTCCAACTACAAGAATTGGAAGAACTAAGACTAGAAGCCTACGAAAATTCGAAGATTTACAAGGAACGAACTCGCCAATGGCACGATTCTCGAATACTTCGTAAGGACTTCTCCGTTGGTGATAAGGTATTACTCTTCAACTCTCGCTTTAAGCTCTTCCCCGGTAAGTTGAAATCAAAATGGTCGGGTCCATTCGAAGTGACCAAGGTGCAACCATATGGATCAATAGAGATATCTAGCCCGGAGACCGGGAAGTTTATGGTTAATGGACAATGTTTGAAGATTTATCACCCCGGTCACGTTCGTGAGACCTTCGCTACCATGAAGTTTGGTGAGCTCCCATTGGGGAGCGATGTCTAACCCCCTCTCGAAATTGAAGTAGGTTTGGTGGTATCCTCAACAACCACCTTGTACATATGTATTATATTTCTTTGGGTTGTTAGTATGTTAGCTTGAGAAGAATGGTTGAACTTGGATTTCGCCATGGAGCACTTAATTTGGATGAAGACCACGCTTTTTGGAGAAGTTATGGAACTAAATTGAAGACCACAAGCATGTTTGTGGTAGATTTTGATTATGTAATGTGAGTCGAGTCAATATTTGAATCCTTAGGTGACTATTGGAAGAGCCATGCAATGGCAAGGTGGAAAAACGAAGAAATCAAGATCGTAGGGCGAAATTTCGCCCGGTGAGACCTGACCGGGCGAAACTTCGCCCTACGGAAAGTTGCCAAAATTGTTGAAATCGAAGAAGATACCACCGGGCGAAATCTCGCCCGGTGAGATTTTGACCGGGTGAAATTTCACCCGGTGGGAAAAATGGCAGAAATCGATTTTCCGACGAAAAGTCCGTCGGGTGAAATTTCACCCGGTCAAGCACCACCGGGTGAAATTTCACCCGGCGGCATGGGCTTGGCCAATTCACCTTTAACATACCTCCTCACTACAATTTCAATTCTCTCCTCCATATTTACCACATATAACTTTCCCTCCAAAAATCTTTACACCAAATTTTTACCACCAACTTTAAAACTTTCACTTTCCCTCCCAACCACCCTTATTTATATCACCCTTTTACCTCACAATTCACTCCACATTTTCACCCATCATATTCATTAAACCACTTTCCATACCCAATCACATTCAAACCTCCATTCCATTTCCACTTGGTGATTATATTCTTGGGTTTTTGAAGAGGAGAAGCTAAAGTTTCGGGATTTTTCTTGCAACTATTATGGAGACAAGAGCTCAACGAGCCGCGCGAAAACAAGGTATGACTTCGACTTCTAAACCTCTTAAATGTTCATCTTCTAGTAAGCCTTCGAAGCCTAAACTCACACCTTGTCCTAATACACCTTTGGCTCAAACCTTTTCTGAAAAAGCTTTTCAGAGTACAAGATGGCCTTGTCCATTCACAACGAAAATTTTAGGAATTAAGAACGATATTAAAGAGTTATCGTCTAGGATTGGTACTAGTAAGCTACTTAATTTTGTGCCTTGCACAAATAAAGACTTGACTTGTGAATTTTTAGGTACCTTTACCATCGATAACCCGACCACACCAAGAGAGTTTAAATTTAGACTCTTCGGTAGAAATCACTGTTTAAATATTTCCGACTTTGGCCTAGCTCTAGGTTTACCCTCATCGGGTACCGGACTAAGTGAACCCCTAAGTGATTCGCAAAGCAGTGCGATTAGAAGAGACTTGTGGAGGCGCATAGCGCCGGGTCAACGTGATTTCGAACCAAATTCTAGCTTTACCGTCGAAATCCGTAACCCTGCCACCCGTTATTTTGCTGAAATTCTTTCCCACTGTCTTTTGCCATCTACCGACAATATTATCAACCTCAATGTGTGTGTCTTACAATTGATATGTGACTCTTTGATCGGTAACCCTTACCCTCTTGACCTACTTATTGTCGTGGCGTTACACTTTCATCAAATTATAATTGACCAACGCCCCTCTGTCGACTGTGGTGGTCTTGTAACTTTAATAGCAAGAAATTTGGGTTACGCGACCGACCATCTCAAACCACATGACCCCCGTGTCTGGCTTGACGAGGCCTACTTCCCTAATTGGATTTTTAAAGTACCTGACCACCGCCTCGTCTCTCTTGGCCACGGCCGTGCCTTAATTGTCCCCAACAAAAACCGAACCAATATTTATAACTGTCAAAATTGGAACCTACCTCCAGGTCCCTGTGAATTCCGACTGAGCAAATCGGGGGAAATAGAAGTTTGGGAGTATGCCGGTGAGGGAACTCCGACGGCTTCTTTTGCGTCAAATGACTATTCAACCTAGACACCCCTATTAGAGTCGGTATATAATATGGTTTGTTTGTGTTGTGGGTATTTGTGTGGTTTGTGTCGGTGAGTCTTCAATCTTTTACGATTGTATATCTTTGAATTGATATTGTTCCTTATTCCTTGTCCCATCATTATAATCGCTGTGATTGTTTTTATCGAACCAAATTGCAAGTTGTCCCATTATCCCATTGTCCCATTGGTATTTTTACGGCCATCGCGGCCTTGGTTTTGCTCCCGGTCTTTAGACGATGTGATTACGCCATTGACCCTTTTGAAAATCCAAATTTTAATCAATTTTTCTCAATTTTTCTTAATCCGGGCTAGGTGACGTGATTACACCTATGCCAAATTTTTCACCCTTTCGTTTTAGTCTCTTTTCTTTTCTTTTATTTCTTTTTCTACTTCTTAGCCACTTGGCTAGGGTCTAGGTGATGTGATTACACCTAGGCCCGCCACTATTTTATCGTTTTCTTTATTTTCATTTTCTTTTCTTTTCTCAAAAATTTTGAAAAACACAAAAACATTTGAAAAATCCTAAATATCCAAAAAGATTTTTCTTTTTCGTCTTTTTTGTTCTTCCCCTACTTGTCCATTGAGGACAATGCACAGTTTTAGTGTGGGGGAGGAGTCTACTATCTTTTATTTTGTCAAAAATCTTTTCAAAATTCATAAAAATTTGAAAATTCGAAAAATCAAAAACATTTTTCTCCTTTCTTTTCTTTTTCCTTTCTTGTTTCTCGTTATGTTTTTGTGTCCCGTGTACGGTCTTGTTCTCCACTCTTACAGGTAACCACCACCTTGAAGCGCGAATTGAAGAGATTATGAAAGCATTCGCTTGGTAATTTTCTTCCTTCTTTCTTTAATTTTGTAGAGGAGTTAGGTTGTTGCTATTGGAGGCTCTCGAAGTTGAGCATTTTGGGTGTTGTGGTTGATTGTGTGCTTGAATGTTGATGGAGTATGGAGTACATGACTTTACTTGTGTTTTCTTTTATTTTTCCTTTTTCTTTTTCGTGTGTTCTTTTTGCTTTTGTATAGAGTGTCTAGGACTAAATTTTTTCGAAAACCCGATTACAAACTTATTACAAGAGTTTACATTCCATTGTAGATAACTCATTGTAGATTTTGGACCTTAATCTAGTAATGACTCTTAATCAATGAATTTGTTGATCCTTTAGCTTGAGTCCACCTTTTCTACTAGAGGTTTACTTTGGGGTTTGCATTTGACCACCTTGACCACCCATGGAGGAGTTAGGCCTTGGTTCCCGCATCCCTTTTTCTAGGTGACCTTGCTCGAACGACCATTGCACCTTTAGTCCAAATTTTTTCCGCTTTTTGTGGGTTATCCGGGAATGACATGTGTTCTCGTTTACCTAATTTCCTCCACCTATACATCACCACTGTAATTCCCTAGAAATTCTAACGCAATACAGTGGCGGAAACACTGTAGAAGTGGGATTATAACACACTGTAGCTATGTCTTGATTAAATAAAAATGGTAAGTCAATACATAAGCCATAAAATAAAAATGGCTACAAAAATATATAAATAAATAAAATCCATAAAAAGGGTTTTAACAATCCATAATACAGTGATCTGATTAAAACAAGCAGGATCCATAACTGCTCGCTAGCCCACCCGAAGGAAAACACATATACCTGCCATGTTAAAAACATAACAGCCACAATCAGTGGGGAGCAACGTCAACGTTCTCCCAGCCGTATAACAGGATTTTAAAACTGTAATTACTATTATAGAAAAATAGTAAAAATGGAAAACAGTAAAACACATTATAATAAAAATAAACTTTCAGTGAAAACCTTCACGTATCAAAACAATATAATAAAAATGAGTTTTCCGAAGAAAACATAAAACATTTGCCAACCTGCAACCAAATTATATCGATAATAATAAAAATATTCAAAATGGCGTTATGGATAGGAGTAGTGTAGACGGCTAGACTTTCACTAGGAGAATACTAAAAACTAGCTTCGAGAACTTAGTTCAAACAAATTAAACTTCGGTCTCTAACTAGGCTACTCAACCATAATAGAGCGGCGACTTATAAATGTGTGGCCCTAGTTTAAGATAATGCACACCCCTCCTGGGATTACCTGTCACCCAACTTATGACGACGACTTACTGCGAGGCCTAAACTTAAGGTCAAAATGTACACAACTCCCGGGATACCTGTCACCCGGTTCAACAACCAATGTACCGATTCCTGATACACTAGCCTTATAGTTGATGGCAAAACCGTAAACCCTAGAATATGTTACTCTAACCTCACACTTGTCCTTATTCCATAACTCCAAAACAAAGTCATTATCGATATACAAAAGATATAATCAATATAAATAATATGAGGATAAAAGAAGTAAACATTTATATTCTAAAAGAGGAAACTTTCTATTTTAGGAAACTTCTATTTTTAGAAACTTTACTAAAAATAGCATTATATCAAAATAGTGAAAATATTAGTTCATACTAATACCACATTTTTAGTAAACGATATAGATTTATAAAACTAATACTTTCGGCTTTAACGATATTAATTATTAAAGTAAGAACATTTGAGTTTATGAAATTATTGAAATATCGTACAAGTGTATAAAATGATTAAAAATGTCTTAAACATTTTAATAATACTAATCAGGGTGTTTTCAAAATTTACAAAGCTAAAATTCCCTAATTATTATTAGTTACGACAATACGATTACAAATAGGATTTTACGACAAATGTCAAATTAAATCTTTTAACGTCTTTTATTTAATTAAACCATTGAATATATTTAGAAAATGTTAAGGGATGATTTAACTCTTAAAGTATCAGATTTAAATACTTTCAAAATTGCTGAAAAAATAATTCTTTTAGGTAAGATGAAGCATTTTAACGATAAATCACAATTTGTCCGAAAATCAATACTTATTAATTAAAGACTTTAATAGATAGTACAAAAATTACGTAAAATAGTTAAAATATATTTATGGACATTCTGTCCAGAAAATAAAATTTTCCAGAATCCTAAAACTCGGTTTTTTAAAGCGTTTTCCCGTTAATCGTCTAATCTCGACAATAACGATTAATAAAAATAGTAATTACAAAACGATTTAAGTATTAATATCCAAAAAATATTATTACACTTTAAAATCCTGATTTTCCAGAATATAAATTTTTCCAGATTTTTTCCAAAATTCCAGATTCAACAAATTTCAACAAAACCGTCATTTAAACCCGTTTTCGCAATTAACGATTTCATTAATAAACCTATCGTTCCTAACATTTTATTAAGGCACTAAAAATCATAAAAATACATTTTAATATGAAATCATCAGAATCATAATTTTTTTCCAGATTTAAACCAAAGACCAGAAATCGAGAATTTAAACAACAAACATGGTTTTAACGATAAACGATGATTTAAAGTGATTAATTAATTCATCCACTTCACAATTCCGAAAAATTATGAAATAATTCAGAAAATTCTATTTCACCAGAAAGTTTCACCACGTCAAAAATCAGATTAAAATAAAATGTTTAGGTACTAGAACTAAAAATCGGCTTTTAATCGTTTTTGTCCGAAAACGGTAATAATTCAATAATCGATATTTAAAATATCAGAAAAATCCTAAATTATTATAAATCATCAAAAATATAAATTTTACAGAATATAAACATATATTACATGTTTAGGCCGAATATTATGATTTTACAAATTAATATGACAATTTAATCGTTAATCTCGTAAAAGCGATAAAAATATCGAAACATGCAAATTTTCAACTTTTAAAAATTTTCCAGATTATATGACATACATATATTGTCAAAAATGAAATATAAAAATTATACATGCAAATACACAATTAAAATCATGAAATACCGAGTAACATCGACGTTACCTTTAGTCCAAATCGGAAACGATAATATACTCGTCGGCCTCGGGATTGTCCACAAATCCTACCATACATGAAAATCATGGCAGAAAAATACCATGAGAAAAACTAAGAAAATCAAGGTGAATAACGATCGAAAACCACATCGCTTATTACCTTAACGGAAGGATCGGAATAACGATTAATTTGACGATGAAAACGAGACGATTATGACTCGATTTGAAGCAAGAATTAGCCTTGAGAGGCTGCTGGAGTCATGGCCAAATGAGAAGAAAGAAAGGATTTTTTTTATGTTTAATTGTAAGAATGAATGTTAGGAAATGGATGGTTTTTTTTCCTAAGCTTGAATGCTATTAAAATTTGATGAAAATAATGCTACTCTACCACATATGGCCAGCCAAAATGAACAAGCAAGGGAGGATGAAAAGTTTGACAATAATGCAAGGAATAAATGGAAGTAAAATAATCATACGTTTACGGTTTAACGTGATAAAATGAAACGTATTAATAAAACGTAATAAAATTCCTGACCAGAGGCTTAGTCGGTCCAAAAAGTGAGAAAATGGCCTCAAATTATTTATAAGTTGATAAAAAGTATAATCGTAAAATAGATAAAAGCATTTCAAAGTAATTCGAGTAAACCTCGCGTAAGAAAATAATTAATCGCGAAGCTTTGTAATAAAATCATTAACGACTAAATTTTTGTAAATAAAAATATTTACTAGTTGAAAATATTAGATAAATGTATTTAAACATTTTTAGGAAAAGGAATGACTTAAATCCGAGCTTAAAAACGTCAATTCGAAGAGAAATAGAATTCTTCGTGGGAAATTAATTAGTTTACGAAGAAAACTAAATAAATGGATTTAATAGAATAAAAATCTTTAAAATATAAATAAATATCATTAAACTCAAACATTAAAATAGAGCTTAGTAAAATGATGAAATATGAGGCCGAAAAGTGACAGAGTTAAGACGGAGTCCCAACGGAAAAAATAAATATGCTAGGAAAAATAGCGGGTGTTACAACCACAATAAGTTTACACAAAAATAACCTCCAAGCTTGGTTATGAACCACATCAAAATCGAAAAGCCAAAAAAGGGCCAACCGAAGCAAGAGAAAAGGGCACAAAAATATGAAAAACAAGGAGAGAAAAGGAGCTTCAAATGAAATCATATCATCAAAAACGTCTCCAAAAAAAACCCTTTGATCGATTCGTCGCCGTGAAGTGCCAACTAGAGGACCGAGTCCCGAGGTAGGAAGATAGCGGTGATTAGTCGATCCACCCCAATAATTGTAAACACTCCACCTTTTCTATTTGGGCTAATTTAGGAAATTCGAGTTTGGAACGACCCTCTTGGCTTAGCCAAAGAGAGCGGGACTGCACCTACCTACAGTGTCGAACAAATTCATGGTTCACCTTTTTCCACTCCGTTTTACGCCCCGTCGTACCCCTTTAGAAGACTAGGAGGACCTTGGCTAAGTTATCAACACTTATATTGCTTAGTTGTCATAGTATTAGGCTTTGGTCCTTATTTACATTGGTCATTTATCTTGGAAGTTTATTGTTGTTCTAAGTAAGTAATCGGTGTCTTCCCCGCCGTCTCGATGAAGGATTCGGTGTTTTAATTTTGCTTCGGATGCGTCTATTCTTTCGTGTTATGTGTTTTTGTGTGTTTAGTCGCATCCACCATTTTGAGCAAGCCTCAACTTGCCTTGCATGGAAGTACCTTACCTCATGGGTATTTCGATGTGAGTTGAAGGGACGGAGCGGGCCCGTTAATTGCCCCGTATCGGCTTAGCGTAGTCTAGCTAGTAGTAGTAGTATGTAATTTCTTTTTGGGTCTTTGCTCGAGGACGAGCAACGGTTTAGTGTGGGGGAATTGTTGTGTGCTAAATTTAGACCGTTTTTCCCCTCATTTAGACCCGTTTTTCCCTCGTTTTGCGAGTTTAGAATGTGATTATCGCCATATTTTGTGTACTTCTCGCATTAGCGTCCCTCTTGTGCGTTTTACGTGTTTTTGGTAGTTTTCTATCGATTTTGATAGGATTTTGCACCGAAATCACGATCGAACTTCCACGAGCACAAGAGAAGGGAATACTGATAAGCGTTATTTATATACATATTTGGATCCTCTTAATTGTTAGTTTTATCTCGGTTTTCGTGCTTAACTCGTTAATAATGATGCAATATGCTTTGAATGTCGATACTTCCGTATTTGTGTGTATTTTGTAGATTTGGATGAATTTGGAGCTAATAAGAGCATTACGGAATCGATAATTGAAGAATTCACATCTAAGCGTGGAATCGAAGGAAGAAGATGCGGAATATACGAAGAAACAAAGACCCAAGAAGGAAAAGACACAAAACGAGATGAGAGAATGATCGCCTACACAAGGGTCAACTTCAAACGTTCATATATTGAGTTCTACAACTCCAATCAAAGTGATATTGGTGGCGTTGGAAAGCTCTTTCTCTTATCTTTCCAACGGTATATTACACGTCCAATTTGAACAAGTAACGAAGAAATGAAAGCCGTTTGAAGTCGAGCGCGCGATGCTGTGACCTACAGCGCTACTCGATCGAGTGCCCCTACTGCACTCGATCGAGTGCTACTTCGTGAAGCTCCTGCCCATATTTGGGTGTGTCACTCGATCGAGTGCACCCAATCCGGGCCGTGCGTCATTCTTATTTCGACTTAGAATTTGGGTCTGCTTTTGAGTCCAACTGATACTCTTTATATATCAGTTGTTTGACTCTTGTTTGGGACATCTTTTATCTTTTCTTTTACCTTCTTCTACACACTTTTTATTATCTTAGTTTTCTTAGTCTAGTTGACTTTGCGAGATACATTGAACCTAGTTCTCCGTCTCCGATCTTGAATTCTCCGGTATTATTATTCTTAATTTTAATTTCAATTTCAGTTTCTACTTTAATTTCCGTCTTAATTTATTCTTTGTATTGTTTTATAGTGTAGATTTATTATTGCTTCCGTAGATTAATTTGTATCGTTTTCGTCATGTTTAATTGCAATTCGTCTTTTGTTAGTCCGATTATAATTAATATGCGTAGCTAGATTTCATCTAGGGTTTAAGGGGATCGATGCGTATTATTAGGGTGATAGTCAATTGACCTGTTTCTAATCGTATGAGCTATTGCCTGAATATCGTTTAAACTCTGATTAATTGTTTGATGCATAATTCAATTAATTAGTATCGCAAATTAGGACTTTTCGCCGACCGGGTTAAGAACTAATTAGGCCACGATAGTTTGGGTAGACTGACTTAATGCTAGCGACCGCAGGTTAAGTTTAGATCTAAAGGTTGTAGTGTACCGACCGGACCTACACCTTAGGTAGTTCGATTATTGACCTGTTAGTTGACTCCCTGACCCGAGTAATATTCATTGTGAACCTGAGACCCTAGACTTTTTTTCCTTATTGATTTATTTATCAGTAATTGGTTATTAGTTTACCAAACCAACCAAAACTGTGACCTATAATCTAGAATCTAATTCTTAGGATAAATAATTGAATTCTCATCTCCTTGTGGTTCGACCCCTGACTTCGCTATCTACATTAGTTAGTGACCTTAGGGTATCTTTGATTAGGGATACGACTAACCCTGTCAAATTTTGGCGCCGTTGCCGGGGAGACGGTGTTATTTAGTTGTTTATCTTTTTTAGGTTCTAGGTTATTTTTTTTGTATATAATTTTTTTATTTTATTTTGTATATATTTTTTTTATCATTCACCATTATGACCAATTTTTACTTCCCACAATTCAAACATGAGTCACTACATAATTATTGGGATAGACTTGAGTCTTTCATTATTCAAAATGGCTTTAATGTTGATATACGGGATATGTGTCATATGATATATAATGGTGTTGATGATGAGTCACGGGCTAAAATTGAGGAAAATTGCGGAGGGATGTTTAATTATATCTCTTACAAGGAACGATTGGAAATCCTTAAATATTTAGCCCGTAATAGTGCTGAATTAGAGTTGAGGCGGAAAAATGACAAGGCGGAAATTGAGGCTTTGTTGCTGCAATTCGTGCAAGCTCAACAAAAGCAAGATACTCAAATAGGCCAATTGCTAGATCATTATGAAATCTTGAACAATCAAATTGCCCAATTAGCAAGCCAAAAGCAACAAAGTCAATCGGGTACGCCTATGGAAGTAGTGAAGAACCTCCAGGTAAGTGTTCTATCTCCATCTCTTGTGAACATAATTGATGATGATGATGGGTACAATGTTCAATCTATTCAAGATCACCAAACCGCCATGAATGCTGTGAGCTAGAATGTGTGTTTTTTGAGGAAAACGTGTGTTTGGATGCTCTGAATGATGCTCTTTTAATTGAGGATAACATTAAGGATTTTGATTTGTGTGATTTTGAGAGAGTGTCATTTGATGTCAATTATGAGGTTTTGGAGACAGAATTGAACAAAAGAGAGGATCTTAAGCTTGAGAGGAAAAATGAAAAAGAAGAGAAGAATACACTTTTTGACGATTCCTTGAGTGGAAGAGGTGTGGCTACATGGGATAGCGAGAATGATTTCTTTGAAACACCAATTTTAGAGACATTTGAGTTTTTCCCTTATATTGAGGACGACCCACTTCCACCTATTAATTGTCTTGATTATATTTCTCTTTACCCTTTGTTTGAGCTTATGATTAGTGGGGAGGATTGTGATAATTCTTTCACGGAGATCGGTAAGATTGATCCTTTGAGTAGTCTTAGGAGTTCTAACTCTTCTTTTATGCAATCTATACCCGATGATAAGCCTTGGGGTGAATCTGAGATATTTGATGTGTATGTCTTGTCTTACGAGCCGCCTATTAACATTCTTACTCTTCTTATGCACTATGACCACCATGCTGAGGATTGGTCTAGCTCGTCTGATAGGCTAAGACGATCATTGACTTTGTCTCTGTTTGTCTTCTATATATCCTGGTGCTACTTATGCTTTTGTGTAGCACATGCGCAGATGTTTGATCGACTCTTGAGAGCCTTAAGCTGTTTTGATCACAGTCATCTGTGGACAACTGATCTATAAGACGAACCCCCACTTTGCAGCTGGTTTGGGGGAGCTGCCCTTGTATACGGTAATTTCTTTCCTTTTCATTTTTGTTTTTCATGTTTTCTTAGGTTTTTCCTTCCCCTTAGGTCAAGTTGTCCTTAGGATTGGCTGTGGATTTTCTGTCTTATCTGCTTTAGAGTCACATTGAGGACACTGTGACATTTAGGTTTGGGGGAGAGTTTGTGTGCTTTTGTGTGTTTCATTTTCCGTCGTATGTTTTACTGCTTTCAAAAAATATATAAATCCAAAAAAAATTGAAAAAAATCATAAAATTCCAAAAATATTTTATTTTTTATGTGGTGTGTCTGATGTAGAAGCATGCAAAACGGCGATGATGATAATGCTCTTAACATGATTTCTCCTAATTTTCAGCTTACTTCGTGCCTGAAAACGTGTTTTGTCTTGAGATTTGATTAAATTGATATGATATGCCTATTTGAACTTTTAATTGCCAAATGAGTGAATTTGACCACTTGTTGGCAAGCCACAAAATTCTGAGGATTTTAGAGCTTCCTAGGCCAGTAACATCCATAACTGGTCTTCATTATTATTTAGGAATTGAGTGATTTTCTCCTTGTGGAATGTGTATCAATTTGCATAAATATGACATCCGTCTCTTGATATTGAATACGTGTTTGGTTTGAGGAGGAGGTACATGAGGAAAGGCAATTTTGTTTTTGATGAGCTCCACATAGCAAAAAATGACCCATTTTTACTACCTTGTAGATCTAGGTCGTTTTCCTTTGTTTAGCCCATTTCAGCCGTTGTAAGCCTGTTTTTATTGCCTATATTATTTAACTACAACCCAGAATAGCCTACCCTGTCGGGACAGTCGCAGTGAACTTAGTTGGGAATTACTTCACTAATCGGTCATATTTCGAGATTTTTACATCTTTTGGACTTTAGTGTGTAATATCGTTGGTGCGACTTTGTACTCGCCTTCCCCCTATCCAAATTGAAAAAAAAATAGAAGCATGAAAGAAAAAAGTGAAGAAAAGAAAAGGAAAGAAATTGAAAATGAAAAAAAAAATGAAAAATGAAAAATATGCTTCTTGTAATATTTCGGGGAATGGTCGAAAGGATTGAAACTAGAGATTAATTGAGAGGATGGACAAAATTCCCTCTTACACCTAATCTTGAATTTATACCTCTAGTTGGTGGTTCGACGTTATTTGCTGGGGGTTTTTATGGATAGTTTTTATTGTGTAGCTGCGTTTGGGCCCGGTTTTTGCTCCACATTCCCATACGTGCTTAGGCACAATCCATTTTCTTCCCTTACTCATTTAGCCACCCTTTGTAAGTCCTTGGCATGTACTATGGTCCTGATTGGTGGAACACGTATTTGATTGAGGAGATTGATTTCATGTTCGATTGCATGCATGTTTCATAAGTCGAGTGAGTGTTCTTATTCTTTCTTATCTTCACATTTATATACTCACCCGTTCTTATGAGTGTTGAGCGATAACCGCGAGGAAGTCCGACATTGATGGTCTTGCAAGATTGAAAGGTTGGCAAACAATTGTTCATTTAAGGCATGATTATTGATTTAGTTATATTTTTGACATTGTGTGTTTTCTAACCGACTTGAGCCGATTTTTAGTAGAATGATTGTAAGCTTGCTCTTAGTCGTGCTTCGCATCACTTGTCCTCTCTTATATTATATGTTTGGTTTGCTTGAGGACAAGCAAAGGCTTGGTTTGGGGGAGTTTGATAAGCGTTATTTATATACATATTTGGATCCTCTTAATTGTTAGTTTTATCTCGGTTTTCGTGCTTAACTCGTTAATAATGATGCAATATGCTTTGAATGTCGATACTTCCGTATTTGTGTGTATTTTGTAGATTTGGATGAATTTGGAGCTAATAAGAGCATTACGGAATCGATAATTGAAGAATTCACATCTAAGCGTGGAATCGAAGGAAGAAGATGCGGAATATACGAAGAAACAAAGACCCAAGAAGGAAAAGACACAAAACGAGATGAGAGAATGATCGCCTACACAAGGGTCAACTTCAAACGTTCATATATTGAGTTCTACAACTCCAATCAAAGTGATATTGGTGGCGTTGGAAAGCTCTTTCTCTTATCTTTCCAACGGTATATTACACGTCCAATTTGAACAAGTAACGAAGAAATGAAAGCCGTTTGAAGTCGAGCGCGCGATGCTGTGACCTACAGCGCTACTCGATCGAGTGCCCCTACTGCACTCGATCGAGTGCTACTTCGTGAAGCTCCTGCCCATATTTGGGTGTGTCACTCGATCGAGTGCACCCAATCCGGGCCGTGCGTCATTCTTATTTCGACTTAGAATTTGGGTCTGCTTTTGAGTCCAACTGATACTCTTTATATATCAGTTGTTTGACTCTTGTTTGGGACATCTTTTATCTTTTCTTTTACCTTCTTCTACACACTTTTTATTATCTTAGTTTTCTTAGTCTAGTTGACTTTGCGAGATACATTGAACCTAGTTCTCCGTCTCCGATCTTGAATTCTCCGGTATTATTATTCTTAATTTTAATTTCAATTTCAGTTTCTACTTTAATTTCCGTCTTAATTTATTCTTTGTATTGTTTTATAGTGTAGATTTATTATTGCTTCCGTAGATTAATTTGTATCGTTTTCGTCATGTTTAATTGCAATTCGTCTTTTGTTAGTCCGATTATAATTAATATGCGTAGCTAGATTTCATCTAGGGTTTAAGGGGATCGATGCGTATTATTAGGGTGATAGTCAATTGACCTGTTTCTAATCGTATGAGCTATTGCCTGAATATCGTTTAAACTCTGATTAATTGTTTGATGCATAATTCAATTAATTAGTATCGCAAATTAGGACTTTTCGCCGACCGGGTTAAGAACTAATTAGGCCACGATAGTTTGGGTAGACTGACTTAATGCTAGCGACCGCAGGTTAAGTTTAGATCTAAAGGTTGTAGTGTACCGACCGGACCTACACCTTAGGTAGTTCGATTATTGACCTGTTAGTTGACTCCCTGACCCGAGTAATATTCATTGTGAACCTGAGACCCTAGACTTTTTTTCCTTATTGATTTATTTATCAGTAATTGGTTATTAGTTTACCAAACCAACCAAAACTGTGACCTATAATCTAGAATCTAATTCTTAGGATAAATAATTGAATTCTCATCTCCTTGTGGTTCGACCCCTGACTTCGCTATCTACATTAGTTAGTGACCTTAGGGTATCTTTGATTAGGGATACGACTAACCCTGTCAAATACCGTCCAAAGAGTAAAACACACAAGTTAAAGTTTAAAGCAATCTAATCAATTAACGAAGAATGAGACAAGAAGCGAGGCCAGTGAAATGACCGGGCGAAATTTCACCCGGTGAGACACCACCGGGCGAAATTTCACCCCAACGGTAAAAATGCCTCCCCGAAGATTTTCCGAGACTCTCTACCGGGCGAAACTGACCGGGCGAAATTTCGCCCACCGGGTGAAATTTCGCCCGATGGGAAGAAGTGTAGTTAGTTTCTTTAGATCTTGTTCATGTTGTTCTAGATTATTCTCTAGATTAATTTGGTAGTTTCATAGTTTAGTGGGTAATTGTTAGATTGTAGTTTTCTCATCATATTATTGTCAGTTTCCTTAGATCTAGTTAATATGCATACTTTAGATAGTTTCTCCATAGTTAATGTTTTGTTTTGTTTCATTATGATTAGTGAGTAGATTTCTTGTTGGGGGTTTAGGGATGAAGACTTGGATTATTTGAATTTAGGGGTATTGGTGGGTTGCTTGCATGTTGGTTTACCTTGTTTGTGGTTGTTGTGTCATTGTTGTTTTAGTCCGGCCAACTAGACCGACCTTGACTCATTTCTATCAATATGGGGAACCTCGGGGTAGAAATTACCATAACAAGAGACTTACCCTTCTTCGCCACGAAAGCGGGTTTTTAGGTGGGTTGGGTGAAGAAACCAAAAGGTGGCATTCTCCCTTTATCAATGTTGCAACAAAAACTCGATCCCGAGCTTCTTACATTCCATGTTCCGAATCCCGACTTCTCCCCAACGCCTTTCCCTAGATTAATTACCCTTAGCCATTCTCGTAGTGATTTCTCTAGCATAGACTTGACCGTAGACTCGACCCTTAGAAACCCCCCCTCTAGACATCAAACACATCGCTTTAAACTCGTCAATTCCTCCGTTCCCTGTGGACCGACCTCGACTTACCACGAATACTTGTTTGTTTTTGTGTGTCATCTCGAGTCTTATAAATATCGTTTGATCCCCCGGCCTTCGTTAACGACCGAACCGATTGGGAGGCGATCAGTCATACATCCCTATATGACTCTCATAGGCTGCCAAGTGATCGTCTATGTCGGTCGTCCCATCAAACTTCACTGTGTGCATCTTAATTTTTGGGATCAGACAGCTCTAGACTTCAGAGTGCAACAGGGTTCGGGTAGGCTTGCCCAGAACCATGGTCGAGTTATTTCGAAGCGATAGTGCTGCGACACGGACTCGCCACGGCGCTTCAGCGCTCCCTTCTCAGACTGTTGAGATTGAAAAGATTCGTCCCGTCCCCCGTCCGTTTCAAATTCTCTTGGGACGGATGTGGGGGAGGAGCCTGGGCGTTTTCGCCCAGAAGCCGAATTTGGCTCATCTTCCTGATCGCCCCTAGGGTTCTGGCGTGACTGGTCGTGCCCCCTGCCCACTGTCCTAGGGTTGGACAGTCGGGGCTGCATGCTCCAAGATAGACCTGGCCCTTTCGTGTGGCCAGCTGGTGTCAGGCGAGAGAATACTCCATCCTGCCTGGGTCGTAGGCGCTGGCTAGCTAGCCGACGCACGAGTAGGGCTATTCATCAAACCACCCGGACCGGTGAAACCGACCTGCCTGGACCGGTTGGTTCAGACCGGACCGGATCGGCCACCCGTAGGTCCGGTCGCCGGGTTCGAAAATCGCGCTATCCGGTCCCCGGTCTTATCCGGTCCAGACCCGCGTTTTACCCGGTCTTACCCGGTTCAGACCGGTTGTGCGCAGTAATTCAAAAAAAAATTGCGTATTAAAGATTTAAACAAATCAATTATCAAGCATTCAAGCGTATTACCAGATTCTGGCAGAATTAGGAATGATTTATTTCATGAAATATACTTATCATATATGATATTTTGAAATTTGAATGATAACAAACACTACTAATATCTTAAACTAATAGCCTAATATTAAGGAATAAAATATAATTAGTATATTTTTTATCTTAATTTATTAAGTTTACCTAAACTTAAACACATACTCGTATATGATATGATATATACAGTATATACAAAATACAATATACTCACAGAACTTCAGTTATTCACAAGTTCACAACCTCTTTTACTTCATAATTCATAATTTTATATACCGAATCCATATGAATTAACTCATCCTTTCTCTACATCTTCTTTGTTCACCAAGACACCGAGCCGCATAGGTAATCGATGTTACCTTTTTCCATGAGTTTGTATTCGACTATTCGTAACTTTGTTGATGTACTCTGCTAGTCAGCTGTATGCCGCGATTGCCGACTCATCTTTTTGCTTTCTCTATTGTTGTATGCCTCATTGCATGTATGTCACCTAGTTGGCTAGTTGCTGACTTGCTGTAGCCGGTGTCTTTTGACCGGCGTCCTCCGACCTCTGTTTTGGCGTTCAGTTTTTGTTTAGGGGTTCTGTTTTGAATTTTTGATGAGTATTGAGTATGATGACTTCTTTTTTGACTTCCTCTGTTTTAGTATTAGTATTTAATAATTAATAGTAGATCAAACTACTAGACTGTTTGCGACTGTATGTCTGTATCTGTATGTATAAAAAAGTGTTGGCTCTGCAAAGTGTTGCACTTGCACAGTTGCACGGATATTATCATATTAATATAAAAAAGGTTTGATGTGTCGTGTGTATGGTGTATGTGGGGGCGTGGGGCGGTGGGGACTTTGGTTTCTGGTTTGTCATTTGTGAACATTGGTCTATGTGCTTTACAAATGTACAATTAATTATTAGTTTGAATATTTGATAGTATTGAATTATTGATAGTTTGATACTTTCTTTCCTATTAATAATATGTTAATATTATTGATTGATTACTAACTTTGTAATATTTGTTAAATCTATCGTACTGTAGATGGTTAGCACCGAACATAAAAATAAGAGAGCACGCATCAATTTAGAAGACGGAAATGGTGCAACATATATAAGTGACGATGATATCCAAGAGAAACATGTTGACAAAACAAAACCTTTGTTACCGCCTCGGCCTCCAATTGAAGGTCGTAATTATAACACCATCAAAAGGAAGGCATCATATTGGATCCATTTTCGAGATTACTTGGACGAGCATGGTAAGCAAAGGTCTGAATGCATATATTGTGATAGTAAAAATTTTGCAATCCGACGGAGCAACAAATGGCTCAAAAAACATTAAAAACCATTGGAATGTATGTCCGTCTAATCCAGATTCTTCAAATAATAAGTCAAAAATGAAACAAACTGAGCTAGTATTTGATCGAATGGCTAATGACGGGGAAGGTATATTGAAGGGTTGGAATTTGGACCTAAATAAGGTTAGGGAAGCTGTAGTTTATTTTATCATCATGGATGAGTATCCATTTCGTGTTGTTGAGAAAGAGGGATTTAGGTACCTAATGTCTGTTACTGCACCTTCGTTTCATATTCCATCTCGCATTACTATTGCTCGTGATGTCTATAAACTTCACCTGAATGAGAAAAAAAATTGACTGAGTTTCTTCTTAAGTCATCCCAAAGAGTGTCATTTACGACCGACACATGGACAAGCATTCAAAAAATCAATTATATGTGTCTAACAGCCCATTTTGTGGATAATGAGTGGAACTTGCATAAGAAGATAATTATCTTTTGTCCCATCTATAGTCATAAAGGTAAAGATATTGCTAATCTTCTTGATGATTGCTTTAAAACATGGGGGTTGGAGGATAAGGTATTCACCTTGACAGTGGACAATGCAAGTTCTAATGACACGGCTTGTGTAGAATTGAAAAAACTTCTTCAAAAGAAGCGAAATTTGATTGGTAGGGGAGATTACTTGCATATGAGATGTGTCGCTCATATAATTAACCTTATTGTGTGGGATGGATTGAAAATGAATAAGAAGCCTATAAGCAAGGTCAGGTATGCTGTTAAGTTTGCTAACAGTTCTCCAAATAGAGTACATTACTTCAAACAATATGCTAAAAAGTATACACAATGCCAGTTGTCCTTAAGTCTTGATTGTCCCACTAGATGGAATTCTACGTTTACAATGTTGGAAACTGCTTTGAAATATAAAGATGCATTTGGTGATATTGATGTTCCTGTTAACCCCCAAGGTGATGAGGTTGATTCAAATGTTGAGTTTGTAGATGAATATGGCAATCTCATTCAGAGTGAAATTGAAAATTCTGGTGCTCCTAGTGACAATGATTGGACTGTTGTGGAATCTTTGGTTCTATTTCTTAAAGAGTTTAAAACATTGACGGAACAAGTTTCCGGTTCATTGTATGTTACAAGTAATTCTAGCTTCTTTTTTATTGCTCGTGTGCTTGAACAATTGAATAAATGGAGCAAGAGTAGTGATGAGGGTTTTAAAAATATGGCGTGTGCTATGAGAAAGAAATTTGACAAGTATTGGGGGGATGTGGATAAAATGAATGTCTTAATCTACATGGGTGTTATTCTTGATCCAAAGGTGAAGTTAATGGGGTTGAAATTTGCTTTCACTCGTATATATGGGGCACCTAAGGATGAAGAGTTAAAAGAGCAAGTGTACAATAAGGCAAATGATCTTTTTGATGAGTATAGAAGGTTGTATAGCTCTTTAACTCCTCCAAATGAAGATTCTACACATGATATTAGTCCTACCCTTGAAGAAGGAGATTATTTAGATTTCAAAAAATCCATTGAAATGCAAGTTCGAATGCGAAGAGGTGATGGTAGATATGACAAGTCCGAATTTGATAGGTATTTGAATGAGGTGCTTGGTGAACATGAGGGAAATTGCGACGTATTGACATGGTGGAAATTGAATGGTCATAGATATCCTATTTTAGAACGTTTGGCCCGTGATGTTTTAGGAATGCCTATTTCTACCGTGGCCTCGGAATCGACATTTAGCGCAGGTAAACGTCATCTTACACCATTTAGAAGTTCGTTAACTCCTAAGGTACCATCTTACCATTAAGCTTTTGTATATTATTAATTTATTATTGGGTCTAGAACTCTTTACACCGGTGATTTGTAATTTTGTTTGTTCTTTGTGATTTGGCTACTAAAAGCTTGTCCAAGCACTAATATGTACTCAAGATTGGATACGTCCAAGAAAGGATAGCGGGATTGAAGTGGAGGAAAAATTGGAAGAGCTAGAAAAAGTTGAAAAAGGTATAACCGTATAAGATCAAACTACTATATTGTTTTAAATTTTTAATAACTTTTTAGGTTGGTACTTTGCATATTAACTAGTTTATATTTTTTTTTTATTAGAGGTGGAGAATACGATGATAATCAACGACGATCCCCCGGATGTTGCAAATCATTGATGAGGAGAAGATTTTGGATTTTATATGTGTTGCTTACATGCTTTTGCTTGGTTTAAGATAATAATAGTTATACACTTATAATACATTGTTACTTTCAAATTTTCGTCATTTTATTTGGGACTTTTATAAATTAATCGTATAAGTTTATAACTTTGAGTTTTTTATTTGTAAGTTAAATGATCATTGCCTTATTGTAGACTTGTAGTTGATTTTATTTATTGCTTGGTTCAAATCCACTAAAAACAATGTATTATAAAATAAAGGCCCAACAAACAAATGAACAATCCAAGTTTCACAATTACAAATTTACAACATAATGGCCCAGACGGTCCACCCCGGTCGGTCCACCGGTTCATACCGGACCTCCGGGTCGGTCCAGGTCCGGGTTCGGTTGCTGGCGGTCCGGTCCAAGGGTCAGCTCTTTTTGTTCAGCCGGTCCACGGTCCACCCCGGGTCGGTCCGGGTCTGGACCTTTGAACAGCCCTACGCACGAGATGGTCTTTCGGGTGAGGCGGTGAATTCTTCGATGCGAACGTCATAGACTTCATTCTAAGGAACTGACCTCTGAACCTGGGATGGCGGGACGTGGAGCTTCTTTCAAACCTAGAGATAGCCTATTGCAACACGGCGGGCCTTCCGTTGGTAGTTTATCACAACAGTGTGCCTTGATCTCCCCGCGGTGTTTGGGTTTTAGAACACGAGGCTCCTGGGTTGCGGACCAGTGCCCCCGGTGAGGTCCTCAGGAGTGACATTTTTGTTTAACATGGTAGAAAAAAACGATGTCGTTTGTGCTATCTGGGAAGGCGTGAGAGCCAGATCCAACGAAGATTGTTGGATGCCTGCGTTGGCTGCCTCTCCGGATTGCCGGCGAAACGTGACCTGGGCGGTTGTTGACTTCCCCCCTAGGGGTATTAGCGGGCGCCCCGGCCTCCAGGTCAGTCTGCGGCATCCCGTAAAGTGGATTGACGGTTTCTTCCACGTTCACCATGTTTCACGTGACTCTTTTGTTCTTTTCGCGAGGATTATTAGAAAAATTCCTACAGATGGCGCCAAATTGTTTCTTTCAGAAACAATCGACTCCAAAGCGGATTATGGAGTCTTGAGTTTGTCGTGGTCTTGGACTCCCGTGTCTCTAGAACTTCTCCCTTCACTTAACGAACATGCTCACTTCGCTTACCAATTTCTGCATAAAGAACAAACAGTGCCTCGGAGGTTTCCGAAGGGACCCTCTCCGATGCCTAAGTCAGCCTCTGGCGGACGTTACTGACCGTTACTCAAGGAGAGTTAATAGGCTTAAGTGCAGGGAATTTAGTTTAGAGAGAGTGTGTTTTTATTGCCCCTTAATGAAGAACACCAAGGGCGTATTTATAGGTTACCAGAGGAGTGAGAGAGAAAGAAAAAAATGAACATCCAGTAAGATGGGTCGCCTTTGCCCCTTCCTCTTGCCTTAGGATGCAACTGGGAGAGGAGGTCTCCTTAGCCGCAACAAGGGACTAGGAAGTTGTACGACCAGTCCGCTTCTTACATCCTTAATGGGGACCTTGGGGCTTGTAAGCTTCCCGGACCCCCCGAGCTCGAGGCTCTGCAAGCTGGGATGAGATTAAGCTCGACATCTTCGGTGATGATGAGGGTGGTCCCGACCCTGTCCTTCCGAGGCCCCTGGCCGAGGGTCTGGATGAACTTCTGGCAGGACTACTGAGGTTCGGCTTGGTCTAGAGAAGATCCGGGTCGAGGGGTGGCAATGATGCCGCCCCCATCACTATCAATCAAAAGTTTCAATAGTAATTAGAGGAAATTGATAAAATATGAGCCCTAGGTGGATTAAAAAACAAATCAATTGAGCTGGTATAGAGAAATCGATTATTAATTTGATTAAACAAAGAAAATAATAAAAGCAAATATCAAAATCGATTAGAAAACTAAACTTGGGAAATCAACAAGCAACAATGATAAACGGAGTGGATGAGAAAATTAAAACAGCAGCTAAGAATCCACAAACCTTAGAGGTGGGATCAAACTGACCACGAGCAAAACAAAGAAGGATGCAACTCTTGCCAACACCAGAATTCCCTAGCACAACAAGATGAAAGACATCAATTAAAAATCAGAAAATAGACAGCCATTGATAAGTGTGTTTTGTAGTGCTTATTTGTTGTGTTTGGTCCCGGTTTCTCTTGTGAAATCGCTCTTTGGAGCGGTTTTGGAGGCTACTTACGCTTCTTCTAGCTTGTGTTATGTTCCTAAGGCCAATATTGGAGAAATGGAACGATTCTGACTCGTTTCAGACACATTTGGAGCCAACGAGGAGAAGCGACGATCACTCGGTGGCTTAGACTCGATCCCGAGCCCTTGGGACCCATTCCCGAGCACCGAGAATCGATGAGAAGCCTAACAAGAGCAAGGAGGGACCTATAGGATCATATTTGAAGCCTACAAGACCCATCCCGGTCGGGAAGGACCCCATCACGACCGGGATGAAGAGCAAAGAAGAAGACAGCTACTGAAGCTTGATCCCGGCCGGGATCACCACCTTCCGGGTCCGGACCACCCCATCCCGATCGGGACCGACATCATCCCGACCGAGAAGAGCATAACACCGGGCGGTGTTATGCACCATCTCGACCGGGATGAAGAGTACAAGCGAAGACAGGCCACTGACCAGTGATCTCGACCGAGATCATCTCATCTCGACCGAGATGGGTCCCATCTCGACCGAGATCATTTCATCTCGACCGAGATGGACCCCATCTCGACCGAGATCATCTCTTCTCGTCCGAGATTGGCCACCTGCAGACCCGCGTCACTTCTTTTCTTCTCCTTTGCTCATGAACCCTTATAAATACCCTCCCTTTGTATTGTTTAAGCACCATAGACTATATTATGAAACCCTGGACATATTTTAGCCTAGATTAGCTTAGATTAGTGTAGATTAGTCCTTAGTTAATCCTTAATCCTAGTTTAATCCTTGTATTATGGGAATTCTTGAAGAATCCAACCAAGATTGACAACTTTGGTTGATGTATTTGGGTTTTCTTATTATTACAAGTTTCCATCTTTCCTCTTCACTAGTTTGGTATAATTTCTTTTCTCCTTACCTTTAATCTTTGTTTAATCATTAAAGTTTCATTCTTTATATCTTGTTCATTGTTTATCCTTGTTTTCCATTGTGAATGTTTTTGTTCTTAGCTTGATTTCTCTTGTTTATGTTGGTTTTAGTTTAGTTATGTGTGAGTAGTCATCTTGTTAGGATTAGTAGGGGGATTTGGTGGTTTAATGGGTGATTAAGGGTTTGTTTAAGATGTTGGTGGAAGTTTTGGTTGCCTCCTAGTTTTGTGCATAGAACATGTTTGATGAAATGCTTGAATGACTTGTAGTTGCAAATGCATGTTTTCTTGCCTTCCTCTTGCGGTCTTGTATGTTGCTAGGTTGGGTTCTTGCGCGAGAGCGAGGAACCTCTAGATCGGTTTAAGTAGTGAGAGCCCGGACTATACCTAGATAACTCGACTACCCCTACACCTTTGCTCTTCCATGATCATTCCATCACCCTTGAACCCGACCTAATCCTAGTTCTTTTCCTATTTGTTTTCCTCTTCTTCTTAGTTATTATTCCTTTAGTTAGTTGAATCTTTAGCCTTAGTTGTTATACCTAGTTCGTTCCTAGTCATAGTTTTGTTCCCTTCCTTTCGTTCTAGCTTAGTTTAGCCTCGAGACCTAGTCAAGTCCTTAGGTGAAACTTAGTCTAAACCCTCTTTACCGTCCTCGTGGACTCGACCCGACTTGCCCTTTCTACCCAGTTAGGATTAGCTGGTTATTACTTGTTGGTAGGGATCCACGGCAAATCCATACCATCAATTTGGCGCCGTTGCCGGGGATGGTGCTAGTTTAGACTTTGTTTGCCTTTTTACTTGACTTTGTCTTTGTTTTTGTAGTTTTTTTGTTTTCTTTTGCTTCTTTTGTGTGTGAAGTTTATTTCCTTCTTGTCTAGTGCCCAAAAAGCACTAGACTTCTCACGTTTGCTCCTAGTCTACAGTTTTTGCCTAGAGGTGGTGACCATTCTCTTCTTTACAATTCAGAGCCGCATTAACGGACAGTTGCTAGATTGAGAAGGTCCTCAACCGGGTACGAGCCACGATTTTCGAGCAAAACATGAGGTTTGATCTAAACTCCCCACACTTAGAAGCCACCATAAGCTACTCCTCTCCCTCTATTGATCAAAGCTATGTCATGACGCCTCCTACCTACTATCAAGCTTCATGGGGTAATCAAGAAACCAGTGGGTATGAGTTTCAAGGACATGGAAACAGCTACCAACAAGTGAATGCTTATCAATCCTATGATCATGGTGGCTATTACTCAAGCAATCATTGTGAACCCACCATGTATCATCATATTTCTTCACATGGAAGCCAATTTCCCCAAAACCCACCATATTACCCTTCACCTCAACCACAATATGAGCCCCAAAACCCACAATACTACCAATCATCTCAACCTCACTACCAACAATATGATGCCCCAACCCTTGGACATCATCAAGATTTTCAAGGAGCTTTACAAGACCCCAATGACCACCAATTGCCCAACTTGGAGTTATATCAATCGATTCTTCAATTGCAAAAGAGCCAAAAAGAAATGGCCATCCAAATGCAAAAGGTACAAGATGAATTCATGGCCCAAAATCGAAGGGAAAATGAGGCGATTGATGCACGATTAAATCTTATATCGGCTAAAACCTTGATGTTTTTAACTCGAACGTCACAACTTAATGAAGGGTGCTCACTTGAGCAAGGGGAGCAACCCAATCGTGAAGCCGCCGATGAAATCCCCTTGAGAAGCGAGACTTGCTTTGAAGAACCTCAATCGTCTACCCAAGAAGAGATGTAACACCCCTAATTTTTATAAATTAAATTCGTATTTGTATTTTTATTTTGTTTACGATCTTACTCGTAATCCTTAATTTTAGTTCTTATTGGACTTACGTTGACTTCTTCTTAAATTCCTAAAATCTTTATTTTTCCTCGAATTTCTATTTTCAACTCGAAACTCGTTAAGACATTTTATTATTTTCTCAGGAAACCATTTTATTAAACTTTCATTGAAAAGTATCATTTTGTTTTCAAGAAATCAATTTAATTCATTTTCGTTGAAAACAATTTATTCGTCAAGAAACTCAATTTCCTTACAAACAATTATTTAAATTCGAGATTGACCCACTTGATTTCTCGAGTCAACTAATTATTTTTATCAACACCGAACTTGACCCAAACATTTAATTTTATGACAAAATAATATTTTAGCCCATCTCAAAGTTTGAGTTTAATTCCTTTCTTATGCGATTTTAACCCAATTTATTTGTAAGCCAGTTATTTATTTTTTACTAATGATTTTGATCACACCGTAAATTATTTGCCGACCCAAATCGAGTCTGTTACCTCGTCACTAACTAGATGAGTCACTAAATATTTTATTAACTTAAGCACATGTTTTTATTTATCCTAATTCTACTCAACTGCTTCCTATCTCTACTTCTCTAGTGGTTGTTGTTACCTTATTTACTCCATTCTTTTTATAATCCCCAAACTCTTCAATTACTCTTTCTTCTTGTACATAAAACTCATCCTTCTTCAATTCCGTTTAATTACGTTATTGCTGCTCAGTCTGTTACGTATCTCTTCTCCTTCGTTCATTCCAATCTCAAGGGTAATTTATTTACTCTTATTCTCCATCTCGTTTCCCTCTTTCTAGTCCCTTCTTATGTGGTTCTAATACCATATGTTTTAATTTTTCGTAGGCTATCGTGTTAGATCCAATGAAGACGGTTATTTTATTAATTTGAATCTCGATGAAGGTAACACATGATGGCATGACTCGGTATTGCATGATATATATAGTGTAGTTGCTTGTAGTATCGTTTTAAATTGAATTTTATAAATATGTTTACTATATTATTATGATGATATATTTCAATCTTCTAAAAATTATTATAGGGCCGAGACTTAAACGTATGAATAAGAATTAATTTCTTAATTTTTCTGATTTTTAATACTATGAATTATCAAATTGAAAGTTTTATTGTTTTTAAGTAAAGTTACAGCATGTTTTCGAATCTGTTACTACTTTTGTACGATTTTTACTCCTGTTTAAAGATCTTATTTTCAAAAAGTTTGAAAAGAGACTACGGTTTATTTTAAGTCTATTATACCTCTATTAAATTTCATAAATTATTTCCAAGTAGTTTCGTCACAACAAATCGTTTATGAAACTGTGACAGATTAGTTCGCGAATCTGTCAGTTGTTGTAAAACCTAATTTAAAACCTATGATAAACTTTGAATTTAATTTTGGTAATTTATATACATTAACTATAAAGAGTCTAGTTAATATTTCTAATTGGATTTGTTTTAAAATAAAATGTTAAACGTGTTTTATTAAAGAAATACTATCGGGAGTCGGATTCTGACAGTTTATAAAACTACGAAACAAAACCCCTGTTAAGTTAGGAATTTCGATTTTCTTCAGAAACTAAAGTTGTAGTTAAGCTTTTAAAGTTTTCAACCACACTGATCTTATATTGTTTTGATTTTTAGTGATTTAATTATGAATTTTATAGTAAGACAGTGCAAATCTGAAAAATCTGTAAATTTGTAATTTATTACTTTTAATTACTTAAACTCCAACCTTTTGAGAAATAATTATGATTTTTACTTTCCTTCACTTTTAATAATTAATTATACATTTATCTAAATGTTTATGTCCCAAGGCTTAATATTAAATATTTTATATAACTCATATGTTAAATGATTTCTAATTATAATAATACCTATTTTGGAAAGTTACTATTTGAATAAAGTTTCTATATTTGGAAGGTTACTATTTTGGGAATATTTAAGATATCTTCGGATAAAATATTTATGGAATTACTTTTTCATAATTGTGTATTACTCAATCATCACTAAAATTTCATAAATTTTCCAATATTACCCTTTTTCTCTTTTTCATTATTTTTCTCCTAAACTAAACCCTAATTTTTTTCATCAAAATTAATTCTCATCAATTCTAAAACTAATTCCATCAATTAATTGCGAATTAGATATGGATCATAATTTGTTAATCGATATTTTATCGTAAATTAGTTTTAATTCATTAATTAAGGGATTCAATTTAGGGTTAATTGGGTAACATTGAATTTTAGGGTTTAGGATTTAAAACTTGTACTTTTTTTTTAAAATTTGAATTGTATTTTCTAATTTGAATAGTATCGAATTAATTTCATCTTTTTAAGTTTGTTATAATTTTAATTAATTATAGTTAATTTTAATTTTAATCTTGAAAATAATAATAACATTAATAATAACCTTTTAGGAAAACCCAAAAAAAAATCGAAAAACAATTGAGATGGCCGGAATGGTGGTCGGCACAGTGGACCGGAGTGGTTGCCGGCGATCGGCGTGGTGGAGTGGCGGAAAGAAATGAACTTTGGAGTTTTAAGATATTTTTCTCTCTAGAAACTTATGTGGGAAGGGGGAAATGGGAGGGATAGAGTGGTAATTTTGAGGTATAATTGAGTAATGTCAAAGTATAAAAAAGTATCACCCAATATTTATTGGTTTGAATATGGAATAATGTTGGAAATGAGAATATACAGTATATAAGTCTAGGATATGTTGGTTGTTATCATCAGCTATATGGTCAGTGTATTTGCGTCAGAGATACATTGATTGTCGAACTGGGTATCGTTTATGCTCAGGAGTCATGCGCATGTACTTAGGCTAGGACCTCGCTGAACGCAGTCCTATTATAGTTTGAGTTGTGTGGTGAGAGGGCTTAGGAGTCGCTTCGTGGGCACTGAGTTCCTTAACCAGTGAGGCTTAGGGGTCTCTTCGTGGGCACTAAGTTACACTTCGGTGTTGTTTTGACATATCTCTAGTAGTAAAAGTTGTACTGATCATCAGTTTTATATTTCATTATTCGTTTTGACGCCGTCAGGTTGCTGAATTATTTTCTAGTTTTGAATCTATTTTGATATATATAATGTTTTGAGTTTAATCTATTTTCTTATATTATGCTTCTATTGCTTATATATTATGTATTATGGCTGGGAGAACTGTCTGAGTTGCTCCCCACTGAATTGTGGCTGTTATGTTTATAACATGACAGGTATTCTGTGTTCCGGGGTTTGGTGTGCGCTAGCGAGTGACATGGATCCTACTCTGTTTTAATTATGTTTTTTTTATGGATTGTTAAACCCATTTGAAGGATTTTTATTTTTAGCCCTTTTGTAAAGTGGCCTTTGTATTGACTGACCGTTCTTTTTGTAATATATAGAACATCAGTGTGTATTAATCCCAAATCTACAGTGTTTCCGCCACTGTATTGCGTTAGAATTTATAGGGGATTACAAGAGACGAATGAGGAAATGACCCTTGGTGAAGGCATTATTGGTGAAGAATTGGAGGAGGTTAGTGAGTTGAATGAGGAGGTAGAGTTGTGAAGTCTTTGGGTGAAAATGACAAGCCCAAGTTGCCCTTGTGCGAGAATATGGAAAAACATCAAGAGCCTCTTGCAAGTAAGCGAAGCAATGGTATGGAAGAGATTGAAACCGCCGGTAGAAGTTTCAATTCTCTTCTTCAAGATGATGTGGGGACAAGTGATGTTTTGGGACTTGAAGATGGGGAACCACAACTTGAAGAAGATATGAGGATGTGCAACAAGGAAATGAGGCCAAAACCGCTTTTTGTGCCTCATGTTAAGTATATGAAGCTTGCTTGTGTTTGGAGACGATGCTTAGAGAGGAAGAGGTCGATAAAGCTAGTAGGTTGGAAAGACCCCGGAGACCACATGAGACATGATAATGGGTCTTTAGGTGACTACTTCTTGCTTCCGACTTGGAGGCTTTGGAGGATAGCTTGGCTCGGGTACTCGGTGAGCCCTCATTATGATGTGGCTCGTGCGTTTGACTTGCTTCTCCGAGCCCTTGATGGCTATGGTTGAAGAATGAGAATCCACCATCCTCGGTTTGGAGGAGTTCCTAAAGAACCGTCATGTTGTATATTCCTCTTTTCTCTTCTCTCGAGTTCTTGTATTTGTGTTTGTGTGATTTGTTTATGTGATTCTAGGTTTTGTTTGTTTTGTGGAGCTCTTGTAATTTGAAATTTTGATGAGCGATGTGAGGGAGGGATTTTGATGGTGTTTATTGAGCTTATGTGATAGGTTAATAGTGAAGATGGAGAGTTATGAAGAGTGGTTGATGATAGAAGTTTGAATCCGGGCTAGGAAGTCGGTTTTTGAAGCTTTTGACAAGCTTTTGGGGACGGGATTCGAGATCCCGATGTATTAGTTGTCATGTGGGTGAAGCTATCATGAGGATTGAAGAGGTAGATGAGTCATCCCGGCCGGGAAGGGTTTCATCTCGACCGAGATGAAGTGTGCGTGGAATCTGGAGCTACTGACTACCCATCCCGACCGGGAAGGGACCATCCCGACCGAAATGGGACCATCTCGACCGGGATGGGTTTCAGCCTCCCCTTTTTGCCTTCTCTTCGTCATTAGAGCTCACCCAACCACTTTATACCCCCTCCCAACCTCCGTACCTACCCTTGCAACTATCATATAACCCCTACACTTCATATATACACATTCATCTCATCTTCTCTTCACTATACACCGAGTTTAACCTCAAATCCCACCTCCATTACACCAATGCAAGCCTAGAACTTCAACCGTGCAACCACATTGAGCAAGAAGAGGAATAGCGATGATGAAGACAAGCAAAGTGTCGAATATGATCATTGAGGCGATGGAGATTATTGAGTTGCTAACCATTTGGTAGGCGACTCTCCCTTCTTTTCCGTCTTTTATTGCTAGTCTATCTTCGTCTGTTCCCTTTCCCTTTATGTATTTGGTGTCTTGGTAGCCCTCGGGGCCTTGGTTGTCATTGCTCCCGACTCTCAATGACGTGACTACATCGAGAGTCATTTCAAAATCCAAATTTACAAGTTTTTTCACTTTTTCTTTATTTTTCACTTTTTAGTAGAAATTAGTCGGATTTAGGCGGAATCCGGGCTAGGTGACTTGATTACACCTAGCCCTCCCCTCCTATTTCCTTTTATTTTTTTTCTTTTTATTTCTTCCTCCATCCATATCTTTTCTTGTTTCGGCCCTTGGTGACTTGACTACACCCCGGCCGGACACATTCTATTTTTTCTTCACCTTTATTTTTGATTTCTAGCTTTATTTTCGTAGTTTCCCTTCTTTTTGGTGTCTTCCGCACACTACCGATCGAGCATGAGGACATTGCTAGTTTAGTTTTATTTTCGTAGTTTTTTTTCGAAAAAAAATCTTAAAAACCCCTAAAAATTTGAAAATTTTCATAAAAAAACCAAAAAGATTTTCCTTTGTGTCGTTGTGTCGTATTTTTGTTGTATTGTGTGTTTTGCCTCCCCATTTCCTTGTAGGTTCCTTGATCGCTGTAATTTTCGGAAAGCTCAAGACATCCGGTAACGTCATTCTATCACTTTTCCTCTTTATCTCTTGTGGAGTTTGGAGGAGATTTTGTGATGATGTGTGCTCGGGTGGAGCTTGTTGAAGGTTGTGGTTGTTGTGGCGGCTTATTTGGATGTTTCGGGGTGGTGTTTGTTTTGTTTGTATATTTGCTTTCCTTTCTTTCGTTTTGTTTTGTCTTGTTATGTGTGTCTCTTTTTTTTCATCCTTGTTGTGTCTTGTTTAGTTTGTGTCTAGTGTGTAAAAAGGTTTTCAAAAACCCGGTTTTGAGGCTAGTGTGCAAGTGTTTTCTTTCCCTTTCTAGTAATATGAGTCGAGTCTTGGACTTTAGTCTAGTAGAATGACTTTAAATCAATGATTTCGTTGGTTTCTTACCTTGAGTCCACCTAGTCTACTAGGGATTTACTACGAGATTTGCATTTTGACTATTATGACCACCCACGGAGTGAAAAGGCCTTGGTTGCCGAGTCTCGTCCCTTAGGTGACCATGTTCGGAATTATATTGTGTGATTAGTCCAAGTTTTCCACCTTTTTTATGGGTATGAAGAGAAAGCGCGCTCCCGAATCACCCATTTTTCCTACCTCCTACACATTTCCACAAATAAGTTGCAAGAAAGAAAAAAAGAAAGAAAAAGAAAGAAAGGAAAAGAAAGAAAGAAAGAAAAAGAAAGAAAGAAAAGAAAGAAAGAAAAGAAAGAAGAAAAAGAAAAGGCACAACAAAGGAAAAATAAAATACAAAAGAAGAAAAAGAAGTGGCATAGCAACTCAAAAGCCAAATGCAAAAGAAAAGAATGTCAAACAAAATCCCCTCACAAAAAGAAACTCACCCCTCAAAAATAAGCCTTTTTCCGGCTATTACCGTGAAGAGCTACCAAAGGACCGAGTCCCTAGGAAGGATGATAGCGGTAAATAGTCGGACTTCCCTCATTTTGCAACCTTAACCACCTTTTTACTTGGACTAGTTGGGCGATTTTGAACATGGGACGACCCTCTTGGCTTGTCGCTAAAGGGGGCGGGGCTTCACTTACCTACAGTGTCGACTAACTCCGTGGTTCATCCTTTTTCCATCCCGCCTATCGTCCCGTGGTACGTTCTTAGAAGGTTAGGAGGAACCTAGGTAAGTTACCAACGTTTTTGTTGCTTTGTCGTCATACTATTAGGGTTTTGTCCATTTCGGTTTGTGTTATTAGTTTGGGAACGTTGTCACTTGCCTTGAGTCCTTAACCGGTGTCTATTTCACCGCTTTGTTGAGGGAAGCGGTATTTGTTTTGTCTTGGATGCAACCGTTTGGTGTTTGTTTGTTTGTGTGTTTGTTTGTTTACGTGTTTTCGTGTTCGGTTGCATCCACAGTTTTGTCGCAAGACCTCACTTGCCTTGCGGAGTGCACTTTTTCTCTAAGTGTACTCGCGTGAGTTGAAAGAGCGTAGGGTGCGCTAATACCCGCTCGGTTAGTAGTTTAGTTTCTTTTAACTTTTAGCTAGTTTGTGCTTACTCGAGGGCGAGTAAGGATTAAGTGTGGGGGAGTTGATAAGTGTGTTTTGTAGTGCTTATTTGTTGTGTTTGATCCCGGTTTCTCTTGTGAAATCGCTCTTTGGAGCGGTTTTGGAGGCTACTTACGCTTCTTCTAGCTTGTGTTAGGTTCCTAAGGCCAATATTGGAGAAATGGAATGATTCTGACTCGTTTCAGACACATTTGGAGCCAACGAGGAGAAGCGACGATCACTCGGTGGCTTAGACTCGATCCCGAGCCCTTGAGACCCATTCCCGAGCACCGAGAATCGATGATAAGCCTAACAAGAGCAAGGAGGGACCTATAGGATCATATTTGAAGCCTACAAGACCCATCCCGGTCGGGAAGGACCCCATCACGACCGGGATGAAGAGCAAAGAAGAAGACAGCTACTGAAGCTTGATCCCGGCCGAGATCACCACCTTCCCGGTCCGGACCACCCCATCCCGATCGGGACCGACATCATCCCGACCGGGAAGAGCATAACACCTCCTGGTGTTATGCATAACACCGGGCGGTGTTATGCACCATCTCGACCGGGATGAAGAGTACAAGCGAAGACAGGCCACTGACCAGTGATCTCGACCGAGATCATCTCATCTCGACCGAGATGGGTCCCATCTCGACCGAGATGGATCCCATCTCGACCGAGATCATCTCTTCTCGCCCGAGATTGGCCACCTGCAGACCCGCGTCACTTCTTTTCTTCTCCTTTGCTCATGAACCCTTATAAATACCCTCCCTTTGTATTGTTTAAGCACCATAGACTATATTATGAAACCCTAGACATATTTTAGCCTAGATTAGCTTAGATTAGTGTAGATTAGTTCTTAGTTAATCCTTAATCCTAGTTTAATCCTTGTATTATGGGAATTCTTGAAGAATCCAACCAAGATTCACAACTTTGGTTGATGTATTTGGGTTTTCTTATTATTACAAGTTTCCATCTTTCCTCTTCACTAGTTTGGTATAATATCTTTTCTCCTTACCTTTAATCTTTGTTTAATCATTAAGTTTCATTCTTTATATCTTGTTCATTGTTTATCCTTGTTTTCCATTATGAATGTTTTTGTTCTTAGCATGCTTTCTCTTGTTTATGTTGGTTTTAGTTTAGTTATGTGTGAGTAGTCATCTTGCTAGGATTAGTAGGGGGATTTGGTGGTTTAATGGGTGATTAAGGGTTTGTTTAAGATGTTGGTGGAAGTTTTGGTTGCCTCCTAGTTTTGTGCATAGAACATGTTTGATGAAATGCTTGAATGACTTGTAGTTGCAAATGCATGTTTTCTTGCCTTCCTCTTGCGGTCTTGTATGTTGCTAGGTTGGGTTCTTGCGCGAGAGCGAGGAACCTCTAGGTCGGTTTAAGTAGCGAGAGCCCGGACTATACCTAGATAACTCGACTACCCCTACACCTTTGCTCTTCCATGATCATTCCATCACCCTTGAACCCGACCTAATCCTAGTTCTTTTCCTATTTGTTTTCCTCTTATTCTTAGTTATTATTCCTTTAGTTAGTTGAATCTTTAGCCTTAGTTGTTATACCTAGTTCGTTCCTAGTCATAATTTTGTTCCCTTCCTTTCGTTCTAGCTTAGTTTAGCCTCGAGACCTAGTCAAGTCCTTAGGTGAAACTTAGTCTAAACCCTCTTTACCGTCCCCGTGGACTCGACCCGACTTGCCCTTTCTACCCAGTTAGGATTAGGTTGTTATTACTTGTTGGTAGAGATCCACGGCAAATCCCTACCATCAGCCATCAAACTAATTGAAAGTATATTGACATTAGAAGAAGTACATACCTTGACTTTAAGATTAAAAAAATGAAAGGAGGAGATGAAGAATCACAAATACAGAAGAAGGTTTGGCTACCTAGATTTGATCTTTCCTATCTCGCCTCTACACTCCTAAAATCTTCATCCCAAACTAACACCAAAAACAGATGTAACCCTACAAAAAGGGGAAATTTAGAGAGGAAAGGGAAACGTAAGAAGAAAGAGAGACGGAGAGCAAATGAAAGAGGAGTGAAGAAGGAGCGGAAGAAAATAAAGGGTGAGACACTCTAGATAAGGATACCACTGTTCATAAGGAACAGTGGCAGGACCACTTCTTATCTTTTAGGAGTACTCTGTAAGAGTTAAGGATTATTCTTCACGAGTGAATAAAAGTGTAAATATGAGTAAAATATCGTAATGTATGTTTAAAATTTAATTTGCTACTTTTGATAAACGTGACAGTTGTTTGATGGCTAAGTATGCAACATTATGGTAAATATAACCTAAACAAACATCTTGTCATTCACAAACTTGAAAGCTCCTTATTTTTTGCTATGTTTCGCCACGTTATAGCCTTTTTTTAGCAAGTTATACAATCATTGAATAAACTTGACTTGTTAAAGTTATTATTATTTGTTGAATAAAAAATCAGCACATTATCTTCATTCTCCCTTCTTAGGGAGTCATGAAATATATGATCACAAATAATTAATCGATTAAGTTTCTTCATAAATTTCAATACTTATACAAAATAGAAATAAATTTATATAAGTTTTTTCATTTATTTGCGAATTCAAAAATTCTTTGATAATTTGTTTTGGAGATAAGAGTTACAAAAACATTTAAAAAAGACAGAATTGTGTTATAGTAATGGAGGCACCAAAGATGATTTATAGAAGGGAAAAAGGGAGAGTCGGGGAGATAGCAGGAGGAATGACAGGGGATTGTGCAATGGTATGGTGTTGTCTTCCTTACACAATTGTTAATATGTTAAGTCTTATTATATATAAAGTCCCAACTAAACTATGTCAAAAAGCAATAAAACGATATCATAAGCCAAAGCTGGTGAAGTTGCCTACAAAAAAGATGACAACATGGTCTACTGACAATGGATTTGAGTCGGATATAATAGAACTTCGACCAAATTGCGTCAAGGTTGTACCAGAAGGAGCAGAGGTGAAATTAGTCGTTCTCGGTGGGGATGAGATGGATGCTGAGCTAAGGGAACTCGAAAAGGAGATGATAAAGAGATTTTATGATAATGGTTTTTGGAGAGGCTCTTCACGACACGATACAATATAATCCATCTCGATTCTTTGTTTTGTGATGTAAATTTTTTGTAACTTCAGAAAATCATTCAACAGACTTAATTCGTAATTTAAAGGAAATAATGAATAATGATTGGTTTCACATTTGTTTTTAGATGAAAATTGCAATGAACAATGCCAACACATTTTAAGTCAAGGCATTTTTATGATAGTGATATACTGATATGTTAGGATATTATTTTCTCATATTATTGATTGTATGGTATCAAAGCAGAAATCCGTTGTATCGGCCTGAACCTACCCGTCTTCCGCTGCCCTTCTCGTCGAATTGCATCAAAATATTTCTCCCTTCTCCCTCACCCATAAATTTTCCTTCCCCTCACTAAATCTAATCTTTTACCCTTTAAACCCAATTTTGTGGATTAATCTTCTCTACTTTAATCAAATCTGTGATTAAATTTTCTACCATCTCTCAAATTCAATTTGACCATAAATTTCTTGGTCCCTTCCAAATTATCGGCGAGTTTACGCACCATAGACTGACGAGTTACGCATCGGATATATTTTCCGTCAAGTTTCAAATTAGTCTTAAAAAAAACTTTCTTACAATCCTGCATACACACTACCCACCTCTCCCCTAGATTACCCGAGACTGGCGAGTTTACGCACCCTAATGATATGTTCCGACACCCTAGATTACCCGAGACTGGCGAGTTTACGCACCCTGATGATATGTTCCGACACCCTAGATTACCCGAGACTGGCAAGTTTACGCACCCTGATGATATGTTCCGACACCCTAGATTACCCTAAACTGGCGAGTTTACACACCCTAGACTGGCGAGTTTACGCACCCTGATGATATGCATACGTATATGATAATCACCCGATATTCGTTCCTCTTGATTTTCAAGATTGTACTTTCGTTCCGCCCGTACATCTAGCGGGAGCATATTAGAGATATCGTATGTATGTTAGGATATTATTTTCTCATATTATTGATTGTGATATAATTTAGTTTAGGTAAATTGTATCTTTTAGAATCTTCTAGTTTTTGTATACTACCCAAACTGTGTTACCATGTAATCCTATAAATAGGACCCTTGTTCATTAATAATATTTATGCAATTCATAATTATTTCATATTTCTAACAAGTGATACACTGATACTAATTTAATAAGAGACGAATATTTTTCTCTACATCTAGGCATTCAAATTTGCAATGAGTTAAGGGCCATAATTATAAGATAGATTAACACTTTTTTCCCTTGAAAAGTGTTCTTATGTTTTAATTGAAAGACCTTCTCGTTTGAGAACATAAATAACCATGTCCAACAATCAGTAATTTTAACCAAACACTTGGACTTCGATACTAAAATAAGCTAACATTAAAGGATTTTTGTGACTTAAATGTTAACCTCCTAGCTCCAATACCAATAACTACATAGTAACTAATACTCCATTTGTTCTATTTGATTGTTTGCATTTACTTTTTGGACACTATTCATAGGTGAGTGAGATCGTCAATGTGTCTTCTAATACACATAGTCATGTGAGATCTTGTTTAAATTTTCTAATCGAGTACGTGATAAATATCAAAATTTTATAATTTTAGATATACGTAACTAAAGATATAGACAAAAGAAAACATGCAGTTGCATGTGTGAAAAAGTAATTGCAAACAATCAAATGGAAAGGAGGGAGTACAATGTAACCATACGTGGTCTTAAAGTTGTAGTGAAGTAAAACATTGTTTCTCAAAATAAAAGACTCTCACTTTTAGAACTCAAAGATCTAATAGAATGAATCATGAACATAAAAGACGACATTTATAAGACTAAAATTCAACTAGCAGTCTTTCTAAGAAGTATATGTTGGAATTATGCTTCAAAAGAAGTTAATATTTGTCTAATATGTGTGATAACATACACCATGTGTAATGGTGATGTATGTTGCTTGGATACTTTGAGGCCAAGTACCTACATCATCTCCATGACATCCTTTTCTTATGTCACACCATGACTGTATTGTGCTTGGTGGCCAAGTACTTTGGTCTATATAAAGACATCAAATTCCATCATTTTCATCCATCCAAAAATTCATCTTCTACTTCTTTTTCTATCACAAAAATATTATCTCAAAATATTATTAGTAATTTATAGTTTGAGTGGAATTTTGGCAACGATTTTGGTAGTAACTCATCTACGGTCTTGCTTACACAAAGATCGTAGCGGTTGTGCAATCTCAGGGGTAGAATGTCAAGGAGTCCGTGTGTAGTAGACGGGGCATAATCGACTTTAGGACAGTGACCTCATGTCACATCACAACCTTTCCTTTCAGATAAGATTATTCCTCTTTTTCGTCTTATTTATTTGTTCACTACTCGCCTAACAATCTAAAGTCGATTATTTGCTCTGTTAATTTTATTATGGGTAGTAGTGAAGCATATGATGCTATTCCGTTAACATCTACCATGTTGACTAATCCCATAATTCTTTATATGTCAAAATTTGACCCGTTTGACGGAAAAAATTATAAAATATGATCCGACAAAATGGACTTTTTTCTGGGTCAAATAGGGGTAAACTATACTCTAACTAATGTTCAAACTCCTGAAAATATTAGGAGGAATTTCGAGAGGGATAATACAACTTGTCGAGGAATGCTTCTCCATTATATGACTCCCGCCTTATTTATGATATATATCAAATTTAAGTTGGCTAAGGAAATTTAGGATGCTTTGAAATTGAAATATGGGAGCGACAATTACGGGTCTAAGAAATACGCTTGTAGCCGATGGCTTGCTTTTAAAATGTCTGATGACAAACCCGTCTTAGACCAGGTTCATGAATATGAAAATATGTGTTTCGAAATCACTTTCGAGGGAATGAAAATCTATGACAAACTTCCATCGTCTTGGCAAAATTTTGTCCACAATATGAAATACAAACAAAAAGATTTTTCCCTCCTCGAACTTGTATCTCATATAAAAGTCGAGAAGCAGAATAGGATTCAGACCAAGGAAAAACAAGTTGAACACTCTTCCTTTACTGCTAATTTGGTCGAATCTAGGAAAAATAATCATAAGGGGCAGAAAAGTTCCCACAAAGGTCATAACAAATATTATGGGCCTAAACAAACTGAACATTTCAAGAAAAGTGGAAATAATAAAAGGGAATTTAAGGGAAATTGCTTCACATGTGGGAAAGTAGGACATGTGTCAAAATTCTGTCCAAAAGGGTTTAACACTAGACGCCGACAAAATAAGCCACAAGTACACCTAGCCGAGTTTGATTTAGAAGAAATCATAGTTGTTGTAGTATCTGAAGTCAACTTAGTTAGTAACCTGTCTGAATGGGTATTGGATATTGGTGCTACACAAGGCACATCTGCTCTGACAAGAACATGTTCAAGGAATATTCTAAGGTTCCCGGAAATGAGTGTGTATTTATGGGCAACTCTAGCTCCGTTAGAGTTCATAGAAAGGGAAAAGTCGTGCTCAAACTAACCTCAGGAAAAACTCTTGAACTTAACAATGTGCTGCATGTACCCGACATTAGAAGGAATCTTATCTTCGGGTCATTACTTAATCAGGCTGGTATCAAAATGACCTTTGAATCTGACAAACTTGTACTCACTAGGAATGGTAATTTCGTTGGGAAGAGATTCTGTAATGATGGTTTATATGTCACCGATGTTGAGACAATTAATAAGAATGTTCCTGCTTCCGTTTATATTGTCAAGTCTGTTTCTCTATGGCATTCTAGATTAGGACATGTGAATGTCGACTCAATTAAACGACTCAAACAGCAGAACCTCATACCTCAATTCAGTAGCACAAGTTTTGATAAATGCGAAGTATGTGTTGAGGCTAAACACGCAAGGGCGTCGTTTAATAAATGCGTAGAACGATCTAGTAGTCTCTTAGAACTGGTTCTATCTAACCTAGGATCAGAGATTTTAGAAACTTAATGAGTAGAGGTGGGAAGCACTATTACATTACGTTTATAGATGATTTATCAAGATACATCAAGGTCTATTTACTGAGTACAAAAGATGAGGCTAAGGAAAAGTTCATGATCTACAAATCTGAGGTAGAAAATCAATTAGATCTAAAAATTAAGAGAGTTAGATCTGATAGGGGTGGAGAATATGATGGGAATCCACTAAAGAAATTTTGCGAGTCTAGTGGAATTATTCACGAATACACCACCTTGTGTTCCACAACAAAATGGGATAGCTGAGAGGAAAAACCGGTCACTAAAAAATATGATGAATGCAATGTTAACATGTGGGGTGAAGCAATGTTGTATGCGTGTCATATTCTCAACCGAGTTCCACACAAGAAAACTGGTAAAACACCTTATGAGTTATGTTAGTTATCCACCTAACCTTAATTATCTGAAATTGTGGGGGTGTTTAAGTACGATTGGTCTTCTGGAATTTCAAAAGGAACAAAATTGGGCCTAAAACCGTTGACACAATCTTCATTGGTAATGCCGCCAATAGACTGATGCATATCATCTAATTCTCAAGGGTTTATTGGATTTTGGACTCATTAGAGAGTCAAGAGATGTTGAATTATTTGAGAACATTTTTCCATGAAAGTTGGTACAAGAACAAGTGTGCCAGTTACACCTAGAGGTTCAACTCAATCTTCTATTACTACAGAGGAAGTAGTAGAGCCTAGAGAGGTAAACGTATCAGGACTCAAAAGAGTTTTGGTTCAAATTTTGTCATGTTGATTGAGAATAAGTGTTTGAGTGAATATGAGGTGAGTGTCTTCATACTTGAAGAAGACCAGAGAACATACAAAGAGGCTATTGTTATGCGCTAAATTTAGCTCACTTTTCCATCCATTTAGACTTGTTTTCCTTCCGTTTTGTGGGAATAGTGTGCGATTATCGCTTCATTCAAGTCTTTCTCACATTAGCATCTCTCTTGTGCATTTTATGTGTTTTGGGTAGTTTTCCTATTGTTTTGATAGGAATCCATTTCTGAGAGCAAGTTCAAGCTTTCACGAACACAAGAGAGTGGAATACCGTTCAAAGCATGTCACGAAGCCAAAGTCCAAACAATGAAGAGTGGAACTACAAGGAAGAAGACATGTTCCTCCTGTTTATGGACTGCGCTGACCAATTCAGCTAGAGGCCCAGTGGTGTCAGTCCCAGTGGCCGGAGTCCCCTGTTCCACGGTGCTCAAACGAGTAATAATAGTTATTTGGTCAGACCATATAGCTGTCAATTGGGCCTCGATCTGAGTCAACTTGACGACCATAGCGTCCAATGAGGCTGACAACTTGTCCAAGGCTTCTTGCATTTTGTGCTTGTGTCTGGTTACCGGTTGCCTGTCTGTAAGAATACCGCGTAATCAGAAAGCAACAACTCATTGAAGCAAAGCAAAGCAACGACTAGTTTACGACTAGTTTACTGAACTTCCCTTTCTATTTTGGCAGAAAAAGAACAAACAATCCACACTTACTCACTCAACCTTTTCATCTCTTTCTTCACTTGTACAAAAAAATGGAAAAAATTGATGTTTCCGGATGATCGAGCTTCAAGGTTATGGTGATAAAGTTTTTCCATTTTTTTGTACAAGTGAAGAAGGAGGTGAAAAGGTTGAGTGAGTAAGTGTGGATTGTTTGATCTTCTTCTGCCAAAATAGTAAGTGTGTAACGGCTAGTTCAGTAAACTTGTCGTTGATTTGCTTCAATGAGTCGTTGATTTTCTTTCAGGGACACCATGAGAACAACTATGAAAACTTAAGGGTACCATGGGATCAACTATGAAAACTTAAGAGTATCATGGGAACAACTATGAAAATTTAAGGGTACCATGAGAACACCTCTCTTTTTGAAAAAAAAGTAGTTGTTGAGTGATGACAGAATTTAACGGCGTCGTGACAGAAATTTGGGCAAGGGCAAATCGGGAACTAAACTATAAAACTCAAGGTTACCATGCGAACAAACTTAAAAGTAGGGGTACCATGTGTAATGTGACATAGTTCGAGGGTACCATGGGAAATTTCCGTAAAACAAAAGATTACAAATGCGCGGGCAGAATACAACCCGGAAATACAATACGACAAACAAAATATATAATAATCGCAACAATAACGGAATGTAAATAGATTGGATGATATAAGAAGACATGATGCACGGTTTTGAAAAGAGTAAGAAACGTGATGGACTTGACACGTGTTGACCGAAGTCGTTAAAAAGGTTTATCAAGGATTAAAGTATGTGGAGGGCCCACGGTTTGGCGTGACAGAGGCAACTCGATCGAGTCATAGAGGGACTCGATCGAGTGTCTCTCAAAAAAAACCTGCCTCAATTTTGGAGTGCCACTCGACCGAGCGGGCTGAGGCACTCGATCGAGTGCCCCCTGTGCGAACAACAGTTCGTTTCGGAAGGCGTCAATCTCGAATTTGCTTTAGTTTTAAATCGATAATCCATTAAGCCGCGTAAAAATATGGTATAATTTATACTTGACTTAATTTTTGATACTCGCGAATATGCACGCTATTATTACGAGATCGATTATCGGGATTTTTAGAAAAGACGTTATAAGTCGCTTTAAATTGAATTGGGACGAAATAATTCCCTCCGCGTCACGTCATCGTAATTAATCCTTGCGGATTATGTGATGTTCGATTTGCATCAACAGGTTTCGTTCTAACCTTAAAAACGAGATCTAGTATACCTAACGATAAATATCCGCGATCACACTGGGCCCTTGAGTGTTTAGGGCGGCGCTCCTCGAAAGGGTGCCACCTCTGTTACGACTCGCAAATGGATTAGGAGGATCTTAGAACGGGATTTGTCTTTAGATATACTCGATATGAAATTGCTTTTATAAATCGATGTATGCGCGATGTTTTAACGTTAATTAGATGATAACGATAATAATAATATTAGAAACGAAAGAAATAAAAAACGAGGATGCGACGAGGATGATGACGGAAAAAAACGAGAGAGATGAGGGAGACGAGAGGGACGAGAGAAGGGAAGAGAGAAAAGAGAGAAGTCGGGATTGAATTTACACCCTCAACCTACATGCTTTGTCTTCTCGGAGTAGGGCTCGTCTAGTTGTGGCTTAGGCACGGGAGTTTCGAGAGGATGTAGATGAGTTATGGTGGTTTAAGGTAGAAGAAGGGTGTAAGTTGTATATGAATTGTATGTAAAGTTGTAGAGATGAAAAGTTGTGAATTGTGTTAAGGGGGTGGGGTATTTATAAGAAAATACCCCGGTTTTGGATAGAAAAAGAGTCACTCGATCGAGTGGTGTATAACACTCGATCGAGTGCCCGGTCTGACGCCGGTTCGACCGGTTTTGCGAGCCTACTCAACCGAGTAGGCTGATTCACTCGATCGAGTGGGTCTGGGCGGATAAAGGGGTTTTAGAGATAAAATTTTATCTCTAACTGAAGAGGTTTAATAGCTTGGGATCTCTTCTAAAGTGCATGCAGCTGATATTTTTGTGTCGGTTTTGTCTTTGACCGGGTTTTGACCTTGTCGCCAAAAGACGGTTTTACTTTCAGTGTCGGTTTTGACCCAAATTAGTCTTATTTGATTGGAAACGACCAACTGGGCCTGAATTTGAGATTGGTTTTGTGAGATTTGTATCCGTAAAAAGCTCAAGCCAAATACTAACGATTTTGAGCCCATATTCGAGTACGCCAAAACACGTTTGCGTCCGATCATCATCAGGTGTTTGTTGGAAACGGCTATAGACACCTAGCAGCCAAATGTGGGGGTCTACAATACTAGTAATATTTATATATTGGAGTATAAACTAATTAAAAAACGTGAATGATCCAAGCAAGTTAAACTAATTAATATTTAAATTAAATTTTTATTATTGTGTTTGCCTTGTAAGATTAGTTTATATTAAGTAAGTTAAATGAGAAGATTCGATTTCTAAATGGTGAATTGTCATTGTGTCACCTCACTTATCCGATTCGGGTTAGAATGGGCTTTTCGGGTTCAAATGGACTTTTTCGAGCCTTAAAATTTAAGGCTATCGTAAGAGATAAATGTCTTAATCTCAAACGTTTAATAATTTAAACTTATGTATTTTGTTTATAAATTTTATAAATTCATTAAAACGTAATGATAAACGATAATATCGAAATACATATATCACTTCAAAATTTAAATGTAATATAATGAATAATGTAACAAATTTTAAATGTTTAATCAAGTATACTTGAATATAATATATATTCTCATGTTGGGTATTACTTTGATTAATTACGGAGACATTAATCATAAATACGAACGACTATAAAAGAATTAATAAAGAGAGTTACTTATGGAGATATCTTATCATTAATTTTATAAACACAAATAGTATGGACTATGGAGCACTCCTTAGTAAAAATATTTATCTTTAGTAAGTATGGGTTTGGCTGGGCAAAATTTTGGGTCAAAATTGTGGCCCAAACCCGACTAAAAAACACTTCGATTTTTTTAGAGTCAGTCATGGGCTTTGTTGGGTTATACTGGCTAAAATCCTTCAAAAATGCTGGGCCGGGCCGGGCTATGGGCTTGGGCAATTTGATCACCTCAACTTTTTGCAAACTAAATGCCCCTAAAGCTTAATCAGGTTGTATCAAGTTATGACTTTGAGTCATCATCGGGTCAGAATCTTAGAGATGGAATCATGGAAATTGACCGTGTCGTGTCGTGCCTGGCCCATGCACGGAAAAGTGGGCCTCATGTCGTGTCGTGCCAGTATAATAAAGGGGCGGCCCAGGCACGACCCATAGCGTGTCGTGTCGTGTCGTGCCTTACTTGGATGTGCCTAACCAGTTCCTTAAATTTTAGCTTGTTTCATTACAATTTTTGGCCGTGTCTAGGCATAGTGTTTTTCTCAAAATGTGGCACAGGCACGGCTCATAACGTGTCATGCTGAATCATGTCAAAGTGGACTCGTATCTTAACGGGTCGTGATCATGTCGAACTATGTCAATCCACCAACCCACGTCATCTTTAGGTCGAATGGGTCGGTTTTGAGGTTGGGTGAGTGCTCTGTTAATTAACCCAGCGACGCACGCATATCTGCTGTTACAAATTTTTCAATTAATTAATTTGTAGATCTTGCTCCGGAGTGATTAAACTCGTGCCTTTTCCCCACCTACCCCCCACCCAAAAAAATCAATCACAAATTCCACCCCAATCCCCAAATTCACGAACCCTAAAATAAATTTCAGACAATGTTTCTGCTAGATTGGTTTTACGGAGTTCTTGCTTCGCTGGGATTATGGCAGAAAGAAGCTAAGATTTTGTTTCTTGGCCTCGACAATGCCGGCAAAACCACCCTCCTTCACATGTTGAAAGACGAGGTTCGTCTTCGTCGTTCATCTTCTGATTGTTTTTTTGTTAATTGAATTACCAATCCATGCAAGATTGATTTATTGGTTGTGATGTCAGTATTTATTGATTGGCTATTTGGTGTATTGATTGAGGATTCGGTCAATTGATTTGTTTGACAAATAGGGCTTCGTAGTACACTCAAGCTGACATGTTGATCGATCGATTTTTTGTGATTTCGCTGCTTGTTGACAACCTTATTGATTTCTTGTTTGTGAAGGTCTCATGGTTTGATCATTTGATTAATTTGAGTAAGAGGGTTTCAGAATCCAGTTAATAATTTATGTTTGGGTGATTGATTGGTATTTTGCTATTCATTGATCGATTGTTTGGGGAAGATGTTGTTGACGATTTGATCAATTGGTTAATTTGAGGATGAGGGTTTCAGAATTGACTTAATAATTTATGTTTGGGTGATTGATTGGTTGTTTGCGTTTTATCGATTGGTTGTTTGGGGGAATTTATTGATGACGATTTGATCAATTGGTTAATTTGAGGAATGCCATGTTTGTTTGTGGTTTTAGAGATTGGTTCAACATCAGCCGACACAGCATCCAACATCAGAGGAGCTGAGCATAGGGATGATCAAGTTCAAGGCTTTTGATTTGGGTGGTCATCAGATTGCTCGTCGTGTTTGGAAAGATTATTACGCCAAGGTTTTTCTGTCATTACTCTTATAATACAAGTAATTTATGATGTTGGTTTTGGATTGCTAACTCAGAATCTTACATAGTTGAGACTCGTCATAATTGTATGCGGGTGTGCATATATTTGTTTTAATCCGTTCTCAAAATTCGAACCTTTTTTGGGTTCAAAAAATGTCACTGATTAGATCAGTCTTTGATTTCATGGGTCGAGTTGAGACTGGTAGCATACATACTTGTAGATTTCTGTGTTATAACAATGGTATGGAATGCATACTTTCGTGGGTGTAAGACTGAGTGAGCGTGTGTGTGGTGGGGGGGAGGTAGTCAGTGTTGGTTTTGTTGGTAATAAGACTGAGTGAGAGTAATTGTGGGCCTGTGGCATGGCAATTGGGCAGTGGGATAGTCATGTTGGTAGTCTGTTGTCAAACATTCACGAAATGCTTTAAAAAGTTTGCATGTCTCTGCTATTGCCTTTCATGATTTCGGACTACGACTTGACAATTTCGGATAATGATTTATGTTAGCCGACCCCAAATCTTTTTGGGACTAAGGCTCTGATGTTGTTGTTATTATCTCTGCCATTGCCTTTAATAGCTGTTTTGATAAATTTGCGTCTGTTTTAAGCAGTGTTACCTAATTCGGTCTATCACCCTACGAATCGCGAATCGATTCGATCGAATTCTGAATCCGTATTAGAGCATATTATGATGTTTGGTTACAATTATACCGAATTATACTCTACGTTTAGCGAATTGCGAATTCGTATCACGAATTCAAATCGAGTGAATCACGTATCCGTAACCCTGGTTTTAAGCACATATGTGACTTTTTAATACTGGCATGCTACCGATCTTTGCTATGCTACTCTGACTCTCGGACTCAGTCTCATGTCCCACACGTGTGTGGTGAGTGTCAGGTACGGCTATTTTGGGCAAAGTTTCAGTTTTTTTGTCTAAAATTAAGTGTCTTGTCAGATACGCGACAAGGTACCTAAGTGAAGTGTCAGAGTAACAAAGCGTCTTTGTGCACTTTTGGCATGCTACTGCTATCTTGGCCGCCTTCTCTCCACGTGTCTATGTATCTGGTTTCATCAGTAGCGTGTTTTCTGCTTTTATTTTGATCTGGTTGTGGTAAATACTCGTACTTGTTAACACATTTGATTCTATCTTATTAGTTGCCTAATCTCACACTTTTCCTTTTGTGAGACAGTGCAACACAAGACGTAGATTAGTGGATGCATGGTGTGTGGTCTTGTTTGTTTTGTTTTGTGTAACTGCTGGACAACTTAGTTTCTGTTGTCTTACAGGTGGATGCCGTTGTCTACTTGGTGGATGCCTACGACAAGGAGAGATTTCCTGAATCGAAAAAGGAGTTGGATGCCCTACTTTCAGACGAAGCTTTGGCGAATGTTCCCTTCCTTATACTGGGGAACAAGATTGACATACCTTATGCAGCATCGGAGGAGGAATTGTGCTACCATCTGGGGCTTTCCAGCTGCACTACTGGCAAAGGGAAGGTGAGTCTCGCGGATTCAAATGTCCGTCCCCTCGAGATATTCATGTGCAGCATTGTTCGAAAAATGGGATACGGTGAGGGATTCAAGTGGGTATCTCAATATATCAACTGAGTTGGTATTCATAAACATTTGTACACTTTGGCCGCCCTTGGTGTTGTCCATCGACTTTCATGCTTCCTTATTATGATTATTATGGATACGGATAGAATCCAGAGTTTTGATTCTTTAATTTTTGTTGTCAGAAGATTATAAGAGTTTGTTGTCAGGTTGATCCAGCAATGTAACACTCTAAGAGGATGTGATTTTCTCCTTACTTTTCCCTTGTCATCGAGGTTCATCTTCCAATTTCATGGCTTGGCTTCATCAAGGAACGCTCCTTCACTTGTAAACGGGGTATATTTTGCGAGGTGTCAAATTTAGATTGAATTGTCTTCTTTCGAAATAATTTTCTCTTTACAAAACTGTTACTCCCTCCGTTCCAGTGAATTGTTTGTCTTTCCTTCTGGCACCAAGGGTAAGGGATCCAATGAATAAGTGACATGTGGAGCAAAACTCTTGAGAATGGTCAAATTGCATATAAAAAATATTTCTAAAATAGAAAGGTGAACAATTCATTGAGACGCCCCAATATAGAATAGGCAAACAATTTATTGGGATGGAGGGAGTACAAATCAAATTGATCTGAAGAGGAACATAATTGGATGAAATGTGAGTCATAATATCAATGTGATACTTCAAAATATATTACTCTATTCTTTTTTTTGGGTTTAATAATTTAAAAGCAAACTAACGCAATTTGCTCAAAGTAACGCTAGTTTTATATATCCAAAATAACACAAAATCTTGGGAGAGACGGTCTCTCAAGAAATATCACTCTTCAATACCACTCTAGGTTCTATTCGTACCTTTAAATGACAACTTTGTTTTGTGCCTATTTTTATAAGAAACGTACCCTCTTTATATTTGTATACTCTTTTATGTTAATCAGTACTAATTAGTTAAGGGTTGAAGTCTTCTTACACGAACACCCGCACGAATAAATGATTGTGTACAAATGGATAGTAATTGGGTCAGTTGAGGTAATAATCTACTTAATTTAAATTATTGTGAATGAAACCGATTTAATCTATTACTTTCGATTAATTAATGAGTAATTGAAGTTGGTTAAGACAGAGAATTTAATGGGTTAAGAAAACAGCACGACTACAGAAATAGGTGGCAATCATTGGCACGATATGAAGTTAGCGGGTTATGGTTGAGACTTTGTAACTTATTTTAAGTAATACTCGTAATTAATTAGGTTAGGTTCAGATTGAAGTCTTACGGGTTATGATACAATTCGCGAACTCTAGATACAAACCCAACAGAAAGATCCATTAATTAAATAAATGAGTCATAATTGGATCGCTTGAGTCAGTCACCTACATACCTGTTTGAAAAAATTACTCTATAATATCGCAACTATCACGAGACATATTGCCAGTGTACAGTACAATTTTTTTGGTTAACGAAGAACGCACTCAGTCGCATTACAATATAGGGAGAGGAGAATTCGAACCTGAGACCCACTTTTCAAAGTACCTAGTCTTCGATAGTACTGCAGTACAATAAGAAACGGGATTCCGACTGTCAGTATGTTTTTCTGTAAATTGTAACCCATCGGCCATCTCACTGATGTTGCGACTATGGATCATGGTCTGTGTTCCAGAGGAGGTTATACACACTAGCCAGCCAGCTAGCCAGCCAGCCAGCCAGCTATGGCCATTAAAACACAAATGCTTCATGGGAATTTACATAACAAAATAAAGTTGGATATAGTAATAACTTTATTAGACTGGACAGTAAGCAACTCAATCCTTATATGGTTGCATGGATTTGGCGCGGCTACAGACCACCTCGCCTCGCCTCTACTTTTATATAGATGTTCATGTTCCCCCTAAGTACCCTACGAAAAAAGGAAATGAAAGATCTACAGTTCGTAACATTCCTTCTGACATAACATCCCACAAGTGACAGCAACCCTACACTTATGTATATGCATGCATTTACAGTACATGTACAACGCAGACGAGGAGCTTCTCCTCCAATTACAGAAAAAGTCGCATCCCATCCCAAGTGCACAACATTACATGTGGCTCAAGTAGGCATACGGATTTGTCGATTCATCGAATTCATGCTGCACAGCAACCAAGTGTTATCTAAACTGTCAGATCCCTATTCTCCATCAATCCATGATAAACTTCGTGGTTTCTATTTTGTGAATAAACTTCCTATTTGTAATCTTCCCATTTCTGTAGTATGTTATTTACAGTCATTATGATGTAGTTCTATCCCCATGTTACTATTTTCCTTCGTTTTTGGGTAGACCCATGAAGTTCTATGCATGGATGGAGGGAGTACTACTGACCAATAAAAATAAAAGAAACAATCTGGAAAATAGGTGTTAATTGTAAACGTAATATCACCTGGGCTTGGGCGTGGGCTAATTTCATCCTCCTATACTCTTGCTGTGCTTGTCGTGAACGAAACATTGCTTGTACTCGCACGACAGCCTTTTCGACACGCACTTCAGCTTGTTGTCTACTAGCTCGATAGAAATCTTCTTCCGTGTCGCTTTCTGGGCTCCGTTCCTGAATAGGCTCTTCAATTTTTACCTCGAGCCCTCGGAAACCTTTCCTTCTCCGTCTCCAGCGTAGTATTGCTTTCTCAAGCACTCCAACTGACCAGCATATCTTTCGGTATTGCCTGCGCACTTGGAATCCCCTAAATAACGCCTGAATTATGGAGAAACAGTAAGTATGGTCGTCTACTCATGTTCGTACTTTTGTTAGATAACTAAATCAAATCTTGTTCAAATATTCCACATTGATTATGGAAAGTCAATTTTTTTAATAATGGATACCTTGAAGAAGCCCCGTGTTGAGCCCTAACATTTTCATCAACACCACAATACATTGATTCCTGTTTAGGAATCGCTTGGATTGGGTGGCAACAGTTCGGGAATAATCAAAAGAAAATACATCCAAAAGTAGGGTTAGCGGTGGACGTGGATTTTTATGAGTATAATTTTCCCACCATTCGTTCAACAATCAACACCCTTTCACCACTCTATATATTTCCTTTACCACCATACTATCTTCTCTATTCCTTTGGGTTCATTCCTCCAAAACAAATACCCTAAACCGAGCGACCTTTAAGAAAATAAGAAGTAAGAACGATCATACGACTAGTGGAAGGTTTACTCAGATGACAACAATTGTATGTACGTTAGGCAGCCAATTTCTTTCAAGTTCAGAAATTTTAAACCTCACATTTGTCAATCACCAGTCACCACATATGGCAGACTAGTAAAATTATGAATCTATCAAACTAAATGCGCCCAATTTAAAGCAGCCCCATAGCACCAAACTTTGTCAATTAAGACCAGAAATTTATATTCATATATATCTAAGAGAATAGAAGGAAATGTAGCCATACCTGAATTTTAATAGCTTGTCGACGCATATTAAGGAATTCCCTCCTCAGCTTCCATGCCCGAAACCTATGTTGTATCTGAGCAGCAGCCGCCATCTTCTTACGCGTATCATAGTTCCGAAAGGCGTGCTGAATCTTCATAGCAGCCACAATGTAACGTGCTTGAGCCTCAGCATTGTCAACTTGAGCTTCTCTAGTCCTTTGCTTCAGTGATCGCTCCCTGAAAGCCACATTTATGCGTGCTGCAGCATCAGCAGCTGTGCGATAAGCCGTTAGCGTGTCCTTTAGGTAGATCTCCTCCTCACTGATGTTGCTAGGTCTGACTATGTCGGTCGGATTTCCAAGGAACCCACCCACATTTCCTGCACTCTTCATGTCTTCAAATTGCTGGACTAAGGCCTTTTCTGACAGATAAGCAGATAAGCCCTCAAAACCTTGCTTGTGGGCCACATCAGCTGGAGTGCTTCCACCAGGGTTTTCAGGAGTAGGATCAGAGACCAAGTTTGGCTTTGCTCCAGCAGATAGAAGAGCAGCTACCATTTTCTCCCTGAGTAAATTGAACATTGAAATTTGAAGCTTAGCATATGATATGATTGAATGACAAAAACATTGTACTAGCCAACAAAACACGGTGTTAAATCTGGGCCCATATTGAAACTAAGATATCAGGTATGAAGGTGGGGGATTGTTTCGGATGGACGTGTTAGAAACACAAAGAGGCTGTTTACAAATGACCTAGGATGAAAATTGAGTCGAAATGTACATGGAATGATTGCTACTTAACTCTCAAAAGAAGCGCAGCCAGTTTAGTGAGCCATCTTGCTTTAATCCATCATATAATCCAAAACCAAAGAATAATTGGAAGTGGAAGGCAAAAATGAGAAACCATATGCAAAAAAATAATCTGCATGGGAAAAGTTACCTTCCATAATATGCAGCCCAATGAAGAGCGGTCCAACCAAACTTATCCCTGAAGTCCAATGACATGCCACAGGCGGAATATGGATAAACAGCCCACGTATAATCAAGGATTGCACACAAATGCAGAACTCCCTGACCTTGAGCATCACGCTCAGAAATTCTGCTTCCATCGATTACTCTTTCCAACAGCCATTCCTTAAGTCTGCTCTTCATAGCAAGTTCAAACAGACCGTCTTTAGCTCTTTCAAATGAGATCCTACCATCCTCTACTAGTCTGTTGAAATAAGCCCAGCTATCAGCAATGTTGGAGTACTTGAGAGCAAACCTTTTGCCTTCCTTTAGAGCAGTTGGTAAAACTTTATTAGATAAAATGTCCAAGCTCTTAGATGTGGAAAAGAGTAAATGAGAAAGTCGTGTCTGTATACGGAACATATCCCACTGTAGCTTTTCCTCTTTGGTAGTTACATTTGTATGCATAAGGGAGCGAAACTCAAAAGAAAGAACTTGACTAATAGGAGTTCTCTGATCAATGCTCAAGTACAAACTCGTTGAACCAGGCCTATTTGGTGGAACCAAACAACGAAATACTCCGGCTTGAACTGTTTCCGCAGAAATGCATGTATCGCCACATACACAGAATATATTGGATTTTGCTACATGTTGATAATCCTGGTGAAAATATCCAATAACTAGTAACTGCAATTATAACACAAAATCATCAGTTTGCATCACAGTGAAAATATCCAACCACCTGTACCAAACGGAAAATAGGAGCACACAGATTTGAGTATTATGGAGTACATTTTTCCACTTATCCACTTTGCATTATAAAAGGCAGCTAACAAAAGTGGAAAGGGAAGATATTTGAAGGTCCAGAAACAAACTGATTTGGTATGGTCGTATGGAGATTGCTTTGTTTTAAATACTAGTGTTAAAAAATCAAACTTAGTGATTACACTTAAAATCAAAGACAGTAGTTTTATATAGGTGTTGGCTCAATTTTTCCTCAATAAGTTCGTTAAAATCCTATTATCATTTAAGGTAAACTGAGATAACCGAACTGATACATTTACATCATAAAGTAATCTATAAGAAATAAAATAAAATTAACAAATTCTTACACAGTATAAAACAATATCACTTCAGATTAACGCTTAACTAATTTCCCCAAAAGCATTATTTATAACATTAATTTTTGACAAAAAAAAAATCTATCAAGTAATTACTGTCAAAATCATCATTATACTCACCATTAGGTGTCTAAATTGTAGGAAGCTTAGTTCGTGTAATATTGTTATTCCCAAATACGTAAGTATGTCGATATTGTAGGAAATTATTCTAGGAAATATTTCAAAGCACAATGGAGCATATAACTTGTCGTGTTATAGTTTGATTGAAAGATGTTCTGACCTTGGTGTCTTCAGAGGAAGAAGCCCATGATTGTGAGATGTCAGTTATAAAGAAGATTTGTGATGGAACAGATCTCTCGTGATTAACTGCCACTGAGGACATGATCGATCCATGACCGGATACACCAGAAGACTCCAAGGAAGGATCGTCTACTGATACAGGTGAGTCAACGATAATATCATTGATCCACCTCCCAAAACTGTCCTGACTTTGCAGAGCATTTTTCTCCGGTGGGTTCCCTCCACCTGGTATTCCAGTATTACAACTTCTGTGTTCCCTGTTCTGAGATATTCCACCACCCATAGGTGAAAAGAGTGCACCGCTCAGGGGACTGACATGTGCAAAACCAGACCCTTCAACAGGGTCCATATCATTTTTGGAAGATGGAATATCTGCTTGTGACTGGCTGATTAATAAACTATTGCCCTGAGAAGACAAACGAGACTGAGCGGCACTGTGACTTTTGTGAGAAATCACCATAATACATTAACTTCTTCGACATAGCGGTAGGAATATTTCATCATTTCAAGGTTTCAATCAATTAAAACTTGCCATATAGATAACAAAAGTGCATTTAGTAGCTACCCTTACACACTAGCGTGTATGCCTATAAAATGGGTATACAAGGCAGAACATAGTAAAAATGAAATAAAAGGGACATACATCAACCAGCAACACCCCTGTCTATATTATTTACTGAAGAGCTGGACCGGTTGTTTATGTGTCTAGGGTGTTTTTGGATCCGGGTTCGGAAGATTAAGCCGGTGGCAATATTGAAAGGCAGGGTTGGTGGTGATTTGGAGGGCGGAGCGGTGGTGGTTGAAATTGAGTACAACAATGGTGGTGTAATTGTGCGGAGGGTGGAAATGGTGGAGATTGATGGGTGTTATGCGTAATTAGTGAGGTAAGGATGAATTAATGGGTGTTAATGAGTAAATAATAGGGGTAAAATGGTCCATTCCATAAGATATGGTATAGCCATATAGAGCATAGAAAAAATGAGAAACTTAGGTATAAGTATTGAAAAAATATTATCTTAGGTATAAAATTTGAAAAGAGAGTTACAGTTGGTATAAAGTACGGAGTATCAATTTACCCTAATTTTAACCTAAATATACACCACTTACATTAGTTTCCAAGTTGTATGCATGCTGCCGGTATTGCTGCATAGTTGGATCCTGCTCTGCTCATGGGTCAGAAGGCGAAGGGGGATATAAGTTTGTTATCTCCTGATTAATGATTACTTGAATTCCTGATGGTCCAGTTCAAAGTAGTATCCTTACCTTTAGTTGTTAAAGTAGCTCCAATACTGTCATTTGATGCCAAAAGCTCATCCCAATCAAGTGTGTTAATCTCATGCAGTCTCATCTGGTAACTGGTGCCATTGATACTGTCACCACACTCTGTTATTTTGATGCCACAAGGTAAGAACACTATAACTTTCTAATCAATGAACGTAAAAAGAAACGAATAGGCAAAATATGCAAAAAAAGGGAAGCAAAACCATCTCAAAAAAAATCTCAAAATCTCCGATTATTACCAGCATACTCTTTTAAAGCAGTTGGGGGATTTGCCTGACAGTCGCTAATTCCTGACAAGAGCTGAGAAGCTGAGTGGTCAGATACGTCAGAACCCAATTCTGAATTAACTGGGGTGACTGGAGAACCCTGCAACTGAAAATGAATAAACCAAATCCCAAAGTACAGGTCAAACTGACATTTCCCATGAATATAAAAAGGCAGATCTTTTATATATAGCGATAAAACGATCTGTGCATAACCGTGTAGAAATATAACAGTCTGAACAGCTCATAAGCTTGAGTGCTTGAAACAACATAGACAAAAATTTCTTAGATTTCCACTTTTCAAATTTTGGCCCCTAAACTGATATCCATAAGAATCTCCAGTATATAATATTTCTACTACCAAAAGATGTAAAATACTCCGTATGAGTTACCAACAATAGGCCATCGTTTGTTAAGCAAGAAAGACAATCTCACTCTTTTATGGTTTCACCTCAAGCCAAATGATCATATCCATATTTGGATTTACTCTATAAATCTAACTTTATCATAGACTGATACATGCCTCTAGTTGATTGTAAAAGTACAGATACAAACTTCAATAGCATAATTCATTACACTAATACTCCAGCCAGCCTTGCGCAAATAAACAAGAGGCAAGCATCTAATAAAAAATATGAAACCATCTGTCCCAAGTAATTAAATGATATGGTGTAGTTTGGATTAAAGAAACTCAAGGCAAGAAGCCAACCTCTTGTGTATCACGGTAATGAACAAGTACTATATGTTCTAAAGCCCTGAAACAAGACAGAGACAGTAATCAGTCCACAAAGAAATAGCTTAAAAAAATGAGAACCTAAAATAACAATGCAACGAAACTCAAAAGAATCAAAGTGTTTTTCAGCCAATATATGTTGTCTTTCAAACATACATACTTATCAAGCAACCAGTAACACCTACGGACAAAAGTTGGGCTATCTTCTCCATGTGCATAGTACACATGAATTCTCTCTTCAGTACCAACCTGAAGGAAGAGAGAAATACAGAAAAGAAAGAGGCGTGTTAGAGTGGCAGTAAATATAAATCTACCAAGACGTTTAGGAAAATAAGGGGATATCAACAGCTTCTTCGGTAAAATTAGCTTTTCAAAAAGACTGAAAAAAAACAAAAAAACTCACTTTCAGGTGTTCATGAGCCTCTTTAACAGTTTTACCATCTTTTTTCTTCCTCCAGTTATGACCATCTTTCCGAAAATTTCTTAGCTTCTTTCGATCAAACAAGACAATTGTGCCACCTTCAAAATTGTCGTCAAATACTTAGTATATTAGACAGAATATAGAAACAGGATCAGTTGTCGCAATGAAAGTATCTACAAATCCTGGGCTACGTCCTACTTAGCAGCTGCCAGAAGAAGGAAATCAGAGGAAAAATCCAAAAAAAATTGATCGAAAACTTCCAATCTTCGACACAGACTATTGTAGTCCAGTTTATAAGAAAAAATATTACTCCACGCATGCAGGTATGTAGCGAAAATTCATGGCAAATCAACAGCCAAGTATGAAGTGCCTGAAAAAAACTCTAACTCACTTATGTTATGTAACACATACCAGAATGCAAGGCTTACAGAAAAGAATGGAAAGGCTGTCAGCATCAATGCAAGAAATTTGAAATAAGAGGGCCATACCTTTTGGTAAGTTCACTGGCTTGACATTAATGGTGAAATACGTGTAGTTAGAGAGTATAGCATGTATCTCATTTGGTCTAAGCCATCTGCTTTTGGCTTCGCTCATAGTGTTTGGAATATCCAAATCTGTAAACAGAAATAATCAGTCAGTAGCATCACAAAAATGATAAACTAACAAAATGAGAATTCCTCTCAAACATCATTGAATTTGACAGAGATTAAAACATTTGGATGACATTGGCAGACAGCAGGAGCCAAAACTGAATAGTGCAAAAACTTCATCTAAAAGATAAAATCGCCAATGAATCTCATTTGCGATCTAGTGCAAATTTGTTGGAAATAATAGCTACAGTTTCACCAGTAAATTGGCTCATAAGAGCAATCAGCTATATTATTATCATTATTTACATTTTCAAGCCTTTACAACCTCCACATCCAAAAAGTCTACGTAGGATCATGACAGTAGGTGTATTTCTTTTTTATCTCATAGCCTAAGTTAATAGCCGAGATAACAACTGCCAGCCAACCATAGTAGTTAGCATGAGCATGGGAGAACGAAAGCTTTCACCTTTTCCATTACAAACTTCCCCAGTCATAAAACTAAACTCAACCATCTGAAAACAAACTGGCAAGTTGCGACACAGCTTACATACCACAAATTAATTCACTGGAAGGGGGGACGATGTTTTCCGTGTGGGAAATTCAAGTAAACCCTAAACCTCCAACAAAATCTCAGATAAAGCGTTCAGATCACAACCATTTTTAAACCTGGTTCAGCATCAAGTGATAGAGACTACAAACCAACATGCACTCAGCGGATACATCTCGATTTCACCACTCGTAAATTCACAGCTACACACTATTTTAAGATTCCAGAGATTCAAGTATACACTGGTATTAGTTTTCGATGAGACAATAAATTGAGTGCAGCACTCCAATACCCTAATTGCTCACTCAATCCACCTGGATTACTCATAACATCCTAGAAACCAAAACTAATACACTTGGCAGCAGTTACTGATCACCATGAAAAACAGTCCAAATTCACTGGTTTACAGTTTCACACCACATGGAAGTCATTCATTTCCTCCACCAAAACTCAACAAATCTTCAATCAGTTTTACCCTTTTCCCCAATTGCATAAGATGACCAAACAAAAACAAAATTGATCACAAAATTACAAATCAGCATCATCAACCCAGTATAATTAACAGAATAAGACACGTTACAGAATAAAAAATTGACATAAGAATCTAATTATAAAAAAAAAAACACAGATTAAAATCAAGAAGATGAAGTAGTGAAGAAAATCGAACCTTCCATGGTATGAAAGCCATGAACTTCAGTGGCCAAAAGTCGGCCATTAGAATTAAACTCCATGACTAAAATAAAAAGTAAACAGAGCAAAACCCAGAAAAGAAAACGCAGATTTTACAAAAACCCAGAAAGGAATTTAGACAGGGATGCTAAAATCAATAAAGTTGGCGCAAATTTAATTGACTAGTCAGTGAGCGACCATGGAAACACATTGATTACTAGCATCATGGTCTTAAAATAAAATAGAATAATTGAGAGGTTGAGGAAGAGTACTTTTTTTTTCAGGTGGGGTGAAAAAGGGTGGGACTTTCAACAGTAAAAAAAAAACAAAAGAATATTTTTATTTTAATAATGCTAACAAATCTAACCATCGTCTCCCGTACCATCACATTATTATACTCCTAACATGTTAAATACTTCCTCAAGTCCAAGCTTCCCTTTTCTCTTTTCGACACTATTTAATTTTCATAATTTTTACTAATATGTTATGAAAGATATTAACAATGCAAAATGCGCGTTGACAAAAAAACAAAAGGGAAGCTTGGACTTGAACGGAGGGAGTAATAAATATTTAGATAGATGAACCAAAATATTTGTATTCCTATTGCGATTTGCTTTTGTTTCTTGTCTTTTTCTATTTAAACGAATAATATTTGACCCGTTATATTAATATGATGGATATCTCCGTCACAACAAGAATTGGTGCAAATCAAATACGGCTCATACTCGCTAAGACCATCCCCAAGCATGTTCGGTTTGATTGGGTTGCCACCTATTTTTACTTTTAATCTTACCTTATTATTTAGCCCACTTACATGATCATTATCCAGGTCACAAGCCTAATCATTTCTCACTTTCTAAGGGCTCGTTTGATTGCTCATCTAATTATCGGGAAATGCATTTTCAGGGATTTGTTTGGTTGTCCATTTCATGGGAATTGCCACTTCCCAGGAATTGTCACCTCCTCCATAATGGGAAAGTTACTCACCAAACCCCCTTGGGTCCTGTTTGGTAACCGGCGGATTAATATTGGCATAAGCAGGTTGCAAAAGCGGATTATAATTAGCAGATTTTATTAGCAAGTTTGACTAATGTATATGATTAACAAATTTTGTTAGTGGTGTTTGGTAATCAGCAGTTTCAAATTAGTAGAATGCTAATTTTTTAGTAAAATGACTATTATGGATATGAATTAAAAATAGAGATTGGATAACATATATTTTGAAGGGTAAGAAAGTCATTTTCGTATATATTCTCAATATGCCAACTGAATATGCTGGGGTGAGCAACATATTGTAAAACAGTAGATTGCGCCCAAATCTACTGTTTCAATATGCCGTTTACCTAACACCCAAAATAGCATATTGATTGGTCAAACATGCTAAAAGCCTTCAATATGCCAAAAAATGACATATCTGTCGTTTACCAAACACCCTTGGTGTGTAGAATTTCCCGCATGAAGTCATTTCCTGCATAGCAACCCAACAATATTTTTGTAATTCCCATGAAATACAAATTCACGTGAATTTAAATTCCCGATAACTTCATTTTCTCTTGGTAAACCAAACGAACCCTAAGTTTCTTATCATTCCTCCTTTCTCCACCTCACCCAATCATCTATCTTATTTTTTTCAATTACGGAGTACTAAAGAACCATAAATAAATGAGTTAATTTTGTAGTTTTGTATCTTAATAAAATAATAACTACTCCAATATGATAAGTATTTTAATTTTATTTCGGATATTAGGAAAAAAATAACAACATTGGAATTTTAAAACATGAAAAACGATTTCATTTATAACCAATACTTCATCCGTTTCATTTGATTCTTTGCATTTCCCTCGCAATGGATATAAAAGACAAACAAATTAATTAGACGAGGGAGTACTATATACTCCGTATTAAGATAGCGAAAAAATTGAAGTTTCACAAAATAGTTGAAAATTGAACTCATTACATAGAGAGAAAAAAAATTAAACTGTTTAGTTTATTGAAATTTTTTAATATGTTCCATTAATATTTGTTGATATGTTTAAACTTTAAAGCATGTAATTGAAAGGTTGACTAAATTTTCTCAAGAAGAAAATAAACATTTGTAAATTAAATGTTCCTTATAATTGTGTCCAACCAATGGTAATGGGACGCCTATGAAGTCATGAAAGTCATGACAAAAGTCAAGAAATCCCACATTGGATCATCCCTTACATCCTTTTCCACTTGGGTCATGTTAATTCTTAAGTTAATTAGTGTTTAAGATGATTCAAGGAGGTCATGACTCATGTAAAATGTTTGTTTCGGAGTGGTCTAATAAACGTGTTAAGGAATTGTGTTTTGGTCAATATTATATTTACCGAGAAAGTCTCATGTGAAACGGTCTTATAATATGATGATCGTGAAACTTAACTGCTGGTATTAAGCATTGACATACCTCGTTCATGACATCCTCTTGTATATGTGCTTTAATTTTGTCATGACCCATGTGAAATATTTGCTTGGAAGGGGTCTAAGTACCGAGTTAGGGACTTGGGTTTTGGTCAACATTATATTTATCGAGGAAGTCTCATGTGAAACGGTCTTATAATGTGATGATTATTGTGAGACTTAACCGTTGGTATTAAGCATCAACATAACCTCGTTCATGTCACCCTCTTGTATATGTGCTTTCGATATGGGATTTCAGAAAGTAAGGAGGTAGATATTGTCTTGATTGACAGACATGAGTGCATGACAAGCCCTTGCGTCCTGCGGATTTATTGCGTCCTCGGTCTTGGGACAAAGGACGTGATGTGTGTTAATTTGACCAGGTCTTCCCCCTTTACTTAGTCTAGGATGTCTATCTTCATGTCCGGACGCATGGTAGTTAACGTGGCTTAGTGCAAATACGTCAGTTAACAAGGCCCATGTGCAACGAGGGACTATGATTTCTTACCTTTCTCCTTCTCTTCGCTTGGGGGAAGGCGAATGTCATCACTTTAAGCGGATTCAAAAGTTTTATGTGTCATATGCCGGAGCTCGTGCTGCTGCTCACATTTTCACTAGGATGAGCGTTGCTATTGCAAAAGAGTGAGGGCTAAGATAGTATCTCGGCTACCTACTAATTTCTTGTAATTTGTTTTGAACTCAATATACGTTGCGTTTTACAATAATGATGACGACGATTATGATGATATACTCCATAGTACGTAGGTCTATGGAGAGATCGATTATCTTGAAATAAATTACTCCGTATATACTTCCCCCGCCTCATCATGTGAGAAGTCTCTCAATAATGTTACTGAGTGACCGGCTCTCTACAGTTTTTGTGTAATACAAGTAATGATAATGATGATAATGGAAGCCGCATAATAGTAATAACAACATCACAACAACAATAATTTCAAATGAGTTTTGTTTTTCACTTATGCAAAGGAAAAAAAAGATACCACAAAATTGTAAATATACCGTCTTGGTAATCCATCATAAACAAAGTCTAATATTTTTGTGTGGCATAAAGTAAGACACAAATACGATTTTGATGTTAACAATGTTTGAACTCGATCATGATACTACTGCTCATGACTTTACTAACCTAATCAAGTTGACATATACATATCATTCTATACCGCAAGATATCAAATACTAACCACTTTCCAAATTTCATCCCGCACTCATTTTCATTCTTTTCACTAACATTTCTTTTCTTTTTTGGATAGATTTTCTAAGATCTTCGACAAAGTACATGACTAATATCAACCGAAACATAAAAAGATCAAAGTGAAAAGCGAAAATGAGGGACGGATCCGGAGGGAGTAACATGGTTAATTAAAAAAACTAATGGAGCATATTTTTATCTACGACCAAATGATTTGTAATATTGATGCACGGTGTAAATGAACTTGCTTGAAACCTCGCACGGTTTAAATGAACATGTATTTTAATTTTCCAATATACTCTATCTGATTAATGAAGTTCCATTGTTTTCAGCTTTATTTAAATAGTAACAATTTTATACGAACGAGAAATTTATGTCATTTATAATGAGAAAAAATGTTCATGAGATAAGATTCGAAGAAAAAAAAAATGATGTAGATATAATCTCTGAAAAGGTGCTTAGGAAAAGGTGTAATTGTGCAAGTACTCCGTATAATTGTATGATGAATTAATGTCGTTTTGTTTAATTAAAACTATGTTGAGAGTGAGTGATTAAAGCACATAAAAGTGTTTAAAAATTAGGTTGAGACTTGAGGAAGAGAGAGTACACCACGGTGCATTGAATTGTTTTTAAGTGTAAAAATAGGTTTTTTTTATTAAAAAAAAAAAAAAGAAGGAACGGGGACCGACAAGGGACAGAAATGATGTCCGCCCTATTTTGATTAATTAAATGAGCTTTGGTAGTTGATTCATATCATTACTCATTCGTCGACTTCTTTACCTCCTTTACATTTTTTCAATGCCCCACCCTTTTCTCTCATAAAGCCATACTTACAAATTGCAACTACTCGGATTTACACTAATCCTCTTGGATTAACCGCAACCAAACACCAAAGAAACGTAGTCAAACCTAGAGTTTTATCATGGGTCCTACTCTTCTATCGGATCGTGTGGTTTGGCCAAATTTTTAGCAGATTTGGACAACAAAATATTTTTAAACGGATGATAGGTTAGCCAAGCAAGTTCGGCTCAAATTACCAAATGGGTCATGTATGGATACAATTTTTTTAACGAGCTAGCCCGTCCGGCTCGCTATAAATATATTTTATAAATATAAAAAATTATTTTCTGTGGTGCCGAAAATTATAGACGTGATTATACTAGTAATTTGGAATGCGTAAAATAATGTGGATTGTCTTTTAATGCTTAAATATATACGTATCCGTTTAAGCCTTTAAAATTTGGTTTCTTATTAACCCTAGAAAAAAATAGGGTCCTTCAAATTTTTCATTCACTTAATAATGTGTAGACTCTAAGATGTTTTAATCTAATAGCTAAGAGTTAAATTAGTTCCCTGTACAATAAGTATCAAGCTTGAATCCTCCCTGCCTCTTATATTCGGGTTTAGAACAGGTCATTATTGGGTCTAGTTAATACCGTATATCATATCAATTCAATATTTTTCAAATAAGTTTAATTAATGTGTTCTTATGTCAAATCTATCAAGTTACACAAATTATAATATAAAACCGTTATAACATGCAACAAACCTTAAAATTAGAAATTTATGGTATTAAATAGTGACCACGATTTAACACGAAAAAGTGGTAACTAACTAACCTAAAATGGTGACGTGTTATCATAAATTACAAATTTTTACTATTGTCGCGTGATACAATGGTTATACACAGTAATTACTGAGTTATGTACATCACTTTTATTTGAATCAATCTTTAAACTTAATAATGGTTTGATCATCAATCTTATTGAGTCAGGTTTATATTAGGCGGGTTGGGACAATTGGGTTCAGGTTCGGTTCGCTGGTCATCGGGTCATATCGGTTAACAAGTCACAAGCGAGTCGGGTTGGGATGGTTTTGGGTCATTAAATTTTTGGGTTCCATGGGATTGAGTGTCGGGTGGATCAGACCGGTTTGATGGGCTGGGTGAGCTATTGCCAGCTATATACATGCGTTCTTCGTTAAACAATGAAAAAAATTAATGTGTAGTCCCGGTAGCCCGCAGGCCATCCGGTTTTGTATAAACGGGCAGATAATGGCAAGTAATATGGACCCATTAATTTAGCCCGGCCCGTCCATTTTGTCTTTCAAACAACTTTTTAGCGTTTAGCCCAACTCTTGATGGAACCAAACCCACATTTAGATTTTCCACTCAATCCACATGCCACTCTTGGGCTCAAAGTGATCTTGGCCCACTTAAAGCTTGATCCAATCAAGTAAAATAATGAATTTTCGGACAAAATAAATTAGAAATAGAGCTTCCGGAAATAGAAAAAAAACTATGAATGAATAAAATAAATTTTGCTGATCGAGAATTTAAGAAATGAAATCAAATAATTAATACCTGTAAATTCGGGGTGTTATATTAATACATCCAATGAAAAACTATGCAATTGCAATTGAATGAAATTTATATCAATAGTTATCCAAAAATGAAATTAAGCGAAATGACTTACGAAGTATTAAATTCTCGCCATGGCTTTATAAATTTTCATGGATACCTAACTTTGCAATTAAATTAAACTCTCTCCTTTTTTTAAAAAAAATAAAAATTGTTAGACAAATATCAATATAATCTGGGTATTTTGTAACTTTGGAGATCCCTCTATGTTTTTGTGCCTTGGGAGGGTTTGACCCTAGGGTTTGCCTAGGTCTGATCCTGACATTGTCAGGCGATCAGATTATTCTTCAATCATTGTGCACACATCTTTTTGTCCTTTAGTTTCTTTCTTTCTTCTTTTGCTATGGCGTTAAATCATATTGACCTAAATATTGTGAGCGGCGATGAGGAAGAGGCGCGAGGGGTCGGGGATAACCCGACCGACGTGGAATGGGTGGTGGATGATGAACAACCATCGGGTGGGAGGGGACTGTGTGTGGTGGGGCGGCTCTGGACGGAACGTTCTCCAAACCTTCGTGCCCTAATTGATACGATGACTGGAGCATGGAAGGCGAAACATAGGGTCGTTGGCGAAGTCGTGGACCGGAAGAGTAAGGTGATCACCTTCAAGTTCGATGATATGGCAGATAAGAAGAGGGTTTTGGCGGAACAACCTTGGCATTTCGAGAGGCACCTCCTTGTTTTGTCTGATCTACGCGATGAGGCAATTCCCACAGAGGTACCGTTATTTTTCTCTCCTATTTGGGTGCGTATCTACGATCTCCCGATCGTGGGTAGGTTGAATACTGAAAATGCTATTAACATTGGGAATGCGCTGGGTACTTTCATAGAATCTGACAATACTGTGAACCCGGAGATTAATAGATCGATGCGTTTGAAAGTTGTGTTGGATGTTTGTAAGGCACTCGTTGACTCTATTCCTCTCCGTATGAAAGGCGGGAAACAATGGAGGGTACGGGTGTGTTATGAAAGCCTCCCCTTATTCTGTTATGTCTGTGGTCACTTGGGTCATGGGGAGAAAGACTGCGGGGAAAGACGAGGGCCAGTAGGGGAGGGGCGACGCTATGGCGACTGGCTCAAAGCCTCGCCATGGCGCGTCTCTACCAAGAACGATGATAGGAAGGGGGAGGAGAAACCCAAGAGTGTTCGCCAACTCGTTAACGACCTAGATAATCAAGAGGTCGAAAAGGAAGAATTATCGAGGATGGTCGAAATGCTAAGGGGTGTTTCCTTGAAGGATCAGGCCAAAGACTTGGAAGTGGGGAGTAAAAAGTCCGAGGCGCGGGTAGGGAATGAGGGGATCCAGCAAGAGAAGGAAGGACTATCTACGTCTCTGAGACTTACCGGAAGGTCTGGACTCCAACGTGCACTAAAAGGGAGTCAGGGAGCAGTCTTAACCAGGAAATATCTCAAAATAAGTCGGAACCCAGGGAGGGAGAAGAGACGGGTCAGTGGTGTGGGAAATGGAGGTGGATTCGTAGGTGGCAAGCAGAAGGGTGAGGCTGTGATCGTTCCGTGCGTGGAAGAGGGCACAACTAGTTCGAAGAAACGTTGTCGAGGTGCGGGAGACGAGATGGACACAACTATCATTGAAGTAGCGGTGACTGGCGGAGACCAGCACCGCGAACAACAATAAAAATCTTGAGCTAGAACTGTCAGGGGTTGGGCAACCTCCTGATGGTTGGCTCCCTCACCGAGCAATGCTGGAGGGAGTGCCCAAACATCGTCTTCGTGATGGAGACGATGTGTAGTGAGAGTGATCTCACTAGGTTACGAGGTAGGTGTGGGTTTAGAGATGACCTTTGTTTGGGGAGTAGAGGCCACTCGGGTGGTTTGGGGCTGTGGTGGAAGGACATAAAAGCGGAACTTGTATCCTATGATCAAAATCACGTGTTGGTGGAGATCAAGGACGAGAATGGCGTGGCGGCTTGGCGAGCGACCGACATTTACGGGTGGCCGGACCAAGTACATAAACACAAGACGTGGGAACTGTTACGTAAAATTCGGCGAGCTTCCCCAGTCCCACTTCTCATGTTCGGAGATTTCAACAAAATCTTGAGCCCATACGAAAAGGAGGGGGGTAGGCAGAGAAGAGAAGCCCACATGGATGCATTCCGAGGCGCGTTGGATGACTGCGGTCTCCACGACCTTGGTTTCTCTGGGAGCCCGTTCACATGGCAGAGGGGTCGGAATATCCATAACTTTATCCGGGAGAGACTGGACCGAGCATTGGCATCCAATGACTGGCAATTACTTTTCCCACTGACAAAGGTCGTCCACAAACCGATCTTCGCGTCGGACCATGCCCCGATCATTATTCATGACATGGAGCCCGAGGTCACGGTTAGGGGGCGTCCTTTTTGGTTTGAACCCTGGTGGGTGACGGACTCGCAGTGCGCGGATGTTGTGAAGGAGGCGTGACGGGGTGGAGGAGGGTCGGGCGTGGTGGAAAAGGTGAAACAATGCTCTGCCAAGTTGCGTAGCTGGGCTAAGGTGCGGTTCGGGGATGTCAATAAGAAGCTCAGAGAGAAAGAGCAGGAGCTGGGTAGGTGGTAGAGGCGACCCGCGTTTGACGACATGCTGTCCAGGTGCCGTGTCCTTGCACAAGAGGTGTCGGAATTGCGAATGCAGTTGGAAACCTACTGGAAAACTCGTGCCAATGCCCATGAAATGCGTGATGGAGATAGGAACACTGCCTATTTCCATCACAAGGCTCGTCAACGTCGTAGGCGTAACACGATTTTCGGGCTCGAGGATGAGCAGGGCACGTGGCGGACTAGTGAGGCGGAGATTCAGGGGATTGTCTCAGGCTATTTCTCTGAGCTATTCTCCTCCAGCAATCCGGCTATCGATGAGAGGGTCTTGAATTGTATTCCGGTTGTGGCAAGTTCAGAGCTAAACGTCAAGCTTGAGGCTCCGATGTTAGGGGAAGAGATAAGGGAGGCTTTGTTCCAAATGAATTCGAGTAAGGCGCCGGGGATGGACGGTATGAGTGCTCTCTTTTTCCAAAATTTTGGGATATTATCGGAGATGAGGTGTGTGACCTGGTCCGAGGGTGGTGGGATGGCAGGGTGGAGATTGCCGATATCAACGCGACTATCGTGGTGCTTATCCCAAAATGTAATTCCCCACGAAAATTAATGGAATTTCGTCCTATTAGCCTGTGTAACGTGCTATATAAGATTATTTCTAAAACTCTCGCTAATAGACTTAAGCCGGTCCTTGATGGGCTAATCTCGGAGAATCAGAGTGCTTTTACTCCAGGTCGACTCATTACGGATAACGCGCTTATTACGTTCGAAACTTTCCATACTATGAAAAGAGGGGGGGAAGGCAAGGCGGGGTCAGTAGCTCTTAAACTCGACATGAGTAAGGCATATGACCGGGTTGAGTGGAGTTTCTTGGAGAAGGTGATGTTACGGATGGGCCTTTCAGCACGGTGGGTCGAGAGGGTTATGAATGGTGTATGCTCTGTTACTCACACCTTTCGAGTCAACGGGAAAGAACTCGGTTTAGTCACTCCAGGACGCGGTCTCTGCCAGGGAGACCCGATATCCCCGTACCTGTTCCTGTTCTGTGCTGATGCTTTCTCCCATATGATCCGACAAGCTGCTAGTAATGGTGCGATCCACGGGGCCTGGGTTTGTAGGGGTGCCCCGAGGGTGTCTTATCTCTTTTTCGCGGATGAATGTATCCTGTTTGCTAGGGCAAATGAAAGGGAATGCTCAACTTTAGCTAACATTATTAGCCAGTATGAAGGAGCATCGGGTCAGAAAATTAACTATTCTAAATCTGAAATCATCTTTAGTAAAAAGGTTACAGTTCAGAATCGTGATATGATTAAGAGGCACTTTGGGGTACGGGAGGTCGAGAAGTACGAGAAGTATCTGGGTCTCCCTACAATAATCGGGAGGTCGAGGAAAGCCATCTTCATGGGGCTTAAGGATAGTATCTGGAAAAAACTCCAAGGATGGAAGGAGAAGCTGTTCTCCAAACCGGGCAAAGAAGTTGTGATTAAGGCGCTAGCTCAGGCTATACCGACGTACATGATGAGCCTTTTTGCGATACCGGAAGGAGTTATTAATGATCTTCACAGCATTATTGCTAAATTTTGGTGGGGGTCATCGGAACAACAGCGGAAACTTCACTGGTGGTTCTGGGATAGGATGTGTCAGCCGAAGGGGTTGGGTGGAATGGGCTTCCGTGACTTGCGGGTCTTCAATCAGGCTTTGTTGGCTAAACAGGTCTGGCGCTTCCTTACTCGTCCTGAGTCGCTTGTGTGCAAGGTGTTTCGGACGCGCTATTTTAAAAATAGCTCGGTTCTCAAGGTGAGAAGGGGACATGACCCGAGCTATGTGTGGCGGAGTATTTGGAACGTAAAACCGCTTATCCTCGATGGCCTGCAATGGAGAATTGGCAACGGTCAGGAGATCGGGGTGTGGGATTGGGCGTGGATTCGGGTTGATGGAAGGTTCAAGATCCCAAGCCCGAACCTCGATGCTGATCCTTCTTTGCGGGTTGCGGACCTGATTGATGCGTCTAAGGGAGAGTGGAGGAGGGGGTTGGTTCGGGAGCTGTTTACTCCGGTGGAGGCTAAGGCCATACTTAGCATCCCAATTAGTCGCAGGTCACCTCCTGATCAGCTCTTTTGGTGGCCTGGCAGAGATGGTGAGTACTCTGTTAAATCCGGCTATTGGTTTGGGAGGCGCACGACTCCACCCATGAACCCAATTGATGTCGGGCTGGCAGAGGAGGCCGTTTGGAAAAAGATCTGGTCGCTGAAAACTGTTCCCAAAATTAGCCACCTACTCTGGCGAGCGTGCACGGACACGTTGGGTGTCCGTGTTAATCTTGCCCGTCGGCATTGTGTACCTGAGCCCGTGTGTGTGCTGTGCAATGGCGAGCCTGAATCGGTTATCCACGCATTGTTCAAATGTCAGTGGGTGCAGCATATTTGGGATAGGAGTGAGTTTGCTGATCTCATTATTGCATATGCCTCTACTTCTTCGTTTGCCAGGCTGCTACTTTGGATGTTGGCAAAGGTTAAGGGTGATGATAGGAGTCGGTTTTTGGCTATGATTTGGGCAATCTGGTACCTGCGCAACCTCAAGATCTTTGAGCCTTCCCCGCCGGAACCGAGCTCCATCATCATCGGTATGATTAAAATGGTTGAGGAGCACTTCCGGTACTGCAACGAGCTGAGGGTGCGGACTAGCCCGGGTTCCCCTGCCGCTCGTGTGTTGTGGACTCCACCCGCGGAGGGTTTTATTAAGATTAACTCGGATGCCACCATTTATGCTGACGGTGATGTGGGTCTCGGGATCGTGGGACGTGACGAGCGTGGCAAGGTGGTCCTGATCGGTTGTCGTCGCAGTAATACAGGGTGAGAGCCTCGTGTAGCTGAAGCAAAAGCGTTGGAGTTGGGAATGGAACTCGCTAAGCAGCTTAGGTATAATCGGGTTGAGTTTCAAAGTGACTCGAAACTGGTGGTGGACGCTGTTCAAAGTGGCAGGTTGGACCGCTCCCAAGAAGTGCTGATCATTGAAGATATTCGTGCTCTCCGTGTGTCCTTTACTCGTTGTGTTTGGTCTCATGTTAAAAGGGATGGTAACTGTGTAACACATCATGTAGCTCGGTTGTGCTCGAGAAGTGGGGAAGAACTATTGTATGTCTCTGACTTTCCGGATGCGATTCTTGCATTGGCGGAAATCGATTTAATATAAACCCCTCTTTTCACCAAAAAAAAATCAATATAATCTGGGTTAACAATTATTGATACTAGTAGTAACCACTGCCTTAATCAATCAATATCAATGTATAAATATAAATATAAATAAATAAATAAATAAATAATAATAATAATAATAACAACAATAACAATAATAATAATAATAATAATAATATACTCGTAATCATCAATCAATATACACATAATTGAAGTTTTTTCCCAAGAAGCGTTTACCTAGTGACATTACTTAGTGGCTTTAGTAATCAAATTTAGAGTTAGAGTTTTGTTTCTCAGCCACGAGGATTCAAATCAGTATCTATTTATAATAGTGTCTTCCACACAAAATGGTATATGTAGTGTTGGAAATATAGGGTCACTATAGGGGCGATGTATAACTAGTAAATACACGTTGTTGTGTCGTGGTATGAAGGCCACTGAATGAGAAACAAAATCGCCCCGACTACGGTACAAATTGAAACGAGTGTCATTCCCCCAAGGTCACATAACACTCCCAAAAGATTGTGTACTCAACCATTAAGAGTTGGAACTCGATGGTATACTCAGAATTTATCAAGAGATTTGGATGAAGGAGAATTTGATAATGTGTCTCGTACTCATTCTCTTGTATCACTTTATATAAGACTAACATGAGACTAAAATCAAAGGGTATCCAAAGCAATTTATGATAGGAAATGAATTGTCATTACTTTGAAGATAATGAAATTCATAACCATAATGAAGATTGGTGTCAATATGCTACTTAATGGGAGATACCCTTACTATGCAACAATGGTCAACATATTGTCTTTACATTATTTCTAACAATCCCCCACTAATGCAAATGACAAACCGAAAACAAAAATTCTGAGCATATGAAATGGTTGACACTTAGACGTTAATATTTTTCGATTTGAATTCCTTATTGAACTTCGGTTGAATTATCCTCACAACACATATCATACCTTAAGTTCCACACGAGTTCCGCGATACAATTCAACAAATTTATGGCCAAATGAACCTTGGGATTTTGATGAGTGCTCTAGAAAGATAACTCAATCTCTCATAGAAGGAGGCCAACCCTTCACGCTCATTTAGGTGATTCTATCAAGGATATCTCCACATAACTCACTCACTTATGAGTTATGACCTATAGAATCATAAAGAGTTCTAAAGCTCAACCTCTCAATACTACGGTGAATCCATCAAGTCCTTCACAACAGGACCACCCAAACATAGGGATATAGATTCACTAAGAGAAATATCTCAACCTCTATCAGTACGGTGATCTCATCAAGCCCGTCTCACAGGACCACCCAAATTTGGGCTATAAGACCATTAAGAGCTATATGCTCAACCCCTATCATTACGGTGATCTCATCAAGTCCGTCTCACAAGGACCACCCAAATTTGGGCTATAAGACCATTAAGAGCTATATGCTCAACCTTTCAAATACACCAAATTATATTTGATGATTTCAACTCTCTCAAATCTGCATAATACATGTGTGTAATTCACTACACATCATTTTTAGCAATATGAAGCTGAAATTAGCATCAAACATTGCATAACAATTGATGCCCCCACAATAATGCAATAAATATTAAGCTCCCAATCACCATGCATTACCCCGGTAAAGTTAAAAGAGCAAAATAATATGCATACATAATACATAAAATTATAACAGTATTCTCAATAGACTTATCATAAAATTATTATAAAGATGAAAACTTACTCATGATCATTGTGCCTCTCACCTAGTGATCCAACATCTTTATAAATATCCAACATGTTACAATTCTCAATATTGCACCATACATCATCATTCTTATATTAGAGAACAACGATCTTGATGATTGTTTCACTTATATTTTCTTTTTGCAAATCCACAAATAAAAAAATATACTCCCTCCGTTCCAATGAATTGTTTGCCTATTTCATATTGGGGCGTCTCAATGAATTGTTTGCCTTTCTATTTTAGGAATGTTTTTTATATGTAAATTGATCCTTGCCTCCACATGTAACATCCTAATTGGATCTCTTTCCCTTGGTGCCAAAACCAAAGGCAAACAATTCATTGGAACGGAGGGAGTATACTGTATATCCTTACTCACATAAAATCAATCATCATAATCTCATATAGTGTGGTGTAAGCCAAATGTGCAACATAGAACCTTGCGCAACTATTATTTATTGACTTACTCAACAAATTAAACCTCTTACATTTGGTTCAATTATTCATGTATAAAACATGCTATCAATCATCACTTTCCCCCACAATTAGAGATATACATACTCTTCACAAATTATAAGATATCAACTCTAAAATTGATGCATGAATAATTTTATCAAATAAGTTGAATGACTTTCCCCACATGTTGTCACACTACGAAATAGTGACAAACATAATCGTTCAAACAAAATATACAAATTATTCATTCATTAATCATCCCAACTTTTAGATATCAAATAATTATGCCCGACAATTTATCTATTCCATAATCTATTCTTAGAGTAGCTCATCAAATAATTCATTCAATTATTTAATACATACTTGATCAAAATTATGCATGTCAATAAAAATAAAATATTTAACCCCCACATTTAGCTTATTTTACTCAACTGAGCATTGATGTGTCACTAGTGTGAAGTTAAATTTTCCTTTCAGATGTATCCAAAATAATTTACAAGACAAGTACACACGTGCCTTTCCAAAACATTAGTAAGGATACGAAAAATCATACTAATATATAATCCCAACATATATTATACATACTCAATTTTCTCAAGCAAAACATACCTAATGTTCTTAAATTGATTAATGAATAATATTCAATATCATATATATTAAGTGCATAGAATAAATTTATAACGGCTATATAATAAATCCAAATATTGCCCTCATTACTCATAAGAGCATATAATCTCCACATTGTCATCTTCAAAGACAACATAATTTGCACAAAATCATTAATAATTAATTATTACTCCACTAATAATCACATTAATTATTTTGATCATAGGCATATACTATTCTCCATAAACACATAAAAACATTCACCTTTTAGTTGTATACTAATACAAACATGTGTGCAAATTCAACATTTCCCTAACTTAATTTAGGACTTACTAAACAAAAATTAATCACCATTTAACTTAAACTTAATTTCTCTAACTTAATTTCCATAACTGAGTTTCCTCAATTTAATCACAAATACATCAAAGTAAACCCAAATGTCTTATTAATTTAGAATTGACCTTACGAAAATTAATCACCGAATTTAATCACAAATGTAATCACAATTTAATCCCAATTTATGAAATCCCTAATTTATCAATTTAATCCCAATTTAACCGAACAAAACACAAAAATCCATGGCTTATGTCAGACAGAAACAACTTAAACAGGTCAAATAAGGTCAAATTTTCGGATAGAGATATCAAAACTTCGAAAGCACCGCTAACACCTATTTATGACCCCGATCACGATGGAAGTGGTTTCGGGAAAATCCGGCATTGTTACGACACCTTTTGGTCTGTCGTAAGTCACACAAAACCTCACGGAAGACCCTAGAGGTCATTCTAGCTCACAAAAGCGACAAAGAAATCTCCCTCATCATCACAAACACTACTCGAGCAAGAATACACAAGACAAGTACGGGAATATCCGGGAGAACGGTATCTAACCCTAGCATTTCGAACTAATCACACATTACTCAAATCCTAATTAATAAATTTAATCTCAATTCAATCAAATTCATCAAACACTAATCAAAATTGAGATGATGGACAAAACTAATCTACCTAATCGAATTTGGGCTAAACTAATCTACCTAATCGAAATTCAAACCTAGACAATATTAACTATCAAACTACCAATAAAAAACGATAAAAATAAAAAATAAGAACTAATTATAATGAATAAGAACTAAGTAAAGTAAGAAAACATACCAAAAATTAGGAAGAAGTATGGAAAATGGAAGGGAGGATGGGCGAAGTGGGTCGGCGAGTAGAGTAGAGAGAAGTTAGAGAGTAAAAAAAATTTGGAATGAATGGGGCGAAGGGGCTCGGCGTGTATTTGAAGCGGGTCTGGCGAACGGGCGTCCGCTATCGGACGCCATATTCAACCAAATGGGCGTCCGACAGCGGACGCCATATTCAACTAAATGGCGTCCGGCAGTGGACACCATTAAGGCGAATATGGCGTCCGCTAGTGGACGCCCGTCAACCTGAATTTCTTCCTTCCCAGCTTCAGTCGGACGCCCGTTTGTATTTTCAGACGCTGTAGGCATCCATATGCCCATGACGCCCACCAGGTGGACGCCTGAGGCTGGTTTTCTTGTAGTGAATGGGTGCTTGCCTTTCTCATTACACCATCCAAGTGTACAACGAAACCGAGCTAATTCCCGCCGCCAAACGTCGTCTTACTGTTGCCGTTGGATGCAGACGACCCCAATTTTTTCCACCGCCCAGACTAACTCGATATGTGCGTGGCTATCAATTTGTTCCTGCTTCATTGGGTTCATGCTTGCATTAAACTCATCTTAATGCTACTCATTATTAGTTCTCTGTTATCTTGGTAGTAGGAGTCAATCGATACAACCTCATTCTCACATAATTGACATAATATTGTTATTGTAATAATAAGTTGATGTAGTATTATATCAACACGTCGATCATAGATTTAGAGGCATCTCTACATCATCTATATATTATATTAAAACTCAAACAAAACATTCACCTTCCATCATTTGCCTAATTCTACCTCCTAATCAATCCATGTCTACTAATTTAATTGGACCATAAAACAAAACGCATTAAACCACCAACATAAGTATTTTTTTTATAAACCAAGAGTACATTCTTTAATTTTACTCCCTCCGTTTCAATGAATTGTTTGCCTTTGATTTTGGCACCAAGGGAAAGAGAACCAATGAGGAAGTGATATATGGAGCCAAGGGTCAAATTACATACAAAAATCATTCCTAAAATAGAAAGGCAAACAATTCATTGAGACGCCCCAATATGGAATAAGCAAACAATTCATTGGGACGGAGGGAGTATTTTTTTTGCGAAACACTGTTAAAAAAATATACTCGTGCTGACTCTATTTTTTTGGTGAAATCACGTGCATGGTTAGCTTTCCTTTTTTTGCTACATTTCCCCTCAATAAATCTATTTTTGCTCTTGATTTTTCTCCCTTTTAATTAATTATGCTCAGTAACTCCTCTAATTAGAATGATTAGAAGAAAATCGACGAGTAAAATCGAGATTGTAAAGATTAGAAGAGAATTGACATTATTCCTAAAAATGAATTCGAAGATGTAAATCATGGTTTGTTAGGATTTGGGAGGGGTGAAAGAAAGATGAGTTTAATGAGAGGGATAAGGCAAAATTGTGTTTTGATAACAAAATGATCAAGTCACATGATTTCATCAAAAACCCGAGTCAACAACGAATTTTTCTTAGACTCCAGCAAAAATGATGTTTTCGCAAAAAAAATGTTTGTTAAAGGTTGTGTTTTGCAAACCTTTTTTTAGTGAAGATGTGTTCCGCAAAATATTTTTATTAAAGGTTGTGTTTTACATTTTTTTTTAGTGTTTCGCAAATAAAATACTTTTATTAAAGGTTGGGTTTCGCAAAATACTTTTATTAAAGACGGTGTTTCACAAAAAACTCTTTAAATTAATAATGTTTTTTCATCATTATTTCAAGGGTTATGTTAAATACAACCCTTAAGATGTTTTTAAGTCTTTAATTAATACCTTCCCAATTTGGTATAAAGTTAGAAATTAAAGAATAAACTACACATACATCGATATCTAAGGGCCGTATTTATCATTCCCCTTATTTCATTATACTCCCCCGTTTCATTTGATTGTTTGCATTTGTTTTTTTGGACACTATTCATAGGTGAGTGAAATTGTCAATGTAACTTCTAATATAAGATAAAATATAGTCATGTGAGATCTTAATAAATTGTCTAATCGAGTATGTTATAAACATCAATTTTTTTTATAATTTTTAGAAATACGTAACCAATGATACAAACAAAAGAAAACGTAAATTGACAAGTGTTAAAAAATTAAATGCAAAGAATCAAATGAAACGGGGAATAATGTATAAATATTACGGAGTATAATATTTTACTCGTAATTATTTTGATAACACATACTCCCTCCGATTTTTTATTATCTTCCCTATTTCCTTCTTAGGCTGAAACACCCTTTCTTCTCTATTTCCATTTTGGGCCATCAACATGTGGTCTAGAATCAACCTTACATTTCTCTCTCTTCCTTCTTTTATTTTGAACCATACATTCCTACACCCTTATTTTCTTCCCCAAAACCAAAGGGGAAGATAATAAAAAATCGGAGAGAGTAGCTGATTTAACGGGTTGAGTTTCAAGTTTCAACACTTAACTAACGAATCATTTTGGATTCGAATCAAATGGTTCACATATTGAAATTTAAAAGGTTCTACTCCCTCCGAATTCCTATTTTTGTGCTACTTTCCCTTTTTATTTTTTGAGCCACTCGTTTTTCCTTTCTTATTTTCCATCCCGAAAATTTTTGGGATAATAATAGGAACTTGAAGAGAGTAGATTTGAAGAAAAAAGGGGTTGAAGGGCAGTCGAAATTTGATAGGTGTAGCGGAGAAGAATAACGTTAGGAGTTTAGGACCTCAATAATTGTGGTGAAGTTGTGACTTGTGACGTGATAATGCATGCCATCACTCACTCGGTACTCGGCGCCTCCTCCTGCCTCTACTCTTCTTTAAAAAAACGTCCACAAATTACTACAACTACAACTACAACTACAACTACAACACTACACACATCCCAATCCTCAAAGCATCATTCATATTCATCAAACAAACAGACTCCATACATACATAACATCACACAACTGACACAAGTGAGTGAGTCTGAGTGAGTGTAGAGAAGAGAAGAGAAGAGAATGGAAGACATAGATGATCTACCCAGGAACCCAGCCAACTACACGGCTCTCACACCGCTTCACTTCCTCGAACGAGCCGCCACCGTCCACCCTACCCGCGCCTCCATCATCCACGGCCGCCTTACCTACACTTGGCTCCAGACTTACCACCGCTGTCGCCGCCTTGCCCACGCCCTCTCTCGCCGCAACATCCTCGCCGCTTCTACGGTTACGCCTCCCTCTCCCTCTCTTTTCCTTTTCTTTTTACTTTTTCAACCGCCAATCCAAGTTCTTGATTGTTGATCCAATCTTAGCTTCCCACCTCCAAAGTCTCATCATGTCAACTAGTAGCTCATCGCTATCCTACTCATACTCCTATTGCTTCAATATTACTCCCCTCCCTTTCGCCCTTTCCCTCACAATTTCTATTTCCGTTTTTGGTATATCGTCACAGAGAAGCTCTCCTCTAGTGTAGCATCATTCTAAAGTACAGGAAAAAGTGTTTGAAAGAGGGATTATCTTCGACTATGCCATTTGATTCATTTTTTTCAAGTTCACTTATAAACATGATTACCGTGTAACCGTGTTTTGTGGCAAGTGGTAAGAAACCTATAGCTAACTGTTGATCAAGACCGACACTCCAATCTTCTGCTAAACAAATACGGACTACTCTGTAGGTAGGTTATTGCAAGGATGAAACATTTGCTACACCATTCCTAAAGCCTCAGAATATAGAAATTAATAAAATGGAAAACAAGTCGATGTTATGTTTTTCCAGTCGCATTGGGGATCTCAAAATGTAAATTTGACTAACAATTTACTAAGAGTTACTCCATATTTACAGTGCACCAAAAATGAATCTTCTCTCACCATATAAGTCCTTTTAGCATCATGTGGAAATGTGCAAGCAATTAATAGTGTTATAGGTTGGCCATTAAAGAGAATGAATAATCTATTAAGACAGGTACCAAGTACTTTTTTTTGTGTACTTAATGTTGTGTCATCGTCATCGTATGCTTTCAGGAACACATTTTTGTTGGTTAGTATCATTAGGTTAGGCCAATTTGTAGGCAGAGTAACATGCTGAAACTTTATCTTATATGTAGTCAATTTGTAGCTTTTGTATACCATTGCAATAGTTCTGATCTTGATCACCTATTTCATAAGTAAATTATTCATCGCAAGAATCTGGTGGAATATTTTCAATTGAAAATCAGGCTCTCTAGGCATTGCAGCATGACTACTAGGTCGACAAATGTGTGAAGCAAGAGTTGCGTTTGGGTTTTGGAAAAATGTTATGGACCATGATTCGACCTAAGTTCAGTTGATGAATCATGAGTTATGTTTAGTTACTAGTTTGAAAGAATGTTGCTTCATTGCTGATAGTTTGTGGCAAAGACCTTATATTGTTATGTATGAGTATTTGCTTGACTGCGAGACATTAGTTGCTGTTAAGGCTGCTCTGCTCGTTCTTTTCTTATTTTGCGACTTAGTGGACGTAATTGTGTTGGACTTCTTGTGCTAATATATTACTCGGCTGGTATAAAAAAGTGAGACTATGAAATATCGAAACTATTACAGTATCATTTTTCTATTTTAGTAAGGATCTGTTTCTTTATGCTGGTGATTAGTTATGATGAAATTCCTTTTCCCTTAGGCTGTAGGTTAAACATAGGTAATTTTAATTTTGAAATTTGTGACTGTAGGTATCAATCATTGCTCCAAATGTCCCAGCTATCTATGAGGCTCATTTTGGCGTTCCAATGTCCGGAGCTGTTCTGAACACCGTCAATGTCCGTCTCAATGCAGAAACTATCGCCTTTCTCCTTGGACATTCTCAATCCGTACTTATTATGGTTGACCAAGAATTCTTCACTTTGGTCGAGGAGGCTTTAAAAATTTGGTCTGAGAAGAACAAAGGTGATTTTAAGCCACCAATTCTGGTAGTTATAGCTGACGCAGCTTGTGATCCAAAAGGTCTTGAATATGCTTTAAGCAAAGGTGCCATTGAGTACGAGAAGTTCTTGGAGACAGGTGACCCGGATTTTGCTTGGCAACCACCAAAAGATGAGTGGCAGAGTATCACTCTAGGCTATACCTCTGGCACTACAGCGAGTCCTAAGGGAGTCGTATTACATCATCGAGGAGCGTATCTTATGGCTATGAGTAATGTTGTAATCTGGCAAATGACTGAAGGACCTGTGTATCTTTGGACGCTACCCATGTTCCATTGTAATGGATGGTGCTTCACTTGGACTCTCGCTGCTCTTTGTGGGACCAGCATATGTCTAAGACAGGTGAGCGAGATTGATGCTTTCTAGCTATACTATCAGCTATATACACGAGTCCCACTACGAATGGATGCTATCTATATTATGCTCTTAGATATGTTGTGTGTCTCTCATGGTTCTCTTTCTATGACTCCAGATTATTGCATGATAACCTATAAATCCAAGTAAATAAATATGTCAACAGCTAGAAGAGTGTAGAAAATTGCATATGAATAATAATGACACGATATTATTTAGAAACTGGAACCACTTTGTGCATGTCTTTTCCATAGATATTGTCTACAAGGTAAGATGTTTTCACTGCAATTAGGCATTAGCCATACAAATAACTGGAAAAAAAAATATTAGTACTTGAATATTTGTATCATATTTCTTGCATTGCCATATTATTCAAGTTTTTTTTATACTTCGTGAATAAGTTATTCTTGGTCTGCATTGCCATATCTTTCAATCAATCAGTGAGACTAAGCGTGAGGCTGAACTTGTAACCTTAATACTCCGTACAATATTGTGTTCATCATTTTTCAAGTTCAGCAGTTGTCTTGTTGTGATTTATTTTGATGTATTCCTCATTAAGTTTTGCTTTGTTTGCTTCTCATATGGACGAAAGAGGATTTGGATCTGACATGTAAATATAACCTCCTCTTCTTCATATGTTGATTTGTCTTTAGGTGACAGCCAAGGCAGTTTACCAAGCAATAGCCAACAATGGAGTCACACATTTCTGCGCAGCTCCTGTGGTACTGAACACCATCGTCAATGCCAAAAAAGAAGAGACAATCCAACCCCTCCCTCGTCTTGTGCATGTCATGACTGCAGGAGCTGCACCTCCTCCTCCTGTGCTCTTTGAAATGTCTAAGCGTGGGTTCCGTGTAGCCCATACTTACGGGCTTTCTGAAACGTACGGGCCTTCTACCATTTGTGCTTGGAAGCCTGAGTGGGATTCTAAGCATCCCGTAGAACAAGCCCGTTTGAATGCAAGGCAAGGGGTTAGGTATGTTGGTATGGAAGCCGTTGATGTTGTCGATCCAAAAGACATGAAACCAGTACCTGCTGATGGAAAGACGGTGGGGGAAATTGTCTTTCGAGGAAATACAGTAATGAAAGGGTATTTAAAGAACCCGAAAGCTAATGAGGAATCTTTTGCAAATGGATGGTTCCATTCAGGTGACTTGGCGGTTAAGCATCCCGATAACTACATTGAGATCAAAGACAGGTCAAAGGATATTATTATATCTGGAGGTGAGAATATTAGCAGTGTGGAGGTAGAAAACAGTCTGTACATGCATCCAGCTGTACTCGAGGCATCGGTTGTGGCAAGGCCAGATGAGAAGTGGGGAGAGTCTCCTTGTGCGTTTGTGACATTGAAATCGGACGTGGACCAATCAGATAAGCAGCGTTTGGCTGAAGATATCATGAAGTTTTGCCGGACCAAAATGCCGGCTTATTGGGTTCCGAGATCAGTTTTCTTTGGACCATTGCCAAAGACTGCTACCGGAAAGATACAGAAACATGTGCTGAGATCTAAAGCTAAAGAGATGGGACCTGTGAAGCACAGTCGGTTGTAACTTGTGAGTTTTAAGTTATACTAGTAATACCTGTTCTCCAATTTTATGAATTTTATTTCTGAAGTTACAGTTTCAGAATAAGATATAATCAAAGTTGTGGGATATTTTTTTACTTCGCCTTCCTTATAATGAGAAATTGTACCATTCATACATGTATCTCCGCTGGAACTTGGAACAAAAGGTTCTATATAGGACATTGTAAAATATCTGTGTAAGAATTTCAAATTTGTGAGTAAATTCTTGTTGATATGGCCTCGATTTTCACTGAGAATGCAACTGTATCAAAACATAAGTGGGAGATTTTTTAATTTTTTTTTCCGCTTTTATGATCTATCCTAATACTAATCCCCTAAACCCGATGATTAGAAAAAGGCATCCAAGTAAATCTCCAAGTTTTGCTGGTATGGTGTATTACCGGTGTTGAAACCTAAATTATCGCGGCTTCTGCCAAATCAAATTCCTGAACTGTCTAGATTTTGTCGTGGATTCGCATAAAAACATGGTTAGGTGAAGTTTCAGGGTAACTTGTAAACCCAAAAGCTGATAACTTGCATTTTACTGTCCTTTATTCTCAAGGGTAATTCAACATAAGTATTATGTTGAGGAAACCCAGCTTTACACTTCAAAGCAAAATTATTCATACAAGAAATTGTCTTCTGGCAATTAGTGACCTAATTCATTATTTTCCTCATCACTTGGTCTGCTATTATATTACTCAGTATCTGTTTTCTGGCCCTAAGAATAAGGGTTTTGACCTCCACACCGAAAAACCTATCGATTAAGCAAAGTAATTAACATAATAACATGTATAAAATCTGCATTTATACACATCTGTTCTCTCAGTTTTTGTTGCCTTAGTACATCATTTACCAATGGCTTCCTCTGTTAATGTAGTACAGTATGTTTTAGTGTTTTTGATTGTCTGTACTGTAATTTTCAGCTGCACCTCAGGTATGATTTTAATAAAGATGAAATTATTCATTACTTGAAGGATGTGTGTTTTAATTAAAATAACTTTGTTGTAACTTGTAACTTTCTTTCCATGATTTCTGGTATGAAATAGTCGATAGTCTCATATTTCACAATTACGGTATATGAGGAGACTAATTGTCCTTGATCAGGGGAAGATGATGGATGTGAGGGAGGAGTTGAGAGTGGAGGTTATGAAGGCGGTGACGAAGATCATGGTCACAATGAGGGAGAGGGTGGCGCTGGCGCACACCATGGCAACGATCCAGCTCATATTGTTGCCGGGGCTCTGCTATGCTTCGGTGAGAAACACGTAAGCCCCTTTTCTTTTTCTTATTATTTTCAGAAATCTACACGTTCGCTTTCTCAAAGGTTAGGATTTCAGGTTGAACTTTGATATTATGTTAAGATATAGTGATCAAGTAAGTATATGTGATGTTCTCCCCTTGTGTGTGTGTGTGTGTGTGTGTGTATTGAGCAGATATACAAGAGGTGCGACGAATGGTGTAGACTATCGGAAAAAGGAGATCTGCATGTACCACAGGATGAAGTAGAAGGGTTCTGCAACGGGCCTTGTGTTGAGGAAACGAACCATGTGCTGGAGTGCTTGGAAGAGATAATGGGCAACTTCATGTTCTTCAACAAGGCTACTACTCAGGATGTGAGAGACACTATTTCAGCAGCTTGTGGTCATCGTCTTCTTCACACAGACACAGGTAATTAAACGACTTCCTTCAATTCGACTTTGCAGTGACAGCGCAGCGGACGTTGCCTAAATGATGAGAGTGTGGGTGATGCAAATATGCAGGGGATTTGGATGTGGGAGAGCACATTAGTGAAGGTGATCAAGGGAGTGAAAGCAATAGCATTGGAACTCAATCACCTAAACTTCTCACCGTTCTCTCCTTCAAACTCATTACACTTACCTGCCTCCTTCTGCTACTTTAATCATCTTACATGGTTGTAAGTTTTAGCTCTGGATATGCATTGTCAGTACATACATTGAAATGAATAATACCGAGTATATACTGAGATGTGGGATCGTTGTAGTGTATCCAAAAACCACTTTCATAAGATGTAACATGAAAATAAACTCAAGTGATTCAAAGTGGTCAATTGCAATTTGAGTTTTAGCGTGATCATCCGCACATTTTGCTTCTTTTACAATTGTCACAAGAATTTAAGTGATTGTAGATATACAATACTAAAATATTCAAGATTGATTTGAAATGAGAACCTCAGTCTCTTTGCCTACTTAAATCAAGATCTTGATTCAATCCTTGACCACTTTCAATTTCACGCACCTCTAGTTTTACTAACACCTTTTGAGCTTGAATTACTCTAACCATCTTCATACGTTTACTGGAAAATCCAATTACATTAAGCACAACTCCGGATGTTGAATTTTTATGACACCATCACAATTTTCTCGAGTAACCACCACAAGAGTTGACTGAAGTTTGTGAGCAAAGAACATGGTAAACGGATGAAATTTTCCTCATCGTCGAGTTTAATTTTAGCCCGACTTTATTACCAAGGTTCAAGGGTCAATTCACAAGGTAAACTTGTCCGTTTTTAATCCCAACCAACAAGAATATGTCACTTCTACATGACAAACCGATATTTGACTTACTCTTGTTTATCACTTATGGCACCCTAGAACGTTCTTTGTTGCTGCTAAATATTTGTGCGATCATTTTCAATGATCACAGGGTTACCTTGTGCAACTTATGTCCATTTTAATCTCACAAAAACGGAGGAAAACGAGTTTAAATGGAAGGAAAAATGGGCTAAATTTAGCACACATCAAGGCGCTTAATTTTCCTACGAAGTTTCGAGGCTGGATAATGGAGTCTGTCACCTCTGTGAGCTTCTCCTAAACCTAAATGAAGAGTCTTTTGGTTTCTTTGAGGGGAAACAAGGGCTTCCTCAAGAGGGCCCTGTCTCTCCCTTGCTGTTCACCATTTGTACAGAATACCTCTCCCGTACTCTTCGGTTCGCTACTGAGAATTCTAAGTTTAAATTTCACCTTAAATGTGCCGCAATGAAACTGTGTCATCTCATGTTTGTGACGTCTATAAGCATACTAATGAGGGCATTTGCTACTTTCTCTAAAGCATCTGGTCTTATTATGAGTATAGGCAAGTCTAACTTGTACTGTGCTGGAATGGGTGTGTGTGTCGCTGAAGATTGAAGCTTTAGAAATCGTAGGGTGTGCTAGTGGCGAGTTGTGTTTCAGGTATTTAGGTATCCCAGTTCAAACTACAAAACTGGTGAAACAAGATTGTGCTAAATTGGTTGAAAGGATAACGTGTCGAATTTTGAGCTTAGGGGCAAGGAAACTCGATTGACATTGGTTCAGTCAATTTTATCTCAGGTGCATATATACTTATTGGGCAATGATTTTCATCCTCCGTAAGTGTGTTCTGGCTAGGATTGATGCTTTACGTAGGCTTTTTCTTTGGGAGGGTAAGGAGGTATATCAACGAGTTCCCCTTGTGGCCCTAAATTAGAGGGTGGTTTGGGACTGCGCCAGCTAGTGAAATGGACTAAACGAAGGAGATACTCGTATAATTAAATTCGTACCATGGATCTTTGAGCAACAAACTAGGCTTTGGGACATGTGGGTGCAAGGGTCGAGATTGGATGAACTATTATAAGCCGAGGGAGGGTGTCTGCATCTTGGGGTTGGAAGATGATATGTGCATTGAACGAGGTGGTGATCAAACATCAATTTACAGGGCACAAATACTCAATCACAGCTGCGTATGAGCTACTGCTATGCGGACCAAGTCTCAGAGTGACTGTGGCCTGGTCACACCAATTTGTAGCTTAGTTCGGGTGTAGAGATGTGCTGAATACGAGGACAGGACAAGCACAGACAGACTTGTGCTGTTTGTTTGTGTCATGATGAGCCTCAAACTGCTATGCTGCTCATTTGTTTTTCCATTGCAGGCTGTTGTAGCTGCACAATGACTGGTTTTGCCAATTACTGGACGGACATCAAGCCTCAGCCTCAGCCTCAGGATACTAACTACAGAAGGACATATATATGTAGTGCAATTGTGACATCAGCGATACACAACATATGGGTGGGTGCAAAGGAATAAGGTGAGACTAATGGCTCGCTCGCTTGGGATGAGATAATAAATTGGGGGATAATGGAACTAAAATGAACTACAAAATGGAGGAAGCAGTGAAATGAAGAAAAAGAACAAATATAACCTCTTTTGGGGGAAACAAACAATTATTCCCCTCTACCTTCAAGTAATGTAATGTAGTACCCTCACGCTATTCTGAAGCAAACATATTAGTTTCTCAATTTATGATATAACCTCTTGTCCAATACTTCATCCCAAATTTGATGAGATTGTGAAACTACTTTCGCTAACAATTTATCCGTTTAGAGTTTGTTTTTGAACCTCACAGATCTCAAGTTTTCCAGGTTTCAGATCTGCTTCTTTGGTAGTGCTAGTGCCTGGCACTGAATGTAGGAACCAAAATTTATAGCAACATTCACAAATCACAAGTAATAACACAAATTTCTACTTGTATCCAGAATCCAAGTACCTTTGATCAACGAAGTGTATACAGAAGCACTTAGAAACATAGCTAGATTTTGTCATTGAAATGGTCAAACATTCAGAATGCAGCAAAGATCAATAAGCATGTTCTGTAGTTGAATTCCTGCAGTTTCCAATGAGCAACTTCTAGTAGAAGAGAACAAGGCAATACCGATCACCACCTTCCTTGTTCCTTATAAAAATGCACCTAACCAGATTCTCCTGCAATGCTCTGCTCACTGCTTGGGTCTCTGTCTACTCTACTCTTATAACAGAGATTTACCAGATTCGATTTTCTGTCACTGCAGACACAACTGCTTTGATTGAATCCTGCAGCGTACAATAACAAGGTTTAGAATACACCAGTCTGCTGATAGACTCTTTAGTACACTTGAAAAGAAGTCATACCGCAGAATGGTCCTTTAGGCCAAGAGAGAGGACCAGTGACTTCGAAGAGCCAGCTTCGCTACACAATCAAAACGGAAACAGCTCTTTAGAATTTCAAACGTAGCTCCACGAAAATCAACATTACTCGATAAATTGATGACGCTTCTTTTTAGTGTGAAATAGCATGCGATTCTCGATCAATTTCCACGCTATTTTTCATTTTGGTTCGCGTGGAAACAGCCTCTCTGGAGTAAGGTAAGGCGGTGTACATCTGAAAAACGTCCACCTTTTCCCCTCCTCCAAGGCAAATTAAAATGTCTCTTCCATAGAAAATATTTGGAGGAAAATTGTATCGAAATAAGCTCAACCATTTCCACCTCCCTCCCTCCCTTTCTTTTCTCCCATTCCTCCTCCCCCATATAAAAGATTTGGAGGGAAATTGGATCCATTTTTTTGGTCTTTTCAAATTCGACTACAAGAATCATCACAAACAACTACTTAAGGAAGCCAAGGACTGCATAATGCCTCGCAGTTTTAGTACATAATCATCTAAATATATTATATACTCCTAGCATCAGATTTAAGCTCCATCCTTGGTAAGACGAAGTACTCGTATGATATAGCAATGCCCAACAAGGTAAATAGGAAAAGAAAAGTTGACCTTATGTTTTGAATGAGCTTGCGAGCACATGCCACTAACATTGGCTACAGGAGGAGAAATATAAGCTGAGTTAAGTAGCGTGCGTAGGTAGACAGATTATAAAGATATGAAGATGAAGAGAGCATAGGATAGGGCGTAACCTCATCACGTTTGCCAATTAACACGGACCCAGTGAAAGTTGGATGAAGTGAAACCCCTTCCTCTTTTCTAGCTTGCAAGATTGTCCCCATGCTTCCTATTTGAGTTGCAATCACCTGTTTCCAGGCCGATAATAGTTTTGAGTTTGGAGGAAAAGAGAATTATAAGAGAAGATGGTGACTCACAAGAAAGTAATCTTCATAAGCACATATGACCAAATGTGTTTGGTTTCCCTGGAAATTAAACACTCAGCAAATGTGAGCACAAGCATGGACATAAGCCTAGTAAGTAGTAAGAAGGAATCATAAAATTGGGATGGAAGAGTAAGAATGAGAGAGGCTTGAAATAAAGAGTTGGATCATGAAATCAAGGTACCTGAATGTCAAGGGTGAGCTGCTTCGTGAGGACGGCAAATCCGGGTTCCATACCTAATATTAACACCCAATTACTGCCGATATGCGGCGGCAGAGGCAGAGGCAGTGGCAGTGGCGTGCGGTGGGAGATGGTGTTCAAAATTGAAAATACCAGTACGTGTATGTCAGTCCAAACTCCCAAGTCGTAACCTAGGCCAATACAAGCTTCAATTTTTCAAGCTTCTAAAATCTCACTTGCTGCAATTTTTTTTATTTTTTTTATTTTTTTCAAATTCTGACAAATATATGCATATCCATCGTGTATCAAATCAATATTATATACGGAGTATATATAAATTAGGTACGCGCTGAATTGTGACTAAATTAGGGAAAAGAGTCATTCGGTGTAACGCACTTTTGACAGTACTACTAATTTGTTGTATCAAGAAGTTTTCAAATACGTAATATTTGAAATACTATTGATGGGGTCGGTAGCCAGCCACGGGTCGCCCGTCAATTAGGCCCCAGGGTGGCCCAACCCGAGAACAGAGAACGCCTGCCCAGCAGACCTCCCAACAATATCACAGAAAAACCTCCAAGTAGATGGCCTTAATCGCTCAACCGCCCGGCATGGTCCTGCCGTCTGCCAAGCAGGGCAACCAAGCCCCCTGCCTGCTTCCAGGATGCTCCCGCCCAGGCAGGACCAAGGGAGAACCGGGGACCCCTCTGTCATTTTGCCTAAGGTAAAAGGAAATGAGTGGACAAGGTGAGCCCATGTGTCACTCACCCGTCCACTCATTCTCTTCTCTCTCTCTCTCTTTTCACTCTCTTGGAGGAAGGTATAAATACTTTCCCTCCTCCCACATACAAAGGGTTGGATTTTCTCTCTCTAGACTCTCACTCTAAAAACCGCCACCTCTCTCCTCACGAGAGAGGTTCCTCAAGGCATTTTCACGGACTGATTTAGGCATCGGAGAGGGTTCCCTCGAACAACTCCGGGGCCCTGTGCGTTCATTGTGCAGGGAGCAGGCCGTCTTCGCCCGGGAAGGTCCGACCGCCGGAGTGAGAAAAAGAAGAGATCAAGAGAAGTCGGACGATTACTATCCGAGTAACACCATATCCATAGGATCCGAATCCGAAGTCGGGTTTATTGTTTCCGTGATCGGAACAATTTGGCGCCGTCTGTGGGGAGAATTCGGTTGTGCTCACGAATTACCCACAAAAAATCAACCACAATCAAACAAAATGCCTGAAATCGTAGAGGTCAATTCTGGGGCGGGTCCGACGGTACCACCGGTGATCCCCCTGTATGGCATGCCTACACCTGGGATGACACTTGCTGCAACAATCCCAGGGGTAGGGCGAGCAAGCCTTCAAGGAGCGCCTAATGGAGAAACTACAGTCGCAGCCGGGCAGGTCGGCTATCAGAGGCCTAGTCTGAACCTCACCCCTGTCCAGATTGCGCAGACCGCTGTCTTCTTCTCGGCCATGCTCAACCAGGAGTTCACCCCAGAGGACCTGATAGGCAGGATCGCAATGACCCCCAGGCAACTTCACTTTGAAGGAGTGGATGGAGCTGGGGGCACGAAGCGAACCGCCGCCAAGAATATCCAGAGAAAGGCGAGGAAAATAGCTCAGGGGTATGTGCAGGCCCAGAAGCGCCTCACCGAAAATCAGAAGCAGTCTGCCCAGCAGCAAGCCTTTTCCATACATACCACTGAGTCTACCTCAGCCATGGAAAAAAAGGGTTTATCCCAGGATCTCCGGGATAGGATGAGGCACAGGGAGCCGGCGACGACACGCCTGGGGGAAAAGCAGGGAGATGTCTTCTCCAGGCTGACCCCAGCTGGGTCACAACGAGCTCCAGGGTTGTCCCAAAGCCTGCAATCAAGGCTCAACCATGGGCAGCCACTGGAGTCTAAATACCGTCAGGGTGATAATCTGGAGCCATCCCAGAAAAAACGGTCCAGGCACCGCTCGCCTGACAGGGATAATGAAGCTATGAGTAGGTGGCCACCCAGGCACCGCTCCCCCAGCGCTGGAAAATCGACCCCTGAAAAATGAGACAGCCACGGTTACCACTTTGGTGGGAGCAGGTCAAGAATGGTAGGCCGACCCACCAAAACGCCCCTTCACCCTGACGTGCAGGAATATCCCATCCCAAAGATCAAGATGCCCTCCGTCAAGTTCGACGGAACTACCGACCCAGAAGACCATCTGGCGGCCTTTGAGAGCCATCTAGGAATGTATGAGGTTGATGACGCAGTGTGGTGCAAGATCTTCCCTACTACCCTGGTGGGTCTGGCTCAGGGATGGTTCAGAGATCTACCGTGGGGTTCAATCAGTTACTTCACAGAGCTGGTGGAGGCCTTCCTGGATCATTACGCAGGAAACAAAAGGCGTCGGCTAACCCGATTGTCCTGATGACCTCAGACAGAAGAAAGGGTGAAACTGTCAGGGACTATCTGAAGAGATTCGACCTGTCTTACCAACAGGTCAAAGAAATTGACGACTCAACTGCAGCATACGTGTTAACCATCTCCCTGCTCCCAGGGGAGATGAAGAACCAAATGATTAGAGCCCAGCCAGAGACCCTAGCCAAAGCTCGAAAGATTGCCGAAGGCTTCATGCTGCAGGAGGAATTCCATAGCCTGCCGGATACCCTCACAGGCCCCTCCAGGTCGTAGGGGAGACCGCAGGGTGGACGCAGCATGGGTGAAGCAGGCAGGCAGAAAAATGAGGAAGGCAATACTCCAAGAAAAGAGCGTGTAGCTTACCAGCCCAGGTTTGACAGCTACACAGCTCTCAACAAGTCCAGAGCAGAGATTTTCGAGCTGGAAAAGGAGACAGCTAAGTGGAACCGCCCGAGTAAGCCACGCAGTCCAAAGGGAGACCCAAAAAAGTTTTGTACTCCCTCCGTTCCAATGAATTGTTTGCCTTTGATTTTGGCACCAAGGGTAAGGGAGCCAATGAGGGAGTGCCATGTGGAGCAAAACTCATTAGATTGGTCAAATTACATATAAAAAACATTCCTAAAATAGAAAGGCAAACAATTCATTGAGACGCCCCAACATGGAATAGGCAAACATTTCATTGGGACGGAGGGAGTACATTCCACGATTGTGTGGGGCACACCACTGAGGAATGCCGGCACCTGAAAGATGAAATCGAAAAACTCATCAGAAATGGGTGGCTGAGTAACTATACTGCGAGGAACAAGAGTCAGAAGGAAACAGTGGACAAACCTGAGGGATCAGTGCAGAATCGCCTGGTAATCCATGTCGTGTCGGGAGACGCGGAAGACCAGACGTGTAACAGCCCTAATTTTTTCGCGACCAAAATAAAGAATAAAATAGGAAAATTTAAAGCCGTTACTCCGCATTTAGCTCACAAGGCCAAATGCAAGGCAAAAGAATAGTATATGAATTAAAAAGAACTGTAAATCCGATAAATAATTAAATGAAAACGTTGCAGCGGAAGACTTAAGTCCCACAAAATTCAAAACGGTTTAAAACTACTTCAACCCAAAATTCAACATAAATATAAATAGTTTAGAGTTAAACGTTAAATAATAAAATCCTTCCTCGCTCAGCATCCCGAACCAAATGCACCCATGCAGCATATTAATTGTACCTATCAACTGTACCCAAAACACAAATAGGTACAGGTTCCAGCGGGGGAACGACCCAAAACAACAGGACGTCAGCAAAGCTGAGTAAAATATATTATATTGAAAACGTAAAACAATAATTATAATTTGTAGTAAACTGAAATCAGAGTCAAATATTATTGTCTCAATACCAAACCAAAATACTGTGAAAATAGTAGTCAAAACCAAAACCAACCAAAATATATTGTTTCCACCTGTGTGCCAAGGTCCTACCCTTTTGCACACTCTAGAGGTACCACCTATGCTTAGCTAGACTTACTATAGTGCGCACTACTCACAATTGGGCAGTCAGTAGGATGAGGCTGCCAAAGGAGGAAGTTTAACTACCTAGCAAGTGGGGAGCCGGAAAAACCCCACTTAACACAACTCGGGCCAAGAGTTCAGTTTCGGGACGAAATTCCAGGAACGTCTCAGACGCACCTTAACCTCATAGACCAACAGAGCTCCCAGAGTCTGTTATAACCACCAAAATTGTACCAAAATAATTCCAATATATGACTTGTCACAAAGTTCCAATATCCAAAATATTACAAGAGTATCATAAAAATTCATCGTTGACAAAATAATTATAAAACCGTTTCAAAAATATAATTTAAGCCGAACATGCTCTTTACTTAAAGGTGAAAAGGTCAAAACGTCCTTACCTCTCAAGACGGTCAAACCAAGCTATAATTAATCCAAAAATTCTCTCTTCTTGAACCCACAAACTACAAACAATATAGATGGTTCAATAACAAATCTCACGCCCACCGTTATGCTTGTACGCACAAAATTAAATTAAAATAAGTCATCAACTTGTTCATATACATAAAACGTACACCAATTTTGCTAACAATTGCATCACTCCTACATCACCAATCTAAACAACTCCCAGCAAGACTCCACCCATCTTACTTAATTAACCCAACACCCAACGCCCAACATAACGAATAAATCGGACCGTACTGCAAACGGAACAATAGACCACATCGGCAATTAGGCATCACGTTCGTCCTCCATATTCACCAACTCTGGCCTGTAAAGCATGGTTCAAGACTTCACACTCCCTAAACTCGACTCGAAACACTGACTCACTCATACCCCACACAAAACAAAGATGGGTTCGTATCTAAGACGATAATTGACCCAAAACTCACGGTCAGACCAACAAAGACACACGAATTATCCGACTAATCTCGGCAAAACAATGTCAAGATACAATTTTAGAAAACAAGAATCGAGATTTAAGGTGTCTAGACATCAAATATGTTTGTTCCACAAAGTATAAGAAATAAAGAGATTAGTTGATTAAAGTACTTACGATTTTGATGAAGGCGGATGTAAAAAGAAACGTGTTGGTATAAACAAGAATCAGGAACCAATTTATCGACAACGATCAAGTGCTTAAAGCAGAGGAAGAATCGGAAGAATGGAGTAGTAGTATGGCGGCTAGGAAATCTGGAAAAGATGAATGAATATGGTGGGATGGGGTGGGGTTACACGTATGGTTTAAATACCATGTAGTTTTTTTTTCTTTTTCTTTTTCCTTTTATGTGTTTGACCCAGATTCCAACTCAATACCAAGTTGGTTTATAAAATAACGTTTCACTTTAAGAAAATCAAAACCGATTTATTATAAGACGACCCAAAATACTTTAATTTTATACTGATATTAAAAATATTTTCCCAACTTAAAAACCCGATTTAAATAAAAGTAGAAAAGTCAAGCTTTATAATTGACTCCGAAAATAACGGGGTGTTACAAGACGAGCAAAAGAGGTCAAAAAAGACAGATCCGCGAGCTCAAAAACTAGATATGCTACGCTGAGAGGGCCGGGAGTCCAAAGGGCCTGACCCTGAGCATCACCCCCAGGATGCAGGGCGAGTTATCTACCCTCACAGCGACCCTCTGGTATTATACCTCGTCATCAATAATCATATAGTGAGGAGGTGTATGGTAGACACTGGCGCCTACACAAACTTACTATACAAAGACGCATTCGAGAAGATGAATCTGGAAAAGAGGCACCTCAGGCCTGCCCCTGGATCGTTGTACGGGTTCAGCGGAGCAGGTGTGCTTCCAATGGGAATCATTGACCTACCAGTGACGTTCGGGGAAGGTACCTCAACCAGAAACATCAGGGCGTCATTTGTCGTGGTGAACGCCAAGTCAGCATATAATGCCCTGATAGGCAGGGCAACCCTGGACGAGATTGAGGCTGTCATTTCAATCAGAGCCCTAACTATAGCCTACGCCACGGACTTCGGTATGGAAGGAAAGGTGCATGGTGACCAAGAATCGGCCAGGCAGTGTTACTCTGTAGCCCTGCGCACCCAGGAAACAGAACGAAAGGGTAAAAGAAAAGCGGACAGTTCTCCCAGGCCAGCAGGGAAGGGGAGATTCTAGCTGGCCAGCAGACAGCGGACCACCTCGAACCTGGGAGAGAAAGCATGCTGGTAGACTTGGAGCCAGGAAGGCAAGTTTTCATAGGGGCTGACCTGGTGGATCCCTACCGAGAAGAGCTGATAAAAGTCCTGAGAGAAAACAGGGATGTGTTTGCCTAATCGGCAGACGAGATGTCAGGGGTGGATCCGGCGCACATCGTTCACAAGCTGAACGTAAGCCCAGAGGCACGCCCTGTAAAACAGAAGAAGAGAAACATGTCCACCGAAAAAGATCAGGCCATAAAAGAAGAAATCGAGAAGCTTCTAAAGGCAGACTTCATAGAAAGCTGCGATTACCCCGAGTGGTTGGCCAACGTGGTGATGGTAAAGAAGTCCTCGGGGGCTTGGAGGATGTGTGTAGATTTTACCAACCTCAACAAAGCCTGCCCGAAGGACTGCTACCCTCTCCCCAGGATCGATCAGCTGGTAGACGCCACCAGCGGGTACACCACACTCAGTTTCTTGGATGCCTTTTCAGGCTATCACCAAGTTTACCTCTGGCAGCCGGACAGGGTAAAATGTGCCTTCATCACTAGTGTCGGCACATTCATGTACAAAATGATGCCGTTCGGACTCAAAAACGCAGGCGCCACTTACCAGCAATTGATCGACAAGGTTTTTGAGAAACAGAAAGGCAGAAACTTGGAGGCCTATGTCGACGACGCTATTGTAAAAAGCAAAGGGGATGCGGAACACCTGAAAGACCTGCAGAAGACTTTCTCGTCCCTGCGCGCATATCAAATGAAACTGAACCCCAAGAAATGTACTTTCGGTGTCCGCTCTGAAAAATTCCTGGGTTTTCTAGTAAACGCCAGGGGTATCGATGTGAACCCCGAAAAGGTTCAGGCAGTGTTAGACCTCCCAGAACCAAAGACAATAAGACACATCCAGCGCCTGACAGGCAGGATGGCCGCCCTGGTGCGGTTCATTGCCAAGTCGGCCGATAAGTCAACACCCTCCTTCAAAGTGTTGAAGGGAAACAAGCAGTTCAAATGGGACGATGAACAAAAAGAAGCCTTCGAACAACTCAAAGAACACTTAAAGAAACTGCCCACCCTGGCGAGGCCAGTGGCAGGGGAGAAGCTTTTCCTCTATATCGCTGTAACAAACACAACGGTTAGCGCGGTGATTCTGAGGGAAGAAGCAGGCTCCCAACAGCCGGTATATTTTGTGAGCCATGCCCTGGGGGCAGCAAAAAAAAACTATCCGTTGGTTGAGAAAGCATCCTATGCAGTCATCATTGCAGTGAGAAAGCTCAGGTCTTACTTCGATGCCCACCCTGTCGTGGTATTAACTGACCAGCCCCTGGAAAAGGTCCTGGAAAAATTCGAAAAGTCTGGAAGACTATTAAAGTGGGCCATAGAGCTGAGCAGGTTGGGAATATCATACCAGCCCAGGACCGCCATCAAAGCATAGGCCTTGGCGGATTTCCTGGCTGAGTGTTCCCACTCAAAAGAAGATGATCCACCTGCCGGGGAGTGAGTGGCATACACGGATAGATCCTCTACAGCCAACGGTGCGGGGGCAGGAGTTGTACTAACTAGCCCTGAAGGAGCGGACTTCGAGCATGCGCTCAGGTTCACCTTCCTCGCATCAAATAACGAAGCCGAATACGAAGCCGTGCTGGCAGGCATTAATTTAGCCAAAGCTGCAGGGGCCGAGAGACTCGTCCTGGCAACAGACTCCCAACTCATCGCCAACCAGATTAATGGAGAGTATGAAGCCAGGGACCAAGCCATGGCCGCCTACCTGGAAAAGGTGAAGCGGGAATTATCAGGGTTAAAATCCTATGAAGTTAGGCAAATCCCCCGGTCCCAGAACAACCGGGCAGATGCCCTGTCTAAACTGGCCAGTTCTAGTCTACAGGACATAAAAAGGTCAGTCTGGGTAGACGTTGTCCAAGAAAAATCTACCACCACCTACCAGCCAGTTAGTGTTATCAAGGAAACAGGGCCCGAGGATTGGATGACCCCAATCATCCAATTCAAGAAATACGGAACTCTTCCATCCGACCCTGCGCAAAAAAGAAGGATGCCGGCGAAATCTGCGTGGTTCATATTAATCGGTGAAGAGCTATACAAAAAATCATTCTCCTCTCCTCTGCTCAGATGCCTGGGGGCGGAGCAGGCTGCAGAAGTTCTAGATGACATTCACTCAGGAATCTGCGGCCACCACATAAGCGGAAGGTCACTAGCCCACAAGGCCCTAAGAGCAGGCTACTACTGGCCAACTCTCCTAGCTGATGCAAGGGATTTAACCCGAAAATGCAGAAAATGTCAGTTGTTTGCCCCAACAATTCATGCTCCGGCCCAGGATCTCAGGCCAATCTTGTCCTCCATTTCCTTCGCCCCGTGGAGGATGGACATATTGGGCCCCTTTACTGCGGCAACGGGGGGCCGGAATTTTTTAATAGTAGGGATTGACTATTTTACAAAATGGATTGAAGCCAAAGCAGTCCCCAAACATTACCGAGCCTGCAGTCAGGAAGGTGATTTGGAGGAATATCATAACCAGATTTGGCCTGCCCAAGATGCTGGTATTTGATCATGGAAGGCAATTTGACAACGACCCCCTAAGGGTCTGGCTGGAAGGTCATGGCATAGCAGTCGCCTACTCTGTCGTCTGCCATCCACAAACTAACGGGCAGGCCGAAGCTGCCAACAAGCAAATTCTGAACGGGCTAAAAAATATTGTGGATGATCTCAAGGGAAGGTGGGCAGATGAATTACCAAGCATACTATGGTCAATCAGAACCACCCGGAAGGAATCCACGGGGCAGACCCCCTTTGGCCTGGTCTACAGGGTCGAGGCCCTGCTACCCATTGAGGTACAAATACCCACCCTGCGATCCCAACAGTACAACAAGGCGGATAATGAAGCAACAATGACCGAGGCTCTGGACCTAGTCAGTGAAGTAAGGCAAGAGGCTGGCGTAAACATTGCCGCCTACCAGCAGCGGATGAGGAAAACGTACAACAAAAAAGTGAACGAACGAAATTTCCAAGTAGGAGACTTGGTTTTAAGAAAGACGCAGGCAGTCGGAAGGTCAAGGGAGCACGGAAAGTTAAGCGCCAATTGGGAGGGCCCGTATGAGGTCACCCGGATCATGGGACCAGGTACCTACATGATTGCCAACCCTGAAGGCCAGGAGCTGGCTGCTCATTGGAATGCCGACACTCTTAAGAAATACTATGTCTAGCCCCAAGAAATTAGAGGATTTTCTTTTCTTTTCAAAAATTGGCGGAGGACAGTCAGAAAAATGTAGACAACTCCGACCAGGGATATCTTAAAGAAATGAGAAAGTGTACTGAATTCATACTCGTTGTCTGTTGAAACTTGCATTTCACACACAAACGAGCAAGGGGCAATAGGGGGAGGCCTCCCTGTTGCTAAAACCAAGAAAAATAGACCCCCCAACAAAAACCTAAGACCCCCTGCCTACCTCTAGGCAGGCAGGGGGCAGGCCCCCTGGACTTCGACCAGAAGTCAGGGTCAGGCAGGGCCCACGTGCCAAAAGAACAAGGACTGGGGGCATCCCCCCAACCTTGTATAAAAAAACGCAAAGTCCCTCTGCCTACCTCTGGGCAGGCAGGGGGCAGGCCCCCTGGACTTCGACCAGAAGCCAGGGTCAGGCCGGGCCCCACGTGCCGAACGAACAAGAACTGGGGGCATCCCCCCAACCTTGTATAAAAAACGCAAAAGTCCTCCTGCCTACCTCTGGGCTGGTAGGAGGCAGGCCCCCTGGACTTCGACCAGAAGCCAGGGTCAGGCCGGGCCCCACGTGCCGAATGAACAAGGACTGGGGGCATCCCCCCAACCTTGTATAAAAAACGCAAAAGTCCTCCTGCCTACCTCTGGGCAGGCAGGTGGCAGGCCCCCTGGACTTCGACCAAAAGTCAGGGTCAGGCCGGGCCCCACGTGCCGAGTGAACAAAGACTGGGGGCATCCCCCAACCTTGTACAAAAAACGCAAAAGTTCCCCTGCCTACCTCTGGGCAGACAGGGGGCAGGCCCCCTGGGCTTCCACCAGAAGCCAGGGTCAGGCCTTAGAAGAAAAACAACAAATAAAATAAAGAAAGTATATTCATAACAAAAGAAGAGTTTAACATACGAACAATAAAAATCCAGGTGCTAGAGAGTTTAAATATTACATCAAACCGGCAGTCGGCCACATTAGGGCCCGGCGCGCAAAAAGATTAAAATATTAGCGGGGAAGCAAAGGCGCAGCAGGGTACAGACAAGAACACTCAGAGGACGACTGCCCCACATGTTAAGCATTTGGGGCATCTTGGTCAGGGTCAGTATCCCCCTCAGGCGACCTATTGGCCCGAGCTTCATTCTTCGCCGCATAAAGATCTTGAAAGGCATCCTCGTCAAAGTTTGGGAGCATCTCCCTAATAACTTCCATAACAAACTGCAGGGAGGAGGAGGCTCCTACCTCAAAATTCGTCGCCACTGCAGCTTGGGCTTCTTGAATAATGGCGTCTTTCTCCTTCTGCCATTCCTCGCCTTTTGTCTTCAGATCACCCTGCACCTTCTGGAGGTCCGAGACAGCTTTTATCATGCGATCCTCCAGATCAACAATCTTTCTCTTTGAGTGCTCTAACTCAGCAACCGCCTTCTTGGCCTCATCCAGCTCACTCTTTGCTTGCTCCAGCTTCGCCTCCAGGCCAGTTACCTCCCTCACAGCCTGTTCACCCCGAGCCTTCCAGTGCGTGGCCTGGACCTTGGCTTCTCCCAGGTCGCCATCGCACTTTGCCAGTTGGTCCTTCAAGCTGGCGATAAGGGTAACATCTCTCTCAACCATTGACAGGCGATCAGGGAAAGGGGGTCCAGGAGTAATGACCAACTCTTCATCGCTCAAGCGGCTGAGGGCTGCCAGTTCGGTTGAAGCCTGGAAAACCCTGGAAGTACGCTGGATGTACTGAATCACCTGGTTGGTAGTGGAGGTCACAGACTTAGTAAGGTGATCCGCCAATACAGCACTGGAGTCGGAAAGCAGGGCGGAAACGTCAAGACTATCACCGGCGGTATAATGAAACTCAGTATTCTCCTCTGAGAAGAGAGTACTTGGAACATGATGAACAGGACGCTTGGGGTCAGGCGTATTGACATCAGCTTCCAGATCCACCACTGGTGTAACATTCGTGGGTTCCCTATTTTTTCTCTTCATGGTCTCCAGGGGAGTGCTCTCCCCATTTTCCTCGGAACCAGCCGGCTTTGAACCCATAGGAGGGTGAGTCCCTGCAGGAGAGCCCCCCTGCTTGCTGGCAGGAGAGGGGGTGGCCTCCGAGGCAGCCTCCCCCTCTGTATCTTGGAAAGCAGATGGAGTCGTCGGCCTTGCAGGCGTTCGCCTAGGAGGAAGAGGAAGTCTCGCTCGGTTGGCAGCTATATTCTTCACGTACTTTATTAGGGCTTTACAGCCTTTCTTGTAGCTGGAGGGAAGAGAGGGATGTTTTACGACGATTTTAAAGTAACTGTCTAGCCCAAGATCCCTCACCTCGTTCTTTGACCAGCGACAGGTGGCGAGATCTGCAGGACAAATGAAAATCAGTCATAAAAATACAGAAGAATAGGGCTGAAAGAGTACAAAATGTCATTGACATCCCCAAACTACCTTCTCTGAGGCTGGGGGTTAGACCCACTCAGATCAGATAGGCATCAGTGGCTATGAGCTCTGCATGAGGAAGCCAGAAGTCAGGGCCAAACGCGCCTGATCTGTCCTTGGAGGCAGCAAACCTCTTGACCAATTTCTCATCCTCAGCAGTCAATCTCACCTCAAGGGCCTTGCCCCCAACACCAGGGTGATACTCCTCACGAGTCTCCAGTCTAGTATGAACATGATTTCTGAAATGGCAAGGAATCCTCCACCCTGTGGCGCTGTGCACATACAGAAAATTGTTTTTCCAATCCTTCAGGCTATTTAAAATTGGCCAGACCAAAGTGCATTTCTTCTGCCTCAGGATGGAAAAATACTCAGGGGAACTCTCACCCTCAGAAGAGGCCACCATCTGCAGGCCAGCCATGAATCTCAGAGCATCAATTGAGGGCCCTTCGCCCAAGAATAAGCAGGTCCATGTGTAGGCAATTAGTGACCTGACTGCCACAGCAGTTAACTGAGCAATGGCCACGTTCATCCGTCTAAAAGTCTCCTCCAAAAAGGGGTGCAAAGGAAAGCGAAGACCAAATTCCAAGCATTTATGATAGACAGTTATGCAGCCGTCAGGGGGGTAGCACATAGTGTCCCTCTCTCCAGGGACAATAACTGTATACCCTTCCCTAAAATTATAGAAGCGTTCGATGGACTCGGCGGCATTTTTCTCTAAAATTAAATCCCGGTTCTTGGACTTCGGGTAGGTTTTCAGGGGAATTCGGTATTTAGCCTTATCTAAATAGTAGGTCTTCCCCTGCTCCCTGGGGATAAGTGGGTCGGCGATCGTGGAGGGGTCAATCTCCATCGCCTCGTCATCAGAGTCGATGACGTCAAAAGGAGCAGGGTCAGGAGAGTTGGCACCCCCACTCTCCTCCGAGTGATCCTCCTCGGTCATTCTGATCCCAGGCCCCCCAGAGAAGGAGGCAAGATCAGTCCTGTCTCTACTCCCCGCCTTTTCGGATGAAGGGTCGGTAAAAGTAAGGATGCAAGCACGGCGGCTGCCCATAATGACTAAGAAGAAGAAAAAATGAAGAAATGAAAGATGAAGGCCGAGGATAGGATTCTGACCTAAATCGACGGTCGCTCGATGAAGGTCCAAGAAAGAGAGCTCCTCAGTCTAAAAGCGTTTAAACAGAGAAAAAATAGGAAGAGAAGATTTCTGGGTTTTCAAAAGTGTGAAAGGGGGAAATGGAAGGTGTATGAGTGCTTTTATAGGCAAGAGAAAACGAAGGGTTGCCCATTCAAGAGACTTCCCCAAGAAAAGCCCACACGTTTCACACTTTAAAAACCCAACCGCCCATCACTTCCCAAGAAGCCTCGAAAAGGCAACAGAAGTCAGAGGGCAATCATGTCATGACGTCATTCGTTCATTCATTCATTAAAAAAAACAACAAACAAACACACATGAACAAAGCCCACCTGATTTTCCATTGATTGAAAGGCCCAAAGACAGCCAAAATTACAAAGTAAGTAGAAATTAAATTACAAAAAGAGCATGGTATCCCAGCTCGGTCAGCCAGGCTGCATATACAAAGCAGGCCTAATCATCATCAAAATCCGGGGAGTAATCCCCGGGGCTGTCATGACCATCTAAGGCGGATCCCCAATCCCAGTCATCAGAATCCTTAAATGGATCATCAGGGCCTTCTTCCTCACCCCTGCCAGAGGAGTAGCCCTGACCTTCGCTATCCTCCGAGTCGTGACTGCTCACATCACAATCCCTGCCATAGGGAACCGTCCTGACGCTATCAGGGTAACCATGGCCTTCTCTCCTCACCAAGGGCGAGGAAGGACCCGACTCAGAGGAGGAGGTTAGTTCAGCGCAATAAGGATCAAACTGTTCAGGGTGCAGCCAAGGAAAACACTTATGGCACCCTCTATCATAGCAACCTCCCGCCTGGGAGCAGTGTCTAGGTGGAGGACCAGCAGGAGAGGGGGACCTCTTAGGGCGTTTGCCAGCCCTGGAGAGAGTTTTCCTCCTGGAAGCCCGTTAAGAACGGGAGCGGTTCTGCCTACTGCGACGAAGAATCTGTTGAGCCCGCTTAGAGTATTTCAAACACCGGCGCCCTCTGAAGCGGAGGACGTCCACATAAACTCCGCAGCGAAAAACCGTTTTCTTAATCCAAGACATTTTTTGGTTCTTTGAAAAAGAGTAGAAGAAGAGTGAAAACGGATTGTGAAAATGGTGAAGGAAACTGAAATTTATACAAGAACAAAAGCAGGGCATTAATGACGTTCCAACCACTTTTGCAAAGAGGGGAACCAATCATCAACCTGACACACTGTTCGAAAATCCACTTTGCAAAGAGGGGTAATCATGAAAGAGGACGTTTAAACTCTTTGCATACCCAGAGAAGTTAAAGCTTGTTCCCTCGGGAACACGCGACGCATTTAATGCAAAAGTGTTCAAAGAGTCAACCTCCCGTCATCCCAACCAAGATGTCGCCTGCTGAGCAGGAGCCCTGCTCCCCCTCAGCCGGCGAGGGCCAATTGATGGGGGTCGGTAGCCAGCCACGAGTCGCCCGTCAATTAGGCCCCAGGGTGGCCCGACCCGAGAACAGAGGAAGGCCTGCCCAGCTGACCTCCCAGCAATATCACTGAAAAACCTCCAAGTAGGTGGCCTTAATCGCTCAACCGCTCGACATGGTCTTGCCGCCTGCCAAGCAGGGCAACCGAGCCCCCTGCCTGCTTCCAGGATGCTCCCGCCCAGGCAGGATCAAGGGAGAACCGGGGACCCCTTCGTCATTTTGCCTAAGGTAAAAGGAAATGAGTGGACAAGGTGAGCCCATGTGTCACTCACCCGTCCAATCATTCTCCTCTCTCTCCCTCTCTCTTTTCTCTCTCTTGGAGGATGGTATAAATACTTTCCCTCCTCCCACATACAAAGGGTTGGATTTTCTCTCTCTAGACTCTCACTCTAAAAACCGCCACCTCCCTCCTCACGAGAGAGGTTCCTCAAGGCATTTTCACGGACTGACTTAGGCATCGCAGAGGGTTTCCCCGGACACCTCCGGGGCCCTGTGCGTTCATTGTGGAGGGAGCAGGCCGTCTTCGCCGGAAAGGTCCGACCATCGGAGTGAGAAAAAGGAGAGATCAAGAGAAGTCGGACGATTACTATCCGAGTAACACCATATCCATAGGATCCGAATTCGAAGTCGGGTTTATTGTTTCCGTGACCGGAACAATTATTATTTGTATATTCGCGTAAGTACTTTCTTTTGTCATTTCTTACTATAGTTTTTTTTTCATGTACATGTCATTCTCAATTACTTATTTTATCATTAACTTCGTAACGCGTTTTTTAATGTCATCGTACAATTTGCACGGGTTTTAACCTAGTCAATATCAATATATATATATATATAAAGGAGGAACTTTTCGAGCGATGTGATTGGTCCGTTGCATTAAAGCTCAATTTAGAAAATTATCATTAATAATAAAAAAAATCAAGTAGAGAATCTTTTAATTATTACAATAATATATTTAATCTATCATATTAATGTGATGTTTTATAATTTTCATCTTAAAACCTTTAAATTTCGTATAAAAAAAATTATCGTAAAAAAAGTTATAAAAATGAAATAATTAGATTCTTGGTAGAAAATGCTTTCATTTGAATATAATTTCATATAATTTGTTTCATATTATTTGCTTGAAAAAGTGATGAATTTTTTACCTATAAGAATAGTAAATTTATTCCCATCGACATATTATGAAAAGGTGATGGAAATTTTATATTATAAATAAGAATAATCATCTGTCCTTGGATATCCACCAACAATCTTTTGAGTCTTGAAGAACTCTCAAGATTAAGATTATAAACCTGAGTATTCATTATTTTTAAATATCGACAAAAAACTTTTGAGTCTTAAAAAAACTCTTAATAAGATTACAAATTTTAAATTATCCCACATCGAAAAAATTAAAATAAGATGATAATCTTATAAGACTGCATCAAAAAGATCTCTTAAGACAGTAAATTATTCCACATCAAAAAATTATGATGATGAAATTCAATATTATAAATAAGAATAATTATTATTCCTTCATGAAACTCCATATTATAAATAAGAAATAAGGGTACTCAATTAGATGAAATTTTATTATACAAAATTATGATGAGGTCATGAAATTCTATTATATTAACCAACAAATTCTATACAGTATTATAAATAAGAGTGACCATTTGTCCTTGATATCAACCAAAAAAGTACAAAATTATTCCACATCGAAAAGGTATGATTAGGTGATGTAATTTTATATTTTAAATAAGAAGTCATTCGTTCTTATATATTAAAAAAAAAACTTTTGAATCTTAAAAAGTACTTGAGAGAATAAACTTAGAGCATCCCCATCCCAAGAATGGTTTTTCCATTCTCGGGTGGGACCTACTCCTTCCACTTCATTTATATTTACCCAATTTCTCTATCCTAAAAATACTACCCCATCCAAGAATGAAATTTTTATTCTTCAGTGGGTCCCAACACTTTCCACTCATTTATTATATCACTCAACTAATCCATTTTTACATTCTATATTTACAGATTACAAATATTGAATTAAATATCATAAGCATCCAAGTTGCTAAGTTTTGTCACAAAGTTGTCGAGCTCAATAAGTTTAGTATTAATGCTCAATAACTTTGTACTAGAGCTCAACAACTTTGTATTAGAGTCTTAGTTTGTCACAAAGTTGTCGAGTTACTTTCGACTCATTTATACTACCCTACTTATTATTTTCTACATTTCTCTAATTAATTTTAATCTCAAAAAGTTTTATTTATTTTTCGTAAACTTTGACATTGGAAAAAAAAAACCACAAAACAAGTCCAAAATGACGCGTTTTAGTGTTATTATTGACCAAAGCGACGTCATTTTGGTGGACGAAAAAACAAAAAAGAAGCAAACATTAACTATATGACATGTGGTGGACCACCAATTTTCATTCTTTAATTCATTCTTCACCGAGAATGAACCATTCTCCTTCTCCATGGAGAATGAATTATTCATGGATGAAGTCCTCTTTTTCATTCATTCTCCACCAAAAGTGGAGAATGAATGGTGGAGAATGAATGGGGGATGGAGGTGCTCTTAGTAAGATTATCCCACATTAAAAAATTATAATAAGGTGAATAAATTCTATTATATAAATAAGAGTAATCATTCGTCAAAAATGATAATAAGGTGCGAATTTTATCATATAAATAAGAGTAATTTTCCATCTAACTTAGATATAAAAATAAACTCTTCGAGTCTTAAAAAGAACTTTTAAAATCATAAACTTAATCAAGTACAATTATCCTACACCGAAAAATTATAATAAGGTGATCGAATTTTATTATATAAAAATAAAAGCATTAATTCGTCATAATTATGATAAAGTGATGAGATTTCATCGAAAAATTATAATAAGATAATTTCTACATGGAGTCCCCGTGTTTTTAGTTTTCTATATGGTTGTCCTGTAGTTTTATAATCACACATGTATCTCTCAGTTTTAGGGACGAAAATTGTCATTAAATCTATATATAGACATAATACACTAAAAGTGATGATTAGGGACGAAAAATGTCATTAAGTCTATATATAGACATAATACACTAAAAGTGAAGGGTCCCATATAAAAGTGCAGGGATATCATATAGAAAAGTTAAAAACATAGGAACACCACGTAGAAAATCTCTTATAATAAAGTGGTGGAATTAAACTTAAGCAAATTATCCCACATCGAAAATTTATGATGCGACGATGAAATTCTCTATTATAAATAAGAGCAGTTATTCGTCAAATTATGATGGGATGAAATTCTATATTATAAACATGATTTCATATTATTTTCTCAAAAAAAAGTGATGAATTTATTATCCACTCCATAAAAGTAGTACAGTTGTCTCACATCGAATAATTATAATAAGGTGACGTAAGCAATATATATATATATAGAGAGGTGAGATCATATAAGCTCCAAACATATGTATAAGGTCCTAAGTCTCAATCTCAGCCTTCGGATGAAATACAGATCAATGGCTTAGATGCGTTTGTATATATAATTATTTGTAAAAAAATTATTAAAAGAAATTTACATTTTCCATGCATACCTCTTTTTCCCCACCCACTATTTTCCCATCTTCATTCATTACTCCTGCTCATTTTTCCATCACACCCACTATTTTTCCATCTCCATTCATTACTCCTGCTCATTTTTCCATCACAATTCAATACTCCAAAACTCTCCTCTCTAAAACTCTCATCATCTCTGATATCTTACCCTTGACCGTCTTAAATTCTCCTCTTAACCAATACTGCTTTTCGCATCTTCATAGTCCAAGTAACTATCCAAGCATCTCCTTTGTCGACATTTCTTCATCTCAGGTAAATTATACTGTTAATTTCGCATATGGAGAACAGTAATTCGAGTAACCGTAATTTGGGGATTTTCAGCAAAATTAGGGTTTTTTTTTCCAATTTGGGTTTTTTTTTGCATTTAGTCGTGATTTCAAGGCTTACTTGCGAGTTTCTTGTTAAATTTGGGGTTTTCTATTTGGGTTTTTTGGTGCTTGATCAATTTTTGGTGGTAATAGTGTTCCTAATCAATTTTATGATGTTTAATCAAATTTCTATGGTGTTTAATGATATTTTTTTGGGTTTTTGTTTCATTGCATGTTTGATTTCGTAGTATCAATGTGTATGTTTGATTTCACGTTTTTGATGGGTTATCACGTTCATCCCGTTAGACAAGAGACTTTTTTTTATCAACTATGTTCAGAAAGAGAAGTAGATGGTTGTTAAACTTTACCTCATCAATTTTCTCATGAAAAAAAAATTAATACTAAAAGTTACTTGATGAAAAAAAATTCCGAAATGAAAACTAAAAGTTACCTTAAAATGTTGTCACATATGATACATGGTTTGTTTTTGATAGGTTATTAGGTATCCGTATTTTAATTGTTGAGTCTTAATAATGCGTTTGTGATTGGTTATTAGATACTCCGTAGGAACTAACTTCGTATGAGTCTAAGAATTGCGTTGTTGTTGATAGTGTTATAGTTGAAATTGAAGAGAATATATAAGAGACGTATTATGAAGTTTCAGAAGATGAGAGTTGAAGTTCTACGGTTTTGGAATTGAAGTTTCAAGCATACAGTTGAATATATGAGCAGAAGAAAAATGAACATTCCACTATTTAATTATGAAGTTGTAGACGTTGTGCACTGAAGTTGTAAAGAGAATGACTTAAAGTTACAAAGTTATGTTCCACAAATCAAAGGGTCGTGATGTTGAAGTTTCAGAAACAGAGAGTTGAAGTTGTAAAGTTTTCGAACTGAAGTTGCAAGCGTGTGGTAGATTGTTTTGAATGTACACCATTGATGTTGTAAATATAATGTATTGAAGTTGCATTGCAGCTGAATTAAAGTTCCAAACAAACTGATATTTAAATATTGAAAGTCATGCACTGAATATGTAAGTATACGTGTTTTGAAGTCTCAGAAGCTTAGAGTTGAAGTTTCATGAATTGAGAGTTGCAGTTGTAAAGAATTTGAATTAAAGTTTCAACCGTGTCGTTATTGTATGTTTTTACAGAGAAATAATGTTCAACTTTTCAGCAGTTATATATAAAGTTGTAATTGTTGTGCTTTAAAGTTCTAAACTGAATGAGTTGAAGTTATAAAGTGAGTTTGTTGAAATTATAAATACCGTAGTATTCGACATTATGAACTGAAGATGAAAGTATGTGGGAGACGAGTTCTAAAGTTTCAGAAAGTGAGAGTTGAAGTTGTGTAGTAATTGAGTTAAAGTTTCAAGCGTACAGATGGGTATTTTGTTAGAAAAAACTTCGATCGGAAACCAACGTTGCCTTGATGATGAAAACAGAAAATCCGAGTTACCGCCCCCCACAAATTGCCCTGATGACGAAAACGGAAAGTCACTGCCTACCAAGAACCCAATACTACTTATAAATAATTTCAACTCCAATGACCAATGGAGAATACGGGAAAACATCTTAAATTTTTGTCTCATTGGAATGATTCGCGTAGTATTAACACATGATAGAAATACACAAACGTGGTGAACAACGAAACTCCACTAAATATAGAACTATAAATGAACCTACCAGAGGGCACTTCGACGATTTGCAAATTCTCCATTCCAAAAAAATAATTCGATCGGAAACCGATGTCGGCTTGACGATGACACCTGAAAATCTGACTTAGAGTCCTCTACAAACTGACCTGCCACCAAAAAAATAAACCATAAAAAAACTCACCTCCAAGGACCAATGGAGAATACGAGAAAAAAAAATCTGAAATTCCTTCATCGAATGCAGCGCGGAGTAATGAATATTGGGGAGTGAAGAACTTCCTCGTGAAAGATGCAACTCCAGCTTCATTTAACACTTGCCTAACTAATTGCTTTTACATTTAATCAACCACATAATCTCAGCCATCCATCTAAATTAATCTAGTGGCCATGATTTGGACTTAGAAACTTAAATTTAGGTGTGACCTTATTAGATCCTCTCTCTCTCTCTCTCTCTATATATATATATATATATATATAAAAGTGAGATCAGGTGAGTCCACTTATATATGTTGAGTCCGTGAGTCCCCATCTTAGCCTTTGATTCAATGTTAGATTAATGGACAAGATTTGATCTCATAATTAAGGTAATAACTAACAAATCTGGGTAAATATATCAATTCTCTCTCTCCTCCTTAATTATCTCAATGCAAATCTTTTCTCTCTCTTATTAATCTTTTTAACTGCTCTTTCTCTCACACAACAAGTTTCTTCAAAATTAATTTTTTTTCATCTTCACCAAAAAATATCATTTTCCTACTGCCATTGTACGTATGTTACTATGTTACTGTCATAATCCATAAACTATGTTACTTTAACTCATATAACGTGTTACTTTGATTCATGAACTGTGTTACTTTAACTCATAAAATCTGTTACGTTGTATAATATTCTCTTGCAAAAACTATTATTCTAACTCATACAATGTGTTACTCTAATTCATGAACTGCGTTACTTTAACTCATATAACGTGTTACTTCATGAACGACTGTGTTAATTTAACTCATAAAATTTGTTACGTTGTATAATATTCTCTTGCAAAAACTATTACAATAACTCATACATTATGTTACTCTAATTCATGAACTGTGTTACTTTAACTCATAAAATCTATTATGTTGCATAATAATCTTTTGCAAAAACAAGACTTTCAATTAAACAAAAGAATAATGTATGTTTCTATTAAGGATACTCCAAAACAAAAATTATAAAACTCCATTATAATTTCAATGTTTCACACCTGTAACTATAAGAACTGGATATTTGAAATCAAATTATAATCATAAACTGTGTTACTGTAACTCATTACTGTAACTCATTAAGTATGTTACTCTAACGCATAATGTATGTTATTCTAACTCATTTTTACTCCAATCAAGGATGTTACTCTAACGAATAATGTATGTTACTCTAACAATATATTGTCCTACTCAGAATTGTGCTTCTTCATCATCATCTTCGTCTCCTGATTCTTCTTCATCGTCAGACGATGATTTACATGACGTTTCCTTCTTCTTCTTCTTCTCATCTACATCTTTGAAGATATGCCCTATGTATGAAGAAATTCTCACCCACATCTCTTCATCATTCATGTGCTTTTGCGTCTACTGAAAAAACAATAACAGTGCCAATAAACGTGGCGAAAAAAAACAATCAAAACTTGAAATATGGATTAAAGTAACAGATAACAAGAATTAAAGTAACAGATGAAGTGCATTGAAGTAACATTGAATTAAATTAACAGAGGATGCTTATACACCAGGTATAAAGTAACAGATAGTGTGAATTAAAGTAACAGATAGTGTGAATTAAAGTAACAGATAATGTTCATTAAAATAACACCAAATATAGGTTAGTGCAAAAAATTCATATAACGATAAAAAATGAGAGTATGATGCAGTATCTTACTCTTTGATATTGTTTCCTATTTTGAAGTCATCATGTCTCATAATTATAGGAAGCAATATATTTTTTTTTTTATATGGCGTTACTCTTTGATATTGTTTCCTATTTTGGTGGTAATCACGTCCCATTATTATAGGAAACAATATCTTTTTTTTAATTTTTTTTTAATATGGCAGTTTCCTAAATTCTCAGGACACTCCAATGCACTACAATAACAGATGAAAAGAACTAAAGTAACGACTGGAGTGTATTAAAGTAACACGACATATAAAGTAACGATTTTTTTGTCACTCTAATGCATTAGAGTAACAGATGAAAAGAACTAAAGTAACAGATGAAGTGCGTTAAAGTAACATTAGATTAAATTAACATTATGTGCATTAAAATAACAGGGGTTAGCCATTAAAATAACAGATTATGTATATTAAAGTAACACAGTATATTTGTTTGTGCGTAAAATTCATATAATGATTAGACCTTTAATAATATGCAGTTTCCATACTGTAAACTTTAAAATCTAATAATATGGAGCATCCTAATGACGCGTTTTCAGTATAAATTAGAAACCAAATACTCACCGTTTGTGTATTCGACGATTTGCATATCCGCCATCGAATGAGAAATTTCAGCGTCGCGAGGAAGAAGATAAATGATTGAACGTGTTATTGAGTGGGTTGATTGAACGTAAGTTGCAACCGCACGAAGAAGAAGATGAATGATTGAACGTGATAAAATGAAATGAATAAAATTAACAAAAAATCTGTAAGCAATATCGAAAACTCACCATTGTTGTACTCTACGTTTTGCTTATCAACAGTTGATGAAGATGTCGCGACCATTGAATCCATAGAACGGGATGTCGAGCACAGATTGATGGGAAGCTTTTTTTTTTAGGTTTGATGATGATGAACGTAATAATGTGAATGAATGAATGAATGAATGAATTAATTAATTTGTTGTTTCCTAAAATTATGGGAGTTATTTTAGGAAGCAGTCTCTCTCTCTCTCTTTTTAATGCAAATCTTAGAACGAATCTTGTCGATCCATCCATCTCACATCCAATGGATGGGATGATGACTTAGGGACTCATAAGAACCCATCTATATATATATATATAAGAGATCAAATAAGTTCACCATATGTAATTAAGTCTATATTAAGGTTACAGATGACCTACGATAAAGTTGCATTTCTTCAAAATTGATATGTAACTATAACAATCTCGGGTAACTTTAAGCACTTTTTGTGTAACTTAACACTGAAATTTATGAATTTATAAGAGTTGTGGAGCTTATATTAACCTATCTTTCTCTCTCTATATATAAAAGAAGAATTTTTAAGACTATAAAATGTTGAGGTGATTAAATTCTATATCACAAATAAAAGACATCATTCATTTTTAGATATTAACCAAAAAAAATTTAGTCTTATAAAAGTTCTTATAGCTACTGAGTATAAATTTAATTAAAATTATCTCACATCGAAAAATTATAATAAGGTGATGACATTCTACCATATAAATAAAAGTAGTCATTCGTCTATTTATATCAACGAGAAATTTTTCGAATCCTGAAAAACATTCTTTAAGATTATAATTAAATTCAAGTAGAATTATCCAACATCAAAAAATGATATGTTGATTGATTTCTGTTATATAATTAAGAGCAACCATTCGTTTTTATACGTCAACCTTAGAAATATCTCACTTTGAAAAATTATGATGGAGGTGAAATTCTACGAGTTATCAATAAGAGAAAATTTTCATTTTTTTGATATTAATAAAAAAACTAGTATTATAATAGCTCTTAAGGCTATAGATTGAATTAAAATTATCTCAGATCGAAAGATTGCATTAAGGCGATAAAATTCAATTATATAAATAAAAATAATAAGTGTCTTTAGACATCAATCAGAAATCTTATGAGTCTCAGAAAGAGTTCTTAAAACTGAAATTTAAGTTGAATTATCACACATCGAAAAATTATGACGAACTGATGAAATTTCATATTATATCATAAATAAGATAAATCATTCGTTTTAGATATTAACCAGAAAAATCTTTTTGAGTCTTATAACAACTCTTTAATGTTATAAATTGAAGTAAATTATCCCACATCGAGAAATCATTATAAAACGATGAAATTCTATTATATAAATAAAAATCCGTCAACCAGTAGCTTCACCAATTTATGCAATTCTCTAACTTTGTGTCATTATTATTATCACTAAAAATCGGCACGTGCATCGCACGGGCTTTCTAACTAAAACTATGGATTTGGAACAGATATATCCATCACAAGGAAACTTATTCTAATTTTTTTCTTTTTAACATTGGATCGTAAATGAGCCGTAAGGATATCATGTCACACTTTTGTAGTCCGTATCTAATTGTGAATCGAAATTTCAACCTCTATTTTGATGCTTTTAATTTCTATTTTTACCTTTGCTCATTGTATTTTTACTCTGAGCAATAGATGCCTTGTTTATTATACAACCCGTGACACCAGATATCTTGTTATAGTGCTTGTTTTAGTCTTACTAACATAATGTAACAAAGGCAGGCTCGATAACTGGGCATGCACCCAGCATTGTGTAATTACCTGTAAAGGACAAAATGTTGCATTTCACTCCAAGGTGGCTAGGTAAATACAGTACATGTGTACATTTGAGTTGGAGATTAGATAAGAGTAATTTACCCCTAGCCCTAGGTATGACTTATGAGTAATGAACACTCCCAACATTTATACAATGATCATATGGTTGTCTAGTTGATCATCAATGCTTCCAAAATGTAGCAAATGGACTTTCTCAACATATACCATATCAGTCTGAGACTCCTAACAAGACATAAACGTACTCGCTTACTACTTAAGTTACCCCTGCCCCGACCAGCATCCATCACCCATCATCCATGCAAGGAAACGCATCACAAGAACGTTTCCTTGCTCCTCTAAACTACAGGGAGTATCATATGCTCATGCTATTGTGCTTAGGAGTAAAGACCGCCATATTGTTGTATCATAAGGCAGGCCTTGGAATACCCGGTTATGGAATTCAGATCTCAGGAACACCAAGCTTATCCTATCCAATGACTGACCGTCTTTTAAGAATAGTCAAATGGCTCAAAGCTTATATGCGGCACGTAAAAAGCTTCAAGTCATACTCTTGGGAGGATAAAGCTCCCACAAAGCAACAGTGGTGTCTTCTGAGGATGAAGCCATCAGCCTGCAATCGGTGGAGAATGACACGGCATTGCACTGCACGTTAATCAAACATTATCAGCAGCCAACATTACTGAACGGAATTGATCTTGAGCCAATATATCTACACTTCCAGTCAAGCAACTAAAACCAAGTTCTTTGATGTTGAATGGCTTCTAATGCACCCCTGATAATAGATAGGCGAGAATAAAAGCAAACAAAGGTTACCGTTGCACTGTGATACTTGAGAATTGCGAGAGCACTTCCTTTCCGATAATTGTATATCCTTACCCTGCATTATTAGCCAATAGTTCTTCAGACATGCATGATGTTTATCAGATGTTTGTTTTCAAGCTACACTGGGTGGAAAGAGACTGGTATCACTGAAAAGACAAATCCAGACTCTCTCACAAACATTGAAGTTAATTAAGGCAGGGAATCAGTTGACAAGAGTACCAACCTGCGGTCCCATCCAGCAGTAGCAACAATCTTTCCATCTAAACGAATTGAAGTGTCTGCTATTCCTGGCCTCTCCAAGTTTATTTCCTTCCTCACCCCAAAAGTGCCCTGGGTACAGTAGCCAATTACATCATCCGTACATGCAATAAGATTTCATCAGTAGAAAAAGTCCAGAGTACATTGATGTCAAGGTGACTTGAGTAAAAAAATTCCAAATGCTCGTGCAGATGTGTCATTTGATGTGTCTGAAGTGTAGGAGGAGGCCAAGGTGACCAAGTAAAATTTTGAACCAATTAAAAAGGAAAAAATGGTAGCCGATCAGACAGTAAATGAAATTTACCAGATTATAATCCATATCGAACAGCATTATTTTGTCATCAGCACCACCAGAGACTCCTCCATGACACGAATTATCAATTGATACAGTAGTAACTGCAAGCAGTAAGTGAAAAAGGTAAAGTATCACTCGGAATAAAGATCAAGTCTTTGAGTTTGCAAAGGCACCAAACCTGGCTCTGAATGGAACTTTACAGATGACAACGGTTTTGCAGAGTTCCTTATATCCCACCACAGCAAACTTCCATCCTCATAACTGTTAGTTCAAAGCTCAAACCTTTTAATGTGAAAAGAAAAATCAAGAAGAGAAATTATAAGCAAATACTTAATCTCATCTAAGAACTTACCCAGACAAAACATTCAGAGATCCTTGGCCCTCGGAAGGTACAAATGCTTGGACAGCCATGCATATTCCTACAAGGATAACTCATTTATATGTCAACACCAATTTCATAAAGAACGACCCTTCCACCACAACAAAAATAAGCATATTCAGGTTGTGTTTAGATGCCATTTGCAGAGTGTAGCAAATGGGAGAGCGATGAAAGAAAGGGAACGGGAGGGAAGGGAGGGAAGCAGTTGATTTTTCCATCAAACATTTCCCGAGTTGAAGGGATTTTGATGAGATGTGGAAGAGGGAAAATGGATCATCAATTTCCCTCAGACCCTATTTGCTAAACAAGAAAAATTCTATCCCTCCCGGCTCCCTCCCCTTTCCAGTCCTTTCCCCCAATTCTCTCCAACCAAACAAGTTTGCAGTGTCACCAAAAGAGAAAAAACAATTTTCAGTGGGGGACAATGTGAGTATTTAAGATTCTCTGAGTGACAAAATGCACAGCTCTAGATTTCAGGGGCTCTTATGAAGATAAGACATTCCATGGAGCATTACTTCAAAAATAAGAAAAACATAGAAAAATTCAGATGCTGGAATCATCATCCATGTACCTCTTCCTTTTGTAGAATCACTCGGGAATTCATTGGGTGAGACTTGAGGAAAGCTTGCACACCTCTCTGCAGTATGTAGATCCCAGATTTCAACCTTACCATATAATGACACGGTTTGTAAGTCTTGTGATCCTTAAACACATAAAACAAAAGGTCACTAAACCCACCCAAAAAAAATGAACCTGAGAAGATTGCTCGCCAGCAATGGCTATGTACTTTCGGCTTTCATTTTCTGCACTATCTACATAAAAACAACATATTAGTTGCTAATTCAAATTGATCTCATACAAACGTTTGCCAAGTATACAAGACCTATCAGTTATTATACCAAATGAATTGGCAACAATGCAGATAAATCGAACAAGACTCGTGATAGTTACAGAACCCAAGCTAGAAAACAGATGCTCATATACTACCTCAAGTTTTCACCAGCCATAACACAGAGCCTTTGACAATAAAAATACCAAATTGACTGGCAACAGTCAACACCATCAAATTTGTGGTCATCACTCAATTCTATCTCACATCAGCAATTCAGCAGGACATAGACAAATTTACCAAGAGAAGAGAGACTCTAATACTACCTCCGTCCCAAAAAGATCGCCCCATTTTCTCACTATGTGTGAGAAGTATTTTAATGGAACGGGGCAATCATAGTGGGACGGAGGGAGTATCAAATTCCACAAAGACCCTCTAATGTAAATATATAATCAAAATCCTATTTTCATGATATATTTACAGACAGACCTATAGGCGCACTGGAATGGCCTGGTTGATATTCTGATGCATTTGCTCCAGGATCATGCAATCGGTCTTCTCTAGTATCCTGATGAAGTTCTGAATGCATCTTTTGTTTATGCATTCCAACTTCCTTTGTCTCAGCAGAAGGTTTTCTAACCAATGATAGCTTGCAAAAATGATAAGTGTTTGTCCTAATTGTCACCAAGGGTGTCCTGCCAAAACATATTCGTCATGAGAATGTAGGAAGATTACTCTTGAGTCTAAAAAGAAAACAATTTCACCATTTAAACCACAAGCAACATTGAATTGCACATATGAGCAACAATTGGGAATGGTTTTCAAATCTAACTAAAACAAAATTTACATCCCAATAAAGAATTTAGGTACCTGCACAACCCTCCGTTCTCGATATCCCATAACTTTATGGTGCCGTCCCTACCCTGGCTAAAACAAAAGTTGCTTGACCAATCAACATACAGATTCAAAATTCGAAACTAAAACAACAAAAGAAAATTGTATCCAGAAGTAACCCACCTGACAATTTTGTTATCGCCAAGAGACGGACCAGAAGCAACAGACATTATGCCATGAGCTGCACCATGAACCCTATAACAAACAACTCAGTGAAGAGTTTGGAAGACTAAGTGGGTCAAGTACACCTAAACAAAGTTTAGTGTGAATACCATGAAGAAGAGAGTGTTCGACGTTGGGTCGTGTCCCAGACCCTTAATTCGCCGTCAGTCGAACTGCAAAGCACCATGTCAATCATGAGTAAACTGAGTGCATAAATGTTATAAAAGTATCAAACACAGCAGTAACATAATCAAAAGCATACCCAGAGAACAATAAGGGATTGGAGCAATGGAAGCAAACGTCCATTATGGATGCACGATGGCCTCTTAGCACCGCAATTGGATCAGGAGGAGGTCTGTTTTTGCTCATTCTTCTCTTCTACCCCCCTGAAAGCGTCAAAGACTCCCTCTCAATCTGCACGGTAGGAGGCAGGGGGGTGTTTAATATTCGAATGAACTCGGCCTTCTCTTGGTGAAATCGGACTTCTTTCTATCTCTTGGCTAATAATACAGTAACACATATTGTAAACAAACAGTTGAAATTGCATTCCTGTGACGGTTATTTTAATTAAGGTGGCTTCATCTTTTTTTTACTTCAAAAAATTGGTTTGTCTTCTTTATTACTCTTATTTCAATTAACAAACCTCCCCTCCTTTTCATTACCGTGTTCCTGTTACTTTTGTAGGATGAACAAGTGATCCCCTAATTTGTGCATACTTTTGATTTGGGGTTTCGTGAATTAGGGTTCGTAAGCAAGCTTACCCATTTACGCAATAAATAAACAACTAGAGAGTATTTCACAGCAATTGTACTACATACGACTACTAGAAATAAGAAAAGGAATTGAAGTTGAAAATTAGGGTTCTTACTTGGTTCCTGCAGCAGCAATACTGAGCAGTGGCCACTGTATTAGCGCAAGGGAGTCTTTTTAATTTGCTACTGTCATTACAGTGATCCCAAATTCCTAGCGGTGTCTAAAAAAACGATCCCTATCACAATCCGAATCCCAAACTCAGTTAAAAGTTATGGTCTCCTCGCGCCATAAATGGAGGCCGTAACTGGTTTTTAAACTTGCAAGCAGACCAATTTTTGAGACCCACAAAACACGTCCGGAGGTATTAGATGAATAGATGGACAAATGGTGCATTATCTCCAGGCGTCGCATTTTTTTTATGAATGAATTACTCGTATTATCGTTAATCGTTAATTGTGAATTAGCTTTAACTTGTACTCCCTCGTCTCCGAACGATTCTACCCACTTACTTGATCTTCGAAGCATTTTGATCATCTTTTTTTCTCCACTTAGGCGTGATGTTTTTTTAACAGGATTCGCATCCATATCTAAATGATAATAATGTTTCTATTCCCTGAAAACAAAATGAGGTGTTTTGCGGGCAATTTAGGTTTCGTTTATGGTATAAGTTCATTGAAACAAAAGATTGTCCTAATTCCTATACAAATTTCATGTGTTTATTAGCTATGAATCTATGATACTTTTTGGGTCTCACATTACTCTTATTGGTGTGCCTGAAATGTAGATCATCTTGAAGTTCAAGGTTACATTTGTCCTCAACGAGGTTGATTTCTATGGTTCCCAAGTGGTTTTATCGTTAACGACACTTAAGGTTACTCCTCGATTCTCATGTTGGTTTTCTAGAGTTTCCGAAATCCCTAATTGTGTCTCGGTTGTTCTATCCTCGAACAACCGGTTAATCTTTAGTCTACATTAAAAAAATATTAGTTCACAAATATCCTTTAATTACAACTATGACCCTGTGGTTCGCAATACTATCAACCACATTCAACACAAATAAAAGTGATCTCCAAAATAGTTATAGTCTTTTCTAAGAATTCTGAAAAATCTTGGTTTTAAATCAATCAATCACTTAAGTTTCTAGAGATCCAACATGGTACATTCGAACATACAATTCCTCAAAGTTAAGTGACTTTTGGTGTCTATAATGACGATCCTCAAGGAAATTAGGTCAACAATCGTTCTCATAATAATTTCAAACACTTAGTTCTACAAATGAAAGCTACTCAGCTCTCAAGCATTACTCGACCTCAGTTTGTGGTTCACTCTCCGTTCATAAGGAGAGGCGGCTAACACTTAAACTAAACCAACACGTCGATGTTTATGTTCACATAAAAGACATGCACCGTAACTTAGACTCATGGTTCCTGGTTTTATAAATGTTTTAAGGTTGGTAAAGAATCCGTCAAACAATCCAAATTCTTATTTGTGATGGACACATCCGGGTCAAGTAGTAGCCATGTGGGTCAGGTAGATAAAATAAAAGCAAAATACTCTAAGAAATGACAAACTATTTGTCTTATAGTGAAGTCATCACAAACTTATAACTCATATGTGACTTGCTGGACAAACAAAACAAAAATGCAAGTTGTTTGAGCGTTACAGGCAGGCTTGTGCCACCTATAAATATGAGAGAGAGAATAGAAAATAATTAAAAAGAAGGGCGTCCACATAACATATATAGTGACATGCATAGTTGTGTATGTTTCACCATTTCACTCGTCCACTTCCCTCCAAATACCAGAATTTATAACAATTGATGGGCGTCAAGCAGAGACACACATACACATGTTTTCACGTTTCAACTCCTCCATTAAAATGACACCATTAACAAGCACATCAACCATCTCTAAAACACTTCAATCCAAGACAACTCTACTAACCTCTATCACCTTCATCATCCTCTTCACTTCCATCTTCTTCCTCAACTTCCCCCTCAAATCCAACCCTTTTCATTCATCCACCACTTTCTCAGCGTTGACTTACCACCTTTTCTCCACCCGAAACGGCTCGGCTCAGTCTCCGATGCAAAACGGGTCAAGCCTATTGGATCCACCCATGATGATTAGCAGTAGGGGTGGTCATCACTGTGATATGTTTGATGGGAGTTGGGTTTATGATGATTCAGAGCCGATTTATGGACCCGGGTCATGCCCGTTTGTGGGGAACTCCTTTAATTGTCATAGGAGCGGTCGACCCGATTTTGGTTACTTCAAGTATAGGTGGCAACCTTATGGTTGTGACATCCCAAGGTTTCATCATTTCTATCTCACATTTTTATTACTTTGACTATGATTTATTAATGTGAGTGGCTGAAATGCGTCAATGATTATGGTGTTGTGTAGTCCTAAAATGATACTCCATCCAATTAGCTCAATATTTGTGGGAAGGATTTTAGTGTCCGAAGAGAGCAAAAGTTATCCTTCTAAATCTTTTAATTTATGTTCAAATCACTGACTATAATCATGGATCCCATGGTTGGTTGAAACTTGAAAGAGTTTGGTTTGAGCTTTATTCAATGTTACGTTGTTGCAATTTTAGTCATGATTTTTGTGGACTAGCTAGAAAGTGGAGTATGAATAATGGTGGTGTTTTAACTTTTAACATTGAATATTGATTGACATGTCATATATAGGTTTGATGGGAAGAGGATGATGGAAGAGTTGAAAGGGAAGAGGATGGTGTTTGTCGGTGATTCACTCAACCGCAATATGTGGGATTCTTTGATTTGTTCATTGTGGGCCTTTAATATTACCGGTACAAGACTCTTGAAACGTGACACTATGTCCCTTCAAATTAAGGTCTTCTTTCTTTTTGGAAAACCTTTCCAACTATTTTCAATTTTTGTCTTATCAAATTTTTACTGTAAGCATTATTGCTTCCATATTTTTTGGAAAAGTTTATTACGTTAGTATATACTCGTACTCCATAGGAGATTTATTTATTTATCATGTTTGGTGTTTTGGGGCCGGATAGGATTACGATTGCAGCATAACATTGATCACAGCACCATTCTTAGTACGACAATGGAAGGAAGTCCAGGGATCAACTGACCGAGAAACACCCGTAGAAAAGCTACGAATCGACATGATACACGATGCTATCTCCAACTACCATGATGCTGATTATCTCATCTTCAACACTGGACATTGGTGGAATCACAACAAAGTTCAAAATGGGTAATATACATATGCAACTCGATCCAAATACTGTCTGATTGATTTTCAAGCGTTTTACAAATGAGTGAGTTGATCCTGATTCCTGGCTGGCGGCTTAAACACCATATATAATAATGAAGTAACTATGTACTCCGTATATTGCAGGGAGAATTTCTTCCAAGAGGGTGAGGTACTACACCAAAAAATGGATGTGGGAGAAGCTTACAAAATAGCCCTCAACACTTGGGCACAATGGGTTGACAATAACGTCAACAACACTAAATCTCAAGTCTTCTTTGTGGGCTATACTGCTATGCATTTCAAGTAAGCTAACACCACATACATACATACATACATACATACATACATACATACAATCCAGCCCTTCCACATATATGAGACCGACTGACAACTTAAATTATTATTGCTAAAGTAGTGTTTTCCTGATTGGGATGGAGCAGGGGAGGAGATTGGAATACAGGCGGAAAATGCGACAATGAAACTCAACCAATTGAAGATGGAAAACTGGTTGAACCATATCCATGGATGATGACTGCTCTTGAAACAGTCATCTCAAACATGACTACACCGGTTACTTACCTCAACATCACCAAGTTAACCGATTACAGAAAGGACGGCCACCCCTCCAAATACCGACATCCTGGTTCACAATCTCGCCCGGGTCTATACCAGGATTGCAGCCATTGGTGTCTTCCCGGGGTACCCGACTCTTGGAATCAACTTCTCTTCGCCTCCTTGTTATTGTCCTCTAATTCAACTCATTAATTTACCTACTTAAGTTTATCCTCTTCATCATATCTTGCTTAATTAGCTTGTTTCTCAACAAATTTTGCTTCTATACTCCCATTAGTTTTTAGATGATTATTTTTTTATTTTTGGGAACCGGCCTCAACATGATCTCTAATACAGTATGTATACCTTTATTTATACGAGTATTTTACATGATACGGAGTATTGCATTTTCTTGTACGATTTGAGAAAAAAAATCGTCTCATCCTAGCCTGATCACGTAACTGATTATGCGACTACAAAAAAGACTGTACGGTCTAATTTAGTTTTCCAAAAGTAAAGAAAATAAAAGAAAAGGTGAATCAATGTCCCTCTTGTATAACACTATTATAAGAGAAATTTTGAGTTAAAAAAGGGAATTCTGTTATTTCTGCTTTACATATTGCCGCCAAATTCATGAACCCTCTAACTGACATAACAACCATGCATCATAACAGTATCACTCTGCATTCATAATTAGCAAAAGAATTGAAGAATTCATAAACTCAGAAGGAAGGCGCATCCATAACCTAACCTCCTCTCAGCTTGTTTCATCAATGGCGGCAAAACAAAACCAATTAATCTTCACACTTTTTCTAGTCCTGCTATCTCTTCTAATCTTGCTACTAAACTCTCCATTATTAACACCAAACTACTCTTTTATAACCAACATTAACGAATCGACTCTCACTTCAAAGCTTCTCTCTACTTCCAACTCCATAACTTCCTTATCCTCCATCCCTGCCCTTTTCCCTACTGTCAGTGTCATCCAAAACGGCTCGGTGTTGTTTACTGAAAATAACTCAAGTTTCGATCTTGGTCTCCATGTCCATGCTCTTGTCTCTCCAAGAAGTCAGAGTGATGAGAGCGGTAAGATTGGTTCTTGTGATATATTTGATGGGAAATGGGTCGCGGATGATTCGGACCCGGTTTACCCTCCCGGGTCATGCCCGTATCTCGATTATGCCTTCAATTGTTTCAACAATGGCCGTCTTGATCTTGGTTACTTGAGGTATAGATGGCAGCCTTATGGGTGTGATATTCCAAGGTCTGTTCTGATCTGTTACTATTGAGTACAGTATTTATTTCCGACTTCAATTGCATTAATTTGTTATTAATTCTTGATTTTGATTTTGATTGTTAGATTTGATGGGAAGAGAATGTTGGAGATGTTGAGAGGGAAAAGAATGGTGTTTGTTGGAGATTCATTGAACAGGAATATGTGGCAGTCTTTGGTTTGTTCTTTAAGAATGTCATTACTTGATAAAACCAGAATCTTGGAAGTTTCTGAGAGGAGACTACTCAGAAAAGAAGGTTTCTATGCTTATGTATTTCAGGTGATTTCTATTATTTCATGATTTTGATACTACTACGAGTACATTTTTTGTAATCTGATTTTGTTATGTTAATAATAATGGGTTTAATTATCTTCCTGCAATTAATATTATGGTGTTAGGATTATAATTGCACCATAGAGTTCATCAGAGCGCCTTTCTTAGTTCAACAATGGAAAATTCCAGCAAGAATCGAGGGTGTACAGTCACGAAAAGAAACCCTACGACTCGATATGATGCAAGTGTCAACCTCCAAGTACAATAATGCTGATTTTCTCATCTTCAATACAGGCCATTGGTGGACGTACCATAAAACTCAAAACGGGTCAATTATTAACTTAATTAATACGAGTACTGCATTAATTAGTTGATGAGTACTTCCAAGAGAGTGATTAATTATATTTATGAATGAGTTATGCATGCAGGCAGAACTACTTCCAAGAGGGTGATTTGATACATAGGAAATTGAAGGTGAAGGAAGCTTATACAAAGGCCTTAAACACTTGGAGTAAATGGGTAGACAAGAAAGTGGATCACAAAAAAACCACTGTACTTTTTGCAGGCTATTCTGCCTCTCATTTCAGGTGTCGATTTGCCATCAGATGCCTCATTTTGGTAATTCAGTTAGTCGATTAGTTAATAATGTAGTTATTTTTGTTGGGTGGCAGAGGAGGGCAGTGGAATTCAGGAGGAAGTTGTGACGGGGAGACGGAACCAATTAGTAATGACAGCTTTCTAATGACATATCCATGGATGATGAGGACGCTTGAATCAGTGATATCACAGATGGCCACTCCAGTCGTGTATCTCAACATAACAAAGATGACGGGTTACAGGAAAGATGCACACCCATCGATAAACAGACAGCCAGGAGCAGGGGCGGTAAGGATGCCTGGTATGATCCAGGATTGCAGTCACTGGTGCCTTCCTGGTGTTCCTGACTCCTGGAACCAGCTTCTGTATGCATCTTTGGCGCTGCCGTCATACTAAGTCTTCCCTTGAGAAGTTTGTAGATAATCAGTCCATACATACATATAGGAAGTTTTTGTATGCTATGCTAGATTGAAGTGAATTGAGAAAATTGGTTGTAGATTGAATGTTGGCTGTATAATCAGTGACTGACAGTCAGTGTAATCAGAAATGAAAATACTACTGTGCTGAGTTCATAGCAGGGTTGACAATTTTTCAATAAAAATAGAATAAAGGGAGTAACAATATTGATTCATAAACTTAACCAAAACCGAAAAAGTACAACAGCGAGATGTACGTAAATTTGATTTGATTTCAATGTTTACATCGCTAATTGATTTGACGTCATTTTATAAATAAAGGATTAAAATGATTTGACCATAAGCACGCTAATGAAAAATGATTTGGTGTCTTCAAAAACTCGGTATCATCCTCATCGTACTCATCCTCTTCCTTTACAGTACTCTTTTCGTTCAGTCATTTATATACAATGATCCACAAAGCTAATTAATAGCCATGGATGACTTTATTATACTTGTTTTTAAACCAACGAATACCATTTTTAAGCGAACTCTTCACCTTACTTTCTGTGGCAAATGCTTTGTAGATAGCAACCCTCTTTTTCCTCTTCAACTCATCTTTGTCGATTTCAATGGACCAACTACTACCGCGATGTCTATGAGAAGGAACTGGTAGCCGTGGTGGAGGTGACGGTGGTTTTACATATGGTGTGATTGCATACATATGAGACGATGACACTGAAGACATATAGTTATAAGTTGGGCTAATATTGTCGTTTGAATATCGAGATGCCCTGTCGAAATTTTCCCTATCCATGATGAAATGATTGATAATTTGTGCTTTGAGGTGGTCAAATTTATTATTACTCCTATATTGGAGTATGGATTGATGGTGAGATTCTTTGATAAAAGTGTCTATCATTCTTTTTCCCCTAATTCCTTTATTCTCATATAAGGTCGATTTCTACCTTAATATTTTGTCGTCAACTAGTGACTAATTGACGATAATATGGTGAGATTAATGAGGATAGGTATTGGAAAAGGCTAAGAAATTAAAGAGAATAGATTAAGATTGCACATGGGATATATAATAAATGTATATAAAAGGTGGTAAAATGAGTTTAATCTAACAACCAAAATTAGGTGTAGTGCAATCGTACATGATGATGATGATGATACGTTCTAAGTTTAGAAAAAAGAACAACACCAAAATGTAGTTATAAATATTGATCATGTGAGTTATGAAACAGGATATACAACGAATAAGATTAGTAAATAGAAAAGCCTGGACTCTTGAGGATGGAGTGCTTCACTTAACCAGACAATCAAATGAATTAATATGACAAATTAAATACCAAGTACTAGAATGATGATGCATCACATAATCACGTGACTCTGATTTGGAATCTCGCAATAATTGGCTCTTGGTCTCTCAAATTCGCTATTACGTGTTGTTAGATTTGGCGTTGGAGGAATAATGTGGTGTACAATTGAGCGGAAGAAAATGCTACCGATCCAATTCACTTCTTAGGTGATCAATTTGAAACAACCAAGAAAGTAAGTATTCTACAAGTTCTCACTACGTACTCATTCCAAGTTCGGGCTCGGCTAGACACAAGGTGAATATAAGGTGCAACACTCCTTCCCATGGTTGGGGCGTCCAAAGGCAACCCAACACCTATATGAACTCTTGTTTTGTGAAAAAATTTAGAAACAAAAATATAAAATTGTCCACAGCTCTAATCGAACCCAGGACCTCTTGGGTAAGAGGTGACACCTTCTTCTACTGCACAAATATACGGAGTATTTTGTTTGAATTCCATCTACATTGAATGATTTCCCTCTGTTTTACTTGAGGTATTCATTTCCATTGAAGCACCTGCACTTCCCTGAAAAATATGTATAACGCAATTAAGACAATTGAAACTAATTTCATACTGTAATATTCGAATTTGATAAGACAATTCGACAATTGAACAAATGCAACAATCAAATAACGTATTCTTACCTCCTCGAGCAATCGCATTCGATCATGCTTATCATTATTTGCCGCAGCAGGAACTAATTTGACAATCACCTTATGCAAAATGGTCCTATTTGCCGAAATTCCAATGATGGAACACATGACGAAGATAACTATGGCCGCCCACAAGGATCTTTGTCTAATTACGGTATAGATGCCAGCAACAAACGCGACCAAGGTGCCATATAAAGATTGCATCAATATGAACACACTTCGATCCACCAATAACCGAGCCATGTCGGGTTCCGAAACCATAGACCAAATCAGGCAGAACAGGACCAACATTGAAGTACACATTGCATATACATCTGCCACCAAAAATATTAAGAAACCAACTTGTTTTGCAAGAAGAGCTTCCCCTGAGTTACTGTCAAGGCCACCGGGAAGAGTGAACCCTGCTGCGAAAGTGATTGTTGCCAACAACGCAGCAACAACAGAGAGCGTGTTTCTTATTTGGTCCAAATTGGTTCCAGACTGAATATATGATGTTTTTAGATTCGGGTTCACTTTGATTAGCTTGCACATTTTCTTCTGCAATTTATATTAGATTTAATTTGTCATTTTACTTTCAAATTTCAGTATCGCTACTTGTTTCATTGTTTGTTACCAAAGTGTTTTCCTCAAGAAATAATAACTCAAATAATTAGGGTGGTTACACATATACATACCCATTCGTCATTTTCCTTATAAAGCTTGGCGAGTAAGTTCATGCTAGTTTTGCCATTGTAGTCTGGGATGGTCCGCTCGACCCCGTCTTCAAGGAGCAGTGCTTTGGCAAGATGCATATTGTTCGGGATAAATCCGCACCCATCAGAATGACGTGGAACTTTCCAAGTAAAAAAAGTCAAAGTCAAAAGTCAAAGGATCAAAGAGTCTAACAATCCGAAATTATACGAGACGTAAGATCGAGATGGAAAAATTAACAAGACAACAAAAAGCCCAACAACAGAATTGGGCCAGAGGAAGCAACAGATGCGAAATGGGCTGAAGATAATCCAACTGCTCATAGTCCTTCAACCCTAATACAAGACCTTGTCAACCCAACTACCTCCTAAAATCGAGGAATCACCTCCAGAGCAGGAGGGAAATCAGGAACAAGAAGCGGTTAAAGAGAGAAGAGAAGATATAAGGCAGGGGAACGCAAAAACGCAGGGACATCGATCACTCCAATTCTACAACTGAAGAGCACAAAAAGAAGCATACAACCTCTATCAAAAATAATACTTGTATTCCTGTTCATTTACCCGTTCATAGTAAACATTTGGCGGGATTCCGATTCCCCTCGCGGTTTTTCCCACATTGGGTTTCCGCGTCACCATTTCTTGTGTCTCCTCGCTTTCTTTTTCCGTTTGCTCATTCGTACGTTTGAATCCTTTGTTCTCTCGCAAAACGTTGGCCCGATCACTATAACCCGCATACCATTACGTAACCCGGTAAAATTTTACCAAAACAATTTGGCGCCCACCGTGGGGCATAGTGATCGTTTGTTAGCCAAAATTCTGCAGAGATTCAACCTACCGTCATGTTTGGATCCGATCAAAATCCTGCTGGTAACCAAGATGCCTCCACCCCATCTGCTGGAGGAACACCATCCTCGGGTACAGCAGGACAACCCATCATACCATTCACTCAGGCTGCACCTGTCAGTCTGGCAACAGGGCCTGTACCGATAACTTCCAGGCCACCTCAAGGGCCCCCGACATCAAGAACGCTCGATCCCTTCAGGACCAGTAAGGAGGGAACGCCGTCAAGGACGCCGACTCATGGAGGGTCGTTTGGGGATGCGCTCAGGGTTCCGTCAGCCCCAGATCCTATGATGGAAATACTTCAGGGGATTAACACTCTGCAGCAAGCAGTGAGGACCCTGCAGAAGGATAACCGCGACATCATGGCTCAGATAAAAGCGGTATCAAGGCCACCACCTGCTCCAATTTCATCACCACCAGAGATCCTGCCCATGACATCTGGGGAAGAATCAAGCCGACACAGAGAGCACGCCGTCAGTGGGCAAGCATCAAGGGCGATTCCTCAGGAGGTGGTCACTAGGCTGGATCTGGAGCTATCACCACCCGTCCAAACCATAGTGCCACAGGGGCTAGGCTACCTGACCCACGGGCCCACACCCGACAGATCGCGCGTTTCAGGTAATCTCTTCTCCAGCATTGAAAACCGAGAGACTAATGCGCTATCTCTTGCAGGTACCCCGGCCCACCCGGCGCTGAGATGGCAACCAGCACAATCATCCGAAGTGTGCCCCTTGTCCAACAGCCAACCCTATGGAGGAGCATGGGCAACACCTACTCTCAACCAGCAGACACCAGAGTGGCAACCCAGGTCTGAAGCAGTTATCTTCCCTTCACTACCCCCTCCTAGTAGTCTGCACCATGGGGGACCCCAAGCAGGAAGTGTACCTTTCAGTTTCCTTCCCCCTGCTTCCAACCCTCCTGCAGGGGCCAACAACGCGGCAGACCAGCAGTCTCAAGAGCTAAAGGAGCTGAGGGAACTGATCAACAAAATTCCTGGAATGCCACGCCCCCTGGAGAGAGCAGCCAGAGACAGTTATGCAGACTCACCCTTCACAGACGACTTGGCCTGTGTTGCTGTGCCCAAGGGCTTTGTATCACCCGCCATGACGCTCTACGATGGCACGGCAGATCCCATGGACCATGTCAATCAGTACAAGCAGAAAATGATGGTGATAACCGCCACAGGGCCTTTGAAGGAAGCTTGTATGTGTAAAGGGTTCGGTTCCACCCTCTCAGGAGCAGCCCTTCATTGGTTCGTTGGCCTTCCGAACAGAAGCATCACCTCCTTTGCTGATCTGGTCAATGCTTTCAACCAACAGTTCGCCAGCAGCAGAAAACCGGAAAAGCAGACTAGCGACTTGTATCGGGTGGTGCAGAAGTTCGAAGAATCAACGCGCGACTTCCTCAACAGGTTCAACAAGGAGAAGGTGACTATCCCCAGATGTGATGTAGCCACCGCCATCGAAGCCTTCCGACAAGGGCTCCTCCAGGATTCAGATCTTTACAAAGATCTCACCAAATATCCTTGTGCTACATTCGAGGATGTGCAAACCAAAGCGCTGGCAGCCATCCGATTAGAGGAGGATTCGGGACCCAGGAGGGCCACTTATGGCTCTGAGCACGTTTCCAGGAAAGCGCCAGCAGAGAGGAGGGGCGAAAGATCCAAGCCCTACGACAGAAGTGTTCACAAGATCTCTGAGGAGAAGGATTGGAAAGAAAACCCAGGACTCCCACCCAAGATAAGCGAGTACGGGTTCTCCACCAATCTAGCTGGTTTGCTCAGGGCCCTGAAGGAGTTGGGGCGCAAAGTCAGGTGGCCCAGGAGGCAAGAATACACCAACGACCACAGGGACGCAAGCAAAAGGTGTGAATTCCACGATGATATAGGTCACAACACCGAAGAATGCGTCCTCCTCAGGAAAGAAGTGAAGTACCAGTATGATCAGGGAAACTTAGATCATTTGGTGCCAAGAAGTTCCAGCAGGGTAAACGCAACAGAACAAGTGCTACCTTCACCTCCTCCCCTGTGCACCAGAATTGTAAATGTAATTACAGGAGGATCGGAATTAAGCGGTCTAACCTATTCAGCAGCCAAAAGACACGCTTCCCATTCCAGAGGAGAAAAGCCAGAGTATTCCTGCAGAATTAGCTGCCCAGACCTCCCAGCCGTCACCTTTGATGAATCTGATGCAGAGTCATCTCCAGAATCTCACCACGATGCCCTGATCATCACGCTCTCCATAGGAAACCGCACTGTAAGGAAGATACTGGTGGACACCGGAAGCTCCGTCAACCTTATCATGCTAGAAACCTTGCAGAACATGGGATTCAGTGAAGAGGACCTGAGCAAGAAAGCAATCCCTCTCATAGGCTTCAGTGGGGAAACCAAATACTCCCTGGGAGAGATCACAATCCCTACCTACGCAGGAGGCGTGAACAAGCAAGTGCGGTACCTGGTCATTGATGGTCCCTCCACTTACAACGTGATCCTGGGAAGACCGTGGATACACGAAATGAAGGCCATCACCTCCACCTACCACCAGTGTTTGAAATTTCCCACGCCCTGGGGAGTGCAGAAGATCAGTGGTGACCAGAGGGAAGCCAAAGACTGCTACAGAGTGGCGCTGAAGAAGACGGCCAGCCCCCCAGCATAGCAATTACAGAGCCTTCATCTGCCTCTGCAAGAGTACTTAGAGCCCCCTCAGGCGGAGATAGATGAAGTCAACCTGGATAAGCAACACCCAGAGCGAAAAGTGCTGATCGGTTCAGAATGCACAGGTAATATCCGACAAAATCTCGTTGAATTATTAAAAACTAACATGGATTGTTTTGCGTGGTCTCATGATGATATGGTAGGAATAGATCCGAGTATCATAACTCACAGATTAAGCGTGGACCCGAGCTACAAACCAATCCAGCAGAAGAGGAGGAAGTTTGCTCCAGAGAGGAACCAAGTCATCAACCAAGAGGTAGACAACCTGCTGGCCGTCGGAAAAATTAGGGAAGTCAAGTACCCAGAATGGTTGTCCAATGTGGTGGTAGTCCCAAAGAAAAACGGCAAGTGGAGAGTGTGCGTCGACTTCACCGATCTGAACAAGGCATGTCCAAAGGACCCGTTCCCCCTACCGCACATAGACGCCATGGTAGATGCCACAGCAGGCCATGAGATGCTGACCTTCCTGGATGCATGGAGTGGATACAACCAAATCAGGATGCATCCATCAGATCAAGAGAAAACCGCATTCAGGTCTGAGAGAGGTATCTATTGCTACAATGTTATGCCTTTTGGTTTGAAAAATGCAGGGTCTACCTACCAGAGGTTGGTTAACATGATGTTCAAAAAGCAAATTGGCAAGACCATGGAAGTGTATATCGATGATATGGTTGTCAAATCCAAGCAAGCCTCGCAGCACGCGGCACATCTGGAGGACACTTTCAACACCCTGAGGGAGTACAAGATGAAGCTGAATCCTGCAAAGTGCACATTCGGAGTATCCTGTGGAAAATTTCTAGGGTACATGGTCACCCAGAGGGGAATTGAAGCCAGCACAGAGCAGATCAAAGCCATTCTACAACTGGAATCTCCACAGAAACCAAAAGACGTGCAGCGACTGACTGGAAGAATTGCCGCCCTGAGCCGATTCATCTCCAGGTCATCAGACAGATGCCGCCTATTTTATGACGTCTTGAAGAAAGCTCAAAGATTCGACTGGACGGAAGAACACGAGAAGGCATTCAGGGAATTAAAACACTACCTTAGCACTCCACCACTCCTGTCAAAACCGGAACCGGGAGAGCCGCTCTTTTTGTATTTATCGTTGACCGAGGTGGCAGTCAGTGCGGTGCTGATAAGGGAGCATGAGGGAGCGCAACATCCTGTCTACTACGTCAGTAAGTCTCTGCTACCTGCAGAGACCAGGTACACGTCCCTTGAAAAACTCGTACTTGCACTCGTTATCGCATCATATAAACTGCGCCCATATTTTGAGTCACATGTTATATCTGTAATAACGAATTACCCGTTGAAAGCTATTATGAGAAAACCTGAGTTGTCAGGAAGGATGGCAAAGTGGTCTATGCACTTGAGTGGTTTCGATTTGAGGTTCGTTCCCAGAACAGCAATCAAATCCCAAGCGCTAGCAGACTTCATTTCCGACTTCAGTCCAGCACTGCAGACGCAAGCTGAGAAAGATGTCATCCTCCTTGAAGAAAACAGGGGCGAGCAAGTGTGGAAACTCAACGTAGATGGCGCTTCAAACATGAGAGGATCCGGAGCAGGCTTGGTGCTAAGATCACCTCAGGGAGATCTCATAGTCCAAGCAGTTCGATGTGAGTTCCGAACAACGAACAACGAGGCAGAATACGAAGCTTTGATCCTGGGTCTCCAGTTGTCCCTAGATCTTAAAATCAAGCAGCTGGAGGTGTATGGTGACTCCCAACTGGTAGTCAACCATATGAACGGTTCGTACGCAGCCAAAGACGCAAAGATGATGGCCTACCTTGAAGTGGCGAAAGACCTTTCCTTGAGATTCACAAAGTTCTCAATAAACCAAGTTCCGAGAGAGCAAAATGTGGAAGCAGACGCCTTGGCAACTCTGGGGGCAACCTTCAAAGCAGAAGAAGTATCCTCCATACCCATAGTTCATGTGCTACAACCAGCGATCCGGAGGGGTGCACAGGAGCAAGAAACGTCAGGAGGAAGCCCATCAGGTCAAGGACTGCAGTGGTTTCAGGAAGCAAGGGTCCTTAGCACCACAGCGGAGCGAGAAGAAATCTCCGACTGGAGAAAACCCTACAAGGATTGGCTGCAAAATGATATCTTGCCAGCAAACAAAAGAGAAGCTCGGAGTTTCAGAATGAAAGCATCCCGATATACCCTTATCGACGGCATATTATTCAAAAGATCCACAGCAGGGCCATACCTGAGGTGTCTAAACAAAGAAGAGGCAGAAGTGGTAATGCATGATCTCCACAGCGGGGAATGTGGAAATCATGCAGGGGGCAAGAGTCTATCCAACAAAGCACTACGCCAAGGTTACTACTGGCCGACGATGCGCAGGGACGCCAGAGAGCATGTTAAAAAATGTGACGCCTGCCAAAGACACGCACCAGTCAACCACCAGCCAGCAGAACCACTACATCCAATTATATCTCCTTGGCCCTTCATGAAGTGGGGAATGGATATAGTGGGCAAATTACCAAGAGCACCAGGAAACAAAGTCTTCATGCTCGCAATGACCGACTACTTCTCTAAATGGATAGAAGCAGAAGCATTCCCTCAGGTGACTGAGAAGCAGGTAATATCCTTTATTAAACGTAACATCATCTGCAGGTTCGGAGTTCCCTCAGAGATCATCTGTGACAACGGGTCCCAGTTTATCGGTAAAAAGATGGAAGCCTATTACGCCAAGTGGAACATCACCCTCAACACGTCCACCCCCAGAAATCCGCAATCTAATGGTCAAGCAGAATCTAGCAACAAAATCGTGATGGATAACCTGAAGAGAAGGCTGGAGGAAGCAGGGGGCAGATGGGCAGAAGAACTCCCTTTGGTACTGTGGTCCGACAGAACCACACCTAAGGTGGCTACTGGGCAGACACCTTTTAGCTTAGTTTTTGGTGCTGAGGCGGTTATTCCTGCAGAGGTGAAGGTACCCACTTACAGATATGGTTGCACAACAGAAGAAGGGAACCAGGTCGAGATGGCAAGCAGTTTGGACACCATAGATGAACTCAGAACTGATGCTCAGATCAGAATGGCCTCCTACAGACAAGTAGTCGCCAGAAGCTACAACAAGAATGTTAAAATCAGAGTCCTGCAGGAAGGAGACCTGGTCCTCAGGAAGGTATTCCAGAACACCAGAAATCAACAGGCGGGGAAATTCGCTTATAATTGGGAAGGACCCTACCAAGTAGAGAAAATAATCGGAAATGGAGCATATCGACTCATGACCATGGAGGGAGAAATCATCCAAAAACCTTGGAACATAATACACTTGAAAAAATACTTTTTCTAAAAAAGTGTCACCAGAAATAAAGGCCGCTGTCGCCAGAACAAAGGCATTCAAATCTGCCAGATACGCCTCCACCAGAAACCAGGTTCAAACTGACCCCTCATACTTTTAATCTACTTTACCTTTCAAAATCATTCCCTGCTTATAAAGATGGCAAAACTTCCTCCACCCTTTTGAAGCTTAGATAATTTTTATACGTACCTTGGAACGGAACGCAGCTTTTATGAAACTAAAGAAAGCTAATTAGGTTCTTGCCATTCTCAAAGTTAGAAATTTGAGACCCTTTCATGAACCCTTAGGATCCAATTTTCTTAAACTCCCTCTTCACATGTTTTCAATTTATCCTTCTTTTTGTGTCACTAAAATCGAATTTCTTCCACCTACCACACTCTTTATGAAATGTGATTTTTTCTTTTATGACATTTTTTTTTTACCAAATATGACGAACTTTTATCAAAATTCTTTTAAGTTAATGTCTGATCTGGTGGAGCGTATAACTTCCACAGAAGGCGTGCGTCTTGTGCTGATTGCCTACAACCAGGGCATTACAAGTCCCCTGCGTCACTCAGCACCCACGCAAAGTGTGGCACCTCTGACTGAGTGGGCAAAACAAGACCCCAGGCCACCAACCATCATAGGTCGACCATACGGACAAAGGCATGCATACAAACAAACAAACGAAACAAACATCACAGAAGTAAGGTAAACAAGTTCCACAAACAAGTTCAAAATAATTCTGCTCCCATGAGCAGAAGAAATTCGGGTATTCCGCTCCCTTGAGCAGAGAAAAAGGTTTAAACATAGCAAATTTTTTAACGAAATATTTTTGACCGCACAGGGCCACAGACAACAAAAGATAAAAGGCCGAACAGCCTAAGCTTTGTCCTCAGGAGGAAGGGAGGCGAGAGGCTCCACCACAGCTGCATCACCAATGACCACCGCCGATCCAGGCATCTCTTGAGCAGCAGGAGGAGAAGAAACCGACTCCTCAACCACTTCCTCTCCCTCTACAGCCAGCATCTCCAGGTCGAAGCCATTAGGAAACTCCTTCTGCATCCTCCTTTCCAGAGCAGCTAAGTCCCAGCCCGTGTGCTTCCCCTTGGTATAGGCGGTGACCATTTGGATCTCAGTGCTCAAAGCGGACCAGCTGAGAGCTCCCACCATATTCTCCTGAAGTGTCGCCACCTTCTCCTGGAGGTCAGAGTTGGCAGTCTGAGCCTTAGCAAGCTCAACCTCTATCCCCTCAGCAGACGCCTTCTGCTCAGCAAGCTGCCCCTTAACCCGCTCCAGCTCCCTCCTCAGCTCACTGGTTTCCTCCTCCAGCTTCATAACCCTCTCCTTGGATTGACCAGCCTCCTCCATCAGTCGAGCCTTATCCAGTTGAAGCTGACCCCCCAGATCCTTAAGATGAGATATGCTGGATTTCACATAGATAGCCATCTGGAGAATCTGAGCAACATCGCAACAATCAGCAGCAGAGTTTAGACAAAAATCACCTCAAAGCCAGAAAATCAGAAATTACCTCGAAGCCATGTGCAGCAATATGGGCCGCCGACTCAATCAAAGGCTCTCTGGCCATTATAGCCTCAGAGCCGGGAAAGAGAAACTGATCCAGGACGGACAGGTCCTCCAAGTGCCTGATGGTCCCAAAATCCTTAGGAAAGGTCATGGTAACTTCATCAGGACCACCTCCAGCAGAATGGGGGGCAGAAGGCTGAGGAGAATCAGGAATGAGAGTCACATGAGGACTCCCCTCAAAGTCGACTGGTGGAGAAGGAGAAGAGCTGCGCTTCCTCTTCGAACTAGTCGACGGAGCGGGGGAAGAAGCAGAGCCCTTTCTGGAGGAAGAGCGGGTGGACATGCTTCTCTTCCTAATCCGATCCAGAGTCAAGGGAGCTTTGGCACCACCTAAGAAGAACAAACGCACAGTTTAAAGTTTTACGGAAAACGGCGAGAGGGAAGTCAAACATAAATGTACTCGGCAAAGACGATCCTCACCAGAAGACATCGTAGCAGCAAGAGGAGGACAGACACCGTTGGCAGAAGGGATGAACAAGCTGGAGAAGGAGAGTTGTCTGGAGGTCAAATCGGAAATTTTAGCCGCGAAATCAAGGAGGGGCGTAACTTTATCCGGTTGCTGGAGACCTGCGACACGAAGTCAATAAGAACCATAAGAAGGCGAGAAAAATACAAAGCTGAGAGCACGACAAATACCTGTGACAGTCCCCCACTCAGAGAACAAGTAATCACAGGAAGGAGGAGAGAGAGAGTCGGCCTTCACAAATACAAAGTCCCTAAACCACTCCGCATCAGGAGGATTAGGAGGAAAGAAGATACCAGGGAAATGCTTATCTTTTACCCTCATGGTCACCTGTCCGCATCCCAGGGATCGCACCTGGAACACGGAGCAGACATCAAGCAACGAGAAGCTCTTCTGATGACGGAGATTTAGGGCACAGAAGGACAAGAGCACTCTCCAGGTATGGGGAACTAGTTGGCAAGGGGCCAACCTCTAGAGGGTTAGAAATTCTTGGACTAGAGGGGGAAAGGGGAAGCGAAGACCTAGGAGGAACGGGTATGCGTACATGCAGATCCATCCAGGGCAAACGTAGTCGGCTTGTTGCCCCGGAGAAGGGAGATGAACCACAACTCCATCCTCGAAACCAAAAATTTCTCTGACGAGGGGGAGATCCCCGTCAGAGAAGCTAGAGTCGCAAGAATGCTTCTTGCCCAGGATAGAGGCGGGGGAAAAATCCATCAACGGCGTCGATGAAGAAAGAGCGGACGACTTACCCCGGGATGATTTTGGGGCCATAATCGAAATTAAAATAACAAGCGAGAATAAAAAAAAAATCACCTGGAGAAACAAAGAGCACGGCAAACGACAACGGTGAACGACAAGGGAAGAAGGATGATTTGAATTTCGAAAAGAAGAGAGAAGTTTGAGTAATGAAAGAGGTAGAAGGAGTGAGTAAATGAAGAGGAGGTAGAGTAAGTAGAATAAAGAGAGAGAAGAGCCACCGGGAAGTGTGAGCAATTAAGAGGGTAAAGGTGAGAGTCATCATGAGGGAGGAGAAGAGTCAGTTAGAAAAACGAGAAGTAGCAAACTCCAGAACAAACTCTGTGAGAGAAAACCGTCGCCAAGCAGAAATTCCCGCCTAATATGAGCTTAGTCGGAAATTTGGGGGCAATTGTTCGGGATAAATCCGCACCCATCAGAATGACGTGGAACTTTCCAAGTAAAAAAAGTCAAAGTCAAAAGTCAAAGGATCAAAGAGTCTAACAATCCGAAATTATACGAGACGTAAGATCGAGATGGAAAAATTAACAAGACAACAAAAAGCCCAACAACAGAATTGGGCCAGAGGAAGCAACAGATGCGAAATGGGCTGAAGATAATCCAACTGCTCATAGTCCTTCAACCCTAATACAAGACCTTGTCAACCCAACTACCTCCTAAAATCGAGGAATCACCTCCAGAGCAGGAGGGAAATCAGGAACAAGAAGCGGTTAAAGAGAGAAGAGAAGATATAAGGCAGGGGAACGCAAAAACGCAGGGACATCGATCACTCCAATTCTACAACTGAAGAGCACAAAAAGAAGCATACAACCTCTATCAAAAATAATACTTGTATTCCTGTTCATTTACCCGTTCATAGTAAACATTTGGCGGGATTCCGATTCCCCCCGCGGTTTTTCCCACATTGGGTTTTCCGCGTCACCATTTCTTGTGTCTCCTCGCTTTCTTTTTCCGTTTGCTCATTCGTACGTTTGAATCCTTTGTTCTCTCGCAAAACGTTGGCCCGATCACTATAACCCGCATACCATTACGTAACCCGGTAAAATTTTACCAAAACACATATCCTTTCTCTCTAGAGCACGATGCAATGCTGTTGCACCATCATGATCTGTTGTGTTCTTAAGCTCTGCTATCGCCGGGATTTTAAGGAAATTAGCGTATTCTTTGTAGGTAGGTAGTTTTATGTGGTGCAGAGGCGTGTCGTTTTCTTGGCGACAAACCTTTTGTAAGTCTTGACAACTGTCAATGAAGGCAAGAACAGCGGCAGTCTCTTCACGCTTACAAGCTCCAATCCAATCAAATTCTTCTTTTTGTATAAGAGAAGGGTTGTTCAAAAGATTTATCAGCCAAAGAGTATTTGCTGTTTTAGCATGGTCTAGGGCCGTCTTTCCTAAATCATTTCGCATGTTGATCATCCACCAGTATTTCTCAAGCAACATCCTACCCGTTTTCTCTGCATTTATCTTAATCGAAAGAATTAAAAATTCCAAACCAAACAAGAAGTAAGGCCATATGTATGTATTGTAACTGCATTACTTTTTTTTTGAGATGCCTACATGTTAGTATGACAATGTTACTGAATTTAAACTAACATACCTGAACAAGCGGATAAACAATGAAATAATGTAGTTCCATCATTGCGACGAAGCATTTGAAAATGAGGTTCCTCAATTTTCATGATTTCGTTCACAGCTTTAGCACAACCAGACCAGACAGCGAGAAAAAAAGGACTTTCGCCCTTGTTGTTGTAAATCTTACACATAGTTGGTTCAATTGATAGGATGTCAAGTGCAAGTTCCTCATGTTTTGACGCGGGATACAAGGCGCTGTGTAATGCTGTGTTACCCGAAATGGTCTTCACTCTCCAAGGAGGGCATTCTACGACCACTGCTATCTCTTGGTTTTCGCCCTCGTCTCCACTCACTTGCTGTTGATAACCCCGTACAAATATTTGCCCTAGTTCGCAATCCTTCTTCCTCGCAGCAATGTGCAACGGAGTGTCCGACTTCTTCTCCTTCTCAAACACCTTTTGCCTGAAGATTTTGGTTCTCGTTTCAGCAAGATCACTACCTCCTTCGAGAAGTAGCTTGCATGGCCTTGCTTCCCCATCTGTTGCCCATTGATTAAGTATTGAGAATCCTTTCTCATCAATCTTGTCCAACCATTCTCCATGATTTTTGAACATGAACCTTATTACATCATCTGTTTTAATGTCACAGTCTTCGGTGGGTTAGACAAACAGGAAAAAAAAATATGATTGATAGTCGGTCGTCTGATACATAAATAAAATTAGAGGTCGCATTCAATGAAACTATACGAAGTTAGCGGGTTAGCGTTGAGAAGTGAGAACACATGATCCATTTATTAATTAGTTGGGTTGATATGAACACGACACAAAAATTAATTGATTTGGGTGAGGGTGTGAAGTCTTTTTGCTAGAATAATCCCTAAATTATATGAACCGATCATATAATTAATTGAGTTGATCGAGTTAATAACCTATTTGAAAATATTACTCTGTATATATATACTACGCATTTAATTATTTTTTGTTATCGGCAGTATAACTTCATTAAGACTAGGGTCGTGAGTGAGACAAACTATTCGATCCGATTCGTGAAATTCGGGTCGAAAAAAAGCTCGATTCGTATTCGATTCGGGCAATCAAATATATATAGGGCCAAATCATAATTTGGTATTCGAACCAAATCAAGAATAATATTCGGCTCGATTCGTTTCAATCATCCATTACTTGTTCCACTTTTTCGGCCCATCTAAATTCGTGGTTCATTTAAAAATTTATCCTAAAAGACACCAAGAAATTTGCAAAAACAACCGTCTTCGAGCACAAGTAAAGAAGAACTTGAAACTAGATTTGATTGAGAAACTTATTATTTTTGGATGAATTTATATTGTACTCCCTCCATATCTATATGCTGCCATTGCTCTACTCTACCTGAAAAATAATATACGAGTGGAGTATTATATTAAAAGTGGACGAACATATAGATATAGAGCGAGTAATAGATACTCCCTCCATTCAAATCCAAACTACACATTTCTCTTTTGCACATTTGTCGAGACGTGTTTTGCATCATCGATATCTTTCATTTTACATTAGCACAAATCATAAAAATTTGATCGATATTGTTGACCTACTCGTAAAGATGAATCAAACAAGATTCCACATGACTATACTTTGTCTTATAAATTGTGGAGAATATCAAAAATTCTATTTAGTTGTGAATAATGTCAAAAAAAAATGTGCACTTTGAATTTGAATGAAGGTAATACTAAAGTAGAGACTTTATTGCTGGTTAGCTTGCTTGAGGAGTTAGGCCATAATTTAAACTAAGCTACTGAAAATAATACCTATACTTAAGGTCGATTCATTTTGTGCTTCTATTTTTTTTTTTTTTTGTCGGATCAAATCAAATATTATTCGATTATTCGATTTGAAAAATCAAATACCAAATCAAATAACGATTTTCACTATTCGACGGTATCAAACCAAATCAAACGTCGGCTCGAAAAATTTTCAAATCAAACCAAATAACGGCATTATTCGGTATAGTTCGGCTCGATCACAGTCCTAATTAAGACATACTCCCTCCTAGTTTAATTTTTTTTATCTTCCCTCTTTCCTTTTTTACACTAGTTGGATAATCTTCTCTCTTTTCATTTTTTGGTTGTACTTTAATCATTTCTTTATTTTCTTTTAATTCTTTATTCTTTCCTTTACTTACAAACCCAACCTATTTCTACTTTATACCTCACATTTTCTTACTTTAATCAATTCTTTATTCTCTTCTTAATTTTTGTGCCAAAAAAAAGAGGGAAGATCAAAAGAACTACTCCCCCCACTGAGATCTTCCTGCTTTCCTTAAAAAGAAACTCTACTAAGATTTTCCCACTTCAAAACTTTCCTTATTCATCCATCCTACTCTCTTTCTATTGGTTACTTTTTGTGATTTGACATCTTGAACCCCACCAAACAATTTACCACCATTCATTATACATTTTTTAGAAGTGGGAACATTAATGTGGGGGAGGGAGTAGGTGGGAGTATAATCTATTGGGTTAAACGAGTTGAAGAATACCTAATCTATATAAAAATATAAAAAGTCATTCCAAAATGTCACCCTTTACAAGGTATTGACAAGTGGCACTACTAAAATATTTAGCTCATCAATATGTAGTTCATGTGCTTTTATTAGTTGTAATTAATACAATACAAAGTAATTACATATTATTAACATTTTTTACATTTCTACAAAGAATTTTTTTTTATATGAGTTATGCTAATAATTTTGATTACACAACTTTAATATCATATCATTTAACAATTGAGATATCTTATTGATAAAATTCTTACAGGATAATTGGTTATTACAAATTATGTATCAATTTTTGGTTTACGTTTTTATTCCATTTAATTGATATTTTTTGGGTCGATATGGTTTATTTTATTTTTTTTGCAGACGTTGTAACATCATTTTATGGATGAGAAAAAATATGAGTGAAATCATAAACTTCCTAGAAAGAGTTACGGAGTAAATTTTGGGTATTATTATTTTTAGATTTAGATTTAAGAATTATAATACTAAGGATTGCATAATTAATATTTTTCCATAAAACTAAGGTTTTGCAAATTAAAAGTACTATGGATAATTACACTGAAAAATTATGTTAATTAACGCGATTATTCATCTAATATTCGCAAATTTATAAAGGTAAGGTAGTCTTAGTTATGATAGTAGAATTACAAATACACAATTTTCATATAGATTTGGGTAACATAAGTTGTCATGATATGTTATTACATACGAGTAATTTATATCTACCTTATAAATACACAATTTATGTTACTTTTACATACGAGTAATTTATACGTTTTATTGTTTTGTCAAATAAAACAATAAAATGTTGTTCGATTATTATTCTTAGCTAGAAAAATAGATGAATCATAATTTATTACTCCATTATGTAATTATATGTCGATGTAGACAACATGACGTCACGAGACTACAATGTTATCAATACTCTCTTCCATTCGACTTCATACGTTTATAACCGTATACGTTGAGATTATATTGTTATATGAATTTGGAAGTATTACGATTAATATTCATATAAATAATATTATTTGTTTATTCAGAACAAAGCATGTGAATTACAATTCGTTCATGCACAATTTCACATAAGTTTTTGAATACGAGATTACAAGTGCATACAACACGACGACAATTTTATTTAAGGTTAAGTTTACACAATTTACTTGAAACGACCCGTGATTTTCACGGGTAACAAAACTAGTTAAAATAAATGATTGATATAAATCGGGTTGGGTTATAAAAAACTAATCACTAAATGAGTTAATTTAGACGGGTCTAATTCTTTTCGAACTGTACATTAAAAAAAATAGGAAGAGACATTCTCTCGATATTTGTTGTAAGTACATTTTTGATTGTTATTAGTATCTGTTTTATTATTAGTTGTTCCTCAAAATAACTATTTCATTTTAATTTGTACTTGTTTTTATAACAAATGTAATCCTTTTATTGTATATACAGTATACTAGTATAGTTCCCGTGCAATAATGCACGATAATTGTAAAATTTTATTTTTAGTGCATTGCTTAGAAATACTCGTTCGTATCTAATTGATAACCTATCAACTATTTCCAATTTTTAATCGAGATAATTGAGCTGATTATATTTTTCCTAAATTTTTCCATGATAGTTAAATAAAAGTTTTTTTGTATCACGAAACCAATACTCACAAAATACATCACTTTACTCCATAATAATTTATAAATACTCATACGTATCTAACTGATAACCTATTAACTTTTCAGATTTTAATCAATCCCGCACAATAATGCATGGTATATTTAGAATTTTATATTAGTGATTATTTAAAAATATATAATTGATAACCTATTAGATTTTCACATTTTTAATCTTATTTACATTTTTATTTGATAAAAAAATTACATTTTTAATGATAATAAAGGTAATCGAGCAATCTCATTTAATACTCCGTATCTATTAGTAATATTTTGATAAATATATTTTTTACAAACCTAATATTAACATAATTTTTACCTGATTATTTGTTTTTTTCTAAAGCACAAAATCACCTGCCACGAATTAAAATACATTCCCTTATCTTTATTCAAATCATTAGAAATTTTGTTAACAAATTAGAAGATACTCCGTAACATAATAGTCCAAATATTATGAGATAAGAAAAATCTAACCACTTGAATTTAATACTTGTAGTTTATTCGTTTCATTATTGAAATAGTAGTGTTTTGTTTTGGAGGGAAAACAATCCTAAACACTTCTTATCCTCTTAGTAGAAGAAAGATTAACGTCATTATTATTAGTATAGTATAATATTTTATATTAAACGTACTTATTATTATTATTATTATTATTATTAATTTGATAGAATTGTAATATCAAGTTGTAATTGGCCTCTCAATAAGTTTAATGAAAGATCGTCTCAAATATATACACTTCGTACATTATACATAGTTTTGCAGGCTTGTAGTCCTGGAGACTTAACCGTCAGTTTAAATACTCAATATCAATTACAAAGGTAGAGAAAAAAGGGACTAAGCTTAAGTGGTAGGAGATCTCTTACTCTGACGGATAGGTTTGGGGTTGACCGACGTATTAAGAATTTACTACGTATTGATTATGTTTGGGCATTTATTATGCCATTATCAGTAGCTAGATACTCCGTAGTAAGCAAAGCAAGAAAAGAGTAATGAGTGATTGACCTGATAAATGGGAGACATAATTGAAGGGCGTGAATGCATCCTCAGAAACGAAAACAGAAGAGGATGACAGGGAAGACATTAATATCATCTCGGCAACAGCATAGAACGCGTTCTTGAGCGCATAGTGCAGCGGCGTGTTACCCTCATCATCCACAATGCTGCAGCTCTCAAACTCGGGATCCATTTCCAGTATCTCCATCGCACATTTATCATTGTCCACATCGTCCTTCAGCGCCATGTGCAGGGGCGTCCTGTCCTTGGTAGTCAGCGCCAACCACGGCTTCACCACACTGTCTTTGTCATTGTCAGTAGCCTTGTAGGACAAGGACAAAGACGCGTAGATTTGTTTGAAAATAATGACGATCTCGTAGCTGACGCTGCTGGTGACTGCAGCGGCGTGGAGAGGGATCCACTTGTACTCGTGGCTGGCCTGGAAGAGGAGCTGTTTTTGGAGGTCTAAGGGGAGTAAATTCACAGCTTCCTTGATAAACTCGACTTTGTCTTTCCATGCAGCCAGATGCAAGATGTTCCCTCCAATATCCTCGTCGTTGTCCTCTGGTTCTGGGGCTTGAGTCAGGAAGTACTCCAAAGGTTGTGTGGAAAATGCTTCTCTCAAGAACTTCACATCTCCTTTCATAGCCGCTTCCTTCAACGCCGCATCCATTTTCAATTACTAGTTATTGTATATTTTTCTTTCAACTCTTTGCTTTAACACTCCATATATATACAACAACACTATACTCCGTATATATGATCGATGTCTCTACCACAAGTCTCGATTTATACGAGTGTCATCCTTACGCTGGGGTCCAAAGAGGCGAAGAAAGGCGTAGCAGCATATGTATGTCCCACTGGACTTATTAGCAGGAGTAATTGTCTTTGCACTACAAGTCGTCTACTAGCTAGCTAGTCCACTCTTTGTTTTTTTGGTTTTAGTAGTTGAAAATATCGGTACTCACTCCCATCCAATTATTGGTTAACCTATTTTATTTTAGGTGTTTCATTCATCTGTTATCTTTCTATTTTCAGAATATTTTTTTATGAATTATCTAATCACCTATTTATATTTTGTCTCATATGTCATCCATCCACACACATAAAAATGGTCATATATGTTTCGAAATCAAACAATTAAGTTAGTTACTCGTTGTGTAAATATCTGGGTCAAGAATGCAACTAGATTTAGATCTGACTGTTCATAATCGGCTGGGACTGTTACTCTTGCACAAGGGAGAACACGGGTCGGAGGGGGATACGAGGGGACCTCTCTAATGCATAAGTGAATTTTTAGCATTAATTAAACTTTCCTTGTGATGAGAAACGACTAGTTTATTACCTAACTAGTGTAGGCCCCGTGCATAAGCGCACGGTATACATACAATTTACTTTATAGCATACTAATTAAAGATTTTAAATTGGAGGTATATTAATATTTACATTCCTCAATTTTGAGAAAATAATTTCAAATTGATAAGTCATCAAGGTAATGAGTAAAATTAATAAATGTATGTTTAGACGAAAATATTATATCTACAAAGTATATTTTTATTTATGTTATTCTCATATTTCGAAACATATAATATATTACTTTTTTTTTTTTATGAAATAGAAATTGAACTATTTCCACATTTTTATAAAAAATTAATGTTTAGAGATTCAACTCAAAAAAAACAAAAACATTATTTAGAAAAGAGAACCGAATATATTTTTCTAGTGTGAAACTAAGAATGACTATACTATAAATTTACCATTTTGATGATTTTATCATCATCCGATCCATTACCAATTTATTTTAAAGTACTCTTTGTTTAACTTCCATCTTTAGAAATAATGCATTTTGGAGGAATTTTTTTGAAAAATTGTTATTCTTTTAGTATATAGGAGATGTGTTACACGGTTAGAATTATTGGGAGGTATAACAAATTAAGCCAAATTCCAGACTACATACCCCATAAGCTAAGTACTCGACTTTGGTTTTGGCACCGAACCAACAAGACTTGGAAAAACGGTTTGTATATATTGTTACTGAATGGGAAAAAAATTGATTATTCTATTCGGAATATTAAACTATTGCCAGTTTTATAAATATTCTTAAAATAAAATGGGAAAATTATAATAGGATACAGTAAATTTGAATTTGTTTTTTTAAACGAGTAAAGTTAAATATGGAAACAAATGATAAGGTAATAAATTAATGCAATGCAAAATAATGTATAGTTGGATGTCAGGGAAAATAAGATTATACACCTGGTTGTACAATCAAGCCCAAAGTTATTGAGCTTGTATATGTATATTTATTGATTTTATACAAGTTTCTGAGATTTAGGTCGACAACTTTAGACTAAAGCTCATAAAGTTTATAACAAAACTCAAAAACTTTATAATAAAACTAAAAATCATAAAATCAGTTGTATATAGAACTATATACATCTGGTTGTACAATATAATCTTCTCCTTGAATGTTACCGACGAGACGAGTAGTACGGAGTATATTTTACTCCTGGCCTATTTACTCAATTACTTGGAGTACTTGTGAGTTGTGACTAGTGGATGAACGTTTGTAAAAATGTGGTCCTTCATCTCATTATGTTGACAATTCTAACATCAAATATAGAAACATGTTAACGAAAACGTTTTAGGCAAGTTGCTATATAGTCCGTATGTTATCCCGGCTGCTGTTCACACGCAAGACTTTCGCTATAATTATATTAGAGATTGATTTTATCTACGCTTTAGTTAACATAATTAGATTAATTTGATTTCCTTGAGTTCGATCCTTATTTCTACTCTACTACGTTTTTTTTTAACTAGAAGAATAATTTATTAATAGAACGCCAAACGGCACTTACAACGAATACTTATAATCGCAATCAAATCTAATAAAAACCAAAGAAAGTAATTTCTCGTATAAACTAAGTATCTCAAGATATGATCTGACAATTCGACATGACCTCGTATTGCTATCTTCTTGCAGCTTTTGTTGAGGAGATCTTTCGTTTGATTCAGAATTAGAGAAAACTTTCTCCTATCGGTCTCAAAGATTGTTGACAAATTACTTATAGACATTGAATAGACGTACGACGAACCATCAACAAACTACCCTTGTCAATAAGAATAAAACTAAGCCCTATAACATCGTAAGGGACCGAAACCTTGAATAAAAGACCAAAACCTTGAAATAAAAGATGAAACTCCCATAAAAAGAGAGACTTTTATTGAATAATATATTGATTATCATACTAATCATTGAAAATTTTCTAATTTTTGGGGCTTACTATCGATTAATTATCGAATAATTATCGATGGAAGCCCCGGATGAAATATGGAGGCTAGGGTTTTTTCTTGGAGAAGGAGGCGGATTTTTTTTGGAGGATACTCCGTTACTCTACTACGTTTTTAGTATTTAGATTTAAGTAATTATAAATTGTAATTTGAGCGTACGACTTTAGCCTGTCATGTTCACACGCAAGGCTTTGGTTATAAGTTATAACTGGCGTGGACCCTAAATCTCTGAAAACGTGCATTATGTACGGAGTATAATTCAAGTTGAGTTGTTGGAGGAGGTCGATCCGAACTACGTTTCAATTTACCTGAAATTTCATACATACCACGTGTTTGACCTTGATTCAGAATATATTCTGCACGATTTCATGACTAAACAACAAGTATGAGTCGTTTTTACACGATTAACCAATTCGCCGCCAATGATGGTGTAACACATACAGATATCCTTAAATGTATGTTCCCTTTTGCTCCTCATAATTTGTAAGGCTGTTTCAAATGATCCTTCAACAATTTGAGCGATTTCTACATATTTTGTGTGGTCCTCAAATTTCTGAAAATCGTGTATTAATTAGACCCTTCAATTCGAACTGTTCCGGAGTTCGTGCCGGACTACATTTCAATTTCACATGAATTTCATAACACATGTTTTGGGTCGCTTCAGGATGTATCCTACTTGATTTTTTTTGTCAAAACAACAAGTATAAGTCGCATTTCATGATCAACCAATTTGCGGTTGATGGTGCTGTAACACTAACACATCCCGACTCATTCAAATGTTTTCCCTTGGTTCTCATATTTTGTGAGGTGTTTTCAACGAACCCAATCAACGATTCGTGCGATTTCTGGTCATTTTTTTTCTAACTCTAAATCTCTCAAAAACATGTACTTCAATTTAAACTGTTCGGAAGGTTCTACGTACAGAAACGAGAGAATGTCAAAATAAGAGAATTATAGAGAAAAATATAGAAATGAGAAACAAGACCAACCTACTTCGTGAAGGAGTAATGTCCACTGTCCTACGGATTAACCCGCTTAAGTCTATGTATCCGATATGCCTTGCTAGAGGTCGATGTCGGATTGACATGTAAATGAGTTACGTGTCTGGTAGTCTTAAGTGGGCCCATTGGGTCACACACAATGTGTACAAGATATTATTAATATATATATATATATATATATATATATATATATATATATATATATATATATCGATATATTAAATATCTCGGGTCAGTAGTAATACGGACCCAGCTGCGTTGTCGGGTTATGGTAATTAGAGTTATACTAATAATCTAATTATGGTAATTAGAGTTATAAAAATAACCTAATTCTACCTTCTCATCTCCTATATAAGGAGTTTCATACGATGAACCAATATAGGGAAAAAGAGTATTGACTCATAGTATATTCATCTTATAAATAAGAGAGATATAGAGAGAAGTTGTGAGACGGTCTCACGTACCTTTATACTAGCATATACGCCGCAGTTCCGTACCCGTGTGGATACCAAAGGAGGCATCACGTTTGGGGTGCTTTATTCCGTCCGTGGTAATTATTTATTATATCCGTGAAGATTATTTATTCTGTCCGTGGAGATTATATATATTTCCGGATTTATTATACTTCTTATTAATACGTTGTTATGCTGCAAATAAGGTATAATTGTTATCCCTCTACTTTTGTCTTTTCGATTAATACTCGTAACAGGTCATTGGGTTTAAGGGTTGTAACTCTACAGTGGTATCAGAGCCTCTGTTACGTAGTATTAATATAATAGACGTGAATCTATGTCTCATAATTGATTATGAGAGATTCAATCCGCATATTAATTTGATTATAAGTTTCGTCTCAAGAATTGTTCTCGTTCATTGTGTTTAATCGTTGTATTGATAAGGCACATATTTGTCATTGTACGTGATATTGCTTGTGGCCTTGATTGTGCCTATTGATTGTCAATTATAATAATGATGATTATTATGACGTGGATATGCATGATAATTATTCCGTTTGTTGCTGTGTTACTCTTATCGGTTGTTTGTTTGCATCGTCCACTCCGTGTATGTATAATGTAGCACATGTGTACGTACAACGATGATGATTTGATTATCAGTAGTGTTACAATGGTGCGTGGAGTACTATGAACATACAATGATTTTATTTCACACAAGAATAAAATGGGGGTAATTTGCAATCTTATTCACGTATTGTGGTTAGAAGTTGTCGTTTATGTCTGTTTAGGGTTTATTGTAATTTATGAATTTAAATTATTAAATTATAAAATTGATCCTTCAAATTAATTTAAGGTCTAATATTGATTATTCTTAATTTAAATTTACCCTAAATTGATTCACTATAATCCCAAATTACTTTGTTGACGATGAGACTAATTGGATTAGTCAAGATTCGATTGAAATTTGGAACGTAAAATTACAAGAAATTATCGTTGACGATGAGACCTAATAAGATTAGGACAAGACTCGTTTTAATTATAGTGGAGACGGAAGGAAAAGATACCAACCCAGTTGGCACGAGTATGACTCGGTGGACACGAGTGTGACTCGATCGGTAGACACGGGTGTGTCCCGGTCGGAACGGGATGACCTGGACGACAAAGGTTTGACCAAGACGACACCATATTTACTCGGACGACATGCTGTCGGGTCGAGCGACGCTTTTAAGAAAAATTGTTCTCTCGCGTTTGTGTGTTGATTATGAATCAAACACGGATTATACTTTTATTTTTCCGAATCAATGAAAAAATAGTTTTCTAAATCGGCTAAATAATTTTATGCTTTTTAATTATCATACTATCATAAATGTGCCGGGAAAAGAGTTTCTCGAGTCCTATTTGATTTTGATGAAACGTTCATCTAGATGACAATTATAAGTTGCAGATTGATTTGGAATCGAGTTTTGTATATCCGTTCAATTTTTCCGGGTGAGAAATTGTTCCTCGTAGTTAGAAAAATGAAAGATATTGGTGAAATTGTTCAAACCAAATAGCAATTACGAATTGTGATATGATTACGAATCAAAATATGGGATCCTTTTAACTTGTTTTATTCACAATTCACTAATAACAATTGAATAATTAAGTCATATGATGCATCAATTTTATTGTTTAGACTTGTGACTTGTGTGCCTAGAACTGATAGGTCGCCTTGTAAGTTGACCTAGCAGCATGTTTAGGACCCATAATGCATTTAATTCCTCGCACAAAAATTAAGTATTGCCTTTCCAGAATTGACCACTACAACAATTTCATACCATGGGTTGAAGTGACTGCCTAAGTGGTGCTTTGCCGATGTGTGTGGACTGAGTAGGTGGGTAACGGTTACCCACAGGTTCAGTCTGGTTTGCTTAACATTGCTATCAAGTCAGACTTGGGCTTTGAGGCAAATAGTTGGTGTCATATGATATGACTAATTCCGACGAACCAAGAATTACATATTGATGTAATTGACAATGTTGTTGTCTACCTTTACTTTTGGAGCTTGAGCAGTGAGCCCAAGTTCACTTGAGCGACAAAAGGTTTAGGATCTTGGAATATTATGCGAACTTGAGGGTAGTTTTCGTGATTTATCTTAAAATTGTTTAAGATTATTAATATTAATTATCGTTTTACTTTGCATATAATTGTAGTTGTAATTTAGTCCCTTTATCACATTTCTTAAAGATGAGTTTTGAATTGTTCAACCTTGTCGATTGGTATCTTGAGAATTGTTCTCAGAATTAGAGATACGGATTTTGTCCTTGTGAAGGATAATTCCGACAAATTATTACCAATGTTAATGTACAGTATGGACTGTATAATTAGAGTCATGAAGATGATTATAAGTACCAAAATCAATTGTTTCAATAAAGGAACCGTTCCCATTAAGTGAGAAAACGTTAAAGATGATCTAATTAATCCATGTCATATGATGAATGATTATCTTGATAATCAAGAAATTTTGGATGCTTCTTTCTGAAAGATTAGGAATTGAAATCGTTTCAATTAGTCCTAAGTTTAGGTCACTTTATTATGAATAAAACAGGTGACTTAATAAGGTTTCTCACCTTTTAGCATGAGATGTTAAAAGACGATTGAACATTGTATCAAGAAGGCAAACAATACTAATGTTCTATGAGTTCATTAAGAAAACTGTCTGAGATAATGATTAATGAATCTAAGACGTTGGTTAAAGTAAGTGAAGGATAATTGTTATCATACCCAAACTTGTTCCCAAGTTTAGATTAGGTACGAAATTATTTATCATTAATGTAGTGATTCAGTCATTAATGTAATGACAAATATATGACATTGATAGATAAGCTTTCTAGAAGTGTCTAGAAAATCTGCAAATCAATTGAAGTATGACTTCAGGTGTATATGTTACTGGAGTAATTGTTACTTGCATTCTACTTTTTTGGTATAAGATACCAAATGCAACTAATACATTGTGGATGTGATGGCTCAAAGAGGGTGGAATAATGGTATATAAGTGAAGTGTTTTATGATGAAATGGACAAACGTTGTTGTTTCATATATAAAAGGAAAATCACTTAATTTTACCATAAAGCTGAATACTGAATTGAATAATTGTTATTCTTGTACTAGTCATAAGCAAGAACATTTATTCTATTTCATGTATGGGCATGAAAATTTTTAATAAAAGTAGAACAATTGTTGCTCTATATTTTGCAAGAGTGTGAGGTACAATAAGGCTAACATGATTGTTGAGCTCTACATTCCTAGTAGTGAATGCTTTTATTTGTAACATAACAACCAAAAGGTTCAAGTCCCTTGATTCAAGTTTTACCTATTATGACATTGTCCTTAATCCATGAGACAAAAAACATAAGAATAAGTTTCATAATGATGAAATCATAAACCTTATTGATAAAGATCAATTGAGGTAGATGGATCTTGTTTAGATAGATAAATGACATTAAGTGACTCCTATTATTTGTAGTGGGAGGGAGCTTAGACTTGTTGGATCACACACATACAGATATGTGTGAGTTTAACTAGTGATGTTGCAAAAATGGGTAACGCGTATGGTTTTGTTCATTTGATGAAATTTAAAACTGAATGCTTTGAATTGTTCAAGGTACAAGATCAACTTGATAAGTTGGTACGAGTCGTTCGATATGATTGAAACAGGGAGGAATTGAACTAAAAGATTGTGATCATCTTAGAAGTAGTGAAAAGTGTTTCAAACTACATCGAACCATATTTGATTTGATCTATAATGAGTCATATGCAAATTTTATTGATGCTTTAGAAAGTTATGCACTATAAAAGTCTTTGTACAAATGTTGATGAGATCGTCCATGTAAGTCGGAGAATAGACACCATATGAGATATGGATTGAAAATGTTCTTAAAAGTCTTTTCTTAATTATCAAGTCAAGTTTAAAGAAAATTGTTTTCTAAAACTTAGACTCAATTATGGCGTATGTTTTATTAGGGGTATTATATTAATTCTACAAACCATCCAAAGAACAAAACTATTTTGTTGCATGGAGTGGTACGTTTCTTTTAAAAATATGTGATTTCTAATAGAAACAGTGGGAGTAGAATCGACCTTGAATTGTTCAAGATTAACAGGATTTCTCTTCAACAGTTGTAGAGAATATTGATGCATCCATGAAAAGTCATGATCATCTTAGCTGTAAAATATTACCCTACATAGGTTTGACCTATGATGAAACAATAATGGACAAAGACTCCAGAAGTCACATAAAATCTAATAGATTCTATATACCATAACTACCACATATAGACTTTGGTTAAATGAGTCTTATAGTGAAGAATAGTCTTCAATATAAAGACGATGTAGATTGATATAAGATTATCTATGAAGCATAGTTGGTAGTTAAGGATTGATCTCATAGTAATGACTATGGAAAAACCCTTTTTACAACATTATGCTCAAGTCTATTAAGATTGATTTAGCACTTTGAATGTCATCACTAATTATGATGAGTTTTGGACATATATATATATGTGAAATACATTTTTTGAAAGGAATGCAATATGATGTATGCGACACATCGTATGAATTTCATATTATTAAAATTGCTAGGCAAATGTGAATATTCTGATTTGATTGGAGCATGGAGCAAGTATCTTCGTTCTCAATGTGGTAATTCAAAGATGTTTGTTTTTCTTTGAGACGAAGAAAGACAGTGTATACAAGAGGATAGTGGGAGTGCATTTATCGTTATGATTTGGTATGTAAGTGACATACTTCTCTAACTAAACGACATTTGATTGCTTTAGTCTATGAGACTTTGCAAGAAATGTGTTTATTATGTGCTCGTGTGACGAGTAGATACGAATCTAGTGAGTGTCACTAGAATGCTATCTAAGAATTGTTCCTTTGCGCTTAAGATGCAAAAAGGGAGTTATTTAAGAGATGCACATGATGTGATAAGCGAATTGTTATGAACAAGTTACAACGATTCATATTCCAAATAGACAAAGATGACATGAGATTGTAATCTCAATATATTTTGTTTTGGATGAGAAGTTTTATGTTGGAACGGTTCCAAAGGACAACTTTATGACTAATATTATAACTAAAGTTAGTGTTCTATTGCTTTTGAAGCAAATAGACGTTTGATTATGAATCAAGCACACACTCAATTTTAAAGTTTATGAAGCAATTGTTGCTTATGAAACTAACAGTTTGCCTTAATTGAGAGAAGGTAGATTGGTCATATGCTTGTAAATAATCGATACAAATGTTGTATGTCCCGAAATCTCCTCTACATAAAGATCATACTAGTTATGATCGGTATAAGACGCATGGGCGAGTGGTCTTAGTACTTTTAGAGGTGTTTGGTTTAGTGGGAGTTATTTGATAATTGATATATGTGTGACATACTGTCATTTGGTTAATGTAACCGAGTTTTGTCCCTAGATAATTTACATTGATGAAATAGATCACTAAGTACGTGACTTAGTCTTGGAACTCTATTTGGATGATGTAATTATTTTGTCTCTAGTCAGGGTATTGTGTTGGGACATTTGAATACCCTTAAATGACTGGTGTATGAGTTGGTTGATGACTAAGTTCCTTGAGTCATAGGTATTGAGATACTAAACCAGGCACACGGGTGTATGTTAAGAATATGCATTAGACAGACCCACCGAAAAGGATTTTACTAAGATTTCGCTTAGTGTCAGTAAAGTTCTTTGCAAGTTACGAACTTGTACGGTCTTTAGACCCGAGTCTTTGACTATTCTGTACATGTGATGTGTATGCTTTGATATTATTCCTCGTCAGCTGTGAAAGGGGGCTATGGATGGTTATTGGGCATGCATGGAACACGTGATAGTATGTGGTTAGACAAGAGGGGATTTGCTCTTCCTTTATTGAAAGGAATTTATTGTTTCTTGGCCACTCGAAGAGTGTGACTTGTGCAAATGCGTGGCCGCGCTCAGATAGGATGATTGTCATCTATCTGCTATTTTAACAAGTCAACTCAAAGATTCGAGTAAAAGATTGAGATATGTGAGGATGACACTTCTTCTTACCTCATTCTCAATTGGAGACAATAGTAGCAAAGAGACTTAACGCCGTTCTTGAGAGGACATGTACAAGTGGGAGACTGAAGGAGTTATGTCCACTGTCCTACGGATTAACCCGTTTAAGTCTATGTATCCGATATGCCTTGCTAGAGGTCGATGTCGGATTGACATGTAAATGAGTTACGTCTCTAGTAGTCTTAAGTGGGCCCATTGGGTCACACACAATGTGTACAGGATATTATTAATATATATATCGATATATTAAATATATCGGGTCAGTAGTAATACGGACCCAGCTGCGTTGTTGGGTTATGGTAATTAGAGTTATACTAATAATCTAATTATGGTAATTAGAGTTATGAAAATAACCTAATTCTACCTTCTCATCTCCTATATAAGGAGTTTCATATTATGAACCAATATAGGGAAAAAGAGTATTGACTCATAGTATATTCATCTTATAAATAAGAGAGATATAGAGAGAAGTTGTGAGACGGTCTCACGTATCTTTATACTAGCATATACGTCGCAGTTTCGTACCCGTGTGGATACCAAAGGAGGCATCACGTTTGGGGTGCTTTATTCCGTCCGTGAGAATTATTTATTCTATCCGTGAAGATTATTTATTCTGTCCGTGGAGATTATATATATTTCCGGATTTATTATACTTCTTATTAATACGTTGTTCCGCTGCAAATAAGGTATAATTGTTATCCCTCTACTTTTGTCTTTTCGATTAATACTCGTAACAGGTCCTTGGGTTTAAGGGTTGTAACCCTACACTTCGATCCAACAATAATCGAGTCATGTCGGGTTCTGAAACCATAGACCAGATCAAGCAGAACAAGACGAACATCCGCCACCAAAAATATTAAGAAACCAACTTGTTCTGCAAGAAGAGCTTCCCCTGAGGTACTGTCAAGGCCACCGGGAAGAGTGAATCCTGACGCGAATGTAATTGTTGCCAACAACACAACAACAGAGAACGTGTTTCTTATTTGGTCCAAATTGGTTCCAGACTAAATATATAATGTTTTTAGATTCGGGTTCGCTTTGGTTTCAGACTGAATATATGATAAGCGATGACTAATCTGTTAAACCCTAATATCAATTCTTTTCTTCATTTACAGTCGCACTCTGTAAGAGTAATATTTCTGGGCCTCCAACCATCGCCTTGAGATTTTGGTTGAGTTGTTCCATAACATGGTATCGGAGTCAACGTGACAAAAGGTCGCAGGTTCGAATCTCCACCTCCCTCGTTTCTAAAGTTTTCTAAAGTGGAATCTTTGGCGCCAGGTATGATGAGGTCTGAGTTGCATCCACACTTCAAGCCCAATGGGCATTCGTGTGAGGGGGCGTGTAAGAGTATATAAATATTTCTGGGCCTCCAACCATCGCCTTAAGGTTCCACCACCAGCCCTTATTTGTTTATTTTGCAACTGCACAGCAACACGATGACACGGGGGAAGGAGCTTAGAGTGATTGATTTTATTCTGTCTTTTAATTTGACTTTTTAAATTGTCGGGTTATAAATCATATATATATTTTAATTTATCGCGCATTGGACCCGTGACGGACCCGGACCCTACCCGTACCTGATCTAGCGTGTTTTGTATGTGTTTATGATGGAGATTTAAGCTAGATTCGATGATGAAAGGTGCGGATTTAGAGTGGAAATCGTCTAATTGGTTTTATTAAGTAAATTGTGCTTTATTGGAGAAAAGACGGTTTTTAGAACTCTAATTCCTTGTTATGTGATTTGGACTCGAGACGGAGAGTGTGAAGAACAAGTCCAACTTAACCCAAGCGGGAACTCAAAGCGCAGGTCGGGAGTTGAAAACAAAATTGCGTTGGATTCTGTCCGTGCTGACTTATTACATACTATATTATTATTATATTATTACTATTATTACTATTACTATATTATTACTATTATTACTATTATTATTACTATTATTACTATTACTATATTATTACTATTATTACTATTATTACTATTATTATTATTATTACTATTATTATTATTATTATTATTATTATTACTATTATTATTATTATTATTATTATTATTATTTATTTATTTATTTTTTCGGTATGGAAACGGGTCCCTGACCTTGGGCTTCGCAGTTCTCCTCGGCTCCGGATGCGTGCCGACGGTGATCCTGCAAGGTGAACTCCGGGCCCGGGGGAATCCCCGGGGCGGAGCCTCCGACGCCCAAGTCAGTAAAATATATGACTGAATATAGATATTTTGGGAGATAAAGGAGGTAGAGAGATAATAGGGAGAAATATGTGTGAATTGGTTCCCCCCTTCCCCTCACCCTAAGTGGGGTATTTATAGGGGGAAGGATGTAGTAGGGTGATGTCACCCATGACATCAGCATAGTGTAGACACCCACATTTTGACCGCCAGGTGTCTATAGTAGTTTCCGACAAACACCCGATGATGATCGGACGCTAACGTGCCTTGACGTACTCGGAAATGGACTCGAAATGATGGACATTTGGCCTAGGCATTTTAAGGAGTACAAATCTCACCAAACTAACCTCAAATTCAGGCCCAGTGGGTCGTTTCGAGTCAAATAACACTAATTTGGGTCGAATCCGTCACCAGGGGTAAAACCGTCTTTTAGCGACCGAGTCAAAACCCGGTCAAAGATATTTCCCGAAACTTGTGACTCAACCGTGACACCTCACACGGCATACTCACGGTCCAACTCTACAAAATCATCCATACAAAAAATAATAAACAATTCCGTTTAAGGTAGAATTCGATCCCGAGTAGGAATCCTATCCGAGAACCGACTCAAACACTAAACCAAGTTGAAACACTCGGCCAAGTAGTAGGAGTCAGCCGGTTTTTTCCTCTTTTATTCCCTCACAAGAAAACGGAATCCTCGTTCCTCTCAGCTTCTTACTCAAGCGGTAATTCTAGCTCAAACGGGAATCCTATTAAAAAATCAACTCGAGCATCCGACCGAGTGTAAAACACTCGGCCGAAACAGCCCAAAACAGTAGCAAACCAGCCGGTTTGCCTTTCTTCCTCCACAAGAAAGCGGAATCCTTATTTCCCTCAAGTTCCCTCGTTTCCTATCCTAAGCGGTAGTCAAACTCTCCCAAGCCAAGGTCGGGAATTTCCTATAAATAGCCCCTTGCATCCAACACAAAAGACACGATTAATCAATACGATTTTTACCAACAATTCTTCCTACACAATTCATACACACACACATAGTTATTTTAGCATCGAGAAACCGATAATACGTTCAAAAACCAAAGGAAACCGGTCCCGATATCCGACACCCTTCACCCGTCAAAACCGTACCACCCTAACCCAACCGACGTTGCCTCGACGCTCCCGTGCCTAGCCACATTCCGACGAGTCCCGATCCGAGTCAACAAAATCATGTAGGTTGAGGGTGTACCAAACCCGATTTCTCCCTTCTTCTCTTCTCTTCTCTTCGTCCGTTTTTCTTATATTATGGGTCTAGAGTCGTTTTTTCTATTTTTTCCTAATATCGTTATTAACGAAAAACTATTTTCCTAACGAATATTCTTAAACATACGATATCGATTTTTCTATAATCGAATATTGTATCGAAAAAGAATTATATTAAGATTTCGACGATACAAAAAATCGTTACATTCTTTTTCGTTCAAAATTCTTTTCTTTTACTTTTCGTCCAAAACAAATAATTTTACAAAACCTTTCTCAACTCATTCTAAATATTCGATATCGATTTCATAATCGAATATCGGATACGACGAATATCGAAAACGTGGATCGAATACAAGTTAATTCATAGTTTGTACGCGATTCATCAAAATAACAATTTTCGAACAAAAAATAAAAACCGGACAGACCCGTACGCGAGTCGCGCCACGCCCGAGCGACTCGCGCACGAGCCTGAAACCCGGACTGTTTTTAACTTTTTTTCGTTCGTTTATTATTCATTCTTCGATTGATTTCTAAAAATTTACATCTTTTCTAAAACTATTCCAAGTATTTGATATTGATTTCGTAGTCAACTATCGAATATAAAGAATATCGAAAATATTAAGTCGAGTACGAATCATGCAATATTCATACGCGATTTAATACGAACTTCGAGTTTTTGAAAACCGGCCCCGAAACAGGCCACCACGCGACCCGCCGGCGTCCCGGGCGAGTCGCGCGGCCGGCTGTTATGCCGCGGCCTTTTCCGTCTTTTTTATTATTTTTCGAACTTCGCTTTTTTATACAAAACAACGTTCTTTTCAAACAATATTTTTCAGATTTCGATTAATATTTATTTTCTCGATCTCGTCTGTTTTATTTGCTATATTATTATTTACAAATCGATACTAACTCGTTTGTTTGTTTTGTAGCAAATTCATCTTCTTATTTCATTTGTTTTATTATACTAAAACGAATCTCACATGCTAAATACAACTTTGACATTAATTAATTTTTCATGCATTAAACCGACTTAGCAACCCATTCAATTCCTCACATGTTTAGGAAAACAATGTTTGCATATCATTCATCGTTCTACTAACGCGCGCATTAAAACGTCATTCGATATCCTAGTAGAGGCCGCTAATGTGCGGGCGGGGTTGGGTGTTCTTAGTGAACTTCCCAACACGTACCCTCACCCCTTACTCAGAACCGTGGTTTCCGGATGTCCGAAACCATTGGCAACGAGAGTCATTCAATATACGATTAACCGCTCAAGTCGGCATCTATATCGATATGCAAAAGGGACGAGCCCAATAAACTCTGACATCGGAAATGGGCCGTATTTTGTACACGGCCCACTACGACATAGAGTGGGCTCGAACGGTTCCGAATAACCATAAAATTCGGTGGCGACTCCGACTTCGATTTAAATTTCCATTTGACCATCTCATGGAGATTCATTCGCCTCCCCAAAACCCGCGCGTGGCCGCGTCGGGGTGGACCTATGTCATGTCCACAATTTGGCGACTCCGCTGGGGATTTTCCGATGAGTTAATAACCTTCGGTGTCCTCAGGGTGAGACTCGAATAGAAATCGTTTGACTAGTACAATGCGCGTTTTAGTTTTACGGTTCATGTATAAACCCCACTTTCCCGGGCCGGTACTCGTGACCGACGTCCCACTATACCGTTGATATAGTCCAAACTGGTTATGTCAAAGGTGTCCACTAGCCGATTCATATGGGTTTTACTGCATGTCCTAATCTCAACTCGAGTTAGGGAGTCCGCCCCGATTCTTGATAGGCTGTGTACACTGGTATAGACCCTTACAGACTGACCGAGACTTAGCTTAGGAGCATACATGGTGTCATTATACTGTTTCCATGACTACGTGCTACTTGATCCACATCCTTTTCATAAACCGTCATTTTCAAAAATTTGCATCCTTTTCAAAATATCCAATTTCAAAACTCCGGGCATATACCGAATTTAGGACTTACAATTTTACTCAAAATAGCCCTTTTTCTAGTTGGTACTATGCCCAATTTAAAACTCGAAACTATTTTCGAACTTGCAAAACCGTCGCCCGGTTCGATTTCCATTCAAAAAAAAAAAAACGGGCCATCCCACGAATTTCTCTTCGGGCTTTCAAAAATTCAAAATTTCTGACTTTTCAAAAAATTCAAGCCCGATGACATTTTCGCCGATTTTAAAAGTCGGGATCCTGTTTTCGATTTTCAAATTTTCGGAAATTCATCTTCGACATTCAAAATTCCGAAATTCCAAAAATGCATCTTTTCGAAAATATTCAAATTTAAAAAAATCGGAAAGCTGCCGAAATTTAGACTTAAGATTTGACTCAAAACACGCTTATTTTCTAGCTGGCATGCTGCCCATTTCAAAATTCGAATTTCCGATCCACCATTCGATTTACGAATTTTCCAAATTCAATTTCGATTTTAAATTTTTCGAGATACCAGTTTCGATTTCAAAATTTTCGAGATACCAGTTTCGATTTTCAAATTCTTCGAGATGCCATTTTCAATTTTCAAATCTTCGAGATGCCGTTTTCGATTTTCAAATCTTCGGGATCTCATCTTCAATTTTCAAATTGTCGGAAATTCCTTTTCTCGATACTCAAGTTTCAAAATTCCAAATATTCAACTTTTCAAAATCCCGGAATGCTACCGAACTTAGGACTTATGATTTTACTCAAAATAGCCTTTTTCTAGCCGGTATTATGCCCAATTCAAAACTCAAAAATATTTTCAAAACCCGACATCCGGCCCACTCCTTTTTCTTTTTTCAAAAAGGGGCCGGATTTCTCCCCCCGATTTATTTCGGGCTTTTCAAAATTCATATTTCAAAACTTCCTCTTCTTAGACTTCCCGTATTTAGCAGTGTCGGGTCGTGTCATAAGTCGTTGAAGTCTCCAGCGTCGAAACTCTGTCGATCTTACATCACGAGTTTCCCCCCTATCCCAGTCCGCCTTATTTTACTAAGGCAAGGCCCACCTACGTAGGACATACTCCTACAAAGGTTGGCCCAGTTACACAATCGAGTCTAAAGTCTGGGAATGTCTCACGTGAACCTTCCTTCGAACAGGGCCCAACCCACATAGTTGGATCCTGAGGAAGGCCCACCTTTTCACAAGTCACCCGTCTAAGTGTCTTTTCCGAGCCAACCTTTTACAAGGCATAGCCCTATAACAAAAGGTTCACGGTCCTTACGTCTAAGGGTCACTCACTCGAGTCTTAACAAAGTCTTCAGTCCCAGTCGGGGGTTACCCTTCAGCAGAGCGATCAATCACGGTTGCTCTAAGGATCAGGTCTTGCACGTGTTGTCTCACGTATCCCACTTTCAAGTCACTTAGATGTCACACCATCTGAGTCTCTAACCTTACTCAGGGGGCTGCCCTCCACCAGAGCAGTCAACCACGGTTACCCTAGAGAGTACCTTACGTTCATCCTACACCGGCGTCCTTATGATGCCTTCTTCGAGTCGTACCCACGCTACGAATACTCGGGTCACCTAGGGTTAGGTTACCACGGTTGGTCCAAGCACACGGCACGGTCAAATACGGTCGTCCCATTTTCGGACTTATCCTTGTACAACTCGAGTCTCGTGGTCGAGTCTAGGTCACAGTCGTTACTTTGTCTGGATTAACAATTAAGTAGCCCGGTCATAGAATCTTAGTCATTCCCGCCCCCGGGCCGTACCTAGTTTGACTCTCTCTCTTGCATTTGCGCAAAACCGAGCTTAGGCGAGTTCTAACACCTGCCGTTTCTTCCGATCAGGGACCCTATGAACGAGACACTACCAAACCATAACAAATCTCGCGCCGTCGAAAAAGGGGATATCCAGGGGAGTATGCTTATGCTATCTTGCTCCATTAACAATATCTTCTCAAAAATCAATACCGCCCTAGATAACCTAGATGCCAGGGTGACCACCATCGAAGAAGACCTTGTAAGAACTCGATCCCGTCTAACACAACTAGAACGGGTAAGACAGCCTATCACCCAACCGAGCCATTTGAAAGGTGAACACTCTTACGAAACTGTCCGATACCCTCAAGATGGCGAGGCCGAGAGAGGTAACCCTCAAGTCACCTCTCCAAAAATCAAGAACCAGTCAAAGGGAAGGACATTTACCCACCTGGATATGTCCTACACCGTTGCTTTCCAGAAATTGGTTCCGAAGGGCCTAATACTACCTATAGGCCCAACAGCCGACCCACCTTTGGAAAAACGCTCCAAAGCATGGAACGACGAGCATTACTGCAAATTCCACAGAGGGAGGGGACACGATACAGAACGGTGCTGGAAACTGAAACACCTCATCCAAGACTTCCTCGATGCCGGGAAAACTCCCGTTTTGGAAACTTTGTCACTTGCAAAGCCCCTCATGGACTATACAGGGCCCGACGACCAAAGCATCCAATCTACCTCTCATGCATCCAAGAGTCCGGATTTGATTTAAGCCCAAGTCTGAGTCCGAGTCTAGGATATACTATTTATTTCAACTTCAAAGTCGGAGTCAGAGTCAATTGTATTCTGTCCTCTTTTTTTCAAAATTCAATAAAATCAGTTTTTTTATTTCTCATATATACTTTTCTTATGTGTTTCCGAAAACATGATAAACACCATTATACACTGTGAGCACACGCACGTGACTATTATAGGCACATCTATAATGACTGTAGGAAACCGAGCCCGTGTTTTCCTTTTACCTATTCCATGCCTGGTATAGAAAGCCACATAACTACCCTTAGCAGGAGCGGTATCGAATCCAATGACAAATCTAGGTAGTCTCCTAGTTTGGGTTCAAGACGGGAGGCAAGCCCATTTCCCACAATAAATGATGCGTGCTATTTATATATGATTATTACGTCTTTTACGCACGCATTTCCATGCATATCGAGTAGCATTGTCTACTATTTTCCCCCGAATTTGATACTTTGTGGTCATATTGCATCTTATGCAGGTTTGAACCCGTTGATGCATAAACAAGGCAAAAATCGTGATTAAAGATGAAATCTTTTGCCAAATAAGAAAAGAGAATGATCGTTTCCAAATGGGTCTACTTTAAACGTGAATATCTTGAGTTCTACAAATCCAATTGAGCTGATTTTAGTTGCGTTGGAAAGCTCTTTCTCTTAGCTTTCCAACGGTATATTATACGCCCGATTTGAAGAAGTAACGAAGAAATGGCAAACGTTTGAAGTTGAGCGCGCAGTGCTGAGAACAATAGTCGAACGACTATCCTAATAGTCGACCGACTATCCATATAGTCGACCGACTATTCAAAATTCTCGACCGACTATTCTCGAGACTGGACGAAGACCGAGACTTTCCTAATTTGATTTTTAGGCTTTTGTTTTAACTTAGTATTTAAGAAACTATTAGACTAGATTTTATATACAACTTCTCCCTTATTCTCTTTTACTTCTCATTAGACTCTTCTTTAGATTTCTCTCTACCCTCAACTTTTAGATCTAGATTTATGAATTCTTTTCTACTCTTCCTTTAAACTCGGTAATCTAATTCTTTCTTTGTTCTTTCTTATTCTCTTTGTTTTTATTCTTTCTCTCCTCATCTTATTAATTCTTTTATTCTTAATTTCTCTTTAGATCTATTCACTATGCTTAGTTTATTTATCATCTTTATTATTGTTGTCGTAAATTTCTCCATGAGTAGCTAATTTTCCTTGCTAGGATTTAGGGGATCCATGAATTGAATATGATTGCTAATTAGTTTATAGATCTGTCTACGATATTGCGTCTGAGTTGTTAATTGTAGCATTTAATTGAGATTAATTGATTAAGTCGACGTAATTGATTAATTGAATTGGTGAACTCGAACCTAAGATCGGAAGCCTGGTAAGAGTTAGACCTGCTACAACACATTAGTTTGCCCTAATAAGATCGGAAGCCGTTAGAAGCATTCTAGGGTGAATAGCGGACCGGAAGGACCTTTTCATTACCCCTTAGACCAATATCTGCGACAGACCTGTGACCTAGACCGTGACCGTAGGAAATTCATGGTGAACCGACGATCCTAGTTTTCTCTCTATATTTATTCATCTTATTTATTTTAGTTATTTCTTCTCCTTTAATTCTCTTTCTTTCACTACTTTAGTTTAGTTAACCCAATTACAAACCCCTGATTTGGTTACTTAGATAGACTTAAGTTGCAAGTAGAATTTATTTGTCTCCTTGTGGATACGATCCTGACTTCCCTAGCTATATTTTTAGTTAGACCTAAGTTGGTTATCTTTGATAGGTATACGACTAGCTTATCAAATTTTGGCGCCGTTGCCGGGGAGACGGTTAATTTTACTTGTCGTTTTAGTTTATCTTCTGTCTCAGGGAACTCCAGTTTCTTGAGACGATTATTATTTTTATTTTATTTATTTATTTATTTATTATTATTATTATTATTATTATTTAGTTTTATTTATTTATTTATTTATTATTATTATTATTTAGTTTTATTTTTCTTATTTATTTATTATTTATATTTATATTTTTATTCTCAATTTTTTTCCACCATTATGACTATCTTCTACTTCCCTCAGTTTGAACATGAGCCACTGCATATTTATTTTGATAGACTTGACTCTTTTATTACTCAAAATGGTTATCACGTGAGTGTGTGGGAGGTGAGTCATATGATTTATGATGGTGTCGATGACGCGACACGGGCTTATATTGAGGAAAACTGTGAAGGCATGTTTAAATACATGTCTTATGTGAAACGATGGGCGCTACTCCAATATTTAATCCGAAACAGTTTGGAGTCTGAGATAAAGAGGAAAGCTGAGATATCAGAGCTTAAGGCGATGATGCAACAACTTATAGATATGGTAACTTTAAAGGAAAACGAGCATGATACTCCATGTAAGTTGGATACTAGAGTTAATTTCTCACATTCCACTGACTATGTTATGACTGAATCTGTTGCATCTATTAGACAGGACATATGCCCATTTGAGGAAGATGATGATGATGTGTATAGTGTTCAATCTCATATCGTTCCCCAAACTCCTATGATTTCTAACTTGATGCAGGATGATGACTTGCATTCCTTAGATACTTGTGAACCATCTTATTCTCCTTCGGAGCAACTTTCACACCCTCTGACCAAATATTCTTCTCATTTTGTGAATGTTGTTGTGGCAAACAATGATTGTGAGATGGAAAGTGTTATATTTGAGGAAAACGCGTGTTTGGATGCTTTGACTGATGTTTTTTCTGAGGATAACATTGAGGATTTTGGTTCATGTGAATTTGAGAGTGTGTCATTTGATGTCAATTTTGAGGTTTTGGAAAGAGAGATGAACAAAGGAGAAGCCCGTGAGCGTGAGAGAAAAGATCAAATGGACGAGAGTCGGGAAGAGAGTGTACCTTTGAATGATACTTTGAGTGAAGAGAGTTTCAGCATTGAGGATACTTGGGATTGCGAATCTGATTTCTTTGAAAAACCTGTTTTAGAGAAATTTGACTTTTCCCATTGTTTTGAAGAGGAATCTCCTTCACCCGTTGATTATCTTGATCTCGATTCCCTTACACCTTCGCTTGAGCCTATGATTATGGATGAGGATTGTGGGACTCTTTTAGAAGAGATTGTTTTGGCTCTTGGTTGCTCGTTTGATGGTTGTTTGCTTAAGAACATTGAAGATGGCGATCATAACAACTTTTTCGAAGAAGGTGAAAAATATAAGTTTGATGTTTTGAGTAGTTTTGAGTTATTTGACTCTCCTCTTGTGCAATTTGTGTCAAATGATAAGACTTGGGCTAATTTTGAGATATTTGGTTTGTATGTCTTTTCTCATAAACTGCTCACTACTCTTCTTACTTATCATACTTATTATTGGTCATGCTTGTTGATGTTGATTTCCTATGACCACTTTGCTGCTGATTGGTCTAGCTTGTTTGACAAGCTAATGCGGTCGTTGACTAGTTTTTTAGGTGATTCATTAGGTTGCTGAGATATGTTCTATATTTTTTTTTTTTTTTTTTTTTTTTTTGCTTCTCTTGTGTGTTTTTTTTTGTTTTGTTGTTTTTTGTGTGTAGGTACCGTTTTTTGCGACGGAGACGTCGACAATTCCGATTATGAAGAGGATGCTTCGATGCGGTTTGGGGATGTCTCCTTTATATGTATCTTGTAAGTAGTCTCATTTTTTTTCTTTTGCACTTTCATCGTCTTTCATATCTTTCCCCATATTTTTTTATGCCTCTTATTATTTGCTGTACAATGAGGGCATTGTGTGATTTGGTTTGGGGAGAGTATGCATCTGTTGTTTTCATCCATCTGCATATTTATTGCATTTTCGCATGCATAAATAAAATCACAAAAATATGTTTTTTTTCATATAGTCGAGTCGGAATGGTTATATAATGATGATGATATTGCTTTTATGTCTTCATTAGCTTGCTTATGCCTTGCATCGTTAGCGTTTTTGTATACAGTTACATGCATCATTCTCTTGTCATTGATTGACTTTACTGAACGAATAAACTTGACTCATTGTTGGCAAACTACTCAGATTTGTAAGGAATTAGAGCCTTAAACTGATGACATTCATGATCAGTTTCATTTAGGTTGAGAGTAGAACTCCTTATGAGGCATGTAACATCAAATTGCATAAGCATGAAATTTGTCTCTTAGGTACCTGTATGCATTTGACTCGTGGTTTTGACATGTGCGAAAAAGGCAAATCCTTTCTTTTAATTAATTCCCATGAGCCTCACATAGCCAAATTAACTTGTTTGACCCGTTTATCAACTACATGCCATATATTACCTACCCTAGTCAAGCTAGTAGATTAGTTGGACGGAATTATTTTTTTTCTGGTTAATTTTGGAACCTTGGAAAAGAAAAAAAAAAGGGGAATTGGAAAAAAAGAATTGAAAAAAAATGAAAAGAAAAAATTCAATGAAAGAAAAAAATTGAATGGAAAAAAAGAAGAAAAGAAAAGAAAGGAAAGAAAAAAAAAGAATGAAGTGAAACTAGAAGAAGAATGTGTTTTTGCTATGAGAAAAGAATTGATCTCTCTAATTTCATAGTTATTAGTGGGAAGCGGTTTTGATAAGGCGCTTTTTGCTATGCCTAATTTCTTCGACTGGAGTTTGGTGAGAACGGGATGTTTATTATTGATGGGTGTAAGGAATACTAGCTTGGCTTTTAACTCCACATATCCATATCGTTTTGCCCCTTCTTACCCGATTAGCCTCACTTTATACTATATGTAAGTCCTTGGCACGTGTCTTTACCCGATAGAATGCGTATGTACGGTTGATAGAGATTGATTTCATGTTAGATTGCATGCATGTTCTTGTAGGTCGCAGTTTAGGTGAGTGCTTTGTCTTTCCGTTTTTACACAAACTCACAATATCACCCGTTTTGTGTGATGAGCGATCCGTGAGAGTCCGACATAGACGAGCCTTGCAAGGTTGAAAGTTCAGTATTGTTGCCATTGATCAAGCTTGTTGTATGTGATTGTTTACATTGACTTTAATCGTTGCGCATTGATTTGGGTAACTTTGAAGCATACTCCGCTATGAGTTATATACGTTCCATTAGGATGTTTTTCATTGTCTTGTGCTTGCTTGGGACAAGCAAGGGTTCGGTTTGGGGAGGTTTGATGCGTGCTATTTATATATGATTATTACGTCTTTTACGCACGCATTTCCATGCATATCGAGTAGCATTGTCTACTATTTTCCCCCGAATTTGATACTTTGTGGTCATATTGCATCTTATGCAGGTTTGAACCCGTTGATGCATAAACAAGGCAAAAATCGTGATTAAAGATGAAATCTTTTGCCAAATAAGAAAAGAGAATGATCGTTTCCAAATGGGTCTACTTTAAACGTGAATATCTTGAGTTCTACAAATCCAATTGAGCTGATTTTAGTTGCGTTGGAAAGCTCTTTCTCTTAGCTTTCCAACGGTATATTATACGCCCGATTTGAAGAAGTAACGAAGAAATGGCAAACGTTTGAAGTTGAGCGCGCAGTGCTGAGAACAATAGTCGAACGACTATCCTAATAGTCGACCGACTATCCATATAGTCGACCGACTATTCAAAATTCTCGACCGACTATTCTCGAGACTGGACGAAGACCGAGACTTTCCTAATTTGATTTTTAGGCTTTTGTTTTAACTTAGTATTTAAGAAACTATTAGACTAGATTTTATATACAACTTCTCCCTTATTCTCTTTTACTTCTCATTAGACTCTTCTTTAGATTTCTCTCTACCCTCAACTTTTAGATCTAGATTTATGAATTCTTTTCTACTCTTCCTTTAAACTCGGTAATCTAATTCTTTCTTTGTTCTTTCTTATTCTCTTTGTTTTTATTCTTTCTCTCCTCATCTTATTAATTCTTTTATTCTTAATTTCTCTTTAGATCTATTCACTATGCTTAGTTTATTTATCATCTTTATTATTGTTGTCGTAAATTTCTCCATGAGTAGCTAATTTTCCTTGCTAGGATTTAGGGGATCCATGAATTGAATATGATTGCTAATTAGTTTATAGATCTGTCTACGATATTGCGTCTGAGTTGTTAATTGTAGCATTTAATTGAGATTAATTGATTAAGTCGACGTAATTGATTAATTGAATTGGTGAACTCGAACCTAAGATCGGAAGCCTGGTAAGAGTTAGACCTGCTACAACACATTAGTTTGCCCTAATAAGATCGGAAGCCGTTAGAAGCATTCTAGGGTGAATAGCGGACCGGAAGGACCTTTTCATTACCCCTTAGACCAATATCTGCGACAGACCTGTGACCTAGACCGTGACCGTAGGAAATTCATGGTGAACCGACGATCCTAGTTTTCTCTCTATATTTATTCATCTTATTTATTTTAGTTATTTCTTCTCCTTTAATTCTCTTTCTTTCACTACTTTAGTTTAGTTAACCCAATTACAAACCCCTGATTTGGTTACTTAGATAGACTTAAGTTGCAAGTAGAATTTATTTGTCTCCTTGTGGATACGATCCTGACTTCCCTAGCTATATTTTTAGTTAGACCTAAGTTGGTTATCTTTGATAGGTATACGACTAGCTTATCAAATTTTGGCGCCGTTGCCGGGGAGACGGTTAATTTTACTTGTCGTTTTAGTTTATCTTCTGTCTCAGGGAACTCCAGTTTCTTGAGACGATTATTATTTTTATTTTATTTATTTATTTATTTATTATTATTATTATTATTATTATTTAGTTTTATTTATTTATTTATTTATTATTATTATTATTTAGTTTTATTTTTCTTATTTATTTATTATTTATATTTATATTTTTATTCTCAATTTTTTTCCACCATTATGACTATCTTCTACTTCCCTCAGTTTGAACATGAGCCACTGCATATTTATTTTGATAGACTTGACTCTTTTATTACTCAAAATGGTTATCACGTGAGTGTGTGGGAGGTGAGTCATATGATTTATGATGGTGTCGATGACGCGACACGGGCTTATATTGAGGAAAACTGTGAAGGCATGTTTAAATACATGTCTTATGTGAAACGATGGGCGCTACTCCAATATTTAATCCGAAACAGTTTGGAGTCTGAGATAAAGAGGAAAGCTGAGATATCAGAGCTTAAGGCGATGATGCAACAACTTATAGATATGGTAACTTTAAAGGAAAACGAGCATGATACTCCATGTAAGTTGGATACTAGAGTTAATTTCTCACATTCCACTGACTATGTTATGACTGAATCTGTTGCATCTATTAGACAGGACATATGCCCATTTGAGGAAGATGATGATGATGTGTATAGTGTTCAATCTCATATCGTTCCCCAAACTCCTATGATTTCTAACTTGATGCAGGATGATGACTTGCATTCCTTAGATACTTGTGAACCATCTTATTCTCCTTCGGAGCAACTTTCACACCCTCTGACCAAATATTCTTCTCATTTTGTGAATGTTGTTGTGGCAAACAATGATTGTGAGATGGAAAGTGTTATATTTGAGGAAAACGCGTGTTTGGATGCTTTGACTGATGTTTTTTCTGAGGATAACATTGAGGATTTTGGTTCATGTGAATTTGAGAGTGTGTCATTTGATGTCAATTTTGAGGTTTTGGAAAGAGAGATGAACAAAGGAGAAGCCCGTGAGCGTGAGAGAAAAGATCAAATGGACGAGAGTCGGGAAGAGAGTGTACCTTTGAATGATACTTTGAGTGAAGAGAGTTTCAGCATTGAGGATACTTGGGATTGCGAATCTGATTTCTTTGAAAAACCTGTTTTAGAGAAATTTGACTTTTCCCATTGTTTTGAAGAGGAATCTCCTTCACCCGTTGATTATCTTGATCTCGATTCCCTTACACCTTCGCTTGAGCCTATGATTATGGATGAGGATTGTGGGACTCTTTTAGAAGAGATTGTTTTGGCTCTTGGTTGCTCGTTTGATGGTTGTTTGCTTAAGAACATTGAAGATGGCGATCATAACAACTTTTTCGAAGAAGGTGAAAAATATAAGTTTGATGTTTTGAGTAGTTTTGAGTTATTTGACTCTCCTCTTGTGCAATTTGTGTCAAATGATAAGACTTGGGCTAATTTTGAGATATTTGGTTTGTATGTCTTTTCTCATAAACTGCTCACTACTCTTCTTACTTATCATACTTATTATTGGTCATGCTTGTTGATGTTGATTTCCTATGACCACTTTGCTGCTGATTGGTCTAGCTTGTTTGACAAGCTAATGCGGTCGTTGACTAGTTTTTTAGGTGATTCATTAGGTTGCTGAGATATGTTCTATATTTTTTTTTTTTTTTTTTTTTTTTTTGCTTCTCTTGTGTGTTTTTTTTTGTTTTGTTGTTTTTTGTGTGTAGGTACCGTTTTTTGCGACGGAGACGTCGACAATTCCGATTATGAAGAGGATGCTTCGATGCGGTTTGGGGATGTCTCCTTTATATGTATCTTGTAAGTAGTCTCATTTTTTTTCTTTTGCACTTTCATCGTCTTTCATATCTTTCCCCATATTTTTTTATGCCTCTTATTATTTGCTGTACAATGAGGGCATTGTGTGATTTGGTTTGGGGAGAGTATGCATCTGTTGTTTTCATCCATCTGCATATTTATTGCATTTTCGCATGCATAAATAAAATCACAAAAATATGTTTTTTTTCATATAGTCGAGTCGGAATGGTTATATAATGATGATGATATTGCTTTTATGTCTTCATTAGCTTGCTTATGCCTTGCATCGTTAGCGTTTTTGTATACAGTTACATGCATCATTCTCTTGTCATTGATTGACTTTACTGAACGAATAAACTTGACTCATTGTTGGCAAACTACTCAGATTTGTAAGGAATTAGAGCCTTAAACTGATGACATTCATGATCAGTTTCATTTAGGTTGAGAGTAGAACTCCTTATGAGGCATGTAACATCAAATTGCATAAGCATGAAATTTGTCTCTTAGGTACCTGTATGCATTTGACTCGTGGTTTTGACATGTGCGAAAAAGGCAAATCCTTTCTTTTAATTAATTCCCATGAGCCTCACATAGCCAAATTAACTTGTTTGACCCGTTTATCAACTACATGCCATATATTACCTACCCTAGTCAAGCTAGTAGATTAGTTGGACGGAATTATTTTTTTTCTGGTTAATTTTGGAACCTTGGAAAAGAAAAAAAAAAGGGGAATTGGAAAAAAAGAATTGAAAAAAAATGAAAAGAAAAAATTCAATGAAAGAAAAAAATTGAATGGAAAAAAAGAAGAAAAGAAAAGAAAGGAAAGAAAAAAAAAGAATGAAGTGAAACTAGAAGAAGAATGTGTTTTTGCTATGAGAAAAGAATTGATCTCTCTAATTTCATAGTTATTAGTGGGAAGCGGTTTTGATAAGGCGCTTTTTGCTATGCCTAATTTCTTCGACTGGAGTTTGGTGAGAACGGGATGTTTATTATTGATGGGTGTAAGGAATACTAGCTTGGCTTTTAACTCCACATATCCATATCGTTTTGCCCCTTCTTACCCGATTAGCCTCACTTTATACTATATGTAAGTCCTTGGCACGTGTCTTTACCCGATAGAATGCGTATGTACGGTTGATAGAGATTGATTTCATGTTAGATTGCATGCATGTTCTTGTAGGTCGCAGTTTAGGTGAGTGCTTTGTCTTTCCGTTTTTACACAAACTCACAATATCACCCGTTTTGTGTGATGAGCGATCCGTGAGAGTCCGACATAGACGAGCCTTGCAAGGTTGAAAGTTCAGTATTGTTGCCATTGATCAAGCTTGTTGTATGTGATTGTTTACATTGACTTTAATCGTTGCGCATTGATTTGGGTAACTTTGAAGCATACTCCGCTATGAGTTATATACGTTCCATTAGGATGTTTTTCATTGTCTTGTGCTTGCTTGGGACAAGCAAGGGTTCGGTTTGGGGAGGTTTGATGCGTGCTATTTATATATGATTATTACGTCTTTTACGCACGCATTTCCATGCATATCGAGTAGCATTGTCTACTATTTTCCCCCGAATTTGATACTTTGTGGTCATATTGCATCTTATGCAGGTTTGAACCCGTTGATGCATAAACAAGGCAAAAATCGTGATTAAAGATGAAATCTTTTGCCAAATAAGAAAAGAGAATGATCGTTTCCAAATGGGTCTACTTTAAACGTGAATATCTTGAGTTCTACAAATCCAATTGAGCTGATTTTAGTTGCGTTGGAAAGCTCTTTCTCTTAGCTTTCCAACGGTATATTATACGCCCGATTTGAAGAAGTAACGAAGAAATGGCAAACGTTTGAAGTTGAGCGCGCAGTGCTGAGAACAATAGTCGAACGACTATCCTAATAGTCGACCGACTATCCATATAGTCGACCGACTATTCAAAATTCTCGACCGACTATTCTCGAGACTGGACGAAGACCGAGACTTTCCTAATTTGATTTTTAGGCTTTTGTTTTAACTTAGTATTTAAGAAACTATTAGACTAGATTTTATATACAACTTCTCCCTTATTCTCTTTTACTTCTCATTAGACTCTTCTTTAGATTTCTCTCTACCCTCAACTTTTAGATCTAGATTTATGAATTCTTTTCTACTCTTCCTTTAAACTCGGTAATCTAATTCTTTCTTTGTTCTTTCTTATTCTCTTTGTTTTTATTCTTTCTCTCCTCATCTTATTAATTCTTTTATTCTTAATTTCTCTTTAGATCTATTCACTATGCTTAGTTTATTTATCATCTTTATTATTGTTGTCGTAAATTTCTCCATGAGTAGCTAATTTTCCTTGCTAGGATTTAGGGGATCCATGAATTGAATATGATTGCTAATTAGTTTATAGATCTGTCTACGATATTGCGTCTGAGTTGTTAATTGTAGCATTTAATTGAGATTAATTGATTAAGTCGACGTAATTGATTAATTGAATTGGTGAACTCGAACCTAAGATCGGAAGCCTGGTAAGAGTTAGACCTGCTACAACACATTAGTTTGCCCTAATAAGATCGGAAGCCGTTAGAAGCATTCTAGGGTGAATAGCGGACCGGAAGGACCTTTTCATTACCCCTTAGACCAATATCTGCGACAGACCTGTGACCTAGACCGTGACCGTAGGAAATTCATGGTGAACCGACGATCCTAGTTTTCTCTCTATATTTATTCATCTTATTTATTTTAGTTATTTCTTCTCCTTTAATTCTCTTTCTTTCACTACTTTAGTTTAGTTAACCCAATTACAAACCCCTGATTTGGTTACTTAGATAGACTTAAGTTGCAAGTAGAATTTATTTGTCTCCTTGTGGATACGATCCTGACTTCCCTAGCTATATTTTTAGTTAGACCTAAGTTGGTTATCTTTGATAGGTATACGACTAGCTTATCAAATTTTGGCGCCGTTGCCGGGGAGACGGTTAATTTTACTTGTCGTTTTAGTTTATCTTCTGTCTCAGGGAACTCCAGTTTCTTGAGACGATTATTATTTTTATTTTATTTATTTATTTATTTATTATTATTATTATTATTATTATTTAGTTTTATTTATTTATTTATTTATTATTATTATTATTTAGTTTTATTTTTCTTATTTATTTATTATTTATATTTATATTTTTATTCTCAATTTTTTTCCACCATTATGACTATCTTCTACTTCCCTCAGTTTGAACATGAGCCACTGCATATTTATTTTGATAGACTTGACTCTTTTATTACTCAAAATGGTTATCACGTGAGTGTGTGGGAGGTGAGTCATATGATTTATGATGGTGTCGATGACGCGACACGGGCTTATATTGAGGAAAACTGTGAAGGCATGTTTAAATACATGTCTTATGTGAAACGATGGGCGCTACTCCAATATTTAATCCGAAACAGTTTGGAGTCTGAGATAAAGAGGAAAGCTGAGATATCAGAGCTTAAGGCGATGATGCAACAACTTATAGATATGGTAACTTTAAAGGAAAACGAGCATGATACTCCATGTAAGTTGGATACTAGAGTTAATTTCTCACATTCCACTGACTATGTTATGACTGAATCTGTTGCATCTATTAGACAGGACATATGCCCATTTGAGGAAGATGATGATGATGTGTATAGTGTTCAATCTCATATCGTTCCCCAAACTCCTATGATTTCTAACTTGATGCAGGATGATGACTTGCATTCCTTAGATACTTGTGAACCATCTTATTCTCCTTCGGAGCAACTTTCACACCCTCTGACCAAATATTCTTCTCATTTTGTGAATGTTGTTGTGGCAAACAATGATTGTGAGATGGAAAGTGTTATATTTGAGGAAAACGCGTGTTTGGATGCTTTGACTGATGTTTTTTCTGAGGATAACATTGAGGATTTTGGTTCATGTGAATTTGAGAGTGTGTCATTTGATGTCAATTTTGAGGTTTTGGAAAGAGAGATGAACAAAGGAGAAGCCCGTGAGCGTGAGAGAAAAGATCAAATGGACGAGAGTCGGGAAGAGAGTGTACCTTTGAATGATACTTTGAGTGAAGAGAGTTTCAGCATTGAGGATACTTGGGATTGCGAATCTGATTTCTTTGAAAAACCTGTTTTAGAGAAATTTGACTTTTCCCATTGTTTTGAAGAGGAATCTCCTTCACCCGTTGATTATCTTGATCTCGATTCCCTTACACCTTCGCTTGAGCCTATGATTATGGATGAGGATTGTGGGACTCTTTTAGAAGAGATTGTTTTGGCTCTTGGTTGCTCGTTTGATGGTTGTTTGCTTAAGAACATTGAAGATGGCGATCATAACAACTTTTTCGAAGAAGGTGAAAAATATAAGTTTGATGTTTTGAGTAGTTTTGAGTTATTTGACTCTCCTCTTGTGCAATTTGTGTCAAATGATAAGACTTGGGCTAATTTTGAGATATTTGGTTTGTATGTCTTTTCTCATAAACTGCTCACTACTCTTCTTACTTATCATACTTATTATTGGTCATGCTTGTTGATGTTGATTTCCTATGACCACTTTGCTGCTGATTGGTCTAGCTTGTTTGACAAGCTAATGCGGTCGTTGACTAGTTTTTTAGGTGATTCATTAGGTTGCTGAGATATGTTCTATATTTTTTTTTTTTTTTTTTTTTTTTTGCTTCTCTTGTGTGTTTTTTTTTGTTTTGTTTTTTTTTGTGTGTAGGTACCGTTTTTTGCGACGGAGACGTCGACAATTCCGATTATGAAGAGGATGCTTCGATGCGGTTTGGGGATGTCTCCTTTATATGTATCTTGTAAGTAGTCTCATTTTTTTTCTTTTGCACTTTCATCGTCTTTCATATCTTTCCCCATATTTTTTTATGCCTCTTATTATTTGCTGTACAATGAGGGCATTGTGTGATTTGGTTTGGGGAGAGTATGCATCTGTTGTTTTCATCCATCTGCATATTTATTGCATTTTCGCATGCATAAATAAAATCACAAAAATATGTTTTTTTTCATATAGTCGAGTCGGAATGGTTATATAATGATGATGATATTGCTTTTATGTCTTCATTAGCTTGCTTATGCCTTGCATCGTTAGCGTTTTTGTATACAGTTACATGCATCATTCTCTTGTCATTGATTGACTTTACTGAACGAATAAACTTGACTCATTGTTGGCAAACTACTCAGATTTGTAAGGAATTAGAGCCTTAAACTGATGACATTCATGATCAGTTTCATTTAGGTTGAGAGTAGAACTCCTTATGAGGCATGTAACATCAAATTGCATAAGCATGAAATTTGTCTCTTAGGTACCTGTATGCATTTGACTCGTGGTTTTGACATGTGCGAAAAAGGCAAATCCTTTCTTTTAATTAATTCCCATGAGCCTCACATAGCCAAATTAACTTGTTTGACCCGTTTATCAACTACATGCCATATATTACCTACCCTAGTCAAGCTAGTAGATTAGTTGGACGGAATTATTTTTTTTCTGGTTAATTTTGGAACCTTGGAAAAGAAAAAAAAAAGGGGAATTGGAAAAAAAGAATTGAAAAAAAATGAAAAGAAAAAATTCAATGAAAGAAAAAAATTGAATGGAAAAAAAGAAGAAAAGAAAAGAAAGGAAAGAAAAAAAAAGAATGAAGTGAAACTAGAAGAAGAATGTGTTTTTGCTATGAGAAAAGAATTGATCTCTCTAATTTCATAGTTATTAGTGGGAAGCGGTTTTGATAAGGCGCTTTTTGCTATGCCTAATTTCTTCGACTGGAGTTTGGTGAGAACGGGATGTTTATTATTGATGGGTGTAAGGAATACTAGCTTGGCTTTTAACTCCACATATCCATATCGTTTTGCCCCTTCTTACCCGATTAGCCTCACTTTATACTATATGTAAGTCCTTGGCACGTGTCTTTACCCGATAGAATGCGTATGTACGGTTGATAGAGATTGATTTCATGTTAGATTGCATGCATGTTCTTGTAGGTCGCAGTTTAGGTGAGTGCTTTGTCTTTCCGTTTTTACACAAACTCACAATATCACCCGTTTTGTGTGATGAGCGATCCGTGAGAGTCCGACATAGACGAGCCTTGCAAGGTTGAAAGTTCAGTATTGTTGCCATTGATCAAGCTTGTTGTATGTGATTGTTTACATTGACTTTAATCGTTGCGCATTGATTTGGGTAACTTTGAAGCATACTCCGCTATGAGTTATATACGTTCCATTAGGATGTTTTTCATTGTCTTGTGCTTGCTTGGGACAAGCAAGGGTTCGGTTTGGGGAGGTTTGATGCGTGCTATTTATATATGATTATTACGTCTTTTACGCACGCATTTCCATGCATATCGAGTAGCATTGTCTACTATTTTCCCCCGAATTTGATACTTTGTGGTCATATTGCATCTTATGCAGGTTTGAACCCGTTGATGCATAAACAAGGCAAAAATCGTGATTAAAGATGAAATCTTTTGCCAAATAAGAAAAGAGAATGATCGTTTCCAAATGGGTCTACTTTAAACGTGAATATCTTGAGTTCTACAAATCCAATTGAGCTGATTTTAGTTGCGTTGGAAAGCTCTTTCTCTTAGCTTTCCAACGGTATATTATACGCCCGATTTGAAGAAGTAACGAAGAAATGGCAAACGTTTGAAGTTGAGCGCGCAGTGCTGAGAACAATAGTCGAACGACTATCCTAATAGTCGACCGACTATCCATATAGTCGACCGACTATTCAAAATTCTCGACCGACTATTCTCGAGACTGGACGAAGACCGAGACTTTCCTAATTTGATTTTTAGGCTTTTGTTTTAACTTAGTATTTAAGAAACTATTAGACTAGATTTTATATACAACTTCTCCCTTATTCTCTTTTACTTCTCATTAGACTCTTCTTTAGATTTCTCTCTACCCTCAACTTTTAGATCTAGATTTATGAATTCTTTTCTACTCTTCCTTTAAACTCGGTAATCTAATTCTTTCTTTGTTCTTTCTTATTCTCTTTGTTTTTATTCTTTCTCTCCTCATCTTATTAATTCTTTTATTCTTAATTTCTCTTTAGATCTATTCACTATGCTTAGTTTATTTATCATCTTTATTATTGTTGTCGTAAATTTCTCCATGAGTAGCTAATTTTCCTTGCTAGGATTTAGGGGATCCATGAATTGAATATGATTGCTAATTAGTTTATAGATCTGTCTACGATATTGCGTCTGAGTTGTTAATTGTAGCATTTAATTGAGATTAATTGATTAAGTCGACGTAATTGATTAATTGAATTGGTGAACTCGAACCTAAGATCGGAAGCCTGGTAAGAGTTAGACCTGCTACAACACATTAGTTTGCCCTAATAAGATCGGAAGCCGTTAGAAGCATTCTAGGGTGAATAGCGGACCGGAAGGACCTTTTCATTACCCCTTAGACCAATATCTGCGACAGACCTGTGACCTAGACCGTGACCGTAGGAAATTCATGGTGAACCGACGATCCTAGTTTTCTCTCTATATTTATTCATCTTATTTATTTTAGTTATTTCTTCTCCTTTAATTCTCTTTCTTTCACTACTTTAGTTTAGTTAACCCAATTACAAACCCCTGATTTGGTTACTTAGATAGACTTAAGTTGCAAGTAGAATTTATTTGTCTCCTTGTGGATACGATCCTGACTTCCCTAGCTATATTTTTAGTTAGACCTAAGTTGGTTATCTTTGATAGGTATACGACTAGTAGGGGTGTGCAAAATCCGGGTCAGACCGGAAAAATGGACCGGACCGGACCGGAATCTAGTGGACCGGATCCGGAATAAAAAATTCCGGTCCGGTCTCCGGGCCATCATTTTGGGCGATTCCGGGTTCCGGTCCGGTCCGGTCCTGACCCGGTTTTTTCCGGTCCGGACCGGTTTGGACCGGAAAACCCAGAATTATGCTTATTTCTTAAAAATTCCGGTCCAACCGGTCCAAACCGGGCCAACCGGTCCAACCGGTCCGGAATTTTGGACCGGAATTCCAAAAAAAATTGAAAATTCCGGGCCAACCGGGCCAACCGGGCCAACCGGTCCGGTCCGGGTCGGACCCGGTATTTTTCCGGGCCGGACCAGGGTCAATATTTTGGTTTCCGGTCCGGGTCCAGGGTCAAAAAAATTGACGATTCCGGATCCGGGTCCAACCGGGTCCGGTCCGGGTCGGACCGGGTCGGCCCGGTTGCACAGCCCTAACGACTAGCTTATCAAATTTTGGCGTCGTTGCCGGGGAGACGGTTAATTTTACTTGTCGTTTTAGTTTATCTTCTGTCTCAGGGAACTCCAGTTTCTTGAGACGATTATTATTTTTATTTTATTTATTTATTTATTTATTATTATTATTATTATTATTATTATTATTTAGTTTTATTTATTTATTTATTATTATTATTATTATTTAGTTTTATTTTTCTTATTTATTTATTATTTATATTTATATTTTTATTCTCAATTTTTTTCCACCATTATGACTATCTTCTACTTCCCTCAGTTTGAACATGAGCCACTGCATATTTATTTTGATAGACTTGACTCTTTTATTACTCAAAATGGTTATCACGTGAGTGTGTGGGAGGTGAGTCATATGATTTATGATGGTGTCGATGACGCGACACGGGCTTATATTGAGGAAAACTGTGAAGGCATGTTTAAATACATGTCTTATGTGAAACGATGGGCGCTACTCCAATATTTAATCCGAAACAGTTTGGAGTCTGAGATAAAGAGGAAAGCTGAGATATCAGAGCTTAAGGCGATGATGCAACAACTTATAGATATGGTAACTTTAAAGGAAAACGAGCATGATACTCCATGTAAGTTGGATACTAGAGTTAATTTCTCACATTCCACTGACTATGTTATGACTGAATCTGTTGCATCTATTAGACAGGACATATGCCCATTTGAGGAAGATGATGATGATGTGTATAGTGTTCAATCTCATATCGTTCCCCAAACTCCTATGATTTCTAACTTGATGCAGGATGATGACTTGCATTCCTTAGATACTTGTGAACCATCTTATTCTCCTTCGGAGCAACTTTCACACCCTCTGACCAAATATTCTTCTCATTTTGTGAATGTTGTTGTGGCAAACAATGATTGTGAGATGGAAAGTGTTATATTTGAGGAAAACGCGTGTTTGGATGCTTTGACTGATGTTTTTTCTGAGGATAACATTGAGGATTTTGGTTCATGTGAATTTGAGAGTGTGTCATTTGATGTCAATTTTGAGGTTTTGGAAAGAGAGATGAACAAAGGAGAAGCCCGTGAGCGTGAGAGAAAAGATCAAATGGACGAGAGTCGGGAAGAGAGTGTACCTTTGAATGATACTTTGAGTGAAGAGAGTTTCAGCATTGAGGATACTTGGGATTGCGAATCTAATTTCTTTGAAAAAACTGTTTTAGAGAAATTTGACTTTTCCCATTGTTTTGAAGAGGAATCTCCTTCACCCGTTGATTATCTTGATCTCGATTCCCTTACACCTTCGCTTGAGCCTATGATTATGGATGAGGATTGTGGGACTCTTTTAGAAGAGATTGTTTTGGCTCTTGGTTGCTCGTTTGATGGTTGTTTGCTTAAGAACATTGAAGATGGCGATCATAACAACTTTTTCGAAGAAGGTGAAAAATATAAGTTTGATGTTTTGAGTAGTTTTGAGTTATTTGACTCTCCTCTTGTGCAATTTGTGTCAAATGATAAGACTTGGGCTAATTTTGAGATATTTGGTTTGTATGTCTTTTCTCATAAACTGCTCACTACTCTTCTTACTCATCATACTTATTATTGGTCATGCTTGTTGATGTTGATTTCCTATGACCACTTTGCTGCTGATTGGTCTAGCTTGTTTGACAAGCTAATGCGGTCGTTGACTAGTTTTTTAGGTGATTCATTAGGTTGCTGAGATATGTTCTATATTTTTTTTTTTTTTTTTTTTTTTTTGCTTCTCTTGTGTGTTTTTTTTTGTTTTGTTGTTTTTTGTGTGTAGGTACCGTTTTTTGCGACGGAGACATCGACAATTCCGATTATGAAGAGGATGCTTCGATGCGGTTTGGGGATGTCTCCTTTATATGTATCTTGTAAGTAGTCTCATTTTTTTTCTTTTGCACTTTCATCGTCTTTCATATCTTTCCCCATATTTTTTTATGCCTCTTATTATTTGCTGTACAATGAGGGCATTGTGTGATTTGGTTTGGGGAGAGTATGCATCTGTTGTTTTCATCCATCTGCATATTTATTGCATTTTCGCATGCATAAATAAAATCACAAAAATATGTTTTTTTTCATATAGTCGAGTCGGAATGGTTATATAATGATGATGATATTGCTTTTATGTCTTCATTAGCTTGCTTATGCCTTGCATCGTTAGCGTTTTTGTATACAGTTACATGCATCATTCTCTTGTCATTGATTGACTTTACTGAACGAATAAACTTGACTCATTGTTGGCAAACTACTCAGATTTGTAAGGAATTAGAGCCTTAAACTGATGACATTCATGATCAGTTTCATTTAGGTTGAGAGTAGAACTCCTTATGAGGCATGTAACATCAAATTGCATAAGCATGACATTTGTCTCTTAGGTACCTGTATGCATTTGACTCGTGGTTTTGACATGTGCGAAAAAGGCAAATCCTTTCTTTTAATTAATTCCCATGAGCCTCACATAGCCAAATTAACCTGTTTGACCCGTTTATCAACTACATGCCATATATTACCTACCCTAGTCAAGCTAGTAGATTAGTTGGACGGAATTATTTTTTTTCTGGTTAATTTTGGAACCTTGGAAAAGAAAAAAAAAAAAGGGAATTGGAAAAAAAGAATTGAAAAAAAATGAAAAGAAAAAATTCAATGAAAGAAAAAAATTGAATGGAAAAAAAGAAGAAAAGAAAAGAAAGGAAAGAAAAAAAAAGAATGAAGTGAAACTAGAAGAAGAATGTGTTTTTGCTATGAGAAAAGAATTGATCTCTCTAATTTCATAGTTATTAGTAGGAAGCGGTTTTGATAAGGCGCTTTTTGCTATGCCTAATTTCTTCGACTGGAGTTTGGTGAGAACGGGATGTTTATTATTGATGGGTGTAAGGAATACTAGCTTGGCTTTTAACTCCACATATCCATATCGTTTTGCCCCTTCTTACCCGATTAGCCTCACTTTATACTATATGTAAGTCCTTGGCACGTGTCTTTACCCGATAGAATGCGTATGTACGGTTGATAGAGATTGATTTCATGTTAGATTGCATGCATGTTCTTGTAGGTCGCAGTTTAGGTGAGTGCTTTGTCTTTCCGTTTTTACACAAACTCACAATATCACCCGTTTTGTGTGATGAGCGATCCGTGAGAGTCCGACATAGACGAGCCTTGCAAGGTTGAAAGTTCAGTATTGTTGTCATTGATCAAGCTTGTTGTATGTGATTGTTTACATTGACTTTAATCGTTGCGCATTGATTTGGGTAACTTTGAAGCATACTCCGCTATGAGTTATATACGTTCCATTAGGATGTTTTTCATTGTCTTGTGCTTGCTTGGGACAAGCAAGGGTTCGGTTTGGGGAGGTTTGATGCGTGCTATTTATATATGATTATTACGTCTTTTACGCACGCATTTCCATGCATATCGAGTAGCATTGTCTACTATTTTCCCCCGAATTTGATACTTTGTGGTCATATTGCATCTTATGCAGGTTTGAACCCGTTGATGCATAAACAAGGCAAAAATCGTGATTAAAGATGAAATCTTTTGCCAAATAAGAAAAGAGAATGATCGTTTCCAAATGGGTCTACTTTAAACGTGAATATCTTGAGTTCTACAAATCCAATTGAGCTGATTTTAGATGCGTTGGAAAGCTCTTTCTCTTAGCTTTCCAACGGTATATTATACGCCCGATTTGAAGAAGTAACGAAGAAATGGCAAACGTTTGAAGTTGAGCGCGCAGTGCTGAGAACAATAGTCGAACGACTATCCTAATAGTCGACCGACTATCCATATAGTCGACCGACTATTCAAAATTCTCGACCGACTATTCTCGAGACTGGACGAAGACCGAGACTTTCCTAATTTGATTTTTAGGCTTTTGTTTTAACTTAGTATTTAAGAAACTATTAGACTAGATTTTATATACAACTTCTCCCTTATTCTCTTTTACTTCTCATTAGACTCTTCTTTAGATTTCTCTCTACCCTCAACTTTTAGATCTAGATTTATGAATTCTTTTCTACTCTTCCTTTAAACTCGGTAATCTAATTCTTTCTTTGTTCTTTCTTATTCTCTTTGTTTTTATTCTTTCTCTCCTCATCTTATTAATTCTTTTATTCTTAATTTCTCTTTAGATCTATTCACTATGCTTAGTTTATTTATCATCTTTATTATTGTTGTCGTAAATTTCTCCATGAGTAGCTAATTTTCCTTGCTAGGATTTAGGGGATCCATGAATTGAATATGATTGCTAATTAGTTTATAGATCTGTCTACGATATTGCGTCTGAGTTGTTAATTGTAGCATTTAATTGAGATTAATTGATTAAGTCGACGTAATTGATTAATTGAATTGGTGAACTCGAACCTAAGATCGGAAGCCTGGTAAGAGTTAGACCTGCTACAACACATTAGTTTGCCCTAATAAGATCGGAAGCCGTTAGAAGCATTCTAGGGTGAATAGCGGACCGGAAGGACCTTTTCATTACCCCTTAGACCAATATCTGCGACAGACCTGTGACCTAGACCGTGACCGTAGGAAATTCATGGTGAACCGACGATCCTAGTTTTCTCTCTATATTTATTCATCTTATTTATTTTAGTTATTTCTTCTCCTTTAATTCTCTTTCTTTCACTACTTTAGTTTAGTTAACCCAATTACAAACCCCTGATTTGGTTACTTAGATAGACTTAAGTTGCAAGTAGAATTTATTTGTCTCCTTGTGGATACGATCCTGACTTCCCTAGCTATATTTTTAGTTAGACCTAAGTTGGTTATCTTTGATAGGTATACGACTAGCTTATCAATAAACACCCATCCAATAAGATCAACCAATCCCTACCTTAGGTGTTAGTCTGACCAACAAAAAAAAAACTGGACAAAAAATCAAAAGTCCAATACAAGAAAAAGCAAAAGGCCAAAACAAAAAAGCAGGCCATTATCCAAAAAAGAGGCACCCATGACCGAGGATAAGCGGTCAATCCAAATGAAGAATCCCGGGACCGGGGCTAAGAGGTCAACCAAAAAATATTCAAAAAACCATGACCGTAGTGAAAACGATCAATTCAAAATTATCAATACTCATACCATTCAATAAGGGAGAGACAATCAAGCTGGTCAGCTAACACCACATTTAGCCTTCCCACATTACAATCCTCAAGACCTTCCCGAGACCCAGGCCAGAGACAGCCCGGAATTTTGAGGATTCAAGCTCCATAGGACACCCCTAACCATTAGGGCCAGACATGGAAATCAGATCTCGCATTATCAAAACTTATCCCGATCAAAGTTCGAGCCATTTTACTCGACTTCCCCTTGACATAACAGAATTCACAATCACCATACGCAAACCCGAGAGCAAAACTCGTCAAATCCCCCGAGAGCAAAACTCGTCAAATCCCCCGAGAGCAAAACTCGTCAAATCCCCCCGAGAGCAAAATTCGTCAAATCCCCCCGAGAGCAAAACTCGTCAAATCCCCCGAGAGCAAAATTCGTCAAATCCCCCGAGAGCAAAACTCGTTAAAATCCCCGAGAGCAAAACTCGTTAAAATCCCCGAGAGCAAAACTCGTTAAAATCCCCGAGAGCAAAACTCGTTAAAATCCCTGAGAACAGAACTCGTTAAAATCCCCGAGAGCAGAACTCGTTAAAATCCCATCCCAATTCTTCTCATTCAAACCAGTTACCATCCCCAAACACGGGAACCCAACTTGCGGTCGGCATAGAACATGCCCAAATAGTTCACACCACCTCTGGGGGCTACCCCGGAGAACGCTCACAGTCACAGGATCAACATCCTAACTATTCTAGCCCTTTGATCAAGACATCACTGGAAATGCACCTAGCCTACACCATTGCTATGGCTAGTTACACACAAAGCCCTAATAAACTAGGCAGCATAACCCACTGAACTACGGCTTGGTTTGATTTCACCGCACGTGAATACGTAGGCAGCCTTTCAACAGAGGCACAACCACCCACATTGACACACATTCAAAAAGCACCATCATTCCGGTCACGACACTGTCATGTTCTCGACAGTTAGCTTTGTCATTCTGGGGGCTTCTCCTAGGCAGAAGTTCTCCATCCACTCACATAATCCAAATACTTTCAAAATCTAGCCTCCTTTCTATAGTGTGTCCTAGTACTCGGCTCACTCGAGGACAGTAATCTGCTCACCTCGGAAATGTACCCACAAATCAAAAATCCAGAAGAGCACTAGACTACGGCATTACTACTGCTAAAAGTCCTGTCATGCCAAAACAGTCTCATTACAGACTATTGCAATCCCCCCATAGCACATCCTTCCTATTCCGAGGATTCGACGTGTTGTCACTCGCCTAGGCTACGGAATAGCGCAACTTAAGAGTCTTGTCATCTTAGGTGGCCCACCTCCTTACCAAGTCACGGTCCAACCCTTAGAGAGTTTAAGTCGTGTCTGTCAACTCGTCCTGTCGCGTCCAGAGTCGAGTCTGCCGATAGGCCTCTCTTTTCAAATTATCATTTTAAAATTTGCAAAATCTTTGCCATTTGAAAAAAAATCTTTTCGACAAGGTCAAAGTTCAATCTATTTAAACAACAAATTTCTTTTCAACCCTTTCAATTTTGGAAACTTATCTCCTAGCACGTGAGTTGCTTTCAGGACTTTGATTTCAAAATGCAGCAAAAATCATTTTTATTCCCCAGCGCGAGTCATATTTGTTTCGCCTACGTGTTGCATGCAAAATTTTATGTAACTTATACAGGTACAAATGACGACAGCGCTATTCACATAACTCCCCAGCGGCATTTAAACAAGATGAGCCCACATACAGGCCCATTTTAAGTCTCATGCGACGAGTTCAATTCCCCACGGAGTTATCATCATCAGTTCAGGTACATTTCTAGCCCATGGCCGGCGGGCCCTCCACGCAGGTCTAATGGACCTTAAACGACCCGACCGGAAGCTACCGGGTTTTAATCCTTGATTGACCTGGTAGCTACTCTGACTTTCGCCCTGTCCAAGCCTCAGTCAGAGTGGGGGCTCTGTAGACACCCACATTTTGACCGCCAGGTGTCTATAGTAGTTTCCGACAAACACCCGATGATGATCGGACGCTAACGTGCCTTGACGTACTCGGAAATGGACTCGAAATGATGGACATTTGGCCTAGGCATTTTAAGGAGTACAAATCTCACCAAACTAACCTCAAATTCAGGCCCAGTGGGTCGTTTCGAGTCAAATAACACTAATTTGGGTCGAATCCGTCACCAGGGGTAAAACCGTCTTTTAGCGACCGAGTCAAAACCCGGTCAAAGATATTTCCCGAAACTTGTGACTCAACCGTGACACCTCACACGGCATACTCACGGTCCAACTCTACAAAATCATCCATACAAAAAATAATAAACAATTCCGTTTAAGGTAGAATTCGATCCCGAGTAGGAATCCTATCCGAGAACCGACTCAAACACTAAACCAAGTTGAAACACTCGGCCAAGTAGTAGGAGTCAGCCGGTTTTTTCCTCTTTTATTCCCTCACAAGAAAACGGAATCCTCGTTCCTCTCAGCTTCTTACTCAAGCGGTAATTCTAGCTCAAACGGGAATCCTATTAAAAAATCAACTCGAGCATCCGACCGAGTGTAAAACACTCGGCCGAAACAGCCCAAAACAGTAGCAAACCAGCCGGTTTGCCTTTCTTCCTCCACAAGAAAGCGGAATCCTTATTTCCCTCAAGTTCCCTCGTTTCCTATCCTAAGCGGTAGTCAAACTCTCCCAAGCCAAGGTCGGGAATTTCCTATAAATAGCCCCTTGCATCCAACACAAAAGACACGATTAATCAATACGATTTTTACCAACAATTCTTCCTACACAATTCATACACACACACATAGTTATTTTAGCATCGAGAAACCGATAATACGTTCAAAAACCGAAGGAAACCGGTCCCGATATCCGACACCCTTCACCCGTCAAAACCGTACCACCCTAACCCAACCGACGTTGCCTCGACGCTCCCGTGCCTAGCCACATTCCGACGAGTCCCGATCCGAGTCAACAAAAGCATGTAGGTTGAGGGTGTACCAAACCCGATTTCTCCCTTCTTCTCTTCTCTTCTCTTCGTCCGTTTTTCTTATATTATGGGTCTAGAGTCGTTTTTTCTATTTTTTCCTAATATTGTTATTAACGAAAAACTATTTTCCTAACGAATATTCTTAAACATACGATATCGATTTTTCTATAATCGAATATTGTATCGAAAAAGAATTATATTAAGATTTCGACGATACAAAAAATCGTTACATTCTTTTTCGTTCAAAATTCTTTTCTTTTACTTTTCGTCCAAAACAAATAATTTTACAAAACCTTTCTCAACTCATTCTAAATATTCGATATCGATTTCATAATCGAATATCGGATACGACGAATATCGAAAACGTGGATCGAATACAAGTTAATTCATAGTTTGTACGCGATTCATCAAAATAACAATTTTCGAACAAAAAATAAAAACCGGACAGACCCGTACGCGAGTCGCGCCACGCCCGAGCGACTCGCGCACGAGCCTGAAACCCGGACTGTTTTTAACTTTTTTTCGTTCGTTTATTATTCATTCTTCGATTGATTTCTAAAAATTTACATCTTTTCTAAAACTATTCCAAGTATTTGATATTGATTTCGTAGTCAACTATCGAATATAAAGAATATCGAAAATATTAAGTCGAGTACGAATCATGCAATATTCATACGCGATTTAATACGAACTTCGAGTTTTTGAAAACCGGCCCCGAAACAGGCCACCACGCGACCCGCCGGCGTCCCGGGCGAGTCGCGCGGCCGGCTGTTATGCCGCGGCCTTTTCCGTCTTTTTTATTATTTTTCGAACTTCGCTTTTTTATACAAAACAACGTTCTTTTCAAACAATATTTTTCAGATTTCGATTAATATTTATTTTCTCGATCTCGTCTGTTTTATTTGCTATATTATTATTTACAAATCGATACTAACTCGTTTGTTTGTTTTGTAGCAAATTCATCTTCTTATTTCATTTGTTTTATTATACTAAAACGAATCTCACATGCTAAATACAACTTTGACATTAATTAATTTTTCATGCATTAAACCGACTTAGCAACCCATTCAATTCCTCACATGTTTAGGAAAACAATGTTTGCATATCATTCATCGTTCTACTAACGCGCGCATTAAAACGTCATTCGATATCCTAGTAGAGGCCGTTAATGTGCGGGCGGGGTTGGGTGTTCTTAGTGAACTTCCCAACACGTACTCTCACCCCTTACTCAGAACCGTGGTTTCCGGATGTCCGAAACCATTGGCAACGAGAGTCATTCAATATACGATTAACCGCTCAAGTCGGCATCTATATCGATATGCAAAAGGGACGAGCCCAATAAACTCTGACATCGGAAATGGGCCGTATTTTGTACACGGCCCACTACGACATAGAGTGGGCTCGAACGATTCCGAATAACCATAAAATTCGGTGGCGACTCCGACTTCGATTTAAATTTCCATTTGACCATCTCATGGAGATTCATTCGCCTCCCCAAAACCCGCGCGTGGCCGCGTCGGGGTGGACCTATGTCATGTCCACACATAGTGATCAGTAGAGAAGTCTCTCTGAGTCAGTCAATGACTACCCGTAAAGGGGGTCGTCTGATAGGGGGTTCAGCCTCTAGGGTCGGCTAGGACCCAGTTGGGCCTTCTCAGTCTCGAGAGTCGGGCCTATGCGTCTGGGGGTTTTTATCCCCCATCAATTTGCCCTCAGCGGAGTCGGATACTGAGTTTGCGGGTCCGGTGCCAAGCATGGTTGGATCGACAAACTAAATGACGGACTTTGTTTTTCATACAAAGCCAAGTATTCACTAGGCCTTGTGGGCGCGCCTGCCCTAGCGGCATCTATATCAGGGCGTCAGACGTCGGGCCCCTTATGTACTCGGAGGTGTACATGGGATTTATTATTCTGTATATGGCGAGGCAATCACTAAGCCCCGTGATCGGCGCTTCTGCCCCAGTATATCTCATACGGATGTGTCGGGGTGCCAGAGGCCTGCCAGGGTAGTTTATGGACTTTATCTAGGACTTGGGGGTCGTGCCCCTTGTCTGTTTGGAGGCAGACATAAGGACTAATGGTTAAATACAAGTTCGAGTATTTACTTTTTACGCCTTGTCGGCCAGCGATCTTGGCTCGGCCAATCTATGAGCTTTGGTTGAAGCTCGAGAAACGTGCCCTCTGCCTGCTCTGATGTGGGCAGAATGACTTACATTTTTTACAAGCAGGCCAAGTATTCATTAGGCCTTGTTAATCGAATGACCTACCTCGACCGATCATGGAACCTGGCCGAAGTTCGACGGTCCTTCCTCTTGCATGATTGATGCACACAAGAGTGCCTCAGGCCTTGCTGGATGGCCTATGACGCCCGACTTTTCCCTGACTTCTGGTCGAAGTCTAGGGGGCCTGCTTTCTGCCTGACTGGAGGTGTGCAGAGAGGCTTATATATATGCTCTTTATACAAGGTTGAGTGCGCCTCAGGCCTTGCTGTTTTGGTTTTGCCACCTGGCCAGACCCTAGCTTCTGGTCGAAGTCCAGGGGTCCTGCCCCCTGCCTGCCCAGAGGTAGGCAGAGGGACTTGTGATTCGGCGCGTGGGCCCCGGCCTGACCCTGGCTTCTTGCCTAAGTCCAGGGGGCATGCCCCCTGCCTGCCCAGAGGTAGGCAGAGGGACTTATGATTCGGCGCATGGGGCCCGACCTGACCCTGGCTTCTTGCCAAAGTCCAGGGGGCCTGCCCCCTGCCTGCCCAGACGTAGGCAGAGGGACTTATGATTCGGCACGTGAGGCCCGGCCTGACCCTGGCTTCTTGCCGAAGTCCAGGGGGCCTGCCCCCTGCCTGCCCAGAGGTAGGCAGAGGGACTTATGGTTCGGCACGTGGGGCCCGGCCTGACCCTGGTTTCTGGTCGAAGTCCAGGGGGGCCTACCCCCTGCCTGCCCAGTGGTAGGCAGAGGGACTTGTGGTTCGGCACGTGGAGCCTGGCCTGACCGTGGCTTCTTGCCGAAGTCCAAGGCGGCCTGCCCCCTGCCTGCCCAGAGGTAGGCAGAGAGACTTATAATTCGGCACGAGGGGCCCGGCCTGACCCTGGCTTCTTGCCGAAGTCCAGGGGGCCTGCCCCCTGCCTGCCCAGAGGTAGGCATAGGGACTTATGGTTCGGCACGTGGGGCCGGCCTGACCCTGGCTTCTGGTCGAAGTCCAGGGGGGCCTGCCCCCTGCCTGCCCAGAGGTGGGCAGAGGGACTTATGGTTCGGCACGTGGGGCCTGGCCTGACCGTGGCTTCTTGCCGAAGTCCTGGGCGGCCTGCCCCCTGCCTGCCCAGAGGTAGGTAGAGGGACTTATGGTTCGGCATGTGGGGCCCGGCCTGACCCTGGCTTCTGGTCGAAGTCCAGGGGGGCCTGCCCCTGCCTGCCCAGAGGTAGACAGAGGGACTTATGGTTCGGCACGTGGGGCCCGGCCTGACCCTGGCTTCTGGTCGAAGTCAAGGGGGGTCTGCCCCCTGCCTGCCCAGAGGTAGGAAGAGGGACTTATGATTCGGCCCGTGGGGCCCGGCCTGACCCTGGCTTCTGGTCGAAGTCCAGGGGGGCCTGCCCCCCGCCTGCCCAGAGGTAGGCAGAGGGACTTATGATTCGGCGCATGGGGCCCGGCCTGACCCTGGCTTCTTGCCGAAGTCCTGGGGGGCCTGCCCCCTACCTGCGTAGAGGTAGGCAGAGGGACTTATGGTTCGGCACGTGGGGCACGGCCTGACCCTGACTTCTCTTTGAAGTCCAGGGGGGCCTGCCCCCTGCCTGCCCAAAGGTAGGCAGAGGGACTTATGCTCTGTACAAGGCTAAACGTGTATCAATCCTTGTTTTTTGTTGGGGGGTCTACTTTCCCTGGATTTTGTAACAAGGGCTCCTCCCCTATTGCCTCCTACCCATTAGCTATGAGAGTAATGAATAGGTGATGGGTAAATATTAATATTGTCTTCGTAGAATTCCACATGGTGGTTGGCGGACCTAGGTGGTCTCTGCAGGCGTCGAGGTTGAGCCGTAAATCGGCTGAGCTTGATCTTGGTTGAGCCGCGAGTCGGTATGGCCGAGCCGTAGGTCGGCAGAGCGAACCATAAATCGGCAGGGCAACATCTTGGCCGAGCCGTAAGTCGGCAGGGCCGAACCGTAAATCGGCAGGGCAACATCTTGTCCAAGCCGTAAATCGGAAGGGCGAACCGTAAATCGGCAGAGCAACATCTTGGGCGAGCCGTAAGTCGGTAGGGCCGAGCCGTTAGTCGGCCGGGCCGAACCGTAAATCGGCAGGGCAACATCTTGGCCGAGCCGTAAGTCGGTAGGGCCGAGCCGTAAATCGGCAGGACGAACCGTAAATCGGCAGGGTAGCATCTTGGCCGTGCCGTAAGTCGGCAGGGCGAACCGTAAATCGGCAGGGCAACATCTTGGCCGAGCCGTAGGTCGGCTTGGCCATGTCTCTGTCAAGCTACAAACATTGAGCTTATTTGATACCCATTTTTGTGACTAATCTTCACCATTTTTCGGGTAATTTTTTTGTTTTGAGGAGTTTTTTGTGACGGGCAAAAAGTTGGGCCATTTTTTGTGGTTGGTATTTTTGTCTCACAACCTCGACAATTTTTGGTTAATTTTTGTGAAGTATTTGTGAATTATTGTGGTGGGTGGAAGAATTGGGTCATTTTTTGATAAGTCGATTTTCAACTCGATGATTCCCTCTTCTTTCGACCCGACTAGAACTCAGTTTTAATCTGCTACCTGACTGGAATAATACTTCGTCGAATGGAGGTATTTCTTATTGATTTTCTTGTCCAAACGGATAAGGTGGCAAGCCGACTCAGGTGGTCGACTCAAGTCGACTACTCGAACTCAGGTGGCTTGCCTGATTGTATCACTTCGTTGCCCTCACTCTTGAATTGAGCTTTGAGGGTCGATTTTCAAGAGTGGATATTATTTCGACCATTATATTGTGTCATTCTCTTTGTAATTTCCCGGATTCCTAAGGTGTAATGAAATTGGGTCTTGAATGATAAATCAACCTCCTCTTTTACACCACCATTTGAACTATTCTCGCCTGTTTGTGATGCAATTTGAATAAATATAATAGGGAGTATATGAAAGTGCATACCAAACATTTTTAACATGAAGATAGTGGACTTGCTCTTTTCGTATGTTTCGCACACTCCTCAGCATTTTCCACCTCTACCTTTTCTAAATAAAAACTCCTTTAACTTGCTCCGCTTGTGCAATCGAACCCAGAACTCCTACTGCCTATCAGGCTTTAAACTCCAGTGGCACAATTACTCTGGATGAACAACTAACTGATGTACTGGGGGTCGTTTTATGGCAGGCAGTCAGCCATGGTGAGGCCGGCTAGTAAGGCAGTTTGACCCGATATTTTGCTGGCCAATTGACGTGCCGACGATGGTGGTTTCGGGACTGTCCATCATTGAACTGGAATGACCGACTCTTGGTTTGGTTTCCCGGATCTGTCACACTATTTCGTACTTTTTAGCTATGACCTCCCCCGGTGATGGTAAATTGTAAATATAAGGCTTTGGATCAAGAATTCCAAATAAACAAAAGTAGATCTCAAACATACAGGGCCATACTTTAGTGTAGAATATACTTAGCTTTGGTGAGGGTGATGTCATCGTTATTGCCACGCCAATGGCTGTAATGTTACCATGTGCCTGACAGATTATCCTTTCTGGCCGTGTTGTATTCATTACTGATAGTTTTAGCTGTACCTGAGATAATCGTTGATATGTGTATTCCACAGGCAAAGGCTATCTTTATTCAGGCTCCCCTCCAAACTCCAATCATCAGGTAGTATCAATCATGAATAATGTAAGCTTCTTGTGATCTAAGGCAAAAAACGTGCGCTTAGATCTTGAAAATCATTTGCTTTGCTTTTCTCGTAGATGTATATCAAAGATGAAGATTAGATCTGGAAAAAATTGTATTTGGGAGTGGTTGATTTTTGTGAGTAATTCGTGAGCACAACCGTTCTTCCCCACAGACGGCGCCAAATTGTTTCGGTATGGAAACGGGTCCCTGACCTTGGGCTTCACGGTTCTCCTTGGCTCCGGATGCGTGCCGACGGTGATCCTGCAAGGTGAACTCCGGGCCCGGGGGAATCCCCGGGGCGGAGCCTCCGACGCCCAAGTCAGTAAAATATATGACTGAATATAGATATTTTGGGAGATAAAGGAGGTAGAGAGATAATAGGGAGGAATATGTGTGAATTGGTTCCCCCCTTCTCCTCACCCTAAGTGGGGTATTTATAGGGGGAAGGATGTAGTAGGGTGATGTCACCCACGACATCAGCATAGTGATCAGTAGAGAAGTCTCTCTGAGTCAGTCAATAACTACCCGTAAAGGGGGTCTCGTCTGATAGGGGGTTCAGCCTCTAGGGTCGGCTAGGACCCAGTTGGGCCTTCTCAGTCTCGGGAGTCGGGCCTATGCGTCTGGGAGTTTTTATCCCCCATCATTATTATTATTATTATATTACTTTCCTTTTACTATTAGATTAAGACCATTAGTATTAGGAGTATCATATGATTCATCAATCATACCATATTACGTTACTTTCATTAGAGGAGAAGAAGAAGAAAAACCCTAAGTTATGTGTAACAAATCTTTATTCTCGGATCGGATCAAAGATTTGAAGCTTTATAGTTAATTGATTGTGATACTTTTCCTAATCCTTTATTTAATTACTTGAGTATTATTTATTCTTTGTGCTATTGTTTAATGTTTTTGGCCAATTGATTATTTAAATCTTCAGTCTATTACAATTCTTTGTGTTTGAATCCGTAATTGTTCAATTCACTAGATAAAGTTGCGACCTTTAATCCTAATTATTTGTATGTGTTTCATCATAATTGGGTAAAGGGGGAATCAATCAATATATATATAGAGAGAGAGAGGCAGGATCTGGTACATTTGTCATATTTGGTACAATTTACCTCTTAATTGTGACCATTAGATCTCACATGATCAAGAGCTGAGATTAAAACTCTCCAAATCTCCAAAGCATTTTTTTCTTAGATTTTTATAGTTATTTCAAAGTACAAACACGATTATTTTAATGAAGAAGCATAGTTATTTTATAGTTAACTCAATTGTTTACTGAGAATAATGTTATTAGGTCATTTCAATGTAGATACGTAATGATTCAAGGTAGAAAGTCCGTTATTGTATTGAATAACTTGTATTATTGTATTGAGATGAAACTAAAATTTAATAAATTTTAAAATTTAATAAATTTTAGAATAATGTTATCTAATGTTACGTAGTTAAACTCAGTTATTATAACTCGTGTTATTGTATTGAGTGAAATTCAAATATAATTAAGTTTATAATAATGTTATCTGATTTTACGTAGTTATTCTAAAGTAGAAACTCAGTTATTGTAATGAATAACTCATGTTATTATATTGGGCTAACACTCAAATATAGTCAGTTTTAAAATAATGTTATATGATTTTACGTAGTTATTAGTCCAATGTAGAAACTCAGTTATTGTAATGAATAACTCATGTTATTGTATTGGGATAAAACATCTTGCATATCATTAAGGTACACCCAGCAAAAGACACTTCGCTGAAAGACAAAAATAAAGAGGGGGATTAGTCACAGTACAAAAAAATTGAAATACAATAATTAGATATGTGCTATAGAATAACTATAAAAACACTATAAAATAACCCTAGTTATAAAACATAGTAACTAATTTAATAAAATAAGTTCAAGAATAATATAGAATAATCGCAACAATAGTATAGAATAACTGAAATAACATAATAAAAATAATTGAGTATTTTGTAGTAATAATAATATACCAAAACTAGAAATTAATGCTATGAAATAATATGTAGTTATTTCATTATGCATATTCAATTATTTCATTGTTCATATTCAAATATTGTAATATTCATAATTTCAATTTTTAATCTTGTAATCAAAAATCCAGAAATTGATCTTATTAAAACAAAAGATTGACGAAATTGAAAAATTCGATTGAAAAATTGAAAAAATTGAGATGAATGAAATTGTTCCTATATTAATTTAATTAGATTAGAAATTGGAACGAAATCAGAAAGCATGAACGGAAATCAGCAAACGTTGAATAGAAAAATTGAAAATTGATAGATGCATTTTGTGATTTCAATTGAAATAATAAAATAAAAATTGAAATACGTGATTTCAGATGGGAAAAAAATCAGAATCAAAAAAATTGAAAATTGATAAAAATTAATAGATGCGTTTCGTGATTTCAATTGAAATAATACAAAAAAATTGAAAATATGCATTACACGAAATAAAACAGAAATCACGAATTCTAAAATGTGAAATTTACGATGTAGAAGCAAATACCCGATTTGGTCGTGAATTTACCAAAAAAATTCGTGAAATTGAATACCGAATCGGAGTAACGATGATGATGATGAAATCGAAGCATGCGCAACAATGACGGATGAATTTATTTGTGAGCAAATACTTGATTTGATCTTTAATTTGAGAGGGATAGGTTTGTGCGTGAGTAGTTTGTGCTTGAGGGATTTTCAATCTAACGTTCAATTGAATAGGGCTTAGGGTTTGAGGTTTGATGCTTACCTTGATACTAGTTTTAATCTTGACCCTTGATGTAATTATATCTAATGGTGTGTAAAGTTAGGTAAATTGTATGAAATTTGACCCAATGTAAAATATCCTTCTTCTATATATATATATATATATATATATATATATATATATATATATATATATATATATATATATATATATATATATATATATAAAGGAGGAACTTTTCGAGCTATGTGATTGGTCCGTTACCTCAAAACTTAATTTAGGAAAGTATCATTAATAAAAAATAAGTAGAGAATCTTTTAATCATTACAATCAATATATTTAATCTATCATATTAATGTGATGTTTTTATAATTTTCATCTTAAAACCTTTAAATTTCGTTTAACAGAAAATTATCGTAAAAAAATTTAAAAAATGAAATAATTAGATTCTTGGTAGAAAATGCTTTCATTTAAGTATAAATTTCATATAATTTGTTTCATATTATTTGCTCGAAAAAGTGATGAATTTATTACATATAAAAATAGTAAAATTATCCCACGTCGATAAATTATAATAAGGTGATGAAACACTATATTATAAATAGGGTTTTTCTATAGGATGCCCCTCAACTATTGGCTTTTCCAAGTGGTACCCCCGCCTTTTTCGAATTACAATGTGTACCCCTAAACTTTACTTATCAGTCCATATCATAGCCAAAGTGGTAAGTGTATTACAATAATTTTTTTAAATGAATAATTAACATATTAACACTACTACAAATCCCTTGGTATCTCGACGCTTAAAAGGTAGGTTCTCGACGCTTTAAAGTGTCGTAAATTTAATTCTCGACGCTTTCAGAAAGCGTGGAGATTTTGGGCGTCAGGAATTCTCGTCGCATTTTTGTGTCGTTGTTCTCGACACATTAAAGCGTTGAATATTTTATTTTTGGTGCCTTTTTGCGTCACCAAATGTACCATAAAAAATGCAACCTCGGCGCTTTTCTATGTTGCGATTTTTTTTTCCCAGCCAAATGTTTTTCTAAGCGCAGGACTTTCTACTATTAAAAGAGTCGAGAAATAGTAATATAAAAATCACTTATCGACACTTTGACATCCTAAAAGCGTCGAGAATTTTAACAAAAAAAAATATTAATAATATATTTCGATCAAACAAACACATCAGAATTCTCCATTTTCTATGCAGATCGAGCTGACCTTATTGTTAATAATTACTCCGTATAACAATAACTATATACAAATTACATTTATAAAGCTTCATAAAACAAACACTTAATTAGAATAATCTCCTATCACACATTTCTCAATCAAGTAATGTTTCATAAGACGAACACATAGAATAATCTACATCCATTCATATACCGAGTATTTCGCAATCTAAAGTAGCAATAAACAAATTCTATACAATTATTATTTAAAAAGGTACGTGTCTTCGTCCGAAAAACGTTCAATTTAAAATGTCCAAGTTCAAAAAAGTGAGCCGATTTTGTCATTCATCAATTCCACCATCATCTCCCTTTTTGTGTTATAGAACGTCCTGCAATGGTAAAAAAAATATGAGAAGGAATACTGAATAGACTATATAATGAACCATGTTGGTTCTTAAGAGATGTTGGTAATCCTGGAATGTAAACTACTAGATGTTGGTTCTTAGGGGAGAAAAATAGACAAAAGAAAGACAAGAGGAAAATAAATGAAAATATGTAAAATCCTTGTGTCAAGACTGTCAACTGGTGCGTGTCTTTTTAAAAGAAGAGGTGTGCCTTACCTTTCTAATTGATACCTGACCTACAAAATGAATGTCAGCTCCTCTCCTTATTTTTGCTAACACGGACCAAACAACCAAAGCAAATGCAAGTTGGCCTTTTCATATCACACAATAACACTAAACACAGAGCAACAACAAGACTTAAGATAAACCGCAAGTTGTTATTGCTTTTCAGAGCAACTTGCCTACACCGCCTCAATCTGAAATCACAGCCTTCACAAACTCGGAAATACACTACCTGGCTTTAAATAGGAATGCACACATATGGGGATGTGATGAAACAGCGTACATAAGCAGCCCTGTTGAAAATCGCAACCCAGTTACAGCTTTTGCAGACAAAATGGTAGTCATTGAAGATAGCCGAAGCATACTAGTCACACAGCCGTTGGTGTACCTCTGCCTCAAATACATAGCCTGCATCAACCAAAAGCACATTGCTACTACATCAATACAACCTATAATCGTGAAGAAAATGCAGCAGGTTCTGCATTTAATTAACGCGTTGAACAAAGCCTTGCCGATGACCTGAATTAAATTCAGAAATGAAGTTATGCATTCTTAATATACCATAGCCCTGCATCAAACTGGCATATATGAGTCAGGTATCCTAAACTCGACTTGAATGTGCCATTGTGATAGTCCTGATTGAGCATCTATGAGTAAGGTAGTAAACTAGCTAAAAATAATGACAGAGGTTATTTGGTCCACCAATGTAACCCAAACTATTAAAGTATATCCTCTATGAGTGTATCACAAAAACCACTTAGTTTACCGTATGGTACTAGGCACTCTCGATTAGACACAATTATCATTTTTGGTCACATAAAAACAACTCTTTGAGGGTTGCTAACACAAGTGTAAGGGTACGTACATACGATTCCCTTGACCTCAAAAATTTGGACGCAATTTGCGAGAGCCAGCGAGGCATTGGGGTAATGTCGTCATTGTTTTCCTTGTATTTCTTGGCCGTTATCAATTGTTTCTCAAAGCTGACAAACGATTATGTTTTCAAGCCAAATAATCAGCTATTGCCAAAAAAATGTATCTTATAATTATTTGATGGGAAGTCTCACTCCCTGCAAAAAAAAAATTGAACAAGTACTTATCAGAAAACCATCAGTCGCCTATGGACATAATTGTGCCTAAAAGATTGGGTCTCAACAAGCCCATAATTGTATATTCTTGTGTCAAAGTAATATAGATCCAAAGTAGCAAGACAATTTCAAAAATCATATGATATATATAAGAATCAAACAATTGCACATTCTAAAATAATTCCAATCTTGATTAAGCGTTATAAATTCAATTGGGAAAGGGAAAATAAATGGTAAGTGTATTATTGAGCAATCTGGGTAGGGGTTGCTGGTTAACACAAATCAAATATTTGCAACTCCCTAACCTCACATAATCTCACCATCTAAAATAGCTAATAAAAGTTGCTATAAATTCCATGGTTAATTAAAATAAGATCTTAAGTGCATAACATGGGACCTATTGGATACGATTAATAAAACTAACTACATAAAATAAGTATGTTGTACTAAGTGGGAATAATAAAAGTAATAAAATAATGAAGAGGAGAGAAAAAGGGTTATTTAAGATTCATATCAAAGAAAATATCAAAATCAATACGATGTAAAGATGGAATCTTTTAGCCACTAAAGTGAAAGAAACATGTTAGTAAAGTAAAACAATGAAAGTTACAGAGAAAGAAAAAAAGAAAGAAAGAGAAAGAGGGAAGAATACAATATCAGTAGGGGCTTTGATGCGTTTGGCAGCAACAATTTCTTGTTGTTTCTAATGCTTGGTGATATACTCAGACTCCTTTTTTTTGGTAGGTTAATCACCTGAAAATAAGGACAATATCATATTAATGGTTTTACACTAGTAAATGCTAAAAAAAAGCAAAGGTTACCCGTATCGCGAACAACTAGATCAACTAGTAAGGTCTTGTCTAGTTAAACAAATGTCTTGACTTTGAGCCTAAGGAATACAACAATATTACTCGTAAAACGTATGAAGGATAGCTTTACTATCAATAAGGTCCTAATCGACTCGAATTTCATAGTACACCGGATGGTTCAAACAAAATAAGGAAAGGGTAGTTTGCTTTTTGCGGTAGAATGGATGTCATAGGTTAGGAGAGATGAAGATAAGATACTTACAAAAATCAGAAGAGGAATTAAGCGACTCTGAATAACATTCCCAAACCTTAATCTTCTGCAGATTAGTTGAGTTGTTCACCTGCATAGAACTAACACAACAAGTACATAACCAAACAAATAACTTCACACTACATATGGAAGTTAACCAAAGCAATAGTACATACAAGGCAAAGAACACATCAGTAACTGAATTCACGAACTGCAAAACGTAACCAAAGAAATAGTAAGTTTTACGAATATATTTAAGGTCTTTCGTCGCGACAATATCTTCAACTTGGTCTTCAAATGTTGTCTCATACAACACATCCCATCATTCTTCTTGTGTAAGGAAGATTGTAGCTCGACAATGGATTCCTTCATCAAGGATAGAACATCCTTGGTGGATGCACAAGAATCGATCAAGCCAAGAGATCCCTCTAGAATAAACTCAACACCAACTCGATTATGTTCAAGGGACAGGAGTTGCTGGTTCACAGGACACAAGGTCGAACCGTTGACATTGTTGTACAAAGAGTGGATGTGATTCAATGTCAAACATATGGCTGAAATTGAGGCTGTGAGTCTGGCCTGTCAAAGATTTCATAAGAGAGCCTCAATGGTTGAATCTAGAGGATGAATTTGGGATGGAAAACTTGTAGAAAGAGAATGTGAAGTTGTTCTTTGATTTCAATTCAAATCTGCGAAGCAGTTTTCAGCATACATGTCAATCCATAACCATACTCTAGTAAAGTAGTAAGTACAATATTAACTGTAATACTAACCAAAATTAAAATTCACAAGCCACTTAGGGTTGGTTTGATTTGAAAACCAAGTAGAAGTATGCATTAAACCCCTAGTTCACCATCGAAATTCAATTACGCGAACTAAAATGACGTTCTGTGATCAAAACATCACTAGCGAAATCAAAATCTCAATTGAATAACTCAACAGCAAAAATTTAACAAAAAATGGAATAATAGCCCCCCGATCATCTTAATGAAAGAGACTTTAGACTAAATCAAATCGAAAAACATGATAAAATAAACAAAAAAAATTGATTGATTAATTCCTTGCTTTGATTATCAGCGAGGAAATAAATATAAACTTACAATATGAAAAAAGCAAACAACGGACATGCATATGGATGATTAACGAGTGAAGAAGTGATGGTAATAGTCATCGAGAGATGGAATCGGGTGGTGAATTTGGTGATGCAATTGTTAATTAATTAGGTTTTCATAAAGGTAACGGGGAAGGAGAGTGTTTTTTTTTCTATTTCATCAGACTACGCAAGAAAGAACTTGAAGGGTCCTATACTTTTGGGCCTTTGGCGACATAATTAGGCGGTTCTTTTTTCTCCAGTAAGCATAGTTAAGGTAAAAATAGCTCGACGCTTCTAGAAGCGTAGATCTTAAAGTGTCAAGATAATAAGGGATTTGTAGTAGTGTAATCAATCCAATTTGATGCTTTAAACCACCTCTTTTACTTTACCATTGACCAAGCCACCAAATGCCCGTCACAACGCACCTCTGTTGTTGGCCGACGTCGACCTATCTCCCTTACTCCTTTAAATCTTTCAACCTCAATCTCTTCGTCACTCCTATGTCGTAGTGTAGTGGAATGAAGTTTTTCGAGTAAAAGATGCAAATTGAAGAAATATATCATGGTTGATGAAAGTTAAATAAGGATAATCACTATATTATATCATCAATTGAAAAATTTTTGTTGGAAAATTTTAACTTTGGTTACAATATAGAATAATTTATAAAGTTTAGGGGTACACATTGTAATTCGAAATAGGCGAGGATACCACTTGGAAAAGCCGATAGTTGAGGGGTAGACCATAGAAAAATCCTTATAAATAAGAGTAATCACCCGTCCTTAGATATCCACCAAAAATCTTTTGAGTCTTGAAGAATTCTTAAGATTAAGATTATAAACCTTAATTAATTATTTTACATCGAATTTTTTTGATGAGATTATGAAATTTTATACTATAAATAAGAGTAATCATTGTTTTTAAATACCGGTCAAAAAAAACTTTTGAGTCTTAAAGAAAACTCTTAATAAACTACAAACTTAAAATTATCCCACATCGAAAAAATGAAAATAAGATGATGATTCTATATTATAAATAAGAGTAATCATGTTTTCTTTTGGGTATTAAATAGATCTCTTAAGACAATAACTTATCTCACATCAAAAAAAATTATGATAATGAAATTCTATATTATAAATAAGAATAATCATTCGCTCTTAAATATCACTAATAAAAACTTTTGAGTCTTAAAAAGTTTCTTAATAAGACTACAAACTTAAGTAAAATAATCTCACATCAAAAAAATATAACAAGGTGTGATGAAACTCTATATTATAAATAAGAAATAAGAGTACTCAATTATATAATAAAACTACGAAATTCTATTATACAAATAAAAGTAATCATTCCTCCAAATTATGATGAGATGATGGAATTATATTATATAAAGTAATCATTCGTTCTTAGATATTAACCAACAATTTTTTAAGGTTTAAAAAAGCTTCTAAGATTATAAAATCAAGTAAAATTATCTCACATCAAAAAATTATGATGAGGTGATGAAATTCTATTATATTAAGGAATATAAATAAGAGTAATAATTCGTTCTTAGATTTCAACCAACAATCTTTTAAGTCTTAAAAAATGTTTAGATAGAAGAATATAAACTTGTGTAAAATTATCCACATCGAAAGATTATGATGATGTGATGAAATTCTATGCAGTATTATAAATAAGAGTGATCATTCGTCCTTAGATATCAACCAAAAATCTTTTGAGTCTACTAAAAAAAACTATTAAAACTATAAACTTAAATACGAAATTATTCCACATCGAAAAGTTATGATTATGTGATGTAATTTTATATTATAAATAAGAAGATTAATCATTCATTCTTATTTATAAAAAAAACTTTCGAGTCCTTAAAAATTACTCAAGACAATAAACTTAGGTAAGATTATCCCACATAAAAAAATTATAATAAGGTGAAGAAATTCTATTATATACATAAAATAACCATTCATCCAAAAATTATAATAACGTGCGAATTTTATTATATAAATAAGAAAAATCCCCCGTCCTTAATTTAGATATAAAAACAAACTATTTTGAGTCTTAAAATGAGCTTTTAAAACCATAAACTTAGTTAAGTAAAATTATCCCACATCAAAAAATTATAATATGGTGAACGAATTTTATTATATAAAAATAAAAATAATAACTCGTCATAATTATGATAAAGTGATGGAATTTCATTGAAAAATTATAATAAGCGATTTTCTACATGGTACCCCTTGTTTTTTGCTTTTCTATATGGTATCCCTACATTTTTATAATCACACATGGTATCCCTCACTTTTAGGGCCAGAAAATGTCATTAAGGGTATAGAGACATAATACATTAAAAGTAAGGGGTGCCATATGTGATTATAAATGTGTAGGAATACCATATTATCTTAAGTTATAAATAATACGATATGTGCAAACTTTTATTTCATCACCTTATTATAACTATAAAAGTGTAAGGGGTACCATATGTGATTATAAAACTTTTCTGTAATAGAGTTCAAGTAAAATTATCCTACATCAATAAATTATGCTTAGGTGATTAAATTTTATATCATAAATAAAAGATATCATTCATCCTTATATATCATTATATCAACCAAAAAAATTCCTGGAAATAACAAAACGTACATCATCAATGTACTTATTATTATACTTCGTACAAGATACTTGAAAAGTCTTCTTAATTTTTTTTAAATGTAATTATTTATTACGGAGTATAATTTATTACTAATAGCATGATTCAAGATTTTCATTTGTTTAAGAAAGTGAGATAATGTAAGAGATTTATATTTGACAATTTATAGAAATTTTCTCAAAGTGTTGCACAATCTTACGTGTACTTAGTTAATCATATGAGTAATATTTTAATCCCCTATTAGATCAATTATTTATACATTTATTGTGTAAGAAATAAATCCATCTATTAATAATATCATGAAATTTAATTATTCATATCACCATATGGACGCTATGTACAATATGTTTTTGAATTATGTATGTCAAATTGGGTCTCTTACTTGATACGTAAATATTATTTGTCATTTTATTTATTAGTTATTACATTTATAATAATAATAATAATAATCCGTAGATAATATTGTTGAATGCAAAACTTATAGAGTAACAAGTAAATATTCCATATAAATATAAACGAATATTGGTACGAATATGTAGTTCAAGATGTACTTGTGTGCAGGGTACTTTAATTAGTCTTTCTAAGAATTCTAACTACAATGTACGCCTATAATTTAATTTGATGTTTACCGTAAATATTACCTACCGAAAAACACATTCACGTATGTAGATAGTATTCGTTTACTATTATGCATGGTGTCATTATCATTGTCACTAAAAATCGGCCCGTGCATCGCACGACCTTTCCAACTAGTTTGTGAACTTCGATAATAACTTCTTTGAGACTACCCCGTTGACCTTGACCCTAATCCTTTTTTATCGTTTTTCTCTTTATTTGTTTGATTCGTTTAGTTTAGCTCATTAGTTAGACCCCTCTTCCAACCAAAAACTTCTTCTCATTCGACTAATACCTTATTAGACCGAGACCTTTAGTTTAGCTACGCCGTCCCTATGGAATTCGACCCGACTTACTCTCGACTACCCAAGTTTAGGATTAGTTGGTTTTTACTTTGATCGATCGGGATTCGCGATAAATCCTCGTCCGTCAATTGCCGAATTAATGATGTAACATTGTGGAATGGTTTAAAATTAAGAATGAGCATGCACGATCACTTTCCGCAGCCACTCGATGCTAATTTAATAAGGGCAACCCTCAATGATAATTTAGCTCTCGTCGTTGTGATGTAGAATATACTCATGCGGTCGTCCTTGTTGGGTGAATACGTAGACGATTCATTGTTCGGGAACTACCCTAACGAGAGACTTTGGGTATATCAGAATGCCGATGGTGATCCAAACCGAAATTACCTAGGGTATGGATTAAATGTTGTCCAACATGGGCTCTTAGTGGAGGCGTACTATGCGCGAAAATTACGAAGATATCCATCATTTTGTTATAACGGATCAAATAGTAACCATTACAAAAGTAGATATTTGAAACTTTTTTAAAAATTGTGACAAAAATCAAACTTGAAAAAAAGAATTGTGACAAAAATCAAACTTGAAAAAAAAAAATTGTGACAAAAATCAATCTTGAAAAAACAAATTGTGACAAATACACAGATTTCTTGAGAACATCTGGTCTTGAATGTCTAAACTTACTGAATCTCGATTCGTTCCAAAGTCGCTGCGAACAGCATCCTCTCGGTAGGAGCTCTCTTTTTCTCTGAGGTTGGGACACCTTCGTCAATGATCATGATATAAAAGTCGATAATGTATTATTGTTTAAATACATGCATTTTTCTATTTTTTTGGTGATTGTGTTCGACTCCAAGCCGCAAATGACACTAATAAGTCGAAAAAACCTTAGCTTACTCGTCTTTGCGGTACTTACTTTCTTCGATTTATAATAACTTCTGCTTATTTATATAATTGATTTCTTTTTTGATGTAGCAAATTACCCCGGAGATTTTCGAACAAAAATGCTCGAGTTTGTTTACCTTACGAAGCGGTGGAAAGAAGTGGAAGGTATAGCTCGTAAAAGGTGAAGCAGATGATTCTACTCCCCGTTTCTCGACTGGTTATGACGCCTTCGCTAAGGATCGTGGTATAACAACCGATGATATCGTGCTGTATACATACAGGGGACGTTCTACTTTTAAGGTAAATGTGTTTAGTAGGACCGAATGCGAGGGTAAAGAATCCCACCCGGAGAAGAACTACCATCACAGTAGTGGGATGCAAGAAAAAATGAAAAACAAGGATAGTGCTGGTCATGCCATCACTAGTGAACGAGGGCGAAGATGAGGAAAAAGAAGAAGAGCCTAGTCTCAGAGGCAAAAGAAGGACGAGAGGCTATCGTTGTAACACCCGGTATTTTTCAAATAGTGTTAAAATTTTAAACATTTATTTAAACCAAGTTTAATGTCTGAAAAATTATTTTCGTGAATAAAATGTTTTATTTTCGTTAAATTAAAAATTATTCCGTTATAAAAACATGAGACTTTGTCAAAGTATTAAAGTTTTACTTTTCGTTAAATAAAGTTTAAAACTCAAAAATATTTTTAACAATGAACCTGTCGTTTTGACGTTTTTTAATACCCCGTATTTCTCAAATAGTATTAAAATTTTAAACATTTAATTAAACCAAGTTTAACGTTTGAAAAATTATTTTCGTGAATAAAATATTTTATTTTCGTTAAATTAAAAATTATTCCGTTATAAAAACATGAGAATTTATTTATCGTATTATTAAAAAAATTATCTTTCGTTAAATAAAGTTTAAACCTCGAAAATGTTTTTAATATTGATCTGTCGCTTTAACATTTTCTCGTATCGTAAAAATTTAATAATTTATCGAATTCTTAAAATTATGATTTCTTATAACTTTTGTTTCGTAATACTATTTACCGTCTATTTTACTTACTGTCTTACAAATTCTTTTTTTTAAAAATAAATTTTATGGTTTTCATTATTTTAATTCTGTAATCTTATATTTCAATTTTTTAAGAAAGAAAGACGTTTGTACGAGAAACGGACCGAAACTCAGAATTTGTGTCCAATTACCCACAAACGTGTCAACCTGCCCTTTTTAATTCACCCTTACTCAGAATTTGTACAACACTACACTAACCCACAACATTACGGATATATAGTTAGTCTCCCGTGAGATGGTCTCACGATACGATTATTGTGAGACCTCTTACATGAGAATATTTTATTATTTAATAACTTCCTCCCACGTGAGAGGTCTCACGATAATCGTATCGTGAGACCGTCTCATATGAGAAATTGTGATATATATATACGTACTACTCCTCCCACTCTCACTATTTCCACTACTCCTACTCACTTTTTCTACTACTCCTATTACGTATTACTTCTACTTATTATGCTATATACTCCGTACTATATACTATATTTACTCCCTCGTCCTTTTCTATAATTGGAGCATCGGGAATGAGGAGCTGCCCAGTATTTGGCGGAATCACTTTTCTAGTACCGTATTTGGGTCAATTCATTTCGGCCTTTTATTCTTAATAACGTTAATAAACATTCCGTAATAGCTATTAAGGTAACCAAACTTTTCTTCTAACAACATTTCTTATATATAAGTATACTAGTTGGAAAGCTCGTGCGATGCACGGGCCGATTTTTAGTGACAATGATAATGACACCAAGTTAGAGGATTGCATAAATTTGTGAGACTATGCAACAGCAGGTAGAAAGTAAGTCGAAGGTAAGTGTATGTGTGGACATGACATAGGTCCACCCGACGCGGCCACGCGCGGGTTTGGGGAGGCGAATGAATCTAAGTGGAGTCGCCACCGAACTTTGTGGGAGTTCGGGCCCGTTCGTACCCACTCTATGTCGTCGTGGGCCGTGTACAAAATACCGCCCATTTCCGATGTCAGAGTTTATTGGGCTCGTCCCTTTGCATTGCGATATCGATACCATCACTACCGGTTATCGTGTATTGAATGACTCTCGAGCGCCAACGGTTTCGGGCATCCGGAAACCGAGGTTCTGAGTAAGGGGTGAGGGTACGTGTTGGGAAGCCCACAAAGGACACCCAACTCCGCCCGCACATTAGCGGCCTCTACTAGGATATCGAATGACTTTCTAATACGCGCGTTAGTTGAACGGGAAAATGAATATGCAAGTATTATTTTCCCTAAACATGCGAAAAATTGAAAGGGGTTTCTATGTCGATTTAATGCAACTAATTCTAACGTCGAAGTTAAATTTAGCATGCGAAGGTTCATTTTAGTACAATAAAATAAACAATAAATCAACAAGAAAAGCAAAAAACTTGTTAGTAACGATAATAACGGTAATAACGGTTTGTAGAATGATGCATGGTTTCGAAAAGTGATAATTCACGTGATTCATTAGGCACGTGTTGACCTAAGTCATAAAAAACATTAGTGAGGCTCGAATGACCTTGTAGAACTCACGGCTTGGCGTGATAAAGGGCCACTCGATCGAGTCATTGAGAAACTCGACCGAGTGGACCTCTGAAAAGGTTTATGTCCCGTATTTTAGACCCTACTCGATCGAGTTATTGACTAACTCGGCCGAGTACGCTGCCACTCGACCGAGTCATTGTGAGACTGGACCGAGTGGAGGTCGAAAAACATTCTGTCTCGTTTTTGGAGTGTCACTCGACCGAGTGGGCCAGGCACTCGATCGAGTGCCCCCTGTACAAACTAGGGTTCGCTTGCGATTTGCTATTCGGTTTCGAAGTTGCTTTTGATTTTGATGATTCGATGAGTTTGTTGAATCGGGCATAAATATTGCTTAATTTGTGCTCGATTCGTGTGTATGATACTCGTCATATCCAACGTGCGATTATTGAATCGACATCGGATATTAGAGCGAGATAAAAAAAGTTGCTATAAGTCGTTTTAAATTAACTAGCACGATATAAATTTTCTCCGCGTTTATTGATGTCGTAATTAATTCAATCGAATTAGAAGACATCTATATTAGCATCAACGAAAATCGTGTTAATTAATTTATTTGACTAAATCATTAGATTCGACATCCAATTATGGAATTGGTATCGAATCTAATAAATCGATACTTGAATTAAAACCTCGACTTGATTCCCTCCGCATCCCGACATCACAATTAATTCTTGCGAATTGTTTGATGTCAGATTCGCATCAACGGGTTTCGACCCTTATTAAAAAAGATTCTCGTTTCGAAAGTAGTTTGTAATTGATGAGATATGCGATTGAATAATAATGCGAACGAAGATAAAAACTATTATTTAGGTTGACTTGTTTCAATAATCAATCGGGGTGATGGGATAAGCGACCGGCAACGCTGAGTGCAATACTCTTGTATATTCGGGTTTTCTTATCCCACCATCACTCACACTCGACACAAATTCACAAGTATTTTAATGTTTTATACTAGTGATATTAACGATATTATAGATGCGATAATAACGATAAATAATGAAAAACGGGATGACGAGGACAATATAGACGACGCGCGAAGAGAAGAAGAAAGAGAAAAGAGAAGAAAGGGATTTGGCACCCTCAACCTACATGTTCTTGTTCTCGGACGGGACTCGTAGTTGTGGCTTGCACGGGAGTATCGAGATGTAGGCTAAGTTGTGGTGGTTAGGGTTTGGATTCCTAAACGCTAAGGTTAGGGATTGGATGTATGTGATTAGTGTAGAATAGGATGAATTAGGGTTAAAGGATGATCCAAAAAGTTGTGTAAAAGGGTGTGTATGGGGGTGTATATATAGGCATTGCCCATGTACCCCGTCTAGGGTTACTCGACCGAGTAGCCCCTTGACTCGGTCGAGTGGCCCAAGCGCCTGCAGCCGGGCTTGAATGAGGGCCCACTCGATCGAGTGGAGCTGACACTCGATCGAGTGGATCAGCTGGGTCGCATGGGTCCGTTGTTTTGGACCTCGAGATGGATTTTGTATTTGGGATGATTTTTTATGTTTGTGGGGCTGATTTTATGTGTCTCGGAAATGACTTTGACCGGGGTTGACCCAATCGCTAAAAGTCGGTTTTATTTCCGGTGTCGGTTTTGACCTAAATTAGTCTTGTTTGGCTGGAAACAACCCACTGGGCCTGAATTTGGGGTCAGTTCTGTGAGATTTGTACTCCGTAAGCGCTTAAGTCAACAACTAATGGTTTTGAGACCATATCCGAGCGCGTAGAAACACGTTAGCGTCCGATCATCATCGGGTGTTTTTTGGAAACTACCATAGACACCTGGCAGTCAAAATGCGGGTGTCTACAGAGCCCCCACTCTGACTGAGGCTTGGACAAGGCGAAAGTCAGAGTAGCTACCAGGCCAATCGAGGATTGAAACACTACTACAAATCCCTCATTTTATTGACGCTTTAGGGTCTACGCTTCTAGAAGCGTCGACCATATTTTTAGCAAATTAAATATATTTAAATAAATAATACCCCACCTCACCAAAATCTATAGTGTAGCGCCCTTCTCATTTTTCATTATTGCGCCAACCTAAAACTAAACCGCCCTTAATTAAAATGAAAAATGAGGTTGTTCTCAACCTAAAATTAAACCGCCCTTATTCTTCTAATGATTGTTCTCAAGCTCGAGAACCTCGTTTCAATTCAATGCTTCGTAAGCAGTTTAATTTCTCGAACCATTATAAAAAAAAAAGAAAGATAAATTGCATCAACGATCGAGTCATTTGAAAAGTAAAACACAATGAACAAATAACAAACATCCTCACCTTGGCTCGATCATTTATTTACTTTTGATTATAATACTTCACAAAAAATATAAAAGGTAACTGACTTAATCAGAGGGGTAACATTTAAGCAATTGAAAATTGTGTCTAGTCGAGAGTGACTAATACCATACGATAAACTAAGTTGTTTGTGTGATACACTCATAGAGGATACTTTAATACTTTGGGTTACATTGGTGCACCATATAACCACTGTCTTTATCTTCAGGCTAGTTTGATACCTTACTCATAGATGCTCATTCAGGACTGTGATGATGGCACATTCAAGTCGAGTTACGATACCTTACTCATAGACACCAGTTTGATGCAGGGCTGTGGTATTAAGAATGCACAGCTTCATTTCTGAAATTAATTCAGGCCACAGGTAAGGAGTTGAACACCTAAATTAAAAGCAGAAGTTGTTCCGTTTTCTTCACGATTACAGGTTGCATTGATGTAGTAGCAACATACTTTTGGTTAATGCAGGCTATATTATTCGAGGTAGAGGTACACTGCAGGCTGCGTGACTAGTGTAGCATACTTCGGCTATCTTCAACAACCTCTATTTAGTCTGCAAAAGCTGTAACTAAGCTGCAATTTTCAACAGGGCTGCTTATGTAGGCTACTTTATCACATTCCCGTATGTGTGCATTCCTATTTAAAGCCAGGTAGTGCATTCTTGAGTTTGTGCAGGCTATGATTTTAGCTTCAGACAATGTAGGCAGGCTGCTCCAAAAAGCAATAGCAGCCTGAAGTTTGTCTCAAGTCTTTTTGTTGCTCCGTGTTTAGTGTTATTACGTAACATGAAAAAGCCGACTTGCATTTGCTTTGGTAGTTTGGTCCGTGTTTCAGCATAAAGCAGAAGAGTTGACATTCATTTATGTAGGCCAGCTATCATTTAGAAAGGTATGGCACGCCTCTTGTTCTACAAAAGACACGCACAACATGACACAAGGATTGTACATATTTTCATTTATTTTCCTTTTGTCTTTCTTTTCTCTATTTTTCTCTCCCTAAGAACCCAACATCTAGTAATTTAATTATTTGGGTAACTAATTATGGAGAGTTAACCCTCCGTTTCTTGGTGTAATTACTCAAAATTGACATCAAATGCTTTTGTGCAACCTGGCCTTTTCATCCACCTTCTTAGTATTTTTATGATATAGGTTTGAACTTATGTTTATTTTCATGCAGCCTCAAGTACCCGATGTCTTGAAAGATGATCTGGTTCAACTCCCTCTGTTATTGTGATCGGTGGTGGTATCTCTGGAGTTGCTGTTGCTCGTTTTCTTGTGAATGCGTCATTCAAGGTGAAGCACTTTTGTGGATTGAACTCCATGCATTGCTATTGCTATATACTCTTCACATTATGTTGTTTAGCATGATTCTTGGGTATTTGTTCAGGTGCTTCTGTTGAAATCACGTGACAGGCTTGGTGGCAGAATCCACACTAATTACTCTTTTAGTTATCCACTTGACATGGGCGCGTCATGGAAAGTTTATGTCCTCTCTATTTGTATCTTTGCTTGCTTTATCCTTGATTTAGGAAATTTATTTTTCAACCGCGCGCTTTTTGGGATTTGATTGAATCTGATGCCTTGTCTCTGATGTTTTATGAATTATGAGTCACATTTATATCATGGCCACTGTTGTTAGAGTAGCTTAGTACTCCGTAACCCCTGCTAGTGACAAAGCCGGAGCGATCAGAAGCGAATGGTCAGGTTCGTATGAGCTAGGGAATGTCCCGGAGAAAGATGTTCGTAATACTGAGCCAACACTCGTTTATGATGTGGACTCGATACAATTAATCACTAATTCAAAAACAGGAAAAGGTCATAAAAGTCAAGAGTGGGACTCTTATACCTGGTAATGTGCCTGGTTAGACAATGATGAAGAGATACCATATTCCTGGCAGGTTTATTCGTTTACCGTCTACGATATGTTCAAAAGATCTATCGTAGATGCTCGATACTTTCAAAATAGGATGACAATAGGAAAATAATATGTACTATAGTTTGAATTTTGTAGTACTACTTAACAAATATCTTATTCAAATGTCAGACATCTTTGCAGGAATTGGCATTAGACATTTTTTCCAATATAATAAAAATACCGGATAGCCACATGGACATGCACACAGTTTTTAGTAGGGATTGGCATTTCTTTTAGATGAACAAATTATTCGGTGGCAGTTTTTAGTTCCTTACAATTTTTTGTTTCTGGTTTCTGAAGTTTTGAATTGTCACATGTCCACAACACATTGAAAAGCCACATGGACGCCTTTAAATGATTTTTTTCTTTTCGTCTACCATGTTTCCTAGGTTATAAAATCTCTCCTTCGCCTTGGATGTTTGTAACAGTGATACTATAGAAGCATAGATTGGCTTTTCTACTTTGAAACTTCTACAATTTGTATATATTTGGTCTCTTTACCTTGGTGAAAGCTCTGACATCAAAGTAGAACATGCATCTATAGTCCTATACTCTATAGAAATAACTGCTCCTAGTGCATTTTTTAGCATGTTGATTTGAATTCTACAGGCCTGAGAATGAAAGCCAACTTGCATCGGATAAAATTAGTCTTCATAAGATGCCCATCTTTAGTGATCCACTGATGTTACTTCATCAAATAGCTTGTCATCACCCATCAAATCCTATGGAGGTTATAGTCTTTATCTTCTAGTTGCCTGTTTGTTTCTTATAAGAAGCTCATGCTGTGAATTCTGTAATCCATTGTTAGCATACGGTGCAGCGTTTACTATTTACAGTGTTCTGTTTTTAGGCTCCAGAGATTCATCAGATGATAAATCAAAGCCTAGTGTGGTTCAAGTAAAAGGCCCATTTTCAGTGACTTCGGAGAATGTGGATTTTACTAAGGTAGGGTGCAAATGGATTAGGAGATTTTTATCTAATATGCTCGGCACTAATGCATAATATTTGTCGGCATGACATCATCTACAGTTAGGAGATCTTTTCTCGTTGGTCACAATCAGCATGACCATCTGTCATCAATGTAGCCCTAATATCATTTTCTTTGATTTCTAGGGTTTGAGAAAATCTTATAGCGTTGGTGATTGGATTCCGCATCAAAGCAAACAGTATGTACTTTTATCTCTCTATTTTGTTGTCTTATGTCCTACACTTCTATTCAAAACTTCTATCTCTGAAAGCATCCCTAAAGTAAATTTTAGTTAATTAACACAAACCATAATAAGGAATCAGAGGATGGTGAAGAAACTTTTGTACAAAATCCGAATTCAAGTTTATGTATGATGTGGCTGAGTTTACACTTGTTATCACACACATTTAGCTTTAAATTTATATTCTAGGCATGAGACCAGTGATGAATACAACAATCCTGAATCCACTATCCTCAGAACTCAGGAGAGGAGTTTGGTTAAAACATCACAATTGTTAACTTTTAGGGAAGTTAAAATTTGTTGTTGAGACCTGCTTTGTGCCTTGGGATTTATATTTAGTGGAGTTGAAATAATAACCTTTAGTAGATGAAGGCAAGTTACTAAAAAAATTTTGAATGTAATGAGTTGTGGGGGAACATCAGATGAGAGTGGAAATATGGCAAGGACAATCTTACACAGCATTGCCGATTCTGAGGTAATTTATTTCTCTAATATGCATTTATATTTCTACCTATTTATGGTTCATTATATGGTCTATTTAGTTTTTCTTATTATATTTTTTTTATCACTACAGGACGTTCTACAACACAAAAAGGGAGATGATGACGGAATTGATGGATGACAAAATCGGCTCACTGTTTTTGAACTTGGACATTAAATTCAATGTTTTTTCGAAGGAAAACACGTACCTTTTTAAATAATACTGTAGTTTTTTTAGTATTTTTTTTTAATTGGATTGCGAAATATACGATTGGATGGAGATTATTATTGATGTTCGTCTTGTGAAACTCTATTTCATTGCAAAATATATATATATGATTGAAGATTATTCTAATTAAGTGTTTGTTTTCTGAAAGACGAACTCGATCTTTGTGTATTATTGATATCAATTCAATAAATGTGGAGTCGCGCTTTTTAGACAACATAAATATGTAATCGCAAGCAGTAATAGTTGTTGGAAATATATAATTATTATTATATTCTTTATGATAAGATTCTCGACGCTTTTACGATATCAAAGTGTCGATAACTGAATTTTATATTATTATTTCTCGACTCTTTTATGAGTAGAAAGTCTCGCGCTTTGAAAAAAATTGGCTGGAAAAAAAATCGCGACATAGAAAAGCTTTGAGGTTGCATATTTTAGTGTACCACGTAGTGCATGACGCAAAACAGCGTCTTGAATAAAATATTCAACGTTTTAATGCATCGAGAATAGCGACATAAAAATGCGTCGAGAATTCCTGACGCCCAAAATCTCCACTCTTTCTGGATGCGTCGAGAATTAAATTTGCGACACTTTGAAACGTCGAGAACCCACCTTTAAAGCGTCAAGAAACCAAAGGTTTTGTAGTAGTGAAAGGGTGGAGTGTTTACAATTATTGGGGTGGATCGACTAATCACCGCTATCTTCCTACCTCGGGACTCGGTCCTCTAGTTGGCACTTCACGGCGATGAATCGATCAAAGGGCTTTTTTTTTTGAAGGAGATGTTTTTGATGATATGATTTCATTTGAAGCTCATTTTCTCTCCTTGTTTTTCATATTTTTGTGCCCTTTTCTCTTGCTTTGGTTGCCCTTTTTTTTGGCTTTTTGATTTTGATGTGGTTCATAACCAAGCTTGGAGGTTATTTTTGTGTAAACTTATTGTGGTGATGTATAGGTGGAGGAAATTAGGTAAACGAGAACACATGTCATTCCCGGATAACCCATGAAAAGGCGGAAAGAATTTGGACTAAAGGTGCAATGGTCGTTCGAGCAAGGTCACCTAGAAAACGGGATGCGGGAACCAAGGCCTAACTCCTCCATGGGTGGTGAAGGTGGTCAAATGCAAACCCCGAAGTAAACCTCTAGTAGAAAAGGTGGACTCAAGCTAAAGGATCAACAAATTCATTGATTAAGAGTCATTCTACTAGATTAAGGTCCAAAATCTACAATGGGTTATCTACAATGGAATGTAAACTCTTGTAATAAGCTTGTAATCGGGTTTTCGAAAACATTTAGTCCTAGACACTCTATACAAAAGCAAAAAGGAACACACGAAAAACAAAACAAAATAAAACACAAGTAAAGTCATGTACTCTATACTCCATCAACATTCAAGCACACAATCAACCACAACACCCAAAATGCTCAACTTCGAGAGCCTCCAATAGCAACAACCTAACTCCTCTACAAAATTAAAGAAAGAACGAAGGAAGTTACCAAGCGGATGCTTTCATAATCTCTTCAATTCGCGCTTCAAGGTGGTAGTTACCTGTAAGAGTGGAGAACAAGACCGTACACGGGACACGAAAACATAACGAGAAACAAGAAAGAAAAAAGGAAAAGAAAAAGGAGAAAATGTTTTTGGTTTTTCAAATTTTTATGGATTTTGAAAATATTTTTGGCAAAATAAAAGATAGTAGACTCCTCCCCCCACTAAAACTGTACATTGTCCTCAATGGACAAGTAGGGGAAGAACGAAAAAGACGGAAAAGAAAAATCTTTTTGGTTTTTTAGGATTTTTCAAATGTTTTTGTGTTTTTCAAAAATTTTGAGAAAAGAAAAGAAAATGAAAAATAAAGAAAGCGATAAAATAGTCGCGGGCCAAGGTGTAATCACATCACCTAGACCCTAGCCAAGTGGCTAAGAAGTTGAAAAAGAAATTAAAAGAGAAGAAAAGAAATAAAAATGAAAAGGTGAAAAATTGGGCATAGGTGTAGTCACGTCACCTAGCCCGGATTACGAAAGATTGAGAAAACTTGATTAAAATTTGGATTTTCAAAAGGGTCAATGGCGTAATCACATCGCCTAAAGACCGGGAGCAAAACCAAGGCCGCGACGGCCGCAAAAATACCAATGGGACAGTGGGACAGCTTGCAAATTTGGTTCGATATAAACAATCACAACGATTATAATGATGGGACAAGGAGCAAGGAACAATATCATTTCAAAGATATATTAAAGACTCACCGACCTAATCCACATACACACACAACACAAACAACACCGACCGACTCTGGGGATAGTTTAATTTGGGTATATCATTTGACGCAAAAGAAACCGTCGGAGACCCGGGTAAGGGTTGTACGCCCTCGGTGGGTTCTAGCTGAGAAAGGTCGAATAATGTACGAATCTCGGGTAACCTATAGTTCGCATACTCCCAAATTTCCATTCCCCCTGATTGGTTTAGTCGGGATTCATCGGGACCTAAGGGTAGGTCCCAATTGTGACAGTTATAAATATTGGTTCGGTTTCTGTTGGGGACTATTAAAGCACGGTCATGGCAAATGGAGACGAGGCGATAATCAGGTACATTAAATATCCAAGCTGGAAGATAGGCCTCGTCAAGCCAAACACGGTTGTCTAGTGGGATTAGGTGGTTGGTTTCATAACCCAAGTTTTTAGCAATTAAGGTCACGAGACCTCCACAGTCTACGAAAGGGCGTTGAGCAATAATAATTTGATGAAAATGAAATGCTACGACAAGTGGTAGGTCAAGGGGGTTAGGATTACCAAGCAAAGAGTCAGAAATCAATTGTAAGACGCACACATTGAGGTTAAGAATATTATCAGTAGACGGTATCAAGCAATGAGAAAGTATCTCGGTAAAGTAACGAATAACGGGGTTACGGATTTCAGCGGTAAAGTTTGAATTTGGTTCAAAATCTCGTTGACCACGTGCTATGCACCGCCAAAGGTCTCTTCTAGAAGCATTAGCTTGTACATTACTCAAAGGTTCACTAAGTCCGGTACCCGATGAGGGTAGACCTAAGGCTAGGCCGAATTCAGAAATAGTTAAACAATGAGTTCTACCGAACAATCTAAATTTGAACTCTCTTGGTGTGGTCGGGTTATCGATTGTAAAGGTACCTAAAAATTCACAAGTCAAGTCTTTATTTGTGCAAGGCACGAAATTGATAAGTCCGCTTGTTCCGGTCCTAGACGATAACTCTCTAATATCGTCCTCTATTCCTAGAATTTCCATTGTGAATGGACAAGGCCACCTTGTGCTCCAAAAGGTCTTTTCGGAGAAGGTTTGAGCCAAGGGTGTATTAGGACAAGGTGAGAGTCTAGGCTTTGAAGACTTACTAGAAGATGAACGTTTAGGAGGTTTAGAAGTCGAAGCCATACCTTGTTTTCGCGCGGCTCGTTGAGCTCTTGTCTCCGTAATAGTTGCAAGAAAAGTCACGAAACTTTAGCTTCTTCCCTCTTCAAAGACCCAAGAATATAATCACCAAGTGGAAATGGAGTGGAGGTTTGAATGTGAATGGGGTATGGAAGGTGGTTTGATGAGTTTATGATGGGTGAAAATGTGGAGTGAATTGTGAGGTAAAAGGGTGATATAAATAAGGGTGGTTGGGAGGGAAAGTGAAAGTTTTAAAGTTGGTGGTAAAAATTTGGTGTAAATATGGAGGAGTGAATTGAAATTGTAATGAGGAGGTGTGCTTTAGGTGAATTGGCCAAGCCCATGCCGCCGGGTGAAATTTCACCCGGTCAAGCACCATCGGGTGAAATTTCACCCGACGGGCTTTTCGTCGTGAAAATCGATTTCTGCCATTTTTCTCACCGGGTGAAATTTCACCCGGTCAAAATCTCACCGGGCGAAATTTCGCCCGGTGGTATCTTCTTCAATTTCGGCAATTTTGGCAACTTTCCGTAGGGCGAAGTTTTGCCCGGTCAGGTCTCACCGGGCGAAATTTCGCCCGGCGGTCTCGTTTTCTTCGTTTTTCCGCCTTGTCATTTCATGGCTCTTCCAATAGTCACCTAAGGATTCAAATATTGACTCGACTCACATTACATAATCAAAATCTACCACAAACATGCTTGTGGTCTTCAATTTAGCTCCATAATTTCTCCAAAAAGCGTGGTCTTCATCCAAATTAAGTGCTCCATGGCGAAATCCAAGTTCAACCATTCTTCTCAAGCAAACAAACTAACAACACAAAGAAATATAATACATATGTACAAGGTGGTTATTGAGGATACCACCAAACCTACTTCAATTTCGAGAGGGGGTTAGACATCGCTCCCCAATGGGAGCTCACCGAACTTCATGGTAGCGAAGGTCTCACGAACGTGACCGTGGTGATAAATCTTCAAACGTTGTCCATTAACCATAAACTTCCCGGTCTCCGGGCTAGATATCTCTATTGATCCATATGGTTGCACCTTGGTCACTTCGAATGGCCCCGACCATTTTGATTTCAACTTACCGGGGAAGAGCTTAAAGCAAGAGTTGAAGAGTAATACCTTATCACCAACGGAGAAGTCCTTACGAAGTATTCGAGAATCGTGCCATTGGCGAGTTCGCTCCTTGTAGATCTTCGAATTTTTGTAGGCTTCAAGCCTTAATTCTTCCAATTCTTGTAGTTGGAGAAGGCGGTTATCTCCTACAACACTCTCATGGAAGTTTAGCTCTTTGATTGCCCATTCGGCTTTGTGTTCTAATTCCACCGGTAAATGACAAGCTTTGCCATACACAAGACGATAAGGAGTGGTTCCAATCGGCGCTTTGTAAGCCGTCCTTAATGCCCAAAGGGCGTCATTTAACTTTAATGACCAATCCTTTCGGTGTGTATTTACAACTCTCTCTAAAATTCCCTTGATTTGACGGTTGGAGATCTCGGCTTGCCCATTGGATTGAGGGTGGTAGGCTAGTGACATCTTGTGAGTGATACCATATTTCCTAAGAAGGTGTTCAAAGGTATCTTTCCTAAAATGAGAGCCTCCATCACTAATTATGGCTCTAGGCATACTGAATCTCGGGAAAATTATATTCTTGAAAAGCTTGATTACAACCTTGGAGTCATTGGTGGGGGAAGCTACGGCCTCGATCCATTTTGAGACATAATCAACCGCTACTAAGATATACTTGTTACCAAAGGAGGATGTGAACGGACCCATGAAATCAATGCCCCAAACATCGAACAATTCAATCTCTAAGATGGGTTGAAGGGACATCTCATTTCTTCTTGTAATATTCCCACTTCTTTGGCAAGCATCGCACGTGAGAATGAAAGCTCGAATGTCCTTAAACATGGAAGGCCACCAAAACCCGCTTTGGAGAACCTTGGCAATTGTCTTTTGGTTGGCCAAGTGTCCACCATAAGATGTCGAGTGAAGGTGCTTCACAATATTATATCCTTCATTGGCCGTGACACATCGTCGGTAAATTCCATCTACACAACGGCGGAATAAATATGGTTCGTCCCAATAATAGCGTCGGGCTTCATAACGTAGTTTCTTCCTCTCTTGCTTGGAATAATCGTCCGGAATAAAATGAGATACTAGAAAATTGACGATATCGGCATACTAAGGTGTAATAGTATCAATGGCCATCAAGGCCTCATCTCTCATAGCTTCATTGATGGGGATACCATCTTCTTCATTGTTCTTTTTACTAACCGTTAGCCTACTAAGATGATCCGCTACCAAGTTCTCCGATCCGACTTTGTCTTTAATCTCAATATCGAATTCTTGTAGAAGGAGGACCCATCGAAAGAGTCGGGACTTGGTCTCCTTCTTGGAAATGATGTATCGAATCGCCGCATGATCGGTGTGAATTATGACTTTGGAACCGGTAACATAATTTCGGAATTTCTCCATGGCATAGACAACGGCAAGCATCTCTTTCTCGGTTGTGGTGTACCTCGATTGGACTTCATCTAATGTCTTGCTTGCGTAGTATATCACATGTAGCTTCTTGTCAACCCGTTGACCTAGAACGGCACCAACGGCAAAATCGGAAGCATCGCACATGATCTCAAATGGAAGATTCCAATCGGGAGTTTTGATAATTGGAGTGGTAGTGAGAGCGGTCTTTATCCTACAAAAGGCCTCAAGACACGAGTCATCGAAAACAAAAGGTGTATCTTTCATAATCAAAGAAGTCAAAGGCTTAGCAATTTTGGAAAAGTCTTTAATAAATCGTCTATAAAAACTGGCGTGACCTAGAAAACTCCTCACCCCTTTAACATTTGTAGGCGGTGGCAAGTTCTCGATCACGGAGACTTTTGCCTTATCAACTTCGACTCCTCTATTAGAAACGATATGACCTAAGACAACACCTTGTTCAACCATGAAATGACACTTTTCCCAATTTAAAACAAGTCTATACTCTTCACATCGAGCTAACACTTGATCAAGATTTTCAAGACAATAATAAAAAAATGTACCATGGACACTAAAATCATCCATAAAAACTTCCATAGATTTTTCAATGAAATCGGAAAAAATAGCCATCATACATCTTTGAAACGTTCCCGGCGCATTGCATAGTCCAAATGGCATCCTTCTATAAGCATAGGTGCCACAGGGACATGTAAAAGTGGTTTTCTCTTGGTCATCGGGATGAATGAGAATTTGAAAAAATCCGGAATGACCATCAAAGAAACAAAAATAAGAATGATGCGCCAATCTTTCAAGCATTTGATCAATAAAGGGAAGGGGGAAATGGTCTTTTATGGTGGCCGTGTTCAATTTTCGATAGTCTATACACATACGCCAACCGGTAATGGTCCTAGTAGAAATTGACTCACCCTTTTCTCCTTTAACTACCGTCATTCCTCCTTTTTTCGGCACAACTTGGACGGGGCTAACCCATTTACTTCCGGTTATTGGGTATATAATGTTAGCCTCATACAACTTAAGGACTTCCTTCATGACAACGTCTTTCATTGTGGGGTTCAACCTACGTTGACCCTCAACGAAAGGACGGTGGTCATCATCAAGGATGATCCTATGCATACAAACGTTTGGACTTATGCCTTGGAGGTCAGCAATGCTATACCCGATGGCCTTTTTGTGTTTTCTCAAAACAATCAAAAGTTTTTCCAATTGAGGTCCATCAAGGGTAGCATTGACGATAACGGGATAATTAGTTCCTTCAAGAAAAGCATATTTGAGGGAAGAGGGGAGTGGTTTAAGTTCAAGATTAGGAGGAGAAGATACCATACTCTTACCCACCGGTAGTGGTTCTACCTTTTCATCATGCAAACATTCTTCTTCAAGAGGTGGAGAGTCAAATGGTTCATCTTCTTGCTTATCATCATCTATCAAGCTATACTCAACCAAACTGTCAATAACTTCAATGGAATTCATTTGTTCAATCATTGGTTGTTTAAGAGCTTGAGAAAGGGAAAATTCTACCAATTCGTTCCCTATGTTAAAAGATAACTTTCCATTCTTAACATCAACTATAGCACCTCCGGTAGCCATAAAAGGTCGACCTAGAATAATGGGGGTAATAGTGTCTTCGGGCATATCCATGACAACGAAGTCGGAGGGGATGAAGAATCTACCAACTTGAACGGGTACATCCTCAAGTATCCCGAGTGGGTACTTGATGGACCTATCCGCAAGTTGAATTGACATGCTAGTGGGTCTCATCTCCCCTACACTAAGTCTCTTGGCAATAGAATAAGGTAACAAACTAACACTAGCCCCTAGGTCACATAAAGCTTGATTAACAACAACATTTCCAACCCGACAAGGGATAGAAAAACTACTGGGATCCTCAAGTTTCTTTGGTATTTGGTTCATAAGAATGGCACTACATTGTTCCGTGAGAGAAATACATTCTTTATCCTCTATTGTTCTTTTTTTAGTCAAGACATCTTTCAAAAACTTAGAATAGAGGGGCATTTGAGAAATTACCTCGGCGAAGGGTAAAGTTACTTCTACCTTTTTCAACATATCCACGAAACGGCTAAATTGAGTATTCTCCTTGCGTGGCTTAGCTCGTTCGGGAAAGGGCAATGGAGGGACAAAAGTGGGAGGCGGTGGAACATTGGATTCTTCTTCTTCTTCGGCTAATCGTTCCGCCTCTCTTCTTTTTGCTTCTTCCGCTTCCATTTGCTCTTTCTTCTTTTTTTGTTCTCTTTGTTCATTCTCCGCATTTTGAAGGATATCGAACTCCGATTGTATTCCCCGATTTTTTTTGGGGGAAGTGGGAGATGCTTCTTGTGATGCACTTGGTTGATTGACTTTGGATGGAGTGCTTTTGGTGTTCAAGTTCAAGTTCTTGTATGGGTCCTCAAGTTCTTTGCCACCTCTCAAAATGACGGCATTTGCTTGGTGCGAAGGGTCTCTTGGGTTTTGGGATTGTCCGGGCAAACCATGGGGTGGATGAATTGGGGCGACTAAGGCTTTTGTTGCTTCGTGAGATTCTGAAACCTTTAGCCTTGCCTTGGTGTCTTGATGTTCATTCCATAGTTGCCCAACGGTCCTTTGCAATTCATTATAGTTTTTCCATGGGACTCCTCCTTGACCAATTTGAGAATTATTTGGTTGGCCATAAGATTGAGAGGGTTGATTAAATGGTGGTTGGTTGTAACCTTGGTTTCCTTGATTGTATCCATGATTAAAATGATTACCATGTTGATTTTGGTAATTGTTGTAGTTGTTAGGAACATGGAAGTTGTTACTTTGATGATTGAAGTTACTCCTTTGATGAGGAGGCATATATGGGGGCATTCTTGGAGGACCTTGGTTAAAGGGTCTTTGTTGACTTTGATTGAATGGCCTCAATTGACTCCCTTGGGCACGTGGCATCGGATTTTGGACATTTTGATTGCCATAAGAAAAATTAGGATGAAATCTTGTGCCGTCATTGTAAGTATTGGAAAAGGGATCAAATTGGAGTCTTTGCCCATACACTTGTATAGCTTGGACTTCATTTGGCTCTTCAACATAAACTTCTTCATTAGGAATGCAAGAGCTAGAATCATGGCCATAATTGCCACAATGATAACATTGAACTTCCCATGTCAATTGCTTTGGAGGAGATGGTTGCCTTGGTGGAATACTCCCTTGAACTTGTGTAGACACCCACATTTGACCGCCAGGTGTCTATAGTAGTTTCCGACAAACACCCGATGATGATCGGACGCTAACGTGCTCTAACGTACTCGGAAATGGGCTCGAAATGATGGATATTGGGCCTAGGCATTTTTAGGAGTACAAATCTCACAGAACCAACCTCAAATTCAGGCCCAGTGGGTCGTTTCGAGTCAAATAACACTAATTTGGGTCGAATCCGTCACCAGGGGTAAAACCGTCTTTTAGCGACCGAGTCAAAACCCGGTCAAAGACATTTCTCGAAACTCGTGAGTCCACCGTGATGTCTCACACGGTTGGTTCACACTCCAACTCTACAAAGTCAGCCATTCACAAAAATAATAAACAATTCCGTTTAAGGTAGAATTCGATCCCGAGTAGGAATCCTATCCGAGAACCGATTCAGACACTCAACCGAGTTGAAACACTCGGCCAAGTACCCAAACCAGCCGGAACTTCCTCTTTTCTTCCCTCACAAGAAAACGGAATTCTCGTTCTCCTCAGCTTCTTACTCAAGCGGTAATTCTAGCTCAAACAGGAGTCCTATTCAAAAACCGATTCGAGCATCCGACCGAGTGTAAAACACTCGGCCGAAACAGCCCAAAACAGTAGCAAAACACCCGGTTTCCCTTTCTTCCTCCACAAGAAAGCGGAATTCTTATTTCCCTCAAATTCTCTCGTTTCCTATCCTAAGCGGTAGTCAAACTCTCCCAAGCCAAGGTCGGGAATTTCCTATAAATAGCCCCTTGCATCCAACACAAAAAGAACATTCATTGACATCAATTAACCATCAATTTTTTACCGAAATTATACACCCACACACGATTTTTCAGCAATAGTTATCTAGCATCCCGACACACATAATTCCTTAGCATCGTTAGACCGATATTACGTCACAAACCCGAAGGAAAACCGGTTCCCATACCCGAACCTTCACCCGTCCGAACCTTCACCTTAGCCGAACCAAATCTCGACGCTCCCGTGCTTAGCCACATTCCGACGAGTCCCGATCCGAGTCGACAAGAGCATGTAGGTTGAGGGTGCAACAAAACCCGATCTCTTCCTTTCTCTCCTTCTCTTTCCTTCGTCCGTTTTTTATTACGGGTCTAGAGTCGCTTTTTTTTTTTTCCTAATATCGTTATTAACGAAAAACTATTTTCATAACGTATATTCTGAAAAATATGATATCGATTCTTCCATAATCGAATATTATATCGAAAGGAATTATATTAAGATTTTCGACGATACCAAAAATCGTTACATCTTTTTCATTCAAAAATTCTTTTCTCGTCCAAAACGACTTATTTTACAAAGCTTTTTCAAAACTCATTCTAAATATTCGATATCGATTTCATAATCGAATATCGGATACGACGAATATCGAAAATATGGATCGAATACAAGTTAATTCATAATTTGTACGCGATTCATCAAAATAACAATTTTCGAACAAAAAAATAAAACCCGGACAGACCCGTACGCGAGTCGCGCCATGCCCGAGCGACTCGCGCACGAGTCTGGAACCCGGACTGTTTTTTTACGTTTTCGTTCGTTTTATTATTTATTCTTCGATCGATTTCTAAAATTAACATCTTTTCTAAAACTATTCCAAGTACTCGATATTAATTTCGTAGTTAACTATCGAATATAAAGAATATCGAAAATATTAAGTCGAGTACGAATCATGCAATATTCATACGCGATTTAATACGAACTTCGAGTTTTCGAAAACCGGCACCGAGACAGGCTACCACGCGACCCGCCGGCATCCCGGGCGAGTCGCGCGGCCGGCTGTTATGCCGCGGCCTTTTCCGTCTTTTTCTATTATTTTTCGAACTTCGTTTTTTATACAAAACAACGTTCTTTTCAACGATATCTTTCAGATTTCGATTAATATTTATTTTCTCGATTTCGCTATTTTATTTTGCTATTATTATTTACAAATCGATACTAACTCGTTTGTTTGTTTTGTAGCAAATTCATCCTTTTATTTCATTTGTTTTATTATACTAAAACGAATCTCACATGTTAAATTTGACTTTGACATTAATCAATTTTCATGCATTAAATTGACTTAGCAACCCATTCAATTCCTCACATGCTTAGGAAAACAATGTTTGCATAATCATTCATCGTTCAACTAACGCGCGCATTAAAACGTCATTCGATATCCTAGTAGAGGCCGCTAATGTGCGGGCGGGGTTGGGTGTTCTTAGTGAACTTCCCAACACGTACCCTCACCCCTTACTCAGAACCGTGGCTTCCGGATGTCCGAAACCATTGGCAACGAGAGTCATTCAATATACGATTAACCGCTTCAGTCGGCATCTATATCGATATGCAAAAGGGACGAGCCCAATAAACTCTGACATCGGAAATGGGCCGTATTTTGTACACGGCCCACTACGACATAGAGTGGGCTCGAACGGTTCCGAATAACCATAAAATTCGGTGGCGACTCCGACTTCGATTTAAATTTCCATTTGACCATCTCATGGAGATTCATTCGCCTCCCCAAACCCGCGCGTGGCCGCGTCGGGGTGGACCTATGTCATGTCCACAATTTGGCGACTCCGCTGGGGATTTTCTGATGAGTTAATAACCTTCAGTGTCCTCAGGGTGAGACTCGAATAGAAATCGTTTGACTAGTACAATGCGCGTTTTAGTTTTACGGTTCATGCATAAACCCCACTTTCCCGGGCCGGTACTCGCGACCGACGTCCCACCATACCGTTGATATAGTCCAAACTGGTTATGTCAAAGGTGTCCATTAGCCGATTCATATGGGTTTTACGGCATGTCCTAATCTCAACTCGAGTTAGGGAGTCCGCCCCGATTCTTGATAGGCTGTGTACACTGGTATAGACCCTTACAGACTGACCGAGACTTAGATTAAGAGCATACATGGCGTCGTTATACTGTTTCCGTGACTACGTGCTACTTGATCCACATCTTTTTCAAAACCGTCATTTCTTCAAAATTTGCATCCTTTTCAAAATATCCAATTTTCAAAACCCGGGTCATATACCGAACTTAGGACTTATGATTTTACTCAAAATAGCCTTTTTCTAGCCGGTATTATGCCCAATTCAAAACTCGAAAATATTTTCGAAACTTTCAAAACCCGTCATTCGGCCCACTCCTTTTTCTTTTTTCTTTTTTCGAAAAAGGGCCGGATTTCTCCACCCGATTCATTTCGGGCTTTTCAAAAATTCGTATTTCAAAACTTCCTCTTCTTAGGACTTCCCGTATTTAGCAGTGTCGGGTCGTGTCATAAGTCCTTGAAGTCTCTAGCGTCGAAACTCCGTCGATCTTACATCACGGGTTTCCCCCCCATCCTAGTCCGCCTTACCTAACTAAGGCAAGGCCCACCTACGTAGGGCATACTCCTACAAAGGTTGGCCCGTTTACACAATCGAGTCTAAAAGTCTGGGAATGTCTCACGTGAACCTTCCTCCGGACAGGGCCCAACCCACAGCGTTGGATCCTGAGGAAGGCCCACCTCTTCACAAGTCACCCGTCTAGGTGTCTTTCCGAGTCATTTACCGTCTTTTTTTTTAGTCTTCTTCTTTTTTCCCTTGCTCGGGATGTACTTTCCTTAGGATTCGGGTTAAGTTGCTAATTACGCGGTGCTCTTACAGACAGGCCACCCTTCACTCGAACCATGACGCAAAAAGCCATCGACGAATTGAACACCACGTTGACCCAAATCCAGGACCAATTGAGGCAAATGAGGGAAGACCAGATCGCTATCGTCACTCGGGTTAGTGCCGTAGAACAGGGAACTCCTAACGCCTCGATCGATGACGATGGGCCCTTAGCCGCGCTAGCCGGCGCAGTCCAAAAGCTGCAGGAACAGGTCCACTCGACCACCAGAAACACCATTCTCACGGAAAATGCCCGTACCTATTCGACCCTAACTGATGAATTGCCCGCTAACCTTAACTTAACGGGCTTACCAATGTTCGATGGGACTGAAGACCCGGTACTTCATATTCGGGCTTTTAAGGACTTTATGACTGTCAAGGGGGTCAAATCGACCATGTTCAAGCATCTCTTTGCTTCCTCTCTGGAGAAACACCCAAAAGCCTGGTACTACAGGCTCGACCCCAAGAAATTCAAAACTTGGGACGATGTTGCCATGGAATTCGCACGGAACTATGCGGATAATGCTGAAATCCAGACTACCATGCGTACTCTGGAAGTTATGGCCCAAGAACCAAAAGAGGGTTTCACCAAATACCTCCAAAGGTGGCGGACCGAAAGTGTGAAGCTGGTTGACAAGCCCGGCGAAAAAGTTCTAGTGGAGGCCTTTGTCAAAAACCTCCTCCCTGCTTACCGAGTCCATCTCAGGTACGCTATTATACCCGACTTCGCAACTTTGACCGAAATGGGTACCAGAATCGAAGACGATTTAAGGCAAGAGAGCCTTACTAAGGCCTCTACCAAAGGGTATCAAGGAGCTAGTTCATCCTCCAGTAAGCCCGCCAACACAACGGCGGCCCGAAGCATCTTCGACGAGGTAAACTCACTCGACACCTCAACCAAGAAGAATACTCCAAATCGGGTATTCACTGACATTGGGACAACTTATGCTAATGCCTTACAAAGGCTATCTTCAAAAGGCCTAATCCAACCGATAGGCCCAACTCCGGAAGTTCCCATAGAAAAACGGTCCAAAAGCTACAACATCCAGGCCTATTGCCATTATCACCAAGGCAACGGGCATGACACGGAGAAATGCTGGAAATTGAAACATCTTATCCAGGATCTGATCGAAAATGGGAAGATACCGCTACCCAGTGACAAGCCAAGTAACAAAAACAATCCTCTCGCTACTCACGCCATTTTTACTGGAGAGGTAGTTGACTGCTCTCATCTCATTTCCCCTTTCATTTCCCAAATCAACGGGATATGGAACGACGACGAAGATGATGTCTACTTGGTTAAAGGGGAAGCTATCCCCGTCACTATCGAGGAAGTCCGGAGGGCTAAAGCCAGAGCTCTGGCCGGTACACACACCATCACTGCCACCCCGGAAATCGTCACTGAACCTTCCAGGACGGAACTCACTCCTGAAGAGCCAAACGCCGACACGGCCCTAGTCAGACAATTGAAGAGGGTCCGAACCGATATTACCATATGGCAGCTTTTGGTTAGTTCACAGGAGCATCGAGCGGCACTTACTAAGGCCCTCGATGAAATCAAGGTTGACTCATCGGTTACCCCCACTGAAATGGTAGCCACGATCATGCCATATCTCAAAGACAAGCCCAAAGGAGAAGGCCCACTCATCACCTTCTCCGAGTCCGACCTTCCACCATTCGGGACCACCCATAACTTGGCCTTGTACATTACGGTGATTTGTCGAAACAAATACCTCCCGATGACCCTAATTGATGACGGGTCCGCGGTTAACGTCCTTCCTTTAAGGACAGCCAAGGCCCTCGGCATCACCGAGGCTGACTACCTTCCGACCGCGAAGACTATCCAGGCTTTTGATGGAAGCCCAAAATCAGTGGCTGGGGCCGTTAAACTAACCATCATAACAGGCCCGATCGAGAAGGAGTTAGAATTCCAAGTGATCGATGTTACTTCATCTTTCAATCTGCTACTTGGAAGACCATGGATTCACGCGGTCAAAGCAGTATCTTCCACTCTTCACAGAAAGGTTAAGATACCTTTACAGGACGGGATCATCACCCTCGAAGCCACTCCCATAACCGTGTCCAGCTGCAACACGGCGGGATCGGCCGACCCACGAGGATTCAACTTTGTGGGAATGATCGAAGAAGAGCACCTTTTTCAGCCATACTTCACCGTTAGCATCTATACGATGCTACAGAACCTGGGTTGCCTACCGGGAGTCACTTCAAGGCCATATCTACCACCGGGAAAGATCATCGAAACCCTGAACAACGGGCAATCTCACCTCGGTCTAGGCTATACTATGGCATCCGGCTACATGAACCAAACCAAGACGGTCACGTTCGTCACCCCGGTATTCGAAACCGTGCAAACAGGCCTCTATCGGCCCACCATCTCATATCCCGGGACCAAACTGGCTCGGGAATGCAATTTCATTCCAGACGACATATTCGCCCTTATCCAGGCCGAATCAAAGGAGGGCCCAAGCAACACTGAGCCCATTCTAGGACTACTCTTTGGGGAAGACAAGATCATCCCTACCCCTAAGCAAGAGCTGGTCAGCTTGATCCTTCGCAGCAGCAACTTTGATCCAACCAAGCTGATCTCGGAAGTTGGTGCCGACACCGGGAAGAGGGCTTGGAAGAAGACAATCAAGTGGACCGACGGTCAGGGTCGAGCCTACAAGCTAACTACTGGCGAAGGAGATATGCATGCTATCGAGTCTGAATCTGAGTCCGAGTCCGAGTCAGAGTCAGAGTCGGAATCTGAGTCAAAGTCTAGAGGGTCCAGTACTAGGATCGAGTCTGTAACCCCTCTCCCTTCTTTAACCTCACCGTCGGGAGCCCCGGAGTCTGTCCCGAGGGCTCTCCCTATCCCGCCTCTGACCAACGATCAGATGGCAGCTCTCTTCGAGCTCTTTTCAAAATTTACTATCAATAATAACGATAACCGTTCTGCTTACGACTTGGCTTATTTTCAAAATGTTTTCAAAAATCTTACTTGCAATGACATTGAGAAACCCGACGAACAGGTACCACTGCCTCCGCATCTAATTGAGCAACTTGAACAAAGGGAATCCCGAGATCCGGTAATCGAAGAAACCGATTCCATCAACATAGGAACCCCTTTAGAGCCTCAGATACTTAGGTTGGGCCTATCTTTAGATCCCGAGGAGAAGCAACAATTCACGGACCTCCTCCAGGAATTCAAAGACGTCTTTGCATGGTCCTACAAGGACATGCCGGGAATAGACCGGGAAATAGCTGAACACCGAATACCCATCAAAGACGGGTACAAGTCGGTAAAACAGAAACTCCGTAGAATGAGGCCCGAATGGTCTCTCAAAGTCAAAGAGGAAGTGGATAAACAATTCAAAGCGGGCTTTATCCAAGTCTCTGAATATCCAGACTGGGTTGCAAACATAGTACCAGTACCCAAAAAGGATGGCAAAGTCCGAGTATGTGTAGATTTCCGAGACCTTAATAAGGCCAGCCCAAAAGACGATTTCCCTTTGCCACACATCGACATATTGGTGGATAACACGGCCGATCATGCCCTTCTGTCATTCATGGACGGGTATGCCGGATACAATCAGATCAAAATGGCGGAAGAAGACATGAGTAAGACCACCTTCATCACACCTTGGGGGACTTACTGCTATACCGTGATGCCATTTGGGCTTATTAACGCTGGTGCCACTTATCAACGGACCGCTACTACTTTATTACATGACATGATGCATAAGGAAGTAGAGGTCTACGTCGACGATATGATTGTCAAGTCAAAAGACCGGAACGGGCACATTGCAGCCCTAAGGAAGTTCTTCACCCGACTACGCAAGTACAACATGAGGTTAAACCCTCAAAAATGCAGTTTCGGGGTAACATCGGGCAAACTACTGGGCCACATTGTCAGCCAACGGGGCATCGAAGTTGACCCAGCAAAAATCAAGGCCATAACCGAGATGCAACCACCTAAGACCGAAAAGGAGATAAGGGGGTTTCTCGGGAAAGTCCAATACATAAGCCGATTCATTTCAAAGCTAACCATGGTATGTGAACCCATTTTCAAGAAACTGAAGATAGGAGAACGAACACTATGGGACGACAAATGTCAAATGGCTTTCGACAAGATCAAGGAGATTTTATCCTCTCCACCGGTGCTAATGCCACCTCAGCATGGTTTGCCTCTGTCACTATACTTGACAACAACCGAGACTGCCATGGGCGCTATGCTGGCCCAGACGGTCGATTCTGAAGAACGGGCCATTTACTACATCAGTAAGAAGTTCTTAGAATACGAATGCAAATACACTATGCTCGAGAAAACGTGTCTAGCATTAGTATGGGCCACTAAAAAGCTCCGACACTACATGCTTAGTCACGAGGTACATGTGCTATCCAAAATGGATCCAATCAAGTATCTTTTCGAGAAACCCATCCTTAACGGTCGTATATCCAGGTGGACTTTAATGCTAGCTGAGTTTGACCTCAAGTTCGTACCTTTAAAAGCCATCAAGGGCCGGGTAGTAGCAGAATTCCTCGCCGACAGCCCGGTATCTGAGGAAGAATATACCGATACTTGGGCCTTCCCAGATGAAGACATATTCCATACCGACACCGACACATGGGATTTGTACTTTGACGGAGCATCCAACTTTCGAGGATTTGGTGTCGGGATTTTGCTAATCTCACCACAAGGTGAACATACCCCGCTATCCATCAAGCTAGATTTTAACGTGACTAATAACGCAGCCGAGTACGAAGCATGCATTCACGGGTTGCAAGCCGCTGCCGATTTAGGAGTAACAAACCTCCGGGTCCACGGCGACTCATCATTAGTCATAAACCAAACCTTACAAAAGTGGAAGACTCGGAACGCAAATCTCGTGGCTTACCAAGCACGAGTAAGGGTTCTCGAAAAACAATTCCAAAAAGTGGAGTACATTTACCTGCCTCGGGAAGAAAACCAGTTTGCAGATGCTCTGTCAAAATTAGCATCTTTACTGAATATCCCAGCGCATCTAACTAGCATGCCCATTTGTGTCGAAAGACGGTCTGAGCCAGCATATATCAACACTATCCAAGATATTGAGATAACTGATCCAGAACCTTGGTACCAGGCTGTTCTAACCTACTTGACGTCAGGGGAATATCCTCCGGGAACTGAAAACCGGGCCAAGAAGGCTCTACGAAGATGGGCCACCCAGTTCATCCGCACAGACGATGGACAGCTGTATAAGAAGACAGCACAGGGGGCTTTACTTCTATGCATTGACAAAACTCGAGCCGAAAGAGTTATGGCCGAGGTGCACGATGGCGAAAACGGACCACACATGAACGCCCATATGTTGGCCCGGAAAATCGCGAGACTCGGTTACTATTGGAATAGCATGGAAACTGACTGTCAGCTGTATGTCAAACACTGTCATAACTGTCAGATTTTCGCTAATGTTCAGCATATGCCTTCATCCCTACTATATACAATGACATCACCATGGCCATTCTCGACATGGGGGATTGATATAATCGGGAAAGTGAACCCTTCTGGGACAGGAGGTCACTGTTTCATTCTAGTGGCTATCGACTATTTCACCAAATGGGTCGAGGCCGAGTCATACCGGATCTTGAATGCCAAACATGTGGCTAAGTTCATCCAAAACAAAATTATATGTCGATATGGGATTCCACACGAGTTCATCAGCGATCACGGGACCCATTTTCAAGCTGAAACTGCCACTCTACTGGAAAAGTACAAGATCCAAAGGCATACATCGTCACCTTACCGTCCTCAGACAAATGGAGCGGTAGAGGCAGCCAATAAAACGATTGTCACCATTCTTAAAAAGATGGCTGAGAATTACCGGGATTGGCCTGACAAGATACCCTTTGCCTTATGGGGATATCGGACATCAATCCGGACTGCAACTGGAGCAACTCCGTACTATCTGACATATGGAATGGAAGCAGTCCAGCCGGTCGAGCTAGAAGTACCATCACTTAGGATTCTGCTCGAAAGTCAAGTGCCTGAAGCGGATTGGGTCCAAGCCCGATATGACTCACTAGTCCTCTTAGACGAGCGACGGTCCCGGGCTCTGAATAATATTCAGATATATCAGAAAAGGATCCAACGGGCTTTTAATAAAAGGGTTAGGCCCAGGAACATCAAAGAGGGCGATCTAGTCCTAAAATCTGTTCGAGCTTTACTACCAGTTGACCCAAGGGGAAAATTCAAACCCAATTGGGCTGGGCCATATCTAGTGAAAAAAATTCTTTCAGGAGGAGCAGTAATGCTAACAGACTTGGACGGAAACGAGTTCGTCAATCCAACAAACTTGGATCAACTGAAGCGTTACTACCCATAAACCCTGTCTCAATGTCATTTGCAAAAAGTTTATAAAAAACGTCTTTTTTTTATGAATTTTCAAAATTTTAAGCAAGTCAATAAGTTAGGATCATTTATCCTACCGTTGCACGTCTCGAATTAATAATCTTGATGTATTTCGAAAATTGCAAAAGCACTTCTGAACTACGGAAGGTTTGATTCCATTAATTTTGGATACGTAGGCAACCCCTCAAAAGGGTACAACCAATGCAATAACGAAAAGACGGGAACGGTATTCACTAATATGTCTTTTTATTATTTCAAAAAAGTACATCACAAAAAAAGAGCAACAAAATCACACCAAAAAAAATAGTAATAATACTCAAATAATAAATTTAGGAGACTACTCGTACATTTTGCCCTTTCCCTTATCTTTCGGGTCACGCGGAGCCCGAGGCCGACGGGGTGGGGGCGAACATTCCCTAATCACAAGGGGAACTTCCTTTGCTCGAACCCGCTTCTTCGATCTTGGGTTTTCCATCCTTTGCACCGGCCCAAGCCGAGCCCTGACCGGCTCGGGAAGCCTGTCTCGAGGACCAAGTCGGTCCTTAGCAGCCAGTCTTGGCCCTAGTCTCCTTTCTAAGTCCATCTGGGGGCTCACTCTCCCCCGTGCACCCTTGTTACTGGACCCTTCAGTCTGAGTCTTGGATTTTCTTTTCTGACCTGTCGAAGTATCTCCCTCAGTAAAGAAGCTCCTATTGTCCTTAGCATGCTCCCGGCGTAATAGGTCATAGGCCTCGTCAATTTTCAGGGCAGCCCGGGTCTTAGCTGAGTCAGCCCGGGTCCACCTTACATAAGAATCGGTTACCCAGATCGAATGAGAATTTTTAAGAACAGGCCAAGTAGCTCGTGTATACCACCTTTGCATCCAGGTGTCACACATCACGTCTGTCAGCTGAGTAGATTCACTCACAACGGCCTCGATTTCTGGAATTCTTTGCGCCCGACCATATTGCCTAAGTATGCGGTCGGGAAAGAGGTGAATTGTCTGCCTAAAAGATAGGATTACCTTATATCTAGCCCTATCTCGAGATTCCAGACCAGTCCAAAGGTAAATAGGCCACCATGGCACGGCCCAACGGATCAACAGGCCTCCATGGAAAGATAGCACCTCATCCCAATATTGTTGGGTATTGAAGCGAGAAAAGGCAATAGCTCGTCTCCTTGACATAACTTGCCTGGGTTGATATCGGCTCACATTTAAGGGAGGGTCCAAGATCGATAATCTCTCAAATAGCCACAGCTGAAAAAACCCGCAAAAAAAAAAATCAAAATTGCAAAAATCGTCAAAATCACGAAAAAAAAAAAAAAAAAAAAAAAAAAAAAAAAAACGTGAAAAGACGTGAAAACCGAGAAAAACCGCAGAAGCCGGGAAATCGGGAAAACCGCGCGCAAAACCGGAAAATGGGAGAAGCCGGAAATTCAAAAAATTCAAAGGAATGGCATACCTGTAGAAGCCGAGTACTCCCAGTCAACCGAATTGACGGATCTCTTTTACGATTATCCAAACCTTGAATGATCTCCCCTGTAATCAGCCAAGCCGGGCTGTGCTCCGTCTCCATCAGGTCAGCCACGGTGAAAAGTTTAACGTGGCCCATGCAAGATAACAAGTCCATATGCCCTTCGAAGGCATAAACGTGGAGCATGCAAAAAGTAAAGGCCCTACGGCTATGAACTGGCCTAACCCGGACATCATCTGGATTCATGAATTTTTCAGCCAGGTCGATCAGGGAAACGGTATCTCCTTCTAGCATACGGGATACCTCCATATGGGAAAGCCCTAAGAATTCCCTTAACTTCCTCCTTGGGTCAGAAACTGAAAAAGGGATAGCAGGGCGAAGTATAGGATTCCATCCTCCTGCAGCAGCAATTTCTTCAGGAATAGGGCAAATCTCTCCTCGAGGAAAACCAAATACGTGATAGGTATCATCCCAATAGGATAGGCAAGCATCCAAGAAGTGGCAGTCTACTTGCATCTGACGGATCACGGACAATTGGGTAACGCCATTCTGATTTAGGATAGCCCTATCGGCATCCTTAAAATATTTAGACCACTCGTGCAACATTCCCACTAATCGGTCGATTCCCATATTTGATTTGCTAAAAGAGGAAATAAATTTTTCAGGGCTTATTCTTTTCTCTAAGTAATTAAGGGAGTAGAAAATTATGGGAATTAATGAAGCAAGAAGGGGTATTTATAGCATGAAAATAAGTTCTCCTCCTCACCTTAGGATTCCCAATCCTAGAGCATTTAGCATAAAAGCCATTGTCCTAAGGCTTAGCTAAGTCATCCCGAGCATTCCTATTCCTTTTCAAAGTCAAAACAAAAATTCTCTAATTTTTCAAAGACTTTTTCAAACTCAAAAAAATTCAAACCCTTTTCTCAAATTTTTATTCCCCGGCACGAGTCATTTTTCCTACAAATGTTACATGCAAAATTTTGCAGCTTTGCATAAATATGTACAGGACGACTCAAGCAGGAACATGCGATTTGCATAACTCCCCAACGGCATTTAACAAGGTGAGCCCACATACAGGCCCATTTTAAGTCTCATGCGACGAATTCCCCCACGGAGTTATCACTAATTCAGGTACATTTCTAGCCCATGGCCGGCGGGCCCTCCACGCAGGTCTAATGGACCTTAAACGACCCGACCGGAAGCTGCCAGGTTTTAATCCTTGATTGACCTGGTAGCTACTCTGACTTTCGCCCTGTCCAAGCCTCAGTCAGAGTGGGGGCTCTGTAGACACCCACATTTGACCGCCAGGTGTCTATAGTAGTTTCCGACAAACACCCGATGATGATCGGACGCTAACGTGCTCTAACGTACTCGGAAATGGGCTCGAAATGATGGATATTGGGCCTAGGCATTTTTAGGAGTACAAATCTCACAGAACCAACCTCAAATTCAGGCCCAGTGGGTCGTTTCGAGTCAAATAACACTAATTTGGGTCGAATCCGTCACCAGGGGTAAAACCGTCTTTTAGCGACCGAGTCAAAACCCGGTCAAAGACATTTCTCGAAACTCGTGAGTCCACCGTGATGTCTCACACGGTTGGTTCACACTCCAACTCTACAAAGTCAGCCATTCACAAAAATAATAAACAATTCCGTTTAAGGTAGAATTCGATCCCGAGTAGGAATCCTATCCGAGAACCGATTCAGACACTCAACCGAGTTGAAACACTCGGCCAAGTACCCAAACCAGCCGGAACTTCCTCTTTTCTTCCCTCACAAGAAAACGGAATTCTCGTTCTCCTCAGCTTCTTACTCAAGCGGTAATTCTAGCTCAAACAGGAGTCCTATTCAAAAACCGATTCGAGCATCCGACCGAGTGTAAAACACTCGGCCGAAACAGCCCAAAACAGTAGCAAAACACCCGGTTTCCCTTTCTTCCTCCACAAGAAAGCGGAATTCTTATTTCCCTCAAATTCTCTCGTTTCCTATCCTAAGCGGTAGTCAAACTCTCCCAAGCCAAGGTCGGGAATTTCCTATAAATAGCCCCTTGCATCCAACACAAAAAGAACATTCATTGACATCAATTAACCATCAATTTTTTACCGAAATTATACACCCACACACGATTTTTCAGCAATAGTTATCTAGCATCCCGACACACATAATTCCTTAGCATCGTTAGACCGATATTACGTCACAAACCCGAAGGAAAACCGGTTCCCATACCCGAACCTTCACCCGTCCGAACCTTCACCTTAGCCGAACCAAATCTCGACGCTCCCGTGCTTAGCCACATTCCGACGAGTCCCGATCCGAGTCGACAAGAGCATGTAGGTTGAGGGTGCAACAAAACCCGATCTCTTCCTTTCTCTCCTTCTCTTTCCTTCGTCCGTTTTTTATTACGGGTCTAGAGTCGCTTTTTTTTTTTTTTCCTAATATCGTTATTAACGAAAAACTATTTTCATAACGTATATTCTGAAAAATATGATATCGATTCTTCCATAATCGAATATTATATCGAAAGGAATTATATTAAGATTTTCGACGATACCAAAAATCGTTACATCTTTTTCATTCAAAAATTCTTTTCTCGTCCAAAACGACTTATTTTACAAAGCTTTTTCAAAACTCATTCTAAATATTCGATATCGATTTCATAATCGAATATCGGATACGACGAATATCGAAAATATGGATCGAATACAAGTTAATTCATAATTTGTACGCGATTCATCAAAATAACAATTTTCGAACAAAAAAATAAAACCCGGACAGACCCGTACGCGAGTCGCGCCATGCCCGAGCGACTCGCGCACGAGTCTGGAACCCGGACTGTTTTTTTACGTTTTCGTTCGTTTTATTATTTATTCTTCGATCGATTTCTAAAATTAACATCTTTTCTAAAACTATTCCAAGTACTCGATATTAATTTCGTAGTTAACTATCGAATATAAAGAATATCGAAAATATTAAGTCGAGTACGAATCATGCAATATTCATACGCGATTTAATACGAACTTCGAGTTTTCGAAAACCGGCACCGAGACAGGCTACCACGCGACCCGCCGGCATCCCGGGCGAGTCGCGCGGCCGGCTGTTATGCCGCGGCCTTTTCCGTCTTTTTCTATTATTTTTCGAACTTCGTTTTTTATACAAAACAACGTTCTTTTCAACGATATCTTTCAGATTTCGATTAATATTTATTTTCTCGATTTCGCTATTTTATTTTGCTATTATTATTTACAAATCGATACTAACTCGTTTGTTTGTTTTGTAGCAAATTCATCCTTTTATTTCATTTGTTTTATTATACTAAAACGAATCTCACATGTTAAATTTGACTTTGACATTAATCAATTTTCATGCATTAAATTGACTTAGCAACCCATTCAATTCCTCACATGCTTAGGAAAACAATGTTTGCATAATCATTCATCGTTCAACTAACGCGCGCATTAAAACGTCATTCGATATCCTAGTAGAGGCCGCTAATGTGCGGGCGGGGTTGGGTGTTCTTAGTGAACTTCCCAACACGTACCCTCACCCCTTACTCAGAACCGTGGCTTCCGGATGTCCGAAACCATTGGCAACGAGAGTCATTCAATATACGATTAACCGCTTCAGTCGGCATCTATATCGATATGCAAAAGGGACGAGCCCAATAAACTCTGACATCGGAAATGGGCCGTATTTTGTACACGGCCCACTACGACATAGAGTGGGCTCGAACGGTTCCGAATAACCATAAAATTCGGTGGCGACTCCGACTTCGATTTAAATTTCCATTTGACCATCTCATGGAGATTCATTCGCCTCCCCAAACCCGCGCGTGGCCGCGTCGGGGTGGACCTATGTCATGTCCACAACTTGGTACATACCTCTAGGAGTAGGCCTTAATCTCATGGCATCCATTCTCTTTTTTAATTCTTCAAGTTCCGCTTGAAGCTTCAATTCATTAGAACTCGTAGATGAGTTCACTTCAACTTTCTTTCTAGAATCCCTCGATTAACCCATTCTAGAGTCACTCCTTGCCATCTTTTCAATAAGACTTTTAGATGCCTCATCGGTGAGAGAAGAAAAGTCTCCTCCGGCGGCCGAATTGAGGTTTTCTTTGGTTCTCGATGAAAGGGTGTTGTAAAATGTTTGGGTAGTTAGCCAATAGGGTATTCCATGATGTGGACATTTGCGCAACAAATCTCTAAATCTTTCCCAAGCCTCACTTAGGCTTTCAAATTCATCTTGTTTGAATGTTTTTATCTCCATGCGATGTTGGTTAGTCTTTGACGGCGGGAAATATTTCTCCAAGAAGGCATTAGATAATTGAGCCCATGTTGTAAAAGTATTAGCGGGATGGCCTTGAAGCCATCTACGAGCTCCGTCTCTCAAGGTCTTTGGAAATAATAAACGATGCAATTGGCATGAAGTTAATCCATTGAGACGGGCTCCTACTAATTTTTCTTTAAATGAAGCAATGTGCTCTTGAGCATCTTCTTGAGAAAAACCGTGAAAAGTGTCTTGTTGAACCGCATTTGTCAAAGAAGCTTTTAATTCATAGTTCTCCGGAATCTCTCCGAAATCGACGGGAGAAGGTGTTTCTTCATGTGTGAGTTGGGAATGAGAGCCTAGGGTTGCCATTTGATGTATTGGTGGTGATGGTGGATTTGAATTTGGATGATTTGGAGGGGATGGATTTTGATTTTGTGGTGGAGTTTTCGGTGATGGTGGTGAATTTTGTGAAGTGGAAGGTATGGAAGGGTTATTTGGAGTGGGATTATGTGATGTAGAAGGTGTAGAAGGTGTATGTGGTAGGATGGGATTAAGGTTAGGAGGTGATAATGAAGGATGTGGAATAATAGTAGTTGAGTTATTTCCCCGAAAACGTAATGCTCTAAAAGTCCTTTCCGGCTCCAGATCGAACCACAAGGGCGATGACGTGTTCCTGGGCATAAAACTCAATTTAAACGATAAGACTCCTAGCACCTTGCGGCACTAGGGAAAAGAGAGAAGGGAAAAGAATCAAACACAACAACTAAAAACAATACAATTACTCGCCGTTCCCCGGCAACGGCGCCACTTTGATCGCCTCCCAATCGGTTCGGTCGTTAACGAAGGACGGGGGATCAAACGATATTTATAAGACTCGAGATGACACACAAAAACGAACAAGTATTCGTGGTAAGTCGAGGTCGGTCCACAGGGAACGGAGGTTTTGACGGGCTTAAAGTGATGTGCTTGATGTCTAGAGGGGGGGTTTTCTAAGAGTCAAGTCTATGGTCAAGTCTATGCTAAAGGGATCACTACGAGAATGGCTAGGGGTAATTAATCTAGGGAAAGGCGTTGGGGAGAAGTCGGGATTCGGAACATGGAATGTAAGAAGGTCGGGATCGAGTTTTTGTCGCAAAGTTGATAAAGGGAGAATGCCACCTTTCGGTTTCTTCACTCAACCCACCTAAAAACCCGCTTTCGCGGCGAAAAAGGGTAAGTCTCTTGTTATGGTAATTTCTACCCCGAATTTCCCCATATTGATAGAAATGAGTCAAGGTCGGTCTAGTTGGCCGGACTAAAACAACAATGACACAACAACCACAAACAAGGTAAACCAACATGCAAGCAACCCACCAATACCCCTAAATTCAAATATTCCAAGTCTTCATCCCTAAACCCCCCCAACAAGAAATCTACTCACTAATCATAATGAAAGACAATAAAACATTAACTATGGAGAAACTGTCTAAAACATGCATATTAACTAGATCTAAGGAAACTAGCAATAATATGATGAGAAAATTACAATTTAACAATTACCCACTGAACTATGAAACTACCAAATTAATCTAGAGAATAATCTAGAACAACATGAACAAGATCTAGAGAAACTAATTACACTAAGATGATCTAAGCTAGATAATAATGAGAAAACTAAATTAAAACTAAACTAGAGATAAGAGAGTGGAAAGAAATGTACCAATTATGAAGATCTACAAGAAATAAGAAGTTTGCATGAATACAGGTTGAAGCTTTGGTGGAGATAGTGAAGAACTTGTCACTAATCCTTCAATAAACCCATAAATCTTCAATAAAACTTGAATAATCTTCTTACAAACTTGTAATCTAGAGAATTGATGATGTAAACTAAGTAGATCTACTACTAATTACTATGTAAACTACTAGATGTTTAGAGAATTACTACTAGAATACTACTAGATTGTTCTACTAATGGGTGGTGATACTACACTAATGAAAGCCTTCTACACTAATGGATGATGCTAATGGATGCTTACACTAATGGATGATGCCTTGGGCAACAATCTAGGGTTGCATATATATAGTAATCCTCTTATTGGGTATTTAACCTAAAGCCCAAATCCAACTCTTGCTTCATTAGTGAGACAATCTCCCTCAACGTCTTCATAGGGTGAAACTTTGCCCTGCGGTCTTGACAGTAATTCCCACCGGGTGAAATTTCACCCGGTCAGATTTTCTTTCTTTTTTGCGTTTTTGGCTCTTCTTTCCATCGGGCGAAATTTCACCAGGTGGGCGAAATTTCGCCCGGTGGAGAGTCTCGGAAAATCTTCAGGGAGGCATTTTTACCGTCGGGTGAAATTTCGCCCGGTGGTGTCTCACCGGGTAAAATTTCGCCCGGTCATTTCACTGGCCTCTTTTCTTGTCTCATTCTTCGTTAATTGATTGAATGACTTTAAACTTTAAGTTGTGTGCTTTGCTCTTAGGACGGTATTCCCTTCTCTTGTGCTCGTGGAAGCTTGATCGTGATTTCGGTGCCAAATCCTATCAAAATCGATAGAAAACTACCAAAAATAGGTAAAACGCACAAGAGGGACGCTAATGCGAGAAGTACACAAAATATGGCGATAATCTCACTCTAAACTCGCAAAACGAGGGAAAACGGGTCTAAATGAAGGGAAAAACGATCTAAATTTAGCACACAACAACGGGAAAGCTCTCGGTATCGTCTAAAAAGGCATATTTTAGGTGAGACGGAAGTGGCTTACGCTCCGGAACGGTTATGTCAATAGCAAATGAGGTGTGTACGATGTTGGTTACATCGACACCTTGCTCCTCTGTGAGCATCCTTCCTTCCAAAGCAGCTTCCAAAGCATCAACGACAGCAGAGTCAACGGAAGCATCACCTGCACACGCTTCTAAACATATCAAAGCCTCTAAGGGGTCCCGTATAAGGGACGCCTCCATAGAATCATGAACTACAACATCAATAACATCTATCATGCAACAAGGATCCGTTACCATCGGGTTCTTAAGTGTACTATCCAAGCAGAAAACAATGGTGTCTCCACCCACTTCCAAAGTCAATTTACCATTCTTGACATCAATCACCGCGCCGGCGGTGTGCAAAAATGGCCTTCCCAAAATTATAGGAATTTGGGTGTCCTCGGCCATGTCAAGGACAATAAAATCAACCGGGATAAAAAAAATTTCCAACTCTAACGGGTACGTCTTCTAAAACTCCCAAAGGGCGTTTTATGGAACGATCCGACATCTGCAAAGTGACACTAGTACACTTAAGAGGACCCATATTAAGTTTTTCACAAACGGAGTAAGCCATGACACTTACACTAGCACCTAAATCACATAAAGCCTTATCAATCGATAAGGTGCCAATAGTGCAAGGAATCGAGAAACTACCGGGGTCCTTTAGCTTCGGTTAGACTTTGTTCTGTAAAAATGCACTACACTCTACAGTAAAAGCGACCGTTTCTACCTCACCAATGCTTCTCTTCCGAGTCAAGATGTCCTTCATAAATTTAGTATAGGATGGGACCTGCATAATGAGCTCAGTAAATGGGACCGTAACCTGCAAATTCTTCACAGCCTCCACGAACGTGCCAAATTGGGTAGTCTCCTTCCGATTCTTCAATCGACCCGGGAATGGTACTTGAATTGTTGAACTCGTCGGAGTGGGAACGGGAGTAGTGGGTGGTGGAACTTGATCTTCACTTGCTTGGAGGTTCCACAATAACATCCTCATTGACATCTTCCACTAGAACCTCCTCCTTCTCGGACGGTGTATCATCCTTAGGCATCAACGGACCTTCATAGTGTGTGCCACTACGAAGAGTGATCGCATTAGCCGTATCATGTTGTTGATCACCTTGAGCAGGGAGTTTACCTTGTTGACGCGTTGCTTGTGGCGCGGCAAGGTGTCCCACTTGGTTCTCCAAATTCTTGATGGCATTATCCTTAGCTTGATCATTCTTTTGCATTTGAGCCATCATAGAGTCCTGGGTCTTGGCCATCATCTGCATCATATTACGAAGCTCAGCCATTTCATTAGAACTCGAAGAAGAAGAAGAAGAAGAATTACCTTGAGCTTGTGCGGAGGATTGGCCAAAATTCTGCTGACTAGTATCGAAATTCTGATGAGAATTCCCGAAGTTCTGATTAGTATTGCCAAAATTTTGTTGATGTTGACCCGAGTGAGGTCGCTGCTGAAAATTTCCCTGATTTTGGAAATTCCTTTGATTACCGAAATTCTGCTGGTTCTGAAAATTTTGCTGGTTCTGAAAATTCCCTTGATTCTGGAAATTCTGCTGATTCTGGAGATGCTGCTTGTGTGGGGGTACATAAGCTGGTGTAATAGGCGGGTTCAAGACATTAGTACTCCTGTAAGACAAAAGAGATGCATCATAACCCGGTTGGTTCATATATGGATAGCGCGGGCGCATGGAATGAAAAGCATTCACTTGTTCTATGGAGCCTGGACAATCCTAATAAAACTCTAGAAAGTTACAACAAGTCACTGTGATCGGTAATAGCAAGTCATAATTTCATACATAGCAAAGCGAGATTAATTAATGCGTAGTTCATATTAAAATGAGATTACGTATAGTTTGGATTATTTTAAGAAGTATACGCATAGTTGGTATTATTCCTATGAAATAACCCTTTATTTTAATATTAATTTGTGTCTAATCTTAACTTAAATTATCTAACAATTTTAGTACCTTATTCTCTTGTGCAGTTGTACATAGATAGACTAACACAAATTCTTACTTTACATAGAGATACTTCCTCCTTCCATAAGTGTTCTACCCATGTCATTATATATTCATTTAAGGGCTCGTTTGGTTCACCATGGGAAGATGGAGTTATCGGGAACTTAAATTCACGTGAATTTGTATTTCATGGGAATTACAAAAATATTGTTTGGTTGCCATGTGGGAAATAACTTCATGCGGGAAGTTCTACACACCAAGGGTGGGCTTGGTGAGTAACTTCTCGCATTATGGAGGAAATGACAATTCCTGGGAAGTGGGCAACCAAACAACATCCCAATTTATCAATTCATGGGAAGTAGAACTTTCCATGATTTAAGAGGGCAACCAAACGGCCCCTAAGTGTATAAAATAATCAAATGGATAGAAAATTGATGGAATGAGGAAGTACGTTACTCTCCAAGCTTGCGACTGGTCAAATACTACCTATGTGAGGTAGATAAGACAAAAGCAAAATGGGTAGGAAATGACTACCTGATTCGTCTTATCTACCTACATGGGTAGTGATTGCCGCGTCGTAAACTTGTTACGGATATGCATGTCACAAAGAAGACTTGTTGGGAGGCTAAAGTCGTACTATTGTGTTAAATAGTAACGTTACTATTAGACTTGACAAAACTTGACCTGACTTGTTAATCTGACCCGTTCAACCCGTTTATTTGTAGGTCAAGATTCGAAACCTCTAAATCTTGATTTGTGACTCGATATTTTAAAATATAGACTAATATTCAATTTAATACAACATTTTTATCTTTTGATAATAAAATAATTATTAAAATAGTTTTAAAAATTCCTTGAAATATAATCATTATAATCAAGGTCTATAAAATAATATTATTAAAACAAATAAAATGGTAATATCAAAAATATTATTTAAAGGGTAAAAAATTCGGCGTTCAAAATTATGTTTCACTCGTATTCTAACCATAACCCGTCTCGTGACTCGTATAACTCGACCCATAATTGAACTGGCTCGTATTATTTTGATCCATTGTATATAAAAGTTATTTAAACAAACTATGTATGTAAAACATAAAATTTCACACCTTCGATAATTGAATAACAGATACAAAATAATATGAGAACAAGAGTTTTATTTGATAATCGAAAGATTGCGTGTTACAACTTCCGTAGATCTCTTGATTCCATCTCGAAGGCTAGGGAATTCCGTAGGGGAAGATGGTGTCTTTTTTGTGACTTATTCCATTTACCTACAATTTGGTAGTAGGAGGATGGGGTCGTTTTTAGACTTATTCCATCTGACCTCCTCTAAACCTAGAGACAAGACCCGTATTTATAGTCTAGTATCTTAGAGAGGAAGTTAAGAATATTCTAAAGTATCCTAAGATATTATCACAATATTTATTGATAATTATCTCTAAATACTAAAGATATTAGACATAAATAGATACCGAAATATACAAAATTTTGGTGTCTACAAATGCCCCCTCGAGACTTGTTGTAGAGACTTCGAAGTCGGTTGCAACTTTGTCTCGAAATTTGGTAGGAAGACTTAGAGGTCGATTTGTTTGCCCCCATGACTTCTACAGATTTGGATCCTTCGAAATTGGAGATGAAGAGCGAAAATCTTCACGTCGGGTTCACCAATTTGTAAAACATAAAATTTCACACCTGCGATAATTAAAATAACAGATACAAAATAATATGAAACAAGAGTTTTTATTTGATAATCGAAAGATTGAGCGTTACAAATTTCGTTGATCTCTTGATTCCAATCTCGAAGGCTAGGGTTTTGATATTTCTACGGGGTCTTATCGACTTAGATCCGTAGGGGGAAGATGGGGTCTTTTTTTGTGACTTATTCCATTTACCTACAATTTGGTAGTAGGATGATGGTGTCGTTTTGAGACTTATTCCATCTGACCTCCTCTAAACCTAGAGACAAGACCCGTATTTATAGCCTAGTATCTTAGCGAGGAAGTTAAGAATGTTCTAGTATCCTAAGATATTACCACAATATTTATTGATAATTATCTCTAAATACTAAAGATATTAGACATAAATAGATACCGAAATATACAAAATTTTGGTGTCTACAAATGCCCCCTCGAGACTTGTTGTAGAGACTTCGAAGTCGGTTGCAACTTTGTCTCGAAATTTGGTAGGAAGACTTAGAGGTCGATTTGTTTGCCCCCATGACTTCTACAGATTTGGATCCTTCGAAATTGGAGATGAAGAGCGAAAATCTTCACGTCGGGTTCACCAATTTGTAAAACATAAAATTTCACACCTGCGATAATTAAAATAACAGATACAAAATAATATGAAACAAGAGTTTTTATTTGATAATCGAAAGATTGAGCGTTACAACTTTCGTTGATCTCTTGATTCCAATCTCGAAGGCTAGGGTTTTGATATTTCTACGGGGTCTTATCGACTTAGATCCGTAGGGGGAAGATGGGGTCTTTTTTTGTGACTTATTCCATTTACCTACAATTTGGTAGTAGGATGATGGTGTCGTTTTGAGACTTATTCCATCTGACCTCCTCTAAACCTAGAGACAAGACCCGTATTTATAGCCTAGTATCTTAGAGAGGAAGTTAAGAATATTCTAAAGTATCCTAAGATATTATCACAATATTTATTGATAATTATCTCTAAATACTAAAGATATTAGACATAAATAGATACCGAAATATACAAAATTTTGGTGTCTACAGTATGTTAGCTAGACTGAAATAAATTGTCGCAGATATTCCTTGCCACACTTCATACAAACTATGTTGATTGCACAAGATAATGGCTTGGGGATTTGACTTGAGATTGGGGTTCTTGCAAGTTCAGCTGTAGGTTTGGTTTTCGGACCAATTTATATTCCTTGGTTCTTCTCTTATCTCTTCGAAAACCATAAAACAGAAGACCATCTCCAAATCCACAACTGAATATGAGTATAGAGCAATGTCCTTTACAGCTAGTGAGATAGTTTGGCTCGCAGGTCTCCTAACGGATTTCCAAATTCAAGTAGCATCACCCATTTCTTTACAATGTAATCCAATTAGTTTATAAAGGAATTATAATTAAAAAATTTAACGTGTTACATAAAATTATCATAATAAACTGACCGAAAAGAATATATAATTGGGAGATGATATATATATATATATATATATATATATGTGTGTGTGTGTGTGTGTGTGTGTGTGGGGATAACACATAAACCACATGTATATACATAATATATACACATAGTGTAATAAAAAAAACACAAATTCTTGTTTGTGATGTAACGTATAACGGGTCAAATAAAACTCAAATAGCTATATAAGACAACAGTATAATTGGTGGGGTCATTGTCCTTCTCTCCTCATATGGTGCATACTTGACCCGTTTTAATCTTACGACGGATATATCCGTTTTAATCTTACGTAAGGGAGACCAACCGTAAAAAAAATACATATACTTTTTACAGAACTTTATTTGAAACTAAAAAAAAAAATTGCATAAGTTTGATTCTCACTAGTCACAATTGTCAGGGTTGTTGATCTACTCTGTGTTACCTGAGATATCTTTTCGCAATGTAGATGCACCATGTCCCTGAAAAGAATTTAATCTCATTAAAAATATATTTAGACGAGAAAAATATTTAAATCGTAACAAAGTCTCCCCTTCTTTTGGATCATGGTCGTAAATAAGGCATATATTATACTCGTAGACTGTAGTAGATACAAGATCAGTCTTAGAGGGATTTCAAATTGTAAATCATATGATTTTTACCCGAGGTTTAATCACTCACCCATATGAAGCATTAAATTAAAATCACTCTCAAACTGTAGTATTACCATAACATTCGGTTTTCATTTTGTGTGTTGTGATGGACGATTCATAAATATTGGGTTTTCATTGCCATATAATTAATCTATCAAGCAACGAATATACATGTTTTTTATTACCTCTTCGAGCAGTCGGATTTCGTCTGCTGGTTTATCTCTGTTTCTAGCAGCAGGAACCAACCTGACAATCAACTTATTTAGAATGGTCCGATTTGCCGAAACTCCAATGACTGAACACATGACGAAGATAACAATGGCTGCCCATAAGGAACTGTGTTTTATCATAGTGTAGATGCCAGCCATAAATGCCAATAAAGTGCCATATAGAGAATTCAGCAGTAAGAACACACTTCGATCGACTAATAAGCGAGCCATGTCGGGTTCAGAAACCATAGACCAAATCAAGCAAAATAAGACCAACATGGAAGTACACATCGCATATACATCCGCCAATAAAAATACTAAGAAACCTACTCTCTTCCCAAATTTTGCTTCCCCTGTGTCATCGTTAAGGCCACCAGGAAGAGTGAATCCTGCTGCAAAAGTAATTGTTGCTAAAAGTGCGGCGACAACAGAGAGGGTGTTTCTTATTTGATCCAAATTGGCTCCTGGTTGAATATATGATGTTCTTAGATACGGATTCACTTTGATTTGCTTGCACATTTCTTGCTGCACATGATCATTTTCGGTCAGCTAACATTGGGGAACGAACAAAGCGTGATTGTGTATACACCCAAATGTATGCACAATTATCAAAATATAGCATGGTTACTAGCGAAATGATAACTGATTTATAATTTTACCCCATGTCTGATGGGATATTCGATTTATAACCCATTTTTGTTAGTCGGAGTGGAATAATAACGAATCAAGAATAGGTTGTGTAAACATACCCAATTGTCGTTGGCTTTACAAAGCTCGGCGAGTAAGTCCATGCTAGTTTTGCCAGAATGATCTGGGATGATCCGCTCGACCTCCTTATCAAGGAGAAGTGCCTTAGCAAAATAGATATCCTTTCTCTCCAATGCTTTGTGCAATGGAGTTGCACCGTCCTGATCAACCGTATTTTTAAGCTCTGCGATCGCTGGAATTTTTAGGAAAGTCAGGTATTCTTTGTAACTGGGTAGTTTTATGTGATGTAGAGGAGTATCGTTTTGTTGACGACAAGTCTGTTGTAAGTCCTGACAACTGTCGATGAAACCAAAAATAGCTATGGTCTCTTCGAGTTCACAAGCTTCAATCCAATTAAATTCTTCTTTTTGTATATGAGAAGGGTGGTTCAACAAATCTATCAGCCAAAAAGCGTTTTTTTCTTTGGCGTTGTCTAGAGGCGTATTTTTTGAATCATCTCGCACGTTCATCAACCACCAGTATTTCCCAAGCAACCTTTTGCCGATTTTCTCTGCACTCAGGATGAACTTTATAAACCAAACAAATGTACACCCTTTATTTCATTCATCATCAAATGATTGCATTACAGAATGATACCTGGACATGAGGATAAACCATGAAGCACGGTAGTTCCATCATTACGACGAAGCATTTGGAAACTAGGCTCCTCAATATTCATAATTTCATCCACAGCCACAGCACAGCCGGAATGGACAGCAAGAAAGAAGAGACTTTCACCCTTGTTGTTGAGAATCTTACTCACAGATGAATCAATCGCCAGCATCTCCAATGCAAGTTTCTCATGTTTTGAGTCTTCAATCAACGCAACATGTATCGGTGTATTTCCAGTCTTGTTCTTTATTCTCCAAGGAGGGCATTCCATAGGCCCTATTTCTGGGTTCTCAACATTTAGTAGTTGTTGTTGTTTATGACCGCGCAACAAAATCATCCCTACCTCAGAATCCTTATACCTGGCGGCTATGTGCAACGGAGTGTCATCATTCGTGTCTTTTTCAGAAATATTTTGCTTAAAGACTTTGGTTCTCGCTTCATTTAGATCGTCTCCTTTTTCAAGTAAGTTAAATGGCCTTGCATCTTCATTCTCTACCCATTGATGAATTATTGTGAATCCATTTTCGTCGATCTTTTCGTCCAACCACTCTCCACAATGCTTGAACAACAATCTCATAATAACCTCTGTTTTTTACCAAAAAAAAAAATGTTGGTGAGTGAGAGAAGACTAGAAGAACATTTTACAACTGCCCTCAATATAAATAGACAAGATATTGTGAGTAATAACAATGCTTTTGTTTTTCTTACTAAATGTTTAACTACTCAACCTGTTACTACATTATCGCGAATATGTGCATTACAAAGAAGAATTTGTGATATTCAATTAGCCTCGCAAATTAGAAATAAAGATCTAAACTCTAATGGCATTTTCGTCATAAAATATGCAAATACGAGTAACCATTTTGGAGAAATTTGTATTGCTTACCAATATTTTGGATGTATAGGGGTTAATCTTGTTAGCTTTTTATTTGAATGATTGTTTAATTTGGGCTAGGTAGATTTGTGTTATGTGATTGAATGTGGGAAGGAGGATTAATATTGAAATATTTGTTATATTTTGATGATAATGGTTTGTTTTGATTGCTTTTTCCTTTTAAATGCGTACATGCCATTGCCTATTTATAGGCATCAACAGAAGTTTCTACATTTTCTTCTACAACTTTCCTTTGCATGTTTTGCTAGAGTCATCCAGAGATATACATGCAATTCTTTGATTTTCTAGATAATTCAAATTATTAGATAGATTTTTTGGATTATAATTTCTAACACTCCCCCTAATCCAAAAAATCTTGAACTCCATGTTGTTCTGTCAGAACTCGATGGCTTTTCTCTCTCGGTTGGAGTGATCTTCTGAAAAGGTCGCTTTGCTTCCTATGAGCTCTTGGATTAAATACCGCTGTATCTTGATATGCTTTGACGGCCTGTGAAAATCTTGCCGAGTTTCTTTCTTTAGTGACTTGAGTCTTGTTCTGGAATGACTGATTTTTGTAGAAATGAATCTTCGATCTCTTCTTTGGGCTGGTAACTCCGTCTTTAAGCTTGTCTCTGTATGTCCTTGTCTCGATCTTCTTTTTCTCTTGTGTTGCTTCTCGATAGCTTAGTGTTTGAACTCTTGTTGTTTCCATGGCTGTGAGTACCATGGTTGCTTGGCCACACTCATATTCTTCTGATGATGTTTGGTTTGGTTGAGAGGTGGTTATTTGTGATTTTGGGGAGTTTGGAGTAGATGATATTTTTGGTGTAGGAAGAGGGGTTTGGTTTTGTGTGGTTGATTTTTTTGTGTTTATGGGCATTCTTAGTGGGAAAATTTTGTTCTCGGTCATTTGTACGGAAGCAATTAATTGCCCATTTTTCTTGTCATAGATGAGGCATTTTTTGTTGTCAAATATGACTTTATAACCTTTTTGGAGAAGTTGTCCAACGCTTAATAAGTTTTGTGCTAGACCGGGGATGTATAAGACATCATGAATAAATTTAGTGAAGCCGTTTTTTGTTTTAACGGCTACTATCCCTTTGCCCGCAACTTCTTGGTTTGTACCATCACCAAGAGTAATTTTTGATTTTATTTCTTCATCGAGACTCACAAATAAATCCTTGTTTCCGGTCATATGGTTGGAACAACTGCTATCTATATACCATATTTCGGTGGACCTTTGTTGTGCATTTAAGCAAGTGTAAAATAATTGTCCACTCGAATCTTGTTCTTCTATGAAATTAGCCTCATCTTTATTTCGGAACCGACAATCCCTTTCAAAATGGGTGTGTCTTGTACACCTCTTACATTTAAACCAACAATCATTTGTATTATGACCATTTTTCTTACATAAATTACAATAAGACTCTGTTTGTTTAATTTGTCGGTTTCCTTGATTATATAATCCTCCCCCTCTACCGTGACTTTTGTTTGAAAATTTTAATTCGGCCTTAAAGGCCTGTTCTAGTGGCTCGTCATTAAATCTTTTCATTCTTTCTTCATGAGCTTGAAGTGAGCTCATTAATTCGACCATCGTAATTTGTTTTAAATCTTTTGACTCTTCTATTGCGGCCACTATATGTTCAAATTTTCTCGGAAGACTTCGTAATATTTTTGGAATAATTTTTGCATCCTCAATTGTGTCTCCGTAAGAACGAATTTGATTTATTATGTTGGAGGCACGATTAAAGAATGCTTCAATTGACTCATCTTCCGACATTAATAAATTTTCAAAATCTTTCCATAGAGTTTGGAGTTTAATTGTTATTACCTTGCCGGAACCTTTGTATGTGTTTTCCAAGATCTTCCAAGCCTCCGCGGACGATGTTGCTGATATAACTCGTGAGAGTATTGCCTCGTCGAGTCCTCGGTAGATCAAAGAAAGAGCATAGTGATCCTTTCTTTGATTTTCGATGTATAAGTTTTTCTTTGTAGTGTCCCATGTTGATTGTTCATCGGTATCCTTGGGTTTTTCGTACCCGTTTTGTATCAAATCCCATAATCCTTGGGAAATGAATATAGACTTCATTTGGATACACCAAAGGTCGTATTTTTCGCCTTTGAATGTTGGTACCCAATTGACTTGAATTGGAGTTGACATGTTTGTTTGATGTGTTATTTTATTTGGGACTAATTTTTTTTTTTGGATATAAATTTACGGAAGGACTTGGGTTGGCTCTGATACCACTGTTAGCTTTTTATTTGAATGATTGTTTAATTTGGGCTAGGTAGATTTGTGTTATGTGATTGAATGTGGGAAGGAGGATTAATATTGAAATATTTGTTATATTTTGATGATAATGGTTTGTTTTGATTGCTTTTTCCTTTTAAATGCGTACATGCCATTGCCTATTTATAGGCATCAACAGAAGTTTCTACATTTTCTTCTACAACTTTCCTTTGCATGTTTTGCTAGAGTCATCCAGAGATATACATGCAATTCTTTGATTTTCTAGATAATTCAAATTATTAGATAGATTTTTTGGTTATAATTTCTAACAAATCTTGTTAGAATTATGAAAGAATGATGGATTATTGTGAAGAATTGCATGAATATTATTAATGAACAAGGGTCCTATTTATAAGATTACATGGTAACACAGTTTAGGTAGTATACGGAAACTAGAATATTCTAAGAGATACAATTACCTAAACTAAATTATATCATAATCAATAATATGAGAAAATAATATCTTTAACATATACTATATCTCTAATATGCTCCCGCAAGATGTACGGACGGAGCAAAAGTACAATCTTGAAAATTAAGAGGAACGAATATCGGGTGCGTAAAATCGCCAGTCCCGGGTGCGTAACTCGCCAGTCTCGGGTGAGAATGCGTAACTCGCCAGTCTAGGGTGTCGGAACATATAATCAGGGTGCGTAAACTCGCCAGTCTCGGGTGCGTAACTCGTCAGTCTAAGGTGTCGGAACATATGGTCAGGGTGCGTAAACTCGTCGGTAATTTGAAAGGTCAAATTGAATTTGAGAGAGGTAGAAAATTTAATCACAGATTTGATTAAAGAGAAATTGGGGTTTAAGGGGTAAAAGATTAGATTTAGTAAGGGTGAAGGAAAGTTTATGGGGTGAGGGAGAAGTGAGAAATATTTTGATGCAATTCGACGGTAGGGTAGGTAGGGCAGGGCAGCGGAAGACGGGCAGATACAAGCTGATTATGTAGATCTAGGCTCTGATACCATGTTAGAATTATGAAAAAATGATGGATTATTGTGAAGAATTGCATGAATATTATTAATGAACAAGGGTCCTATTTATAAGATTACATGGTAACACAGTTTAGGTAGTATACGGAAACTAGAATATTCTAAGAGATACAATTACCTAAACTAAATTATATCATAATCAATAATATGAGAAAATAATATCTTTAACATATACTATATCTCTAATAAATCTAACATGTATAGATGTAAAGGAACTGGGAACTAACCGATCATTAATACCATCACTCATGATATTACGTTTACATACAACGAGCAACAAGAAAGAGTAGTTATATATACTCTGTATTAGGTATGTACCTGAGTAATAATCATCATCAGCGGTGGCGAGCTGAAAAGGGGTAGTTGACTTGTCGGAGGAGCGAAACAAAGAGGCAGGAGAAGAAGAAGCGAGAGGAGATGTCAATATCATCTCCGCAACCTCATTAAACCCATTGGAGAGCGCATAATACAAAGGCGTATTCCCATCCGAATCAACCATGGTACAACTCACAAACTCCCCATCCATTTTCAATATCTCCAACGCGCAATTCTCGTTGGCATTGCTGCCGTCCAACGCCAAATGCAAGGCAGTCATCTTCTTCTCATGAGTGACCGCCGACCACGGCTTCACCAACCCATCCTGGTACGACAAGTTGAAAGACGAGTAGAGTTGTTTGAAAATCAAGACGATCCTGTGGCTCACATCGCTCTTAACGGCAGCTGCGTGGAGGGGGAGCCGGTTGGATTCGTCGCTGCTTTGGAAGAGGAGTTGTTTGAGGGTGTCTTTGGGGAGTATTTTGACTGCTTCCTTGATGAAGTCGAGTCTGTCCGCCCACGCTGCCAAATGGAGGATGTTCTCTCCCACCCATGAATCATCCTCCGCCGGGACTTGAGTCAGGAAGTACTCGGCTGGTTGTGTCGCGAATGCTTTCCTCAGAAACTCCACATCTCCATCTCTGGCAGCTTCTTTCAATTCCGGATCCATTGTTTTCTTTTTTGTCAACCCTTTGCGTTTTGCATTATATCAATGCACCCACATCACTATATATATTACTCACAACTTCACAAGTATGTCTGTCAACTACGGAGTACCAACTCCTAATTCTTTTATTTATACCAACAAGGGGGATTACTTTAATTTTCATTCTACGTGTTAAAATATATATTCCACGGTTAGATTATTCCTTAAACAACGTGCTAAATCATACACGAAAATTTTTAAGTTAAATTCCAGTGTAAAAAAACGCTAGTAAAGCAAATTTTTTTTGGAAACTAAGAAAATAAACACCCAACTCCCACCACCACCATCCCCAACCCCTTGCTAGTGTGCCGCCCAATTCACCAGCCCCTCGCCCCTCAATCTCCTACCCCTCACCGGTGAAGCAACGCTCCCCACCTACATACAATGCCGCATCCATCATCGATCGTTCAACATTAGATTAACCTAATCCCTTATTGAAAAAAATATACTTCGATATAATTAGAGATAAAATTTGTTAATTTAATTGTTCAAACATAAATTAATGAAAAATTATTGCTTCAATTAGTGAATTAAGATACATAATCGTGAAGTTTTCAATCAAAATTAATTAAGTTTTGTTTCGTTATTTTTTATTGGAAGGGTAGAGATGGAAAAAGAAGTGATAAGATGTGTACAAGGTACTAAAACACGTGTATAGTTTAGCAATTATGTAATCAGTAAATATCTGTAAACAAGATTACAATCGATTAAAAGGGATCGTCAGCTACAGTCGACGGATGTATGCTTATTGTTAGGGGGTCTCAATTCTCAACCCAAATTTTTTTAGTTTATTTTGTCCAACTTTTAGGATAGAAAAATAAATTTTATACTCCGTAATATTTTTTTGTGTAAATAACTTCTAAATTTTACTGAAATTCTATGAAGAAAATTTTCAGGGTCCGTCATTAGGACTATGGTACGTTATTATCGGTTAATAAACAAGGTGACGTGAACCTTTTTACGTTTCTTCTCGATTTTTAATATTTGTGAAGAGTATTTAACTGAAACGAAAATAAATATAAAAAACGGAGGGAGTATATAAAAAAATTAATTAAAAAAAAAAGATACTAATTCAACCATATTAGCTTGATACGAATGTATGTTTGCCAAGAAGGAAAGTAGTTCTAACTTAATATTTTTATAATAAGTCAACCATGACTCTCGTAACTATTTTTTCAGTAATAATGGTCGACTTAGCTTAGTAGTCATTTGTTTTATTTTTCTTTTTGGGTCGTAATAAAAAATAATTCTCTTCGTGAACTGTTGTTTAGTTGAATCAATTTTTGGATTCATACTGGTTGAAGCAATTCCTTATTTAATAGTTCTCCTCTGAGACCGTCTTACGATAAGTTAATGTAAAGCGTATTAATAGAATTAATTAAAATATTGATAAAAAAATAACTTCCTTATATGTGAGAGGTCTCACGATAAATTTATCGTGAGGCCGTCTCATACAAGAATTTGTGTTCCCTATTAGTATGTCTCACTTAACTTACTGTAAGACGGTCTCGCAAGAATTACACAAATATTTTTAGTTAAAGCAACTAGGTTTTGAACAACTAGGTCAAGAAGCATTTGACTCAGCCTTGCACAGTTGCACATACTCGTATTATCTTTCGTATAGTCTAATACAGAGTAGTTTATATCACCTTACAACATGCAAAATAGAGTTGACAACAACCGCTAATAATTGGGATTACTTCTGACGAAAGGTCCTAAGTATTTAAAGAAGATATTTTCGATTGATTATAGTATATCCAAATAAACACAAATTCTAATGTGAAACGGTCTCACAATACGATTATTAAGAGATGTCTCACATGGAAGAAAGTTACTAAAGTAATAAACTATTGTACTTGTGAGAGGTCTCGCAATAATGTATTGTGAAATCATCTTACATGAGACTAGCAAAGAAAAACCGCGACTACTTTTTACCGTCGACACTTTATTTCTTACCGTCGGCGTTAATTACGTGAAATGACGACTTTGCCCTTACTATTTATTCTCAAAATAATATTACTTTTACATTTTATAGATTATCGATTTATTAAAACTCGATAACAAAACCATCTTTTTCGATTATCGTAATAAACCAAAATCGACTTCCTATATAGTTAATTACGCAAAATGACGAGTTCTCCTTTGCAATTAATTCTCGAAATATTATCACATTTACATTTTATAGAGTATCGGTTTATTAGAACTCGATAATAAAACCATTTTTTCGATTATTGTTACGCCTCCGATTTTAAACAGTTAATTAGATTAATTAACGACTTAATACAATTTAATAAACGTAATTAACAAATACGAGTAATGTGCAAATTAAATCCTAATTAATCTAGGACAAGTCGACAATCAAGATTTATTATACAGATCGATGCAAATTAAAATAAAAAAATCCGGAAATGGGTCAGGTCAAGTGGGTTTTTCGACCCACCTAAGGGTCGTATTATTTTCTCTATAATACTTGAAAATTTTGAGAAAATAATTTAAGTGTAATGTAAATCTTCCAATAGTATAAGACATGAAGTATAAGGTGGTGAAATTGGTTACATTGATAACATTTCATACAAATGGCACGGGTTCGAATCCTCTTTGATGGGGGCCGGAAGCCTGCAAACGGGTCGCCCGCCATCTGGGTCCCAGGGTGGCTCGACCCGGGAATAAAGAAGGACCTACCAGGCAGGTCATGAAGCGAGAAGCCATCACTCTAAGGCATCCGCCTGCCCGGCAGGGCGTCACCGCCCGCCGAGCAGGGCAACCAGTACTCCCTGCCTCCTGGTTCTTGGGTATTCACATGCCCAACAGGAGCAGGGGAAATCAAGGGCCCTCCCGTCATTTTGCCTAAAGGTAAAGGGGAATGAGTGGACGAAGTGAAGCCACTTGTCACCCCCTCATCCACCCCTTCCCTCACTCTCTCTCCTCCTTCCTCTCTCTTGTGGGAAGGTATAAATACTCTTCCATTTCACACAAGAAGGAGGTTGGAAATTCTCTCTCTAGGCTCTCACTCTAAAAACCGCCGCCTAGTTCCTCACGAGCTAGGTTCGTTAAGGCATTCCACGAACTGACTTAGGCATCGGAGAGGGTTCCCTCGGACACCTCCGGGGCCCTGTGTGTTCCTTGTGCAGGGGCATGCCATCTCCGCCGGGGAAGTTCGACCGTCAGAGTGAGGAGAAGGGGAGAGTCAATAGAAGACTTACATTGATCACTTTAGGACTTCAAACACCATAGCAAAAGATCCGAACTCAGAATCGGGTCTAATTGTTTCCATACCGGAACAATTTGACGCCGTCTGTGGGGACTCCATGCTAAGCTTTCTGGATGCCTTCTCAGGATACCATCAAGTGTACTTGTGGCAGCCTGACAGGGTAAGGTGTGCCTTCATCACCAGTCATGGCACTTATATGTACAAGATGATGCCCTTCGGACTGAAGAATGCTGGCGCCACCTACCAACGATTAGTAGACAAGGTCTTTGAAAAACAGAAGGGTAGGAATTTAGAGGCCTACGTCGATGACGCAATAGTAAAAAGCAAGGGAGACAATCAACACTTGACAGACTTACAAGAAACCTTCTCCTCCCTGCGCGCTTACAAGATGAAGCTCAACCCCAAAAAATGCACATTCGGGGTTCTCTCCGGAAAATTCCTAGGTTTTGTGGTCAGTGAAAGAGGAATAGACGCCAACCCTGAAAAGGTTCAGGCAGTCTTGGACCTCCCAGAACCGAAGACCATTAGGGATATCCAGCGCCTAACTGGTAGGATGGCTGCACTGGCACGCTTCATTGCCAGATCAGCAGATAAATCAACACTATTCTTCAAAGTCTTGAAAGGCAATAAACAATTTAAGTGGGAGGATGAGCAAAAGGAAGCCTTTGAACAACTAAAGGAACACTTGAAAAAACTCCTCACCCTGGCGAGACCAGTGGCAGGGGAAAAACTTTTTCTTTACATCGCCGTCACCAACTCGACAGTAAGTGCGGTTATCTTGAGAGAAGAAGAAGGCTCTCAACAGCCCATATACTTTGTGAGTCATGCCCTGGGAGCAGCCGAGAAGAATTATCCTGTGGTCGAGAAGGCAGCATACGCAGTTGTCGTTGCAGCCCAAAAACTCAGATCTTACTTTGAAGCACACACTGTTATAGTATTGACTGATCAACCATTGGAAAAAGTCTTAGAAAAGTTTGAAAAATCAGGAAGACTTTTGAAATGGGCCGTCGAGTTAAGCGGACTAGGAATATCTTATCAGCCCAGGGCGGCCATAAAAGCGCAGGCCCTGGCGGATTTCCTGGCCGAATGCTCCCACTCAGAGGAAGATGATCCCCCCACTGGAGAATGGGTAGTGTACACGGACGGATCTTCCACGACCAACGGTGCAGGGGCAGGGGTCGTATTAACCAGCCCTGAAGGGACGGACTTTGAGCATGCTCTCAGGTTCACCTTCCCTGCATCTAACAACGAGGCCGAGTATGAGGCCGTCCTTGCAGGCATAAAATTGGCCAAAGCCGCCGGAGCAGAGCGAGTAATTCTGGCAACAGACTCCCAGCTCATCGCCAACCAAATCAATGGAGAGTATGAGGCAAGAGACCAGGCTATGGCCACGTATTTGGAAAGAGTAAAGCAAGAGCTGTCAGGACTTAAGTCCTACGAAATCAAGCAGATTCCCCGGTCCCAGAATAACCGGGCAGACGCCCTATCAAAGCTGGCCAGCTCAAGCTTACAAGACATACGAAGATTAGTCTGGGTGGACGTGGTCCAAGAAAAATCTACCACCTCCCATCAGCCGGTTAATATCATTGAAGAGGATGACCCAGAAAATTGGATGACTCCAATCATCCAATTCAAAAAACATGGAATCTTACCGCTTGACCCCGCTCAAAAGAGAAAAACGCTGGCAAGGGCCACATGGTTTGTATTGATAGGAGAAGACTTATACAAGAAATCGTTTTCCTCACCCCTGCTCAAATGCCTGGGGGCAGGGCAGGCGGAAGAAGTTCTAGACGACATTCATTCAGGAATTTGCGGGCACCACATAGGAGGAAGGTCTCTGGCACACAAAGCCCTGAGGGCAGGGTACTACTGGCCGACCCTGCTAGCAGACGCAAGAGATCTGACTCAAAAATGCAGAAAATGCCAACTCTTTGCCCCTTCAATCCATGCTTCAGCCCAGGAGCTCAGGCCGATCCTCTCCCCCATTCCTTTTGCTCAATGGGGGATGGACATACTGGGCCCCTTTACTACAGCTACCGGAGGTCGGAAGTTCTTAATAGTAGGGATTGACTACTTTACCAAATGGATCGAAGCTGAAGCAGTCCCTAACATCACCGAACCTGCAGTTAGAAAAGTCATCTGGAGGAATATCATAACCAGATTTGGCTTACCAAAGATGCTGGTGTTCGACCACGGAAGACAGTTTGACAATGACCCCCTGAGGACCTGGCTGGAGGGGCATGGAATAGCAGTCGCCTACTCCGTTGTCTGTCACCCACAAACTAATGGGCAGGCTGAAGCTGCCAATAAGCAGATCCTGAATGGATTAAAGAAAATGGTAGATGACCTTAAGGGTAGGTGGGCAGACGAATTGCCAAGTATTCTATGGTCAATCAGAACCACACGCAAGGAGTCTACAGGCCAGACACCCTTTGGCCTAGTCTATGGAGCAGAGGCCTTGTTACCCATAGAAGCCCGGATACCAACTCTGAGATCCCAACAATATAATCAGGCAGATAACGAGGCATCAATGACTGAAGCCCTAGACCTGGTCCAGGAAGTCAGGGAGGAGGCCAGCATTAACATAGCGGCCTACCAACAAAGAATGAGAAGAGCATACAACAGAAGAGTAAATGAGAGGAGTTTTCAGGTGGGAGACCTAGTCCTAAGGAAAACGCAGGCGGTAGGAAAAGCGCATGAACATGGAAAATTAAGCGCCAATTGGGAAGGCCCATACAGGGTAACCCAGATTAAAGGCCCAGGCACCTACAAGATCGCCAACCTTAAAGGCCACTAGCTAGCCGCACACTGGAATATAGACACCCTAAAAAAGTATTATGTTTAAAAATAGGAAGCTAGATAGCTTTTTTATTTTACTTGTCAAAGAAAAACCGGCGGAGGACGGTCAAAACAGAATTGTCGACGACTCCTGCCACAAATGATTGTAGCGAATCCCGAAGAAATGAAAAGCTTTCAGTCCATACTCGTTGTCTGTTCAAAATTTACAGTTTTTTACACACAAACGAGCAGGGGCAATAGGGGGAGGCCCCCCTGTTGCTGAAACCAAGGAAAATAGGCCACCCAAGAAAAATTTCAGCCCCCCTGACTACCTCTGGGCAGGCAGGGGGCAGGCCCCCTGGACTCCAAATAAGAAGCCAGGGTCAGGCCAGGCTTCGCACGCCAATAACAAGGACTGGGGACAATACCTCCAACCTTGTATAAAAAACGCCAAAACCCCTCCCTGCCCCTGGGCAGGCAGGGGGCAGGCCCCCTGGACTTCGGACAGAGGCCAGGGTCAGGCCAGGCCTCGCACGCTAAAAACAAGGACTGGGGGCAATCCCCCCAACCTTGTATAAAAAACGCCAAAACCCCTCACTGCCACTGGGCAGGCAGGGGGCAGGCCCCCTGGACTTCGGACAGAAGCCAGGGTCAGGCCAGGCTTCGCACGCCAAAAACAAGGACTGGGGGCAATCCCCCCAACCTTGTATAAAAAACGCCAAAACCCCTCCCTGCCCCTGGGCAGGCCCCCCTGGACTTCGGACAGAAGCCAGGGTCAGGCCAGGCTTCGCACGCCAAAAACAAGGACTGGGGGCAATCCCCCCAACCTTGTATAAAAAACGATTAGAAACCCCTGGCAGGCAAGGGGCAAGCTCCCTGAACTTTAAACAAGGGCAAAGGTCAGGTCGTACCTTTGAAAAGGGAAAAAGCAGGTTGAAATAAAAGACATTCATAGCAGATTCAAGTGTTTTTACAAAAACATTAATAAGATCCAAAAACAAAGGGATTAAAAATTACAAAGATGGTCGGCCCATCATAGCTCGAGCACGAAAATTAAAGGTTATCACAAGGAAAAGATATGGTAGGATCAGAGCAAGAGAAAATGGCAAAACCCCTGCATATCAAACATTGGGGGTATCCTTACTGCCACCATCAGCCTCCTCAGCCGGCTTGCTAGCCCGAGCTTCATTCTTGATGGAGTAAAGGTTCCTGAAGGCTTCCTCATCGAAATCAGGGAACATCTCCCTGATTACCTCCATGACGAGTTCCAGCGAAGAGTTAGCCCCATCCTGAAAACTCGTATCCACTGCAATCTCAGTCTCCTCCAGGATGGTATCTTTCTCCTTTTGCCATTCTTCGCCCTTGGCCTTCAAGTCAGCCTGAGCCTGCTTAAGCTCCGAGTCAGCCTTCGACAAACGCTCCTCCAGGTCGACTGCCTTTCTTTTTGTATGTTCCATTTCAGCCAGAGACTTGTTTGCCTGCTCCACCGCCAGCTTGCTCCCTTTCAAATCCGCTTCCATCTTCGACACTTCTTTCATGGCCTTCTCCCCCTGGAGCTTCCATCGAGTCACCTGACCCTTCATTTCCTCCATCTCACCTTCCTGTTTCGCCAACTTATCCTTCAAGTTGCTGATCAGGGTGACATCCCTTTCCACCATGGCCAGACGATCAGGAGGGGGAACCCCAGGAGTGACAATCAGCTCCTCATCGCTCAGGCGGCTGAGAGCCGCCAACTCAGCCGAGGCTTGTAGCACCCTGGAAGTGCGCTGAATATATTGGATCACTTGATGGGAGGTAGAAGTCACAGACTTGGTAAGGTGGTCTGCCAGGACGGCCCCAGAATCTGAAAGCAGGGCAGAGACATCCACACTATCGCCCGCAGTATAGTGGAACTCCGTGTTCTCCTCTGAGAAGAGAGTCCCTGGAATCTCACGAGCAGGGCGTTTTGGCTCAAGGGTCTCAACGTCGGTCTCCAGGTCAACCACATGAGCAGCCCCAGAGGGTTCTCTACCTCTTTTTCTCCTGCATTCCAAGGGGACGTTCTCCCCAGTTCCTTCGGAGTTGGCAGGGTGTGATCCCTGGGGGGTGTGGGTCCCCGCAGGGGAATTACCTCGTTTGCCGGCAGCAGGGGAAGGGGTGGCCTCTGAGGTGACCTCTACCTCTGTACCCTGAACATCGAAGGAAGGAGCCGTCGGCTTTACAGGCGGCAGCCTTGGAGGAAGAGGAAGCCTTCGGCTGGCTGAAAGACTCTTCACGAACTTCATTAGATTCTTCTCACCCTTCTTATAGCTCGAAGGAAGGGAGGGACGCTTTGAAATAATCACGAAATCCTCGGTCAAGCCAAGCCTCCTTACCTCCTTCCTCGACCAGAAGCGAGAATTGGGATCTGCAGGGTAAAAAAGAACAACCGGTTAGGAAGAAACATAGAAAAACAGAGCAACAAGGCCGGTAAAAATCCCTCAACTACCTTCTTCAAGGCCAGGAATCAGGCCCACACGGCCCAAATAGTTATCCGTGGCAATGAGCTCTGCGTGAGGAAGCCAGAAGGCAGGGCCGCAGACGCCGGATTTATCAGTGACAGCCGCAAATTTCTTGATCACTTCCTCGTCCAGCATGTTTAATTTTACCTCCAAGGCCTTCCCCCCAACACCTGGGTGGTACTCCTCACGAGTTTCCAGGCGAGTATTGACGTGATTTCTAAAATGTCTGGGAATATTCCACCCAGAAGCGCTGTGTACATATAAAAAATTGTTTTTCCAGTCTTTCAGGCTGTTTAAGGCCAGTCAGACTAAGGTATAACCCTTCCGCCTCTGAAGGGACCAATATCCAGGGGAGCCATCCCCCCCTGATGAGGATACCATTTGCAGCCCCACCATAAAACGCAGGGCATCAATAGTGGGTCCCTTCCCATGGAAGATACAGGTCCAAGTGTAGGATATTAACGACCTGATCGCACTGGCTGTCAACTGAGCTATGGCCACATTCATTCTCCTGAAGGCCTCCTCTAGGAAAGGGTGCAGGGGGAATCGCAGGCCGAACTCCAAACTTTTGTGATAGACGGCTATGCAGCCGTCAGGGGGACAACACACTGTGTCCTTCTCCCCAGGAATCACAATTGTATACACTTCCCCAAAATTGTAAAAGTCCTCAATGGCCCCAGCAGTGTTAAGTGCCAAAATTAAATTTCGATTTTTGGCTTCAGGGTAAGGCCTTAAAGGGATATGGTACTTGGCCTTATCTAGATAATATGTCCTCCCCTTCTCCCTAGGGAGAAGGGGACCAGCTATCCTAGAAGGGTTTATCTCCAGAGCCTCGTCGTCGGAGTCAACGACGTCAAAGGGGGCAGGTTCAGGGGAGTTGGCATCCTCTCCCTCAGAATAATCCTCCCCAGTGGACCTAACCCCAGACGAGGAGGCTAAGTTATTCCTTCCCTCCTCTCCATCCTCCGTCCTCTCAAATGACGGGTCAATAAAAGTAAGAATACGAGCACGAGACATCGAATCAAGAAGAGAAGATGTGAAGAAACGAAAAAGAAAAGGGTTTTAAGGGCAAGATTCTAACCTAGAAACGGTGATCGTCGCTTGGAAATCCGAGGGAGGAAGCTTCTCAGTCTTGAGAAGAGAATTCCCAAACAGTGGAGAAATGAAGAGGGTTTTTCGAGTTTGAAAAGTGAGAAAAAAAGAAATAGGGGGAGGAGAGAGGCTTATATAAGCCCAGGAAGCCTAAGGCCGCCCCTCTGACAGTACTTCCCCAAAAACTACCCCACGTGTCGCGTTTTGAACATCAACCGCTCACCTCTTCCCAAGAAGGGCCTCGAAAAGGCAAAGGGTGTCAGGAGGCTGATCACCTAATGACGTCATCCCCGCATTCATTCAAAAAAAAAACGTAACCAAACAGCCTGATCTTTTTTCATTCATTAGGGAAAAAGGCCCAAAATGGGCAAGTTACATCTGAAACAAACAAATAAAAAGTACAAAAAAGAGCCCGACTCTGACTCAACCCACCAGCCTGCAAACCCTGAGCAGACCTAGTCATCGTCAGGGCCCGAATAATCCCTTGGGCTGTTGTCACCCAAAGCTGACCCCCAGTCCCAATCATCTGAATCCTTGAAAGGATCAGTGGGGAAGTCCTCCTCACCACCGCCGGAGGAGTAACCTTGACCCTCACTATCCCCGGAGTCACGACTGCTGATATCCCAGTCTCTGCCATAGGGGACCGTCTTGACGTCGTCACAGGAACCGCAGCCCGTCTTCTTCACAGGGGAAGAAGGGCCTGACTCAGGGGATGAAGTAAGCTCAGGGCAATTAGGAACAAATTGCTCGGGGTGTAGCCAGGGGAAGCACGTATAACATCCCCTATCAAAGCAGCCAGAGCAGCGCCCAGTCATGAGCCCAGGTGGAGATGAAGATTGGATAGGACGCTTGCCTACCCTGGCAGCTTTTCTTCTGGCAGCCCTCCTCCTGGCATTCAGAGATGAGCGAAGCCGAAGTCGCCTACTGCGACGCAGGGCCAGAAAAGCCGCCCTTGGATATCTTAATCTCCAAAATCCCTTGAAGCGAAACGTACCCACACGAACCCCGCAGCGAAGAACTGTTTTCTTAATCCAAGACATTGTTCTTGTAAAGAGAAAATAAAGCTAGAAGAAGGATCGAAGATGAAGCGTAAGAAGTGGTAAGGATTGGAATTTATACAAGGGTAGAACACACCATTTATGGCACCCCAACCACTTCAACAAAAGAAGAACCAATCACTGAGGAGGCACGCTGCCCAAAAATCCTCTTTGCAAGAGGTAATCATGAGCTGAAAAACATTCCCACTCTTCGCATATCCCATGCAGTCGAGCTTCCTTCCTCGGGAACATTCAACGCATTAAATGCTAAGAAGTCAACCTCCCATCCCAGAGATCGCCTGCCAAGGAGAACCCTGCTTCCCCTTAGCCGGCGAAGGCCAATTGATGGGGGTCTGAAGCCTGCAAACGGGTCGCCCGCCATCTGGGTCCCAGGGTGGCCCGACCCGGGAATAAAGAAGGACCTACCAGACAGGTCATGAAGCGAGAAGCCATCACTCTAAGGCATCCGCCTGCACGACAGGGCGTCACCGCCCGCCGAGCAGGGCAACCAGTACTCCCTGCCTCCTGGTTCTTGGTTATTCGCATGCCCAACAAGAGCAGGGAAAATCAAGGGCCCTCCCGTCATTTTGCCTAAAGGTAAAGGGGAATGAGTGGACGAGGTGAAGCCACTTGTCACCCCCTCATCCACCCCTTCCCTCACTCTCTCTTCTTCTTCCTCTCTCTTGTGGGAAGGTATAAATACTCTTCCATTTCCCACAAGAAGGAGGTTGGAAATTCTCTCTCTAGGCTCTCACTCTAAAAACCGCCGCCTAGTTCCTCACGAGCTAGGTTTGTTAAGGCATTCCACGAACTGACTTAGACATCGGAGAGGGTTCCCTCGGACACCTCCGGGGCCCTGTGTGTTCCTTGTGCAGGCGCAGGCCATCTCCGCCGGGGAAGTTCGACCGTCAGAGTGAGGAGAAGGGGAGAGTCAATAGAAGACTTAAATTGATCACTTTAGGACTTCAAACACCATAGCAAAAGATCTGAACTCAGAATCGGGTCTAATTGTTTCCATACCGGAACACTCTTGTTCGCACATTTGCCTTTTGAAAAAATAATTAAAATTTACGAAATTATGCAATTAACAAGAATCGAACCCCAGACCTATAGGCAAATGACCAAACCACTACACCATCAACAAACTGATATTTCAAATGGTTGAAAACTATCTTAAAAGAGAAAAAAACTCGGAAAAATGGCTTTGTCGAAAAAAACTGTCGACTCGCGGATGGGGTAATCGACGGCTCGCGGATGGGATAATCGACGGTTTTCTTCGACTCGCAGATGGGGTAATCGATGGGGTAGTAAACAACAACAACATTTTTTTCTCTCGTCCCTAAGTTGAGACTTTTTTTATCCACAGTTGGAAATTCCACCTTGAGGGGATGTAGGAATATCTAGATATCATACTGATGTATAGTTTGTTAAATATTTAGATGAGTTTGTTGAAGTTAGTTGCAAGCTCTTGTACATACATTTTCTATTTATCGCTTGTGTCACTCTAATTTTATTTGTTTCACAATACTACCACTGTTGATGGTTGAAGACTTGAAGCTCAATCTTACGATTTTACACTTACCTTCTTTTTTCATCGTGTTACTTGAAAAGCAGCTTAACCTTAACTTTTGGAAATAAAAAGGTTGATGACGTCAATGCATTTGAGAGAAATAGATTAAAATAAATAATTAGGAGATCTACCTAATGAAATAATCCAATTAGTTTATTAAGGAATTATAATTAAAATTCATAACGTGTTACTTGAAATTATCATATTAAACTAACTGGAAAGAACTCTTAGGATGATATCTCGTGCTCATACAAATAATTGGAAAATAATATATACACATAGTGTAAACAGAAATACGCATTTATTTGAAACAAAAAAAAATTGTAAGTGAAGTTTGATTCTCAAAAGTCACAATTGTCCGGGTAGTCCATCTACTCTCTCTTGCATGAGGTTTTTTTTCCCAATGTAGATGCACCGTCATTTCTCTGAAAGTAATTTAATACCATTATAGATATATTAGAGAAAAAAACATTAAAATCGTAACAAAGTCTCACATTCTTTTAGATCATGATCGTAAGTAAGGCATATATTATACACGTAGTACATACAACTATACAAGATATTTAGAGGGATTTCAAACTGAAAACCATATGATTTTCACCCGAGATTTAATCACTCGACAATGAAGCATTAAATTAAATCACTCTTAAATATTACGATAACATTTATTTTTCAGTGTTTGTGTTGTGAAAGAAGATTCATAAATATTGGGTTTTCATCGCCATATAATTAATCCATAAAAAAATGAATGAACATGCTTTTTATTAACATTTTATATATTATTACCTCTTTGAGCAGTCGGATTTGGATTAGTTTTCTGTTTGCAGCACCAGGAACCAACCTGACAATCAGCTTATTTAGAATTACCCGATTAATTGCCAAAACAGTAATGATTGAACACATGACGAGGATAACTATGGCTGCCCATAAGGCCATGTGTTCTATCATAGTGTAGATGCCAGCCATAAACGCCAATAAGGTGCCACATAGAGAACTCATCAGTAGAAACACACATCGATCGACTAATATGCAAGCCGTGTCGGGTTCAGAAACCATAGACCAAATCAAGCAGAATAGAACCAGCATGGAAGTGCACATTGCATATACATCCGCCAGTAAAAATACTAAGAAACCTGCTCTCTTCCCCAAAATTGCTTCTTCCCCTGTGTCGTTAAGGCCACTAGGAAGAGTGAATCCTGCTGCGAAGGCAATTGTTGCTAAAAGTGCGGCAACAACAGAGAGGGTGTTTCTTATTTGATCCAGATTGGCTCCTGATTGAATATATGATGTCTTTCTTAGATGCGGATTCACTTTGATTAGCTTGCACATGTTTTCCTGCACACAATCATTTTCGGTCAGCATTGTCTCATCTTATGATACACCGAAATGTATGTATAAGTATCAAAATATAGCATGATTTCTAGTGAAATGATAATCGATTTGCTCCCCTCCCTCCTCCCAAAAAAATCCTAGCCTCCAAAAACCTTGGGGCTACCACCATTAATTAGTGGTAAGCCTCCAATTTTAACAAATTATAGTATAGTTTTAGTATTAATATCAGTATTAGTATTTTATTTATAACAATTGTCCTCTTCTTTTGGAGAATTCCGTCCCCATCAATTGATAAGTTTCGCTCTCTTTTAGGAGAGATGTTGAATTTATGATAGCGGAGAGAACGCAGAAGATCAGTACCATAACTATTCACTATATGGTATCTCAATTTATGTCAGACTGTCGGCGACAATCTATCAGGTTAGATGAAATCGATTCTCTTCAAACCCTTGGAAAATTCAAAGACCCTCTTGTGAAAAGTTGTATCATTAAACAGCGATGCATTGAAAGAGGATGTGCAGAAGCAGATATCAAAATCATATTGAGAGATCTGTGTTTTAATGAGAATTTATTTTATTCAAATTTTATAGCATTATATCCGTTCAATTTCGATATAATTTGTAGATGTCGTATGACTTTTTATTAATGAAATGATCTATTCGCTTCAAAAAAAAATTACTTTTTATGAGTTGTTTTATATTTTTCCATGCACTAAAACTCCTTTAATTGGTTAAGAAGGGGTTTTCCAATTTTCAAAGTAGCTTAATATCCACTTAAAACATCTTCTTAATTAATAAGTGTGCATTTTTCTAAAACTACTTATATTAAGTAATGAAGGGAGTACTAATTTATCCCTTGTCTAATGGGATATTTGATTTATAACTTGTTAGGCCCCAAAAATATGCCTAGGCGGCCAATATTTAAAATTGACCCCTCAAGTCAAGCTTAACCAAGGAAAAACGTGAGAAAGAGATTGTTGCTCAATCTTGCCGTAGAAGATACAAAGACTAACCATGCCGTTACCATGCATGTGAAATAATCAAGTTTGGAAGAAACAGTCAAAACTGGGATCAACCCTGCTAAGTCTGGTACCTTGCTCCGAGATTTTCTCCAACAACTTTGAAACTTTGACTATTTCAAAGTTGGTTGGTTGAAAGATTAATGTCCACCTATTAATTATGGCATTAGAGAAGACAATAATGACAAAAATACTCCACAATGACAATAAATGGGGTGCTGACTTATGACTTGAATTTGTTTGATTAGGGTTTCCTGATTAAAATATGCATATCTGTTTGATTAGAACTTCCTAATCATTTGATCTAACATTTCTCGAAGTGCATCTGGACATCCGGTACATCTTATCGGTCTGATTGAGAGAGAAATCGAGTCAATGTGGAGATTTGTTGACTTATGACATGAACCAATTTAATTAGGATTTCCTAATTAATATTTATATATCAGTTTAATTAGGATTTCTTAATTAATATATGATTTATTAGGGTTTCCTAATAAATATATGAGCTTCTTATTAAGCTTCTAGGTTTTCTTTCTAGAGTTTCTGTTTGAGTTTTTAGGTTTTCTGTCTAGGGTAAGTTTATATTTAGGGTTTGAGAGTACTATATAAACTCTCATACCCATCCTACTAAAGGTGATATCTGTCTGTAATCTGTAGTCTCTCCTCAAATTAATAAAACTACTCCTCTATCTGCCTGTGGACATAGCTAACACATTATATTGTTAGTGAACCATGTAAAGTTGTTATTTTTTTTGTAAAGTTGTAAAGTTTGTTTGTCTGTCTGTCTCTCAATTTACGTTCTTATTTTTTTCTGTCTTTCTCTTCTGTTATAAGAAACTGCTATCAGAGCTTTTGGTTTTTCTGATTTGTGAGAAAGATGTCTGTGATAAACGTTAAAATCGAGAGTTTTAATGGGAGAAATGATTTTAGTTTGTGGCAAATCAAGATGCGGGCGTTGTTAAAACAACAAGGACGGTGCATGTGCATCACTCGTGAAGAAAAAAGACGACAGAGTCACCGCTGATATGGTCGTTCTAGAGGAGAGTGTCTGCAGATGATATCATCAATGAAATCGCGGAGGAGGAAACTGCGACGGATTTGTGGAAAAGGCTTGAAACTCTGGGTTGATCTGGTTCCGCATAGCAAGTTTCAATACTATTTTGACTTGCTAAATGTTATAAGTATCTAATTGCCCCTTGTTGGGCAATATCTGAGGTAGAAGAGAGATAGAGAGAGAAGTTTTCTGGTACATCTGACATTTGTTGTAGTGCATCTGGTACATATCTTTGATTAAGATAGAAGTTTCTGGTACATCTGATCAGGCAACATTCCTTAGAGAGTTGGAATGCATCTGGTACAAACATACATCTATCTGACTGAGGGAGATAATTCAAGTCAAGGTGGAGATTTGTTGACCTATGACTTGAATTTGTTTAATTAGAGTTTGCTAATTAAAATCTGTATATCTGATTGATTAGGATTTCCTAATCATCTGATCTGACATTTCTAAGAATGCATCTGGACATCTGGTACATCTTATCTGTCTCATCTTGACATCTGGTACATCTTATCTGTCTGATTGAGAGAGACTTCGAGTCAAGGTGGAGATTTGTACTTATGACATGAATCTATTAAATTAGGATTTTCTAATTAATATACTTTCTTCGTTCACTATCTTTTGCCTTGTTTCATTAAAACACTCCTCATAAATAAAGATGAAATGGGGCAAAAGATTATGAACGGGGATGTATTTATATATCCGCTTAATCAGAGTTTCCTAATTAATATCTGTTTTATTAGAGTTTCCTAATTAATATCTGTTTTATTAGAGTTTTCTAATAAATATCGAAGCAGCTGGGCCTAGGATTTCTTATTGGACTTCTAGGTTTGCTGTCTAGAATTTCTGTTTAGGGTTTGAGAATACTATATAAACTATTATACCCACCCTAATAATTACCGTATGATATATCAGTCTGTAATCTGTAGTACTAGTCCCTCCTCAAATTAATAAAACTACTCATTCCTATGCCTGTGGACTACGTAGCTAACACGCACATTATTAGTGAACCACATACATCCATCTGCCTATCAATTTTACATTTTTTTTCTATCTTTCTCTTCCGTATTAAAGAGAGTTTAATGACATCAATGCTATTAAAGAGACTTAATGGCAAAATAATAAGCAAACCAAGATAACGGGTTGATCAGCTCAGCGGTCCAGCAACCTAGCATACTAGAGATTTTGAGTGAGTCAAAGAGGAAGTAATTGAGAAGTAATAATTATCAAAGCAATCAATATACAACGGTGAACCTAATTATTGTCCATCATTAAAGAGATTTAATGTTGAATAACAGACCATCAATGAGCCAAGAAAATGAGTACTGAGTATAAAATAAGACTCCGCACTAGAACCAAAATGAACAAGTCATTCCATGTATTCTACATTACTTGATGATACTTTTGTAAGCTCTCAAATACAACATAGTAATATTCCTAAGGGTTTTCACGTATAAAATCTTGTGTCTTTATCTTTACGCTCTACTTTTACTACTTTCCTAAGTCATACCTATGTTGATACTAGTTAACCCACTAAGCTACCACACCTTGAGCTATCCTAATTTGACAAAAAAATCACCAAAAACATAACCCATTTTTGTTAATCGAAGAGAATAATTACGAAGAATAGGTTGTTTAAACATACCCAATCGTCACTGTCTCTACAACGCAAGGTGAGTAAGTCCATGCTGGTTGTGCCAGAATAATCTGGGATGTTCCTCTCGACCTCCTTATCAAGGAGAAGTGCCTTAGCAAAATATATATCATCTCTCTCCAATGCACGATGTAATGCAGTTGCACCCTCATAATCAGTCAAATTTTTAAGCTCTGCAATCGCTGGAATTTTTAGGAAATTCATGTAATCTACATATCTGGGTAGTTTTATGTGATGTAGAGGAGTGTCGTTTTTTTGACGACAAGCCTTCTCTAAATCCTCACAACTGTCGATGAAGGCAAGGACAGCGGCTGTCTCTTCGCTTTTACAAGCTTCAATCCAATTAAATTCTTCTTTTTGTATAAGAGAAGGGTGGTTCAACAAATTTATCAGCCAAAGAGCGTTTTTTTCTTTGGCGTTTTCTAGGGGAGTATTTTTCGAATCATCTCGCACGTTCATCAACCACCAGTATTTCCCAAGCAACCTTTCGCCGATTTTCGATGAACTTTATAAACCAAATGTACACCCTTTATTTCATTCATCATCAAATGATTGCATTACAGAATGATACCTGGACATGAGGATAAACCATGAAGCACGGTAGTTCCATCATTACGACAAAGCATTTGGAAACTAGGCTCCTCAATTTTCATAATTGCCTCCACGGCCCGAGCACAGCCGGAATTGACAGCAAGAAAGAAGAGACTCTCACCCCTGTTGTTGAGAATCTTACTCAAAGATGGATCGATCGCCAGCATCTCCAATGCAAGGTCCTCATGTTTTGAGTCTTCATCCAACGCATCATGTATCGGTGTATTTCCATCCTTGTTCTTTATTCTCCAAGGAGGGCATTCCATAGGCCCTATTTCTGGGTTCTCAACCTTTAATTGTTGTTGTTTTTGATGACCGCGCAACAAAATCATCCCTATCTCAGAATCCTTATTATACCTTGCCACTATGTGCAGTGGAGTGTCAAAGTCATCATCTTTCTCAGAAATTTTTTGCTTAAAGACTTTGGTTCTCGCTTCATTTAGATCGTCTCCTTTTTCAAGTATCTTAAATGGCCTCGCCTCTTCATTCTGTGTCCATTGATGAATTATTGTGGATCCATTGTCGTCGACCTTTTCGTCCAACCACTCTCCACAGTTCTTGAACAATAGTCTCACAATAACCTCTGTTTTTCACCCCAAAAAAAATGTTCGTGAGTTAGAGAAGAGTAGAAGACGAGAAGAAACACATGATACAGTTGAAAACATTGCTTATTGTAAAGTCCGTCCTCCCTAGATTATATGACTGGTTTAAATAACTGTATGTACAATGTACAACAGTTTTTATCATTTTGAGTTGTTTTAAATTTCATGAGTTTTAACGTAGAGTTGTTGAGCTAAACCACGTAAATGTTTTGCTTATGAGCTAGGTTTTCTTTTGTTTATAGTCTTAAATTATTTTTTTTAAAATTCATTTTATGACTCAAGATTTTTGGTTAATGTATAATAACGAATTATTATTACTCTTATTTAGAAAACTATGACCTCATTACAATTTTTCGATTTGAAATAATTTACTTAACTTTATAGTCTTAAGGAGATTTTTTAAGATTTAAAAGAATTTTGGTTAATATCTAAGAAAGAATGATTACTCTTATTTATATAATAGAATTTTATCACATTATATTATAAATTTTCAATGTGAGACAATTTAACTTAAGTTTATATTCATAAGAACATTCTTTTTAAGATTTCAAAAGATTTTTTTGTTGATATCTAATGACGAATGATTAATCTTATTTATAGAATTATAATTATTCAATGTGGGACAATTTAACTTAAGTTATTTATATATTCTTAAGAACCCCTTTTAAAATTTAAAATATTATTGGTTTATAGTCTTAAAACAGAATTGACTAAGCGTTTCACAGTTTTGCTATCCAACTTTTGTGCCTTATGAGGTGATAATCGTAGATTTATATAGTGACAATTTTTTAGTGTTAAATGGAGTAGAATTATTTTTTTTCCTATACAAATTCCTATATTCTTTATTTAAATTTTTAAAAAATCGAGTCTTAGGTTGAGTAGGATTTTTTTTTCATATACAAATTTTCATATTCTTTATTCACAAAATCTTGGAAGAGCGGTCTCTCAATGAGAGACCACTCTTCAGTACCACTCTATGTCTCTCTCATTCGTACCCTTAAATGATAACTTTGTTTTGTACCTGTTTTTATAACAAGCGTACCTTTTTTATATTTATATACTAGTTCGAAAGGCCGTGCCATGCACGGGCCTATTTTTAGTGAAAATGATAATGACACAGGTTAGAGCATTGCATAATTTTGTGAAACTATTGGTTGACAAACTTTTATTTATATAATAGAAGTTCATCGTCTTATTATAATTTCTCGATGTGGAATATTTTTACTTCAATTTATGGCCTTAAGAGTTGTTATAAGACTCAAAATATTTTTCTGATTAATATCTCAAACGAATAATTTATCTTATTTATGTTATACTTCGTAGTATAAAATTTCGTCAGCTCATCATAATTTTTTGACGTATGATAATTCTACTTAACTTTATGTTTTTAAGAACTCTTTTTAGGACTCAAAAGATTTTTAATTAATATCTAAAGACAATATTATTTTTATTTATATAATACTCCCTTCGAGTTCCTATCATTGACACGTATTTCTTTTTGGGTCGAGTTTGATCTTTTATCCACTTTCAATTTTTGGCCATAAATGTGTGGTTCACATTTAGCCACGCATTTCTCTTTCTTCCTCTTTCTTTTTTGAGTCACTCATTTGCCCCTTCTTATTTTCCTCCCAAAATCCAAAGATATCAATGTTAGGAACTCGGAGAGAGTAGAATTTCATCACCTTAATGCAATTTTTCGATGTTGATAATTTTAATTCAATCTATAGGCTTAAGAGCTATTATTATAAGACTCAAAAGATTTTTTATTAATATCTAAAAACGAATAATTTCTCTTATCGATGATGTAGAATTTCACACACGTTTATAGTCTTAAAGAGCTTTTTTAAGACTCAAAAGAGAAATTTTTACTTAAGTTTATTATAGTCCTAAGAGCTTTTCTAAAACTCAAAAGATGTTTGTTTTGTATCTATGAAGTTCATGACTTTGTAATAATTTTATAGTCTTAAGGGTTTTTTTAAGACTCAAAACTGTGGGATATATTACTTAATTAAGTTTATGGTCTTAAGATTTTTTTAACATCCAAAATATTTTGTTTTTTCATCTAAGTTATTAAGGACGAACGATTATTATTTATATAATAGAATTCGATCACCCTATTACGAAGTATACTTTTGGACAAATGATTATCTAAAGCGAATGATTTCTCTTATTTATGATATCTGATCTCATCATAATTTTTCCATGTGTGATAATTTCACTTAAATTTATAGTTTTAAGAATTTTTTTAGGACTCGAAAGATTCTAAAAAGAATTCTTTTTGATATCGTCATAGTTTTAAGAACTCTTTTTATGACTCAAAAGATTTCTACTTGATATCCAAAGACGATGATAACTTTTATTTATATAATAAAATTTCATCTCTTTTTTGTAATATTTCGATGTGGGATAATTTTTACTTCAATTTATAGCCTTAAGAGAAGTATTATAAGATTAAAAAGATTTTTTATTAATATCTAGCTAAAAACGAATAATTTATTGATGATGTAGAATTTCATTAGCTCATCATAATTTCATCAGATCATAATTTAAGTTTATAGTCTTAAAAAAGTTCTTTTAGGATTCAAAAGATTTGTCGGTGATATCTAAAGACGAATGATTGTTTTTACTCTGTATTTATATAGTAGAATTCTATCACCTTATTAATTTTACTTAAATTTATAGTTGCTTTTATAAGACAATTTTTTTTTATTAATATCTAAAAACGAATGATGTCTCGTCTCTTTTTTGTGATATAGAATTTCATCCCTCATCATAATTTTTCGATATGCGAATAATTCTACTTAGGTTTTATAGTCTTAAAAACTCTTTTTAGAACTCAAAGTTTTGGTTAATATCTAAACACAATTGATTTCTCTTTTCCATCAGCTTACGGTCCTAAGAGCATTTTTATGACTCAAATTTTTTTTAGCTGATATCCAAGGACAAATGATTTTTATTTATAATATAGAATTCATCACATCATCATATTTTTTGATGTGAGACAACGTTAGAATAATTATAATATTAAAAGAGTTTGTTTTTATATCTAACTTAAAAATGGACGATTGCTCTTATTTATATAATAAAATTCGATCATCTTATTATAATTTTTCGAAGTGGGATAATCTTACCTTAAGTTTATAGTCTCAAGTACTTTTGTAAGACTCAAAAAACTTTTTTTTTGATATCTAAGAACGAATGATTTATCTTATTTATAATATCAAATTCTATCACCTCATAATTTTTCGATATATATAGAATAGTTTTGAATTAAGTTTAGATATAGTATTAAGAACATATGTAATAATTTTACTTGAGTTTATAGTCTTAGATTTTTAAGACTTAATTGAGTTTTGGAAGATATCTAATAACGAATATTAGTCAATAACGAATAATTAGTCATAATTTGGAGGAATGATTACTTTTATTTGTATAATAGAATTTCATTGGCTTATTGTATAAATAATTACTCTTATTTCTTATTTGTAATATATTTCATTACCTTGTTATAATTTTTCGATGTGAGATTATGTCACTTAAGTTTGTAATCTTATTACTTTCTAAGACTTAAAAGTTTTTCTTATTGATTTTAAGAACGAATGATTAGTCTTATTTATAATATACAATTCCATTATCATAATTTTTTTGATGTGAGATAATTTACTGTCTTAAGAACTCCTTTGAAGACCCAAAAGTATTAAGAGTTTTTTTAAGAGTCAAAAGGTTTTTAGTCGATATTCAAAAACAATGATTACTCTTATTTATATTATAGAATTCTCTAACCTAATCATAATTTCTCGATGTGGGATAATTACTTAACGTTATAATCTTGAGAGTTCTTTATGACTCAATTTTTTTTGGTGATATCTAAGGACGGATGATTACTATTATTTACTAATAATATAGAATTTCATCACCTTATTATCATTTGTCGATATGGGATATCTTTAATAATATCTTTATATGTAATAAATTCATCACTTTTTCGGACAAATAATATGAAATAAATAATATGAAATTTATTCTCTAATGAAAGTATTTTTTACCACGAATCTAATTAATTCATTTTTATAATTTTATTTTATTTACGATAACTTTTTGTTAAATGAAATTTAAAGATTTTTGATGAAAATTTATAAAATATCACATTAATATAATAGATTAAATATATTGATTTTAATAGTTAAAAGATTCTCTATTTGATTTCTTTTATTATTAACGATACTTTCCTAAATTGAGTTTTGACGTAACGGACCAATTATATCGCTCGAAAACTTCCTCCTTTATATATATATTGATATATTGATTATTTTATGTTAATCGTACCTACTTCTATTAGGTTTGGTGCCACTGTTACTTCCCTTTATACTTAGTCTCTCAGTAAATTTAATGAGAGACCGTCGTCTCTCAGGAGACCTGTTTTTCTTTATTTAACTTAAAAAATATATTAAAAAATTTGGACCAATCATATCGCTTGAAAAGTTACTACTTTATTAATATATATATATTAGGTTAACGAACCATCTCAACCAAAACCTAAGGCGATGGTTGAGACCGTTTATATTCTACTCGTATTAATTATTAACAAAGAAGGAGAAGCAATGAGATGGATCATTACCAAGATAACGTTAGCACAGAAATGATTGGTGCAAAGGAACTAAGGAATTGCTACGATTTTAATACTATGGAGCCGATCATTAATACCACCACTCATGATTTTAAGTTTACATACAACGAGCAACAAGAAAGAGTAGTTATATATATTAGGTATGTACCTGAGTAATAATCATCATCAGCAGTGGCGAGCTTAAAAGGGGTAGTTGACTTGTCCGAGGAGCGAAACAAAGTGGCAGAGGAAGAAGAAGCGAGGGGAGACTTCAATATCATCTCCGCAACCTCATTAAACCCGTACTTAAGCGCATAATACAAAGGCGTATTCCCATATGAATCAACCATGGTACAACTCACCAACTCCCCATCCATTTTCAATATCTCCAACGCGCAATTCTCGTTCTCATTGTCGCCATTCAACGCCAAATGCAAGGCCGTCATCTTCTTATCATGAGTCACCGCCAACCACGGCTTCACCAACCCATCCCCAGACAAGTTGAAAGACGAGTAGAGTTTTTTTAAAATCAAGACCATCTTGTAGCTCACCTCGCTCTTAACGGCAGCTGCGTGGAGGGGGAGCCGGTTGGAAGCATCGCTGCTTTGGAAGAGGAGTTGTTTGAGGGTGTCTTTGGGGAGTATTTTGACTGCCTCCTTGATGAACTTGAGTTGGTCCCTCCATACTGCTATATGAAGGATGTTCTCTCCCTTCCCGTCTTCGTCATCGGCCGAGACTTGAGTCAGGAAGTACTCGGCTGGTTGTGTCGAGAATGCTTCTCTCAGAAACTCCACATCTCCATCTCTGGCAGCTTCGTTCAATTCCGGATCCATTGTTTTCTTTTTGTCAACCCTTTGCGTTTTGCATAATATCAATGCACCAACATCAGTACATCTATATATACATATTATACATACGGAGTATTTCCGTTCTAACCAATTGTATACAAAGGGGAAAATAGTAGGTTCAACATCAAATTATCCCTTTTCCACACCACCTAAAATCTTGTGCAAAAAATATATGTATACTATTGATTGGAACGGAGGGAGTATATTACTCCATATATTGTTATGTCTGTCGAGTGTCAACTATATACAACTACAACTACAGCTAGTCAACTATGGAGTACTAAGTCAACCGAACACGTCTTACAAGGTTATTTGTTCCGGGATCGTAAATCTTAGGTTCGAATCCCCTCTCCTCCTATATTGTAGTGCGTTCGAGGATTAGTTTAATTTTCATTGCACGTGTTAAAACATATATTCTACGGACAACGTGTAGATTATGCTTTAAGGGACATGCTAAATTATAAAAAAAATTAATGTTACGTATGCATGCATATTCCGTGTTTAAAGCAATTTTTTTGGAAGCTAAGAAAATAAACACCCAACTCCCACCATACCCCCACCACCACATCCCCAACCCCTCACGGGCCCGCCGCCCAATTCTCCAGCCACACTGCCGCATCCATCACCGATCATCCAACACTAGATTAACCCAACCCCTAATTGAAAGAAGAAAAAAAATCAATATAGATACAATTCGTCAATTTAATTGTTCAAACATAAATTAATGAAATATTATTCAAAACTAATTAGGTTTGAGGAAGATCGAGTAGAGAGCTTTTGTTTTGTTATTTTCTATGGGAAGGGTAGAGATGGAAAAATAGGTGATAAAATGTGTACAATGGAGTATAATCTAGCAATTACGTAATAGGTACGTAGATATCCATAAACAGGATTACAATCGCTTAAAGGGGATCGTCAGCGATGGTCGAAGGATGTATCACATGTATGCTTATTGTTAAGGGGTCTCAACACAGATTTTTTAGTGTATTTTGTCCAATAAATAAAATTTATAATATTTTATGTGTAAATAGTTTCTAGAACTTACTGGAATTTCGTAAAGAAAATTTTCTAGTCGGTCATTAGAAGGACTACGGTACGTTATCGTTTAAAAGAGGTAACATAAACCTTGGTAATTTTAATTGAGTTTAAATTTTAATTTCTCATGAGATGTTCTTGTAAATGTTTCCCATGATATGTTTCTTTATCATGTGTCATTTGGACATATTTTAGAAAATTCCTTAAACGTAAATACTTTCATTAAAAAATATTTTAAAAAAAATACTTATATATATACATATAAAGTACTCCCTCCAATTTTTATTATTTATCTTCTCGTTGGACTTTTGGGTGAAAGAGAAATGTAAGAGTAATTCTAGACCACATGTTGATGCTCCAAAAAAAAAAATAGGGAAGAAAGAGAGTTTCAGTTCAATAAGGAAATATGGAAGATAATTAAAAATCGGAGGGAGTAATTGTTTTATCTTACCTTGATACTAATGGTTGCCAGGAAGGAACTTCTAACTTAATCATTTTTATAATAAGTCAATCACGACTCTAGCTCGTGATTGTTTTTTCAGTAATAATGGTCTACTTAATTAGCTTGCTAGTCATTTGTTTTATTTATTTTTGTTTTTGGGTTGTAATAAAAAATAATTGTCTTGGTCAATTATTCATTTAGGTAGAAAGGGTATGAGATGCAGGTAAGAATCGATCCGTTTCTAAGATTTTAAGAGTGAGGATGGAGTCACCAATTACTTAATAAAATACCATTTGATAGTATCATAAGCTTTTTGTAGGTCGAGCCTGATGCAGGCAACATGACTTTTATACAACGGAATGAGATCTTGCATGCTGGCATATTAGGACATCCTCCATAATAATACTCCTTTTTTTAGTAAAAGCAACTTGATTTTGATCAACTAAGTCAACGAGTATTTGACTTAGCCTTGCACATAATTATCTTTGATATAATATACTACCTCCGTCCCACTAAGATTGTCACGTTTCATTAAAATACTCCTCACATATAATAGAGAAATGGGACAATCTTTTAGGGACGGAGGGAGTAATAGTCATTATCGCATTACAACATGCAAAATAGAGTTGACAACTACTCATAATCAGGATTACTTCTCGCAAAAGGTCCTATTTATAGAAGATATTTTCGCAAAAGGTCCTATTTATAGAAGATATTTTCGATGAGGACTGATCATGCGGTTATGATGAAGAAAAACTTGAGGATTAAGAACTTGCAATAAATTTGCAATGAGGGTTTATCGAGATTGATTAAGAAATGGGGTTCATTAAGAGGAAAATGAGGAAGGTCATTCAATCTAACGTGTGTTAGAGTTTTTTTTTACGGAATTTGTGCTTTGGTGTCTAAAGATTAAGAAATAGAAAGTTAAGGTTGTTTTGTACAAAAAAAAAAATCATGGGTTCTTTATTTACAGAATGTCTAAATATTTGGTGTCTTCTGGAAAAAAAAAAACTACAATAAAATCATGAACCGCGCTAAAGCTAGCAGTCCAGGTCGGGCTCATCTCGGCAGCCCGACCCGGCACGACCACGGGGCCGGAGGAGAGATGGGAACATGCACGAGCTCGACCCGACACGGCCCGAAGTCTGGCTCTGAAACCAAAATGAAGAAAAACCCGTGCCTCGGCACGACCCTAAAACCAAAATAAAAACTTAAACATTTTGTCAATCCAGTATTTCACGAACGCACGAAGCATCTTAACATTCATCGTCGTTATGTGCGCAAGAGGGTGCAAGAGGGTTTCATTGCTAAGCAACATCTCGAGTCAAGTCTTCAACTTGTTGATTTGCTTACCAAACCTTTGGGGCAACAACATCAACTTTTTTTTGCTCTCTTTCCCTGAGTTGAGACCTTTTTTTTTATCTACACTTAAAAATCCCACCTTGAGGGACGTAGGAATATCATAATGATGTATAGTTTGTTACATATTTAGATGGGTTTATTGGAGTTAGTTGCAAGCTCTTGTACAACTACTTGTCATCATTGCATTCATTTTCTGTGAATAAATAGAATAAAAGACAGAGACATTGTCCCGACACGGACTTCTCACCCAATTCATTACCGAGATCCAACCTGAGATACGGCAGGTTGTGCCCGTGTCAGGCACAATTTTTCACTCGGGTCGGGCCGATCATGCCCAAAAACCATGCCAAACCGTACTCCATAAGACCATAACTATCAATACTAATACGGTGGTTTATAAAGTTTATATGCATCTTTCATCTTCCTCCACCTAAATCTTTACATATTAAAAGAAAAATTGTTCAAAAAATATGTCTTAGGAATAGTGAATTCCTTGTGAACAGTGCTAGCTCTTATGAACAGTATTGTGCTTAGCAACAGTGCCTCTCCTCCATCTTTAGCCTTTCCTTTCGTTTCTTCGCTTCACCTCTTCCGATCTCTTGCTCTGCCTTCGATCGCTGCCTTTCTCCTCTTCCCCCTTTCCTTTCATTTCCTCGCTTCATCTCTTCCGATCTCTCGCTCTCCCTCCAGTCGCTGCCTTTCGCTTTCTCGATTAGGGATTCTAACATTAGGGCGAGGATGGGATTCGTGCCATTGACATGGCTATGTTTGCTGTTGATCATTATAATCGCACTCAGGTCGGTCTTTTTCCTCCCTCCCTTCCTCCTCGCTTATTATATGTATCGTAAATTATACAGATGACTTTTGTCGGTCTTTTTACTCCCTCCCTTCGTCCTCGCTTATTACATGCCTGGTGTGGATTCTAATTGTAGGAATCTGAATTGATCGTGATTGTGTGATTGTTGAAGTTTGATTTTTTTTTTAATTGTGATCTCTTGAAGATAATACTTCAATTGATTGTTCGATTTTGTTGAGTAATGTGTTTCAATTTCTATGGCAACTCGCGTGGATTGTCGATTGTGATCGACTGATTGTGGATTCTAATTGTGTGAGTCTGAATTGATCATGATTGAGTGATTGTTGAAGTTTGATTTTTTATTTTTTATTGCGATCTCTTGAAGGTATACTTTGATCGATTGTTCGATTTTATTGAGTACTGTGTTTCAATTTCTATGTTAACTTGTGTGGATTGTCGATTGTGAATGTGATCGAATGGCTGTGGAAGTTGTATGAATTTGAATCGATCATGATTGAGTGATTGTTGAAGTTTGAATGATTGCTTCAAATGTTTTGAGTATTGCATTTCGATTTCTGCTATACCTGGTGCGGATTGTGATTCAACGATTATGGAAGTTTGATGTATTGATGTAAGTGGTATGGATTGCAATTGTATGGATTCAAATCGATGAACTGTGTAGTCAAATGCGTTCGTGGAGGGAGCAACGCAAAAGATCAGGCGTCAGATTGATGAATTGGAGAGATCGTCAAGTGTCGATGCTGGTGCTTTGACTGTTGAAGGAGTTCCAATCGACTCTTACCTTACCAAGTAAATCCTTTGCACTCGATTTAGAATGATTTGAAATGGTTGATTGTATTGCTTTGACCTGTGAATTCGAGTTTAGTTGGAATTTAAAGTCGGGTTTTGTGTTTCCGATAGGTTTGTTTGGGATGAGGCTAAGTACCCGACAATGTCGCCTTTGAAGGAGACTGTTGATGGCATTCATAGCTTTGTCTCTAAGGTTGAAGATGATCTTAAGGTATTGTGGAGCTTGTTTGTTATGTAAAGTCTTGATTTTGCTCCTATTATGCCTTTTCATATGAATATATAACTGTTTTTTGAAGATGATTTGGCGATTTCGGGTAATGATTCGTGTTAGCTGACCCCAAACTCTTTTGGGACTAAGACTCTGATGTTGTTGCTTTCTATACTATGATATTTGTGTGAGAATATACAGAAAAGGTTTTGGCTTTTGAGTTGATACTACTCGTAATACCATCGTTATTTTCTGGATATATGAAAATATGAGCTGGGTGTTAGTTTAGGTATCATGGATGATGGATTATTTCCTAGGTTGAGTTTACGACTTCAGAATAGCTAGCGAATGAATTCCATCCAACTACATTTGTGAAGTTCGGTTTTAGATGTTCGTGCAATAGTTGGGTGAATTGGTGACCAAGTCCCTAATCCCTACACTCGTGAAGTTACGTTTTAGAAGTTCTAGCGATGAATGAGAAAACTTTGTCATACCTGCATAAAAAAGTAGCATCTGTAAACAAATGCCTAACATCAATCCCCTTACACCATTTATTCTGAGAAACTCGTAATCTTTTGCAGCAGAGGAAGTATTCCCCTTCGTACATGATGTCGGAGAATTCTTAGCCAAAGTACCATTACCTGTTTTCTGGATAGACGAATCTCTCACAACTAAAATGATTCTTAAACTCTCAGAATGTGAATCTGTTATTTTCTTTCTAGCTTTTGATATGTAGCTTGGATTTATTTTACATTGGCTAATGAACGAGGCAGTTACAATGTCGTTAGCTTTGTGTCTCACGTGTTTATTTTGCTATTCATTAAAATCTCCTAAGAACAACAATTAAAAAAAAAACGGAGGGAGTAAAACATTATACATACACTACGTAGATTATCGACTTCTTTTGATGAGCCTGTAATAGACTGTACGACCAGATTATTGTTTAAATGAAATTTTGTGTAACCCGACTGTGATCCCTGCAGGTTATGGACATGGACTTTGAACTTAGAGGATTACGAGTCCAGCTCATGGAGAAATCCATGCGCTCGGTTCATTTACAAAAGGAGGTGTTGAAACTTCTTTTCTCCCCTGTTTATTATCTCTTTACTGTATCTATTTATAAATAGGATGCAACATTTTTTATGGTTCATCAATTTCGCTCGTTTTAATCGCAGTTGGCAATGTTTAAAGTGAACAAGGATGAAATCTCTCATTTATACGAAATAGACGGCCAAGAACTATTGCCTACTACTGTTTTATGGTCAATGAACCATTTTAGCTATTTTTCTTTATTGAAAAAACAATTAGGTATTTGATAGAGTATTTTTTAATAAAGGTCATAATGGTATTTTTAGACAAAATCCCATGAATTAGATTAGTACAACCTAGAAGCATATGAAAATTCACTTCATGGGAAATGTGAGTTCCCTTATGTGAACCACACAATTTTTCGCAATTCCCGTGAATTTCATGTAGGAATTAAATTCATGGGAAGTATAACTTCCTATGGGAAAGTAATTCCTTCGTGAACCAAACAAGTCCTTAATTTAGCAGATTGTTGTGCACTCGAGCTTACTTGTACACTTGGAGAAAATTTTGGTTTTACAACTTATTGTTTTTGCTGTTTTAGACACGATAAATTTAGGTTGGTCAATTTATATATTGAGTTCAGTTTACCACTTTATGATATATAATATAATTAGTAGGGTCATATTTTGTGTCACACCTGGATGTTGATTCACCTGCATTTAGTAGGACATGCATTTTTCTTAACTTAGTTGAGTCATGTCGATTCGCCTATTGTGCAAGTTCTGTCATGCAGTCAGGTACGTGTATTTGCATTCCTCGATCCCAATTTTTGTAACAGTTTGACTTATGGATACCCGTCTTAACATTAAACGGGTCAAATATATCCGTCTTGTAACAATTTGTCTTTTCCTAAATGTTTGACCCGTCGTACGCTTACTAACTGCTTGACCTGTCTTATGGATATACCTGTCTTAAACAAGAATTTGTGTTTTTGTGGTACTACCTTTATATTGTTTTGATACTTTATGAATTAGTCTTTTAGTTTACACAAATTGTTTGCTAAGACGTTCTTGTGCTAAAAGTCCTAAGACTAACCCATTTAAGCACTTGGCAGAAAAAACAAACCAGTTTGTTTTGATAACCTCCTTGAATTTGTTAGTACCTCCCATTTCGAGTTTACTGCATCAGGTTTGGCCAGTAGGGAACTAAATGTTCCATTACAGTTGGTTGCGCATGGATACCGAGATGAAGATGGTATAAGCGATTTTAACTAACACGGTCTTTAAACTCCTTAGTACCGTACGCATGTTGAGGAATGATGAAAGTGTAATTGATGTTGTTTACTGTGAGTAAAGAATTATGCAACGAGAGATTTAATGTGATGAATGTGCATAGAAAAGCTTGTGATGTAAATTTGGATGAAAATGTGATTTGATGATGTGTAGGACTATGCAAACGCGAGTCTGGGAGCTAGATTACTGGAATCGAGCAATGGCAAAAAAAATATTAATGGAGGAGGCGGTTTCGGTTTTGATGTTTTTGCCTTCTGGAGATACCGGCGATGATTCTATTTCTTCTATTCCTTTTCAGGTTTCTTTTTCATTTCTTCTTTTCCTTCATTTTTGAGGTAACGATTATCATGTAAAGTGATTATAATTTTGAGAATATACTGATGTTTATGGCGTTTTTTGTTGTTTCATGATTGATTTAGTGAATGATTACCGGCGTTTTTTGAAGTTGCTGGGAAATTAGAGAAGAAATGGACGATTGAGGAGTTTTGATTTTGAATTGGCTTCTTAATTGCATTTGGCTGGCTGTGAATTAGCGATAATTAAGAGGTTAAGGATGAGATCGGTGTTATATTGTTGTTTCCAGTGACCTAGATTCAGGTTGATTATTGTGTCATTTTTGAGGTTATGGTTATAAAGTCAAGTAGTTACGATTTCGAGAATATACTAATGTTTATAGCGTTTTTTTGGTCTCATCGTTGATTTAGTGAATGTGTTTATGAATTTATTGATTATTCGGCTTTCTGTTCACCAGTGCCCTGATGACAGATATGGAAAGCGGGTTCACATTCTTCGATGATATTGTGGAAGGAGTGACGGGAAATCTTTTTTGTGCCTACCTGAAACGTGAGTTTAATTGTGCACTTTACCTTCTTCATTTATCGTTGACACAACCTCAAGCAGGTTGCAGATCGTGGTTTTGTATTCCGGTGTTTTAGTTTTAGATGTAACTTCTCTGCTGGATGACATCCTCAAGCAGGCTGCAGCTGAACTTGCTAGGGATCGTGTCGTGGCCGGAGTTTGTGATGGCCTGTGCTAGCTGAAAAGCATGCAGGTGATCTATCTCCATTTCCGATCTCCTTCTTTCCCCCGAAGAAAATACTTGCTGCCTAATTTTGACATTCCGTAATATTAAGCACAGATTCCAAGCAATACCAAATTACATCATATGCAAAACCCTAAATTACAATGAACAACTCAATTCAAATTTTGACAGGAAACTTGATCAGCATCCTGCAAAACATGGGTGATCAATCCACCGTCAATAGCGACAGCAACCGCCACATTATTTTTTGAGTGAATTTGACAAACTAGAAGCAAATTTGACTCGAAATCATATAATCTCACTCATTTTATCAAGATTTGGATGATTAGATTAGAATTCACAAATCACAAACTAACATACGAAAAAAAACAAATAAATGCAATCGCGATTCATGATTTTACACGGTTGCACAAGTAACAAAAGTAAATTTTGACTAACCTTATAAATCAAGTAAATTTTGATTCCATGTTACCTTCGATCTGGATGGGGGGAGTATATTGTTTGAGACAGGTCGTAAATAAAATAAGCGTGAACTATTGACTAAGATGAGTATCCAATGAAAATTAAACTAGGCTATTATGGAGGTTAATTAGATAGTATAATAGAAAGATATGTAGGGGGTGTAGAGTAGTTTATTGGGATGGTCGCAGAAGTTTGGGATTAGGTATGAGCATGAATCAATGGAGTGAGGGTGCAAGCAACAGAGGGAGAGGGTTGCGTTTGGGAAGGGGAAGGGAACGTGGTAGCCTATGTGGTCTGTGTTAAAAATAAACTTGTTTCATTTTCGATGTTATTAGGAAGGGTTTCCCGTCTTTTTCAGTTGAATGTGGATTTGTTGTTCAGGAGGAATTAGTGCTCTAACATTTTGGGGAAATGAAAATGAATTTTGATGATTAGTTTCCATTTTAATAAACTTCATTAATTCCTACTCACCTCCGATTCAGTCATTTGTTTACCTTTTATTAAAATACTCATCCTCATAAATAATATAAAAGGTAATCAAATGACCGAGACAGGAAGAGTATTATTTGGTTTTATATTATGACAAAAAATGACATCGAAAATGGTTGGATTTCTTGATACGGTCTTTGTGTGGAATTTGCAAGAGCCCTTTAGGCGTTGTCAAAGATGCGTGCAACGAATCCGATTTTGAAATGATTTAGTATATATTAAGAAAGGCCTGATTTCGATGATTGATGTATAATGTGGTTTTCCATTTTTCAGATATTTCATGCTGTGATTCATGAAAGTTGATGCGGATTTGATCTTGAATCGAGGGTAGGTGAGCGAGAGCCGAGGGCAGGAGGATGAAGGGGGTATTTTGGCGCTGAGGAGCACTAAAGTAGCTTTTGTCCTCGTTACCTTGATTTGCACTACGTTTGTCATCTGTGGGTGGGACAAAACTCCGTTTATTGTTTCGTTAATCCCCGAGAATCAATTCTTCAAAGTATCGCCAGGTTTGCTTCTCTGACTGTTAGTTTCTCTATAAAGGTGATTGTGCTTACATAAGATTGGGTCTTATACGATGCAGAGTACTATTTTTTTACTTATTGTGCAGAGATACTCATCGGTTCCTCTGTGAAGAAAAGTCCCGATGGACTAACTAAGGATGCTGGCAATGACGTGCTTACTCCGACGATAAATGAGATGGCACATAAATCCAATGAAAAGGTGTTTGATGCCAAAGCTCCAAATAACTCTCCCATGAATCATGACAAAGAACTCGACAAAGGTAACGTCTGATGTGTGTTTTTGTGTGGGAAATGGGAATGAAATGATGTTCCACTGAGGTTCGGTAGAATTTTGATATTGTTATATGATTTGCCAAAGGTCTAGCTAAGTGTTGGCTTGACCTAGGTATTGGTCGTGACTCGTGACAGTTAACAATCAGCGATCTTTGCATCTATTTGTGTGATATGCTGAATCTTATTAGCTCTGCCTACAAATATGAGTTTGTATGGCTGAGGTCACTTTTGCCCTACCCTATTTGATAGAGATGAAACTATGCAGTGTACTGTTCTGAAATTATTGCATGCGAAATGAGGACTTTCATAATTATCGTCATTTTTCGTCAAAATAGAATTTCTATTTTAAATAACTTCCTTTCTACTGTTTATCATTTTTATGTTTCATATATGAATCTTAGAAACAGCCGTGATCATGGGATGGTGGTCCTGGTCTCTTATATGGTACTTTTCTACTGACTGTGCAGATATACTCATTGGTTCCCCTGCAACGAAAACTCCCGATGGGCAAAGTAAAGATGCAGGCGATGACTTTCTTAATGTGACAGCATACAAACCCAATGAAAAGGTGTTTGACGGAGGGGCTCCAAATATTTCTCCGATAAAGCATGACAAAAGACGTGACGGAGGTAACTTTTGATATGCTTTAATGAGTAGTACAGTAGTATATTGAGCTGTATAAGTGAATAACAGAGAAAAGAATGAATGAGATTGAGGTGATGAAAATAGTGTAGTCATTGATTGATGAAAATAGTACCCGTTTTATTCTGTAGCTGTAACGAATTCTTTGTCATTGAGTTCAACTAATTCCTTCCATCTTTTGTTCAGCCTGCAATTATGCGAAAGGGAAATGGGTTGAGGATGATCACCGGCCTTTCTATTTCGGAGGTCGCTGCAGGCAATGGCTATGAGAGATGTGGGCATGTAGATTGTAGAGTAACAGACCGCACTGATTTTAAATATGAAAAGTTTCGCTGGCAGCCAGATGATTGTGAAATGAACGAGTTTAGTGGAATCAGATTCCTTAGAAGGTACATTCCCTTTTACTGTGGTTGGCTCATCTTTTTGCAGTATGATAATTCGTGACAAGCTAACCGATGCTTAGGTGGGTTGTCAGCAAATTGCTTATTTTAGAAACGTGAAAGTTGATTACAAGATTTGAGGACGACAGTATAAACGGGATAGACGGATAATAGAAGTCTAAATTTAAGAGCTTAAACCACATATTACCAATAACTTTGGAAACTTGCCAGCTGAAGAGGGTTTTTTCTTGCCTCCGGATCCCTCGTCATTATCTTTCACCTCTTTCATTTTGTTTTTGCGCGCTTTCCACATGTCTATCATCATCTGCACTTGGTTTATCATCTTCGTCACCATCTCATGCACTCAGTCAGGAAGGCAAAGCACGTTTTTGACACTCAACCTGGTACCAAATGCAGAAATTCGATGTTCGATCAGAAACTTATAGAACATCCATTACACACAAGACTACAGACTGGAAACCAGATAATTAAAAGGGCTGGAACTCAGAAATAACTGAAAACAATAACATAAGACCCTTTATCTCGAAAAGATTAGGGGTCGGGTGACGCGAATCAATATTCGAAATCCGAAATAGTTGACAACGAACTAAAATCTAAAGATTCAATCTTTTTTATCACAAAATCTACTAAACCCTAACACCAAACACATCAAGCATAGATTTCTTTGAGCATAATCATCCGGTTCCCGACAAAACTTCTTTGAGCATAATCATCCAGTTCCCGACAAAACTTCTTTGAGCATAATCATCCAGTTCCCGACAAAACTCAAACCCTAAACCTCGAAAGATGATAACTCCAACACAAACTCACAAAACCAAATCGACAAAATAAAGCTCAAATGAAACTGAATTCAGATAAACATACCCGCATCGACTAAATCCATGACAAATATCATCCGAAATTTCGTCTTCACAATCTACAAACAGGTGAATCGAACAATCAGCTTCAAACCCCAAAAATATCCGACAATAAAAGCAAATACCGAACAGCGATCAACCGAAAAGGGCAAAAAACACTGCAAAAAAGAGAACCTAAGCTTAAATGAAACCGAAATCAGATATTCGACAAACATACCAGAATCGATTAGATCCATCCATCTCCATAATCTACAACACATTCGGCGAGCCTTTCCGATGGAAACAACATCGGCGATCTGAATAATTGAAGTGTCGTTTTGTTCATTCTGCTATTTTCTGACTTTGCAAGATTTGATCTTTTGTTGACCTTTTGGGAGAGAGGGGGAGGGAGAGAGGGGAAGAGAGAGAGAGAGAGGGGAGAGAAGGGGAGAGAGAAAGCGATAAGGAGAGAAGGGGAGAAAGGGGGAGAGAGGGAGAGAGAGAGAGAGAGAGACGGAGATAGGGGGAGGGGGAGAGAAAGGGAGAGAGAGAGAGAGGTGGAGGAAGACAAAGAAGAAGAGGGAGGGGGGAGAGAGAGAGAGAGAGAAGGAGAAGGAGATGGAGAAAGAGGGAGGGAGAGGAGGAGAGAAACGGGGAGATAGGGAGAGCGGGAGAGAAAGGGGGAAGGAGGAAGGGAGAGGGAGATAAAGGGGAGGGAGGGAGAGGGGGGAAGGAGAGGGAGAGGGAGAGGGAGGGGAAGAGGGGGGAAGAGAGAGAGACGGAGAGGAAAAGAGAGAGTGGGAGAGTGGGATAGGGGGAGAGAGAGAGAGGCGGAGGGGGTGGAAAGGAGAGGAGGAGAGAAAGGGGGAGAGAGAGAGGTGGAGGGAGACAGAGAAGGAGAGGGAGAGGGAGAGGGAGAGGGAGAGGGAGAGAGAGAGAGAGAGAGAGATGTGGGGAGGGGGAGAGCGAGAGAGAGAGAGAGAGAGAGAGAGAGACAAAGAGGAAGAGGGAGAGAGGGAGAGAGAGGGAGGGGAAGAGGAGGGGAAGGGGGAGAGGATGAGAGAAAGGGGGAGATAGGAAGAGAGGGAGAGTTTTCTGCTGTTATCTGACTTTGCAAGATTTGATCTTTTGTTTACCTTTTGGGAGAGAGGGGGAGGGAGAGAGAGGAAGAAAAAGAGAGGGGAGAGAACTGGAGAGAGAAACGGGGAGATTGGGAGAGAGGGAAAGAAAGGGGGAGGGAGGGAGGGAGAGGGAGAGAGGGAAGTAAAAGGAGAGGGAGAGAGGGAGAGTGAGGGGAGAGGGGGGAAGAGAAAGAGGGAGAGAGAGGGGGAGAGGGATAGGGGGAGGGGGAGGAGAGGGAGAGGAGGAGAGAAACGGGAAGATAGGGAGAGGAGGGAGAGGGAGAGAGAGGGATAGGGAGAGAGGGAGAGGGGGGGAAGAAAGAGAGAGACGGAGAGAAAAAGGGAGAGAGGGAGAGTGGGATAGGGGGAGGGAGAGAGAGAGAGAGGTGGAGGGGGAGGAGAGGGAGGGGGAGATAGGGAGAGTGGGAGAGCTTTCTGCCATTTTCTAACTTTGCAAGATTTGATCTTTTGTTGACCTTTTGGGAGAGAGGGGAAGAGAGAGAGAGAGGGAAGAGAAAGGGAGAGAGAAAGAGAGAAGGAGAGAAGGGGAGAAAGGGGGAGAAAGGGGGAGAGAGAGAGACGGAGACGGAGATAGGGGAGAGGGAGAGAAAGGGAGAGAGAGAAAGGTTGAGGGAGACAGAGAAGGTGAGGGAGAGGGAGAGAGGGGGAGAGGGAGAGAGAGAGAGAGAGAAGAAGAATAGAGAGGGGGGAGAGAAAGGGAGAGGGAGAAAGGGGGAAGAGAGAGAGGGAAGGAGAGGAGGAGAGAAAAGGGGAGGGAGAGAGGGAGAGGGAGGGGGGAAAGCGAAAGGAGGAGAGGGAGAGGAGGAGAGAAAGGGGGAGATAGGGAGAAAGGGAGAGCTTTCTGCTGTTTTCTGACTTTGCAAGATTTGACTTTTTGGGAGAGAGGGGGGGAGAGGGGAGAGAGGGGAGAGAAGGGGAGTGAGAAAGAGATAAGGACAGAAGGGGAGAAAGGGGAAAGAGGGAGAGAGAGACGGAGAGGGAGATAAGAGGAGAGGGAGATAAATGGAGAGAGAGAGAGGTGGAGGGAGACAGAGAAGGAGAGGGAGAGGGGGAGAGGGAGAGAGAGAGAGAGAGAGAGAAGGAGAGGGGGAGGGGGAGGAGGGGGAGAGGGGAGAGAGGGGGAGAGGGAGGGAGGAAAAGGGAGGGAAGGAGAGAGAGAGAGGGGGGGAAGGAGAGGGAGAGAGAGGGGGGGGAAGAAAGAGACAGACGGAGAGGAAGAGGGAGAGAGGGAGGGAGAAGGAGAGAGAAGGGGAAGAAGAGGGAAAGGAAGAGAGAAAAGGAGAGGAAGGGGAGAGGGGGAGGGGGAGTAGGGAGAGAGGGGGAGGGGGGGAGAGGGAGGGGGGGAGAGGGAGGGAGAGGGATAGAGAGAGGAGAGAGAGAGCAAGAGAAAGGGAGAGAGGGGGGAGTAGGGATGACAATGGGTCCAAGACCCGACCCGGACCCGGCGGGTCGGACCCGAATGGGTTGGGTCTGGGTGTAAATTTTCCAGACCCGATGGGCATGGGTCGGGTCTAGGTCCTCCCCAAAAAATTCGGGTCCGGGTACGGGTCTAAGTTTTGGGACCCGGACCCGACCCGTAGACCCATTTTAAAAAATATATATATATATACTACCTCTGTCCCAGAAAGATTGTCCCATTTCCTCATTATATGTGAGGAGTATTTTAATGAAATGTGACAATCTTAGTGGGACGGAGTATAATTTTAATTCATTAAAACGTATTAAGTATTGACTTCCAAGTTAAAAACTTATACCCTAAAAAACTTCTCCTTCATCTGGACTCATTTCATTAAAATATACTTAAGGATTATGTTTATTTAATAAATTATTTTGTGACGAATGTTTTTAAGACGACCTTTGTGTTGTATTTTGTAAGATTTTTCGGTTGTATTGTGATACTTGTAGACTTTTTTTTAATCATTTTTATACGTGGTTTGTAAACACTTTTTAAAAAAAATCATGCGTAAGGAATGACTCAAAACATTACGTAATTTGTTTTTCTGAAATTAAATTCGTGTTTTCCTACGAAATTTCCATCAAAACAATGAATAATACAACAATGTAATAATTAAGGCGGACCCGCGGGTAGACCCGGACCCGGTCTGGACCCGGCCGGTTCGGGTATGGGTCTGATAATTTTGGACCCGTTCGGGTCCGGGTCGGGTCTGGGTCCAGGCTTGAAACTTCGGGTCCGGGTCCGGGTGGACCCGACCCAGACCCTACCCGTTGCCATCCCTAGGGGGAGGGAGATGGAGAGAGAGGAAGAGCTTTATGCTGTTTTCTGACTTTGCAAGATTTGATCTTTTGTTGATCTTTTGAGATTTTTCAGGTTGTTTACTCATTTGGGTAGTTGTTATTCATAGTGTGAAGTAATAAGGTACTGATTCATGGAGCAAATCATGAAATGAGGTTTTTGGATGTAATGCTAGCTTGGGTAGTCAATTAGACTTCCAGATGAAGTTAGGCATGCTTTGTAATTAAATTGCTCATCAACAGCATGAGCAAAATCAATGAGTTTACTTGCAGGACTAGATTCGCGATTGTTATTTTGAATTATTTGGGTTGTTTTCTCCTGATTTTGCTTTAGTCATGTCATTATGCTATTATTTGGAATTATATTACTCTAATACGTTGGTCAACATACGCCTTGACTTCTAAGTCAAAGTTATCGCACAATACAACGGCGCTCCCCATAAAAGGAGAAACTCAAGACGTACAGATTGCTCAATATTAATGACATAGACCACTCACACATTAGTCTACAACTTGCTGTGCCACGATCACGTTATGGCTCCTTGGAATCCATGGTGATTATTAGCAGTCATTTTCGAGATCAAACCTTCACCCTCATGGAAGGTTTGCATGCGTAATCCGGTTAGTGCCATGCAAACGTACAGTTCATTGACTAATAACAAGTTAGTTGGGGCCTCCGAAATAACAAAAATATAGAACACCATAGATTCTCGTACACAGGTCAAAGGCAAATGACTGGATGTAATTAACTCACGTAGATTAGCATATGAACACAAACATATGGAGACCCAACGCGTTACAGACAATTACAGAAACCTAATTGAACACCTACGTTGCCACATGCGAAACAACTCCTGGCCTAATGCTCCCGTTAGAGCAAATGGACGGCATGCCTGACTGTAGCACCATTACAGTTTGCTAATCTCGGACGCTTTAGCTACACTTTCGACTGACAACGGTAGTTCGCGGAGCAATCATACAGCGATATTATAATCCTTAATCCAAATCTAAATTCCAAGATATATTGACACCATAAACCAACAAAGCTATAAACTTGTGCAGCCCACTACTCAAACACAAACTTAGGCAACGGTCACGCTGAAGTTCTGAAAAAAAGGCAAAACACAAAAAACACAAAAAAAAAAAGGGCGAGCACATCGCCTTTACGGTCTGTGACTAACCAAACGCGCGCATCGCGCGCGATCTTCAACTATATTGTCAACTATAACACTACCGTAGTTTGCTAATTACGGTCACTTCTCCACATCTTGCGACTGAAGACGGCCTTTCAAGAGCGCTCATACAACGGTTTTAAAATCCGTGAACCATATCTAACTTCCAAGATGTACTGCTAATCACATGCAATACATATATAAAATTGTGCATCCGACTGCTCCCACAGAATCTCAGGCACTTACCACAAGTTAGCCAAACAATTCTGCATACCCAAAACAAACAACAACCACCTCAAATCGCGTAAACAGATCATATCTAACCATACACGCTCATCGCGCGCGTTATTCAACTAGTCAACCTAAAAAACTTGAAACCAATATATTCCTAATCAACCTATTCCTCCTAATAACTGTATCATCTTTATTTTCCTCCTCGCTTATCATTTTCCTCAAAAAAATTGAAAAGTTTCGTGGTGGTCGAAAGTCGAAACTCTGAAGATTTTTCTCCTACTTCTGGTTCATTTCATGGGCATCAGGTAATAGTATTTGTTCCGGATTGATTTTTGTTGTTTTCATGCCTGATTGATTGAGCAATTTCTATTTCAAATTTCAGTTCGTTGGTGATGGTGAATTAGTTCGCGAATGAACTAATTCGTAAATCGGGCGAGCTAGTTCGGAAATCGTGCCGGCGAACTGTGAATCAGTGATTCAAGCAATAATAATGCAAGAATCAAGAGTAGGGAAGTTGACTCTTGTCACCACGAAGCCTTGCTTTGGTCTCCCCACTGGATGCCCTAAAAGTTTACCCCTTTTCTTATATCTCAAATTTTCTAATGTTTCTTTTGATCTGTGCTATAATTCCACCTTCCCTGATTCAGGTATTACTCTAAAGTTTCCATCTTTTTTTTCAAGGTAGTTTTGATTATGGGATGTGATTAGATGGGTTTTGCTTGATTTCGTTTTATTTTTCTGGGTTACTCTTGGAAGGTTGAAATGTGATGCGCTCAATTCATTCTATTGTTGATTTATCTGCTAGATATTGTTGTTTCTGTAATGCCCGTAATCTAATTTTTGAGCAGAAATGCTGTTCGACAGCCCTAATAACATTAGGGTAAGCCTGCATAAATCCGATCCCACTTGCCTCGCAATTTAGGGAGACCTTGAGACGCTGGGTTAATGTGTTTTTGGTAAAACTACATGTGTTTCAATGGGTTTCTGAATAAAAACTTCAATATTTGGAAAGACTGGAAATCTGGGGGGAACTAGGTGATACGATCGAAAATTAAATGAATCGAGATCGATAGAAAAATGCAATTGTTCAATTAAAATAATTGATAGGTTACCCGATTAATAGAATTGTGGTGAATAATCACCTAGATTCTTCATTCATAAATTTCTTGATTGATTCTTAATAAGTTACCTAAGCCTTTTATATAGGCTAAATGTCTTGGCAATAAGCTAGATATAAAAGACAATTACGAGACTACCCTTCATAATATTTTGATCTGGATCAATACCATCCTCTTCAAATCACCCTTGTGCTTAAGGGTGCATTTCTTCGTAACTACCTCAATAAAGATCATAGCAGGAGTGTATGATTGTGATTAAATACTTGCATTTGCACCCTTCATGTTCGTAATTGACTTGACTTAGGAGCCCTGCCACCTTAGAGCACATAATACCCGGGTCAAATACATGAGTAAAGTCTCTTGTGTTAACCCATTTAACAGTCACTCTCAGCTTCTCCTTGAAGGTTGCCAACTTTTGGTCATTCATATCAATAACTCCACCGGGATCAAAAATAAAGATCAATTACCTCGGTAGCATCTAAGGAGAATGAGACATCATCATCAACCGTAAATGGAGATTCTCCCGCCTTAACCTCCACACAATAGGCAAAAATGTTGAAGTCTCGATGTGGAATACATAATTCAACTGTTTTAATGATCTCAGTAGCACTAACACCCCTTGCATTTTAATTGCTTCTGATACATAATCACCATCGGCAAATATAATTGCAATAGATGTGATGGAGTCGTTGAACATCTCAATCTTGAAGCAAGTAATAAGAACTTTGATTACGATATTTCTAAATAACAAAGTGAATAACTCCTCCCGCATTTTCACTCACTCCTGGATTACTTGTTGGTCCTTGATCGTATAAGCAGTAATTGTATCATCAAACAAATATTTCCATTGACCACATACTATGATGCTATTCTTGACGGTATTAGTAGCTACACACTGAAGGTTTCTGGACAATGTGTCATCACCACTTTCATGTCTTACTTTGAGGCTCCCATTTCTTAGATAAAAGATATGGGTATGGAACATCAAACTCTTATGTATCTTACTTAAAGAACCATTATACCAAGGGACTTTAAGATGGAGTAATTCCCATGTATATATGGAACATGCCTTCTCTTCCTCACCCCTAAAATTACCCTTGTCCTCAAGGGTGAGTTTCCAAAGCAACCATAAGCTTTCCATGGTAAATTGCATGCAAACATCAATATTTAGCAAATGAAACATACTCAAGTGGGGGGGTTTCATCAAATACCCAAACTAGTGCATTGAGATCAAAGGACTTCATCCCTAATGTCTGTGGTAGCAACTCAATTTTTTCGACGTGCTTAAAGATTAAATGAAAGCATACTCTTACATTGATACGTACCTTGTTGGGAAAAAATGCTCTCCATTCATCTTTCAACTTGTACCATAACCCTCCTATAAAAAACTATTGCTGAAACAAGCATTCAACAATGAAGATGCCAAAATAACGAGCGTGTTTCCAAGCGTAATCTCCAAACTAGTAACCTTGGGCCTGTCATAATTCAACTCTCTTGAGTGGACTCGCATAATTTCAGTAGGATTAAAAGTTGCGTTGTCCTGAATGGTGATTATCTAAAATGGGTTTAATGCACTACAAAGTGAATAAAAGACGGTAGAGAGATAAGGGGACCCAAGTGCTTCATATGAGACCAATGTAGTAAATGACTTACCCGAGCTATAAACCGTCTTGTAATTAGCATGTAATTCCCATCCATATCTCAACCTAAAAAAATTAGATTGACATATTTCAGCTCAATTTAGTTGTGGAAAGAAGACTCCAGGGTCAAAAACAAACTTACATTGGCGTTTCATACCAAGCATCAGATTCCATATCAAACCCTCGTATTTATAAGTCTTCTTACTCCAACTTAAGCCCTCACCAATACAAAGAGTGTGGTGAGTAAATGTATTAGCTTTGATTCTTCATTTTCATATATGATAACGTCCTCATCTTCGTCCGTAGCCAAGGAGTCAAGCTGGTGCGGATTTGGGCTTAATATTGGGTCTTCCCTTCCATCAAACACTTGGTGTGTCACACCAAAATCCTTAAAAATTTCACAATAACTATGTTTTCATGCTTCTTTTGTTCACTGTTGTTCATCCCAATTTCAGCTACCCGTTGTTTTTCTTGAGCTTGTAAACTTGGTTCAGACGTTGTATCAAACCGTTGGTGTGCGGTTGCTGTGTCTTCATTTTCTTGTGTAAGTTTTAATGCTTTAGCCATTTCTAAAATAAAGGTTGGTATTGGTAATTCATCGAACACTCCGTGTGCATCATGGATCGTCTTCCCATCCAACGAATTAAAAGGAATTGGTTGAGGAATTTCATCAAACATTTGGTTTGCATCCGCTAACATTTCGATATTCTTCAAAATACTTGGAGAAACCAGTCTCATTGAATTTAACTTGAGCAGTAATAGGAGGGAGATGTCTGCCATATAATTTAATCGAGTCACCCGGAACATATTGTGGAGTGAACCATGGCATCTTGCTAATATCGCTTTCCCCTTGTGCATTCCTTTTTAGAGCAAATTCTTCAATGGATACTGCCAACTTGTGGATTCCCAGTTTGAGAGATGCAATGTTGTCTGAAAGTGCCATAACTTTTTGATCGGAAATTTTTTGTATATTTTTTTTTTGGATTTTGATTAACACAGGTCGAAAGGAAATTTGGCTCTGATAACAATTGGTACGATTGAAAATTAAATGAATCAAGATCGATAAAAAATGCAACTGTTCAATTAAAATAATTGATAGGTTACCTGATTACAGAATTGTGGTGAATAATCACCTAAATTCTATTACACACAAATGACATAAATGTCAGAAGTTCATCCATAAATTTCTTGATTGATTCTTAATAAGTTACCTAAGCCTCTTATACAGCCTAAATGTCTTGGGCAATAAGCTAGATATTAAAGACAATTACGAGACTAACCTTCATAATATTTTGGTCTGTATCACTAGGAAGGCTTTTAGGGTGCTTTTTATGTTACAGATTACTACGTAGCATTTAGCAGTACTATGAAGTAGAGTGTATTTTGAAGTGTAATATTGTTAATCACTACTCACTAGGGAGATCATATTGGTTAGATAAGTGCTTATATACACGTGAGGTGCACTCGAACGATGAGGATCAAGGCGTGATGTGAAAGCCTGAATGCATGGTGTTTTCAAACAAATTTGTAGTTTCCATATTGTTACATTTTTTGCAGCAACTTCCTTTTTTCCCTGGATTTTAAAGAGGATTATTAACAACAAAAACAATAATATTCCCTTGGTAGTGTTGGTGCCTCATATTCTCCCACTCTCTTACTCATGTTATGTTTAACAGTCTTAACACAGAGAGATTGTCTTCGGATTACCCGCAGGGAACAACAACATTAACAACAATCGGAGCCTTAATCCATGGTTTGGGATTGGTTGGCTGACATAAAATACCCTTTGTAACCCGTCAATGATTGGATAACCAAAATTGAATAGTACCTAACTCAGAATCAGAGAGGATACAGTATTACAGTTACATGAGGGACTGTCAATGTAATTTAACTCGTTTTTCCCTTCTCTCCACTTTATCATTGCTTTTGTCACCTCACACTCATCAAGTGACAATTTCTTGTGCTTATTCATCTTGGCTAGGTTTAAATCATTTTTGGACTCACATACTGTTTTTATAGGAAAAATACATTACAGTCAGTAGAATGAAAAATTGCAACCTTTGGTGGATGAAGCTCATGCTAGATTTATGTTTATGATATATTTGAAGTTCAATAAGACCTAGACAGCTGGTTATTTGGATACTAAATATATTGTTGGGTGTTGACGTTGAGGCTTGAACGCTAGCCAATTTGTGTTTCTTTGGTCAGTCTGGTGATCCTTAACAACATAGATAATGTTAATTTCTCTTTTATATAACCAAGAAAACTTTTGTACCCTATATAATTTGACTTAAATCAGTTAGTGGTAATATTTCTTAGAGCAATCATTTGGTTTTTGCTATATGCATCTTTCTCTTCTTCTCTTCCTGACTTACCTGCTCCATAGCGCACTAATTTTATAAAGGCTTGTGGCACCTTTATCTGTAATTCGATGGTGATGTCTATTGAAAAAGTAATGTGGTTACTTGTAATTATGCGCAAGTAAACGGGCCAAAATATTTGTCTTGAGTCTTGAACTGTTATGATTTTAAGTATTTGGCACACACTTATCCAAAAACAGCAAGTTATGTATCTGGCACACTAAGTGAGCATGTGGCCTTGTGGCCTTGTATAGGATCCTTCATATATAGAAGTGTATGGCTTTGAAAGTCTGTATGAACTAGGTATGCCATTAATAAACACATAGGAGTTTGGTTGTCTTTGCAAGTTGGGAAATAGAGGAGGCTTTTCTTGAGTATGTATCCCTATGAGTTATCTTCATTGGATACCTTTTCTTGTTTCGGGAGATACAATAGTTCATGAAGTATGGCATGTTGGAGTCTTTATCTTTTTATCTAAAAAAAGTTGGCCTCCAAATATCTATTAACCCCTTTGTAGTAATGGAGGATTAGAGACTATTCTTGAGGCATATATTTATATGACTTACTTAAGCAAAGATTTATAGCACAAATAACAGGGAATATCATATTGTGTGCATGTGTATGTTTGAACTTGTATTTCGGCGTTAGTTTTGAACAATGGATCTTGTGCCTGTAGAGTCTGTGAAAACAGTTGCATGAAGTTTACTCAAAGTCATAGCATAATAAAAGGTCTTGGGTTTCTCTTGACTATCTTTTCTTTCTGATTCTTGCAAAAATATGATGCATGATACTGCTGTACATTTTTCTCGTAATTATCAATTTAGCTGTGTTGATGAAACTGATTTCAAGCCTCCACCCAATTTAGCTGTGTTGATGAAACTGATTTCAAGCTTCCTCCCATCACCCGTCTTTCAATTCCAGTATTCTATAATAAGTACTTTTGTTTGTAACATTCTTTTTTCTATTTTCTTAGATCAAATACCTTATATTGAATCTGGTACATATGTGGCCTGCAATAATGAGAAGGGTGGGGTCATTGAGTCCTTGAGAGAGGATGGCATTGTTGATTTGGACTCCGATTTCCGCTCTATTCCGGAATGGATATCAATGAAGGCGATGGTCGAATGCTGGCTCATGGATGCTCTTACATATGAACTTTGGATAACTTCAGACAAAAAAATTACTCAGAATCTCTATTTTTCTGATCTTCCATGGCCCATTGGATCGATTCTGTACTACAAGCAAGTTCATGCTGCAAAGCGCTGCCTTGGGATTAACAATGAAAATGCTGAAAGAATGAATGATGAGGTATAACTTTCGCTGTGTTATATATATTTTTTAATTCCAATTACTTGAACTGTTGTTGGATGACTATCTTATATATTCTACTGTTGGATGACTATCTTATGTATGCATCCTAAAGCATTGCAAGCTATGTTTGGAGTTTACATGTCGAACTTTCTTGTTTGCCCATAGTGCTGTTGAATTTCCTATTTCAATCTGCAACCCTATTTCTGCTGAAATTTGTGCAGATCTACAGAAAGGCAAACCTGGGATACGAAGCTCTCTCAACTCAGCTGGGGGACGAATCTTTCCTATTTGGTAGCAGGTGCCTTGTAAATGTCAAAGCATGTTCTTCTTTCAAAATATTAAGAAAATGCATGAATATTAAAGCCAATTAATTAAGAATGGTTGGGTTTTCTCATTTTCTGGTCATGCAGGCCCAATAGTTTGGATGCCTTTTTCCTTGGGCATGCCCTGATTGTGCTTCAGGTTCTACCAGTAAGTTTTCTATACATGATGAATGTTCTTACGACTGCCCAATACCCTCTAGTTATCTCATCAACTCACCTGAATGGCATTAAATGGCCTGGTAACTTTTACTGTATTTGTTTAGTCTGAAAATGCGAGGTGATACAAAGGTAATCCAAGTATGTGATTTCAAACTCATCCATTGTTTGGGTACCATGTGGAAAATTAAGGGAATAGAATGCCATGGTTTATATGATTATGCCTATTCTTTTGTGTAATAACGATGGTATTAAATCCCGTTTGAGTGTTTGACTATTGATCTCAAGATTATCTGTTGGGCTACCCTGTCTGATCTCGATCATTGCAATGTAAATGTGGCCTATACATCACAAAATGCAATCGTGAGAGTAGAAGGTATAGGTAGCTGTTGCAATGAATTAATTAATGTATTTCCCGAACAATGTGGCCTCTTTCTCTGTTCTGGTATTGTATAATACTGCATACTATAATGGCTCTTCTGGACTTAGGTTCAAGCGCTTTCAGACTATGTATTTTCCTTGTTTTATTTCATATTTGGACTCCTTTTGTCGGTTAAACTTGAGTGCATGATTTTGAACAATGCTTGTAGGAAACGTCTGTTTTGAAGAACAAGCTTTTGAATCATAGCAATCTTGCAAAATATGCTGAAAAGCTTTGTGCACAATTCATTGAGGATTTTTCAGTTCAACCGGCGTGGTCAAGAGCTCCATCCTCTGATGAGCAAGCTTCGTCTTCAACCCCTAAGCAAGGAGGCTTTTCAAAATGGAGTAAGACTTCCTCTCTAAATGGGCTGTAAATTGGTTAAAACTAAGCTGCAAGGGTCCTTAATGTCTTTTACTCTTTACTCTTCACACACAATTAATACACTCCTATAATATTATATCTTTCAATGTTGCCATAATGGGATATTAAGGTACTAATGATTCCACTAAGCTATAGTTTTTGTGCTTGAGGATTACGACTTCTTTGTGGTAGATAACTCAATGTTGACGGTATTGTCTAATGGTGTAACAAGTAAAGTGATAGCAGCTGAGATCAAGCCCAAAATTACGATTCTTATTAAGCCGGCCATTTTTGTCAAATGTACGAAACCTTTCAATGGAGTACATGGCAATTAGAGTTGTATTTTAACTTTCCAAATTTAACAATCAGAATTTTTATAGTCTCTTATTCTGTTCAGGAGTTGATTTGTAAGATATTATACCTTACCACCTTTTGAAAATCTAATAGGTGCAAAGCCGAAAAGTAAGCCGAAAAAGGAGAGAACTGAGGAAGAGAAGAAATTCAGACGACGAGCCAAGTACTTTCTAGCAGCGCAGTTTATCTCCGTACTTGTCTTTTTGTCACTTTTTAGCGGGTCTGATGAGGGTCAACTGGAACTCGATGAAGATGAAGGCATAGAGTACATGGATTAATTCTAGCTCTCTTTTTTCTGAAGCATGACCAGCTCCGGCATCATTTTTGCAACATAAGAGATCATAACCTTGTGCCCTAGTCGTTGACTTAAACATTCCGACTTCGGATCAAATGTAGCATTAGTAATTGAGGTTGGTGTGTTTTGGTTTATCAATTTTTATTGTTCACTAAGAATAAGAACCAAGGTTTCAGAGGCTATCATGTATTCTCAAGGGTTTATGGCAACACTCACAATTATTCGAGAGCTAAAGCTCTCAACCTTCTCGGATAATCAAACCGAGACAATTTTAGCAAAGCCAAATCCATGATGAAAGAATACAAACTGAACTGTTGAATCTTTTTCTAAGCACGAGTTTGGCCTTGCTCGGCTCGTGTCATTAAGCAAAATTTGAACTCAAACCGATCTCGAGCTTACCCATGCTTTAAAAAATTCGGCTCGTAAACAAGCTCGCGAGTTAAAATGTGAGTTCGAGCCTAACTTGATCCTATCTATAACTATTAAAATTTACGTTTTTTTTCTTCATCGATGTGTTTTAATAAATTGAGATATGAAAACATATACTCCGTACAAAACATATTAGGTAAATCAATAAGGTCATTTTATATGGTTAAAAAAACTGTAATAATTATTTAAGTATCTTTTTGAATAAGTGCAAAATATTATATCAAGCTGCTCGCGAGCTTTTCAAATGGAGTCACGCCCAGCCCGGCTTGTCTCGTTAAGTTGTCGAGCCAAGCCCTAGCCCGAGTCGAGCTCTCACGAGCCGAGCTTTGACCGAGTCGAGCTGCTCGTCTCATTGACACCCTTAGGAGTAACAAACGACCTCTTTTATAAATTGAGATATAACACACAAGTGTGCTCTTTTGTTGAGGGAACGGGGGGAAAACATAATATAATACGAAAAAGAGGAAACTTAAACAAGGTCTAACGAGATGAAAGCACATTATCTTCTAGGCTAAAAACAAGGTCCAAGGGGCAAGGGCCAAAACATGTTGAGTAGAAAGGGTACGAGCGTTAGCATTCACCGTATCATCTTCCAGACTAAAAACTTTAATTAAGCGGTCACTGATAGAACGATTGACACAAGCAAAATGCACTTGCGCCATATACATGTAGAACGGAAAGGTGCCGAACAGGTCCAGAAAAGCAGTCATCAATGGAAGAAAACCTCTTGCATTTTGGTAGTCAAACACTCCTAGAACAAAACTAGCAAACCGAGGAACAAACTCAATCAATGAGAAGGAGAAAGTGACGCCCTTCAACCAACCCACAAATCCACTCCACCCTAGAAAATGACTCTAGAGTTGAACCAATACTCCCATGACACTTGAACGTTGATATGGGTTAAGTCGCATCACCAAATCAAGTTATCCTAGTACTACTAACAAGAAGCTAGCGGTAGGTAGGGTATCGTATCCACAGGGAAATGGTCAAATTGTCTAATAGCTAAGATTCTAAATTGCTCGAAACAATTGGTTTGATTGATTTAACTAAGACTAGAAATACGTAAACAAAATATGAATTAATCAATTAAAGGAAAATCTAGGGCTATGGGTTCACAATGAGTAGACAAATGATCATGCAAGAATAAGCGATAAACACACAAACATGCTAGTTGGCTATAATACGTCCTCTCGGATCGAAATCAACCTAGGAAGACACTAACGGGCTCTCGCTACTTATTAGATTTCCTACCAAATCACATGCGGGTCTAATCTCAACTCGGCTCTCGCACATGAACTGAAATTTCCCTAATTCGATTAACAAGTTGTGGCCTATAACAAATTAATCGTCTTTTAGAGCATGTAAACAAGGCACTAGTATATATATGAATTCATCAAATATTCAACAAGAACTTAAATTTTACCCATCGATCCCCCTTAACCCTAGTAACGGAATTAGCTATTCATAATTAAATTGACAGGAAATAAACAATTGATAATGAAATGCATAATGATTGATATGGAAAAAGGAAAACTAATAAAACCAATACTAGAAATGAAAATAGACAATCGAGAGCATAAAAGATGAATGAGAATTAAAACTGATTGAAATGATTACCGATTGGAAATTGTAACAAGAACAAGAGTAAATCTTCCAACTAGAGAATGAAAAAAAGTAATATTATTCTACTACTAGGCTTAGGGTTCTTAGGAATGAAATAAGGTACGTTCAAAACTGATACAAAGCATCCCTATTGCCAAAGAAAGAAGAAGCTGAAAAGACACTACAGCTATATATGTCGTCCCGAATCGGGATAGTGGCCGTCCCGATTCGGGATTAAAGTCGTCCCATGGGAAGAGGGCCGTCCCGATTCGGGACATGCTGAAAAATCCACTATTGCTCAATTTCTTCATTTTTGCCGTGAGTGAGGGGATAGGGACGACATCCATCCCTAGGGACGGACCTCGGGACCAACAAAAAGGACTCCTCTAATCTTCTAAATTTCATGATATGGTTCCAACTTGACTCGGGATTACTTCATGACATCCACGCAACCTCGATAGCAACACCTAGCTTGTGGATAAATAGTCACCGACCTCCATGTGAGCCATGATGAAAGGGAAAAGGCGTCCATATAGCCTATTTTCCTACGGAACCAACAAAACACTACAAAACACACTAGAGGAGAAAATTAGTTCCCAAAACCGCTCCTAAGAGCGCATTTAACACGATAAATACATGGGAAAAAGTGGATAAAAGCATATAAAATATTAACACATAACGTCATGAAGCTTATGAAGTTTATAGTATGCATTTTAAGAATGGATTAGGTTGTGTTTTTCTGCAGAATAAGAGAGTGAAAGTTTATGCGTCTAGACAGTTGAAACCTTATGAGGAAAATTACCCTAATCATGATTTAGAGTTGACAGTCGTAGTCATTGCCTTGCAAATTTGGAGACATTATCTGTTTGGTGTACCCTTTGAGGTTTTTATGATGACAAAAAGTTTAAGATATATATTTACCCTTTAGGAGCTAAACATGAGATAGAGGAGGTGGTTGGATTTGATAAAGAACTGTAAGATCGAGATTCAGTATCACGTAAGAAATGTCAATGTGGTGGCTGATGCCCGGAGTAAATTTTTCCCATACAAAACTGTTAGTGATACACCGTGATAAGCCGAGAGAAAAGTTTCTGTCTAGTGTGTTATCTGTTGAGAGAGAATTGATGAGAGTTACAAGGTGGTGATAAATTTTGGGTCGTGCTTTTTCCTAACGAGCGCTTACTCAATCCTAACGACATTTTACCTATTTGCCCCCGTCATTTTCTAACGCTCTCAGAAGTGAGGTTCATTTTCTCTCTAAAAAAAATCCCAAATTTGACCTAATCGAATCCGACCACCCAACCCGCCGCCCATCACCACCACCGCCACCACCCTCTAATTCGTTCCCTAAACCCTAATTTACTTCACCAATTACAATTAAACAATAATTAGAAAAAAATGTAACTAAACCCTAATTTAATCCTTCAATTTCAATTAAATTTTGATTAGACAAAATAATTAATGTAACCATACAATTGTTTTAGGGAAAATTGCAATTAGTTTATCATTAATTGAATTAGGGCTAATGATCGATCCCCTAATTTACTCCACCAATTTCAATTAAACAATAATTAGAAGAAAAAAATAACAAAACCCTAATTTAATCTTTCAATTTCAATTAAAGAGTAATTAGAAAAAGTAATTACTGTAACCAATCAAGTAATTTAGGAAAAACGTTGATTATTTCATCACTAATTGAATTAGTACTCATAATTGATTTGTAATTGTGGTTTGAATAGTTGTATGCAAATGAGAGAAAAATTGTTCTTGGTTGGAAAACTGTGAATTATGAGAAGGGTAAATTTGGAAATCTTAAGAAAAATACGTTAGGATTGAGTAAAGTTACGTTAGGAAAAAATAATTTCGTAAATTTTTCTAGGATAAGTTGGTTGGTCAATGAGTCTGCTTTGTCAAGCGCGATGAGAATGAATTTATTAAGTGTTGAGATAGAATTTGCGTACCTAACCACAAGGAATTAAAGGAAAATATGTATTATGTTTATTTGGGAGGTGATAAAATGTATGCAGATTTGAAATTAAGATTTGGTGGACTATGAAGAAACGAATTGCAGATTTTGTGGCTCGATGCTTAATATGTCAGAGGATAAAGAGTGAACATAGAACACCTTATGGAAGCTACAACCTTTAGAAATTACCGAGTGGAAGTGGAGTTTAATCTTTATGGATTATATATAGTTTGGTTGTCAAGGTCATGAGAAGGTAATAAAATGATTTGGGTCATAATTAATAGATTAACTAAGAGTGCACATTTTATTCTCATGAAAGATATATGAGAGAAGAAGCAACTTGATGATGCGCTTATATACATTATGTGGTAGGACTTTATGGGGTTTCGAAGGATATTATATTAGATAAGGATGCCAACCTTGTTTCAATATTTTTGGAGAAACTTCGGATAGCTTAGCAAACCAAGCTTAAGATGAACGCATCATTTTATCCAGCTATTGATGGTCAAACTGAAAGGACAAATCAAATATTTGAGGACATGTTACTTCCCTACAATTTAAAGGATACTAGTTACTAGGCTACAATTCAGATGACTACACCATTTGAGGCTTCGTACGGACGCAAGTATAGGAGTCCGGTGTGCTAGGGGTGATATTAGAGAATCTGTGGTTTAGGGAACGAGATTATAATGGAGATGGTTGAGCATGTTAAGATTATACGTGACAGAATGAAAGCGGCTCAAGATCGTTAGAAGAGCTATGTAGATAAAACTCGTAGCCATGTGGAATTTGAGGTTTGTGACAAAGTTCTTTTTCATGTTTCTCATACTAAGAGAGTATTGAGGTTTGGTAAGGAGAGCAAATTGAGCCCAAAGTGTATTGGTCCGTATGAAATTTTGGAGCGTATTGGTCCGTATGAACCCATTTGTAACTCGTATTAACTCAAAATAATTAATTAATTTTATTTATTTGACACTTTTAATAAATTTTTAGTGTCTACATGAGTATTATGTATGGGTTCTATACTTTTATCAGCATTGCACATCGATGAGAGCTGAAATGTTAGCTCTAACATCAGGACTCGAATAAGCTGTCCGACTAGTATTTGCTAAATTAATTGTTCAAATGGACAACGCTACTTTTTGTAGGGGGGCCAATTGGTTAGTAACAGCATACATTCCCTTATCCAACATTGCAAGAAATTGATTGGTAGACCAAATTGGGTTCCGAAGCTTGAACATGTCTATCGTGAGGCTAACCGTGCTGACGACTGGTTAGCTAATTAGGAAGTGTATGTTGGAAGTAAGAGAGAAGAGAGTTATGAGAGAGAGTGAGATTGAATTGAATGAGTTAGTTGATACATTGTACATCATGTGATATATATAGAGCAGGTTGTTAGTATGCTAACAACTCTTGTAACTTACTTAGTTGTAACTAACCTAGGCAGTTAAGATAACTAACTATGTAGTTACTGTATATTCTATCATCCCCCCTCAAGTTGGAGGGTGTGTACACAACCCCAACTTGCCAACGAGGGAGTTATGATGCGGGCCGCTCAATGCTTTTGTTAGGACGTCTGCAGGTTGCTGCAATGTAGGAATGTAGGAGAGGGAAATCAGGCCTTCCAACAATTTTTCGCGAACAAAGTGACAATCCAAATCTATATGCTTGGTTCTTTCGTGGAAGACTGGATTTTTCGCAATGTGAATGGCGGCCTGACTATCACATTTTACAGGTATGGGAGTAATGTCAGGCACCTCTAACTCAGCTAACAGGCGACTTAACCAAGCTAATTCAGCAGTGATGCGTCTTAAACTTCTGTATTCTGCCTCAGCAGAAGAAAGGGAAACGGTTTGTTGTTTCTTGGATTTCCAAGATATTAGACTGTCACCTAAGAACACAAGGAAGCCGCTGACAGATCTTCTCGTTTCAGGGCATGATGCCCAATCAGCATCACAATAACCGGACAATGTGAAAGAGTCTGTGTGACTCAATAAGATACCCTGAAATGGATCCTTGGCAATGTACTTCAGGACATGAATCGCACCATTCCAGTGTTGAACTCTTGGTGAAGACATAAATTGGCTGAGCAACTGAACAGCAAAAGAAATATCCGGCCTGGTATTAGTCAGATAGTTGAGCCTACCCACTAATCTTCTGTATGTAGCAGGGTCATCAAGTAATGGTCCATCAGTTGCATTCAATTTTAGTGTATTGTCCAAAGGACTAGCAGCAGGCCTAGCATCAGAACAATTGAAGTCATTTAATAATTCTTTTGTATATTTCCTTTGGGTAATAGCCATTCCTCTTGGAGTCTTGTCAAATTCCATCCCCAAAAAATAATTAAGAGCACCCAAGTCCTTGATTTTGAATGTGCTATCTAAATATGATTTCAGAGCTGCAATTTCATCTAGATCATCACCCACCACCAAAATATCATCCACATAAATTGCTAAGAAAACCACCTTGCCATGGTCTTTCTTGTGGAAAAGAGAATAATCATTAATTGATTGTTTATACCCTCTTGATCTAAGAGCAGAACACAATTTAGCATTCCACTGCTGACTCGCTTGCTTCAGACCATAAGGGGACTTGTGGAGCCTGCAAACTCTATTCTTTTCCTGAGCTGGCAGACCAGGCGGTAGCGACATGTAAACTTCCTCATGAAGATCTCCATGTAGAAACGCGTTGTTGACGTCTAATTGAGTCATAGACCAACCTTTCTTAACTGCAACAGCAACCAAACTTCTTATGGTTGTCATTTTAACCACAGGAGAGAATGTTTCAGTATAATCGATGCCCTCTTTTTGTGTGTAGCCTTTCACAACTAGTCGTGCTTTGTATCTCTCAACTGTACCATCTGCTTTGTGTTTGACCTTAAAGACCCACCTACAAGAAATAGATTTCTTCCCAGGAGGAAGAGGTACAATGCTCCAAGTTTTGTTTGCATCAAGGGCCTTAAATTCAGCTTTTATTGCATCTTGCCATTCAGGAAAGGCAGATGCCTCAGCATAACTTTTGGGTTCCTGTTCAGGCAAAGACGAAGCAGACAACACAGAAAAAGCACACACAGGGACAATGGATTGACTCTCACACAAGTTGGTTAGAGTATGACAGCAATATGACTCTGAACTGACATTACAAACATAGCTATTAAGATATGATGGTGGCTTAGAGACTCTTGAGGATTGTCTAGTGTTATTTGCAGCAGGAATAACTGTACTGTCAACACTAACAGTAGCACTATCATCAGTATGTGAATCAGTAGTAGGTACAGCGGGAGCATCAAAATCAGGAACAGACAAAGGAAGATAAGCAGAAAAATCTGAATCATTGGAGTAAGGAAAAATATTTTCATGAAACACAACATCTCTGGAATCCAGAACAGTATGAGTAGCAAGATTTAACAATTTATAAGCCTTCTTTCCTTGAGAATAACCCAACATAATACATGAAATTGCTCTTGCATCAAACTTTCCCCTTCCTGGTTTAGAAGTGGTAGAAGTTGCTAAACAACCAAATGTCCTCATGTGTGACAAATCTGGTTCTGTGCCAAACAGTACTTGAAACGGAGAAATAAAATCCAAGACTTTAGAGGGAATTCTATTAATGATGTAAGTAGCAGTTAACACACATTCCCCCCAATATTTCAGAGGCAAGTTAGACTGAAACCTAAGTGCCCTGGCTGTCTCCAATAGGTGTTTGTGCTTTCTTTCCACCACACCGTTTTGCTGAGGGGTGTGAAAACAAGATGTTTGATGAATAACCCCATTATCTAACAAAAATTGAGAAGTGGGTCCACTAGATCCTAGCTCAAAAGCATTGTCAGACCTTACAATCTTGACTTTTCTATCAAACTGTGTACTTACCATGTGAAAGAAATTCTTGAACATATTGAATGCATTGCTTTTACACGAAAGAAGGTAGGTCCAAGTACACCTAGAGAAGTCATCAACTATTGTCAAGAAGTATTTATATCCATTATAGGTAGCTGTGTTATAAGGTCCCCACACATCTATGTGGACTAAATCAAAAGGAGCTAGTGACACAGAATTGCTAGTGGAAAACTTTAAACGATGTTGTCTAGCTTTGGCACAAATTTGGCAAGAAGACAAAGTATTTTCATTCTTGTTGATAGAATCTTTACTACAAACATTCATATTCTTCAATTTATACAGAGGTAAATGCCCTAATCTATTGTGCCAAACGGCCGAATGTACATTTTTATTGGAAACTACAGCATTAACATCACAAACAGCAGAAGTATCATCCAAAACGTCATGTTTATCCTTGATTGACTGATTGAGCAAGTAAAGATTGTTAAAACTTCTACCAAGGACCAAGGGCTTCTTGAGATAAGCCTGCAAGTAGCATGCATTAGAAGTGAATTTGACATCTGACTTTAATTGTTTAGTAAGTTTAGCAATGGAAATGAGATTGAACTTAAAATTCGGAACAAACAATACATCCTGCAGCATAAGTTCAGATGTGATGTAGACATCTCCTATGAGAGTCACTTTAATCATGCTACCATTGGGCAAAGAAACACAGAGAGGCTTATTCGTGCTTCTCAATGTGTAGAATAAACCTTTATTTGAGCAAAAATGCTCACTCGCACCAGAATCAAGTATCCAAGCATTACAAAACACATTAGAATTTGATAAAACACGGGAATGTTGAATATTACCAGCAAAATGGACAGTAGCATCTGAAGCTTCTCCAGACTCTTGTGAACTCATATCTCCTTCAGTGAAGGCATTTCCTGCAAAGCGTCTGTTCTTCTTCTGAAGAATCCAGCAGTTTTCCACAAGATGTCCAGGCTTCTTGCAATATTTACATTCAATGTAGGGCCTTCCAGCATTTCTGTTGCCACCTTTCGCATCATTTGCAGGAGCGGAATCACCAGAAACTTGATTCTTTCCCTTGAAATTACTGCTTGTATTATTACCTTTGTAAGACTGATTCTTGGCATTGTTACCATTGTTGCCATTCCCACTGTTATAACCATTGTTATAACCATTTCTCTGATTATTATCATTGTTGCCTCTAGCATTAGCATACATAGCAGTTGCAGAGTCTGCTTGAAACTGTTGGGAATGATGTATTTCCCTTTGTCTTTCTTCCTGTAACAAGTTGTTGTACACAATGGACAATTTTGGGAGAGGACTTTGCATCAAGATTGACCCTCTCACCACACCATAAGAATCATTGAGACCCATTAGAAACTGAATTACCCTCTGATTTTCCAAGAACTCAGCTTGCTTGACCTTAGCACCGCACACACATGCACAGGTGCATTTAGGATACATCCCCATTGCCTCGATTTCATCCCAAACAGACTTGAGTTTGGTAAAGTAGGTAGTAATCCCATCATTACCCTGAGAAAAATCTGAAAGTTTCTTCTGAACCCCGTAAAGCTGTGCTCCATTCGATTGACCATAACGTTCCTCTAATTCTTGCCACGCTATCTCTGCAGTAGCACTATACAAAATCGAATCGGCAATTTCTGGAGAAAGAGAATTCAGAATCCACGAAAAGACAATGCCATTGCATCTCTGCCAAGCCTTTGACAGAGCACTTGTGGAAGCTGGTTTTGGGCAACTTCCGTCGATAAATCCAAGCTTGTTCTTGGCAGAGAGAGCTATACTTATTGCCCTCTTCCAATTGCTGAAACCATTACCATCAAAGACATTTGCAACCAGTTTGTTGCTAGGAACATCAGAGGGATGTACGTAGTGCGGATCGTCGACGCTAATAGTATCAGACGCCATTTTCTTGAAGCTTTCTTGCGATTTTCTTGTAACTCAGATGTGAAGCGGAAGCTATGGTAAATCAGAGTAGCTCTGATACCATGTTGGAAGTAAGAGAGAAGAGAGTTATGAGAGAGAGTGAGATTGAATTGAATGAGTTAGTTCATACATTGTACATCATGTGATATATATAGAGCAGGTTGTTAGTATGCTAACAACTCTTGTAACTTACTTAGTTGTAACTAACCTAGGCAGTTAAGATAACTAACTATGTAGTTACTGTATATTCTATCAGTGTATGCCTCCATAAATATTACCACCTTCGAAGAACCACCCATCGAACTCCGAACTATCCTTCGGGAGAACATTTTAGGAGTTGTTTTCCCATGTTTAGTTCTGACATAATTTTAAACTTTGCTCTCTTTGTACCAAAATAAAAAAAAAAAAAAAAAAATTGTGTTGATACTTGGATAAAAATGAGGCATCAACTTAGTTACAATCATAAAGTATTAATCGTTCCGATTTAAATGATTGTTCCGTTTCATGAATAAATATGAGAAGTATTATACTGAAACGGAACAATCTTATTTTTGTTTGAAAACCTTGTAACAAGAGAAACAATGTTTGGAATTGAATTTCTAATCGGACTTGGTTGAGATCAGCAGAGGCCAGATTGCCGGAACACATACTGATATCATATCATACTTTGATTATTTCAAACTCGATTATGGTGATTGTTTGTTTGGCGATGTGATACGTTCTGAAATCTGAACCCAAGTTTTGAGCATTGAACAGAGAAGAGAAGAGAAGAGAAGAGTTGGCAACGAACTCAACCCATCCCCATCCCCATCCCCACACCTATCACCACCGACCTCCCCCTTCCCTTCCCGGTGTCGCGCATCCTTACCCTAAATAAACTGTAAGTTGTTCATTTTCACCCAATTTCTTGTTTGATTTTTTCTAAAATTAAATTCGATTTTCTAATTGTACAATTGTGTAATTGTAAATTTGTTATTACTTTGTAATGTGGTTAGTTTGCTAATTGCTCAACTATCTCATATTTTCTCAAACCCTAAATCACCCACTTACTTAGCAATTAATTTGGGACACTTGTTTGAATTCATTGGGAATTATTGATGTTTTTTATTATGTATTCTTTTCTTGATAATTTGGGACTTTGGATAATCATAAATCATGTAACATGGTACTGAGTAGTATTATTTAGTGATGTAAAAATGGTTAGTTTCGATAGCTGCTCAGAATTTTGACCAGCATTGACAAATTCAGATATCTTGCCTTTAGGACAATAAGGCCATTTATTTCGAGCTCACTTTATAAGTTCATCCCCATTTAGCTTAGTCTAGATAAGTATAACCTCATTTAGTTAAGTTAAGCTCAGTTGAGTTATGTCCAACCCCGTTACCTTAATTTCAATTCAATTTAGTTAGACCCCATTTAGTCCAGCACTTCAATTCATTAAGTCCACTTCAACCGGAAAGAACGGGACCTAATTTGGGGATGGCGGGTTTAGAAGGATTTGTGTGTGTGAGTGTTATGATACTGCTGTTGGTTGTTTCTCCACTTTTGCGAGGAGATTGTTTTGATTAGTCACCTATTTTTGTAATTCTTATTTTGCGGGATGGTTTCGAGCACCTTTAACATTTCGACAATGCCATTTTGTGGAACTGGTGAATTATCATCTTTGTTGTTATGTCGTAGAAGCTTACAGGCGACCCTTTTGTTGTCATGGTCAACCTCATTGCAATAGTTGCGTTAACCAACTTGACCCACTTGCCTAACATGAGTAAATCCGGGTTACTTTCGGTCTTCGCGCTTCCAACATCATTGCCTTTCAGGAACTTTACGGTAGATATACAACTTATTCTAAGGGGCTCAAAAAATACTAGCCTTTATTGAGTTTATTCAGACATTGGTTTTAGGCTTTGACTCTTAAACTCATACGAGGGTTTTTCTTAACTTAGTCATGACATTACAATAGCAATGTAAAAATGGTTTGTTTTGATAAATTGATAATGACAAGCAAAGGTATAGCATATTGAGAGAGACTTTTTTTTGCACTAGTCAGTGATTATGAAGTTATAAGGCTGTTTCAAGATATGAATCCTCGTCGGATGGTTTTAGATTTTTCTTAGATGATAGAGTATATATTTTGATAATCGTATGTAATAACGACAATGAAATTTTAATCTTTTTATGTATTTTTTTTATGTTTTAGATACTGTCGATGATTTTGTTTAATAGTGCCCCCTATCCTCAAATCCTGCGTCCGCCCGTGGAAGGAAGAACCTAATTTGGCGCTTGTTTATCAAAAACTAAAACACATATAGTCACCCAAACATTGGTAGAAAAAGGAGAAAACTAGTAGAAAAACTAAAACCTAATTTGGTGCTTTTGAAGTTATTCTGGTTGTCTCCGATCCTTTAGAATGAAGCGAATGCAGCAGCAAAACGTAGCAGCAGACGCAAGTCAAGTAATTGACCAATTAGAGAGACATTGCTTGGCTTCTGATGGCTCCCTTGTCTCCAAATCTGCCTCCATTGATCTTAAACTTGTATGTTTCTTTTCCTTTTCCTGGATTTGAATTCAAATTTAGTGTGCGTCTTTAATCTTTTTTTGGGGTTTTAATAGTTGGATTAGTAATGGAATGCCCAAATGATGACCATTAGAGTGTTAATTGTAGGCCAGGGAGGAGATGTCTCGTGAAAGATTGCGCTATTTGGAGTTTATGGTACTTTTTTTTTTCTTTTTTAATCTAACAGATTGTTGGATGATTTCCGCCATAAGTATTAGTAACGTTTGATGCTCATCAATCTCTGTTTTTTTGGCAGGCCATTTACTGTGAAGCGGTTGCCATGATAGAGGAATATCAGCAAGCTTTATCTGTTGCGAATCTCGGTGGTATTCGTGATATAAAAGGTCTACACTCACAGCTTGGATCCAGCACCTCTCCTCAGGTTCCACCTTTCACACTCCTTTTATTTTTTTATTTTATTTCAGGTGTGTAATTGTGTAGCCACATGTGAGGGTTTGACAGTGATAGATGGGGATGGGGAGGGAGTTGCTCACTTAATTAATAAACAACGAGTTGCTTCATTCTTTGCCAATTGGTTTGGGACATAACTCGTATGGGTTTTCCACACAAGCTTTAAGTTCAGTCGATTTAAACCGAGCCATTTTTGCAGTCGTAAAAGGGCCTTTGTTTGAGGGTTATTGATTTGCCACTCCATGCTAATTTATTAGAGACCTCACATAAAGGGAGAGAGTTAAAATACTTGTAACTCTTTTTATGCGTTTATGTGCATATGATTGCCCACATTGAAAGATGAGAGAGCATTTGACATGATGAACCTTTTTTTGGGCTTGTGAAGTGGTTATATGGCCGAAAACCCTTTTTTTGTGAATAAAACAATTTTAATGCTGAATTCAGCTAATCATAGTATGTTTTTGTAAAAACATTGTTTCTTTTGCTGTTTTTTTGGTAATGACTAATGACTTAACATTAATGACTGCATGGTTAGCTAACTACCATAAAGAACTTTTGTTCTTGACCAATGTTTGCTTGAAAGAAGCTTATGTTGTTATGACTCGTGACTCGTGAGGCTTACAAAAGAAAATTTGCTTGATCTTGTTATGTATTGTTCTCCTTGTTCTCTTATTTTAGGCTGCATCTTCTTGGAGACTTTCTAACTTTCTTTTCATAGCTTATTTTAGTGTATTATATTCCTCATCTCATCCCATTTATATTGTCCCCATTTGATTCGGGCTGCATAGTTGATACAACGGTTCAAATATGATAATATAAAACAGTTTATTTGATATGTCAAGAATGACAAATTTTATATTTTATATCTTTGTATATTAATCATACAAGTTGGCATCTGTCAAACCCAAGTCAAATGGGGACTATAAATTTGGTACGGAGTTAGTATGTCACTGGAGAGTATAGGAAGGCTGCCTGTTGCCTATATATACCAAACTTGTATAGATTCCTTTATTGTGAATAGATATTGGTGGGTAGTAGTATAATCTGTCTGGAGTTCTGGTATTACAATACGAACTGAACTGTAAAAAGCCAGGTATATGAGACGCTGGAGCACCGCCTTGTTGTTGCTGAGGCAGCTCAAAAACTGAGACTTCCTCTTGTCTCCAAGGACGGTGAGATTCATGAAGAGGAAATTGGGAAATGGAGTATCATGTCAAGAAGCTCTCTTGATAGTACGACTACGAGTGTGACAATGAACTCAAGTTCTAATTCAACAAACTATGTTAGTAGTACGCCCAGTCTAGCAGGCAATGCCTCCTCTTACAGTGTTCCTGATGCAAGTGAGCCTGCAATTGGTGGTGTTCCGAATCGTTTTTTGGGAATAAGTTCAACTTACTTGTGGCAGACTCAGCTCCAACAAATCTCATTATCCATGGTATGTATATGATGAATTCATAAACTTAACTGTCAACCTGATTAAGAAATTTCTGTGCTCCTGAATGATTAATGATACTGAGATTGTGTATATAGGATGTGGCAGAGTATCAGATGTCACTCTTCCACGAGATCGAGGCTCGTTTGAAATTGAAATGTGATAAATTGGCGGATGCTTTTGTAGATGACGTTGGTAAGTTTTTGTCTCATTTCTAGTGACCATTTTCTTCATCCATTCTCCCTTGAGATCTGTTATAACTGAGAGTAGTAGAAAGATAATGCACGATCTTGTTAAACTGTAGACACCAGGGTAAATGCATGAGCAGATTGTTTAATGATGATTCTCTTTAGTTATTCTCTATAATTGTAACATATATCCTTTAATGACAAATCTGCTCCATTATCGTTAGCGAAGTTGAGCCAACATTTAGTTTGTCGATTGATCAAAGATGCATCCATGTGTTGCACTTTTCTTCCGCCTATTGTATTGAAGCTGGCAAAAGCTGAGATATGTCTATTGTAATAGCTGTAATTCAGTTTGAAGTGATAGACTTGTATGAAAGTTTCTTCCAGTAAGATGTTAATGGAGGTTTCACTCGCTACTTTTGAAACAATTTCAAAACAACCTTCAAAACCTATTTTGTTATGTTGTGAATAAATAAAAGGAGTTAAATTTCTGCTGTAACCTCTAAATGATCTTAGAATCTTAGCATCATTGCAAATAGTTAGCATAGCAGTTTTGAGGCCATAAGAAAATGACCCTTAAATAGCGTCAAAGATATGTGATTTTTTCTTCGTGTTGTCATGCACAGACAGTTTGAGTGGTCATCAGAATGCGAGTTCACGACTTCCAGAAAGGTATGTGCTCTTCTTGTTATTTTTAAACACTTTGGACGGCAGGGTAGACAAGTGTGTTCCGTTTCTGGTTATCATGGTACTGACGTATGGACCGATTCTTCTAAGTGAGGATGTAGATCACTTGGTTAATGGGGTCCTAGATTAGTGGATGATGTAACACCTATCTTGGCTTGATTGTTGGTTGATAGGCAATGCAGTTATTGTTACAATGATTTCCCTGAATTGTTTTACGGCTTGAATGTTCAGTTTGATTTATGCGCACTAAATTGAACTTCCTATAAATGCAATATCAAAATTCTTTGAAGAAAGCATTATCAAGCTGGAATCCAAATATTCCTATATCATAAGAAAGTCACTCCTTGATCACATTGTCATCTCACTTTGTTAAACCTAGTTCCTATTGTCATTAATGTATATGTGAATGAAAAGGCGATTTTGGCTGGGAATGGGGCTAATCTCTCTCCGTGGGGGAGTTAGGTAGAAAATTTTCTCGTGGTTTACTTACTATCGACTGCTCTTCGTGGTGCTATTAGACTTATGTCTTGTTTGGATTGGGAGATGGGGGGGATTTGGAGGGATCCCTCCCTCTCTAGTCTCTATATCCTTCCTGCTTTTGACTAGACCATGTATCATTCAAAACATGTTAACCTCATTTTTGCTTTACCGCAAGAGACATCAATCTGCTGTTTTGACAATGCTTGGTCGGTTGCTTATTAGGGTGAAACTAATCATCGAAGAAATAGAAAGGGAAGAAGAAGCTTTGCGAGAGGACCTCTACTCTGTTGATAGAAAATTTGCGGAATACTATAATGTATGTGAGCATATGTTTTATGATCTCGACTTCATGAACTGAATATTCTGTCCTTTTGCTTAATCCTGGCTAACTTCCTCAACGACAATGATGTTGTCTTAAAGATTTGTCGTGTTTTATTAGGTCTTAGAGCAAATTCTTGGTGTGTTAATGAAGCTCGTCAAAGATTTGAAGTTGGAGCATCAACATAAATATGTGGGGGGTGTTTCCTTTTGTGCTGGACTTTTTAAACACTTTATCATATAACTCCTCAATTCTTCTCAAAAGAGTCAGGAGGTTTGTTATTTAAATTGTTTTTTCCAATATCGTGTAGGATGATATGCATAAAACATGGTTAATCAAGAGATGTGAGGCCATGGGTGCAAAACTCAGGTATGGAAGCTCCTGCTTCTTAATTATGCACGTATAAAGTTCATACAACTTTAAGATCCAAGACCTACCAGATAACAGATAAAGTTAAGTCCAACGGGTTGCTTGGGATGGGAGTAATTGTTATGGGAGTAATAGAGCTTAAATGAGAAAAAATGGGAGGAGATTTGTAGGTAACTTTTCCTCTCATAAAGAATGAGATATTGTTTGATTTGACTCAAGACACTTAACTTTTTTTTGGAGGGAGGGTGTAATTTCCTTCGCTATCTCTTCTGTGTTGGAATGATTTCAATTTGGCTTGTAGGAGAGATAATGAGCTCCTTCATTTCCCTTGAACCCAAACTACTATCCAAGCAAAGGATTGCACCCCTCCCTTTCATCCATTCAAGTGACCTAGCAAACCCTCAATGTAGTTTGTGAGAGAATTTATATTTTCTCCATTAAAAATATACGGAGTATGATTCATTACTTGACTAAATATTTTTAAGCTCAATTCCAACAATTTGCTATAGTTGACTATAAATATTGAACAAAAAGAGCACCACCACAGCCCACAGGTCCACGACCATGTTAAAATCGTTGTTCTAAAAGATCCACAAAGTCACCTCAAACTTTTTCCCCCTTCTTCCTCATGGTTCCCTCAGAGACCGCATCCTTTCTGTATAGGAGTGAGGCTGCATGCTTTATGTTCTCCGTAGGTATTGTTCTTGAAAGATATTCACTTGGCTGTTATCATGGTTATTGGTTTTTGTTCTTGTGAATTTTTATGCAAAGCAATAAGGGCCATATTAATGTTCTTATTATATAGGGTATTGGAGCATATGTTTCTTGTGACTACGTATACTCAAGATACTGTACCAGCTCTCCACAAAATTAGGTGAGTGTTACAAATGATAATCTGTTTGCCAATTCTTTTCCCTGCCTTATCTCTTATTGATTGTTGGACCTTTTGTCACAGGAAATTTCTTGCTGAGGCTACAGAAGAGGCCTCAATGGCATATAACAAAGCAGTATGTTACTTCGTTCTTGTAGATCTTTTCCGTCTTCATTTATATCTTGCTTTTTATCTGCTATTTCAAGTATGACTTCAGTGTTGTGCTCTTTGAAACCCGATGAGTCAAAATAATGGCCACTAACTCAGATGTTGTGCCTGTATGGAAACGCTTAGATCTTGCTTGGTTTGGGAAACTTTTTACAGGGTAATGCAAGATAAAAGCAAAGGAAAAAGTTTGGGAAATGATGGTGTTTAAGGGAATATGAAGGGGTGGTGATTTACCATAGGGGAAGTGGAACTATTGTTCACTTTTATGGGATAACAATTTCCCTCTTTTTATTCCCTTACTCTATCCACCACCACATATACATTACCTCCTACTTTCCTTTGTTTTTCCCCCATCTCCTTTATATAAGGGGGCGTTTGGTTGGTGAAGGGAAAAGGGAATGAAATCAAGAAAGGGTATGGAAAGGAAAAGGTTACTCTTTGATGTTACTTGTTTGTTTGCAAAAGTAAGAGAATTAGAAACAATTACAGGTCGGATATGAATACGAGTTGAGTCAAAATTTGGTCGAGTTATATGAGTCATAATTCGGGTTATGGTTAGAAATAATTTTCGACGTCTTTCTTTTTACCAATTAAAAAGTTGGATTTTTTTTTTTCTATTGAGTATGCTGCTATTATATTAATTACACCGTATTTAAAATTTAAAAATTGTAAAAAAAAAAAAACTACTCGTATAATATTTTACAATTATTTTATTGATAAATGATACTTTTATAAATTTTAATTTTTTTTATAATTTATCATGTTAACCTTAATAACTTTTTAATTATTATTTTAAATATAATAAATTAACGGGTCAGGTCTCAAATGAGTCATCTCAAGTTCGGATCAAATGGGTAATGGGTAAAAAAATATGGGTCTTGACTCTAAAATAAATGGGTAAAGTGGGTCGAGTCAAAATTTAACGGGTTTGGTGGTGATGATGGTGAGGCTAGGTAATGGGTAATGATCCAAACCCCGGGGGTGAGGGTAATGGAGATAGAAGGGTTAGGGGTAATGGGGAGGAATGAAGGAGGGAAAGAGAATGGAAAAAATGATAAAACAAACCAGAACAAAGGGAATGAGAAATATTGTTTCCCTTCCCCTTTCCTGTATACCCAAAACAAACGCCCCCTAAGTAGACACAGTCCAAGTAAGCCCTAAAAATGGTCTCCCATGAAATCCGGCAATCATTTAACACCTGTATCAATTAATGTCTTTCGACTTTGTTCCCTACAAAATTAACAAAACTTCCAAATCATCTACATCAATATTTTTTTGGTTGAACGGTAAGTGGATGCTAATTACCATCCAATTAAAGCACACACTCCTATGAACATCGGCTAAGCTCATGTAAAAACTGTCCCTAAAGTATAATAGCGGAGTACATTAAATCAAAGTTCATGCATCCAATTTATATGCTGAAACCATGCCTTTGTCGTGATCTTTGTGTACCAGCCTTGTTTCCACCTTCTCTTTAGCATAATAATAATAGAAGCCTTATTACCCCTGTAGAAAGCAAAAGATCATCGTCTGCTTTGACGACTCAGTCTTAATGGCTTGCAAAGGAAATGCATTTGAAGCCATTCAAAAGTTGTCTTAAAAGTCCTGCACTACATTCAAAATTCTACTAAGATATGCTCCATAAAAGTATTGAATTAAGAGGGAGACAAGGATCCACTATATACTAAAACAAAACCCAAAGGACAATAATATAATTCACTTTTCCCGCCTAAAACTTTAGTAAACTGAGTTTTTTTTTATTAAGTGAATCTTACACGAGGTTGTCTTAGTGAGATATGAACTCATGACCTTTTGTTCAATTCCCATTATGTTATTATTATTGTGTTAAATTAAGAGAATTGCAATGATACATAAGCTATAAGATTGGGTCAGAACTTTCTTTTTACTTGAACACATTCAAATACAAATAGTTTTAGTACTGAACCCGGGACGGCTACTTTGATCAGGTTACACGCCTTCGTGAGTACCAAGGAGTTGATCCACATTTTGACCAGATAGCAAGGCAGTACCATGACATTGTCAAGGTTAGTATATCTCTCTGAGCTGTTTTTTTGGCCATTCCTTTGAAACTGAGATATTTAAGGTGTGATTTTTTTTGCACAGAAACTGGAAAATATGCAGTGGACAATTCATCAGGTTGAAATGGACTTGAAGCGGTTACCTGAACAGTCGAGCACATGATCCTCATCGTTATGAGTGTTAAGTAGTTGGTGGATTGTACAAAAAGAGTAGTAAAAAAGTGAGATTGGTGTGGTGGTTGCTCGCTCGCTCATCTTCGTGATGGCCAGTGATGATGTAAACCAAGACTGAAGAGTTGAGCGATTTCAAAATAGGGGAAGAAAAAAGGAAGACTTGGGGTGGGGTGGTTTTTGAGAGGTGAATTCATTAGAGAATTTCAATACATTAATTACTCCATCGGTTTTGCCCATTTACTTGTGTTATTTTTATAGGACGTTTCAATAGTTTCTTTACATTTTTATATTAGGAAAGCCTAGGGTCTTGCTAAAGAGGTGCACGCACTCGTTGTACAAAATCCAGCCACCAACCTCCAACCCAGGGGCGTAGAAGCAATCGTATCCATGATTCACATCAACTAGCTACTTACATTGATCGGAAATATGGAGAGGATAATGGGAATGGCATGGGCATACCATCATCAAGTAAAAGAGAAACAAGGTCAGGCATAGCCGAGTAAACCATAATCATAATCATACAATATAGTCATTATCCGATGAATCACATGACATACAATAATAGCTACTGCCACACTACTCCATCATCAACACTCAGAGTCCGTCATTCCGAATATGCACACCCCTCCCCTCCCCTCCTAGACCAAGTTAAAAGTCTTTTGCTACTGATGGTTTGACGCTGATATCGAGAAGGCGATCGCATTGCAATTGCAGTTCAGCTCTTCTTGACTCGGACTCGATTTCAGTTGGCCATTTTAGGGTATTAGTGGTGCGTTTCAGTGAGGTCTGTTTTTTTGTTACTAGTAGTTGTGGGTTTGGTGATGCTTTGACATTAATTGGAGGTTGGAGTTTCTTTGTAACCTGATTCATCAGCCCTTTACCCTCACCCTCACCCTCATGCGCTTCCTCCCAAAACAAGCTTTCATCCACTATGCTCCCCCCATTCCCAACTCATTTACTTCATATACTCATTTTATTGGAGATCACCATTTACTCTCCATTTTGAACAACCTTCATTCATCTCCCCGACAACTACACGCCCACTTAACAACTCATGGCCTTCTCAACCATTCCCCAAATACTCGAACCATCTTTCTCTTCAATACCCTTTTGCGGCGTTACGCCATTGGTGGATTCCCTCGACAAGCCTTCTTTCTCTCCAGACAAGCACCGCCACCTTTGTCTTCGCATTTCGACACTTTTACTTACTCTTTTCTTATCAAATCATGTGCCAATATGTCTCAACGCTTTCTCGCTTTTCAGTTTCATGCCATTGTTCTGCACTTGGGTTTTGTATCTCATGTCTACGTCCGCACAGCGCTGCTCAATATGTACCTTCATTTCGGGTTTATGAGTGATGCGTATAAGGTATTCGATGAAATGACCCACAGAAATCTGGTCACTTGGAATGTCATGATCACTGGGTTGGTTAAATGGGGGCTGTTACAAGAGGCTCTTGCTTTATTTAGGAAGATGCCTAACAGAAATGTTGTTTCTTGGACTAGTATGATTGATGCCTTCACCCGTATGAACAACTATCAAGGGGCCTTCACTGTTTTTCGCGAAATGATCCATCTTGAGTTCATTATGCCTACTCAAGTATCACTTCTCGCAATTTTGACTTCAATTGCAAATCTTGGACATCTTAGCAACTGTCAGTTGCTCCATGCCTACAGCGAGAAATGCGGTTTCAACCTGAGCTATATCCGTGTCAGAAACCGTCACATTGATACATACGCAAAGTGTGGTTGCATTGATAGTGCATCAAGATTATTCCAAGAGACCCCGACAAATAGAAGAGATCTCGTGACTTGGACATCTATGATAACTGGTTTCGCAATGCATGGAATGGCAAAAGAAGCTGCAAACGGATTCGAAGAAATGCAGAAGCAGGGTATCAGGCCAAATAGAATTACTTTCCTAAGTGTTCTTAATGGTTATAGTCATGGCGGTTTAGCTGAAGAAGGGATCAAATTTTTCGATAGAATGGTAAAGGAGGGGTTTGTGAAGCCAGAGTTGAAACATTATGGAGCTGTGGTTGACATGTTGAGCCGAGCGGGGAGGTTGAAGGAGGCAGAGGGTATAGCAAACCGCATTCCTAATCATAGTGATAATGTTGTGATTTGGAGGACCATTTTGGGAGCTTGCAACGCTCATGGCGAAGCAGAGATTGCCGAGAGGGTAGGAAAGAAGATGCAAGAGCTCGAGAGAGGTTATGGCGGAGATTATGTTGTTATGTCAAACTTGTTGAGCAGTCGCGGAAAGTTCTCCGAGGCTGAGAAACTAAGGATGCTAATCGATGAGAGGAATATTTGTAAAATTTCTGGGCAGAGTTCGGTTAATTGATAGTTTGTCATGTCGTCCCACCGGAACAACTTTTAAGATCAGTCACTGAGGACTGAGGACACTCCTCAGTTATAGAGTACTCCGTAGGTGTTCGGCCACCTGAACAAACTTGCACATATGACGAATGAGAGTTGTTGCAGCAAACAAGGCCTTTGTAAGGCTTCCTTAATCGATACTGTATCTATCAACATAGTGCTAGACTCTGAAAATGGACGAAAGCCACATAAAAGTAACGGGTTTGGTTAAGGATTGATGAGTGATGACTCATCTTTGTAAGTGGACCGATAGAAATACAAGATGATATTTTATTGGATCGGGTTTGGGTTAAGCCCTCAATATATAAACCCGACACGAATAACTATTTACTTCGTATTAAATTAGTTAAAATTATTTTAATCATTTATCAATTAAAAACAATATGTTTATATGGTGTACTTTCTAAATATATACACGATATTGAACCCAAAAAGATATATGTATATGGTACGAACTTGACACAAAATTAACGGATCTGAATTGCGCAGGTAATGATCAAGTCACAATTGACAACAAACCCATGTCCCCATGAAATCATGAAAGGAGAATAATTCATTTGAGTAGATATGATTGAATAATGTAACTGATATTATCAGGCAACTATGACTATGAGTCCTCTTTTGAGTCTCTTTCCAAGTTCCAACATCTATGAGTTGTTTAGTTAAATAATACTCCCTCCGGTCATTAATTATTACCCCATAAGGTGATGCACAAAAAATAAGAAATTCTCTTAATAATCTTAAAATAAGAAGTGGTAGGCCATAAATTAAATGTTTTACATTTATAAGAATAGGTGGCACAATTTGGTTGGTTAAGACAATGACACAATTTGTAATAAAGAATGTCCATAAGGATAGATGGGTAATTAGTATGTGACAAATAAGGAAAGTGGAGAAATGAGGCAAAAAATAATAAACTGCCATAAAAGGAGGGCAATAATTTGTGACCGGAGGGAGTAAATTTTCTTTGTGATGATACCTGTTTCAAACTTGTGCTGTAATCAATATAAAAAGATAAAATAAAAATAAGAATGTAAAAAAAGTAGCAAAGTCTTCACATATATTTACCTTTACATGATAATCAATCCGTCACAAAATAAAATAGAATTTATATTTCGTACTGTATTAATTAGAAGAGGAAGTGGTTTAATTAATCCAAGAAAGAGTGAAGTACGTAGAGTCCCTTGGACTTGGTAGACAAGCCGACTTTTGTGACATGTTGATGAATAATTCAAACAACATCAACATCTCTCCATCGTTTGTTTGTTTGTTTGAGGAATACCTTTCCTTATTTGAATCATCCAAACACATGCCTGACCCCACCTTCTTGCCTTTTACTTTCACCATCACCAACGGCACAATCCTCGGCTCCTGTATTTTAACCAATAATTCTGGCTTGTAATGGATATATATGTCACAAGTTTGCGACGGATCAAATACTATTCATGTGTTAGATAAAACAAAACATCCATACAACGGACATGACGTCACAAGTCTGTGACGGGTCAAAACATGGATGTTTTGTCTTATCTACCTACATGGATAGTAATGTATTATTAAACCCGTCGCGCACTTACAACGAATATGACGTCACAAGTAAGAATTTGTATATTTTAAGGAGTATCATGATACAAGAGCAACTTATTACCTTTTGATATCCATCCATACTATTATTCTAAAAAAAAATTATTCTAGTTGCAAACCATTTATAATTATTCTAGTTAGTCATCCATTTATCATTAACTAATATTCCGTATGAAGTATGATAGTAATATGGAAGTATGTATATCTAGAATAGACAAATATGGATAAACTTCTAACAATCAAAGTAAGGCAAAAATGACTTGACTTAAAAATAAACAAGTGAACAACCCAGTGGAGTATGAAATCAACTTGAAGTAGCCTATTGCCCAGTCTAAGGAGTAAGGAGTTTGTCCAATCCCTAAAGAAACAAACACCTCCATCATACACACGAGTATTTCAATATCTACTCCCTCCATTACCAACTCAGTGCCAATTCTTACCCAAAACCCCCATTAGTCATTACACTCGTTTTGTATTTCTACTCTCTAAAACAACCTCCCTTCCACCTTATCCTCCAAGCATTTCTAACTCTCTCAAACTTATTATAATTATGTGTAGAATTATTTTTCAAAATTATTCTCATTGAGAAATACGTAACTCTACAAATACTCGTATTGACTTTCAAATCAGCTTATTTGATTATATAGACCTACCAAACACATTGAAAATTAGGAACACTTCAAGTTTCTAAATATTTAAGTCGAACATAGTCGTCATTTAAGATGTGGTAATATCTTTTTTTAATACTCCTTCCGAGTTCCTATTATTGTCCCAAAAGTCTTTGGGGTGAAAAATAAGGAAGGAGAAATGAGCGGCTAAAAAAGAAGGAGAAAGAGAGAGAAATGGGAGAGTAATTGTGAACCACATATTGATGACCTAAAAAAGAAAGTGGGACAAAAATCAAACTAAGCCAAAAAAAAAATGAGATAATAATAGAAACTCGGAGGGAGCAGTACTTATCATATATTCATATTGGACATGACAAATTGACAATAAACCTTCATTCCAGTTCAAACTCATACATTTAAATTGGACAATACTTAGATTTGGATCAATCAATTACGGAGTATATTGTGCAAGGATTTGAAGTTTTGAACCGGGTCGGAAAGAAAATATTTTCATTTTAGGAGGTCCAAACGTAATCAACATTCAAAATCCACCCACTTTATTACACCCCCCAAAAAAACAAATCACTCAACACGGCTTTCTCCTTCTCCCCCTCATTACACACATACCCAATTCGAACACTTCACCGCGTTAATCTCTCCCTTCACTCCCTCCTCCCACCTTCACTACATTCATCAATGGCGGCTCAACTCTCTTTCCTCCTCCTCCTCCTTGCCCTCCTCCTCCACCACGCCGCCGCACAACCAACGCGTCGCCCACCGTCACCACCACCGGCGTCCGACACCTGCAACGGCATCTGGGTCTCATACCAGTACGTCTCGGGTCAAAAACTCCACCCGATCCAAACCGACCAGAGGCTGCAGGCCTACAGCTTCAAGTCCACCCTCTCCCTCCTCAACAACGACGACGTGGAGCTGAAGTCGTGGCGCGCCTCCATCGCCTTCCGCCACCGCGAACTCCTGGTGTCCGCCGCCGGAGCCGTGGTCTTCAACGGCTCCACCCTCCCTACCAATGTCTCGGACGGCGTCGTCCTCGCCGGGTACCCGATGGCCGACCTCAAGACAGGCATTCAGACCGCCGGCGACCTCAACGCTATGGGCGTCAAGGTTGAGCTTGGTGGCACCCAGTTCGGTGTGGGGCCTCCGGGCGTTCCCTTGCCTGGGAATCTGTCGCTGAACAATGAAGGCTACAGCTGTCCCAAACCCACTAAGATTGGTATGTATGTATGTGTTGTGTTTTCATTTTTTTGGTTCAAATGAGGGCAGGCACTACAAGTTGCAAATGAAAATCGAACCCCTATCCTATCCTATCCTCTCCTCAGTGTTGGTTGGATTATTATTGTGATTATAAGTGTGGTTGATTTTGTCATTTATGAAACCCTAGATGATCTTGTGGAATCAATCACTTGATCAATCTAGTAGGGAGTAACTTTACTTGGGAGATGTTGATGTGAAGTGTGCTTAACACTAGTGAGTTGTGTAAGATGGACTCACTTTGACTTAACTTCATCAATGTGTCGTCCTTTATTTTAATGGAGTCAATCCAATTGTGATTATTCCTATGGAGTATTCTTTTGCCTTGTCAATGATGGAGTACTGTATATAATAATCACTTGATCAAAGTGGCTTTATGCTTCTTTTTTCATTGTGGGATCGTCATCGGTTTCTTTTTTCTGAATCTGCACCACCTGTATCAGTATCAGTATCAGTACCTTACCCGTTTTCTATATCGCAGGGAACGTCACCTTGAGCACCTGTTGTGTCAGAGATCCAAATGCTGAGACCAACGTGACAATCACTGACGAGTTTTTGCCACGGCAAAAGGGTGACTTGACCATCATGTATGATGTGTTGAGGGCGTACGGAAATAACTACTGGGCTCAACTAACGATGGCTAACCACAACCCATTGGGCCGCCTTGACTACTGGCAGCTTAGCTGGGATTGGATGGCTGATGAATTCATTAATACCATGAAAGGAGCTTACACCGACATTGTTGATGCAAATGACTGCATGACTGGGCCCCAAGCTCAACAGTATGCAGGCCTCGATTTCTCCAATGTCCTCAACTGTCAAAGAAGGCCCACCATCATCGACCTTCCCCCACAATACGCTAATGATTCTGTTTTAGGAAAGATACCATTTTGTTGTCGGAATGGTACCATTTTGCCCGTTAGTATGGATGAAAGCAAGTCGGTCTCCGCTTTCCAGATCAACGTTAATAAAATGCCACCCAACATGAACCAATCTGCAATAATCCCTCCCCAGAACTGGCAGATCAAAGGCATTCTCAACCCAGATTACGTATGTGGACCCCCTGTACGAGTGAGCCCTAGTGAATTCCCTAGCCCCACTGGTTTACCCGTGAACACGACATCTTTCGCTAGCTGGCAAGTCGTGTGCAATATCACCCAGCCTAAGGATGCCAAACCTAAATGCTGCGTCTCCTTCTCGGCATTCTTCAATGAATCAATTGTCCCGTGCAAGACCTGTGCTTGTGGTTGTCCTAAAAACACGGGCCGGACGTGTAGCACCACTTCTCCGGCTATGTTTCTACCTCCAGAAGCCCAACTAGTCCCATTTGATAACCGGACTAAACTCTCCCGGGCTTGGGCCGACATCAAACATCGGCCAATACCGAACCCACTTCCGTGTTCAGACAACTGTGGTGTGAGCATAAACTGGCATGTGGCGACCGACTTCAACAAAGGATGGAGTGCGAGAATGACGCTTTTCAACTGGGATGAAACAAGCTTTGCTGACTGGTTTGTTGCTGTTAAATTAGGCAAAGCAGCTCCGGGTTTCCAGAAGGCGTATTCATTTAATGGCACTCTGATGACTGATATGACTGACGCCAACAACACAATTTTTGTTCAGGGTTTAGAGGGATTGAACTACCTCATCGGAGAGACAAACGGGTCAAGATCAACGGATCCTAGGGTTCCTGGTAAACAGCAATCAGTTCTTTCCTTTACTAAGGCAGATATCGCTGGAATGAATATACCCATGAGGGACGGGTTTCCTACTAAAGTCTATTTCAATGGGGAAGAATGCTCACTCCCTGATATAATTCCAACAAGCAGTGGCTACAAGCAGGCTCCGTTGCCCTTTATTCCTATCCTACTTGCAGTTCTGGTACTCGTCTTTACCCTGCAATGACTCTGTTTGCATGATATATTGGGGTTTTTCTAGCTGCCTCGATTATTTGTTCATTCTTTTGTGATTTGGGTCAACATATGCATAGTGTTGGCCTGTGACTGGGCCTTTACCTGGAGGATGCTGATACGGAAGAGGTTCTATCAATTATATATTCATGCGCTTTACGAATTTTCCTAGCTAAATAGATATATTTGTAGTATATTGGTATGTCAGTGTACAAACATCAAAACCTGCTACAGCGATTATTAGCATTTATGTTACTCGAGCTTGGCTACAAGTATTTGACACCGAGTGACTGTAAAGATTCCAGAATTGTCATCTAGTTGCACCAATGTCTGGTTAACATAGATTGTAAAATTTGTATTAGCGTCTGCAAAAACACATCAAATTTCTTTGAACCGGATCTCACTGTGGCCATAACAATGATAAATTGTTGTGAAAGCACACTGGATTTGAACTATTAAGTGGCGGCTATGAAGCTGAAGGTAATATTACGAAGCTGCCTGAAAATTGTTAGTTGGTCTTGCATAAGACGGGCTATCCGTTACAAGTTCACAACGCAATCAAAATTAAGCAAGAGACGAAAAGACGGTCCAACTGCCATATGATGGTTTTAATCAAATTTGTACAACAGGACAGCTCATACGAAAAGGTACGGCATGGTGAGTAATTCACAGCACATCTGCATTAATGTTTGGAAGGCATTCAATCATTCAACCAAGAAAAAGAACCATTTTTCTCAGAGCTTCTCCTGAGCAATCAAATAAAGATTTCGTAGGACACAGCCTATTGTCTCAGACCAGACAATCAATGTTCAAAGTTAGGAATGGAGGGAAAAAAATAAATATGACGACAATATAAGAAAATCCTAGCAATCTTTGCAGCATTTATGCTTACATAACAACAGATTTATACTTTTCCAAATCCTGGCTGCTTAAGAACAGATTCAAATTCTTATAGAAATGTACCAAAATGACTAAACCTAAACCGGCAATGAAAGTTACTAATCTACAGCCGAAAGGTGGTGGATCAAGAACTTGGATTTTCGGGTCATTCATTGCTCAAGTACAGTGTTCTTCCCAACTTGCAGCGGTGACTATTTACAACAGAAGCTGCAACAATTGTAGTGTCGACGAGCATTTTAAGTTTTGATCCTAAACTGGGATATTATCCAGGGAATAACCATCAAAGTCGTAGTCGCCAGAAATTATGCCTTCTTGCTGCTAGAAAAAGGAAACAACTGAAGATGAGTACTATAACTGCTACAGCCTACAGGTGTAACTCAGATAAGAATGGTTCCTCAATTATTAGGAATAACTCAATGGCTCCTGCCTATGCTATGGCGCTACGGCAAGGTAAGGAGGTGAGAATATGAGATGTACGCAGCCTACCTCGTGCTCAAAGTACAAATCTGTTTCCAGATAACCTATTACGACATTATTTCATCACAATTTCCATTTTGATGCTAAAAAGTGAGAATTTGTCGGTAAGTGTTTGTCTGACACTCCAACAGGCAACAACATCGGAATTCATAATAATACTCGAAGCAAAATTTGAATACGACAATAATAAAGCAAGACAAACAGAGATTAAACAGGCATACTGTTAGTAGTGACTCCATATTTATGCAACCTTTTTTTTCCAGAAATTGTCTTGCTGGGTATTGCTTACTTAGTTGCGATACGTTGAAACAAATTGCAACACTTCACCAGTTGCCACTGTTATTAAATGATTCACTGGCTTTGTGGTTTGTACTTTATAGACTCACTGTGAAAGTGTATTAAACACGTAATGCCGGGGCATGGCAAAACTGAATTGAGTGAAGAGTGCTATCACTGCATATCTAGCAGTGTTGTTGTAAGCAAGTGCATGAGAAGTGCTCATAAAACTGGGAAGCGAAATTCAATATAATGATTGAAAAGCGGGATAGTTGAAAAGCAGCTGCTTCATTACTCTAATAATAAGTATTATCAGTAATTAAAATCTGACATTTATATCCTCGATGGCTCCCATAGCTGTCTTAATACTGAAGAAAAATATCTACGACTGATTCCTTACCTGCTTCAGCAGTGCACTCATCAAATCATCCTGGCCATATTGCTCCGAGAATAGGTTAGTCCCGGGTCCCACAATATCAGGCATCCTCTCCGCCTTCACCCTTGGTGTATTGTCAACAAGAATGCCATTGACATTGTGATTAATGTTATGCAATCCCAGATGTTGGTTATCCAGCCCAGAAGAAAACACCGGATTGCGAGTAATACTGCTCATATTCTGATCGGGCCTTTGGGTGGTGACAAAAGGTTGATTCACCAAAACCGAGGGCGCTACATTTAAGCTGTTTTGCACAGGCGTCGTGTTTTCGTGGGATCTAATGAACCCGGTGTTTGGGTTCCGAGGCTGCCAATCCTGTGGTTTATGTGGGTGAGCTTCGGGGAACACATCGTAACTCCCAACATATCCTCTCACTCCTTTAGTCTCCGAGCTAGTTTCATGGTTAAATACCTTGGACGTCAGTGAAGTTAGTCCAAGAGTACTTCCGAGGGGGAAAGTATTGCCTGGTAACTCCGGGATTTGGTTAATGGAGGAGGAGTAATCGATGACCCGGCCCGCCATGCCATTAATGGGCCGGACAGTGCTTGCAGCCTTATTTGACTGAATAATAGGCTGCTGCTGTACAATTGAGGCTTGAGCTCGGGAGACGTGACCGACCACACCTTCATTCAAAAGTTGTGGTCTTGACTGTTGGGGGGCCGCATGCATCAGCAAAGAGCTACCCTGATGGCTACTGGATGCACTTGCTTGCATGTTCATGTTCATGTTCATGTTCATATTCTCCATGTTGTGCGCAGATTGATTCAGTCCTGCAAGTTGTTTCGATTCCATGGTTGTTGGGATTCCATGCAGCAAATTCACTTGCTTGCTTACATTGCTAAATTGTTGTCGTGTATCTCCATATCTTGGCGTATTAGTGTTTTCGAAACTAAACAAGTTTCTCTGGTCCGTGAATGGCATAGACATGGTTGGTTTAATGGGTGGCAATCTGGTGTATGCTGCCAAAGTCTGAGCAGATAATTGACCAGTAGCATGAAGTGTTTGTAGATCAATACCACTGAGTTGCGACATTGCACTAAAACCCGAATCTTGAGACATGAAAGAGCCATTAAGTCCACCTTGGTGTTGTGACACTCCACTCAGCCTTCTAAGATACAACCGGTATTTCTGCATCATGTTTTAAAACCTCTTTTAGTCCACATAGTTGAAGTGGAACTTGTTTGAATTTCCAATGGGGGCCAAATACATATTTTGTTCGACTTTAGAAAACGGAATAAAGAGAAATCTTCCTATATACTACTCGTAACTAGAGGTGTAAATGAGCCGAGACAGCTCGCGAGCAGCTTGAGATCGACTCGGTCAAAGCTCGACTTGTATGAGCTCGGCTCGGGCTCGAGCTCAACTCGGATCATTTATGAGTCGAGCTGAGCAAGACCTGGCTCAGCTCGAATAGCTCGCGAGCGGCTCGATATTATTATAAAGCTAGAGTTTCTTTTCCGCTACCTAAATCAAATATACCTATTAATCATAAAAAAAGAAGTAAATCGTAAATCAAATCATAATTTACTTATATTAGTATATTACCTTAAATTTTTGCCCGTATATTGTTAGTTGTTACCATAATTTGCTCATATTACTAAACCAAATTAACCATAGTTCCCTAAACCATTCAAATCCCGTTAAAAGTCAAATTTTCGTTTAAATAATTTATAGATTTAATTTTCGTTTCATTAGTCAAAAACTCAAATAAGTTGAGCACTTAAGCTCCAGCCCAACCCATCATGTGAGTCGAGCTCAACTCGAGCCCGCGAGTCGAGCTCAACTCGAGCCCGCGAGTCGAGCTCAACTCGAGCCCGGAGTCGAGCCTTTTTCCGAGCCACGAGTCGAGCTCGAGCCACGAGCTGAGTTAACGAGCTCGAGCTCGAGCCTTTGTTTTTGAAGCTCGACGAGCTTGAGCTCGAGCCGAGACTCCCCTTTTTCTTTTCGAGCTCGAGCCGAGCAGTCCCAGGCTCGCGCTCAACTCGGCTCGTTTACACCCCTACTCGTAACAGAATAACAAATTTCGAAAATTCTCCAAACAAAATGCACTCATGTCTAAATATGGAAACAAGCAATACTGGAGTAATAAATTAACCTATTGAATTTCATACAACAACAACAACATCAGAGCCTGATTTGGGGTCGGCTAACATGCATCATTATCCGAAATCGCCAAGTCGTCTCAAAAAAAAAATCATATGGAGTATAAAAATGCATAATAGTAGTAATAGAAAGAGGAGAATAATAGAAATACATAATTTCAATTTCAAAATAAAGATGAAAGCGTTGATGATTTTTTTTAAAAAGGGTTACAAGTTCCAAGTGAAAGGAAAAAAGTTTAGTAAATAAAAATAATTAGTATTTCATAAATGAAAAAAAAAAAATCATCAAAACAAATTGACAAATTTTTAATATGACAATCATTAGCTTCACACATAAAACAAATATACTCGCTTCGGTTTTCTAAATAACATGTCTATTTTCCGAGGTAAATCTGTAACTTTAATTTTTTACAAAAGCATATAATTAGTTCAATTTTTTATTTTAAGAAATGTACTATTAAATTCCTTAAGAAAAGATTTATCATATGAGTATTCAATTATTAAATTAATTAATCGGAGTATATATTTTATGACAAAATTGAGTGTTTCCAAATGTGAAAATAAGGTAAAATTTATTAAAAATATACGGAACAGATTGAGTGGCTTTACTCAATTATCTTAACTAATTCTCAATTTCAGTTTTTTCCTTAAATCAGAAGTACAAAGTTTAGAAACTTAAAAACTTATAGATCTCCCATTTAAATCTTTAAATAATACACTATAAAGTAAATCCTCATACATGCATGTATGGGGTGTCGGGGTCTACACTAGTAGGGAGTAGGGAGTGGTCCACTAAAATGTAAGAAAGTGTCTTATATAGTGAAATAGTGCCCTGTCTATGCAATTTAGGAGAAAATTTCCATGATAGATCATTCAGCAACAGAGGAAATGCTGGGTATATCCGGCTACAACTACTGTCGGGAACACTGAGGCGGCACTAGGGCAATGTTGTTTCTGTTGTATAGCTGAAGTAGAACAGGATGCAGAAAGCAGATCAAGCCAATACTTCTATCAAAATATACCTGAAGATGACTGGCAACATTTTCTCTGGTCAGCCCAGGAACATTCATCAGCTCCAGAATCTTCTTGGGAACAGCTTCTAGACAAAAAAGCACACCCAAAAATAAGCCATGTATAAGAAGGTAGCACTGCAATTCTAGACATACGCGGCACCAGAGAGAACAGTGTCTCATAGGCCCTGCCCTGCCTAAAGGAAAATATTTCATTCGTTTCATATACCAAGTTTTGAACGCGAAACAATCAGGTTGACATAAAGCAACACCGCAAGTAAAATCTTTCACAACTACAGGCAATTATTTGTTTTGTTTCTTGTGACAAGTTTCATAGCGAAACAATCAGATTGACTTACACACGACATGAGAAGGTGACGTTAATTTCTTTCATCTTCTCATATAAAAACTTGTTCATAAAAAGCAACATGCAAATCAATTATGAAAATATGACTAATATCATTGAACAAGGTAGCAAAAAAGAATTTTGCAGGAACCGACATCATTATCATTGGCCCAACACCTATAAAGAGGCAATGGCTTGAAACGAGGTAGGGTAGGGTAGGGTGGGTGGATTCGGACGTATACAACCTTCCCCCACTAAATCCCACTCTATGCAACACGAAGCCTGCCTTCAAACCCAAACACCTTGGCCCACTTTTTGGTGATAGAGTTTGATTTTTATGGGGCATTTGGATTTGAAGGGGGGGAAGTATAACAATATAACGATACACAAAAATGAATTTTCCATCGAAATATTTTAGCCAGGAAGAATCGTGGATTCATACATTTATACTCCGTAGTTATCAGCACATTTCTCATTAACAACAAATACAGGTATCTGCATATTTTTAGCCGAGAAGAATCATGGATTCATACAAATACAAGGAGGCAACGTGAGGAAAAGAAACATACTGTCAATGCCAAGCTGATTAACAGCAGCCACAAACTGTTGGTGAAGCTCAACTGACCAAACAACGCGAGGTTTCTTGAGGGTAGATGTATCATCCTTTTCATCGGTATCATCATCTTCTAATTTTCTCTTTGAACTACTTTTCCAACTGCCTTCATTCGCAGGGGAGGAGACGGCATCATCTTGTTTGTGTTGGCGATCTCCTTCATCCCAACTACTTGATTGCTCCACTTCTTTCCATCCACTCTTCTTCTTCCTAACTACGTGCTGCCATATGTTCTTAAGTGCCTCTATTCGAACGGGTTTGATTAAATAATCACAAGCCCCGTGCGTAACACCCTTCATCACAACACTTTTGCTATCATCCGCAGACATCACTGTTTCATTACATAAACCCCGCATCAGATATTTGAATCATCAACTTAGACTAACCATTCCTCTCAATATACGCTAACAACAACTTCCTCTTCTCTACATGGTATAGTGAAATCAACCGTCTAAATTTTACACTCTATCATCATTAGAACTCAAGGCTGGCAAATTTAGGGATTCATAGAATTATAGAAATAGGCAATTAAGTAAAACTCACTGATAACAGGGAGGTCCATTTCCAATCCAACATGCTCAAGGAGCTTAAAGCCATCCATATCCGGCATATGTACATCGCTTATAACGATATCAAACCTGTTCTTATTCTCACGGAGCAAAGTTAATGCAACCTCCGCCCTATTCGTCTTTGTAACTGAAACATCCACAAAAGTAAGCGAAGTTGATAAGAATCCAAGTTCAAAGAATAATCTCAATTTCAGAAGTAGAATACACCATCACCAAAATCACAAAAACCATGTAATAGAATATAAACGGACCTCAACCATCACCTTAAGGTTTTGGTTGAGATAGTTCGCTAACATGGTATCAGAGCCAGAAGTCACAATTTCGAACCTGGCAGCCCCCAATAGTATCTCGAACTCTCAGCACATGGTACGGGCATGGGAGCCTGTGCGCACTAACCACTCTTCAAGCCCAATGAGCATTCGAGTGAGGGGTGTAATAGAATATAAACGGGCCTCAAGCATCACTTCATAGATGAAAGGCCATAGCATTTCCAACAAACAAATTACACTTTTTAAGCATAAAAACCACAAAAACATTACCTTAAATGACAAATAATAGGGATAAAAAAAAAGTACAGCATACAATTAACTTTTTTAGACAAAAGGCTCAAAATGTAACATAAATACTCAAACCCCAAATTAACCTTATCCACTACCAAATGGGGTAAAAAAAACCAAAAATAGGTAATACTCCTACATGGGATAATTGATTAAGATAGAGTCCATGAAAACAAAGGCATAAGTAAAAAAACAGTAAATGAGATTAAATCTAAAGCAGTAAAAAGTAGGAGTAATAGTGGTAGCCGTACCATCATATCTACAAGTACGAAGCATCTTCTCTAAAATGATGAGACAAGTTGGATCGTCGTCAACCACAAGTACCCGGAGACCCGCTGGAAACTCATCTACGGGTTTCCGGGTCATTATTGAATTCGGTGGTACGGACATGGATCCCATCACTCCACCCCCTAAGTTCATCTCATCAATACTAATAACAACTAATTATCAATTAAGTAGTTAATAAGTAATCATTTTATTTGGAAGTAATCACAAAAACACAGTTGTTGAAGTTGTAGAGTTTACTTAGGAAAGATTGGGATTTTGGTGGTATGTAAAAATAAAACTCAGATAAATTAAGAGGTGAAAGATTGGATCTTTGGAGAGAGTAAGAGTAAATGATTGAAACCCAATTCAGTTTTAAGCAAAATAAGCTGACCCAACTTCCAGCAAATCTGAGAGAAAGAGAAAATGAGCTTGGATGAAGAGAGAGAGAGAATGGGAGAGAGAGAAAGCAGAGGAATAAATTGATGTGCAAAGGGGGAAAAAAACAATTTATATTATTAGTATTATTAATATTAATATAAGATTGAAGTTGAAGGAATGGTTTTTGTGTATGATGCTTCACCACTTCTCTTCTGCGTACAAAATCAATCAATTACTGCTCCAAGAACAAATATTTCTAATTTGTACTCCTATCAAAACAAGGAATGGGAAAATTAAGATGAATATTATTCCCTCTTTTTTTTTCTTGAATAAGTACCCTAACAAAATAAGAAAAGGTGAGAGTATTTGGAGTCTTTAAACGAGGATAGATACAAATAGATAAGAGTAATATAAAAATTTGCTAAGGATAATATGGTCACAAAATTATACTCGTAAAAGTTTTGCCTTATTGAAAAATGAGGCTAACCCAAAAAATATCCAAACAGAATTATTTTCTCTATTTTTTTTATATCTTTTCATGAACATTTGACATAATTTTTTTTGTACTGAATATAAAATGATAAATTTAAGAAATATTAGGGGTAAAATGGTAAATGTGCGTAAATAGAAAAGAATAAGGGTAACATTATCAATCAGATTTTACAAAGTCTTAGAGACTCTGTCACCTCAGCTTTCCACTCACTTTTATTATTTGTTTATTGTTCAGACTCACCTCAGACTTTATACATTATCAGTCAGACTTTGTTCAGACTCACCTTACCATTAATCAATTTGGTTTAGTTTGTTATTAAACAATTACAATTTACTTGTTTTGTACAAATTACTTACTTACTTTACTATTTAGTTTAATTAAAAACTTTAACTTGTTTTATTTTAAAGTTGTTGGTTTTTGTGTGATATACAAAAACACGGGTAGACGATCTTAAGGACTTCGTTCATATAATAGGTCCGGATGATTTACGATATTTTAATTATGTTTTACTTACATTAATTTACGATATTTTAATATTATTATGTTTAATTACGTTCACTTAATTAATTAAGTGAAATTAGTTGATTAAGTGTTTAATTAAGTAATTATTTTGTACGTTAAATTGGGTAATTATGTATTTTATTAGTTAAATATGTACTTCGTATTTAATAAGTTTATTAGGGGTCGAGGATTAATTGATTTCCTCTGTCTTGTTCATTTATTTATCTTTGATTAAAAAAATTTATCACAAATAATATAAAAGGTAAAAAAAAATGATCGAGACGGTAAAAAAAATAAGAATAGATGGACAATTAAAGATAGAAGTGAGACTTTAAAAACAATAGAAAATAAAAAAATTATATAAATACGAGTCATTTATCGGATAATATGTTGAGAAATATGTAAAATAAGTCATGACCCCACAAAAGTCTTATAGATGGATAGATTGGACAATTAAAATAGAAGTGAGACTTTAAAAACAATAGAAAATAAAAAAATTATATAAATACGAGTCATTTATCGGATAATATGTCGAGAAATAGGTAAAATAAGTCATGACCCCACAAAAGTCTTAAGTTGAGTCTTTAAAATTCAAGACTCAACTTAAGACTTTGGTACTTTATTGGTAGACGAATCTTAAGACAAGACTCACCTCAAGACTACCAATAATCTTCTCAAGTCTTAAGACTTCCTCAAGCCCTCGGAGAGTGCTTTGTCGTGCTAGGTCATTGACATCAAAAATCTTAAGACTTTCCTCAAGATTTTGCAACATTATTGGTAAGACTCACATGAGTCTTGAGACAAGGCTCCCTCAAGACTCACCTCAAGACTACCAATAATCTTACCCTAAAGGTGTAAGATGTTATAAATAGTAAAGATAATATGTAAAAAAAATTATGAACCACCGTGAAAAGAAATGAAATGAAAAGATTAAAAAAAAAAAAATTGGGAAGACATGAAAAAATTGAGGAAGTATGAGTTTATCCAATGAAAGGAGAGAGTAATTTTATAAGGGAGTGGGTCTCATATGGGTGTGGGTATGTAATGTGGTGTTGTGTGTGGATCCAGCTCATAAACATACAGAGTACATAACTAATAAGAAAATACAATTTTTTTGTTTGTGATGGAAATATTCGTCACAAATATATGACGAGTCAAATAGATACTAAATAGGAAGATAACAAAAGTGAAGTTGATAGACCTAGATAAATAATTGTCTTTATTTCCTTAACTTGACTCATCTTAAGCTTGCTACGGATATATCCATCGCAAGACAAACAAACTGGAAAGAAAATGGAACCCCCAAAGATTTAGTTGAGTGCTGTTTTTCGTCGTCGACATTTCAGCCACGTCGTCGGCGCTTTTTAAAGTAAAAGACGATCTTGCCCTTGCCTTAATTAGATTAGTTAACTAATGTTATGTAATTTTAGAAGTTAGATTAGTTATTGAAACTCGTTGATGAAGCGTTTTTTTAATTTTTCAAATCGTTCCGTTATTATCTTGTTCTTATTATATATCCACTCAAACTCCACTCACCATATTTAATTTAATTTTCTCTCACTTAAAAAAAGCGTCTTTTCTTTAGAGAAACCCGACTTTTCTAGAAACCCGACTTTTCTAGAAATTAGGTTGTCGGCGATTTTTAATGTGAAAAGACAACAACGTCCTTCCCTAATTACATTCACTAACTTTGTTAATGAAATTAAAAAGTTTAATCATGTTAATGAAACTCGATAATAAAACGTTTTTTTTTTTTGAAAACCGTCATTTTATTATGTTACGGATTATGTTATATTATATATCCTCCCCCATACACAACAACACTAATATTATTAATAATATTAAAATTGTATTAATAGGCGATTTTAGGAGGTTTTAGAATCAAATATAGATAATAGTTTAGTAAGGTTTATTAACAATGTTCAGTTGGTTTAGTGGTGAAGAGGCTCATTTGTGTTCAAGAGGTTGTGGGTTCGAGCCTTACTAATTACAAATTTTCCCCCCAGACGCGGCTTTCCGGCGTCGAGGTCTCTTTCCAGACCCAGTTCGCGAAAAATCGAGCCCCATTTCGATTATAATTAATACTATTAGATTGATAGTTTAGGTTCCCCATAGCTAATTTGTGTGTGATATATACCCTAATTGAGTAGTTATTGTTTTCTATATTCGATTTTGGTATCGATTTGGCTGATGGTGGGATCGATTTCTGCGAAATATAAATTTCCTAAACATATTCCCGGGATACATTGAGACACGTGTCTCGGAGACCGTTCAATAGTCCAAAAACCGACATTTCAAATTAGTCGAGAATATATTTGTTACGTTAGTTAAGAAACTTAATTAAATTCATTAGAATATATTACATAAGGGTAAAAGAGTTACGTTGAGACACGTGTCTCAAAAACCGTTCAAGAGTACAAAAACCGTAATTTTAATTTACTCGGAAATATTAATTACATTAATTAACAAACTTAATTAATATCAATAATCATAATTAGAGGAAGGGTAAAAGAGTAAATTCACGTATAAAGCGTCGACGACGTGGCTGAAATGTCGACGACGAAATGTAGTATGGGATTTGTTTAGCCATTATATTGTGTTCTATGAATGAGATTGAAAAAACACAATATGAGTGTTTTTATAGTCTTCTTCACAGATTAAAGAAATAATAGTTGTAGACCTCTCCTTTTCAAAGTACCGCTCTTTGTCCGTGCGCTGCGCGCGCGGTAATTTATGTGTATATATTGTTTCAATTCATATCAGGTAAAAATTTATTTCAATTGACTAATTATTGCTGACAAATTTTTAATTTTTATAAAAATAAATTTTTGCATATGTTTTGCTAAATCTATGTCCATTTTTTGCACAAATGAATTGTTCAATCTTGGAATCGAATGGACTAATTAACATTTAGTCAAGACCAACTCGTCTATCACTTGGATTGTGTAGATGTCCATACTTAGAGACACTTTTGAGAAATGTAATGCCAACAAGTTTCGACCATATATACGACAAATAAAATTAAAAAGTATAAACGATAAAGGACACAATATATGGAGCATAGATATCGCATCCTATAGATAACTTATTGGATATGATTTGATTTTAATTACTACTCCGTAGTTGTTAAATTCAGAAGTACATAACTAATGAGAAAGGGAAGAAAAAAAAACACTATTCATAAGGAATATTTTTTGGCAAAATTTTCTTTTTAATATGTATAGATATTTTCTTTTTCAAAATGTTACTCCCTATATTATTTCCAATTTACAAAGTAACTCATTAAGTCTAGTTTTATGATTGGTTTAATGAAATGGTTTAACTAAAATAAAATGACAACTATAATAAATATTATATGTAGCCATGTGGGTAACTAGGTAAGTTAAAATAGTATCATGGGTCTCCATTTCTATGAAGAGGATGTCGTTTGGTCTAGTAAACTAGTTGAAAGAGGATAATCTAATTCAAGTACGGAGTACATTTCTTTCTTACAGGTGATTTTTATCAACGAATCGTTTGTATATGTCCAATTTGGTGGAAGTTATCAAACTAAGGGGATTTAGTCCAATTCCCAAATTATGTACGAGTATAAAAAATTAAATTTTCAAAAGATGTCACAGCTCAACTAAACAAAAACAAACAAGTAAACATCACTAATTTTGTACTTGATGGGATTTCTAATTTTCTGTAGGGAATTTGCGAGTAACCGATGATACATTGAGACTTGAGATAGGTAAACATGGTCTTAACAAAAACTTTAAGGCGATGTTTGTATTCTATTACAGTACATGTTATGGAACCAATTCAACCAAAACTTTAAGACGATGGTTGAAACTTATTAAACTGTAATGAAGAAGAAGAAGAATATAATTGTATTCAATTGAATTGTGAGATAATGTTCCTTTATATTGGCCTTAGTCTAACAACCTTATAACAACCAATTATAACTACTTTATAACTAACTAGTTATGCTAATATCTGTTGTAGTATAACAGTAAACAAGAAGTTCGTTACAAGTAACTCGAGTTAGGTAGAAAGTAATTCAAGTAGTTAAGAGTTTGTTACATACATCATTACTGTATAAATACAATACTCATTGTAAGCATACAATTCAATCAATAACAAAAACAAAATATTCTTCTTCGTTTATTCTCTGAAGTCTCTCTAACAATTCTCAGGTTGAGCTTGCTCCCTAAGTCTTGTTTGTGAGTTATTATCGTCTTCGGCTTTATCCGCATCATTGGTATCAGAGCAGTCGACCTGGCGCATACCCGATCCAAGAAAACCGCTAAAACCGCCATGGAAGAGCAAATCAGAGTTTTGCAATCGCAAATTACAGCACAATCGGAGCATACGCAGCAACTGGAGGGACAATTATCGCAAATGATGACCGTGATGCAGAGCATTCAGGCGTCATTGCAAGAAAGACCTCGGAATTCGGAAATTCTTCATAACACAGAAACTCCTCCACCTCGATTTGGGTATAATCCTAAACTCGAATTTCCTGTTTTTGATGGGTCTAATTCTTCTACTTGGGTTAAAAAATGTGCTCGATATTTTTCATTGTGTCGCATAAGCCCAGAACAAAGAGTCAATTTAGCTGCATTGAACATGGTGGGTAAAGTTGAAACTTGGGTAATCAGTTACTTGGCTGTTCATAAAGGGGTTATGTGGGATGACTTTGTTGTTGACTTAATGGCTAGATTTAGGGATGAATTAGCCTGCAATGTTGTGGAAAAATTCAATAGATTACAACAACTTGGTTCCATTGAATCATATGTCGATGAATTTGAGGCTTTGAAAGGGGTTTTATTGCAAAAGACCCCTAGTTTACCCTGTGATTACTTTCTGGATTGTTTTTTTGGGGGGTTTGAAACCATCCCTGAAATCATTTGTTAAGGCATTTAAACCTCAATCCATGGCATCAGCCATTGAATTAGCAAGGTTGCAGGAGGAAACCCTGGCTGCAACATCAAAATCCTCTGGTTTTCGAAACCATTTTCACCCTCCACCCTTGAAAACACACCCATCATCCCTTCCAAATCTGAGGTTAAGGAGGGCAACAAATTTAATTCTCGTACATACATACCTGCTTCTGTAAGAGCCGAGAAACAGGCCAAGGGTGAGTGTTATTATTGTAATAAGCCCTATGATAGGAATCATAAATGTCAGTTCAAAGAGACCCAACTATTTACTGTTGAAGTGTTGGGGGGAGAAGAAACTATAGAGAGTCAGGATTTGGAGGATGATATAACTCTGAACAGTTTGTTGGGAGAGCCATACATCTCTGTCAACGCCTTATCTGGCAACCAAAGTCTTCAGACTATGAGAGTTATGGGTACCCACAAGAAGAAATCCATCCATATTCTTATCGATTCTGGAAGCACGCACAATTTCATGAACCCGACTCTTGCACAGCGGTTGGGTTGTTCAATCGAAAAGGTACCTCATCAAGCTGTGGCGGTGGCGGATGGAAACCATTTATCCTGTCAACATGTTTGCGGGAATTTTTCATGGACTGTTCATGGTCACACCTTTACAATCGATGTGATGCTCATTCCCTCGAGCAATTGGGACATGATCTTAGGCGTTCAATGGTTAAGCACATTGGAGCCCATCAAATGGGATTTTAAGAAACTACTCATGGAGTTCCATTTGGGAAATGCTTGGATTAAATTGCATGGTATGCCCGCACATCATGTTTCTGTCCTAAAAGGCGAGTTTTCTAACAATTTACTGTCACAAGCTTCTCAATTATGCCTTCTACAGTTGGTCATACCTCCTATAGAGGGGTCTTTGGAACTGTGTAGTCTGAGTATGGGTTCTGGACAACCCTCTTCACCAAGCCTACAAGCATTACACAACAAAAATAAGGGCATCTTCGACCCCGGTGGACAGGCAGCCATGCTTCCTGATTGGGAATGGCTAAAACTACAACAACTACAACCTTATAGACAAGTCTCTATACAGCAACGCCGCAACCAGAAGCTAGCTCCCAAATACCCTGAGTTTGAGATGACATACCCTGATTTTGTGATATCTTGATGGCCTGTTGACTTGAGAACAAGTCAATTTTTGAAGAGGGAAAGTATTAACAGTAAACAAGAAGTTCGTTACAAGTAACTCGAGTTAGGTAGAAAGTAATTCAAGTAGTTAAGAGTTTGTTACATACATCATTACTGTATAAATACAATACTCATTGTAAGCATACAATTCAATCAATAACAAAAACAAAATATTCTTCTTCGTTTATTCTCTGAAGTCTCTCTAATAATTCTCAGGTTGAGCTTGCTCCCTAAGTCTTGTTTGTGAGTTATTATCGTCTTCGGCTTTATCCGCATCAATATCCCTCAGCGGGAATGGGATGTATCAACAATCCCAGCTTGGAAGACAGACTGTGATGCTCCCGTTGGCCAAGAGCCTTAGTCATGAGATCTGCTAACTGGTTAGAGCTGCTGACATGCTGTGTGTTGAGGAAGCCTTCAAGATGTTTATCCCGAACAAAGTGACAGTCCATGTTGAGATCCTTTGTTCTCTCATGGAAGACCGGATTCTTGGCCAAATGTTCTGCTGCAACATCATCACAAAACAGTGGAATTGGCAAGCGAACTTGAAGACGCAACTCTTGTAACACATTCTGCAGCCACACTAACTCACTGGCAGTATATGAGAGACTCCTGTACTCTGCCTCAGCGCTACTCTTAGCTTACTCACTGTGACCTGCTTTTTAGTCTTCCACGAGATCAATGAACGACCTAAAAAACGCAGTCCCCGCGCAGAGATCTAGAAGTGAAGGCACAACCTCCCCAATCTGAATCAGAATATGTCAATAAATCAGAAGAACCCATGGAGGAGTGGAACAAACCCACATTGAAGAAATATTTGAAGATTGGGGCCAAATCGAAATATTTGAAGAACACCACATGCCGGCTAAATATTTGAACTGAATCAAGACCACATTGAGACATGAGAGTTGAGACACTGGTATGCAATTATGTGAGGCAGCAACTGTTCACTGGCTTAGTGGCTTTGCATGTGATTGAAGTAAAAAAAAATCTTGAGTGGTCTTTCCGATCGATGTTAGTTTATCGTGTAATTACATCATCAAATGTTCTTTGTTGTAGCTAAACTTTTGTGTGAGCATAATATATGGCCTAGGTAACACCCCGTAAAATTTTCGGCCATTTTTTTAGGGCCCCGAATTTGCAAAAAACGTGGATAATACACTTCAATTTGAGACGTTTTCGACCGACATTAGTTTATCGCGTAACTACACCATCAAATGTTCTCTATTGGAGCTAAACTTTTGTGTGGGTGTAATATATGGCCTAGGTAACACCCCTTAAAAATTTCTGCCATTTTTTTTGGGCCACAAATTTGCGAAAAAACATTGATAATACACTTAAATTTGAGGCGTTATTTACTGACATTAGTTTATTGCGTACAGACATCGTCAAATGTTCTCTGTTGAAACTACAATTTTGTGTAGGTATAATATATGGCCTAGGTAACACCCCTTAAAATTTTTGCCATTTTTTTTAGCCCCGAATTTTCAAAAAAACATGGATAATACACTTCAATTTGAGGTGTCTTCGACCGACATTAGTTTATCGCGTAATTACACCATCAAATATTCTCTGTTGAAGGTAAACTTTGTGTGGGCGTAATATATGGCCTAGGTAACACCCCGTAGAATTTACGGCCATTTTTTTTAGATTCTGAATTTGCAAAAAAACGTGGATAATACACTTCAATTTGAGGCGTTTTCGACCGACATTAGTTTATCGTGTAACTACACCATCAAATGTTCTCTGTTGGAGCTACAATTTTGTGTGGGCGTAATATATGGCCTGGGTAACACCCCTTAAAATTTTCCGCCATTTTTTTGGGCCACGAATTTGCGAAAAAACTTGTAATACACTTAAATTTGAGGCGTTTTCGACTGACATTAGTTTATCGCGTAAAGACACCATCAAATGTTCTCTGTTGGAGCTAAACTTTTGTGTGGACGTAGTATATGGCCTAGGTAACACCCCGTAAAATATCCGGCCATTTTTTTCTAGACCCCGAATTTGCGGAAAAAAAACGTGGATAATACACTTCAATTTGAGACATTTTCGACCGACATTAGTTTATGGAGTAAAGACACCATCAAATGTTCTCTGTTAAAGCTAAAATTTTGTGTGGGCGTAATATACGGCCTAGGTAACACCATGTAAAAATTTTGGCCATTATTTTTGATAAGTGTGTTTTGTAGTGCTTTTTCCTTGTGTTTGGTCCCGGTTTCTCTTGTGGAATCGCTCTTTGGAGCGGTTTCGAGGCTACTTACGCTTCTTCTAGCTTGTTTTAGGTTCCTAAGACCATTATTGGAGAGATGAAACGATTCCAACTCGTTTCAGACACATTTGGAGCCAACGAGGAGAAGCGACGATCACCCGGTAGCTTAGACTCGATCCCAAGCCCTTGGGACCCATTCCCGAGCACCGAGAATCAATGAGAAGCTTAGGGAGAGCAAGTGGGGGCCTATGAGACCATATTTGAAGCCTACAAGACCCATCCCGGTCGGGAACACATCCATCACGACCGGGATGAAGAGACGAAGAAAGTTGCGCTTCTGGAGGGCCTTCCTGGCCGGGATGATGAGCTTCCCGACCGGGATGGGTCCCTTCCCGACCGGGATCATCCCTTTCCGACCGGGATGGGCCCAGAACAGGCTGTTTTTGCTTTCCTCGCTTCTCTTACACGTGAAACCCTATATATACCTCCCCTCTTGTATTGTTTAAGGACAGATGCTTTACTTTTCATTACCCATTAAACCTTAGACTACTTTAGGTTAGATTAGTGTAGATTAGTTCTTAATTACTCCTTAATCTAGTGATTACTCTTGTATTATTGGATCTCTTGAAGAATCTATCAAGATTGACAACCTTGGTGGAATTGTTTGAGTTTTCTTCTATGTAAGTGTTCCTCTTTTCATCTTCTTAGTTTGGTATAATCTTTCTTCTCTCTTTTCTCTTAATCCTTCTTTGTTAGTAAAGTTTGAATCTTTTGTTTATTGTATTGTCCATTGTTCATCCTCCTTGTTCTTCATTATGAATGTTTCTTTTGTTCTTGTGATTGTTTATGTTGTTAGTGTTAGTTTTAGTATAGATATGTTTGAGTAGTTGTTCCCTAGGGTTAGTAGGGGGCCGGGATTGGTGTGATTAGGGATGATTAGGTGAGATGGGTGGTTCTAGTTGCTGTTTTTGTTGTTTTCTTCTTACCTTGCACTCCACATGTTTGATGAAATGCTTGTGAGACTTGAGATGACCAATCCTTGTTTTTCTTGCCTCTTCTCTTGTATGTGTTTGTTTGTTTGGTTGGTTTGGTTACTTCATTAGTAGCGAGAGCGTGGTGAGGATGACCCCTAGGCCGTTTTAGTAGCGAGAACACGATCGTAACCTAGGCTACGAAAGCATGCTAGTGACCCCGAATTTGTGTGGGTGTAATATATGGCCTAGGTAACACCCCGTTCGACCTTTTTTTTTAGACCCCGAATTTGCGAAAAAACGTGGATAATACACTTCAATTTGAGGCGTTTTCCACCGACATTAGTTTATCGCGTGAAGACACCATCAAATGTTCTTCGTTGGAGCTAAAATTTTGTGTGGGCGTAATATATGGCCTACGTAACACACCATAAAATATTCGGCCATTTTTTATCGGGTCCCGAATTTGTGAAAAGAACGTAGATAATACACTTCAATTTGAGGCGTTTTTGACCGACATTAGTTTATTGCGTAAAGACACCATTAAATGTTCTCTGTTGGAGCTAAAATTTTGTGTGGGCGTAATATATGTCCTAGGTAACACCCCGTAAAATTTTCAACCATTTTTTTCGGGCCCCGAATTTGCAAAAAAACGTGGATAATACACTTCAATTTGAGGCGTTTTCGATCGACATTTGTTTATCGCGTAACCACACCGTCAAATGTTCTCTGTTGGACTAAACTTTTGTGTGGGCGATATATATGGCCTAGTTAACACCCCGTAAAATTTTCAACAATTTTTTTATACAATTTTATACGGAATATTTAAATTTTAGTACTTCTAGAGTAGCTTTTGATATGTATATTTAATTAATACCCGTCTGTATAATGATTAACATTTAATTAATCTCTATCTCATATTCTCGACAGGGGTCCGTAAAAATGATTCAAACTCATATTTTGAAAGAAAACCGAGGTAAATTACGAGCTACTCCGTAATTAACTGGTTTTAGTTAAAGAATGGTATCACACCTCTCAATGTTTAGATCTTGCCTATATATTAACAAATCTTTTCGAAGAAAGTCGATGTGGAGTTACCGTTTATATCAGTACGTCTAGAGAAGCCCGGGTATTACTGGGCCCAAAAACTAGTACTAAATAAAACGACATGAAAATAAATTTTGACACGAGTGGGTGATCTTAAATTCTTAATTGCTATAACCCGTCTAGTACAACCCAAACTCGTGTTGACCCAAAAAATATGTGTATTTGACTAAATGTGATTCGATCTGTATTGACCCAAACCTTTAGCTTTGATACATTATCGTTGTATTTTCTTTATATTAATAATCACATTAATACATTGGTTAACGTTTTGGATCGATTTATAAACTAATTAATAAAATATGATACAAGTAGGCCGGCACGGGTTCATGGTCAATGTGAAACTGATAAACCCGTCATTTGCAATGATGGGTCTATATTTTGGTAAAAAAAAAAAGGCAAAAAAAAACTTTTTACTGACTAACCCGTCACTGGTAGTGGCGTGCTAGTCTTCAAAAGCATGTCACTACTAGTAGTGTGCCTCAGTTTCAAAAACTTTTGTTTTCTGAGGGGAAAGTATTTCGGGCTATATAAACCCGTCACTGTTAGTGTCGTATTCATATGAATTATCCCAGTATTCTAATCAATGTATTGGCCTGGTTATTTACATGAGTTTAACGAAAATATGATGTACTCTGATGGTCTCACGATAAGTTTATCTTATACAGTATACTAACTTAATTATCTCAATTAAGATTAGATGTTTAGGTTTTTGAAGAAAACAAACAATCTCAATTAAGATTAGAATTTTGAGTTCATGAAACTACACCAGCAGCTAGGCATGCGTGAAAAAGTTGCAAAACATAGGAAATGCTCTCGTTGAGAGTCGAACTCAAGACCTCCCGCTTACTAAACGGGTGCTCTAACCAACTGAGCTACGAGAGCCTTTGATTGTTAGAACGTAATAAGTTTAACTGATTTTATCTTCTCGGTTTGACGGATCATTAGAGTCTTTCTTATGACACAAATGAAACTGCATTAAGATAAGCTTTTTCACAGCACGGTGGGATTACGTACTGAAGGTAATATATAGAGTATAAAGCCTTTGTGTTTAATTTCACTATCGAGTAACTGGCCGGTGTAGCAGATGTCGACTGAATTCGAGACTCAATCGAGCGAGCCTAATACTACGGTTAGTAATTGATTGTGATGAGTGGATGACCCCGGTTCAAGCCTTGGTGTACCCACAAATATTTTCGTATAATTTTTTTATCGGTATAATTATCGCCTAATTAATACTCCTATGTCATTTTTGTTACGTATTGCGGGTACTATACTAGCTACATATGTAGTACTCCCTCCGTTTATATACAGAGTGCACATATTTCTTTTTAGTGCATCGAAATTCACTAGTCACATTTTTTTTGTTAATTATTTGAAAAACTCATCTTTAACTTTCTATTCTGACTTACACTTAGTCTCCATCCTTATAGGGTACACATTTTTTTCAGTTGGGTCGTTCTTTAGGATTTTCTAGAGGAGTAGGAGTTGACTCGCTTGGATTAAGTGGTGGACTATGGTTAGGTTGGAATCCCGAGTCTGATTTTGATGTCCTGTACTCCTGTAGCAATTTTATTTTAATCAAGGTCACTTCTAGTGGCTCGGCTTGGTACTTGTGTTGTGTTTACGGCCACCCGGAAACCGGGAAAAGAAAAGGTGTTCCCGATCAATTAAGTGCTTGGTTTGGTTATTTTGATCACTCCTACATCCTTATAGGGGATTTCAATCAGGTTGATTGCATTGAGGATAAGCATAGTACAAATACTGGAAGGATTGAGGGCCTTGAGGAATTTGTTGAGTGGAAAATACAACATCAACTTCTCGACATACCTTACAAGGGCCCGCGGTTTACTTGGTGTAATAATAGAAAAGGAAAAAAAACGGGTCTATGAGAGGCTGGATAAAGCTTACGCCTCTTCGAGCTGGCTCACCTTTTTCCCTAACACTGGTGTCCACCATTTTCTGATCCAATTTTTGGACCACGCTATGATCGAGAACTTGATCTTCATCTTTCACGTAAGAAGGGCGGTAAACCATACAAACTGGATGCTTGGACCCTTAGTTTTAAAGAATGCAATGATATGATCCAGCATGAATGGTATCGGGATAAACCTGGTTCGGGCTCACCCTCCTTTCTTCTGATGCGAAAACTAAGCCGGATACGAGCGCTGGTCAAAAAATGGGCTTTGGATAAGAGGGTCGTTTGGAACAAAAAGTGGACTGATTTTGATGACAAGCTCGTGGAAGGCATGGAAGATATTATTAATGGGAACTCGGAAGAAAAATATGACGCTACCCATGAGGAAGTTAAAAAATTTGTTATGGCAATGGGTATTTATTGGAGACAAAGGGCAAAAATTGATTGGGCGGTGGAAGGAGATACATGTTCCCGTTTCTTTTTCAACTCTCTGAAAGGTCGAACCGCTAGAAATTGTCTCGGGAATGTATGATAAGGATGGTTCGTGGCACTGATCCTGATCATCTTAACCGTATCATTTATGATCACTACTCTTAGGTTTATACTTATATTACAAGGTTGAGGGTATGAATTCTATTCCGTCCTTTGCTGATTATTCGGAGATCTATAGCTCATTCTTTAGTAATGTCTCTCGGCTGTCTGATCATGATCGAGATTATCTGGGGAAAACCTTCACAAGTCAGGATGTCCGTGCTGCTGTCTTTCAGCTTGGTGGAATGAAATCACCAGGTCCTGATGGGTTCCCCCCTATTTTCTTTCAAAAGCATTGGTCAACAGTTAAAGACGATATTACGAAGGCGGTATGTTCTACTCTCAATTCTGGATATGTTCTCAAGGAAATGAATCGTACCTACATTGCTCCCATCCCTAAGGTTACTAATCCGACTTCTGCTGATCAACTCCGGCCAATTAGCCTCTGCAATGTTATCATGAGAATCACCACAAAATGCATTGCCAACAGAATCAAGCATGTGATTGGTAACTTGGTAGGGGACTTTCAAAATGATTTTGTCCCGGGTCATAACATAAACGACAATATTATTATGGCTCATGAATTGATGAATCACATCAAAAATGCACTACCCGCGGACGTAAAAGCAAACTAGCTTTAAAGATTGATTTCAGTAAGGCTTTTGACCGCATGAGTTGGCACTTTGTTCGTGCCATGTTGGAATCCATGAATTTCCCAAGGAGGATGATTAATCTCATTATGAGTTGCATAACGACGGTCACTTATGATATTCTTGTCAATGGATACCGAGGATTAAGATTTTACCAGAACGTGGTTTAAGGCAGGGTGATCCTTTATCCCCTTTCCTTTTTGTTCTCTGCACTGGGTTTTTATCAGCAAATTTATGCAAAATGCAGGACTTGCAGGCTTTTCAAGGAATTCGAATTGCTCGTTGTGCCCCTCCTATTTCTCATCTTTTTTTCGCAGATGATGTTATGCTTTTCTTGGAAGGAAACAAAACTGGTATTGAAAATCTCAAGCTAGCTATTGTGGAATATTGTGATGCCTCGGGACAAATCATTAATAAGAGGAAATCATCATTAATATTCAGCCCAAACACTACGCTGGACATTGCTCTATATAGCTACAAATCCTTCGGCATCTCTGCTTCAACTCCGGTTGGTAAATATTTGGGGGTTCCTCTAGATGTTAATCGAAACAACAAACAGTTTTACAATGGTATTTATGATGGTGTGGCTCGCGGAATTGGTTCATGGAATGGGTCTCTTCTTTCGCCAACTGGACGTCTTACTCTTATTACCTCGGTCCTAGCTTCACTTTTTGTTCATCTCCTATCGGTATTTAAATTATCGGTAAGTGTGGCAAATAGAATTAACAAGTTATTTGCTCATTTCTGGTGGGCTGGCACTAGGCATTGCAAGACTATTCACTGGCGAAGCTCTCGTTACTTATCCCTCCCTAAGAAAGAGGGGAGTCTAGGTATCCGTGACATCAATTGCTTGAATCAAGCTCTGCTGGCTAAGTTGGGTTGAAAGGTTTTGACTAGCTCGACGACATTGGTAAGTAAGTTTCTTAACTCCAAATACCAGTGCAATGCACTTACTCTTCAAAGACTTCTTTCTGCACCATCGCACAATTGCTCTTGAGGTTGGAAAAGTATTAAATGGGGCCTTCAGCTTGTTCAGTGTGGTATGGCATGGCTACCTGGTAAACCGAGCTCTATTGACCTTACCTAGACGCGGTGGGTTCTTCGTGTAATACCGAAACTAAAGGAGGATTGCCTGCATCCTCCACCCACCAATATCTCTGAATTGCTGGATAGCTCGGGATCCTGGAATTATGATAAATTATGCATGTTCTATAAGGACGTTTGGGTTGATAAGATTTTGTCATGCCAAATTCCTCTTGATGTTAACGTGGATTTCTTCTACTTGGGCTATTCTGCTGACGGGAAATTTTCTGTCAAAAGTGCTTACCTACTTGCCCTTGAATCTTACCTTCATAACAATTCAACTGGTCCTTCTCTGGACCCCAAACTGAAAGCTTTTTGTGGTAAACTCCTCTGGAAAATTAAGGGTCCAGCTAAACTGCGGACTTTCTTATGGAAAATAATGAATAATGCTCTCCCCATTGGTTCAGAATTCCGAAGGCGTAGATTCTCTCTCCCTTCTGGGTGCCCTCTCTGCAGCAATGAGGATGATGAAACACTTGAACATCTTTTCCGTGACTGCCCCCCTCTCTTCTCGACTATGGTTCGGATCGGATCTAGGTATTCGGACTGACATGTCATCTTTTATCGACCTTAGACATTGGATTGTTGAATGGATTTCTTACTTTTGGAGTCTGGATAAGGATTGGTCCCGGATTACACCTTTTGTTCTTTCTCTATGGGCTATCTGGTTAGCCCGCAACAAATCAAAGTTCCATGGCGTATAGATCTCTGGTCACACTCTTATGGCCATTCTCAAAACCCATCTAATTGATTTGGATGCTTTGCTTACAGACAGGGATCACCCTCCCGACGCTATGTTGAGGGATTATGATAAGGTTTTGAACAAGGTTAAGGATGGGCAACCTCTTATGATTATTGGTTCTGGTGATGGTTGCAATATGACAAATATTAAAGTGGGTGGTGCATGGAAAGATTTTGGCCGGGCAGCTGGGGGCTGGATTGCCCACTCTAAATCTGGCTACTGTCTCGTTCGAGAGTTCAGGAAATTCCGTGCCGCATCCCCTCTCCATGCAGAAGCGCTTGCTCTCTTTCATGTTATTCGATGGGCGAAACATGGTGGATTGCTCCACATTCATATTTTCTCTGTCTGCACCTGGTTCAGCAAATTGGAGGACTTATGGACATCTCCCCAGAAATACGCAGGCTAGCAGAAAAGATTCAAAGTGCTTTCTTAGATTTTCATTGCGTTCATGTTTCTTTCATTCCTAGACGTTTTAACAAGGAAGCTCATAGCTTAGCAGCCATGGGCATTAAGATTTAGGCTCCTTTCTGTCTTGGTTGGCAAAAAAAAACATTCTATTCTATTTCAAGATAAATGAGTCAATGGATATATACCGGTTATTAAATCTGGAATGAATGTTGACGAATCCACATTAGGGGAGGCAAATTGGAAAATTCAGGATCTTATTACGAGCAAAAAAACGGTGGAACATAGATAAGATGGAGTCAATCTTTTCATGCATAACTGGTGCATTAAAATTAAAATTATTCCGTTAACTAAATTTTCTCAAGAGAGTCATTATTGGAATAGAAATGGAACAGGTGTCTAAAGTGTCAAAAGCGGATACTATAAACTGCTCTAAATGGAGCCTGAATTGAATGAATGCTTCAAAAGGGCAAGGAAAACGGTTAAGAACGTGCCCATGTTCTATAAAAAAAAGTCTTGTGGAAGATTCCAGGTCCGTCTTCGTGGAAGATCTTTTTGTGGAAGATATTGACAAATTTACTCCCTATAGGTTTTGAAGGATAGAAAAGGACTTTAATAGGACAATATCATTGTGTGCTTTGTTGAAATAACGGGGAAGATGCTTCAACCCCTGTAACCAAGACCTTAGGCCATCAATTTAGAGACTGTCCAACCAGTAAGACTCTTTGGCAAAACACTTCTTTTAGCATAAGTATAAAAGAGAGTGGAAATATGGATTTTTTTGTGTATGGCTCATGAAACAGACTAATTATCTGTTTGATTGTGATGATTTATGGTTTGGATTATTCCATTTCATCAACGTTCTTTACAACATCTGGACTTTCAGAAACGGAGTAGTCTTTAAAGGCGAATCGAATCTCACTTCCGGACTTATAGCTAGCCAACTATCAAGTATTATCGCTTAACTCTTTGAATGATATTTGGAGGATGCGAAGAAGAAAAAAGGGATGCCGAAATGTTACTAAGAAGAGCTGTCGGACAAAGACGACCAAAAATCAATTATCCGCAATTCTAAGGAAGTTCGGTTAATTTTTCCGCCGCATAAAAGCACTCATTGTTCTACCACTGTGATCAATGTTGACGCAGTTTGGATTCCTTCAAGTAGTGCTTCGGCAGGATGGATAAGTAAGGAGATACCCGGATTGAGAGATGTGACAACACAGCATTCCTGGCTGAATCGACATTGCAAGCGGAAACAATTGCAGATATAAAGACTCTTCAATGGGCTAGAGAGATTGGGTATCTCCACATCACGCTTCAAATGGATTGTTTACCGCTGCTTTACCCATTGGCAGGTGCTTAAGATCATCATCACTGCATACGGGATCTCATCCCTTTGTTCTTCGAGGAATCATCTTTCTTTCATTGTTTAGCTATTAAATTTGTACCTCAAAATCTCAATACCCAGGCTCATAACTTAACGTCTAAGTCATTTTGTCATTTAATTTTCCCTATTTGCCCTTCCTCAAATCAAAATTCCTCCCTTCTCTCTTCCCCTAACCCAATCAATCTAAGGAAAATTTGTATGATTATCGAACATAATACGAACATGGAACATATAATTCGAATTTCGGTAATTATCTGGTTAATTTCTAATTAGTACTTGAATTATACGGAGTATTATCTTTTCTAGTGTGATATTTTTGCATTTAGGGTTTTTCGTATGGTGGTCAGCCAGTTGGTGTTTAGATGGTCGGATCAAGGTGGTGGTGGTCGACGGGTAGGGGAACCGACGAGAGGTCGAGCATAGGATTAAGGCTGGGACGGAGTAGGTTCAATGAATCAGGGGTCACCAACGAGTATGTAATGATGTAGGTGGTGGTCGTCGGCTGTTAGCACGGTATTGAACTAGCTGGGATTGGGTTGGTGGTAGGGCTGGGCAAGGGTCATGCGGGGAGGACACAAAACTACGTGTACAACGTAATAATTTTCGTGTGTACCAAAAAAATTACACTTTTGCCTATGAAGGGGGGAATACTTGTATAAGTGTGGAATGTCGGAGGGGAAGGTGGGTGGAGAGTGTGTTGTCCTCTCTCTCTCTCTCTCTCTTCCTATCTCTCTATCATTTCCTGGACATTTCTCCCTTCACCTAAACACAAACACCTAATCTTATTCAATTCATCACACCCTCAAACCCCCCACTGCTCGCTCGCTCTCAGGTAATTATTATTTCTCACAAATTTCCCAACTTTCTTCAAGTTTCACCTCTAAATAAACATATATATTCAGTTTTATTTTATTTTCTGGGTTTTTAAGGATCATCATCATATTAATCAGAGCTTAATAATGGAGGGTGGTGATCTATGGAGCTCAAAGCTCTCTTCATCTTCTTTCAGGCGATATCAATTAACCTCTGGTTGGTTCATCTCCTCATCTTTTCATCCTTTTTTAATGCAAATCCTTAATCACATGTCCACCAAATTAATCTCCATATACTTTCCTTTGTTAGTAGAAGAACATGGTATAAATTACTGTAAAAATTATATCAACTTTATCTTCTTTTTTTTGAGTAATTAAGGAAACCCACCTGGGGAAATGGTAAAGTTTATCGATTTCAGAACTTGCAATCATGAAGATGTAATCTGTACTGTTTTAATTTTGTCATGATAGTGTGGAAAGGGTTTGTGGGTTAGCTTTAAAATTAAAGTATTATTACGAGTACTAGTATAAAAATGATGTAAAGTTGTTGTTAATAAGCAGCTTTTTTACTGGATTTTGAATCAGATGCATATCTGGGAGATGATTTAGAGGTTGGGGATGATTATAAGGAAGAGTTTTCATGTCCATTTTGTGTCGATGAATTCGATATTGTAGGCCTATTTTGCCATATGGATGAAGAGCATCAAGTTGAATTGAAAAATGGGGTAATCATCTCATCCACCTTCATAATGCAATCTCATGATTATTCACCTGCTTGTATCAACATTGGAAATGTAGTATCTTACTCCCAGATCTTGTCCACACTTCGTTGTTTACGTGTTATGATTTTCAGCTGTCAACTTTGTTTCGGAAGCTTCTGTAACTACTCATCTGTAACTGTGTTAATTAAGTGATTAACTACTGTCATGGTCTGTATTGATTCTCTAAGAGAGTAAAAGTAATTGAAGACTGATCACCACTTCCAAATTCCAAAGTTCACTCCTCCGTATACAGCACATGTCGGACATTTGTAATAGAAACTTATATTAGACTATAAGAGTTTCCCTCTACGTCCTGTATCTCTACTCCGAGAAATGAGGACTTGGAAGCCTTGACATAATTGTTGTGCTTCAATGTTTTTGCAGGTTTGTCCTATATGCATAAAGAGGGTGGGAGTAGATATGGTTGGTCATATAACAATGCAGCATGGAAATATATTAAAAATATCCTTTTTCTCTGAATAATGCTAACTGGACATCTAGTCATTATGCAAATCTGGACAAGCATCTTATAGTTTAGAGGGTTAATTATGTGAAGCTTTTTTTTCATATTTAAATTTCAGAGTGTTTTCCGTATATCTCTTTGGTGATCTGCTTGGCAGCGCTTTCTTTGTTTTAGTGTAGATGCTACTCATCTGCTAAAGGCTGGGTAGCTTTTAAGCCTTAAAAGTTCAACCGTGATTAGAAGATTTCTAGCACTCTACCAATCTACCATATATAAGCACCTGATATTAAGTCTAGAGTCATTGTTATTTCCTTAATTTGTTTAACAGTCTAGAGTCGTTGTTTTTATCTTGCTTACTTTCATTTGATGTGTTTGTTATGTCTTTATGATCTGAACCTTTTTTTTTAATCTGACGGAACTGAAACTTTTGTCATCTTAGGGCTTGCTTGGGATGAGGATTAAGGGGTAATGGAGGTTGAAATGTAAAGAAAATGGGGGAAGGTGGTGGATAGTGATAGTGTTTTATAGTGTAAGGGGAAGGTGAGAGAGTAATAATTACCTCCATATGGGGGTAATGCATTGCTTAGGGGGAGAGGGGAGTAATGTATTACCTCCATATGGGGGTAATTGTTCCTCCTTCACCTCCTTTTTACACCATAAATCACCACCACTAACCACCCCTCACCTCCATTTTCTTCACATTTCAACCTCCTCTTAATGTATTACCCCCATCCCAAGCAAGCCCTTATTGTGCATGGCTTTCTAGTTTGTGAGCTAACTTTATATTATTGTACTACAGAACGGAGAACACTACTACATGTTTCTACTTTCTGTTCTAGATTTAATTCAGAATCTCTGTAAACTATACGGTGCTTCTATAGGCCAGGAGTATGGTACCTCACGAAATTGAGCTTAGATATGCACCAAATTGAGTAAGACATTCACAGTATAGATCAATATTTGATATAGCTTCAAATCACATTTATTTTTTTAGGTAATTGTCTAAAATCTGTCATGCTATATGGTAGTGTGTTAGCGTAAATATCATTTATGTGTGTGTGTGTGCGCGCGTGTGTTGTAGTGCTCTGGCATACTCTATAAGACTATAACAACTCCACCAGACCACCATCCATTGTCGTGTTCAGTGAATTATCGTGTGATTTCTCCTTAACCTAACCATCACGTTCAACGGAAGAGAAGATTACGAAGAGGTGCTCCAAATTCAATGTTCAATATACTTCGAAAGGAACTGAGAGTAGGAAATAGGCAATCCCTCTTTGGGGGATCGTCTTTTGGGCTCTCTTCGTCGAATCCGGACCCAGATCCTCTCTTGTCTTCTTTTATATATAGCTCAAACACTGCTGACAATCTTGGTAAGGAGGAATCTCATTCTTCCAAGGCCGCATGCTCACTTCCAGAGGCAGTGGTGGAAAAGAGCATAGAAAGGTAATGTCTTTTCTTCCATTTTTATATTCGTCAGCCATACATGATGTATTTGTGGTTGTACTTAGTAGCATGAACTTTGTTATAGCATGGTAGTATGGTATTACACTATTACTCCCATCACATTTATATTGCAAACATTGTATTTTTTGCTATCGATGGATTTAACCCGGTCATTAATTTTTAAAGTAATGTCCTATGAAAGCAAATGCAAAACCCATTCACATCCTCTACGGTGATGATTTTCGTTCCACCCCATGCTCATCCATGACTCGCCAAACCCCTTCCATTATCAAACACTACCTCATTTGTTTATCTCCAGTGAAACTGTTATACAGAGTACTGCACTACTGCCTCGCTATTTTATCTTCTCAGTTTTGATTTTACACAAAAACCAATATCTATATCAAAATAATGAAGAGGACACAGAAGTAGTTATGTATAAAGAAGAGGGAGGATGAATTAATTCTCAGATAGAAAAGTGAGAAGTCTATAGTGGGACAACTTTAAAAGGAAGTTATGAAAATTCTAGTCGAGAGTTTCATAGTACGAGACCTCAGTACAGATATTTGTTGTATAATTTCATGATGCTCGTAAGGAGAATGTTGCGAAGGTAGATAGCATGATATCCTCCCTCTTATGGTTGAAACAAAGAAACTCAGCGGTGGGAGTTCAACATCAGATATAGAGATGTACAGACTTGAATGCTGGTAGAATAGGGAATGCATAATGGATTCCAACTGACTTGAGATCTTGTGTAAATTTGATGCAGCGCTCAGCAGGCGTCGCTGTCTAAGAAGGACCAAGAAGAGAAGACGAGGAAATGTGAATTTGTGCAAGGGTTGCTCCTCTCGGCCATGCTAGATGACATCTTATAAGCCCAAGAAAAGCAAAAACTGTAAACCTTAGGTTGTTCATTGTTGGGAAGGGGAAAGTGAGAGAGTGAGAGAGCAATCATGCCATTTTCGAGAGACGGAGAGAATAAGTTTAGTTCTCAATTGTAATGTTGTATTGTAGGAAGAAAAAAGTGAGAGTGCAATGGTGGCAATGTTGTCGAGAGAGGACTGAGGAGTAATATCGTACGAGTAGTAGTTGTTATTCTACTGTGGTATGGATTACGAGTACTATTGTATTTAATCATGTTAAATAAGTGAAATTTGAGGTGGAAAAATATACAGTTTCAAAAATCGTCTCTAGACATTTACTACTCATGGTGTAATTAATCGTCTCGGGTTTGTTTAGACTCCGTAAGAGTTTTCTCTTATCTTATCTTATCTTATGTTGGTGTGATAAGCCTTTTGTAGACGGGGTCCTGGGGACTCACCCGATGACACATTGACACCTACATGGTCGGTACCCGACTCCTAAGTCCTAACACAGCAGGTTACTTTTCCAAAATGACCTAATGTATCGAAAATAGGTGGTGGAAACATGATTATTGATGACTGAAGCCTTGAGTTAGTATTATGGATGAAGATGAGACGCAAATGAGAGAAATTTGAGCATTAAAGTTGTTTACTGAGCTTCAAATATGAGACTCACAAGTCACAACTCGAGGATCAGAAAATTGATTGATAAGTCGAGTCTAGTGTAGTACTCCGGTTGTAGGTTGTAGGAGGGTTGATTTTAAGTTAAGTGAGTTTGTGAGTTATACAACTTGTGTTTCCCTTGGCTTGTGTGGGTGTAAAGTGTAAAGTGTAAAGTGTAAAGTGATTGAAGCTACCAATTTGAATCATTGATTCCACTCGTATTTCCTCTTCTTATTAGGTGCGTAACTAAGTACTCCCTCCGTACCACTAAGATCTTCTCACTTTTATTCATTTGTGAGGAATATAATATTAAAGTGAAAAGATCTTAGTGATACGGAGGGAGTAAGGGTTAAATGGTTAATGATTAGTCAGTCAGTCTCCTACACTACTACCCTTTTTGATTTTGTTTGACGAATAAATTGTTACTCCACTTTTATGCTCACCATCATTGTGTTGTTTATTTTGCTTATCACTTCAATCATTACTCCATTTTATCCAATTTTGATGATTAAACCTACTACTATTACCGACTTGTTTAGATTGTCTTATAAATAGGGTTATTTACTGACTTCAATTCCTCCATCATAACTATCAAATAATGGCAGAACAAATCTATTTTTTTTATCCAACAAAATGCGCAATTAGTCACGCATTTTATTACAAGTTAAGGAACTTAGGATCAAACCTGAAACCTACGAGTATTGTCTACGATAGAAATTTATATTTCACAAAGTAAAGTACTCAGTGAATGGAAATTAGTTCACGCAAAGAGTAGACTCGTTCACATATTTATCTCATTGCGTAAATTAATTAGATTAACAAGATAAAACGTTTAACCAAAAAAATCCCTCCTCGTGGTCACCAATAATTCCTACACTATCCACACAAGTGTTTGACTACTATCAACCTTTTAGGCTCGACCCTACTTAGTGCTTACCCTTTTTTTATCCAACGAAACTTACAAAGAAGGGGAGGAGGATTCGAACTAAAATACTATCCTAGTTGACGGTGACTGTATCTTATGTTCAAGTGCCACTGTTTTTGACAGAGGACGCTTGCTTCGGCTACAGTGCGCATCATGCTTTCTACAAATAGCTGTATCAGTCAATCCAATAGCAAGACAGTACAAAAGTACATTTTTCTGGGACGCTTTCTCAAACATTGGAAGTGTCCAATCGGAAGTAAAATTAGAGCTGTGAATCTGTCATAACTCATAACTCAAGAGGTGAATAAAACCTTAAACCATTTCAGGAAAATGTGTATTTGTACAAAATAATAATACCTTGCTCGTATCTACTTTGGTCATAATATCATCATATCATATGATAGCCTAAAGTCACACACACAGGTAAGGTAAGGTAAGGTAAGGTAATTTCATATGGATTCACATTCACAGGAATCCCTCCATAAACAACTGTTTCACATCAGAAAAAGTTTCTGGCAAAGCGAGTTATTTAATCAAATCAACACAATATAATCTTCATCCTCTTCGCCATATGAGCTTGCAGGTACCAAAATACAAACAAATGCAAAATTCAGGCGCACCTTTTGAGGAGCAAGAAGCTTTGTAGGTAGATAGTGCCGTGCGCGTCCAGCATGACATTGTTAATATAACTGAAGCCACAGTGGTCGTCTGATTCTCTCATCTCCGGCAGTGAGAAGCAAAGAAATTGTAGTCAGGGAGGTTTACGTTAAGATGCCGAAGCCACTCGTCAGCAGCTTGCAAAAGAGAGCTGACTTTCAGAGATTCGTCAACTCCATTTTGATCCCACATCGGGGTTTTGAACTTGTAATATGCCATTCCAAATATCGGCAGTGGCCGCTTAACAGCCATATCAAGCCCATTAGGAAAGTAGCTCGGGCGTGAACCAAAGTGACATTGCCATTCATTCTGCCCCCCTGTGAATACGAGGAAGCAGTCAGGCATAAGTCACCAAAATCAAGGCGTTCGAGCTTTTTTCGGACAGAATACAATGAAACACGTACCACTAATGGGTGTCGACAGGAAGTGAAACGTCAGAAAGCAAGAATCAACATTCTGGAGGGTAGGACCTGTAGGTATTCTGTATATCGGATACCTAAAATCAGACAAGGAGGTATGCAAGGTAAGGTTCCTCAAATATACATTTGAATAAATAAAATTGAACAGTAGCATTTCATCTGTGTCTAAAACTCCCAAGGATCTCGCAAATAGTGGAGCATGTCAGATGTGTACGGTTTTACTGCTACTAGATGACTCCTAATGAAAATTGTGTAGGTTGACACACTACTGCTACTACACAATACAAGAAGTATAGAGAGTTGACAGCATAGAAGAGATTTCGGATGACCCACGACAAATTGTGTCAAGAATTGCATTTACTGCAGCTAAGTAATCCATTTTGCATACCATGCCACAGACATCCAACTTGATAGAGACAACTCGTGGCTCTTGTAGGTCTTCAGTTCTGGGAAACGGGATGCAAGAAGTGATATCTGCTGGATGAAAATAAGAGTCAGAACAAAAGCAGTGAAATAGATAGACTAAGGCAAAGGAACAAAAGAGCATTTTAAGCAGTTGTACTAGCCTTGTCAGCCAAAGGTTCCCTAATGAAGGGAGAATCATGCTCAAAATACTCGAACACAAGAACACTAGGAGAACTGGAAGATTCCCCTTCATCGCTTGATGAGCCATTTAAGAGTTGACCTCGTAAAGAAACTCCTTTCAAACCCTGGGCATTAGAATCTTCCAGCCCCTGCTGTTTATAAACACCATTAGGATTCAGTCCCCTTTCTGTTTCACAGTCACTGCTGCCATTACTGCTACTTTCTCTAGATGACTCATCACTCACATCCCCTGGCCTTCTGTACAAAAAAAAGGAAACAAACAAGCAACACTGTCATTAGACCAATTTGTTAGCCACGAAAAAACATCTGAAACTCAAACAAACTTTCCCTCAACAAAAACATCAAAAAACGCAAAAAATGTAGCCTAAACTACCCTGATCGCTGTCCATAGTCTATCCGAACAATCTCCTTCAATAGATTATCCTTTGAATATCTAGTCAATTGAAATATTAACATGGCTTTGACCATGATTAATGTTGTAAATAGTAACTTAGCCAAATGATTATTCCCTCTTAGATTAATATTTCCGATAACCTCAGCTATAGTAGATTTAAAGCTTGAGAGATCAAGCCTAGTATATGACTAACACTGAAGCAAATCAACGAGTTCCCTCTTCCAAACTTGTCAAGAAGATCTGGAGATCAAAACCTTGACGCACAAACTTGCTGCTGTGTGTTCTGAGGTCATTAAGTTGAAAGAATGCTTTAAAAAAACACAAGCAAAACAATGAACACCAATGCAAACTTCAAAAAAGCCTAGCCCTAGCCTCTGAAAGTTGTCATCCACGAAGTCAGTTGGTCACACCAAGCAATTATATCCTCCCACCCCTTGTCAAATGGTCAAATGTTATTAAATCTATTAACCAAACGAGATCATCTACAACACCACAAGTATCCAGTTGGAAAAATATGTACTACATATCATGTTTATGAGTTGAATGAAATCTGCTAACTTTATTATCATACATCTTAACTCTTAAGCAATGAACCCAAAGTACCAAACTGGCATTACAAATTATTTTGATAATTTCAAGTTTTCACATAAATAAACTCCATCTGCTCATATCCAACACTGCTGCAAAGTGTCTGAATTTCAAGACTGAGATGCTTACCGGTTCAAATGTTCAGCTTACCTAAAAACAGAACTTAAAGCCAGAGCGAACAAATAAAAAGTTTTATCTAAAACAAATTACCAAGAACAAATGAACATTTTGCAAGAATCACTTCAATAGCCCTTAAGATATATGTGAGGCCGGGGTAGACATTATAATGTACTCCGTATCAAATAGGACATATTTTCTGAAACAAAATTCTACAGCTATACACCAATCCATGACAGTCACAAGTGACAAACATTGACATATATACAAGACAGATCGGCTCAAAATAGAATAAACTGCAAGCAAAGAGTAGGCCAGTAGGATATATGACGGGAGCATGGTATTTCACATATGTTCTTAATGGATGGATAATGAAATTTGAACCATTTTCAATGAAATAAAAATTTAACTAAGAATAACCAGCCAACTCAAAATCAGAAAGGCAGTAATAGGCCTCAAAAGAAATTTTATCAAGAGATGGAAAACATGGACATAAAACAAAATGATAGCTGTTAAACATCATTCATTAACGAGATTTATTTCTGCTTCCTCCTCAATCAATCATCACACAATGCATCAACTATACATACAGAAGTATCTAGCAGATTTGCCTCACCCACACATAACCCCTTTTGCTGACAGTTTTAAAACTCTATAGTACAAGACATAAACCACATCAACATAATATAATGCATTAGTGGCAATAAATTTTAAAACACTAACCTGGTCCCAGGAGACGGCTTTGATGGGTCTATGTACAATTGTATGCCGGACAAATATGGGACATAGTACTGCACAACGGAGTCGCTCCCATTCAACAAGAGGGGCACTCCAGCCCCGTAAGCACTCCACTCCTTAAACGATTCCCAAAGATCTCCGAGCACGAAGTACGGCCGAAAGTCATCCCCGTGAGTTTTCCAACCTTTCATGCTAGTCTACAGTCCGAAATTGGCAACAGTAACATCAATAGACAATTAGCTAATAGCTATACCATCAAAAAATAATGAACTGATTAAACCAAATACAACCACTACTAAGGGGTCGCCTTGATTGGCTTTACTTGTGACGAGGGAAATAGAGCTCAAATCTAAGGATGAAAAAGATGAAAATGACGGTGCAAAAGAAAAGAAAGAAGTGGAGAAGTATTATGAAAGGGGCGGCGAGGATATTATTAATATCCCACCAATATGAGGGAGGATAACACAGATAATACATTACCGCAGGGAGAAGTCGGCGACTAAGAACCTCTTAACAAGATAGTTTTCAGCCTATTTCATCTACTTCCACTATCCGCATCCGTGCCTTCTACTTTCCAATGGATTTTCCACGATTACCACCATAACAATTACATAAAAAACAATTACCCACAATCCAAGGGACCCTTCAATAATAAAGCCATTAGATACTAATAAGCCCACCCCATACGCTAGCAATCTTTATACTAAGCACCAAATTGAGATGTATATCAACAAAACAAGTCAGATTAATTGTATCAAATAATTAACAATAACTTCATCAACCAAACAGTATAGCAGCTGAAACATTACTTGGCAAACTAATTTCAACCAGTAAAATCTTTCATTCAATTCTACATTTCAACCAACAAAAATAGGTTCCTTCCTACTAAATTCAACTTTGATACGATCAATATACCCTCCCAATCATCAGTTCTCGCCCACCAAATATCAATCCACAATAACAACAACAAAAAACCTAAAATTTCCGAACAAATGAAATTCAAATTCACCTTGGAGAAGTACTGAGGCACAACTAAGGGAGTAGTATGCTCCAAGAAGCGATCGAAGTTGGTGGCAGTGGTGGCCGAAGCCGATACAAGTGGAGTCGCCGTGGAAGCGCAGTCATCCAACTCGGCCGGCTTCTCCCTCACAGTCGGCGGCGGCGGCGGCAGAACATCAGACGACACTTCGGCCTCCGGTGGCGGTGGCGCAGACTTATGCCGCCTTAAATTATGGCGATTTTGATTAAACTGATTATTATTATTATGTTGCTGATTTAGCTGTTTTTGAGGCCTAATATCGTCCTTCTCCTGTTGTTGGTGTTGGTGTTGGTGTTGGTCTTGAAGTTGTTGTTGTTTATGCTTTTGCTGCAACAAGAGCTGTTGCTGTCGGCGACCGGGCGGGTTGTAGAATCGATCACCACTCTTACACCGACCATAGGACGCCGTCGACATCTGGATTGACGATTGAAGGAAGGCTAGATTGCAGGAAATAATTGGCGCGAATCAATCGGTAGAAAAGGGATCTTAGATTTGTAGTTTGGTTTCTAGGGTTTTAGTGTCAGCTAGGTTTCTAGGGTTTTCAAATGGGGGATTATTAAAAATTAAGAAGAGAATAGGAGGAGATCGATAATGGGGGCCGGGACTGGGAGATACTCTTAATTCCAACTACGGACTACCCAGTACCAGTACGAGTACGAGTACGAGTACGAGTACTACTACTCAGTGTTGACCCACCTTTTAGTACGACTAATTATTCCGTGGGTTATATCAATCAAAAATTTGAGAATTTAGTTTAAAAAATTATCGTTTTAAGCTAATTAGTTACTAGATTTATCTTTTTCAAATATATATAACTCTTTTGGATTTGTTTGGGATGGAGATAATGTATCGGGAGTAATAGAGCTAAAAAAAATTAGGAATGGAGGAGATGAGCACTTGTTTTTGCCATTTTATTATGTAAAAGAGATAAGAGAGACAACCATCCACCGGGAAGGGGGGAGGGGAGTAATATTTTTCCCTATGATAGACTATTCTAAAGTTTCCTTTAGATATTCTAAAGCTTTTTTCGTTAACATCCTTTGTATTCCTTTAAAAGTCAATGAAATTTCTCCTGCAACCTCAAGTACGGATCTTAATTCATTTATTAATTAAGTAAATTACTTTTTTACTTTTTTTAAAATAAAACCTTATGGGTGAATTTTATATAAGATCAATAGCTGCAAAGTCCAAGATGGCCTGCGAAAAATTCGAATATAGGACTAAGTCCGAAGACCCCACAACATTACTACGAGACATTAAGTGAACAACCTAGTTACCCCCGCGTTTAGTATGAATAAACCTCGCAACCTCAAAAGATGCTAACATCGACCGAATCTCCTTTAAACAGAGACCAAGAGGACTCCTCCATTCATCCACTGAATTTACCGCGCACACAATAGAATGTGAATCGCTTTCGAGAATGATCCGATCAAATCCTGTCGCACGAGCCACCTGTAATCCCCACGTTGCTGCCTGAGCTTCGACAATCTCTGGCAACCACCTCTCACAAACTCTTCTTCAACCCGCAATAACAACCGCTCCATTACTATCTCGTCCTATAACCACCAAACCCGAGCCTGCATCTCCAAGAATGACCGCATCGACGTTTATTTTTATCACACCTGGTGTAGGGCAGACCCACGAAATTCTACCCACCTGAACCCCAAGAGGGCCCTTTGTAAGTGTCGTAATCAAGAATCATAGTCGTGAAGGAGGAAACAGTAATCTGCCAAATAGAATTACCATCGTCGAAATTTTTTGAATTTCTAATGGCCCACACCGCCCACAATCTGGCCCGTAGATAGAAGTTATCATCTCCCTAAAGGCAATTCAATAACCACGAAACCAACTCCCCTCCACTACCCCGTGGACCCTAGAAATCAAGGAATCGAAGTCACTTTTGGCCAAGATCATCCTGGTAGAAGGACAATCCAGCAAGGCATGACAAACCCTTTCCGATTCATTGTCACACAAACTGCAGATAGGGGAGTCTATACAATGTTGGCGAAACAGTGATTGACGGACATCAGGTGTACTAGACCCAACACGCAATAGAAAATGGGCGAGTTTAGGCGGAACACTCAACCCCATATCTTCTTCCACACATCTGATCCACCAATGCCCACAGGATCTCGAAAACCAAACTGGTATGCAGACCGCACAGAGTATATACCGGTTTTATTCGGTCACCAGAAGACAGCATTGATGCGCGGGCGTCGCGACCCACACAGTCAAACAATATTTGTAACACCGACTAACCTAACTAATGTAGTAGTGGTAGGTCGGGATCGATCCAAGGGACAGAACTATATAAAGTCGGTCGAGTAAAAGTCTAAATACGTTTGGGTTCTAATGGGGGTTTGAGTAAAATTAGGACTAGACTAAGGTGGTCGGTCTAACAGCTAACACGAAAGTCAATATAGGAAAAGTGTTAGGGGAAGTCGGGGAATCGGAAATGAGATACATAAAACAAAGAATCAAGTGAATGACACACGATCAATAAAGGATGGGTCACCTTTCAGATCTCTACACCCGACCTCACTAAGACTCACTTTCGCGACGAAGAAGCTAGGTCACTAAGTCGGAATTCTCCAAGCACCGAGTTTCCCCATATTGACGAGGGTGAATACCAGTCAACTAAATTGATCAGGTAAAGTCGACAAGCATACAACAATTCCAAAATAGACAAAAAAACTCAAGTGCATTCAATCACAAGAATCATTAATCCATATTAACCAAATCCATCCTCCCCTAACCCTCTAACAAAGATCTAATCACTAATCATGGTAAAACTAACAAGAACAAGGAATTAGTCAAAAACAATCCTTACTAACAAAAAGAAGGGAAATTAACTTAACACAAGTGAGAGAAAAAATAAAACAGAGAACAAACTCTACTGAGAAAAACAATAACAAAGCAAGAAAAACAATAAACTAGAGGAAAAATTAGAGAAGAAACTAATTAGAGAGGAGAGAGAGGAGAAGAAAGTACCAACACTGGAGGAAAAACTCAATGAAGAAGATGAAGATTAATATAAAAATGATGAAGTTTGAAGAAGAAAATATAAGAATTTGTCACTAATCCTAGCAAAAACTCTTCAATCTCCTTTAGATCTAAAACTACACTAATATTGTTAATAGATTAGAATGATACAGAATAGTCTAAGCTAATGGAGAGTTACTAGATCTAATGAAGCATGGTGGTAGAAATCTAGGGTTAACTATATATACAAAGTCTTAATTGGGTCATCAAAACAAAGTCTAATTCTAATCTTTGCCCTTGAAATGAAACTTTGCCTTTTGGATCATCATGGGTGAAGTTTTGCCCTGCGGATTCTCTTCAATATGGTCGAAATACCGTTGATAAGCTAATCGTACACCTATCAAAGATAACCAACTTAGGTCCAACTAAAAATATAGCTAGAGAAGTCGGGATCGTATCCACAAGGAGACAAATAAATTCTACTCGTATTAAAGTTTATCAAAGTAACAAATTGGGGGTTTGTTTTGTTTGTTTTAACTAATTTAAAAGTAGTGAAGGAAGAGAAGTACTCCCTCCGTTCCAATGAATTGTTTGCCTTTGTTTTTGGCACCAAAGACAAGAGATCCAATGAGGAATTGACATGTGGAGCCAAGCTCATGAGAAGGGTCAAATTACATATAAAAAACAATCCTAAAATAGAAAGGCAAACAATTCATTGAGACGGCCCAATATGGAATAGGCAAACAATTCATTGGAACGGAGGGAGTAAAAAGAAGAATAACTAAAATAAATAAGATGAATAAGGATGAATAAATATAGAGAGAAAACTAGGATCGTCGGTTCACCATGAATTTCCTACGGTCACAGTCTGGGTCACAGGTCTATCACAAATATTGGTCTAAGGGGGAGTGAAAAGGTTCTTCCGGTCCGCTATTCACCCTAGCATGCGTCTAAAGGCTTCCGATCTTATTAGAGCATACTAATGTGTTGTAGCAGGCCTAACTTTTACCAGGCTTCCGATCTTAGGTTCAAGTTTACCAATTCAATTAATCAATTACGTCGACTTAATCAATTAATCTCAATTAAATGCTACAATTAACAACATAGACACAATATCATTGACAGATCTGTAAACTAATTAGCAATCGTATTCAATTCATGGATCCCCTAAACCCTAGCAAGGAAAATTAGCTACTCATAGAAAAATTTACGACAACAATAATAAAGATGATAAATAAATTAAGCATAGCAAATAGATCTAAAGAGAAATTAAGCATAAACGAATTAATACGATCAAGAAAGAAAGAATTAAGAATAAAGGAAATAAAGAAAGAACAAAGAGAGAATTAGATTACCGAGTTTAAAGGAAAAGTAGAAAAGAATTCATAAATCTAGATCTAAAAGTTTAGGGTAGAGAGAAATTTAAAGAGAATAGTCTAAAGAAAAGTCTAAAGAGAATTAGAAGCATAAAAAGAGATAGTCTAATTCTATTCTAATAATTTCTTAAATACTAAGTTAAAACAAAAGCCCAAAAGTCTTGTTAACCCTAAACATTAAATTAGGAAAGTCTCGGTCTTCGTCCAGTCTCGAGAATAGTCGGTCGACTATTTTGAATAGTCGGTCGATTATTTGGATAGTCGTTCGACTATCATAGACATGTTTCCGTTTTCAGCACTGCGCGCTCAACTTCAAACGCTTGTCATTTCTTCGTTACTTCTTCAAATCAGGCGTATAATATACCGTTGGAAAGCTAAGAAAAGGAGATTTCCAACTCAATTAAAATCAGCTCAATTGAATTTGTAGAACTAAAGAAATTTACGTTTTAATTTAACCCGTTTGAAAACGATCGTTCTTCTTTCTTATTTCGCATAAGATTTCATCTTTAAGCACGATTTTTGCCTTGTTTATGCGTCCATGGGTTCAAACCTGCATAAGATGCAACATGACCACAAAGTATCAAATTCGGGGGAAAATAGTAGACAATGCTACTCGATATGCATGGAAATGCGTGCATAAAAGACGAAATAATCATATATAAATCGCACGTATCAACCGTCGGGCGAAGTTTTGTCCTGTGGGGTGAAGTTTCGCCCGATGATCTTTTTTGTCCGAAATGGCAATCCGGGGAGGAAACACCGTCGGGTGAAGTTTCGCCAGGTCAAAATCTCATCGGGCAAAGTTTCGCCCGATGAAAAATCTGACCAAAACTCAAAAATCTCGTAGGGTGAAACTTCGTCCTATGACTTTGAAGGGTCATAACTCTCTCGTTCGATCTTCGATTGGAGTGTGTAATATGTCGTTGGAAAGCTAAGAAGATGATCTTTCACCTCCAACTAAAATCACTTCGATCCAAGGACTAAAACTCTAGATATATCCATTTGAAGTTCGACCTTGCCATGTGAAGTTGCCCAATGGACTTGAGTTTTGCCCTATCATTGACTTTTACCCTTTTGCTCAATGTTTCACCTCTTGGGTTTGGACTTCGGACTTTAATCATGCTTTGAGACGATATTACACTCTCTTGTGATCAAGTAAGCTCGAACATGCTCTCGGACAATGGATTCCTATCAAAATAATAGGAAAACTACCCAAAAACAGGTAAAATGCACAAAAAAGACCGCTAGAGTGAGAAAGACTCAAATAAGACGATAATCACACACAAATCTCACAGAAGCGAAAGGAAAACGGGTCTAAAAGGGTAGAAATGTGGGCGAAATTTGGCATACAACAAGCATCCTCTTCACCGTTCCTACTAACCTGTAGCTCGAGAACAAGCCTAGCATCTTCAGGCACCAACAAAGACTGCAATTTAATTACATTCCACCTACCAAGTTCACAATCAATTAACTCAACCACTCTCATATTCGGGTCAGCGTGGAGGTTTAAAGTTGGAAGCTTACTGAATGTAGGCCCCGGTAACCATAAATCCTCCCAAACGTTAATATTCCTCTCATTCCCAACCCTCCATTTCAGCCCCTACAACAGAAGGGCCTTCGCACCCCACAGACTACGCCAGCAAAAACTAGGGTCGTATCCTCATCGGGCCTCGAGAAGTGAAGAATTTTTAAAATATCAAGCTTTAAAGACACGAGCAACGAGGGTGTAAGGGTTTACCGGAATTCGCCACAACTGTTTAGCTAACAGGGCTTGATTAAACACTTTTAGGTCCTTGAACTTCATTCCCCCTCTCCCTTCTACTCTGCAAAGTTTTTTCCAAGCCATCCAATGCAATTTGGTTTTGCTGTCAGAGGAACCCCACCTGAAACGGGCTAGCATTCTATATGAGGGTTTACCGGAATTCGCCACAACTGTTTAGCTAACAGGGCTTGATTAAACACTTTTAGGTCCTTGAACTTCATTCCCCTTCTCCCTTCTAGTCTGCAAAGTTTTTCCCAAGCCATCCAATGCAATTTGCGTCTGCTGTCAGAGGAACCTCACCTGAAACGGGCTAGCATTCTATACATCTCGTCAACAATACACTCGGGGATAGCAAAAATACTCATCATGTAGGTCAGTATGGCTTGAGCCACAACCTTAATCAGGACCTCTTTACCGGGACGAGATAGTAACTTTTCTTTCCACCCTTGCACCTTCTTCCACAATCTCTCCTTAAGATTAGCGAAAACAGCTTTCTTTAATCGACCGATAATCGTGGATAATCCGAGGTATTTTTACTTAATTATATACCTTTTGTTTTGTTTGTTTTGAATCAATTTATTTAAAAAAGAAGTTGAAAGGCGTAAATCATGATAATAATACTCCCTCTGATTTGTTTTGTTCTTCCCTATTTTCTAAATGGGCTGAAACACCTTCTTTCCCCTATTTCCATTTATGAAAAAACTTTCACACAACTTTACCATCTTACCTCTCATTAATTAATATAATATTATCTCTCGTACTTTTCAATCCACCATAAAACTTTTAATAATATAATACCCTATTTATTTTCTTCCCCAAAAGCAAAGGGGGGAAGAACAAAAAAATTGGAGGGAGTGATAATTATTGGAATAATAATAATAATAATAATAATAATAATAATTTCTTGTATTTATCCACTAACTTCTTATAATTTTTTCATTCTTAGCACAGTTCTGATTTTTATAATAATAATAATAATAAGTAATAATAATAATAATGGTGGTTGTTGTTGAGCAGGGATTGGTAGGTGGAGACGTGGATTGTGGAGGTTGGACAAAGAAGGGAGGATTGGCACCTGGCCACCATGGGGAGTAGGGCCGCCATCGACCTCAGGGAGGGGAAGGAGCTTGTAAGAGGAGGGGAGTGAGACAGCACATGGATTGAGAAGCAGGAAGGTCGTAGACTTACGCTTTGAAGGGGGAGGGTTAGCAAGGTGAGAAAATGTCGACGGTGGCCGAAGGAGATGTGTACGTTGACCCAATAATAACATACTCCCTCCTAATAAGAGTATTCCTCCCATTTAATTTTTGGGAAGAAATTAAGAAAAGTGTAAAAAGTGGGGCATAAAGTGTAAAGAGTGGGGTATAAAGTGAAAATGTGTTGGGTTTTGGTGTTGAGAAAAAAGAATAAAGAATTAAATGAAAAATGAAAAATGAAAAATAAAGAATGATTAAAAATACATCCAAAAAAAGAAAAATGGAAGAAAACCAAACTAAAGCCAAAAAGGAAAGCGACTCTTATTAGGAGGGAGTATAAGTAATCAAACATCAACGCAAACCCTTTTAATCTCGTGTCGCGTTCTAGCATCATAATGTCGTCTCAATGTTTTAAAAGTGTAAATATATTTTTGACAAAATGATTAATACTCCGTATAACTTAGGGCTCGTTTGGTTCACCATGGGAAGATGAAGTTACCGGGAACTTAAATTCACGTGAATTTGTATTCCATGGAATTACAAAAATATTGTTTGGTTGCAATGTTGGAAATGACTTCATGCGGGAAGTTCGACACACCAAGGGGGCTTGGCGAGTAACTTCCCCCACTATGGAGAAAGTGACAATTCCCATGAAATTGGCAACCAAACAACTCCTCGAAAATGCACTTCCCGGGATTTTGCACTTCCCGATAATTAAGCGAGTAACCAAATGAGCCCTTAGATTAATCCAATAAATAGATTATTCGACTCATCAAGTCCGTGTTAGAGAGCTCAACTTTAACCTAATTCTAATAGAATATAAATATATCAGTTGAGTTTCAATATCATCATAATGTTTTGATTGAGATATATCAGAACCGGCGTGAGCATGGGTCACTTGATTTAGGGATAAACATAAATTGGAGAATATAATGGAAAATGAGAAACGCTTATTTAAACGAGTATATTCGTCTTAAATTTATAAGATTAACATATTAATTGTTAAGTACTACTCCGTATTAGATAAAAGTAGAATGTGTATGGAGTAGCATTATACGGAGTACTATAATTATGGCATCCACGTATATGCCACGTATAGTTGTATATGAATCATTTTACAGTCAACCTATAGTCCGTACTCCCTCCGTTTCATCCATTTGTATTATTAAAAATTACTCGTATGAAAATTTGATGTTCATAATGTATTCGTTTAGACGATTTAAACAGCATCCTTCGTGACTATCTTTTATCTTATATATTAAAATTTACTCCCTCTCATTCTATGGTAACCTACCATTCACAAATTGACCCATTATTAAGAATAGTAGTACAAAAGTAGATGTTTACCAAAATACCTTCTTCTCTCACCCATGTGTTGGTACTTGGTAATATAATAAGGGTAGAAAAAAAAATTTGGATTTATTTTTGTCACTTTTAGAAATGGTAGGAATGGAATGAATGAGCTTAAAAGGCAAAATGGTAGCTTTCCAATGAATAGAAGGAAGTATATTGAAGATTCTTCTCACTTATAAACACCGTAAAATAAATCAAATATATACAAATGGATGGAATGAGAAAGTAGTACTTCTTCCAAGTTTCTATGATCTTCACACTTCATTATTTTATTCTCACTCAAATGAATATATATAGTGGAAAGATCATAGAAACTTGGAGAAAGTAGTATATCCGGGAGAGAAGAAATCTAACGAATTAGAATAAGCACGTGACAAATTAAATATGAGTGAATGATTGAGGGATGGAAGTATGGAACTCATGGAAAGATGATAGTAGTCCGTAGTAGGTAGGGAGAGTATTAGGTAGACACTGACAGCAAGTGATTAAATGAGCTGTGCCTGTGGCTGTGGCTACACTTGATTCCTATCTCTCTCTACTCTCTGGTCTCTAGACTCTCTACCATGGACCATGCCACCTCCACTGAATCAATTGGTCTTTCTTGCGACGGATATATATCTGTTGTAAGACGGGTCAAATAGATACCATTTGAGGGGAAAAGGACAAAGGTCCCACCAACTTCACTTTTGTCTTTTCCCCTCAAATGATATCTACTTGACCCGTCATTTATTTGTGACGGATATCTCCGTCACAAACAAGAATTTGTGCCACTGAATAGATAGTACTCCCACATTTTAATTTGAAGCTACTTATTTACTTTGTGTGTAAATGTTAAGTATTTGTTTAATATTATATGTAGTATAAATAGTGACATTTTTATAAATATACTCCCTCCGTTCCAATGAATTGTTGGCCTATTCCATATTGGGGCGTCTCAATGAATTGTTTGCCTTTCTATTCTAGGAATGCTTTTTATATGTAATTTGACTCTTGGCTCCACATGTCGCTTCCCCATTGGTTCTCTTTCCCTTGGTGCCAAAAGTAAAGGCAAACAATTCATTGGAACGGAGGGAGTATAAACTTTAAAGTATTCGTTTAATATTAAAACAATGATTAAAATGAAAATGAGAAGTTTGAACCTGAACGTCCGAAAAAAGAATACGTAACTTGGACTCTATAGTCTATACCCATCTTCAAATCAAGAGTATCTTTTATCCATCATAAATCTAGGATGAACAAATTAACTATTAGTACTCCATATTATTCACTATGGACAAAATCACAATAATACGAGTAATGAGTAAATTTTTTTTTTTTTTTAATATTTCAGTCATTAATTCACACTTTCCTTTGTAATTATCTTTATTTACGATAAATGAGTCACTTTTGAGAAGCCATAAGTATTTGATGGATATGTTGGAATGCTAGGGTAACATGTTTGAAAATGGCATTACCAATCTCTTCTTTTATCCGCATGTGGTTTGCCTTAGCTTTTAACAAGGACAAGGATAGTCATAGACTTATAGTAGGGGAAAGCAAAAGTAGCATAAAAAAACTACTGAAGGGATACTTTGACAATATAGGAAACTAATTTCAATTTTGATTAAATAAAACGCAAATCTATCCCTATTCCTATCCTAGGGTAACAAACAAACAAAGAGGGAGGTGGGGGTGTGAAAACTGAAATACTCCTAACAAAAACCCTCAATCATACTCCAATTCATAAGGTAGTGTTGCGAGATACTACAAGTGTCCTTTTTCTTAGAAAGAAAGAAAGAAAGAAAGATGATGACAAAATGATAAAGTGTGTAAATTTTTTTGTATCTTTTTCAATTGTTGTCTTCGTCACTAGATTGGGCATTATCATCATCATCGTCGTCGTCTCCAAACACAACTTCATCCACACTATCATCGTCTTCATCTTCACTTTCAACCATCTCATTTTCCGTTGGCAATGGATTACTCTTAAGCTCTGTGGCCTTGTCAATCTGTTGTAGGTCGGGTTGTTAATCGATAAGCATAGTTTCATGGGTTAAGAAAGAAAGAACGCAGTTTACATAAGCGTCACAAACCAACCTGCGCAATCACGAGCTGTAAACGACCAGATAACTGCAACAGTGATTGAGTATGACCCCCTTTGATTTTAGCAATCTGAACGTCGAGATAACATCAATATGAAAAACTTCAGCACATGTCAAAACAACATCATCGTAAGCCAAGAGAGTATGAAATTGTTTTAAAAATAGCCGAGTGCCAAACTCCAGCTGAGCTCATGTAGGTAGTAAAGCAATGGACCTAACCTCAACCTAATTTTGTTGGATCTGACCATATATGCACAGTACAAAATTTACATACAAGGATCCATAGTACCCGCCCTACAGGGTCCAAGGACAAATTCTTCTTAATATAAGGAAACGAGTATTTTAATTAAATTGGAAGCCCCCAAAGATTCGGAAGTGTAGAATTTTGCGATCTTGATTTCAAAGGTGGGATCAAATCCATGTTTGCTTCCCCGTCAATCAGTTGCAGATAGGGTTAAAAAATTAAAGTAACTAACACTTCACAACAGTCCAAAATACTTTGACATCCGCCCACCCTACGTCTGAGTGACATACATAGCAAACAAGTGCGTGTAGTACTAACAACTAACTAATACGGAGTAGTTCAATTATGGAACTTTATAGGGAGTTTGGTCCCACAAAGGGAAACAGAATGTACATAAGAAAGGGAAAGAAGAAAGGTTGGGTTTGAGGGTGGGGATACCCCCATGATAAGTGTTGATAGGCGAGGGAGGTTGGGCCAGCGACAGTGACAGAGGAAGGATGCACCGAGGACACCGCCAGTGGTGGTGCCAGCGTCATAGGACGTGGTGGGTGTCCGTGAAAGATGTTGATGGCAGGTGGGGGTGGCTGAAGTGGTGAAGAGGAGACTAGTAGGGAAAGGGTATGGGATAGCCTTTGACCCTGAGGGAGTGAAGAATCAAATTTAAAAGGATTTGGGGTAAACACACTTAGTATAATGGGGAAAGGGGGCAATTTTGTTTGTCAAACAGACACCAACTAAGGGAAAGGCCTTCTATTGCGACATTGAGAACAAAGTAAATTTGGATACAATCACAATACTCAGAAGTCAGAGGTCTGACAAGCCTTGAATCTTAGATGACGATTACGCCACAATGGTTGTCAAACTAAAAGACGAAACTGCCCTGCAACATATTACTCTGAGACGCCAATACGACAAACTATCTCCATTTCATTTATACTGTCAACATTTCGATTTTGATGGTCAACGTTGAACCTTTGACAATTAACCACTCCAAATATATAAGCTTGTAGAGTTATATTGGCACATAGATTTATCATACGTAGTAACAAATACTATTTCATATCATTTTTCTTTATATATATTGTCAAGTGTATAACTATACGATATGTAGCGAGACAGCAACGATCAACATTGACTGACGAAGACAAAGGAGGAAAATATGATTTAGACGAAGAGAGTTTCTTGCATAAGCATCCAATAAGGTCAATACATGGTTCTCAAACGTATATTTGTTTATCATTATCTGCCCTTTGCGGCCAACTGATACGCTATAAGCTCGCAAGGCATGTCAGGTGTCATCATATCAGCAGAAGCAAGTTGAGCTAAATTAAAGTGCAAAGAGAGATGAGTAGAACCAAACCTTGTATAAAGAATTAAATGTTTCAGGTTCTTGAGACATAATCTGATGACCATGATGTACAAGTATACTATAAACCCATGGGAGAACATATTTCCCACTGTGTGACCTGCAGATACAAAAAATAGGTTTCAAGTTTCTCATTTTATAACAAACATATCTTTTTCCTAAAAAGAACGAGGAGTCATCCCCAAAGAAACAGAACTGGAACTCTGGAAGCCCATAAAACACACAAAAACAGTACATTGCCTCATTTGCTAACAAGCGGCTTTCCCCTTCCTTTTCTTGGTTTGAAAAGGCGTAAGGCGCACCGAGGCGCTAAGGACCCAAGTGATAAGGAGCAAAGCTAGGCACACACCTTTTCTACGTGAGGCAAGCACCCTATTTTCAGTAACAATTTGTTTTTCCAAACAAAGTTTTGGTCAACACTATTTTTCCTAGGAGTTCTCAGGTTGGCAAACATGTAAAGGAGTAAAAGTGAATATTTATGGAAAAAGAAAGGAAATAATTAAAGATCAAGCAGAAGATATGGTAGGTTGCGTACTACTGAGTCTTATTTTAAGAGACGGTTTTGTTAAAAAGGTGCACCTAAAATGCACCAACGCGTTTTGGCCAGTGCCTCATCAAAATCATGCCTTAGGAGCATTCGAGCCGCAGTTTTTTTACGCTATGTTCCTTTTACAAACAAGCACCGGGCAAGTTTGAAAAAACCGCGTGTGAATTCAGATAAAAAGATGAAAGCTAAGAACAAATTTGTGGGGAATTAATAAGGATCATAGTAAGCTTAAAAAAATAATATACGAGTAGTATTTTTGAAGCACTAGTTAAGTTGTGCAGATAGGGATGAAATTCATGATAAAATACTCTTTGGTCAACAATAATACAACTAACGTAGTAGAGTGAAGTGACAAGGATAAAGGTAAATTTATATACTCAGGCTTCAGCTATGTAATTTATTTTTTAAAAATAAGTGTTGTAAAAAAACAGTGACAAAGCTGAAGAATGTACCGGGATTGCCACAAGTCTACCAAAACATTTAGCGTCTTGTACACGTTCTCTGGAGGCATAGATAAAATAACTGCCCTCATCTGTATAACAAACACAAATAAATGATCAAGGAAGGTAAAGGTTACCAATAAATGTGTTCCAGCTTCCAGCATATAAATTATAAAACAACTCTGTTCAAAGATAAATTGACCTTTTTCGGTGGGACTAGAGTTTCAAGATCAATAGCCTTCAAAAGGCTGGAAATTTTCTTGGATTTTTCTGTAGAATTATCCTCAATACCAAGTATTCCCAACGATCTAAGTTGATCCTCCATGGGAGATGCTGTACAGTTAACCAAGTAACATCATTAACACCAGTGTGCTGTTTATAAAGGTTATATAAAATAGCAGAGCTACAAAGATAATGTTATATAGTGGCAGCAGGAAAATAGAATAAGTTAAAGATAAGTTGATAGATACTACATTCAACCAAGTATGAAAAGCCTACACGCTTGGGTAAGAAATAAAGAAAACATAAGGCTTAAACAACCTAATTGCATTTTTAGGCGTGTCAAATGTGAAATCATGTCTCACATAAGCACCCCGATGACGTGGGAATTCTGCCTTCCAGAGTGATTGTTTCAAGAAACAACAATAATCAAGAAGTAAAGTTCCCAATCCCGTTTTTTTCCAAACAGCAACATTACCCCAACGCATCAAAAGCTTCTTTCATGGTGTGGTAAGGTAAGAGAGAGTTGGATGTATGCAGCAATACTGAAAATTATGCCATGAATTACATAAAACGAATGCAGAACTTCTCAGGCAGGAAAAAAGAAAAATACATAGTTTTCCGCATCAAATCGTGTATAAAGGCGTCGAAAAAAGAAACATTCCAAATTAAAAAACAGCAAGATCTACAAAAATTTCACTCACTGCCTCAATGCTAATTCATCAATCAACTAAAACAGCAAAGAAAAATAAGGGTCTATGTTTGGCAAAATTCTGAAGTTGGACTTCATATATACTTCTACCCTAAGAGTATACTTGGATACACCACTAGACAGCTAATTCAGAAACTGTCTCCATGAAGAAAAGAATTCACCTTCGCCATCACTGGTTACAGCTTGACTAAAGTCAGGTTCAAGAGATTGATCTTGCATTACTCTGTCAAGATCAAGAACCTTCGGTGCTGGAAGCAAAGCTCCTTCTGCGTTGGAACGGTCCAATGCTGTGGCTGTTGAAGAGCATAAATGTAAACCATAAAATGTAAGATTTCAAAGACCAGAACAAATGTTGTCGAAAGTGGACCAGTAAAATTTTGAGGTATTTAATCACGAAAGGCACTTGGAGATGAGCAAAACACCACTTATTGAAGTAAATTGTAAAAGTGAAACAACAAATAATATTTCAACCACCATTCAGGCTGTCTGGATTCTGGAATCTGGATAATTTACAAGTCTTTGTAGTCAAGGTATCGTTTCACGGTTTGAGATTTGATACAGAATGGGTTATAACAGCCTAATATTGATTACCCGTGCTGCAAATGCAAAACGAGGTTAAGGTAACCTTTAAAACCTTGACAACTCGGTGACAATGGGTTATGGTGGGCTAAATTCACGCCATGCCCATAATGTTTGCTAAGTATGATACCTCTAGTGAGCCTACGGTAAAGCATATTCGACAAGTGTCAAAATAGCAACAAGACAACCACAGACATGGGTAACAAAGAAATAAAAGACTGATAAATTTACTGTGTTATGTGTATATTGTATTAAGACAGGATAGTAGAGATTGCTTAATGAGCATATCTACAAGAGGAGAAAATCACTGTGAAGTTGTTAGTAGTCGCAATGGTTTGCAGTTTTACAAGCCTCAAAAAGAAGCTTGTGATTAGATTGTATTAAAATTTGTATTGCTCAAGAAGAAAATGGTAGGGTTTCTAGAACATTTCAAACATTATTGGACATTGTTGCATCCTAATTCCTAACATATCAAAGAATCAATTAATACAAGCACGAATGCACAATGTTAAATTACTTGATAGGTTATAGGATCATGCGGGATTCTAGTAGCACCATAGACAAGATGCAGATGCATCAAAACCAAGAGCAAACGACTAAGAAGCACTACAGTTCATCCAAGAAAACTCACCTCCAGTTTGTAAGTCCAATTTTTTCTTAAGTTTACGAGGCTGACTCAATGGCAGAAGTAGTCCATCCCTAGAGGTGTCTAGCTTCAAATCTTCCCCATGATTGACAACAATTTTCTCAAACGAGGGTTTTATCAGAAAACCTTGAGCAAGAAACACATGAATAGATGCCGACTTAACAACATTTTGAATCCTTGCCGCGAATATGGTAGCTGAGGCACCTTTGTGGATTTTCGTAGGGTTCTCAACCAATGATAAAGAGATTTTTGTAGGTTTTGCCTTAGAAAGCACCTCCACATCCGCCCCATACCAAAAGTAGCATACACCCACCTCTGAAATGGCTAAAACATAAAAAGCAGCTTCATCAACTCCACCGTTATCCATGTGTTTGCAGTCAAGAAAGACAGGAGGGTGTTCCATCGTAAGAACACAACTTGAAGACTTCTTCTTGCTCCCATCTGCTCTCCACACTGCAACGTATCTCTCGCCAGCAGCTGAAGAGAAGAGATATTTCCCGTCGCTGCTCATGGTCATACAACGGACAGCATCCTACGAACATTACCAGCTATGTGAGAAGAATGCAACAATAACATTAGACAAACTCCCTCTTATCCTCTGAAATTGCCTTGTTTTCCTTTCATGACCCATTTAATTGAATTGCACCAATAACAATTTTGACAAATATTGGATCTCGAAAGTCTTTGTAATCTTCAATATTTTAAAATGAAGTCCTACATGGTCCTAAACAATTGTGCTGAAAGCAAATTGGATAATTCCAGTTCATATTTCACCCTTAAAAACTGTCTACCCCTGCGTGCTCTCATACATATTTTTGTGCCATAAGCAAATGGAATGTTTCAAAAAATAGGGGGGGATTAGAGATAATAGCAAACAAAAAAAAGGAACATACAGGATGGCCAGTAAACTTTTGAATCTTTTTAAGATCGGCAGTACTATATATCTTCATTTGAGCAGCTGCAGTAGCAATAATCTTCCCATCTGTTAAAAAAAACATCAATCTATGAGAACATTAAAATTCAGACTCATTCAGTATCTAAAGTCTCAAGCTACTACGGAGTAATAAAGAAAGTGCATTTGAACTTCCATAAATAATTATGCATAGGAAAACAATCAGTTTCTGCTCAAATGACACTCAGCTTTAAATCAGACATGCACCGCTTCTCTCATTGTAATAGACGTGGGAGGAGAAAACTGAGGCTACAGGGTAAGAGCTTTTATGGGGGTTACTAAGAAAATGGTAAATATCTAGGATAGGGATTCAAAGGAGCTCTGGTAGCCAAGTTATGTGAAGAGTGAAGCTACTGATGGATCAGGGAGGAACCTTGGCAGCTTAGCCTAGCTACGATTCCAACAAAAACTAAAAATAAAAGTAAAAAGAGGTGTGATTAAAGTTACGTGGTTCTTGCACGGCCTACGAGCATGCACCTCAAAACGTATTGTCCCATCCATTACCAGAATAGGAACTAAAGTACTTCATAAATCCAAGCTATTTTTAAGAAGCATCGAAATCAAGCCTTATTTCCCACAAGGAAAAGAAAAAAAAATGGTAGATGCAGCTTAAGTGATCCTTACTGGAAGATAATAAGCTTAACAAGTAAATAAATGCTCTCTCAATATTAGAACAGAACAGCTGAACAGTATCATAATGGTGAAGATAAAGGTTATACATTAGACATACAATGTTAGTCCACATACCTGATGAGACACATATGCTGGACACTGCTTTGGTCGACGCTTTAAACTTTCTCAACAAATTTCCATGCAAAGAATCAATCTCACAAACCATCCCATCAGCACCAGAGGTATATATGCACGAAGCTTGAGTAGCAAAGGCAATTGCACTAACCCCCCTATAACATTTAATCACAAAAATGTAGATATAGTCATTAAGTGTTACGGAGTATATACATCGAACAAACACAAATTCAAATCCAGACAATATACCAACAGCTTAAAATACCTTAGCAAATTTAGCATACATCAGCAATTTTTCATGCATGCAGAAGGCAAAGAATATCATAGTATGATACTCAGATGAATGATATGCCAAGAAATGTGACATTAAGTGCATGCCACATCAAAAGAGATCCTTGATCGTCTTATAATAAAGCACAATATCATATACTCCGTACATGTTACAAACGACCCGCGGGTTGAAACACAAATCAATTCGAGCGTATTATATAATGTTGCTTGCTTAAATTTTATAGAGCACACACAAGATAGAACAATGATATTTCCATCCATCTCAATCTGCTGCTAAGTCATTTTTAATTGCTAGGAGCTCCTCATAATCAACTCAATGTTTTGGCCATGTAGATAACTAGATGTGAAAATCACAAGAAGCCAAGAAGGTTGCACTAAACAAGAGCTATTGCACACAAAATGAATTCCTGCCTCAGAATATCGGAGAGGGCAACAAAAAAGAAAATAGAGGGAAATATTATGTGAGGGAAAAAAATCATAGACTTGAAGATCTCTATGAGTCTACGGCTCTACCGAGGGTATATGAGATGAGGAGACTGTACAATTCAAGCTCAGACAAGAGAAAATGTGCTCACCTATACATAGTTCATATTAGAGAGAATAAGAGGCACTCGTATTGGGTCAACAAGAAAACACTCACCCTACTCGTATTGGATCAACAAGAAAACACTCACCCTGGATGACAGTCACTGATCTGCCACTTCAATTGCCCGGCTGATACATCGAGTGCCATCACATCACCACCGCCTGTTCCCAATACTAATAATGACGTGCTTAGCTTCCGCTTTTTCTACCATCACAAAGCAATCAAAACAAACAATCAAACCAACAAATCCATACGCAAAAAACAACACTGAGCAAACAACAAGAGTAATCCCATAAACCATCGACAATACCTTCCTGTCCAATGAGACCCATTTCATGCAAGTGTAATCAATGGAAAGGTGTCCTCTTTCCTCTTGCTTTGCAAACAGATTGAATTCATTACTTGAGGCAATGTCAGAAAATTCAGTCTGAAGTTGTCCTTTAACAGTATCCCATATCTGAAATCCCAACAAAGATGACAACTTTTATTAACAACTGCCCTAATTTTAAACTTTCATGACATACCCATAAACCCAAGGCACCAAACTAACAGAACCCTTGAAGAAATACAAGTATAATTCAACCAAAAAAAATCAATCAATTGAGATGATAAATTTGATGTACCTTGATACGACCATCACCCGAAGTAATGGCAAGGAAATCAAGAGAAGGGCTAAAGCAAGTCAATAAGTCTCTGATATTTGAAGAACCCATTGATTTTGAAGGAGATTACAGCTGCATGCCAAAAAAATAGATGACATGATATTAAAATGTACGAAGTAGTTAGTTGAGACATTAAGAAATTAACCTGTTCTTCGTAATATGTTTCTCGAGATTTTAAGACTTACACCCTGAACTATTCAAATCAGTATCTAAATATCAATATTGAATTACATTTAACTCTAACCTACGCAACAAAATCACAATTTTTCATCCTTTCGTCCTAAAGGACCAACTACCCTAAGATACGCTAACTTAACCTAACATCATCAATTTATCAACTACAACACAAATTAGTAGGTCAATAACAATAAGAATGAATCTAATTTGCCCCTAACTTAAACAAATAATCAACAGATTTCATCTAAAACCCCTCAATTTAAGTAAATTAACCTAACCTAATATTGAATAATTACATAAATTCATCATATACAACAACAGTTCACACGTATACAACAATAATAATAAACTAAATCTTAACAGAATAAAACAATAAAATCATTTATAAAGCAAACCTTGATTGAAAGATGGCGGCGGTCGTCGGGCGGTGGGGTATTCGCGGGAGGGGTTTCGGGTTTTGGGGGATTTTATTATAGTGAAGAAATGTACGGAGTATATTCTAGGGTTTTAGTGAGGTTTTGTCCTGTCGAAAGGTGGCAGACGGACAAGAGGGACTGGTTTTTTTTTTCAACTAATAAGTCACCTCTTCGGATTACAACAGCGGAGAGGTGGAATGAACTTGAAATGTGTAGTTCAGTACTTCGATCTTAGCCACTTTTTCAAGAAAAAAATATATGGTGCGGACGTGCGGTAACCAGGAACGGAGTGACCAACCATCTATCTAAGGGTTAACACTTGCAAGTCGACTCCTTTCTTTCGTTCTTCCCTTCTGGCATTTCCCTTTATGAGGTAGTTTCTCTCATTTAATTCAAACCATGTGGATTTTCATACTCCTATTCAAATCCAAACTGATTTGCTACGTAGGATGCCAAAGTATATACGTACGAAGGGAAGTGTAGACATTAAGGGGCCGTTTGGTTTGGGGTCTACAGGAAAGGGAAAGGGAATCAACTTGTTTCATTCCCTTTGTTGTCGTTTGTTTTATCATTTTTCCATTCCCTTTCCCCTCTTTCATTCCTCTCCAAAACCCCAAACTCCTCCATCTTCATTACCCCACCCCCCTAGGGTTTAGGTTTCCATTCCTCATTACCTCACCATCACCATCACCATCACCATCCTCAATTCCTCACCGTTAGATACTAGACCTAATAAATTTTGACCCGATCGTAAACTCGACCTAGTTATTTTAGAGACTTAAAATATTTGACATGCGACCCGTGTGACCCGAACCTGAAATAACCCATTAATTTAGGATTAAGACCTGAACCATTATATGTTATATTTGAAATAATAATTAAAAAGTTATTATTTAACATGTTTGAAAAATTAATTCAAAAAAAGTTATATGAATTATTATTTTTATATCATTTAGTAATAAAATGTTCATAAATACTTCATAATATTATACGGAGTACTTCGTAAGCTTGTATATATATTTTTTAACATTTTTATTTTCAACAAGTATTTGATTAATATAATAATATTATGAATACTCAACATGAATAATATGAATAAGAAAAAGTTAGTTTTTTAATTGGTAAAAAGTGAGGCGTCGGAAATTGATTTATTTCTCATTCCCTTACATTTCGTAAACAAACAACCAACAACATCAAGGGGTAACCTTTTCCTTTCCTTTCTATTCCCTTTGTTGATTTCATTCCCTTACCCCTTCACCAACCAAACGCCCCCTAAATTTCACGTGCGTGTAATAACAAAACCCTCGTCTTCACTCTGATTTTCTTTGGTGGCACAGTTTTAGTATGGGATGATCTCACGATAATTTTATCATGAAATCTTTTACATACATGGCTGTTACTTTTATTACGAGTATTATTTTATTTTTATTAGTATGTTCCACGATAAACAATAAGTTATTGTGAGATAATCTCACAGTAGAATTGCTCGATTGGTGGTTAGTGAACGGATATATGAAAAATGTAAATGTTGGGTATAAATAATGAGAGTTCGATAAAATGAAGGAATAGTTAGTTGGTGGAAATGCGTGTACCAATCGTCAACCCGATAAAACAATTCATTTAACGTCATATATACGCATTACATAAAAAATACATACATGTACTTATACTTACACGGTTTGCTTAACATGAATTCAACGGATTTCGTTATTTTGACACACATTTTTTTTGTAATAAAACAAGGAGTAATTTGCGAAATACTACCTAACATTTACCTCTATTTGCTTAACTTTTTTTTGCGAAACAATACCAAGTGACGGTTTCCGTTAAACTTTCGTGGTAGTGAGCCTTGTTTGAAGATATTTTCCTTTCCTTTTCCCTCCTTTCCCCCCTCTTTCTTCTATATACATTTTTTTCATTCTCACGTATTATATCTCAATCTACCCTCCTTTGTTTCTTCTCTCATCCTAAGAATTTTTGCAGCTCCAAGACTAAGTTACAACATAAATAAGAACAAAGATATCAGCTCCAAGACTCGGGGGTTCTGTTCTGACCAAATACTCTGTAGTTAAAAGGGGACTTGGAATACATTGTCATAGCAATTACAAAAAATAAGTCACCCATTTGGGATACTCCCAACAACAAAAGTCTAGCATAAAATTTTACTCCTCTAACTTGAGTAACAAACGTAATATTTCATAAGTAATCCAAAAAATTGGTCAGTGGTTACAAATACTTTGACATCAACTACAATAATACTTCATTACTAACATATATACTTGAGCGTTAATTGCTGATGGTTGATGATATTGTGGATGCACGAGTACAGAAGAAAGAGGGGGAAAATGAACGAAAAAGGGAAGAAAAATATGGAGAAAAATATCTTCAAACATGGCCCACTATGACGGAAGTTTAACAGAAACCGTCACTTGGTAGTGTTTCGCAAAACTCATTAAAGCTTAGGTAGGGTTTCGCAAAAAAAAAATGTTAGGTAGTTCTTTGCAAATAGGGGTAAATGTTAGGTAGTGTTCTGCAAATTACTCTAAAACAAAAGAAAAAAAATCTCACGGTTAATTCTCTTTCTGAAATGTCGATTTTTGAGATGCTGTGTTAGTTACCTATTAAACAAAAGATTGAATAAATAAGTTATTAACAATTTAACTTCTGTAGACACCCGCATTTTGACTGCCAGGTGTCTATGGTAGTTTCCAAAAAAACACCCGATGATGATCGGATGCAAACATGCTCTAACGCGCTCGGATATGGACTCAGAATCAGTAATGTCCGGCATGAGCTTTTAACGAGATACAAATCTCACAAAACCAACCTCAAATTCAGGCCCAGTGGGTCGTTCCGAGCAAAATAAGACTAATTTGGGCCAAAACCGACACCAAAAATAAAACCCGTCTTTTAGCGACCGGGTCAAAACCCGGTCAAAGACGAATCCGTCACACAAAGTCAACCAGGTGCGTTTCTAGAACTTTGCGCCCAAATACAAAATTCAAAAATATCCAAAGTCAACCATTTTCTAAAATGGCTCATCCTAATTGATCCACTCGGTCGAGTGGATTGACCCACTCGATTGAGTGGAGCCTCAAAATCAAGAACAGACCCGTTTTTAAGGACACTCGACCGAGTGCACTAGGGTCACTCGATCGAGTGACCCTAGGTCGTGGGGTTTTCCTATAAATACCCCATCAACCCATCACAAAAACAACTTTTGATCAACCCTTTTGCTATCAACTTTGCACCAACTTTTCAGCCATAATTCAACCCTTAAGCACCATTACACTTATACACATTTCGAGAGCAAAACTCGTGAAATCCGTCTCTACAAAACACATACTCATACACCATCAACTCTTCCTATATATCTCGACGTTCCCGCGCCATTGCCGCCGTTTGACGAACCACATCCCGAGAAGCAAGAGCATGTAGGTTGAGGGTGTGACATTCAACACCGACATCTCCTTTCTCTTTTGTTTTTGCTTCTTTTATTTATGTTTATGTATATATATTATAATTAGTCGATAGTAACAACATGCTAACATCTAACATTTTTATTCATCGCATCTAACCACTAACTCTTTAATTATCGTCTTTAACGTATTAGTACCGTGTACGCGCATATAATAATACTAAATTCCGGATCCTAACACGTTTAACTATGACGATCATCCAAAGTCCGTTTAATCCCTTTATGAACAACGACGGAGGTGACACCCTTTCGAGGAGCGCCTCCCCAATGTGTTCAAGGGCATGACGTGATCGTGATTGATCATAGTTGAACGTGCTCGACTCCATTTTCAAGATTAGCGTGAAATCCGTTGATGCGAAAATTGACATCGCATAATCCGTTAGGATTAATATTGATGTCGTAACGCGGAGAGTTACAATTTCGTCGCTAATCAAATCTTTTAATCTCATAGTGACATTTTCTATAAAATTCCGATAACGGTATTATAATCATATAAGACATGATTATAGTACCGGAAAACCAAGTTAAATCTAGATCGTCAATATTTTTATTTAACTTGGCCAACTATCGATATTTAAACATAAAAAACGAAGCGAGGCAGACCTCGTACAGGGGGCACTCGATCGAGTGCCATGAGTCACTCGATCGAGTTGCACCCCAAAAACTGGGCAATAGCTATTTCGAGGGTGTACTCGATCGAGTCCTGACCATGACTCGATCGAGTGGGTCCTGTAGCCTAGAAAGCCGAGAGCTTTAATGCATCATTCGAACCTCGGCCTTTTTCTACGACTTTAGTCGTCACGTGTAAAGTCGATCACGTGATCTCTTCTTTTAAAGTTCATGCATGTCACTTCACCTAAACAACTTTGATCGACGGTCTCGCACTATTAATCGTGTGTCGACGACTCTTTAGTCGTATCCGACACATGATTAATTTAGACTCCATTTTTCGATATGATAAGTCGGGACAAGACATCGGGATTCGGGATCGGGCTAGCACCACGCCTAGGTTCCCTATCCCCGTCCTTTGGTTAATATACAAAATAATGTGTATTTAATCAAAGTTCGTCCGTTTACACGACTCACGGTCTAGTTTATATTTATTATATACGAGTCCGTTTCCAGTTAACGTTTACCATTTCCTATTCGATTATTCTATTTTATTGCTCGTTGTATTGTGAATTCCGGGTTGTATTTCCGTCCGTGTAACTTGTAATCGATTTATATTGCTTTGCTTTATTTATTTGCGTTTTACCGTTTATAAATGAATCTTCGCATGCTAAATCACTTCGACAATAATCAAGATGCATTAAAATGACGTAGCAACCCATTCAATATTTATATCTTGTAAAACATTGTTTGCATAACATTTTACCGGATTACTAGCACGCGTATTAAAAAGTCAAACGATGTCTTAGTAGAGGCCGCTAAGTGCGGGCGGGGTTGGGTGTCCTTTGTGGGCTTCCCAACACGTACCCTCACCCCTTACTCAGAACCTCGGTTTCCGGATGCCCGAAACCGTTGGCGCACGAGAGTCATTCTATACACGATAACCGGTATTGACGGTATTGGTATCGCAATGCAAAGGGACGAGCCCAATAAACTCTAAAACCGAAATGGCCGTACTTTGTGTACGGTCCATAGCGATATAGAGTGGGCTCGAATGGGCCCGAACTCCCACAAAGTTCGGTGGCGACTCCATTTTGACTTAAATTTCAATTCGATCCATTCTCATATGGAGATGCATTCGCCTACCCAAACCCGCGTGTGGCCGCGTCGGGGTGGACCTACGTCATGTCCACAATTTGGCGACTCCGCTGGAGATTAACTGATGAGTGACTAACCATCGGCATCCTCAGGGTGAGATTCAAATAGAAATCGTTTGACTAGTACAATATGCGTTTTAGTTTTACGGTTCATGCATAACCCATATTTTCCCGGGCCGATACTGGTGATCGACGTCCCACTATACCACGATGTATTCCGCCTTGGATACGTTAAAGGTGTTCATAGTCGATTCGTATGGACTTTGCGGCATGTTCTAAGCCCAACTCGACTTAGAAAGTCCGTCCCGATTCTCGTCTAGACTATGAGCACTGGTATAGACCCCATTTAGACTGACCGAGACTTAGTGTAAAGCATACATGGCGTCGTTATAATGCTTGCGTGACTATGTGCTACTTGGTTTCCGTGTCGTTTTCAAAAATCATCATTTCAAAAAAATGCACCTTTTCGAAAATATTCAAATTTCAAAAATATTCAAACTTCAAAACCCGGAAAGCTACCGAATTTAGGACTCTTGAATTTTTTACTCAAAATAGCCTATTTCTAGCCGGTATGCTGCTGATAAGTGTGGTTTGTAGTGCCTATTTCGTAGTGTTTTGGTCCCATTTTCCTTGTGGAATCGCTTCTTGGGAGCGATTTATGGGCTACTTATGCTTCCTCTAGTTTGTTTCAGGTTCCCGAGACCTTTCATGAAGAGTTGGAGCGATTCCGACTCAATACATACACTTTTCGGAGCCAACGAAGCGGAGGAACGATGACTCGATGCTTCGGAATCGACCCCGAGACCTTGGGACCCAATCCCGAGTCCCGAGACCCGATCCCGAGTCCCGAGAATCGATGAGAAGTTCATATGAAGCAAGGAGAAGCCAAAAGGGTCATATTGGAGGCCTACAAGACCCATCCCCGACGGGTATGCACCTCATCCCGTCGGGGATGAAGTGCGAGTTTGATGGAGCTACTACAAGGCCGTCCCGGTCGGGACCAACCCGTCCCGGTCGGGATGGTGGGTCCGTCCCGGTCGGGATGGTCCGTCCCGGTCGGGACCAAGCACTGTTGCCCGCATTTCACTTTCTTTCTTCTCCCTTCCATTTGTAACCCTATAAATACCCCTCCTCTTGTAATCTTATGGGAGGTTCTTCACCTCTCCTTAAACCCTAGACTACTTTAGGTTAGATTAGATTAGATTAGTGTAGATTAGTCGGTAATTAGTAGTTAATCTTAGTTTAATCTTGTATTATTGGATCTCTTGAAGAATCCATCCAAGATTGACAACCTTGGAGGAATTATTTGGGTTTTCTTCTATACAAGTGTTCATCTTTGCATCCTTCACTAGTTTGGTATAATCTTCTTCTCCTTTTACTCTTAATCCTTGTTTGTTCATCCAAGTTTGAATCTTTGTTCATTTTATTGTTCATATTTCATTGTTTTCACTAGTTTCATTATGGATGTTTTGATGTTTGGGTTGATTCTTCTTGTTCTTGTTAGTATTAGTTTGATTATGTTAGAGTAGTGTTCTTGCTAGGGTTAGTAGGGTGATTAGGGTGTTAATTGGGTGATTAAGGGTTTGTTGGAGATGTGGATGGAAGATTTGGGTTTCCTCTTGGTTGATGCATATGACATGTTTGATGAATTGCTTGAATGACTAAGTAAGTTAGATTGCTTGTTTTTCTTGCCTTTCCCTTGTGGGTTTTAGTTGTTATGGGTTCGGTTCCCTCATTAAGTTGCGAAAGCCCGGTGAGGGCGACCCCTAGGTTAGTCTAAGTTGCGACCGCCCGGATGCGATCTAGGCCATAACACGCTAGAACCCCTTTTGTCATGTGTGTCGCCAAAATGGGTTCCATGAGGAACCTCTAGGTCGGTTTAAGTTGCGACCGCCCGGACCGACCTAGATTACCCTACTACCTCCTTTACTCTAGCTCTCCCTTGACCATTCCGTTACCCCTTTGACCCCGACCTAATCCTAGCCCGTTTTCCTTGTTGTTCTTCTTAGTCATAGTCTAGCTTTCTCCCCTTCTATCATTCTCTAGCTTAGCTCGTTGACTTAGTCAAGTATTTGGGCCGACCTAGTCTAGACGCCTCTTACCGTCCCCGTGGATTCGACCCGACTTACCCTATCTACCCAGTTAGGTTTAGCCGGTTATTTATTTGACGGTTGGGATTCCACGACAAATCCCTCCCATCAAATTGGCGCCGTTGCCGGGGACGGTGCTAGTTTAGACTTTGTTTTCCTAGTTACTTGGCTTTGTCTTGTGTTTTGTGTTTTTCTTTTTTCTTTGGTTACCTTGCTTCTTGTGTGTGTGTGGTTTATTTCTCTCTTGTCTAGTGCCCAAAAAGCACTAGACTTCTCACGTTTGTTCCTAGTCTACAGTTTATGCTTAGAGGTGGTGATTATCTTCTTCTTGCGATTAAGAGCCGCTTTAACGGACGGTTGCTAGGATGAGTGGTTTCCAACCGGGTATGGACTACGATTTTCGAGCAAACATGGGGTTTGATCTAAACTCCACACACTCGGGAGCCGATTTGAGCTACTCCTCTTCTTCCATGAACCAAAGCCATGACATGACGTCCCCCTACCATAGTCAAGCTTCTTGGGGTAATCAAGATGGGTATGATCCTCAAGGCTATGAAAACGGCTACCAACAAGCGAATGACTATCAATCCTACGATCAAGGTGGCTATTACTCAAGCTATGATTGTGAACCCACCATGTTCAATCAAGATTCGTGTTATGGAAGCCAATACCACCAAGACCCACAATATTACCCTCCACCCCAACCACAATATGAACCCCATGACCCACAATACTACCAACCACCCCAACCTTGCTACCAACAATATGATGCCCCACCCCTTGGGCATCATCAAGACACCATGTTTAATCAAGATTATCAAGATTATCCCCAAGATCATCAAGATTATCATCAAGATTATCATGGAGATTATCAAGACCCCAATGATCACCAATTGCCCGACATGGAGGAGTTTCAATCGCTTCTTCAAATGCAAAGGAGCATCCAAGAATCGGCCATTCAATTGCGAAAAGAACAAGAGGAATTTATGGCCCAAATTCGAGGGGAAAACGAGGCGAGGAATGCTCATTTAAATGCATTATCGGTTCAAACTGTAATGTCTTTATCCCGAGCATCACATTTAGATGGAGGGTGCCCACTTGAGAGAGAGGAGCAACCTAATCACGAAGGCGCCAATGTAGTTCCCTTTGATAGAGAGATTTGCTTTGAAGAACCTCAATCATCTACCCAAAAAGAGATGGATGAGGATATGACCCTTAGTGAAGGCAACATTGGTGAGGAATTGGAGGAGGATGGTGAGTGGGATGGTTTGGTAGAATTTGTGGAGTTGTTGGGTGAAGTTGTTAGCCTCGAGTTGCCCTTGTGCAATAATGTGGATAAGCATCAAGAGCCCCTTGCTAGTGAACCAAGCGAGGACTTGGAAGAGATTGAAACCGCCGGTAGAAGTTTCGATCCTCTTCTCCAAGATGATGTGGGGCCGAGTGATGAAGATAGGGAACCACAACTTGAGGAAAGTGTGGGGGTGTGCAACGAGAAAGCAAGGCCAAAATCGCATTTTGTGCCTTATTTCTTGGAGATGAAGCTTGCTTGTGATTGGAGGCGATGCCTAGGGAGGAAGAGGTCGGTTAAGCTCGTAGGATGGATAGACCCCGGAGACGACTCGAAAGATGAATATGGGTCTTGGAAATCCTACTTCTTGCCTCCACCTTGGAGGCCGTGGAGGTTGGCTAGGCTCGAGCGCTTCTTGGGCCTACATTATGATGTCGGTAGCGCGTTCGACTTGCTCCTCCATGCCCTTGAGGGCTACGGTTGAAGAAGAGTCCACCATCCTAGGTTCGACGGAGTTCCTAAAGAACCGTCATGTTGTATATTCCCCCTTTCTCCTCTTTAGAATACTTGTGCTTGTATTTGTGTGTTTTATTTTCTCTTGATTTTGTTTGTTTTTGTGGGATTCTTGTAATTGATTTGATATTTTGATGAGCGATGTGAGGGAGTGAATTTGATGTGTATTTTGAGTTTATTGTGATAGGTGAAGTGAAGATGACTCATAGAAAGGAGTGGTTAATGATAGAGCTTGGATCGTGAGCAAGGGAGCCGGTTTTTGGGGTCATGGGAGTCATGAAGACCCTTCCCGACCGGGAAGGGTGTGTCATCCCGACCGGGATGGGGCCGTCCCGATCGGGATGAGGGTGCCAAAAATCGAGTTCACTGGAGTGTCATCCCGATCGGGAAGGAGGCTTCCCGACCGGGACGGGTATGTCATCCCGACCGGGACCACCCATCCCGACCGGGATGACCCCCTGCTCCTTTTTGGTGCCTCTTCTTCGACATTTGAGCCCACCCAACCATTGTATACCCCCACCCAACCTCCCTACCTTCCTTGCCCATATCACACCACCCATGAGCCTCATTTGCATACCTTAACCTCATTTCCTCCTCACTTTAGACCGATCTTCGCATCAAATCCCACCCCCTCGCACCATTACTACCTCTACCATGTGGTTTTCATAAGCTGGAAGAAGGATGACAATGATGAAGACAAGCAAGTACCTATATTGATCATTGAGACGATGGAGAGAGTGAGTTGCTAACCGGTCGGTATGGCAACTATCCTTTCTTTTCCGTTTTTTTTATTGCTTGTTATCCCCTTGTTTCTCCCCTTCCCATTTGTCATGGTGGCCTTCGAGGCCTTGGTTTTGGGTGGTCCCGACTCTCGATGATGTGACTACATCGAGAGTCATTTTCAAAATCCAAATTTTACAAGTTTTTCACCCCTTTTTTGTCGGATTTAGTCGGATTTAGGCGGAATCCGGGCTAGGTGACTTGATTACACCTAGCCCTCCCCTCCCATTTCCTTTTATTTCCTTCTTTTTAATTTCTTCCCCCTTCCATATCTTTTTCTTGTCTCGGCCCATGGTGACTTGATTACACCCCGGCCGGACGCCTTCTACCCTTTTCCCCACTTTTTGATTTTTAGCTTTATTTTTCGTAGTTTCTTTTCTTTTGTGCTCCATGCACTACGGTCGAGCATGAGGACATGGCTCGACTTAAGTGTGGGGGAGCGATATTCTAGCATAGTTAGTTTTATTTTCGTAGTTTTTCCAAAAAATCTTTAAAAACCCTAAAAATTTGAAAATTTTTCACAAAAATCAAAAAGATTTTCCTTTTGTGTGTTTTCCTTTTGTGTCATTGTGTCGTATATTTGTTTTGTTGTGTGTTTTGCCCCCCTCTTTTCTTTATAGGTTGCCTAATCGCCATTAGCTTTGGAGAGCTTTCAAGACTTCCGGTATCATCTTTATCCCTTTTTCTTCTTTACCTCTTGCGGAGTTTGGAGGAGTTTTGTGATGAAGTGTGCTCGGGAGGAGCTTTGTAAAGATTGTGGTGGATTTGGAGACTTGTTTGATGACAGGGGTGGTGTTTGTGTTCTTTATGTGTTTGTTTTATGTTGTTCTTGTTTTGTTGCTTTTGCTTCTTGTTTTCTTTTGCTTTTGTCGAGTTTTTGTTTTGTGTTTTGTTGTGTGTCTTGTGTGTAAATGGTTTTCGAAAACCCGGTTTAGAGGCTAGTGTGTAAGTGCATATTTTCCCTTTATAATAGTATAAATCGAGTCTTGGACTTTAATCTAGTAGAATGACCCTAAATCAATGATTTCGTTGGTCCTTTACCTTGAGTCCACCTAGCTTACTAGGGATTTACTACGGGATTTGCATTTTGACCATTATGACCACCCACGGTGTGAAAAGGCCTTGGTTACCGAGTCCCGTCCCTTAGGTGACCGTGTCTAGGATTGTTTAATTAGTCCAAGTTCTCCACTTTTTGTGGGTTAGAAGGGAAGGGCCCTTCCCGACTCACCCATTTACCTACCTCCTACACATATCCACACAATAAATTGCAAAGTGTTGATTTCTCTCTTTCTCAATTGTCAAGAAATGCCAAAAAGCCAAATCAAGCCAAAAGGGCAAAGGAAAGAAAAAGAAAGAAAATGAAAGAAAGAAAAGAATGAAGAAAAGAAAAGGCACAAAAGCCAAAAAGAAAATAGAAAAGAAGAAAAAGAATGGCATGGCAAAACAAGGCAAAAATGCAAAAGAAAAGAGAAAATGCCAAAAGAAAACCCGATTCACAAAAAGATCTTAACCCCACAAAAATAAGCCTTTTTCCGACTTTTGCCGTGAAGAGCCTACCAAAGGACCGAGTCCCGAGGAAGGATGATAGCGGCATTAGTCGGTCTCCCCTCATTTTGCATGTTATTTTCACCTTTTTACTTGGACGAGTTAGGCGGTTTCGGATATGGGACGACCCTCTTGGCTCTTTGCTAAAGGGGGCGGGGTCTCACTTACCTACAGTGTCGACTAACACCGTGGTTCATCCTTTTTCCATCCCGCCGATCGTCCCTTAGTACGTTCTTAGAAGGTTAGGAGGACCCGAGGTAAGTTACCAACGTTTTTATTGCTTTGTCGTCATACTATTAGGGTTTAGTCCATCTTGGTTTTTATTGCTAGCTTGGGAACGTTGTCACTTGCCTTGAGTCCTAAACCGGTGCTTCTTTCACCGCTTGTTTGAGGGAAGCGGTATTTCTTTTCTTTTGGGTGCAACCTTTTGTGTGTTTGTTTGTTTATGTGTTTTGTGTCCGGTTGCATCCACAGTTTTGTCGCAAGACCCGACTTGCCTTGCGGAGTGCACTTTTCCTCTAAGTGCACTCGCGTGAGTTGAAAGGGCGTAGGGTGCGCTAATACCCATTCGGCTAGTATAGTAGTTAGTATGTGCTTACTCGAGGGCGAGTAAGGGTTAAGTGTGGGGGAGTTGATAAGTGTGGTTTGTAGTGCCTATTTCGTAGTGTTTTGGTCCCATTTTCCTTGTGGAATCGCTTCTTGGGAGCGATTTATGGGCTACTTATGCTTCCTCTAGTTTGTTTCAGGTTCCCGAGACCTTTCATGAAGAGTTGGAGCGATTCCGACTCAATACATACACTTTTCGGAGCCAACGAAGCGGAGGAACGATGACTCGATGCTTCGGAATCGACCCCGAGACCTTGGGACCCAATCCCGAGTCCCGAGACCCGATCCCGAGTCCCGAGAATCGATGAGAAGTTCATATGAAGCAAGGAGAAGCCAAAAGGGTCATATTGGAGGCCTACAAGACCCATCCCCGACGGGTATGCACCTCATCCCGTCGGGGATGAAGTGCGAGTTTGATGGAGCTACTGCAAGGCCGTCCCGGTCGGGACCAACCCGTCCCGGTCGGGATGGTGGGTCCGTCCCGGTCGGGATGGTCCGTCCCGGTCGGGATGGTCCGTCCCGGTCGGGACCAAGCACTGTTGCCCGCATTTCACTTTCTTTCTTCTCCCTTCCATTTGTAACCCTATAAATACCCCTCCTCTTGTAATCTTATGGGAGGTTCTTCACCTCTCCTTAAACCCTAGACTACTTTAAGTTAGATTAGATTAGATTAGTGTAGATTAGTCGGTAATTAGTAGTTAATCTTAGTTTAATCTTGTATTATTGGATCTCTTGAAGAATCCATCCAAGATTGACAACCTTGGAGGAATTATTTGGGTTTTCTTCTATACAAGTGTTCATCTTTGCATCCTTCACTAGTTTGGTATAATCTTCTTCTCCTTTTACTCTTAATCCTTGTTTGTTCATCCAAGTTTGAATCTTTGTTCATTTTATTGTTCATATTTCATTGTTTTCACTAGTTTCATTATGGATGTTTTGATGTTTGGGTTGATTCTTCTTGTTCTTGTTAGTATTAGTTTGATTATGTTAGAGTAGTGTTCTTGCTAGGGTTAGTAGGGTGATTAGGGTGTTAATTGGGTGATTAAGGGTTTGTTGGAGATGTGGATGGAAGATTTGGGTTTCCTCTTGGTTGATGCATATGACATGTTTGATGAATTGCTTGAATGACTAAGTAAGTTAGATTGCTTGTTTTTCTTGCCTTTCCCTTGTGGGTTTTAGTTGTTATGGGTTCGGTTCCCTCATTAAGTTGCGAAAGCCCGGTGAGGGCGACCCCTAGGTTAGTCTAAGTTGCGACCGCCCGGATGCGATCTAGGCCATAACACGCTAGAACCCCTTTTGTCATGTGTGTCGCCAAAATGGGTTCCATGAGGAACCTCTAGGTCGGTTTAAGTTGCGACCGCCCGGACCGACCTAGATTACCCTACTACCTCCTTCACTCTAGCTCTCCCTTGACCATTCCGTTACCCCTTTGACCCCGACCTAATCCTAGCCCGTTTTCCTTGTTGTTCTTCTTAGTCATAGTCTAGCTTTCTCCCCTTCTATCATTCTCTAGCTTAGCTCGTTGACTTAGTCAAGTATTTGGGCCGACCTAGTCTAGACGCCTCTTACCGTCCCCGTGGATTCGACCCGACTTACCCTATCTACCCAGTTAGGTTTAGCCGGTTATTTATTTGGCGGTTGGGATTCCACGACAAATCCCTCCCATCAGCTGCCCATTTTCTAAATCAATTCAAAAATATTTCCAAACTTTCAAAGTTGTGGCCCGATACGTTTTCTGATTTTCAGAAAGTCGGGCCTTCCCCCGAGATTTCTCGGATTTTTTTTCAAAAAAGCAATCCATTTCTAAAACCTTCCTCTTCTTAGGACTTCCCGTATTTAGCAGTGTCGGGTCATGTCATAAGTTGTCGAAGTCTTTAGCGTCGAAACTCTGTCGATTTTACATCACGAGTTTTTTCCCTATCCCAGTCCGCCTTATTAGACTAAGGCAAGGCCCACCTACGTAAGGCATACTCTTACAAAGGAGGGTCTGTCCACACACTTGAGTATGAAGTCTGGGGAAACCTCACGTGGACCTTCTTTCGAGCAGAACTCGACCCACATAGCCGAATCCTAAGGAAGACCCACTATTCACGAGTCACCCGTCTAGGAGTCTATGTCAAGTCGATTTTTTAGTCCTTTCCCTGCTCGGGATGTACTTTTCTTTCTTTGGTTCCGAGGTCCGGGATCGGTTTCTGATTGCGCGGTGTTCTTACAGACAGGCCACCGTCCACCAGACACAACCGCAAAATGGAAGCAGCTCTGAACAATCTGAAGGCCTCCGTGGATGTCATGGCCGCCAAACAAACCGACATTGATGCCCAACTGACAGAAATGAGGGCTGGTCAAGTTGCTATTGTTGCTCGTATGGCTGCTTTGGAGCAAAGGACTCCTAATACCGAGGCTACTGGGCCTCTAGCTGAACTAGTTAGCGCCGTACGCCGACTAGAAGAACACGTCCATTTGACTGGGAGTAACAATATCCATCGGGAAAATAGCCGGGAGTATTCCCCGGTGAGTGACAAGCTGCCCGCGAACCTGAATCTCACGGGCTTACCCATGTTTGAGGGTACCGAAGACCCGTTACTACATGTACGGGCCTTCAAAGAATTCATGGCTATCAAAGGGGTAGACTCCTCAATGTTCAAGAGTCTTTTTGCTGCATCCCTTGAGAAGCACCCACGGGCCTGGTACTATAGGCTAGACCCGAAGAAATACCCAACTTGGGATGATGTGGCTACGGTGTTTGCTCGGAACTATGCTGATAACAACGAGATCCATACCACAATGCGGTCTCTAGAGGTTATGGCCCAAGAACCTAAGGAAGGTTTTACCAAGTACCTTCAACGTTGGAGGGCCGAAAGTGTAAAACTGGTCGATAAGCCCAGTGAGAAGACTTTAGTGGAGGCCTTTGTCAAGAATCTCCTCCCCTCCTACCGGGTCCATCTCCGGTATGCTGTCATACCCAATTTCACCACTCTTACTGAAATGGGCATGAGAATCGAAGATGATCTGAGACTAGAGAACCTTACTAAGGCCTCTAGCAAGGGATACCAAGGGGCTTCCTCATCCACTGCCAAGCCCCCGGCTGCAGCCCGCAGCATCTTTGACGCGGTTAATCTACTAGATGCTCCGTCCAAAAAGAATACCCCTCCTAGGGTGTTCACTGATATAGGGACTACCTATACATATGCCTTACAAAGGCTATCTTCCAAGGGCCTGGTCCAACCGATAGGCCCAACTCCCGAAGTCCCAGTTGAGAAACGTTCCAAAAGCTACAACGCCCAAGCCTATTGCCAATATCATCGGGGCAACGGGCATGATACCGAGAAATGTTGGAAGTTGAAGCATCTGATTCAAGATTTGATTGAGAGCGGGAAAATACCGCTACCCGGGGATAAGCCAAGCAACAAGGACAACCTCTTTAGCTCTCATGCTATCTTCTCCGGGGAAGCGATCGATTGTTCTCACCTCATCTCTCCTTTCATCCCACAAGTCAATGGGATCTGGTTCGATGATGAGGAAGATGTGTACCTCACCAAAGGGAAAGTTGTCCTTATCACTCCCGAAGAAATCCGGAAGGCTAAGTTCAAGGTCTTAGCCAGCAACCACCTCGCCAATGCCAGTCGTCCTTACCAAGCTACTAGCTCCAAGGACACCCCTGTCCCGGTAACCGTCACTGAACCTGCCAGGACGGAGGAGGCCATTGAAGAGCCAAACATTGACACGGCTCTTATTAAGCAATTGAAAAGGGCCCGGGCTGACCTCACTATATGGCAACTTTTGGTTAGCTCGCAAGAACATCGAGAGGCACTTACTAAGGCTCTCGATCAAATCAAGGTCGACTCCCAGGTTACCCCTACTGAAATGGTAGCCACCATCATGCCTTACCTTAAGGGCAAGTCCAAGGAAGAAGGCCCATTAATCACCTTCTCGGAGTCCGACCTACCACCATTCGGGGCCTCCCGTAATCTGGCCCTATACATCACGGTAATCTGCCGGGGTAAGTATCTCCCGATGACCCTAGTTGATGACGGGTCCGCTGTGAATGTCCTCCCTCTAAGGACTGCCAAAGCCCTCGGCATCACCGAGGCCGACTACATAGCGACTGCTCAAACTATCCAGGCTTTCGATGGAAGTCCAAAGTCGGTTTCTGGGGCCGTCAATTATAACAGGTCCGATCGAAAAGGAGCTAGAGTTCCAGGTGATCAATGTCACCTCCTCTTTCAACCTGCTCCTAGGAAGGCCTTGGATCCACGCTGTAAAGACAGTATCCTCCACTCTTCACCGAAAGATCAAAATGCCCCTGCAGAACAACATTATCACTCTAGAGGCAACCCCTATGACCGTGGCCAGCTGCAACGCCACGGGCCGCACTGACCTTTGGGGGTTCGATTTTGTGGGGATGATTGAGGAAGAATACCTTTTCAGACCCTATTTCACCACGAGCATCGACACGATGCTACAAAATTTGGGGTATCTACCGGGGGCTACTTCAAGGCCATACCTTGCTTCTAGCTGGGAAGATTATTGAAGTCCTGAATGACGGGGAATCCCACTTCGGCCTAGGGTATGCTTTAACCCCGGGAAATGTGGTCCGAGCAGGAATTGAGAAGGCCTGCAACATCATTAAGGGTACCTACTTGGGCCCTTATAGCCCAAGGTTGGCTGACTACTTCGTCACACCGGTGTTTGGGGCTGTTCAAGTTGGTTTGTACCAACCAACTGTCACATATCCCAAGACTAAATTGGCTCGGGAATGCAACTATATTCCGGATGACATATTCGCCCTCATCCAATCTGAATCCAAGGAGGGTTCTGACAATGCTGAGCCCGTGGTGGGGCTCCTGTTTGGGGAAGACAAGGCTGTCCCGACTCCTAAGGAAGACCTGGTGAACCTGATCCTTCGAAGCAACAGGTTCAATCCTTCCAAGTTGATCTCAGAGGTCGGTGCTGACACCGGGAAGAGAGCATGGAGGAAGACCGTCAAGTGGACCGACGGTCAGGGCCGAGTCTACAAGCTGACCACCGGTGAAGGAGACATGTCGGATGATGCGTGCCGTTCCTATTCGATTTTTCACCTATTTTGGCACGCATTCCCGTGTCGTTTTATTATTTTAGGATCGGATTACGCTATTTTCTCCCATATGTGCTACTCGGGTATTCTTTTGATGTTTTGCAGAAAATCGAGACCGAGCAGTTAAAAGAGCTAAGATTGCCTCAAAAATCTTAAAGTTCTGAAACCGATCCGTTGTAAGCTAAGAAAAATGAAGCAAGTCTATAGACTAGACTGTGAGTCTATAGACTGAGAAGAAGGGAGTAAGAAGCTGTAGACTAAAGCACAAGTCTATAGACTAGGAAACAAGTCTATAGACTGAGAAAGTGCAAGCAGACAAGTCTGTAGACTTGGATCTCAAGTCTAACAGCCTACAATCCAAGTCTACGGGATGGGATACACTGCAAGCTAAGTCAATTGACGTACCCACTCCTCCCCTTATTACGCTCTTCATTTCTTCCCACTACCTAGTTAGTGGGATTGAAGATAGCAGAAAAAGGAGGACAGTTATGGAGGGTTAAGCAGTTTAAATATAGCTTGAATTTCATGATCTGGAGGATTTTTTATTAAGAACTCTTCTGCTTCATCTTCTTCCTTGTTCTCTCTGTAATCAAAACACAATTAGTTTTTATTTCGAAGCTTTCTGTAATCAACCTTCCGTAATTAATTCAAGCACTTTGGAATTATTCAGTATTATTATTTTCGGGTTTCTTCTTCTTCTCTATTTCTACAGTCTCTTAAATTAGGTAAATTTCTCCTTCTTCCCTATCTCCCTCTTCCAGTAGTATTAGATTTTACGTTATTCTATCCTTTTAATTTTATTAATTCCTGTTTCTTCATTCTCCAATAGTTTTGTAATTCAGTTACTTTTATAATTATTCCATCATTCTTCATCTTTCATATTCATCCTGTTATCATGACATATTCCATTTTTATCATCATTATTAGTATACAAATTGTCACTGTAAATATGAGTAGCTAAATCCGTTTTCACTAGAGTTATAGGTGACTTATAAATCAATTTTCGTATTTATGCAGTAGTTAAATAAATCGGTTTTTATGAACTTTATCGCTCTTGCAACATCTCAATGACGAATAATTAATTATAGGCCTTAATTGATTGTTTGTATCCTGTAAATCCCGACCTAAGATCGAAAGCCTGGAACGGATTAAACTCGTTGTAATCGTTGGAATTTCCTAATAAGATGCGAGAGCCCGTTAGGTAAATTCTAGGGCGACTAGTGATCCGAGAGGACCGTGTCTACACCCTTTAGTTCATATTAATCGATTGTTTGATTACTGTATTTGTGCTTATTTTGGTTTATGACGATCCTGTAACTCTGGTGTTTTTCTTCCATTAATTTTACTATCTTCATATTAGTTTACTGTTTTAATTTTAGCATCATAGTTTATTGTCTGCTGTAGTCTGTTAGTTTATAAACTCAACTCAATCGCACTTCGTGAATTGGACCTTTTAATCGGCCGACTTATAAATTCAATTTGCCTCCCTATGGAATCGACCCTATTTATCACTATCTATCAGTTAGTTGTATTTAGGTTATTTTGATTACGGTAACGCGACTAGACCGTGTCAATTTTGGCGCCGTTGCCGGGGAGGCGACGCAATTTTATTTGTTAGTTGATTATTTTGTCTTTCGTCTTAGGGAACGACAGTTCCTTAAGACTGATCTCATTGTTTACTTGTAGCTGTTTATATGCCCAGGTCTTCTCGCTCGGAGCTCCATCCTTTTGATCCCGAGCCAGAACGTACTTTGCGACGACAGTTACGGTTCCTTAAAGAAAGTAGTCGGGCTGAATCTATCGAAGAGCTTGATAGTCTTTACGAGGACCTTCAATCCGACTTAGAGAGTGTCAACAACGAAGTCCCGCCTCCCGAGGAAACTATTATCACTATTCCTGATATTCCTCCAATGGCGGAAAAATTGTCTGATCATTCTAGGCCCAATGCTGACGTGCTACCCACTCTCTCTACTCCAACGGTAGCAGCGGCGAATTTTGAGATCAAGCCAGCTTTCATCAGCTTGATCGAACGGAGTACGTTTGGTGGTACTCCCGGTGAAGATGCCTATAACCATATAAGGAAATTCCTTGCTTATTGTTCCACAATTAAGCAGTATGGGGTAACACAAGACCAGATTAGGGAAATGATGTTCCCTTTTTCATTAACAGGCAAGGCCGAAAGATGGATCAACAACTTAAATAGGGTGGCCGAGGGGATTGCCGATTGGAACACCTTAGCTCTCGCATTTTATCGGAAGTATTTTCCACCTGAGCGTACCGCAATGCTACGAAGCCAAATTACTAGCTTCCGGATGCGCTCAGACGAGACTTTATATGAAGCATGGGAGCGATTTAAGGAGCTTCAACAAGAATGTCCCCATCACGGGCTCGATGTTTGGTTCCTGGCTATTACATTCTACAATGGATGTACTGCCGAAGCTCGTCGTATATTGGATGCCGCCAACAATGGCCGATTCGATGACATCAATGTCAATATTGCTTTACAAACAATCGAATCTATGGCTATTCATGACAGCCAATATACTCAGCCCCGCCAATATCACCCTAAAGGGAAAGAGGCTGCCAATGAGTCAATTGCTGTGCTATCATCTCAGATAGCTAGTCTCACCGCGAAGATCGAGGATCTCCGTAGTCCTAGCAGCTCACAACTCCAGCCCGTTCATGCCATGCAGCAGCAACTAGGTCCGGTATGTCATACTTGTGGCTCTCAAGATCACGTCGATTGTATGAGTACGATGGAGTCAGTGAATGCATTTGGCTCTTACAAAGGCAACCCGTTCTCCAACCACTATAACGAGGCTACCCGACAGCATCTGTATTTATCTTACCGGAGCCAGAATGTGTTGAATCCAATCACACCGCCACCACCGAAACCACAGCCTTATGTTCCTCCTCCGAAGAATTCATTCCAGCAGCAGGGTAATCAGTCCTTCAATCAAGCCGGTTTTCAAAAACCGGCTCAGCAGAACCAGGCTTCTCTTCAGCATCAGCAGTCCCTAGAGATGGCCGAGATAAGAAACATGATGATGAATCTTATGACGACCGTCCAAAAGAGTGATCAGAATCATGCCACCGCTATTAAGATGCTCGAGAAACAGGTCGCTCAATTAGCATCGTCTCAAGCTCAGAGGCAGCCGGGTACTCTTCCGTCCCAGCCACAGCAGCCTCACGACACCGCTAATGCCATTTCGTTACGAAGTGGTACTAGTTACGAGGGTCCTAAAATGCCATCTGACGACCAACTGGTTGAGGTTGAAGATATTGAAGATGTGAGTAAAGCTGAGTCTACTGAATTAGTCCAGACTGGTGGTGCCAGTCTACAGACTGGAAAAAAGGAGCAAGAAGAGATAACTGGGTCTGGGCAGGTCAGTCTACAGACTGGAGGAGAAGCCCAGAATACTAACGCCAGTCTACAGACTGGCCAAGAGCAAGGAGCAACCAGTCTACAGACTGGTACGAAGAAGAGGAATGCTAGTCTACAGACTGAGCATACCAGTCTACAGACTAAAAACACTAGTCTGCAGACTGAGCTTTCAGTCGGCAACAGTTCAGTACAAGACTCAGGTTCACCTATCAGCAAGTAGGCCCCAGTTCAGATTAAGCTTCCGTTCCCGGGTCGATTACGTAACACAAAGACGGAACAACAATTTGGGAGATTTATGGAGGTCGTGAAAAATCTTCAGGTTACGGTTCCGTTCACCGAGCTCATCACTCAGGTACCTTCTTACGCTAAATTTATGAAAGATATTTTGAGTCGTAAGAAAAGTATTAGTGAAACCGAGACCATAGCCTTTACTACGGAGTGTAGCGCACTCCTACAGAAGAAATCTCCTCCTAAATTAAAAGACCCGGGTAGCTTTTCTATTCCCTGCACCATAGGCACCGTGACCATAGATAAAGCATTATGCGACTTAGGTGCCAGTGTTAGTGTCATGCCTTATTCAGTTTGCGAGAAACTGAATATGGGCGACCTCAAAGTCACTAACGTGACTCTTCAGATGGCTGACCGATCGGTCAAACAGCCCTTAGGGATACTAGAGGACGTGCCAGTTAGGATAGGTAAATTTTTTATACCTGTCGATTTTATTGTGCTTGATATGGCTGAAGACGTCCAAATCCCGATTATCTTAGGCCGACCGTTCTTACACACTGCGGGGGCGGTAATAGATGTCAAGCAAGGTCGTTTGACATTAGAGGTAGGGGATGACAGGGTCACATTTAACCTTGCCCAGACCATGGCTAAGCCTATGATAGAGGACACATGCTACGCTATTGATATAATTGAAGAGTCAGTGTCAGATTTTTTATCGGGTCCCCTATTAAGGGACCCGTTTGAGGCTTTAATGTGCTTAGAAGTATGTGCAGAGGAAGCAGGAAGGAACGAGGCTATCGTTGATATGTTAGCAGCAGCATTGGAAGAGCGTGAACTAACTGAGATGGAAAGTGAGAAGGTCCACAATTTGGTAAATACCTCATATGCTGTCGAGGTATCGAAACCTGAACTTAAACCTCTCCCTCCTAATCTCAAGTATGCATTTTTAGATGATACCGAAAGGTATCCAGTCATAGTTAATTCCACTCTTACCAACGACCAATTATCTGCTTTATTGGTCGTGCTGAGAAAGAACCAGAAGGCTTTAGGCTATACCCTTGATGACCTGAAAGGTCTTAGTCCGGATTTCTGTATGCACCGGATTAACCTTGAGGAAGGTCATAGACCACGCATTCAGGGTCAACGTAGGTTGAACCCGAACATGCAAGAAGTAGTTAAGAAGGAGGTCATGAAACTCCTAGACGCCGGCATAATCTATCCCATTTCCGATTCTAAATGGGTTAGTCCAGTTCAGGTAGTCCCTAAGAAAGGAGGGACCACGGTCGTAAAAAATGAAAAAAATGAACTGATACCCACTAGAATAGTCACAGGCTGGCGCATGTGCATCGATTACATGAATATAGCTACCAGTAAAGACCACTTCCCCCTCCCATTCATCGATCAAATGCTAGAGCGTCTAGCATCCCGTAAATTTTTCTGTTTTCTAGATGGTTATTCCGGGTTCTTTCAGATACCCATTCATCCTGACGATCAGGAAAAGACCACCTTTACATGTCCATATGGCACTTTCGCATATCGCAGGATGCCATTCGGGTTATGTAATGCCCCCGCTACATTTCAGAGATGTATGATGGGCATTTTTTCAGAATATATAGAGTCAATCATGGAAGTATTCATGGACGACTTTAGTGTTTACGGGTCTGATTATTCTGATTGCCTCACTAACTTGGATAAGATTTTGCAGAGATGTATAGAGGTCAATCTGGTATTGAACTGGGAAAAGTGTCATTTCATGGTCACTCAGGGAGTTGTTCTCGGTCACATTATTTCTGATAAAGGCATCGAGGTTGACAAGGCGAAAGTGCAAGTGATTAAGCAATTACCGCCCCCTGTCAATGTTAAGGGAATTAGAAGTTTCCTTGGTCACGCCGGATTTTATCGCCGGTTTATCAAGGATTTTTCTAAAATTGCGAAACCACTTACACACCTTCTCCTTAAAGATGCGCCTTTTCAGTTTACTGATGATTGTCTTGATGCATTTAACAGGCTGAAGACAGCGCTGATCACAGCACCGATCATTCAGGCCCCAGATTGGGACCTCCCGTTCGAGATTATGTGCGATGCCAGTGATTATGCTGTCGGTGCAGTATTAGGGCAAAGAAAAGACAAGAAGCTGAGTGCCATCTACTATGCTAGTAGAACGCTCGATGAGGCCCAGATGAAGTATGCCACGACCGAGAAGGAGCTTCTAGCAGTGGTTTTCGCGCTAGAAAAATTCAGAACTTATTTGCTCGGGTCCAAGGTCATTATCTTCACCGATCATGCCGCACTGAAATATCTGTTAGCCAAGAGTGACGTAGCCAAACCCCGGCTCCTCCGATGGATACTCCTACTCCAGGAGTTCGATTTAGATATACGGGACAAGAAAGGAGCTGAGAATGTAGTAGCCGATCATCTATCCCGGCTACAGGTCGTAGATGAAGGGAACACTCTCCCTATCGATGATTCCTTTCCTGACGATTCCCTTATGGCGATTTCTACTACAGAGAATCCTTGGTTTGCCGATTACGCCAATTATTTAGTTGGCAATATTCTACCACCAGATTTCTCGTATCAGCAGAGGAAGAAATTCCTCCATGATGTCCGCCAATATTTTTGGGATGACCCGTATTTATTTAAGGAGTGTGCTGACGGGCTATTTCGGAGATGTATACCTCAGTGGGAGGTACCGGGTATTTTACAGCACTGTCACTCTTCAGCTTACGGAGGTCACCACGGCCCATCCAGAACTACTGCTAAGGTTCTACAATCCGGGTTTTTCTGGCCCACCTTATTTAAAGACGCTCATGCTTTTATTCTAGCATGTGATGCCTGCCAGAGAACCGGGAATATCTCCAGGAGACACGAGATGCCTCAAACCGGAATTTTAGAAGTCGAGCTGTTCGATGTTTGGGGAATCGACTATCAAGGTCCTTTTCCCTCCTCCAAGGGAAACCGGTATATTCTTGTTGCTGTGGACTACGTGTCCAAATGGGTTGAAGCTGTTGCATCGTCAGTCAATGATGCAAAGACTGTCATCTCATTATTTAAGAAGGTGATTTTCCCAAGGTTTGGTGTTCCCCGAGCCATCATTAGTGATGGGGGAACTCATTTTCATGAGCGGCAGCTAGATTCCCTTCTAGCTAAATATGGAGTAACACATCGAACCGGCTTGGCTTATCATCCACAAACAAGCGGCCAAGTTGAATTATCCAACCGAGAGCTCAAGTCTATACTTGAGAAAGTGGTGTCGAAAGCACGAAAAGATTGGAGTTTGAAGCTTGAAGACACTCTTTGGGCTTACCGAACCGCTTTTAAGACCCCGATCGGAACTTCCCCTTATCGACTTGTCTATGGCAAGGCTTGCCATTTACCGGTCGAATTAGAATATAAGGCATTTTGGGCTATCAAAGAGCTCAATTTCGATACATCATTATGTGGGGAAAAGAGGAAATTACAGCTAGCCGAGCTTGAGGAATTTCGATATCATGCTTACGAGAATGCTAAACTTTATAAGGAACGAACGAAAAAGTGGCACGACAAGCATATTCTTTCTCGAGAATTCCATATTGGTGACAAAGTCTTGTTATTTAACTCACGTTTACGTTTGTTTCCAGGGAAGCTAAAATCAAGGTGGAGCGGTCCCTATACCGTCACTTCCGTAAGCAAGAGTGGAGCCATCGAAATCAGAACCGAGGCAGGAGAAGTTTTCAAAGTTAATGGGCAACGATTGAAGTTGTACCATGAAGGTGTCAGTGTTGGAGCCATCGAGGAAGTTTTTCTAAAGCCCAAATCTTAATCCGGTCACTGAATCACGGTCGTGCGGGACCGTAAAAACCAGCGCTGGCCGGGAGGCAACCCGGGTATTATTTTTTTTTTTATTATTATTTTTCGTATTTTTTCCAATTTTTGTAAATAAATAATATAATTTGCATTCAGTGAGTGAGAAGGAGGATACTTATATTTATCTCAAGTTTGTGTGCAGGGATTATTGAGTTACACAATACTAGACTGAGTCTAGTGAAGTATGCCAGACTGAAGATCCCAGTCTATAGACCCAATCCCCAGTCTACGGACTCATTCTATAGACTTAGCTTCCTTAGTTGGTATGCAGACTCATGTCCACACACTTACCCCAGTCTATAGACTAGTAGTCTTTAGACTCACTTACTAGTCTATAGACTCACCCCACCCTTACCCCAGTCTGCAGACCCATTATTTCCCCTCTTCTACCCTAACCTTCACTGCCGCTCCATCCACCTTCTTCTGCCGCTGCCCCGTAGCCCTCCACCACCGCACCTCCTGCCTCCGTACTTATTCCGTCACTGCCGCTCCTCTCCCTCATTCACTCTCGCCTGACTCCGTTCACCCTGCCGCCATCTTTCCCCTCTTCTACTCCGTCATCCCCACCGCACCATCGTACCACCACAAACCCTAACCCCCCCACTACAACAAAACAGATTTTTTGCGGCGATTATATCATGGCGATTGGAGAATCGACATAACTAATATAATTATATTCCTTATTAATGACCCCTTATAGTAACAAATATCAGTCGGCGCTAATAAACTTGACAAATCGACGGGTTATCTCCTCACAACCCTAATATTCTAATAAACCCACTTGAAACCTATCTTTTTTATTACTAGAAATCACATTCACTTAAAAAATCTACCAAGGAACGCATTGCCGACTTAAAAGATCTTCTTTATCACTTAAAACCTCCATTGTCAGCGAATTCTCGATTTTACTCAAGGAACACATCATCTGCATCAATGGCCCCATCTCCGACGATACTTTCCATGTCGTCGTTCCTCAATTTTTTTTTGTTGAATACGAAAAACTCAATTCGCCTAGTGGTGCGAGCACGTCATTCGCGGACCAGTCGTGTCGTCACTGCTGGTGCGTTTGATTCACAAATCGGAATATTTTTATTTTGATTTGATTTTCTGTTTGTGTTTGTTTGATTTGAAAGATTGGTGTTTTGTAATGTATTGTTTGCTAAACAGATGATTGGTTATTGTTGTTGTTGTAGTCAATTGGAGTTGATCGGAGTTATAGGGTTTGTCGCATTTTTAGGTTTTCTGATGAATTTCATTAGTTTTTAAACAGAAATACAATTTTTATTAGCATAATTTCGAAAGTCAAACAAGAAAAATCACTAAAACAAATGGAAAACTGAAAACCCATCAAACAATAACTGTTACTCCATTATAAACTGCAATAAACATAAACATTGTATCAAATTTACAAGAAGAAGAAGAAGAAGAAGAAGAAGAAGACGAAGAAGGAGATACCATGGATGACGATGAAGGGAAGAGAGTGAGAAAAGGGAAGAAAGATTGATAAAGCTAATAATAGTGAAGCCGACCACATTCTTTCCTGCAGTTTCCAGCAACTCGTGATTGAATTACTCAAGCAACATATTACGTGGTTGATTCCATGATCGATCTTTAATTTCTATGTTAAATGTTAGGGGAAGATTGATTTGGTGCAAGCTTGAAGACAGTGTACAATGTACAGACTTTATATATATACAGGACGACAGGCGAGAGAAGTTGCAGGTTGCAATATATTGACTGAGTTATTGATGACAGTGACATGTTTGTTTCTTAGCTACAAATGATTTGATTAATGTGTAACTAAGCGTCATTATGCAATCTAACTGAGTTCATAATGATTTCTGTGTAGGCTGTTTCCTGAACGTCAGCAGCGGAACAATCAGAGGGGATCATTCAGTTGCGATTTAAAGTTTGAGGAATATCCCTTCATAAGCCTCTGAGCCAAAAATATCTAATGCTTAAATTAATCAATTTGATGAGTTTGGACAAGATCCTTCATTTGATCCTTCATTTGTTGGACAATGATCGCTGGTCTCGTAATAGTGTGTTCCGTTCTACTTTGATTCTGTTGTCTCTACACGTAGTAAATAGTTGCATTTATAATGCTATTAGTGCTCGCTTTGTACAGCTTAGAAGCTTTAATTTTGCTTCTCCAAGCAAGCAAATATTTCGTGGGCATATCAGTTTTGATCCATTTATTAATGCCTTCAATGATTTTACTGCTATACAGGCGTTGAAAAAACAAGTGCTCGCATGTTTCTTCCTCTCTATCGCAAAGGCAGCAGGTGTTGTTCTTAGTAATGCTCAATTTATAGAGCCTATCTTTGGTGTTCAGACTAAGATGGTGATACAGCCACACCACGAAGTTGTGTTTAGGCACGGACCATGTGGACCAGGTTCATCCTGTCCAGTTAAGTCTCGGGCCCTTATTTATCATCAATTCAGAGCCTATATATGGCCACCATATACTTGTTCCCTTGCATACCTTATCTCTGTTGATGATACCCATCAACCATTTTAGCTCGCGTTTTACTGATCTTATTCCAAGTCCAGACTGCATCCCTCTGTGGACTGTAATCTTATGAGTGTTTTCGGTTGTTTCTACGATGATCAATAGGTATCTTGTTTATGTGCTAGAATCTGAGATGATTTGTGTACGGCTGAACGTGTACTCATCCTCAGAAGGTTCCCGTATGGATTTTTGTTTGACAAATGATAGGGTCAACTAGTGACTACTTAATATGTCAATTTTATTGGTTTTCCATGCTTATAATGCTGGGTTTTAAAGTATTTCGTCGTTATATTCCAGATTTCACCTAAATTCGTAATTGGGAGTTTGTAGTCGAGATTGCATTTACTTTATCATTGGAAGCCTTGGTTTTGGAAGTTCATATTCCTGAACTCCATATTATTAACACATTTCAGAAAAGAATGAAGAAATGGGTAGATAATTAACAGCGTCCATGCACGGGTTGCTCTTACAAAAGAGCAGGCTGCAACCCGTCTTTGATAAATAACCGTTTCTGCTTAACTTGACTTTCGAATGCGTTTTGATGCTACTTCAGGCTATTTGATGCAGCTATTGGTCTTGTGAATGCAGGGTCTTATGAAGGGATTCAAGACCATGATTCTCACTCGATTAAGGCTACTATTTTAACTCAGAATACTGTGCCTGGATGCTCGAATTCGGGATAAATTTCTATCAGTATGATGCTGCACCTATACGACAAGAATCAAGCTGCTAATTCAGACCTATTTTGATCCAATTTTAGCTCTAAACTGAAGTCATATCCTCCTCTGTTCAGTCTTTATTTAATGGTTGGGAGCAAAACTCCAAGCTTATGAGGTGTGTTTGCTCACAAGCAATGCTTCATCTTGGTTTCATTTGTACGTCTTTTTTCCTGAGTTTTGAAGCTGAGCACCACGTCACTTCAGGATGCTCTTAATATCAGAAAAGAGGGTACCAGTGGACCTATATTAACTTTTTCATAGTTGATGAATGCACTGCATTTCAGACCAGATGCGTGTCCATTCCAAGGGCAGGTTGCTGTTGTATTATTGAAATTCAGGCTGTTTTTCGGACACAAATCGAGTTGCTCCTTCGTCGGTTCACGCTGTATTTATGCCCATAGCAAGCTGAATTGATACAAATTTAAATTTGTATTTTAGAGGGGAGGAGCTTAAGGTTGCACTAGAGCTGAGTTCATGTCGCGTGTGCACTGAGTCAAGGCTCCATTTCAGACAAATTTCTGCTACTCGTGATGTAGGTCTACATTTTGGGCTGCTTTGGACAATTTATATCTTCATACAAATGAGGAATGCACGATGTATTGTATGAATTGCAAGCTACGGGTTTCATTCATGTTTTATGTTTTGTTCCTGTTTGTTTTAATTGAAAAGGACAATTTGTAATACATATCGTGTCGAATGTAATTGTTACAATTGTCATAGATGACATTTAGGAATACTTATTGCTTTGAACAAAGTTGTAAATAAATTACACTTATATTACTTGTCGAATAAAATTAGAACAATTGTCACTAAATTACATTTTATTGTATTTATCATGTCGAATACAATCGCTACAATTCTTATTAGTGGGAATATCAAATTATTTACCGCATCAATAATAATCGACACTACAATTGCCACTAAACCTCCTCTTCTTTCGCGTCGATTTTAAGAAGCTAACCCAGCGAATAAATTATTCGCCACGAGAGGCTACGGCAACGCCGCCTACCTCAACGAATACACAATCGATGGGGAAACCTATCGCGTCGAATAGAATTGCCACAAAATACTAAAATAATCGCCACGAAAAGGTGATTTTGTTGTAGTGCCCCCACCCCCGTCACTGCCGCTCAGTTCTGCCATCCGCTCAGTTCTTCTCCTTCGCCTCTGTTTCCGTCCGCCGATCACCGCCCGTCTTTTTCCTTCTCTGCCGTCCGCTACGCTGTCTCGTCGGTCTGTTCGTCCACTGCTGTCTACTGCTGTCTCGTCGGTCTGTTCGTCCACTGCCGTCCACTGCCTGAATTTCGAGTTTCTGGAATTTCGTCGGTCTGGAATTTGGGGAGGGTAACCAATTTTGGAATTTCGAACTTCGAATTTCTTGGTTTTTCCTCTGTTCATTGTGTTTTGACTGGTTTCACTCCTGTTCATTTTTTTTGTCTTGTTTTTTTCGAGTTTCTACTATTTCTCTGGGTTCTGTGTTCGTTGCTATTCTGCAGGTATCATGGAACACGACAACCCGCCAAGGAAACGCGCGCGAACGAAGAAAAGAACTTCAAAGTCAAGACAGCACGTACACACGGAAACTGAGGCTGAAATCAGGACAACATTAGAGTTGGAGCAACCAGCTGGCACGGAAACCGAGGCTGTGATTCTGCAGCCACCGCCCGCCATTCCTCCGGTCCCGGGTTTCAAAACCGTCGAGTTCGTATCCGCCACCCAACGTGAGAAGTTCCTTTCTTTTTCTACCGATAAAAAGATAGTAGCTTCTCGTTTTATTTGTGCGAAAACGTTACGTGAGTTGGGTCTTTGGGATAGTATGTGTACACTTTTAGTCGGTACGGGTATGCACGGGCTACGGGATATGGGAGACCTCACTTACCCCGCATTAGTTACTGAATTTTTTAGCTCATTTGAGTTTGTCATTCACGACGAGGGGTCGAGCCTTAGTTTTAGGCTCTGTAATTCACATTATAACCTCCCACTTTCCCAGTTCGCTACCATACTTGGTCTTCGAGACTCAGGTAGTTTACCCGGTAGTCTCACCGACTACAGTAAGTTGTGGGAGTCCATCACAGGTCAGACACGACACCCGATGGACCATTTTCGAGGATCCCTCGTGCATCACCCAGTACTTCGGTACTGGTTTAGGCTGCTCGCCTCTTCACTTTTTGGCCGCAACGAGGCCCATAAGATCAACAAGTACGAGCTCGGCCTCTTAGATGCACACCTCAATTTTGCCCAAGCCACCCCTCGTACTCTTAATGTGGCCCACTTAGTGGCCATTCACCTCGACGGTGTCGGAAAGGGGAAGCAAAACACGATCGCTTGTGGCGGTCTCATCACCCACTTAGCACGGCGATTAGCCCCTGGCTACCCCATTGACACCCTTACACCCACCGACTCAGTCAACATTGACACACTCGACGACGACTACTTGAGGCGCCTTAAGTGGCTGGCAGGCACGCCGCCCACTTGGCTTCTCGGGACAGCAGAGTCTGTTTCACTCCCCTGTCCCACCCTCCCTTCACTCACCCCTCTCCCTGAGTCGACTTCGGCAGGTTCAGACCATTCTTACCCTTCACTATTACTCACTGCCCTCTCATCCGGTGTTACACCGGAGGTCGGGCAATCTTCTGGGGCTAGACCATCGACTTCAGCACCCACTCAACCATCCACTACCCTGTCACCAGGACCCGTAATAGGTTCCCCAACAACCGACCACCCCACCCCCACCGCGACCCTACCCTCGACTGACGATAGACTAAGTCAGCTGACCGATTCTCTTACACTACTCCGTGAGGAGTACACACAACTCCGTGAAGAACTCACGCGACACCACACAGAGGCGGCAGCAGACCGCGATCGGCTTCGAGCCGAGCACAACACCACCCTCAACCATCTCTTCACTGAGCTTCGGCAGCTCCGAACTGCTATTGTAAACTCAGGATCTCGGGTACCACCGTCGGGAAGCCCGTCAGGAGGGATTAGCGATAGGGGTGGTGCGTCGAGTAGTGTTCCCACTAGGGGAGAGCCTTTGCGTGGTCCACGCACTCGCGGCGGTTTGACTAGCAGCGTTGCCCCTCGTGGTCGAGTTAGTAATGTTTCAGGACCTACCCCGACTAGGAGAAGTTCGGCAGGTCGAGTCGTCACTAGGAGTGCTAGGTCGGGTCGTGGCACCATCACGATACATAACCCGCCAGATCCGAGACCCGCACCCGATGCTTGGAAACCACGATCGCCCACAGTTGCGTCAGACTCCGACCATGACTAGAGTTCGGTTTGGGGAACTCCTTGTATATATTAGGTACTCCTCTCCTCCTCACTCTTTAGTTTTGCATTTTTAGTTACTTTTCTCTTCTCTTCGGTTGTCCAATTTGTGTATACAATGAGGACATTGTATTGTTTGGTTTGGGGAGGGTAACTAATTTGCAATAGTTGCATATTTTCTGCATTTTCGCATGCATTTTATTTTTTTATTGTTTTTATTTTAATCTTTAGGCATTTTAAGAGTCTTTAGGAGTCAGGACGGGTTAAACAACAATGATGAAAATGCTTTTGCCTCTTCTTTTCTCGTTTCATTAACTTTCTCATTCTAGCGATAGTTTAGTTTACTTGATCAAGTCTTAGGTTATGGCATATCTCGATTGTTATTTCAGTGAACGAATAAACTTGGCTTAAATTGTTGGCAAGCTACTTAAATTCTGAGGATTAGAGCCTTATGAAACCGATGACATCCATGATCGGTCTATTTAGGAATGAGAGTAGTTCTCCCTATATCGCATGTAACATCAAATTGCATAAGTGTGAAGTCAGTCTCTTAAGTCTTTGTGCATTCGAGTCGTCACTAGCATTTGTCGAGGCTTTCTTTTTACTTCTCTTCCTATATTCCCTTTAGTTGATTTAAAAAAAAAAAAAAAAAAAATATCGATCTATCCCTTCATCACAATATTAACCACAATCCTAAATTGCCTACCCTAGTCGAGCTAGTCATGGTGATATTGATGTTTTGTTGAGATAAGTCGTTTTGGTGTATATATATGTTTCAGTTTTTGTATTTATGTTCTAAAAAAAAAAAAAAAAAAAAAAGATGATGAAGAGTAAAAGAAAAGTGAAAAAAAATTGAGTTGTGAACTCCGATGCTTCATTGTAATAATATTATGGAGTCGATTTGGGTGAAATAAGTATGATATGGTGGATGCCGTCATTAATCGGCTTGATTTTAATGTTTGTATGATTTGGTAATTTGGTGAAGAAGTTTTGGAAGTTTGGATTGTCTAGCTCGACTATTAACTCCACATTCTCAAAATTATAACCCCTTCTTACCCATCACTTACATATCCCATTTCACCGTTATTTGCCTCGATATATGTTTTAGTCTCGATTATTTAGAATGCGCAAATGATTGGTAGAGATTGTCATCACATTTGATTGCATGCATGTGATTATAGGTGGCAGATTAGGCGAGTGTCTTTCTTTCTCTCTATCTCACATTTATATTCCACATCCCCTTCATGAGAGTAGAGTGTAACCGCGAGAGTCCGACAATGATAAGCCTAGCAAGGTTGACGGTTCACTGTTATTCTTTTGATTATGCCATAACTTGAGTCAGTTCATATTTTCTATGTGTCGCTAGCTTGAGTTAGTTTTTGTAGCGAGTGTAGTTGATGTAAATAGCTTTGAGTTGTATATCGTTCCCATAGGTCTTGTGTTTGATTGCTTGAGGACAAGCAATGGTTCGGTTTGGGGAGATTTGATGCGTGCCGTTCCTATTCGATTTTTCACCTATTTTGGCACGCATTCCCGTGTCGTTTTATTATTTTAGGATCGGATTACGCTATTTTCTCCCATATGTGCTACTCGGGTATTCTTTTGATGTTTTGCAGAAAATCGAGACCGAGCAGTTAAAAGAGCTAAGATTGCCTCAAAAATCTTAAAGTTCTGAAACCGATCCGTTGTAAGCTAAGAAAAATGAAGCAAGTCTATAGACTAGACTGTGAGTCTATAGACTGAGAAGAAGGGAGTAAGAAGCTGTAGACTAAAGCACAAGTCTATAGACTAGGAAACAAGTCTATAGACTGAGAAAGTGCAAGCAGACAAGTCTGTAGACTTGGATCTCAAGTCTAACAGCCTACAATCCAAGTCTACGGGATGGGATACACTGCAAGCTAAGTCAGTTGACGTACCCACTCCTCCCCTTATTACGCTCTTCATTTCTTCCCACTACCTAGTTAGTGGGATTGAAGATAGCAGAAAAAGGAGGACAGTTATGGAGGGTTAAGCAGTTTAAATATAGCTTGAATTTCATGATCTGGAGGATTTTTTATTAAGAACTCTTCTGCTTCATCTTCTTCCTTGTTCTCTCTGTAATCAAAACACAATTAGTTTTTATTTCGAAGCTTTCTGTAATCAACCTTCCGTAATTAATTCAAGCACTTTGGAATTATTCAGTATTATTATTTTCGGGTTTCTTCTTCTTCTCTATTTCTACAGTCTCTTAAATTAGGTAAATTTCTCCTTCTTCCCTATCTCCCTCTTCCAGTAGTATTAGATTTTACGTTATTCTATCCTTTTAATTTTATTAATTCCTGTTTCTTCCTTCTCCAATAGTTTTGTAATTCAGTTACTTTTATAATTATTCCATCATTCTTCATCTTTCATATTCATCCTGTTATCATGACATATTCCATTTTTATCATCATTATTAGTATACAAATTGTCACTGTAAATATGAGTAGCTAAATCCGTTTTCACTAGAGTTATAGGTGACTTATAAATCAATTTTCGTATTTATGCAGTAGTTAAATAAATCGGTTTTTATGAACTTTATCGCTCTTGCAACATCTCAATGACGAATAATTAATTATAGGCCTTAATTGATTGTTTGTATCCTGTAAATCCCGACCTAAGATCGAAAGCCTGGAACGGATTAAACTCGTTGTAATCGTTGGAATTTCCTAATAAGATGCGAGAGCCCGTTAGGTAAATTCTAGGGCGACTAGTGATCCGAGAGGACCGTGTCTACACCCTTTAGTTCATATTAATCGATTGTTTGATTACTGTATTTGTGCTTATTTTGGTTTATGACGATCCTGTAACTCTGGTGTTTTTCTTCCATTAATTTTACTATCTTCATATTAGTTTACTGTTTTAATTTTAGCATCATAGTTTATTGTCTGCTGTAGTCTGTTAGTTTATAAACTCAACTCAATCGCACTTCGTGAATTGGACCTTTTAATCGGCCGACTTATAAATTCAATTTGCCTCCCTGTGGAATCGACCCTATTTATCACTATCTATCAGTTAGTTGTATTTAGGTTATTTTGATTACGGTAACGCGACTAGACCGTGTCATCGGACACCGATTCCGAGTCTGAGTCTGAGTCTGAGTCTGAGTATGTATTCGAGTCTAAGGGGTCTGGTGCTAGAGTCCAAACTGTAAACCCCCTCCCTGTAGTCACTACCACTGGAGCCTCGGGGTCTGTCCCGAAAGCACTCCCAATTCCGCCTCTGACCAATGATCAGATGGCCGCTCTCTTTGAGGTGTTTTCCAAATTTTCTATCAATAATAACGATAACCGTTCTGCTTATGATTTCCCTTATTTTCAAAATACTTCCAATTTCAAAAATATTTTGTGCAATGACATTGAGAAACCCGACGAACAGGTATCCTTACCTCCACATCTGATTGAGCAGCTGGAACAGAGGGAATCCCGAGACCCGGTGATCGAAGAAACCGAATCTATCAATGTGGGAACAACCTTAGAGCCCCAGATGCTTAAGATAGGGTTATCTTTAGATCCCGAGGAGAGACGACAATTCATAAACCTCCTCCAAGAGTTTAAAGACGTCTTTGCATGGTCCTACAAGGACATGCCGGGGATAGACCGGGAAATAGCTGAACACCGTATACCCATCAAGGATGGGTGTAAACCGGTAAAACAGAAGCTCCGCAGAATGAGGCCCGAGTGGTCTCTCAAAGTCAAAGAAGAGGTCGACAAACAGTTCAAAGCGGGTTTCATACAAGTGTCTGAATATCCAGACTGGGTCGCAAACATCGTGCCGGTACCCAAGAAGGACGGCAAGGTGCGGGTATGTGTAGATTTTCGAGACCTTAATAAGGCCAGCCCAAAAGATGACTTTCCATTGCCACACATCGACATACTGGTGGACAACACGGTCGATCATGCCCTTCTATCATTTATGGACGGGTATGCCGGGTATAATCAAATCAAGATGGCAGAAGAAGATATGGGTCAGACCACCTTCACTACACCTTGGGGTACTTACTGTTATACCGTCATGCCGTTCGGTCTCATTAACGCCGGGACCACGTACCAACGAACCGCTACGACTTTATTGCATGACATGATGCATAAAGAAGTAGAAGTCTACGTGGACGATATGATCGTCAAATCCAAAGAACGGGACGGTCACGTTACCGCCCTAAGAAAATTCTTCACCCGATTACGTAAGTACAACATGAGGTTGAACCCTCAAAAGTGCAGTTTCGGGGTGACATCAGGCAAATTACTGGGCCATATCGTTAGCCAACGCGGCATCGAGGTCGACCCAGCTAAAATCAAAGCCATTACCGAGATGCAACCTCCTAAAACCGAAAAAGAAATAAGGGGATTTCTCGGGAAAGTCCAGTATATCAGTCGGTTCATTTCCAAACTAACCATGGTATGTGAACCAATTTTCAAAAAATTGAAAGTAGGGGAACGGGTACTATGGGATGACAAGTGCCAAACCACCTTCGACAAAATTAAGGAAATTCTGTCTGCTCCGCCGGTTTTAATGCCACCTCAACCCGATTTGCCCCTGTCGTTATACCTAATGACGACCGAGACAGCCATGGGGGCTATGCTGGCTCAGACAGTCGACTCCGAAGAACGAGCCATTTATTATATCAGCAAAAAGTTTTTAGAGTATGAGTGCAAATATACCATGCTCGAAAAGACGTGCTTGGCTCTGGTTTGGGCCACTAAGAAGCTCCGGCATTATATGCTCAGCTACGAGGTTCAGGTACTATCCAAAATGGATCCAATCAAATACCTCTTCGAAAAGCCCATACTCAACGGAAGAATTTCTAGATGGACTTTAATGTTAGCAAAATTTGACCTTAAGTTTGTTCCACTAAAAGCTATCAAAGGCCGAGTAGTGGCCGAATTTCTTGCCGATAGTCCCGTAACCGAAGAAGGGCACACCGACACTTGGTCCTTCTCAGACGAAGATATATTCCATACTGACATCAAAACATGGGATTTATATTTTGACGGGGCATCCAATTTTCGAGGATTCGGGGTTGGTATCCTCCTAATATCACCCAAAGGGGAACATACGCCGTTATCCATCAAACTAGATTTTGACATGACCAATAACGCGGCCGAGTACGAAGTATGCATCCACGGGCTTCAAGCCGCCGCTGATTTAGGAGTTACAAATCTCCGGGTTCACGGGGACTCATCTCTGGTTATCAATCAAGCTCTTCAAAAGTGGAAAACTCGGAATGCCAATCTCGTGGCTTACCAAGCGCGAGTAAGGGTTCTAGAGAAGCAATTCCAGAAGGTAGAATATATCTATCTACCACGGGAAGAAAATCAATTCGCGGATGCACTCTCCAAATTGGCATCCTTACTAAATATCCCGGATCACATGATCAGCATGCCCATTTGTGTCGAAAGACGGTCCGAGCCGGCATATATCAACGCCATTCAAGATATCGAAATCACTGACCCGGAACCTTGGTACCAGGCTGTTCTGACCTATTTGACTACGGGAGAATGTCCCCCGGGAACTGAAAACCGGGCCAAGAAAGCCCTGCAAAGGTTGGCCACCCAATTCATTCGTACGGACGACGGTCAGTTATATAAAAAAACGGCGCAGGGGGCTTTACTTTTATGTATTGACAAAACCCTGGCCGGAAAGGTAATGGCCGAGGTGCACGACGGTGAAAACGGCCCGCATATGAACGCTCATATGCTAGCCCGAAAAATCATGAGGCTCGGATACTACTGGAGCAATATGGAAACCGATTGTCAGTCGTATGTCAAACACTGCCATAACTGTCAAATTTTTGCCAACGTTCAACATATGCCATCATCCCTACTATACACCATGACATCACCATGGCCATTTTCGACGTGGGGTATCGATATAATTGGAAAGGTAAACCCATCCGGGACGGGAGGTCATTGTTTCATTTTGGTAGCTATCGACTATTTCACCAAATGGGTCGAAGCCGAGTCATACCGGATCTTGAATGCCAAGCATGTTGCCAAATTTATCCAAAATAAAATTATATGCCGGTACGGGATCCCGCACGAGTTCATTAGTGATCATGGGACCCATTTCCAAGCCGAAACCGCTACTTTGCTGGCCAAATATAAAATCCAAAGGCATACCTCTTCGCCTTACCGTCCCCAAACAAATGAAGCGGTAGAGGCTGCTAATAAAATAATTGTCACCATACTTAAAAAGATGGCTGATAAATTATCGGGACTGGCCCGATAAAATACCCTTTGCCCTATGGGGGTATCGGACATCGATTCGTACTGCAACCGGGGCAACTCCATATTATTTGACATACGGAATGGAAGCAGTCCAGCCAGTCGAATTAGAAATATCATCTCTCCGAATTCTGCTAGAAAGCCAAGTGCCTGAAGCAGATTGGGTTCAAGCCCGATATGACTCATTAGTTCTCTTGGATGAACGGCGGTCTCGGGCCCTCAATAACATCCAAATATATCAAAAAAGGATACAACGGGCCTTTAACAAAAGAGTTCGGCCCAGGAATATCAAGGAAGGAGATCTGGTTCTCAAATCAGTCCGGGCATTATTACCAGTTGACCCAAGGGGAAAATTCAAACCCAATTGGGCTGGGCCATACCTGGTAAAGAAGGTTCTATCAGGAGGAGCGGTGATGCTGACGGACCTGGAAGGGAATTAATTTGTCAACCCGACCAACTTAGACCAGCTGAAACGCTACTACCCCTAAACCTTTTCTCAATGTCATTTGCAAAATTTACTAAAAAAAAAAAGTCATTTTTCAAAGTTTATAAGCAAGTCAATAAGTTAGGATTATTTATCCTACTGTCGCGCATCTCGAACTCATAGTCTTGATGTATTTCGTAATTGCAAAAAAAATCTAGGCCCGAACTACGTTTGGTTTGATTCCACTAACTGTGGATACGTAGGCAGCCCCTCAAAGGGGCACAACCACTGCAATAACGAAAAGGACAGGAACGGTTTCACTAATAAAATAATTTTATTATTCAAAAAACCGATAAACTCGGTAATTCCAAATTACAAAAAAAAAACCCACAAAAAGCCACAAAAAAACACACAACAAAAATAGTAATAATATCCAAATAATAATAAGGGAGACTAATATCCGGGCATCTTGCCCTTGCCCTTGTCCTTTGGGTCTCGTGGAGCCCGAGGTCGCCGGGGTGGAGGGGAGCGTTCCCGGATGATCACGGGAACCTCCTTGGGCCGAGTCCTCTTCTTCGACAGAGGATCTTCAGCTATTGTTACGGGCCCAAGTCGAGCCCGTATGTGCTCCGGCAACCTATCTTTAGTACCAAGTCGATCCTGGACTGGTAGTCTGGGCCCTGGTCTCCTCTCCAAGTCTGTCTGGGGGCTCACTTCCCCCCAAGCACCTCTAGCACTGGACTCCCCAGTTCGAGTCCTGGCTCCTCTTATCTGACCTGGCATTAGACGGGCTATCGGGGCTAGAGTGACAGGGGTTAGTCGTATCCCTAATCAAAAGTACCCTAAGGTCACTAACTAATGTAGATAGCGAAGTCAGGGGTCGAACCACAAGGAGATGGGAATTCAATTGTTTATCCTAAGAATTAGATTCTAGATTATGGGTCACAATTGGCTGGTTTGGTAAGCTAATAACTAATTACTGATAAATAAATCAATAAGGAAAAAAAGTCTAGGGTCTCAGGTTCACAATGAATATTACTCGGGTCGGGGAGTCAACTAACAGGTCAATAATCGAACTACCTAAGGTGCAGGTCCGGTCGGTACACTACAACCTTTAGATCTAAACTTAACCTGCGATTGCTAGCATTAAGTCAGTCTACCCAAACTATCGTGGCCTAATTAGTTCTTAACCCGGTCGGTGAAAAGCCCTAATTGCTCTGCTAATTAATTGAATTATGCATCAGACAATCAATCAGATTTAAGACGATAAACAAGCGATAGTTCATGCGATTAACAACTAATCAATCAATTATAATCCCTCCTAACATGCATAGATCCCCTTAACCCTAGATGAGAAATTAGCTACGCATAATAAAACTAATCAGACAAGAAAGAAAGAAATCGAATCTAAACATATCAAGATGAATTAACAATCAATTGAAGGAAATAATAATACTAGAACAATCAATAAAGATGAATTTAAAGAGAATTGAAATTCAATACCGAATGATGAAGGAAATTGTAAAGATCTCTAGGTTGGTAAACTAAACTATGAAAACTGAATAATGAAAAGTGTGTAAAAGAGGGTAAAAGAAAGTGTAGAGAAAAAAGTGTCTGACACAAGTCAGGAAAACTGATTTTAAAGAGTAGCAGCTGGACTTGAAAACAGGCCCAAATTCTAAGTTGAAACAAGAATGACGCGAGGCCCGGTTTGGGTGCACTCGATCGAGTGCCTGACGACACTCTATCGAGTGACCCCCCAAAATATGGGCAGAGAGCTTCACGGAGTGGCACTCGCTGTAGATCACAGCATCGCGCGCTCTACTTCATACGACTACCATTTCTTTGTTACTTGTTCAAATTAAGCGTGCAATATGCCGTTGGAAATCTAAGAGAAAGAGCTTTCCAACGCCACCAGATGCACTCTAATTTGAGTTGTAGAACGAAAGTTATGAACATTTGAAGTTGACCCTTGTGTAGGCGATCATTCTTTTATCTCGTTTGATATCCTTTCCTTCTTTGATCTTTGTTTCTTCGTGTATTCCGCGTCTTCTTCCTTCGATTCTGCGCTTAGATGTGAACTCTTCAATTATCGATTCCGTAATGCTTTGATTAGCTCCAAATGCATCCAAATCTACAAGATACACACAAATACGGAAGTATCGACATTCAAAGTATATATTGCATCATTATTAACGAGTTAAGCACAAAAACCGAGATAAAACTAACAATTTGGGGATGGGAATATGTATATAAATAACACTCATCATAGAGTCTCCTCTTCAGCAAAGAAGTCCCTGTTATCCTTGACTTTCTCTCGCGGAAGCAGGTCGAAGGCCTCATCGACCTTTAGGGCAGCGCGGGCTTCGGCAGTCTCTGCCTTGGTCCACCTTTCGTAAGAATGGGACACCCAGATGGAATGAAGCGACTTAGGAACGGACCAAGTAACTCGAGTATACCACCTCTGAATCCAAGTGTCGCACATAATGTCGGTCAGCTGGGTAGGTTCACTCACAACCGCCTCGTTCTCCGGGATACGCTGAGTCAACCCATACTGCCTGAGTATGCGGTCGGGATAAAGGTGAACTGTCTGGCTAAGGGACAAAATCACCTGATAGCGTGTCTTATCTCTGGGCGCCAAACCCGTCCAGGAGTAAACGGGCCACCAAGGAACCACCCATCGAATCAATGGACCACGATGGAATGACAATTCCTCTTCCCAATATTTTTGGGTAATACGGCAGGATGAGTCAGTAGGCCGTCTCCTTGTCATCACCTGGTTAAACCAATATTGATTCGGGTTGGGAGGAGGCTCGATGATTGATAACCTCTCAAATAGCCAAAGCTGAAAAGAACACAAAGCTCATGAGATCTCGGGGCGATTTGGACATCCGCCTGAGGGCACTCGACCGAGTGCCAGGGTCACTCGATTGAGTGACACCTCCAAAACAGAACAGTAGCCTCGTCACGAGGGCACTCGATCGAGTGCTGGGGTGACTTGGTCGAGTGACCCCTGTAGCAGAATATCGCACACGAAAAAAATCAAAAAAAAACGAAAAAAAACGATATACCTGCAGCAAGCGGGTGCTCCCAGTCAAACGAGCTGACTCATCCCTTTTACGATTGTCCAAGCCCTGAATGATCTCCCCCGTGATCAGCCACGCAGGACTATACTCCGTCTCCATCAGGTCGGCAACGTCAAGAAGACAAACGGTACCCATACAAGACAGCAAGTCCATATGGCCTTCAAAGGCGTACACATGAAGCATACAGAAAGAGAACGCCCTGCGGCTATGAATGGGCGAAACCCGGATGTCATACGGGTTCATAAACTTCTCAGCCAGGGCGAGCAAAGAAACAGTATCCCCTTCAAGCATACGGGATACTTCGGCATGGAAGAGCCCTAAAAAACTCCCGTAACTTCCTCCTGGGGTCTCTAACTGAGAAGGGGACATCGGGACGGAGCAGTGGGTTCCACCCTCCTATGGCAGCAATTTACTCTGGGAGAGGACAGATTTCGCCCCGAGGAAAGCCGAAAACATGGTAAGTGTCATCCTAGAAGGACAGACAGGCGTCAAGAAAATGACGGTCCACGAGCATCTGACGGAAAGTGAACAATTGAAATATGCCTGACTGCTTTAGGGCTACCTTGCTTGCATCCCTAAAACGATGGGACCAGTCTTGCAACATGCCAGTTAGGCGCTCAATACCCATAGCTAAGTTTCTTGAGAAGGGCAATGTTTTCTTGAGGAGGAGAGGTTTTGAAAATGGTGAGGATGAAGAAACCAGGGTAATATATTTATAACATCAAAACCCTAGTAGCTCCCCTGCTGCTGTGCCTCCTTGGCCCAAGCGGGCCTAAGCATACAGGCCCGACCCTTGTCTTCTCCTACGGACGTAGGAATTAAGTCATCCGAGAAGCCTTGTCAAAATTCAAAATAGATTTTTTTCTAAAAAATTTTCAAAATTTTTCAACCGTCCAAATATTTTTATTCCCCAGCGCGAGTCAAATTTTTTACCTACATGTTGCATGCAAAGCTTTATGTAACTGATACAGGTACAACTCAAGGCTTCAGACGCAATCCTGTACAACTCACATATCTCCCCAGCGGAAAGTCCGAGGCGACATCTTCCCCGGAGCGGCACGGGATGAGCCCACCTATAGGCGCACCCAGGACTTATGCGACAAGTCTGATTCCCCACGGAGTCATCATCATCAGCTTAGGTATGATTTCTATCTTATGGCTGGCGAGCCCTGGCACGCGAGTCTAATGGACTATAAACGACCCGGTCGGAAGGCTGTCAGGTCTTAATCCTCGATTGGCCTGGTAGCTACTCTGACTTTCGCCCTGTCCAAGCCTCAGTCAGAGTGGGGGCTCTGTAGACACCCGCATTTTGACTGCCAGGTGTCTATGGTAGTTTCCAAAAAAACACCCGATGATGATCGGACGCAAACATGCTCTAACGCGCTCGGATATGGACTCAGAATCAGTAATGTCCGGCATGAGCTTTTAACGGGATACAAATCTCACAAAACCAACCTCAAATTCAGGCCCAGTGGGTCGTTTCGAGCAAAATAAGACTAATTTGGGCCAAAACCGACACCAAAAATAAAACCCGTCTTTTAGCGACCGGGTCAAAACCCGGTCAAAGACGAATCCGTCACACAAAGTCAACCAGGTGCGTTTCTAGAACTTTGCGCCCAAATACAAAACTCAAAAATATCCAAAGTCAACCATTTCCTAAAATGGCTCATCCTAATTGATCCACTCGGTCGAGTGGATTGACCCACTCGATTGAGTGGAGCCTCAAAATCAAGAACAGACCCGTTTTTAAGGACACTCGACCGAGTGCACTAGGGTCACTCGATCGAGTGACCCTAGGTCGTGGGGTTTTCCTATAAATACCCCATCAACCCATCACAAAAACAACTTTTGATCAACCCTTTTGCTATCAACTTTGCACCAACTTTTCAGCCATAATTCAACCCTTAAGCACCATTACACTTATACACATTTCGAGAGCAAAACTCGTGAAATCCGTCTCTACAAAACACATACTCATACACCATCAACTCTTCCTATATATCTCGACGTTCCCGCGCCATTGCCGCCGTTTGACGAACCGTATCCCGAGAAGCAAGAGCATGTAGGTTGAGGGTGTGACATTCAACACCGACATCTCCTTTCTCTTTTGTTTTCGCTTCTTTTATTTATGTTTATGTATATATATTATAATTAGTCGATAGTAACAACATGCTAACATCTAACATTTTTATTCATCGCATCTAACCACTAACTCTTTAATTATCGTCTTTAACGTATTAATACCGTGTGCGCGCATATAATAATACTAAATTCCGGATCCTAACACGTTTAACTATGACGATCATCCAAAGTCCGTTTAATCCCTTTATGAACAACGACGGAGGTGGCACCCTTTCGAGGAGCGCCGCCCCAATGTGTTCAAGGGCATGACGTAATCGTGATTGATCATAGTTGAACGTGCTCGACTCCATTTTCAAGATTAGCGTGAAATCCGTTGATGCGAAAATCGACATCCCATAATCCGTTAGGATTAATATTGATGTCGTGACGCGGAGGGTTACAATTTCGTCGCTAATCAAATCTTTTAATCTCATAGTGACATTTTCTATAAAATTTCGATAACGGTATTATAATCATATAATATAAGACATGATTATAGTACCGGAAAACCAAGTTAAATCTAGATCGTCAATATTTTTATTTAACTTGGCCAACTATCGATTTTTAAACATAAAAAACGAAGCGAGGCAGACCTCGTACAGGGGGCACTCGACCGAGTGCCATGAGTCACTCGATCGAGTTGCACCCCAAAAACTGGGCAGTAGCTATTTAGAGGGTGTACTCGATCGAGTTCTGACCATGACTCGATCGAGTGGGTCCTGTAGCCCATAAAGCCGAGAGCTTTAATGCATCATTCGAGGCTCGTCCTTTTTCTACGACTTTAGTCGTCACGTGTAAAGTCGATCACGTGATCTCTTCTTTCAAAGTTCATGCATGTCACTTCACCTAAACGACTTTAATCGACGGTCTCGCACTATTAATCGTGTGTCGACGACTCTTTAGTCGTATCCGACACATGATTAATTTAGACTCCATTTTTCGATATGATAAGTCGGGACAAGGCATCGGAATTCGGGATCGGGCTAGCACCACGCCTAGGTTCTCTATCCCCGTCCTTTGGTTAATATACAAAATAATGTGTATTTAATCAAAGTTCGTCCGTTTACACGACTCACGGTCTAGTTTATATTTATTATATACGGGTCCGTTCCCAGTTAACGTTTACCATTTCCTATTCGATTATTCTATTTTATTGCTCGTTGTATTGTGAATTCCGGGTTGTATTTCCGCCCGTGTAACTTGTAATCGATTTATATTGCTTTGCTTTATTTATTTGCGTTTTACCGTTTATAAATGAATCTTCGCATGCTAAATCACTTCGACAATAATCAAGATGCATTAAAATGACGTAGCAACCCATTCAATATTTATATCTTGTAAAACGTTGTTTGCATAACATTTTACCGGATTACTAGCACGCGTATTAAAAAGTCAAACGATGTCTTAGTAGAGGCCGCTAAGTGCGGGCGGGGTTGGGTGTCCTTTGTGGGCTTCCCAACACGTACCCTCACCCCTTACTCAGAACCTCGGTTTCCGGATGCCCGAAACCGTTGTCGCACGAGAGTCATTCTATTCACGATAACCAGTATTGACGGTATCGGTATCACAATGCAAAGGGACGAGCCCAATAAACTCTAAAACCGAAATGGGCCGCACTTTGTGTACGGTCCATAGCGATATAGAGTGGGCTCGAATGGGCCCGAACTCCCACAAAGTTCGGTGGCGACTCCATTTTGACTTAAATTTCAATTCGATCCATTCTCATATGGAGATGCATTCGCCTACCCAAACCCGCGCGTGGCCGCGTCGGGGTGGACCTACGTCATTTCCACAACTTCGTTCTTAGGAGATCGTACCTTTACATATAAACTATTAGTAAGACTATGAGACCGCACGATACACAACACATACTACAACAATCACTAGCCATAGAAGTATTTCTCTACAAAGTCGGCGCCTCCACATAATCAACGCATTTGCGCATGCCTACATCACACACGGTCCTACGTAAACATACCTAATCAACTCTAACTAGGTATACTGCACTAGTTTATCAGAGCGACTACAACCTAACTACCACCTAACCGACGAGTCATCCTAATAAAATGATTATAACGATAAAATACTTATCGAAAAGATGACAACCTAACCGAATGAAATCCAGCAGCCCAACGAATGGAAACTGACGAACGGGACAAGGCTTAATTGTCCAACAAGACGATACTCAAGTAAATTGAAAATGTGAAGACTAATTTCCAGAAAGGTATATGGAGTATTTTTTTTTTCCTCTTAAACAAAGGCGCTTTCATGTAAGGTATAAGAGTATATGAGTGAATTGATAAAGCCAAACATTGAGTTGGTGATATAAACTCTTCACGTAATTAGCTCCCTCCGCGTATTTGCGAGCAATATGGGACGAAGACTGTCGAAGAGGCCAAATGCGTAAGCTGCACACCCCCTTGCGAAGGCTGCACTGGGCCTAAAGCGCACGCTGCACCACACCGGCCAAGCTCAATTTTTGTCAAACGGGGTAAAGTTAAACTTTATTCGAAACGATTCTAACGACTTATAGAGTGTCGGTTGATTTTATATTTATTATAGCCTTGCCCTTGATTGATGGCACTCTCCTCAGAGGATCCGAATTTAGGTAATGGGTCTTCAGTGGGTCGAATCCATCTCACTTCTCAAATCCCAACCTCAAGGGCCCAAGGCGGAAGAGTTGTTAATACCTCTCTTCATAGTGAGAGCCAGAGCCCCCTCTATCGACCAAACCCTCACAAAACCCTGAAATTTCCCCCAAAAAAACCACCTTGAAGCATCCATCAATGGCGCCCAAAGACGAAGCCTTGAAATCGAAGAAGAGGAAAAGAATTGGTGGTGACAAAGTAGCCAAACCAACCCAACAACTGAAGGACAAATCAAAGCTTTCTAAACCTAACTCTTCCAACAAGGAATCAAAGCTTTCAGCTAAACAGGTGTGTTATCTATTACGAGTATGTGGGATTTGATAGTTTTTTACTTTCAGTATTCCTTTTTTCTTTTTCTTTCAGAACTGTGTTATGTTATGTTATGTACTTCTTCTTCTTCTTCTTCTTCTTCATCTTCATAGAGGTGGGAGAATTAAGAAGGTGAATTGAAGATGATGGTCATGGTGTAGTTGGTTGGTCTTTATTATTTTCAACTATTCATTCATGTTAGCCAAGCCGACTAAGGCTTTGTGTCTGTATACGGAAATCGCACACTGCACTTTTGACACTCCATACTACACTACTTAACAAACAACCTGTAGTAATTAGGATTGAGCTAATGCTCACTCGAAACGTTTCTTCAAAGCCAGCCATCTTGTTTGGCAATTGGAACTACAAAAATCACTGAAATCTGTTCAAAAATTGAACCTTTTGTCTCTTCTGTGGTACATTGGGAAACTTGAAGATGGAAAGTTTGGACCTTTATGATTGAAGATTGGATTGCAGTCCGTCTGAATTGATTTGTTTTTTTGTTCGTAAAGAATCAATTATGCAGGCGTATTTGGTTGTGCTGAGTCAATTGTTTTTCTATAGTTTGGGACATTCGCTCCCTCTCTTGCCTTGCAATTTGCAGGAGCGCGTGAGGCATTGGGGGGTGATGTTGCTTATGTTAAGAATAGCCAAGGTTATTGCATCTACCTGGTTTATTATATTCCGAGTTCAAGCTTGACTGGGTTTTATGCTATTCTATCTAATTTGTTTGCATGGAATGTTATTGTACGGTGTTTCTAGTGTGCAGCTTGTGTGTGATTGTATGAATTTGAATGACAAAGTGTTGATTCTAACGTATGTATTATTCACCTCAAATGTAGAAGGAAACAAAACAAGATAAGGTCAGTAAACCCGCATTTTCGAAGCTAAAGTTCTTGAAGAAGATACCCAAGGTTACAGCTAAGGATGAAATGTCAAAAAAAGAGATGCGTCAGGAAGCCAAGGTTTGGACTTTTAGATGACTTTTTTAAAAAAAAATTTGGTTCCATGCCATTTGCTCCCGTTGTTGAATTCCGTCTCATCTTGGTGGGTATGTTTGAACCTCAAAGAATTATAACTTCGTTCTAAGTTGAACTAGCTGCCTCGTAAATATGAGTTTTGTCCGTTCTCGAGGGGGGTCAAGGATTTTTTCACTATTATAGATCAGTAGGTTATTGTGAATTCGTTTAATTTCTAATGCAGTATGCTTGATTCTAAAAGTCCTATGCTACTGTCACAGGATCGGACTGAGGCGAGGAAGGAGATGAGAAAGCCACATTATACATTGGAGCAAGTGAGCTATTTTCTTTCTAATTTATAACCACTTCAGTTTATATGATATCAGTGTAATTTTTTTTTTTTTTTTTTTCCTGTTATGTCCCCCAATGGAATGGTTATCTCCCCAACTTGGTACTTTTTAGGGATCTGACACAACAGGTGGATCCCTTTTATAGCTACTTGGCTGGAGGAACTTTGGGATATTTGAGCTGTAGAGCCCATAGTCTAGTGATGGGAGGAGTTGCGATTTTACTTGTTTAAGAAATTTGTGGAAAAATTTGAATGCATTCTGCAAAGTTTGTTATCCATTCACATTCATGATCAGGAGTAGCAGGGGTGTGTTGTAACTTTGAAATTTCATGTATTGTTTTGATTTGGAATATTAGCTAGTTTGTTGGTTTATTTCGAAAATCAGGCACATTGAATGAAACAATTTGAAATCACCTTTTTCTTATCAAACCTAAATGACATTGATACCTTTAACCTTGGAGTATGATGGAATAAAAAAGAGTGGTTTACTAAACTGTTTGCACTTCTACTATAAAGCATCCGTTTTTGATGCAATATTTAGCGCCTTTTTCATAAATTCATCCAGAAACAAGGTTTCTATGTTTTCAAACAGAGGGGAAGTTGGATTCATCAGAATCCGTGTGCCTTGCCATATTTAGGGCACTAAGGTAGTGTTGTAGATTACATCAGGCATGATGTTTTATACAGAATCCTTTAGTATTGGGAATTGGGCAGTTAATTTTTATTCATATTGGTGGGGATGTGTTGTTAGCTGTAATAAACTTTTATCTCACCCTTTTCTGCTGCATTTTTATAGGAGCTTTCACTTTTGTGGGAGAAGATGAGGCGTCGTAATATAGCCAAAGAAGAGAGATCAACGTATGTTCCCAACAACAATCTTGTCTTGGGACTTTGGATCCTTGTGTGCTGTTATATGTTTTGTTCATTCGTCAGCCAATTGTGATTAGGTTTGTAACTGAAGCACTTAAAAAAATGAAGGGCACGATTCCAGAAATCGCCAGCTCTCATATTTCTTCCCGTGTCTTGCAGGTATTTTGTGCTCTTATTCAGCTGTTTATGTTACGAGCTGTTAGATATATCTCTTGATTAACATCCTGCCATCTTGTTTGTTCTGTTATAGACATGTGTTAAATACTGCTCAGATGCTGAGAGAGATGCGGTGTATGGAGAGCTTCGACCACATTTGCTCACTCTTTCTTTGAGTACCTATGCAGTTCATTTGGTCACCAAGATGTTTGACAATGGTATACTTATTGCTTCCCAATGAAACAATAAGATCCACATAAATTGTTGTTCATGCCTTCTATTGACACAAGTTATTACTCATTGGTTGCAGCCTCTAAATCTCAGCTGCCTGGTTTGATCTCACTATTTCATGGGCATGTTGCTCGACTTTTGAGACATAGTGTTGGGTCTATTGGTATGTTTTTTCATTTGGCTAAATAGACCCGATTTTTTTAACTCTGTATTGTAGTATTTGGAGATGGTTCTCTGAAAATTTCTTCTCTTGCATCATACTAAGTGCTACGCTACCCAGACTCTTTAAATTACCTTCTGTACTTGCGTGTCACACTTCACACTAAAACATGGTTATGACACTTACGACACTTCATTTTAAGTCCAAAACAAGGATTTTCTCTTTAAATACCCGAATCTCACACTTTGATATTCACCCCTACATAATCTGAGTAATATAGGCCTGTGTTACTCCATCACTTCATGACAAGACACGACACTCCTCATTCCCCTTTGGACCAAGAGATTGAAGACTTGCCCAAAAAATCCAACATGTGTCTGGACACATCACGGTGTCGGATAGTTGGAGTAACACATATATGCCGATTGTAAGCCACGCTAGACCACTTAAACTTTTATCCTCCGAAGATATTATTCCCGAGTCAGGCATGAAAGGATATTTACTGAGACTGCCTTAGGCTTAGGTGTTTAGGTAAGGCCCTTTGTTAAGTGTGATATTCTTTCAATCATCTATGGCTTGTGCTCATTAAGTGTTTTTAAGCATGGCTGTGCTGGTCAGGGAAGGCATGTTTATGAGAATTGTAACCCTGTTCTATATTTTAATCTTTCACAATAATCTGCTTGGTATGAATGTTAATATCTTGTCTTTTAGTTGTGGAGCATGCTTATCAGATTGGAAATGCTATTCAAAAGCGCGAACTTCTGATGGAGATGTACTCAAAGGAGCTACAGTTATTCAAGGACTTGGCAAATATGAAAGAGACTAGGTGAGTTTCTGTGTGGCATAGACAAAAAAATGGAGTTTTGGTGGTTGCGTGTGAGGGTTTAGCCTTATACTGCCGTACTCTTAGAGTGTGTTTGGATAGAGGGAATTGGAGGGGAAAGGAGGAGAGGGATTTGGATGGAAGCAAATTCATTTGTTTGGTTAGGAAAATGAGGTGAAGGGATTTGGAGGGAAATGAACCCTCCATTTCCCTCCTCAAAGGTAAAATCTTCCCATGAACATAGGAAATGATTTCGAGGGAAAATCACCATCACCATCTCCACCCCCACCTCCCTTTCTTCTCATTTTGTTCCAAACACGGGCTAAGTGGTCCACATTAATCTTCATTCTTAACTGTATGTTGAATGAAGCACAATCTTAAAGAGAGTATTAAATTGAGGAACCTCTGGAGTTTTGATAGTGGAAGTACCTTGGATTTGTAATTTTGAAGATGGATATTTTATTTTACGTTAAAATTGTATGATTGCATATGCATAAAGAATCCGGCTTACAGATTGGTATGCAGCTATCTAAAACATGAGCTTTAGCCACATGACATTGTTTTGTAATCGATTACATGTACAGAATAGTGTTCAGTATGATGCTAACTACAAAATTTTGTTGGGCATAAAAGATGCTAACTACAAAATTTTGTTGGGCATAAGAGATGCTAACTACAGATGTTCTATTGTGCTTTCAGGATAGTAGATCTAATATCTAAATTAGGCTTAAGAAAGTCATCTGTTTGCCATCACATGACTCGTGTTCTGCAACCAATCTGGGAGAAGGGAATTGTTGATCACACAATTATTCAAAAATCCTTGGTTGAGTACCTGAGTATTGCTGATAAGGTAGCTTTCTGGTTCACCTCAATCTTGTCATTGTGCTTTCTGGTTCACCTCAATATTGTTGTCTGGAGTGATATTCTTGTGTTTGCCCTTCTTGTCTTGCCTTCTTCCTAACTAAATTAGTGCAGGCGTCTGCAGAGGAGGTTGTAAAACAGTTGTCTGGACCACTCCTTGTTCGGATGATCCATACTAGGGATGGATCAAGAATTGTCATGCTTTGCGTCAAGCATGGCGGTGCTAAGGTTTGTTAACTTAATTTTGATTCTCAATTCGAGAGATCTAATGAAATGCAGGGACAGTTGTATCATGCTAACTGACTTTTTCACGCATGTGTTTTTTAATGTCACTTTAGGAAAGGAAAAAACTTCTTAAGGCTTTGAAGGGACACATGGGGAAGATCGTCAATGAAAATTGTGGAAATTTGGTATGTACTGTATAATTATATTATCCATTCATCCATCCATTCTGTACGTGTTATATCAAATGGCGTATCTTAAATTTGATGGCGTTGTACCATTGTATGCAAGTTCATTTACTGAGCCTTTCAATTTTTCACGAGACTTCTAAAACATTCAAGAATCCATGTAAGGGAGTATGGCACAATATTTTCGTCAGTGTCTTTTTTGTCTTTTGGTTTACATTTAAGGTAGTGCTTACTACTAACCTTAACGAAGAGAGATAGTTAAGCCCCCTAACTTACTTGACCTTTTCAGGTGCTGGTGTCTATTCTATCTAATGTTGATGACACTAAACTAGTTACCAAGGTTTGTCTGTTTCTTCTTCAAAAAATTTCTCACTTTGCCTATATTTCTATTTGAGGATTCAGAAGAGCAAGTGGTTTGTATTGTACAGTCCATGTAAGGCCTCCCATCATTTGTAAGATGATTTACCTTACTGTTTACGCTTGTTTTCCTCAAACAGGTTATCATTCGTGAGCTACAGTCAAAATTGAAGGAAATCATTTTTGACAAGGTATTTATTTACTCCCTCCGTCCCAATGAATTCTTTGCCTATTCCATATTGGGGCATCTCAATGAATTCTTTGCCTTTCTATTTTAGGAATGTTTTTTTATATGTATTTGACCCTCATGAATTTGGCTCCACATGTCACTTCATCATTGGACCTCTTCCCCTTTGTGCCAAAAGGAAAGGGAAACAATTCATCGGGATGGAGGGAGTATTTATTTAAATTTGGCTTTTTACACTATTTTCTTACTTTTATTTATGGTTAGGGGGGATTAAAAAAATTCATTGGCCTCTGAGGTCCTGGCTACCATGGTTAGGCCCAAAGCCAATGGCATTGATCCCACAGTAGTGTGGGACCAAGCACATCTTTTAGGAACTGTGCCGCAGTTGCTTAATTTTCTTGTATGGATTATTTGTTAGCTGTGTCAAGCTACATCTACTCATTAAATCCTTGAATACATGTTTTTTTGTGATACAGAGTGCGAGACGTCCATTGTTACAATTGCTACAACCAAATTGTCAGCGCTATATTAGTCCTGATGATTTGGCCTGTTTGAATGCTTCGATTCCTTCTCTTTGCTTAAAGGCAAGTCACATCTAGCTTTTTTTTTTGGGAATGCTTTCAGTTGTCCTTACTTCTTGTGTGCTTATTTTTTTTTTCCGGTGTATTTTCCAGCAGGCGAAGAAAGATTCTGATGGTGATGTTGATATGCTAAAATCTGCTGAGAATAATGACGATGATTTGAAGAAAGCTGAGTTTGATAAGGAAACAGCTCCTTTGGAGGCTGATGAAAGCATGGAACCCGAAGAAGATACCCCGTTGGCTGAGGGAGGTAAAAAAGATCCTCTTATTCGGAGGCAAGAATTGCTTGTCAAAAGTGGGCTTGCTGAGGTTTGTTATCTGATTGCTTTTTTTGGGGGAAAACTTCCCCCATAGTTATTTCCATTGTCTCTATGTTTTCTTTTTGGCTAGTTGACTCAACAATTCATAAGCAAATACATATTTCTGTTAAAAACTCGTGTGTAAAGGAGTTAAGGAAATGCACTTACACACTGGATCTTATACATCTTGCAGAGTCTTGTTGACGTATGCATCGAAAGTGCAGAAGAATTGCTCAAATCAAATTTCGGAAAAGATGTCCTTTATGAGGTATCAGCTTGTATTTCGTTTTTCTTTCAAAGCTATCCTAAAGCCTCTCTCTATGTTTCTATATTTATTAACTTGAATATTTATTTGCAACTTCTTCACGTCGTTCACATAGAAACACATACCGTAATCAAGTTAACTACGGGGTACTAAGAGAAGAGACTAAAACGTCGTCTTTTGCCACTTACTTCAGGTAGCCATCGGGGGTGCTGATGGAATTCTTCGCCCGACATTAGACGACAAGTTGACCAGCTTGTATGAGAAAATAGCGGAGCTTGCATCTGAGCCCAAGTCAGATGAGCCAGAACACATTCTCGAGAACTTTCACTCAAGTAGAACCATCAGAAAACTCGCCTTGGACTGTTCTACCTTCGCCTCAATCCTATGGAGAAAAGCCCTAAAAGGAAAATGCAAGATTTGGGCCCAAGGTCACAGGTACTCATTTATTTATTAATTTTTTTTATTTTTCTTAGCTCTATTCCAGTATAAAAATTCCGACATTAACACGGTGGAAGCGCAGTTCGAAGGTAGTTGCAGCATTCATTGAATCATCAGACTCAAAAATTCGGGAGCTAACAAAGAAAGAGTTGCAGCCTTTAGTAGATGGCGGTCTTCTTAAAATTCCAGTTGCAAGACCCGTTGACAAACAGTCCAAGACTTTAGAGTAGAGGAAGAGCAATGTGAAGGGATGTGTATCTTTAAAAATACATAAACTCAACTGCCTGCTACAGCTACTCCCTCAATCTCAATCTCAATCTCAATCTCAATCTCAATCGATAAGCCTAATGAATATTTGTCATTGAAATAGAGCGAGTGCTATTTTTGTCTCTTAGCTTTCTTTTTGTGATGAAATATTTAAGTTTGAAGTCACTATATTTAAGTTAACAACAGTTTATCACAAAACATTTTCAACAGAAGAGACTGTATTATGTTCATTTTCACTTATGAATTTGTGAGCGAATTTCAGATTACAATAGCTAGTAGGATCACGAGGTAGACTTGGTGACCCCTGTTCGAGTTCCTGCATTAAAAGTTCACAATAATAATACTTGTGCGAATGTCGACTGAAACAAATTATCTTCAGAATTTGTAGCATGTTTCTTTCATTCAAACTTATGCTTATACTGTAGTAATAAATAATGTGGTCTAAAACCCTAATAAATTGAGCCCTAAGAAGTAACACATGCAGTAGTGTTGATATTCAGGTTCCTGCTGTCTGTTCTGAGCTCGAAAATCGGTTTTTGGCACCTCCTGATGTTGCTTCTGTCGTAATTCAAATCCACATTCTGTTTTTGCATACTCCAGGGATCAACAGCTTTCCTGTTGATAAAGGGGTGATTTCTTCTTCTTGTATGAGGGTAGCCAAGGTTTGCATAATTTGATGGATCAAAAACGGGGTAGTCATCTTTGGAGGCTCTTCGATTAAATCTCATACAGCTCTCAATGACTCTGGCTTCCTGGTTCAGCTGCTCTCTCAGACCCCTCAACTCATTTGGTATTTCACGGGATCTGCTAGGGCTTTTCCGTGAGCCAGTCTCGTGCTTAGCAGAGGGTGAGGGTGAGGGTGAGGGTGTTGTGCGGTTGCAGTTCCTCCACCGCTCTAAGTCGAAGGAACTTCTCCTTGCATTGTCAGACAGACATTTGTATGCCTTCAGTTGGAATATCACAACTCTAGTCTCAAATTCAAGTAAGATTTAGTAGACCCAAATTTAATAACTTCAATCGAGATGGAACCATAAAATGTAGTGTATGTGTGATGTGTGATGTGTGATGTGTCTACTAAACCTGATTTTCTGGAGACACAAACCATGCATAAATTGACATAATCGAAACGAATAAAACAAAGATGAAAACAATACATATACTAGATTTGAAAACAAACCTGGGAAATGAGCTTGAAGGAAAACTCTGCCTTTGGATGTTTGTTCTTGTCCGGATGGAGCAGCAACGCTATATTAATTTTTTTGAACGAAAAGATCATTTCATTACTAAAAAGTCATAATACATCTATAACTTACAATTTGAGTAAAATAAATTCTCGTTAAAACAAAGATCTCTCACTAAGATTTTGATCTTCGCTTCTGCACCTCCTCTCTCAACCTATTAACGCTACATTAATTCAATTCAATTATACTGTACCTCCTATATTCAAATAAAAGCGTTGTACATACACCCCGACCCACCCACGTACAAGAAGTCGTTTCACAATGGTATTACACGATGGAGTACTTGTAAAAATGGTTTCACAATAATAATAATAATAATAATAATAATAATAATAATAATAATAATAAGTTGATTGTGTGCATACATCATTTCCCTCAATGATCCTAAACGATACGAGTAATACGTTAGGATTTAATCTTTCATTTGTTTAAGTGATTAAAAAATTCATAAAAAAGGGCGTAAAAGTAGATAAAATGAAGGAAAAGAATGAGCAAATGAAATACGGAGTATATTGAGCGACAGTACAGACCAAGTTGATGGTATTGCTTCCTTATGGTACCAATGCTTGCATCCTCTCCTACCTGCCACCCCAAATTCAAACCAACGTACACACTTACACTTACACACCCATTATTTATCCTAAAAAATTCCAATCAAATATAATAATTACAAAATGAAAAATAAAATAAAAAGTACTCCCTTCGATTTTAAATGATTGTTTCGTTTATGTTGAAACGTGACAATCATTTAAAATCGGAGAGAGTGTATATATATATATGGTAACTTACTCTCAGAATTAAGTACCAATCAATGAAAGGAGAATGAGATTGAGATTGAATAGTATTAGGAGGAGGATTAAGATGAATGCAAGATGAAGACGAAGACGAAGACGAAGATGAAGATGAAGATGAAGATGATGAAGAATTATGGAAGATGTTGAAAGTGTCAATGGCTAACTGAGATTTAATATCATCACAGGAATAGTAGTAATTACTAGTGGCATTATTAGGGTAGTATGTTCTTGTTGTTGTTGTTGTTGTTTCTTCTTCTCTCAACATTTTTGTATTAAAACAAAAAAGGGGCCGGGGTTAAGGAAATTTGAGAGAGAATTGAAAGGAAGGAAGGAAGGAAGTGGGATGGGACATTGGGACGGTTAAGAAAAACAAGGATGAGGGTATGTATTTGAATGTGATTTACATACTCCGATTTATTTAAATGAGGATTTTTAGTGTATGTAGTTATGTGTCGTGTTTGATAGTGCACGTCTTCTGTTTTATTTTTGTGGCTCATTCGTGTGTCACATCATACACGGATTGACACATCAACAAGTTAAGTTATAATATTTGTTACATATTTTATTTATACAATAGGCTGACTGTCTGTATAATGTGACACACAAAGTGAGATACGAAAATGGGACACGAAACCTGCACTGATGATTTGATGGCAACCAACGCACTTAATTTTAGTAATAGTAGTAAGTAGTAACGACCCTAAACTAGACTGACTAGCTAGGGGGAGCCGGGGAGTAGTAGTATTAAGTGCCCAATTAATCTTTGTGGTGGTTTCTACTTTCTATCCATTTTTCAACTCATGTTTATTCAAATCCAAACTAACGCATTTCTCTTTTGCATATTTGTCGAGACGCATTTTGCATTATCGATATTTTTCATTTTACATTAGCAAAAATTATAAAAATTTGATATTCTATACCTACTCGTAAAGATGAATAAAAAAAGATCTCACATGACTATTTTGTCTTATAGATTGTCGAGAATATCGAAAATTCTCTTTAGTTATGAATAGAGTAAAAAAAAGAAACGTGCACTTTGGATTTGAATGGAGGAGACGAGGGATACTACATTCAAATTTCTCAAGATTAATTAGTTTTATAAATAAGGGTCTTAAGAGACTAACTTATAATTCGATCGTCAGATAAGAAATATCTGATCAAAGGAAGTGATTGAAACCTAACCGAAAATCACCTAGAAACAAAAACGACCTTAACCAATTATAACCCCCATATTTACGAAAATGTGTATATTAAGCGATTGGAAAATTTCTTTTTCTTTGTTCTAATGATTGAACATGTAGCAAAACGGGTCAAATAATAGGATTTCATGTTTAAAGTACAGGTCTTGTGTATTATATTACATGTTTAAAAAATACGTACATACAAATTTTATACAGATATAAGTTTTGGGTCGGATTAGAGTCAAATACAGTTTAAATTTACATGTTTTAAAAATACGTATTTTACACGTTTTAGGTCTTGTGTATTATATTACATGTTTAAAAAATACGTACATACAAATTTTATACTGTTGACTGCCCACATTTTGACTGCCAGGTGTCTATAGTAGTTTCCGACAAACACCCGATGATGATCGGACGCTAACGTGCTTTAACGTACTCGGAAATGGGCTCGAAATGATGGATATTTGGCTTAGGCATTTTAAGGAGTACAAATCTCACAAAACCAACCTCAAATTCAGGCCCAGTGGGTCGTTTCGAGTCAAATAACACTAATTTGGGTCGAAACCGTCACCAGGGGTAAAACCGTCTTTTAGCGACCGAGTCAAAACCCGGTCAAAGATATTTCTCGAAACTCGTAGGCTGACCGTGACATCTCACACGTCCTATTCGGACTCCAACTCTACAAAATCAGCCATACAAAAAATAATAAACAATTCCGCTTGAGGTAGAATTCGATCCCGAGTAGGAATCCTATCCGAGAACCGACTCAAGCACCCAACCGAGTGTAAACCACTCGGCCAAGTACACAAGCCAGCCGGTTTTTTTCCTCTTTTCTTCTCTTACAAGAAAACGGAATTCTCGTTCTCCTCAGCTTCTTACTCAAGCGGTAATTCTAGCTCAAACAGGAGTCCTATTCAAAAACCGATTCGAGCATCCGACCGAGTGTAAAACACTCGGCCGAAACAGCCCAAAACAGTAGCAAACCAGCCGGTTTGCCTTTCTTCCTCCACAAGAAAGCGGAATCCTTATTTCCCTCAAGTTCCCTCGTTTCCTATCCTAAGCGGTAGTCAAACTCTCCCAAGCCAAGGTCGGGAATTTCCTATAAATAGCCCCTTGCATCCAACACAAAAGAGAACGAATCATCAACAATTAATCAATACGATTTTTACCAACAATTCTTCCTACACAATTCATACACACACACATAATTCCTTTAGCATCGAGAAACCGATAATACATCCAAAACCCGAAGGAAACCGGTCCCGATATCCGACACCCTTCACCCGTCAAAACCGTACCACCCTAACCCGACCGACGTTGCCTCGACACTCCCGTGCCTAGCCACATTCCGACGAGTCCCGATCCGAGTCAACAAGAGCATGTAGGTTGAGGGTGTAATCAAACCCGATTTCTTCCTTTCTCTCCTTTTCTCCTCTTCGTCCGTTTCGCTTTTTACGGGTCTAGAGTCGATTTTTTTATTTTTCTAATATCGTTATTAACGAAAAACTATTTTCATAACGAATACTCTTAAACATACGATATCGATTTCTCTATAATCGAATATCGTATCAAAAAAGAATTATATTAAGATTTCGACGATTTCAGAAATCGTTACATCTTTTTCGTCAAAATTCTTTTCTTTTTTTCGTTCAAAACAAACCTTTTTACAAAACTTTTTTTATTCATTCCGAATATTCGATATCGGTTTCATAATCGAATATCGGATACGACGAATATCGAAAATATGGATCGAATACAAGCTAATTCATAATTTGTACGCGATTCATCAAAAATAACAATTTTCGAACAAAAATAAAAAGACGGACAGACCCGCACGCGAGTCGCGCCACACCCAGGCGACTCGCGCGCAGGCCTGAAACCCGAGTCCCTTTTTTCCGATTTTTCGTTCGTTTTATTATTTATTCTTCGATCGATTTCTAAAATTTACATTTTTTCTAAAACTATTCTAAGTATTCGATATTGATTTCGTAGTCAACTATCGAATATAAAGAATATCGAAAATATTAAGTCGAGTACGAATCATGCAATATTCATACGCGATTCGACTTTTTCGAAAACCGGCACCGAAACAGGTCACCACGCGACCCGCCGGCATCCCGGGCGAGTCGCGCGGTTGGCTGTCATGCCGCGCCCTTTTCGTCTTTTTTTATTATTTTTCGAACTTCGTTTTTTATACAAAACAACGTTCTTTTCAAATATTTTTCAGATTTCGATTAATATTTATTTTCTCGATTTCGCATATTTATTTTGCTATTATTATTTACAAATCGATACTAACTCGTTTGTTCATCTTTGGTAGCAATTTCATCATTTTATTTCATTTGTTTTATTATACTAAAACGAATCTCACATGTTAAATTTGACTTTGACATCAATTAATTTTGCATGCATTAAACCACTTAGCAACCCATTCAATTCCTCACATGTTTAGGAAAACAATGTTTGCATAATCATTCATCGTTCAACTAACGCGCGCATTAAAACGTCATTCGATATCCTAGTAGAGGCCGCTAATGTGCGGGCGGGGTTGGGTGTTCTTAGTGAACTTCCCAACACGCACGTACCCTCACCCCTTACTCAGAACCGTGGTTTCCGGATGTCCGAAACCATTGGCAACGAGAGTCATTCAATATACGATTAACCGCTCAAGTCGGCATCTATATCGATATGCAAAAGGGACGAGCCCAATAAACTCTGACATCGGAAATGAGCCGTATTTTGTACACGGCCCACTACGACATAGAGTGGGCTCGAACGGTTCCGAATAACCATAAAATTCGGTGGCGACTCCGACTTCGATTTAAATTTCCATTTGACCATCTCATGGAGATTCATTCGCCTCCCCAAAACCCACGCGTGGCCGCGTCGGGGTGGACCTATGTCATGTCCACATATACAGATATAAGTTTTAGGTCGAATCAGAGTCAAACACAGTTTAAATTTACCTGTCATAAAAAACGTTTATTTTCTTTATTTTTTATTTATTATAAATATATAAATGCTCCCCAAGTCCTTTAAATATTATCCTGACCGTTTCATTAAAATAGTCTTCATATGTAACGAGGGAATAAAAAAAACAATCTTTAAGGTGAGGAGGTAGTTGTTGTTACAATATTATTACAAATAGTATTGCAACGATGGCGTGGCTAAGATAGTTAGATCTAACGTAGACGTTGTGTGTACGTTAAACTTTTACCATGCTACATACCAAGAGTACAATATTTGATCATATTAAAGTTGAAACATGAACTAATTACATGGGACGATGGATGACGGCCGTGTATTAACCTCTCTACATACATACGTAACTTTGAATCTAGTACCGATCGACTGCGTAAAAACATGAGAGGTTTTAGTGGTATCATCTGATAATCATGCATACAGTTGAGAGTTGAGAAGTTGAGAAGTTGAGATGAGGTACTACAGGCAGGTACAGGCTACAGCTAGCTTAGCTTGGTGTGGGAGTTGAGAGATCAGACAAATTGTATGCAAGAATTGAATTGGGTGGAGTAACTACTACTACAACTACCAGGACAAAAGTACATCCACTACATACATACATACATACATACATACATACTACAGTACTCTGATTGATGATCAAATACTACTAGTCCCTAACGAGTAACGATTAAGGCTGACACGAGACGAGTGAGTACCATAGCATGCTAGCTGGCCCCACCTTGCCTGCTCCCTCTCGTGAATGTGCTTTCTCCTCCCTATCACCCATTTTACCCAAATTCTCACTTGTCACGGTTATATCCATCGTAAGTATGCGACGGGTTAAGTACTACCCATGTGAGGAGATAAAAACAAAAGCAAAATGTCTGGGAAATGGTAATGTGTTTTGTCTTGTCTACCCACATGAATAGTATAGTTCCTGAGGATCCGACATCAGGTTCTGCGACCTCCCCCCCAGGGGAAGTTGATCCAGGTCCAGGGTCGGTGGATAATCTTGATGGATTACGGACTCCATCACCTTCCAAAAGCAATGTTTTTTTTCCAAAGCTATTGTTTTTTTTTTTGTTTTTTTTGTTTTTTTTAATTTTTACAGTTTTCGTAAGTCATTCAAAATATTGCAACATGGAGTACATTTCATTATTTCAAGCACGTGATTACACCAAAAATAGAACCTACATTTGGGCACACATTCACAACTATTATTACATGTAATTATACTTTGCCTGATCTTACATGACCAGGAGATGCGGGGCATTACAAACCGGCAATTTCGACAGCCCGTGACTTCACTATTGCAAGAATGACTACATGATGGTTTCTAACAGCGCAGCTTGTTCAAGCAAGACAAGGAAGCGTTTGTGAGACCATCTCATACATTCTAGTCTTTACATGGGAGGCCAGGCCATCTCATATAATATTTACAGATTTTAAACAAGGTATAAGCAAATGGCGGAGATGTCATCCATGGCTATACCTGGCCGCTTAGATTTCCAAGCATTAGCAGCGTATTTTACGAGCCTCTTAGCAGAATGTTCCCTTGCTGGTGCAGAACTAACAATCTGCACAGCTTCTTCGTTGGAGATGACATCCCAAACCTACATTTCATTTTATTAGAGTTAATGAGTAGTTGGTATCCCATATACAACGGTTCCAGTCAACAGTCAATAGCATTCTCTAACTAACAAATTTGAGCTATCAAAGTATCTGTAGCCTCATCACATGTATCGCATTTAGTGTATGATGCAATACGGAGGAGTAGTTAATAGCTACCCAGCCATGGTAAAGTGCTTGCGAAAGTTAGTTATCACTTGACTAGCAAAAGTCAGACTGGGTACGATAAATAAAATGAGGCCTATGACTCGTAATGTAAAAAAAGCAAAATTAAAACTTACCCCATCTGTGGCCAATATAGCAAATTGGTCATTAGCGTTGATGTGCCTCAGTGTGACTTGAGGCTCGGAGATAAGACCATATGTTTTTAAGGAATGATCGCCGAAAGCTCGTGATAGTGCCAGCCCTGGCCCTGGGGTCTGTTTGTTTGGTGGCCAAACCCTATACACTCCCGCTTCATCATCTGAACATATAACTCTCCCTCTCGATCGTGTTATCCTTTCTGCTTCCTCTGCAAATGGCCCAAACAAGAGGAAAATGTTAACTTAAACCAGCAGTTTGAGTCTTGTATGAGACCTCTTTAATTCTATGGTTAATCGATTTTTCTCATGCATAAGCAAGTCTTATATTACTAAAAAAAGTAGTCTTATATAAGAATTTGTGTTTTACCTGGTAAGTTGGGCTTCAAATCAACAGTCAATTGAATTGGTTCCAATTTCCCATCTTCATTCATTGTAGCCAGGACAGCCCGAGAGTCCCCAACGTTGGCCACAGTAAGAAAATCACCCTGATTCATGCATGTGAGAACGTGTATTGCAACCTCTTACACAGCAGCATATGAACAAGTATACGAAGTGAAAATGAATGATATTATCATGCAATTAATTCTCCCCCTGCCCAAAAAGATAGAAAAAAACATGAAATTTTAAAATCCAAGTTCCTCACCGCCATATATACATACATGATAAAAAATCATACGAGCAGTATTAAAACTCAATTCAGGACTTAAATCTCGGAATCCCACTAAAAAAAAGAGAGAGAGTTTTTGCAATTACCTGTCTCACTATTGCCAAAGCTGTAGTCCCACTATCAAATGAGTCAACTCTAGGATGGTGTTCAAGCTCTTTATCAATGGTAGAACAAGCCCTAGAAAATATTCGCTTCCATATGTGAAATTTCTTGGCTTCACAGGTTTGTTGGCTTAATTTTGGATCAAGGTCAATACTAAGCGAATGCATGGTGAGCTCTTCCTGCCAATTGCATAGCAATAAAGTAGGCAGAAATTTGCTGACCCATTTAGCAACAAAGTGACCCCAGGGACCATGCCCATCATATACACCACAGAAAGTCATATCTTGCTGATACCCAAACTTCTGCAGAAGTAACACAATCCATCATTAGAAGTACTCTCAAAGAGTTCGTCTCATTTTTTAATTCCAAACTAAGACTGTATGACAAGACAAATGAGAAAAAAATGTCGTAGCATACGACTTAGACATACCTCCCATGCTGTCAAGCAGTCTTGATTAAGCCCCTTTTCTCCCTTTTTGGTAAAAAGCGACGCTATATGTTTGCTCCTTGTGGATGTTTCACCAGGACATCGTACGATAAGCTGATTTTTCCTTGCTTCATCTGCAAATGTTGAAGCAGCTTCCCATCCCTTATCAGTCTTAACATTACTTCCTTTAAATGAAACACTCTTTGCCAGTCCCTCAAAAAGAGATGAAAATTGCACCATGGTTCTACAAATCAAATATTCGCCATTAACATAAAATCATTCAGCTTTTGACGTATAAAGACGGTAAGCATTCTTGTATTCAAAGGCTGAAAAAATTACATAGAGACCTAGTCTATGAAGAACAAACATTCAAACTAATGCTACTGAAGTTTTTCCTTTTTCCTTTCGAAAAAACATATGCAAGGAAATACTTCATCACATCACATAATTATCATGGACGTTACAATAGAAAAAAAGGTTTATACGAGAGAAGCAGAATATTCACCAGATTATCAGTGGATGCAACTACTTTGAAGCTTGTCGACAATAGTTTATCGCTTGGTATTTTAGCAGTGCTCCGTAACCTCACGTGGTGTTGCAGCGTAACCTGAAACAAAACTGTTTACAAACCCAATTGTGTACAGTCTTCAAATCTCCTGAAGTTAGTCGTCAAAGAGATGTGAACGGTTAACAATGACTTGATTTTTTACGTTCTTGCGTTAACAGTGACGCCTCTGCAATTAAGCATGAACTGGAATGAGGTTTTTCTATAGAGAGCAATTTTGGAAGTTATAAGGGCAGCTACCTAATCACTCAACATTATTTTAGTAGAAGTCGGTTTATTGAAAATGACCTTTGTTGAGATGACATTTAGGCTTACTTAATTCAGGTAAGTGGAATATGCAAACAAGGAGGAGAATATTATATGAGCATGGATGAGTTTAATTATTCGGTAATGATTAATTTAAGCTCCAAGATAAGTTCCTTAGATCGACAAAGACATTTTAAACGCGCGCACTGCCTTTGCGAAATGATGCAGCTGCAATACCTAATGTACTGTCCAACTATACCATCAACACGCAATTCCTAAAAAAACAAGATTAAATTAACCCAAACAATAACAGCAGCACTATCCTGGATTTTAATAAGAAAAACAAGGCTGAAACACAGCCAGCTGTCTCTCAGGCAAATCAATTTCTAGTTTTCTACAAGGTTAGACTAGTAGTTGGATCTAAAGAAAACAACTCAGGCGTTTCCTTTGAAAATCTAGTGGATGGAAAATTATCAATTTGTTTTAGGGGAAGTGGTTGAATTGGTAAAAGCAAGGTCCATATCAACTACAGTCTACAGAGTACTAATGAGTAAAGAATGCCGCCAAGAAAATTCTGATCGTTCATTTAGTTAGTTAATTATGAGGAATACTAGATTACATCAAATGGTCACCAAATAAGAAAATGGGTATTAATAAAATGGATGATGGATCCCCCCATCATGAGAAACAACTTGCATTAATAAAATTAGGAAGTGACTTATCTGCAAGTTACAATAAATTACCCCTGGAAGGCTGGAGCCCCTCGGATACTTGTGAGGGTAATTTGCAAAGATATCACCTTTGTATGGATATCTTAGCTTGAGGTAACAGAACAAGTCTCGAACAAGAGAAGAAATGCTAAATGGTCGATAAAGATGGGTGGAGTGAGTACCAGCTGATTGATTGATGGTAACTGGTTGCATGGGATTATGTTACTTCGATACTTCACTTTAGTCGTGTCTCGCGTCTCGGATACTCAGACATTCACAAAGACACGATCCCCCGTCACCTCGTTGTACTCCAGAAGTTGAGTCATAAAGTGTATTGTCGCATCTGACACTTGCGGCCGAGTTAGAGTAATACAGTATGGAACTGTATATGGTATGTATGATGGTAGATTGAATACTGAATAAATCACCATTCACCAATAATCACCACATGTGCAATTTCCATCAATAAATGTATGGTATCTGTTGACATCTCTCACAATAATCTCCTTGTCCAAAATCTTGCTGAAGTACTTAAACGCTTCATGACAATCCCTACATATTCTTAGATTTTTCAAAATCCTCAGAGGCTTTCCAGGAGGAGCTGCTCCACTTACCACCCCAAATGCCAGTGCCAACTTCTCGCTGTGATACGAAAGCCCTAGCGTTTTCTCTCCTTCCTCTACATCATGAACCATTTCACTCCAGTTTGGCACATAACCAAGTCTACCGATTTCAGTCAGGAGTTCCTCAAGTTTTGAGTAAACCTCACTTCTCCTCTCATGCTTATCATCCCCTGCCACAAAAACATGCACTTCTCCACGTACCTCAATCCAACTCCTCCCGCCTTCCTTTTTCACCCTCAAATTATTCATCTTTTTTCTAATTTCCAAAGCTTCATGCCGTCTCCCTAATGCTGAGAATGTATTAGCAGCAATAACATAGGCAGAATCATCATACGGGTCGATCTCCAATAGTCTCTTACTCATCCTCCAAGCAGTTTCTGGATCACGATTAGCTGCACTAGCCGACAGTAAGACACGCCATACTCCAGCATCCGGGTTGAACGGCATTGTCAATGCAATCCTCTCTGCATCGTCCAACCTGCCAACTCGGCCCAATGCACCTACTAAGCATGTATAATGCTCTAACGATGGCTTCAAATGGTAATCAACTTTCATCTGATTGATCCACTGTTTAGTCTCATCAGCCAACCCAGCATTATACAATGATGTTAATACAGCTAAGAAGCTGTAGTCATCAGGAACAAGTCCTCGCGATTCAGCTAAGCCAAACAACTCGATAACAGACAATTTATCGCCTTGATGAGCATAGGCTGCCATCATTGCATTCCACCCTACAATGTTCATATCGGACGATGATTGCTCAAACACCCTCCTCGCCTCGGACACCATTCCACACTTCCCATACGCGGTAACCAATCCTGTGCTCACATAAACAGCTTTATCAATCCCAGTTACAATCCCGTGACCATGAATTACCCTACATTGTTCTAAAGCAGCAAGCTCAGCACCAGCCGTCAACGCCCCCGAAACACTATACACGGTAGATTCCACACCCCTACCCACCATTTCAGCAAAAACACTCAAAGCATCAAGCGGGCGACAATTCCTGGCAAGCCCAACAACCATAGACGAATAACACACCTCATCTCTGAGCGGCATTTCATCAAACAGGTTCCGTGCGTGATCAGGAGCCCGGCATTTAAGATACATGTCAACAATGGCACACCCTGAAAACGGCTGAGAAGAAAGGTGAAGCTTAAGAGATAGAGAATGTAGCTGCTGCCCAAATGAAAAAAGAGAAAGAGAAGCACAAGTCTTGAAAAGGGATGCGAGAGTGCGTTGATTAGGGCGCGTGGGGTGGCGAAGCATGGAGAGAAAATGGAGGAGAGAAAGTGGGGAATTGGGATTGCCAGAGATAAGGGCAGTCCATGAAACGACATTGGGAGAGGGGATTAGGCGGAAAACTGATAAAGCAGCAGGAAAATGGCGGGAATTTGAGTAGAAAGTGATGAGTTTGTTGAGGAGTGGAAGGGAGTGTTGGAGTTGAAGGGGGTTTGATGTTTTGATCAATTGTGCCTGCAAAATGCGCAGATCTTCACGCATCACCATCATTATTGGGAATGTTTAGGACGACTGCTAAATGTTAATATGCTCATGTCATGAGTAACACAATATTTTCACATCAAAAGTTAGTTATACTTATACTGGATTAGTTATTAGTTGAGCTAGGCTGTTATGCTACACAAAGTTAGTTACTCCCACCCTTTTCATGACTTCCAACTTCCAACTGTATTGGATATACGGTTTGATCGATGATGGCTGATGACTGATGACTGAGGTTGATCTTTGATGTCTCAATATTTCAATTGTATTTTGATGTACTCCGTATATTCTTTTGATTTTTTTAAGTGTGTCTAGTGGGGTAACGTTAATAAGCTAATTAAAGCAAGATTAACATAGATATTATTACGAGAAATTGAAATATTAAGTTCTATTTACCATACCTGACAATATCCATGTTAATTTTGTTTTAATTAACTTATTAACGTGTGTCCAGTACGTGTGTGGTGTGTCCACTGGACACACGTTAGCTAGAAAAACCGATATGTAACATAAGGCTGCAACAACATTGTACTTACTCCTCTACTAACTGTGACTGTCATGCTGTCATATTTATAACAGACATGTATCTTTGTGTTTAAAAATCATGGTTATTTAACAAGTAACTTGAAGGGGATCTGAACGATTATATTGTTTATCGGTTTTATAAACTCATTTGCATTATGTATATTGGTGTGGACATGACATAGGTCCACTCCGACGCGGCCACGCGCGGGTTTGGGGAGGCGAATGAATCTCATGTGAGATGGATCTCGAGTTGAAATTTAAATCGAAGTAGGAGTCGCCACCGAACTTTGTGGGAGTTCGGGCCCATTCGAACCCACTCTATGTCGTAGTGGGCCGTGCACAAAGTACGACCCATTCCGATTTCAGAGTTTATTGGGTTCGTCCCTTAGCATTGCGATACCGATACCGACATTATCGGTAATCGGGTATTGAATGACTCTCGTATGCCAATGGATTCGGACATCCGGAAACCATGGTTCTGAGTAAGGGGTGAGGGTACGTGTTGGGAAGTTCACAAAGAACACTCAACCCCGCCCGCACTTAGCGGCCTTTACTAAGATATCGTTCGTTTTTGGTGAACACGCGTTAGTTCGACGGTTGAATGATATGCAAAAAGTGTTTTGACTAAACATGTGAATAATTGAATGGGTTGCTAGGTCGATTTAATGCATCTAATTTTAACGTCAAAGTTGTTTTAGCATGCGAGGTTCGTTTTGGTATAATAAAACAACGAAAAGATTGCTAAAAACATGAACAAACGGGTTAGTGTGGACATGTTGAAAATGGCCAAGGTGACGTCATGGTGTATAACAGGGATGGTGGCATATGTTGTACATTAGCGAAGATTTGACAGTTATGACAGTGCTTGACATATGACTGGCAGTCGGTTTCCATGCTATTCCAGTAATATCCGAGCCTCATGATTTTCCGGACTAACATCTGAGCATTCATGTGTGGGCCGCACTCGCCATCGTGTACTTCAGCCATAACTTTTTCAGCCTTAGTTTTATCGACACATAGGAGAAGAGCCCTTTGCGCTGTATTTTTGTAAAGTTGCCCGTCGTCGGTACGGATGAATTGGGTTGCCAGCCTTCGTAAGGCTTTTCTGGCTCGGTTGTCGGTTCCAGGAGGATATTCCCCATTTGTTAGGTATGTCAACATAGCTTGATACCATGGCTCGGGATCAGGTATCTCGATATCTTCAATGTCGTGGATGTTTGCCGGCTCAGATCGTCTTTTGACACAAATCGGCATACTGGTCAAGTGATCGGGAATATTTAGTAAAGATGCCAGTTTTGAGAGTGCATCTGCGAACTGATTTTCTTCCCGAGGTAGGTATTTATACTCTACCTTTTGGAATTGTTTCTCGAGATCCCTTACTCGTGCGAGTCGTGCCTGGTAGGCCACGAGATTAGCATTCTGAGTCTTCCATTTCTGGAGTGCTTGATTAATGACCAGAGACGAATCACCGTGTACTCGGAGGTTCGTAACCCCTAAGTCGGCGGCGGCTTGTAGCCCGTGGATACATGCTTCGTACTCAGCAGCATTAAGTAACGTCAAAGTCTAATTTGATGGAGACGGGAGTATGTTCTCCTTTTGGTGAGATTAGAAGAATCCCTACTCCGAATCCTCGAAAATTAGATGCCCCGTCGAAGTATAAGTCCCATGTCTCGGTATCGGTATGGAAAATATCTTCATCTGGGAAGGACCAAGTGTCGGTGTGTCCTTCTTCAATCACGGGATTGTCAGCGAGAAACTCGGCTACTATCCGGCCTTTAATGGCTTTTAACGGTACGAACTTTAGGTTGAATTCTGCTAACATTAGGGTCCATCTTGACATTCTGCCATTGAGGATGGGCTTTTCGAAGAGGTACTTGATTGGATCCATCTTAAATAGCACCTGCACCTCATAGCTGAGCATATAGTGCCGAAGCTTCTTTGTGGCCCAAACCAGAGATAGACATGTCTTTTCGAGCATGGTGTATTTGCATTCATACTCTAAAAACTTCTTGCTGATGTAGTAGATAGCTCGTTCTTCGGAGTTGACCGTTTGAGCTAGCATAGCCCCCATGGCTGTCTCGGTCGTTGTAAGGTATAACGACAGAGACAAACCGGATTGAGGTGGCATCAGAACTGGTGGCGCGGACAAGATTTCCTTGATTCTATCGAAGGCCATTTGACATTTGTCGTCCCATAATATTCGTTCCCCTATCTTCAGTTTCTTGAAAATCGGTTCACATACCATGGTTAATTTTGAAATGAATCTGCTGATGTACTGGACCTTCCCGAGAAACCCTCTTATTTCTTTTTCGGTTTTAGGAGGTTGCATCTCGGTGATGGCCTTGATTTTAGCTGGATCGACCTTGATGCCACGTTGGCTAACGATATGACCCAGTAATTTGCCAGATGTTACCCCGAAGCTGCATTTTTGAGGGTTTAACCTCATGTTGTACTTGCGTAACCGGGTGAAGAATTTTCTTAGAGCAGTGATGTGACCGTCCCTATCTTTTGATTTGACGATGATATCGTCCACATACACTTTCACTTCTTTATGCATCATGTCATGTAATAAAGTTGTGGCAGTTCGTTGATACGTGGCCCGGGCGTTAATGAGACCAAATGACATGACGGTATAACAGTAAGTACCCCAAGGTGTAATGAAGGTGGTCTTGTCCATATCCTCTTCTGCCATCTTTATCTGATTGTACCCGGCATACCCATCCATAAATGACAGGAGGGCATGATCAGCTGTGTTATCCACCAGTATGTCGATGTGTGGTAACGGGAAATCGTCTTTCAGGCTCGCCTTGTCAAGATCCCGAAAGTCTACACAGACACACACCTTACCGTCCTTTTTGGGAACCGGCACGATGTTTGCAACCCAATCTGGATATTCGGATACCTGTATAAAACCAGCTTTGAATTGTTTGTCGACTTCCTCCTTGACTTTAAGGGACCATTCGGGCCTCATGCGGCGGAGTTTTTGCTTAACCGGCTCGAATCCTTCCTTGATCGGTATATGGTGCTCAGCTATTTCGCGATCTATCCCCGGCATGTCCTTGTAGGACCATGCGAAGACGTCTTTGAATTCTTGGAAGAGATTCGTGAATTGCTGTTTCTCCTCGGGATCTAAAGATAACCCTATCTTAAGTATCTGAGGCTATAAGGTTGTTCCCACATTAATGGACTCGGTTTCTTCGATTACCGGGTTCCGGGATTCCCTTTGCTCTAGTTGTTCGAGCAGATGTGGAGGCAGGGACACCTGTTCGTCGGGTTTTTCAATGTCATTGCATAAAATATTTTTTTTAATTGAAAGTATTTTGAAAATGAGACAAGTCGTAAGCAGAACGATTGTTATTATTGCTCATAAATTTGGAGAAAAGCTCGAAAAGAGCTGCCATCTGATCGTTAGTCAGTGGCGGGATAGATAAGGTACTTGGGACAGACCCCGGAGTACCAGGAGTAGCTAAAGGGAGAGGGGAAGTTACAGGAGTGACCCTAGCACCAGACTCAATAGACTCGATCTCAGACTCAGACTCAGACTCCGACTCCGACTCCGACTCAGACTCAGACTCAGACTCATGCATTTCTCCTTCTCCGGCGATCAGCTTGTAAGTCCTTTCTTGACTGTCGGTCCATTTGACAGTCTTTCTCCAGGCTCTCTTTCCTGTCTTGGATCCAACATCCGAGATTAGCTAGTCGGATCGAAGTTGCGGCTGCGGAGGATGAGATTGACCAGCTCTTCTTTTGGCGCCGGGATCGCGACTTCTTCTCCAAAAAGCAGTCCTAGTGCTGGCTCAGCATTGTTAGCATCTTCGGACTGGATAAGGGCGAAGATGTCATCTGGTATGAAGTTGCAGTTCTGAGCCAAGTGGGTCCCAGGGTGTGTAGCATTGGGCCGGTATAGGTCCATTTGGACAGGCCCAAACACTGAAGTAACGAAGGTAACGATGTTAGTTCCTATTTGGCCCATATTTTCTGGGGTTATGGTATATCCTAGCCCGGTTTGAGATCTACCGTTGTCTAGGACTTCAATAACCTTTCCTGCGGGGAGATCCGGCCTGAAAGTAGCCCCCGGTAGATACCTTAGATTTTGTAGTATCCTGTCGATGCTAGCTGTGAAGTAGGGTCAGAAGAGATACTCATCTTCAATCATTCCTATGAAATCGAATCCCCAGAGATCCGTGCGGCCCGAAGTGTTACAGTTAGCCATAGTCATAGGTGTTGCCTCCAAGGTGATGATGCTATCGTGCAAAGATAACTTGATCTTCCGGTGTAGAGTGGAGGATACCGCTTTGACGGCGTGGATCCATGGTCTTCCTAGGAGCAGGTTGAAGGAAGAGGTGACATCAATCACCTGAAATTCCAATTCCTTTTCTACTAGGCCGGTTATGATGGTAAGTTCCACGGCCCCAACTACCGATCTTGGGCTTCCGTCGAAGGCCTGGATGGTCTGAGTTGTTGGAATGTAGTCGGCCTCGGTGATGCCGAGGGCTTTGGCGGTCCTCAAGGGGAGGACGTTGACTGCGGACCCATCGTCTATTAGGGTCATTGGTAGGTACTTTCCACGGCAGATCACCGTGATGTTGAGGGCCATGTTGTGGGTAGGCCCGAATGATGATAGATCAGCATTGGAGAAGGTGATTAGTGGTCCTTCTTCCTCAGCCTTGCCTTTTAGGTGGGGCAGGACCGTGGTTACCATCTCGGCTGGAGTAGCCAAGGAGTCGATCTTGACTTGATCGCGGGCCTTAGTGAGTGCCTCTCGATGTTCCTGTGAGCTAACTAGGAGTTGCCATATAGAGAGGTCAACTCGAGCCCTGCTTAGCTGCTTCACGAGAGCTTTTTCGGTGGTTGGTTCTTCTGGGGCGGCTTCCAACCTAGCTGGTTCGGCGATGATAAGAGTGTCCTTAGGGTGATTGTTGGCTAAGGCTTTGGACTTAACCTTCTGGATCTCTTCGAGAGTGATGAGGACAACTTCCTCTTTGGTGAGATAGACATCATCCTCGTCGTCGCACCAGATCCCGTTTATTTGCGGGACAAATGGAGAAATGAGATGTGAGCAGTCAACTACTTCCACGGAGAAAATGGCGTGGGTGGCTAAAGGATTATCCTTGTTACTGGGCTTGCCTCCAGGTAAAGGGATCTTTCCACTTTCAATCAGGTCCTGAATTAGATGTTTCAGCTTCCAGCATTTCTCGGTATCGTGCCCATTGCCCCGGTGGTATTGGCAATAGGCCTGACGTCGTAGGCTTTAGAGCGACGCTCAACTTGGACTTCGGGTGTTGGGTCTATCGGGTTGATCAGGCCTTTTGATGATAGCCTTTGTAGGGCATGTGTGTAGGTAGTACCTATGTCGGTGAATACTCAGGGTGTGGTATTCTTCTTGGACGGGGTATCAAGTAGATTAACCTCGTCAAAAATGCTATGAGTAGTAGCAGCAGATGTGGGCTTGCTTGCGGATGAGCTTGCCCCTTGATAACCTTTGGCAGAGGCCTTAGTAAGGCTCTCTAATCTCAGATCATCTTCAATTCTTGTCCCCATTTCAGTTAGGGTAGCGAAGTTGGGTATGATGGCGTACCGGAGATGGACCCGGTAAGAGGGGAGGAGATTCTTCACGAAAGCCTCTACCAGCACTTTCTCGCTGGGCTTGTCGACCAGTTTGACGCTTTCAGCCCTCCAACGCTGAAGGTATTTCGTAAATCCTTCCTTAGGTTCCTGGGCCATTACTTCCAGGGTGCGCATAGTGGTCTGGGTTTCAGTGTTGTCGGTGTAGTTTCGAGCGAATTCCGTTGCCACGTCATCCCAAGTTTTGTATTTCTTGGAATCGAGCCTATAGTACCAGGCTCTTGGGTGCTTCTCGAGGGAAGAAGCAAACAGATGCTTGAACATGTTTGACTTAACTCCCTTAAGGGCCATGAATTCCTTGAAGGTCCGGATATGTAATACCGGGTCTTCAGTTCCGTCGAACATTGGCAGGTCCGTCAGGTTGAAATTGGTAGGCAGCTCATCGGTCAGGGGTGCATAGGCTCAAGCATTCTCCGTGTGGATTGAGTTCTGGGTCGACAGATGGACCTGTTCCTGTAGTTTGTGGATTGCGTTTGCCAATTCAGCTAAAGGCCCAGTAGTCTCGACGGAGCCACTAGGAGTTCCTTGTTCTACGGCGCTTACTCGGGTAAGGATTGCGATATGATCCCCCCTCATCGTCGTGATCATAGTCTCCAATTTGCATTTGGTCAACGAGGCCCTCAACTCATCTATGGCTTGTTGCGTCATGGTTCGGGAGAAAGGCGGCCTGTCTGTAAGAACACCGTGTAATCAGAAACGGAACCAGATCCTAGAATCAAATAGTGCATCCCGAGCGAGAAAAAAGACTAGACGAAAAAAGACTGAAAAAATCGACTCCTAGACGGGTGACTCGTGGACGGTGGGCTTTCCTTAGGATTTAGCAAAGTGGGCCTAGTCCCGTTCGAAGGAAGCTCCACGTGAGAATTCCCCACACTTTGGACTCGAATGTGTAAACGGGCTTCCCTTTGTAGGAGTTCGTCCTACGCAGGTGGGCCGTGCCTTGACAAATAAGGCGGACTGGGATGGGGAAAAAACCCGTGATGTAGGATCGACGGAGTTTCGACGCTATAGACTCCAACAACTTATGACAAGACCCGACACTACTAAATACGGGAAGTCCTAAGAAGAAGAAGGTTTTGAAAAGGAAAATTTGGGTTTAGAAAAACCCGAAAAAGTCGGATTGGATGACCCGATTTTTTTTTTTGAAAATCGGAAAATATTATCGGACCGGAATTTCGGAAATTTTGATAAGGTTCGGGCAGCATACCGGCTAAAAATTGGCTTTTTTAAGTAAAAAATCATAAGTCCTAAATTCGGTAGCTTTCCGGGTTTTGAGAAATGGATAACTTTGAAAAGATGCAAGTTTTTTTTGAAATAAAGGTTTTTGAAAAAAGGTGATCAAGTAGCACGTAGTCATGGAAACAGTATAATGACACCATGGATGCTCTTAATCAAAGTCTCGGTCGGTCAAAATAGAGTCTATACCAACTACGATGGCTTTCTCGCAAATCAGGACGGACTTCCTAAGCCGAATTGGACTTAGAACATGCCGTAAGACCCATGCGAGTTCCGCCACCGAAGTCTTTAGTGCACCCATTTAGGAATGCACCGTGGTATAGTGGGACGTCGGTCACAAGTACCCGGCCCGGGAAAGATTTGAGTTATGCATGAACCATTGAACTAAAACGCGTACATTACTAATCGAACGATTTCTTTTCGAGTCTCACCCTAGGAACCCCGATGACAAGTGGTACATCAGGAATCCCCAGCGGAGTCGCAAAATTGTGGACATGACATCGGTCCACCCCGACGCGGCCACGCGCGGGTTTGGGGAGGCAAATGAATCTCATGTGAGATGGATCTCGAGTTGAAATTTAAATCGAAGTAGGAGTTGCCACCGAACTTTGTGGGAGTTCAAGCCCATTCGAACTCACTCTATGTCGTAGTGGACCGTGCACAAAATACGGCCCATTCCAATTTTAGAGTTTATTGGGTTCGTCCCTTAGCATTACGATACCAATACCGACATTATCTGTAATCGAGTATTGAATGACTCTCGTGTGCAAATGGATTCAGACATCCGGAAACCATGGTTCTAAGTAAGGGGTGAGGGTACGTGTTGGGAAGTTCACAAAGAACATCCAACCCCGCCCGAACATTACGACCTCTACTAAGATATCGTTTGATTTTGAAATACGCGCGTTAGTAATACGGTGAAATGATATGCAAACAGTATTTTGACTAAGCATGTGAAAATTCAAATAAGTTGCTACGTCGATTTAATGCATCTAAATTAACGTCAAAGTTGTATTTAGCATGCGAGGTTTGTTTTTGTATAATAAAACAAATGATGAAAAGAAATCGCTAAAAACATGAACAAACAAGTTAGTAACGGTTTGTAAATCGAATAAAAGATATAGATGCAACGACATGAATGATTTGAAAAGTTTGTGACATGTGATGGATTAAGCACGCATTGACGGAGGTTAAGAAAATATTTAGCGAGACCTGAAATATGCCGAAAAGCCCGTCGCTTTTTTAAAAAGAAGACGTTTGAAGAATTAAGACGAAATAGCTTTTCGGGGTTGCGGTTTTCAGGGGCCCACGCGACCCGCGCGAGGAGGGCGCGACTCGCGTGGCCATGCGACTCGCACAGGACGCGTGCGACTCGCATGGACGACTGCTCTCGAGATTTTTTAGAAAACCGACTCTTTTGTTAAATCGCGTACAAATATGACATAATTTATACTCGACTTAAATATTGATACTCGTAATATTCAATGCTTGATTATAGGATCAATATCGGATATTTAGAGTGGAGTAAAAAAAGTTGTTTAGAAAATCGTTTTGAATGTTGTTAAGACGAAATAATTCCTCCACGTTGTAATATCGTAATTACTCGGCTTCAACGGTATTATGCTTAACATGATTTGATGATTGATTCCTTTAGATCCGATATTCGACTGTAGAGTCGATATCGAATCCTTAGGGACGACTCTTTATTGAAAATAGTACGATAATATCGATATTAGGAACGAGAAAATAAAAAAGAAAAGACGTGACGACGACCCGTATAAAAATACGGACGAGAGAAAGAGAAGAAAAGGGAGAAGTCGGGAATTGTAACACCCTCAACCTACATGCTTGATTATCTCGAAAACGGACTCGTAGTAGCGGCCTAGGCGCGGGAGCGTTAAGATGTATATAGGTGAGTTATGGTGTGTATGGTTAGGGATTTGGCGAGTTTTGCTCTCGGGTTTGTATACGGTTTGCCTAAAATTGCCTAGAATTTTGGGTTGTGAATGGTCGGGAATCCTATAGGATTTCTAGAGGAAAGATTGGAATATAATATGCCTAGTATTGCTGGAATTCCGGGTTGTAATTTGTGTGTCGGGATTGGAATTGTTGTGTTGATGTTGAAATTGATGTCGGGAATTGTGTGTCTGAATTTTGTGTGCAAGGGTGGGGTATTTATAGGATGGGATACCCGTCTTGGATAGAAGATAGCTATCTTGCAAAGGAAGAAAGCCACCGGTCGAGATGAGGTGGGATTCCGTCTAAGGATAGGAAGAGTAAGCAATTTGAACGGAACGAAAACTCTGTTGCTTGGTGAAGAGGGCAAGGTACCCGGCTGGAATGAGGGTAATCGGCCGAGTACGTCTCTTGCTCGGTCGAGTGTTTGATCGGGTGTTCGGATAGGATTCCTACTGGAGATCGAAGTCTACCCTTAACGGAATTTGTTTAATCTTTTTTGTAGCTGATTTTTGTAGTGTTTGAGCTCAAACCGGACTCGTGGGGTGACACGGCAGGTTTCAACGTCTCGGAAAATATCTTTGACCGGGTTTTGACTCGGCTGCTAAAAGACGGTTTGCCCCTGGTGTCGGATTTGACCCAAATTAGTCTTATTTGATTCGAAATGACCCACTGGGCCTGAATTTGAGGTCTATTTTGTGAGATTTTTACTCCGTTAAAAGCCCGCGCCAATTACTATTGATTCCGAGTCCACAATCAAGCGTATTTAGTCATGTTTACGTCCGATCATCATCGGGTGCTTTTCAGAAACTGCTATAGACACCTGGCGATCAAATGTGGGTGTCTATAGTTAGTAACGATTTGTAAATTGAACGAGAGATGTGAATGCAATGATATGGATGATTTTTGAAAGGTTTATGTCACGTGAAGGATTAAGCACGTGTTGACCGAGGTCAAGAAAATATTTATCGGAACCTGAAATATGCCGAAAAGTCTGTCATTTTATTAAAGCATAGATGTTTGAAGAAATAAGACGGAATTGCTTTTTATGCTACGGTTTTTCAGCGACCTACGCGACCCGCGCGAGTGGGGCGCGACTCGCGTGGCCATGCGACTCGCACAGGACTCGTGCGACTCGCATGGCGGCCTGTTATCGAGACTATTTTTCGAAAATTGACAATTTTGTTAGATCGCGTACAAATTTAGCTTAATTTATACTCGACTTAAATATTGATACTCGTAATATTCGATGCTTGATTATAGAATCAATATCGGATATTTAGAGTGGAGTAAAAAAAAGTTGTTTAGAAAATCGTTTTGAATGTTGTTAAGACGAAATAATTCCTCCACGTTGTAATATCGTAATTACTCGGCTTCAACGGTATTATGCTTAACATGATTTGATGATTGATTCCTTTAGATCCGATATTCGACTATAGAGTCGATATCGAATCCTTAGGGACGACTCTTTATTGAAAATAGTACGATAATATCGATATTAGGAACGAGAAAAGAAAAAAGAAAAAACGTGACGACGACCCGTATAAAAAGACGGACGAGAGAAAGAGAAGAAAAGGGAGAAGTCGGGAATTGTAACACCCTCAACCTACATGCTTGATTATCTCGAAAACGGACTCGTAGTAGCGGCCTAGGCGCGGGAGCGTTAAGATGTATATAGGTGAGTTATGGTGTGTATGGTTAGGGATTTGGCGAGTTTTGCTCTCGGGTTTGTATACGGTTTGCCTAAAATTGCCTAGAATTTTGGGTTGTGAATGGTCGGGAATCCTATAGGATTTCTAGAGGAAAGATTGGAATATAATATGCCTAGTATTGCTGGAATTCCGGGTTGTAATTTGTGTGACGGGATTGGAATTGTTGTGTTGATGTTGTAATTGATGTCGGGCGTTGTGTGTATGAATTGTGTGTGCAAGAGTGGGGTATTTATAGGATGAAATACCGACTTGGGATAGGAGATTGATATCTTGCAAAGGAAGAAAACAACCGGTTGAGATGAAGTGGGATTCCGTCTTTGGATAGGAAGAGGTTACTTGCATGGGAAGAAACACCCGGTTTAGATGGAGTAGGATTCCGACTTTGGATAGGAAAGGATTCCTACTTTGTAGCTGATATTTGTGTAGTATTTGACTTCAAGTCAGATTTTTGAAGTGGCATGACAGATTTTTATGTCTCGAAAACGTCTTTGATCGGGGTTTGACCCGGTTGCTAAAAGACGGTTTTGCCCTTGGTGTCGGTTTTGATCCAAATTAGTATCATTTGACTGGAAACGACCCACTGGGCCTGAATTTGAGGTCTGTTTTGTGAGATTTTTACTCCGCTAAAAGCTTGTGCCAATTACTATTGATTCCGAGTCCAAAATCGAGTGTATTAAGTCATGTTTACGTCCAATCATCATCGAGTGTTCTTTAGAAACTGCTATAGACACCTGGCGGTCAAAATGTGGGTGTCTACAGAGCCTCCACTCTGACCGAGGCTTGGAAAAGGCAAAAGTCAGAGTAGCTACCAGGCCAATCAAAGATTAAGACCTGGCAAACTTTCGATCGGGTCGTTTATAGTCCATTAGACTCGCATAAAAGGGCTCGCCTGCCATAAGACAGAAATCATACCTGAGTTGATGCTAATAGCTCTGTGGGGACTTGCCTAAGAAGTCTTGGGTGTGCCCGTTTGCAGACACATCCTATCTTGGAGCTGCGCGGGAGCTTGCATAGGAGGCTATGGGTGTGTCCGTTTGCAGACACATCTCGATTCAGAATTACGCGGGAGCTTGCATAGGAAGCTATGGGTGTGTCCGTTCGCAGACATATCCTGATTCTTTAGTAGAAATGTTGTCTGGGGGATTCTTGCGAGGAGACTTCCTTCTCGAGTCTGGGTGTACCTGTATGATGTCGACACATAGCAATTCGTATGTAACATTTAGGCGAAACACCGACTCACGCTGGGGAAGTGAAAGCTTGATGTTCCTTTGGGAAGCACAAGCTGGTACCTGAAACATTAGATATATAGGCAGAAATAACAAATATAGCAGATAGCATACAGGAAATGCAATTAGCATCTATAGACTGACTTGCGCTGGGGAAAATGATTTTTGCTTTATTTTGAAATCGAAGTCCTGAAAGCAACTCACGTGCTAGGAGATAGGTTTTCAAAATGGAAAGAGGTAGAAAAGAAATTTGCAGTTTAAATGGACTGAAATTTGACCTTGTCGAAAAGGATTTTCTCAAATGGCTAAGTTTTGCAAATTTTAAAATGAGGATTCGAAGAGAGAGGCATACCAACAGACTCGACTCTGGACGCGACCGGACGAGTTGATAGACACGACTGGACTCTCGAGGGGTTGGACCGTGACTCGGTAGGGGGTGGGCCGCCTACTATGACAAGACTCTTAAGTTGCGCTATTCCGTAGCCTAGGCGAGTGACAACATGGTCGAACGTTGAAATGAGATAAATATGCGATACGGGGTTGTAGTAGTCTGTAATGAGACTGTTCTTGTACGATAGAACTTAGTAGTAGACTTGTGTTCTTTTGGATCTTCTTTGGTTTTGGGGTACATTCCCAAAGTGGGTGTTGCTTCGAGTCCCTAACAGATTCTTGTTTTCGACGGAGCCGAGTACTAGGACACTCTATAGAAAGAAGGCTAGTTTTTGAAAGTATTTGGATTTTGTGAGTGGATGGAGGTCTTCTGTCTAAAAGAAGCCCCTGGGATGACAAAGTTTGCTGCTGAGAACACGACAGCGTCGTGACCGGAATAATGGTGCTTTTTGAATGTGTGTCAATGTGGGTGGTTGTGCCTCTGTTGAAAGGCTGCCTACGTATTCACGTGTAGTGAAATCAAACCATGTCGTAGTTCAGTGTTGAAAGATATATTATGGTGCCTAGTTTATTAGGGCTTTGTGTGTAACTAGCCATAATGATGGTGTAGGCTAGGTGCATTCCCAATGATGCCTTGATCAAATGACTAGAATAGTTAGGATGTTGATCCTGTGACTGTGAGTGTTCTCTGGGGTACCCCCAGAGGTGGTGTGAACTATTTGGGCATGTTCTATGCCAATCGCAGGTTGAGTTCCCGTGTTTGGGGTTGGTAACTGGTTTGGATGTTTCTGGAAATGTGGTGCTAGGTTGTAAGTGGCTTTGATGTTTTGACATCTGGAGCTTGATTTTGTGGAGCTAAGGCTTCGAGGGTAAGGTATTGTAATGTGGTAGGAAAAGGGGAAGTCGAGTAAAAATGACTCGAACTTCGATCGGGGTAGGTTTGATAATAATGCGGGATCTGATTTCCATGTCAGGCCCTAATGGTTAGGGTATCCTATGGAGCTTGAATCCTCAAAATTTCGGGCTGTCTCTAGCCTAGGTCTCGAGAAGGTCTTGAGAGTTGTAATGTGGGAAGGCTAGATGTGGTGTTAGCTGACCAGCTTGATTGTCTCTCCCTTATTGGATGGTATGAGTATTTTGAATTGACCGTTTTCACTACGGTCATGGGTTTTTGAATATTTTTTGGTTGATCTCTTAGCCCCAGTCTCGGGATTCTTCACTTGGATTGACCGTTTAACCTTGGTCATGGATGCCCCTTTTTTGATGATGGCCTGCTTTTTTTGTTCTGACCTTTTGATCTTTTTTTTTGTACAGTTTTTTTTCTCTTTGTTCTGTTGGTCAAATTAACATCTAAGGTAGGGATTGGTCTGTCTTATCGGAAGGGTGTTTGTTGTGGGAAATGGCCTTGTCTCCCGTCTTGAACCCAAACTAGGAGACTACCTAGATTTGTCATAGGATTCGATACCGCTCCTGCTAGGGGTAGTTTTGTGGCTCTCTATGTCAGACATGGAACAGGTAAAGGAAAACACGGGTCTCGATTTCCTGCAGTCATTACAGATGTGCCTATAATAGTCACGTGCGTGTGCTCACAGTGTGTGATGATGTTCATCATGTTCTCGGAAACACATAAGGGAAGCATATATGAGATAAAAAAGCTGATTTTATTGGATTTTTTAAAAGAGGATGGAATACAGCTGACTCTGATTCTGACTTTGAATTTGCAAGAAATAGAACATTCTAGACTCGGACTCAGACTCGGACTTAAACCAAATCTAGACTCTTGGATGCTCGGTTGTCAGTAGTCTTCGGCTTCTAAGGACTCGAGTGGATGTCCAGCATAGTCTTCGGTAGAAGCTTCACCCAGATCTTCATTATGTCGAAGATCATCTTCAACCCTAGTGCCCATTTCAGTTAAAGTGGCGAAGTTGGGTATGATAGCATACCGGAGATGGACCCGGTAGGAAGGGAGGGGGTTCTTGACAAAGGCCTCCACTAAAGTTTTTTCATTGGGCTTCTCCACCAGCTTCACGCTTTCGGCCCTCCAGCGTTGGAGGTATTTGGTGAAGCCTTCTTTGGGCTCCTGGGCCATGACTTTTAGGGTCTGCATGGTAGTCTGAAGTTCAGTATTATCAGAATAGTTTTTAGCGAACTCGGTAGCCACATCTTCCCAAGTTGGGAATCTTTTTGCATTAAGCCTATAGAACCAGGCTTTTGGATATTTCCTGAGGGATGCGCCGAACAAATTGATGAACATGTCGGCTTTGACCCCCTTGACTGCCATGAATTGTTTGAAAGCTCGGAGGTGTAATAATGGATCCTCCGTCCCTTCGAATATGGGTAGCCCTTCTAAGTTGAGATCCTTTGGTAGTTTCTTACTAATGGGTGTATATTCTCGGGCATTTTCCGTGTGGATAGTCTTGTTCATTGATAAGTGGACCTGTTCCTCCAGCTTACGGACCGCGCTGACTAGTTCAGCTAGGGGCCCAGTAGTCTCAACCCCACCATTAAGGGTCCCTTGCTCCAAGGCGCTCAAACGGGTGACAATGGCGGTTTGGTCGGTCCTGATGGCTGTCAGTTGGGCCTCCATCTTAGCCAGCGAGGCGGTCAGTTGGTCCAAAGTTTCTTGCATCTTGTGTTGATGTCTGGTTACCGGTGGCCTGTCTGTAAGAATACCACGTAATCAGAATTGTTGCTTTAGAACCCAAATATGGCATAGGAAAATAGCGCGGGAGGAGAGACGACTCCTGTTTGACTTGGGTTAGACTCTCCTAAGACAAATGTGTAGGGTACGATTCTCGGAGTGACTGTGATTAATCGCTCCGTCGGAGAATAGCCCCCCAAGTGAGACTAAGGACTCAGATAGGACTCGGATGGTGTGAATTTAAGTGACTCGAAAGTGGGATACGTGAGACAACACGTGTAAGACCTGACCCTTAGAGCAATCGTGATTGATCGCTCTGCTGAAGAATAGCCCCCGAGTGAGGAAAAGCCTGAAAAGGAAATGACTCGGAAAGGATACCTAGACGGGTGACTCGTGAAAGGTGGGCCTCCCTAGGATTCGGCTATGTGGGCCGAGTCCTGTTCGAAGGAAGGTCCACGTGAGACATCCCCAGACTTTGGACTCGATTGTGTAAACGAGCCTTCCCTTGAAGGAGTATGTCCTACGTAGGTGGGTCATGCCTTAGTCAAATAAGGCGGACTAGGATAGGGAGGAAACTCGTGATGTAGGATCGACGGAGTTTCGACGCTAGAGACTTTGACAACTTATGACAAGACCCGACACTACTAAATACGGGAAGTCGTAAGAAGAGGAAAGTTTTGAAAAGGGAAATTTGGACTTTAAGAAAAAAAATGAAAAAAAAAAGGTTGGATGGACGGCCCGATTTTTTTGAAAATCGGCAAAGGGCCATCGGGCCAGATATTTGATGGTTGAAAATGTTCGGGCAGCATACCGGCTAAAAATAGGCTATTTTGAGTAAAATCGTAAGTCCTAAATTCGGTAGCGTCCCGGATTTTTTGAAAAGTTGAATATTTGGAATTTTGAATATTGAAAATAAATTTCCGAAAATTTGAAAATCGAGAATAAGATCCCGAAGATTTGAAAATCAAAAACGGCATCTCGGAGATTTGAAAATCGAGAATGGCATCTCGAAGATTTGAAAATTGAAATAGAATTTTGAAAATTTGAAAATTGAATGAGGAACGGAATTTGAAAATTGAATGAGGAACGGAATTTGAAAATTGAAATGGATAGCATGTCGGCTAGAAAACAGGCTTGTTTTGAGTCAAATCTTAAGTCTAAATTTTGGCAGCTTTCCAAGAGTTTTTTGAAAAATGGATAATTTTGAAAAGATGCAAGTTTTTGAAATAACGGTTTTTGAAAACGATGACATGTAAACCAAGTAGCATGTAGTCATGGAAGCAGTATAATGACGCCATGCATGCTCTTAATCTAAGTCTCGGTTGGTCGAAATAGGGTCTATACCAACAACGACGGCTTTCTCGCAAATCAGGACGAACTTTCTAAGCCGAATTGGACTTAGAACATGTCGTAAAACCCATGCGAGTTCCGCCATCGGAGTCTTTAGTGCACCCATTTAGGAATGCACCGTGGTATAGTGGGACGTCGGTCACAAGTAACCGGCCCGGGAAAAATTTGGGTTATGCATGAACCATTGAACTAAAACGCGTACCTTACTAATCGAACGATTTCTTTTCGAGTCTCACCCTAGGAATCCCGATGACAAGTGGTACATCAGGTATCCCCAGCGGAGTCGCCAAATTGTGGACATGACATATGTCCACCCCGACGCGGCCACGCGCGAGTTTGGGGAGGCGAATGAATCTCATGTGAGATTGATCTCGAGTTGAAATTTAAATCGAAGTAGGAGTCGCCACCGAACTTTGTGAGAGTTCAGGCCCGTTGGAACCCACTCTATGTCGTAGTGGGTCGTGCACAAAGTACGGCCCATTCCGATTTCAGAGTTTATTGGGTTCGTCCCTTAGCATTGCGATACCGATACCGACATTATCGGTAATCGGGTATTGAATGACTCTCGTATGCCAATGGATTCGGACATCTGGAAACCATGGTTCTGAGTAAGGGGTGAGGGTACGTGTTGGGAAGTTCACAAAGAACACCCAACCCCGCCCGCACTTAGCGGGCTTTACTAAGATATCGTTCGTTTTTTGTGTAAACGCGTTAGTTCGACGGTTGAATGATATGCAAAAAGTGTTTTGACTAAACATGCGAATAATTGAATGGGTTGCTAGACCGATTTAATGCATCTAATTTTAACGTCAAAGTTGTTTTAGCATGCAAGGTTCGTTTTAGTATAATAATTAAAACAACGAAAAGATTGCTAAAAACATGAACAAACGGGTTAGTAACGATTTATAAATTGAACGAGAGATGTGAATGCAATGATATGGATGATTTTTGAAAGGTTTATGTCACGTGATGGATTAAGCACGTGTTGACCGAGGTCAAGAAAATATTTATCGGAACCTGAAATATGCCGAAAAGCTCGTCATTTTATTAAAGCATAGATGTTTGAAGAAATAAGACGGAATTGCTTTTTATGCTACGGTTTTTCAGGGACCTACGCGACCCGCGCGAGTAGGGCGCGACTCGCGTGGCCATGCGACTCGCACAGGACTCGTGCGACTCGCATGGCGGCCTGTTTTCGAGACTATTTTTCAAAAATTGACAATTTTGTTAGATCGCGTACAAATATTGCTTAATTTATACTCGACTTAAATATTGATACTCGTAATATTCGATGCTTGATTATAGAATCAATATCGGATATTTAGAGTGGAGTAAAAAAAAGTTGTTTAGAAAATCGTTTTGAATGTTGTTAAGACGAAATAATTCCTCCACGTTGTAATATCGTAATTACTCGGCTTCAACGGTATTTTGCTTAACATGATTTGATGATTGATTCCTTTAGATCCGATATTCGACTATAGAGTCGATATCGAATCCTTAGGGACGACTCTTTATTGAAAATAGTACAATAATATCGATATTAGGAACGAGAAAATAAAAAAGAAAAGACGTGACGACGACCCGTATAAAAAGACGGACGAGAGAAAGAGAAGAAAAGGGAGAAGTTGGGAATTGTAACATCCTCAACCTACGTGCTTGATTATCTCGAAAACGGACTCGTAGTAGCGGCCTAGGCGCGGGAGCGTTAAGATGTATATAGGTGAGTTATGGTGTGTATGGTTAGGGATTTGGCGAGTTTTGCTCTCGGGTTTGTATACGGTTTGCCTAAAATTGCCTAGAATTTTGGGTTGTGAATGGTCGGGAATCCTATAGGATTTCTAGAGGAAAGATTGGAATATAATATGCCTAGTATGCTGGAATCCCGGGTTGTAATTTGTGTGACGGGATTGGAATTGTTGTGTTGATGTTGTAATTGATGTCGGGCGTTGTGTGTATGAATTGTGTGTGCAAGGGTGGGGTATTTATAGGATGAAATACTGACTTGGGATAGGAGATTGATATCTTGCAAAGGAAGAAAACAACCGGTTGAGATGAAGTGGGATTCCGTCTTTGGATAGGAAGAGGTTACTTGCATGGGAAGAAACACCCGGTTTAGATGGAGTAGGATTCCGACTTTGGATAGGAAAGGATTCCTACTTTGTAACTGATATTTGTGTAGTATTTGAGTTCTAGTCAGATTTTTGAAGTGGCGTGACAGATTTTTATGTCTCGGAAACGTCTTTGACCGGGGTTTGACCCGGTTGCTAAAAGACGGTTTTGCCCTTGGTGTCGGTTTTGATCCAAATTAGTCTCATTTGACTGGAAACGACCCACTGGGCCTGGATTTGAGGTCTGTTTTGTGAGATTTTTACTCCGCTAAAAGCTCGTGCCAACTACTATTGATTCCGAGTCCAAAATCGAGTGTATTAAGTCATGTTTACGTTCGATCATCATCGGGTGTTCTTTAGAAACTGCTATAGACACCTGGCGGTCAAAATGTGGGTGTCTACAATTGGTTATAACTTTTGTTTTTATGCCTATGTCGAAGGGTAATAAAGAATTTTATTAATTTAATTTTTGAGAAAATCTTATCCTGGAGATTAACACGAATTAATTTTACTTATGATTGAGTATTAGTTATTCATGGTGTATTAATCGCATTTGACAGTGTGTTCCGCCTACTAGTTTGGGATAGAAAATATAAGGTATTACAAACCATATACTTTGAGTATTTGAAGGATGGATGGAAAAAAGAGAAATGAAAAGACGATGAAGAATGTTAAAACATGGTTAGAGATGATCCTACATTCTCATGGACTACAGCCTACAGGGCAAGAGTGTACTGTATGTATACCTCCTTTCATCCATTCAATTCTTTACATAGATTCACCTTTTTTTTTTTCTCATAAAAATGAGCTCCACGTAAAGAATTGAATGGATGAAAGTTCCACTGTTATTATTTAGGCAATTCGAATTTCCCATGAAAATCAAAATTCAAAAGTATTGGAAGTAGTTTAATTTAAAGAGCTTTAGCGGACATTGACAAGCTCTACAGGCTACAGCCACAAGGCGGGTAGTCGAGAGTTTTGCATTGCATGCAATTTGAGTTCCCCAAAAAAAAAAGGAATCTGATGATGACTCACAATCTGAGATGCTGAACAAATAAAAGGTGAATTCAAGAAAGGCGAGCAGAGAAGGAATCCCACGAGATAACTAAATTTGTATTAAAACCCAATCAGAAGCATCATGCATGCAACATGTTCCTCTTCAGTTCAGCTTTATTTACTTCCTCATGCATGCTGAATGCTGAATGCTGAATGCTGAATGCTGAATGCTGAAGTCACAAGTCATAACTCCTTCATTCATTCATATCAATCCTCGCATTCCCATGCAACATCCAATATTCCATGCCATCACTATAATACGCTGCCTCCCACTCTCTAAATACTCCATTAAATAACTACTCCCAGTACGGTAACAACTACTCGTAATAACCACGTAAAAATGATGCATACTAAACACCATCCATTTCTTAATGTTTGTCTCATTTTCTCAAATATGTGGGAGGATAAACGGGGACAAACATTAAAAATCATAGAAAGTATATTATACTACATATCGAGTACTATTACACTACTACGCATACTATACTGTTTCATTTGATTCTTTAAGTTTGATTAAATTAAAATAATTCTCAAATATATTCAAACAGTAAAGAACCAATATGAAACCAATAAAGTAATACCGTCCATAGTTACCAGATTTGCTATGAATACGCCTACCACCTCAGTAATTTGTGATTTGTGATTTGCTTTTATAAAGACGAAAAGAAGCTTGCGTGCATGGCATCCACTAGGCACAAACGATTGACAAGATGACAACATAACTTTAACCATTTCCATTTGCTGCAATGTGCATTATTCGTGGGAGCCAACCATGTTGTAAAAACAAGACAAAAATACATTCACATTCACATGCCAATTTGCAAATAAAACATGTCCCCCCGCCCAAAAAAAAAAAAAAAAAAAAAACTCGGTGGTATACTTGAATGAATATTGGTTAATTCTACTAGTACCATTTTATACTGAATCAATCACCTTCAACTCCATTGACTGACTACAAAAAAGAGTCTACATCTTCCGCATAATTACCCGCCACTCGGAAATATCCTCATATTTTCCTTCACTAACAAATAAATACTCGTACTCTAATACTAATACACAATTGAACAAAATAATTAAGCCTCGCCCACCCGCCTCCCCAATTCACTTTAATCACACCTGACCATTCCATTTTGGAACCACTCGTTTCTTCTCAAAAATCTGCAAGAAAACACAAATAGAGGTATAAATGCATAAGGTCGAAATCAGAAACAACGAAAATATGGAGCATCTTTTGGAGCTCAAGAAGGAGCAACTCAATATCTCTACGGAACGAAATCAAGTTAGTGAGGGTGTTGGAGGGTGGTTCATGGAGTATGGCCCCGTTCAGTCAGTTTCAGTTCAGTTCAATTTAGCTCCAGGAGACATATTTTGTCTTTATATTTCAGTCACTTCCAGTTAAATTAAGTTTCGTTAAGTTAAGCTCAGTCAGTTTCAGTCAACAAGAACAGAGCCTATATCATAGGAGTAAACACGAGTTGGAAATTAATGAGTTTCCAAAATTTTTATTCAGGCTACTAACATTTACATAAGACAGTTTCGCATAGAACAATCAGTGATAAACATAAACATATATGGAGTACTATAATGTAGAGTAGATTAGATGGTTAGCGGGAAGTGCAAAGTGAGAAAACGGTTTGAAATCTTCATCTGCTGTCTGCTGATGGAGGTGGGTGTGCACTGTGAATACATTATGAATGATTAATTACGCTGATATAGATGTATATGTAGGTCTAATTCGATACAGGTGCACAGGAGCCCACCCTAATAACATCCTACTCGTATTACCTAAGTGAATTTCTTTGTCAAAAGATGCGGAGTACATACCATCGTCTTTTTTGTTCAATCCTCTAAGAAAGAGTGCGAGGATGACTATGAATCCCAAACCTGCTGACCCTCCAAGAATTATAGCAATAATTTTTCCAGTATTTTGTGCTGAACCTACATTTTACCCAAAAAAGAAAAATAAACCACCTAATTAATTAGTAGGAGTATCTCAATAAATTTCTTACACTTGCCTACATTAATGACTCCATTCAATCCCATTTAATCAGTGGTGTCTGTGTGGGGATGGAAGATAAAACCTACTCACAGGCTAAGAGAGCAGTAGTATATCTGTTCTGTAATCTGTATATACACTTGTACTAAAAGGGCAGTTGAACAATACGGTTTGCCCCAAATTTAACATCAATTAATGCCATTTCTTAATGTAGTCATAAATTAAATTGATTGGCTCAAGAATATTAGGTGTATAGTTTCCAAATTCTAACATACGGTGGGTCGGTGCTCCGTGCTGAATGTCGACATTTCATAAATATAATCAAACGGGGAAATCTAGCTAGTAGGAAGGGTAGCACTCACTACCCCAAGATTACATTAAAAAAAATATAGACTTTTTCTACAAACCCTCAAACTTCCTAAACAACTCAAGGAAACTCGCTACCCAAAATTTTTATTTTTGTTCATGTGCAGACGGTGCTGTTGCTCGCATACAACCCAAAACATTAAATTTTATACTAATCACTACTCATTACTCAAATTAGTATGCTAATCAATGTCATTATCTCATCAACTACCAACCTAGTGTACACCTTCAATTCCTCCCTCCCTCCAAAATAAAAACATGTACGAACGGCTCTATCTATGTGTCAGAAGTCACAACACCTTGGAATTCATGCATCTCAAGTGAATATTCTTATGCTTTGTTTAGTTACGTTAAGTTACCAGTGGACTAAGACATGTTTGTTTAGTTGGGAAAAGAGAGAGTAGAGTACCAGAAGAAGAGGAGAGGCCAGAGGAAGCAGGAACACCATTAGGATGATAACCGTAAGTAATAAAACACTTGTGCAAGTAGAGCTGTCCAGAGAGAGAGCTGCCGCATTCAACCTGGGCTTTTTCGACAGCAGACTTGACACACAGCCCACAATCAGAAACCCCCAAATCCCCCTCACACTGCCCCAACACATACACCCCCTGATACGTGGTTGCGTAGAATCCCGCACCAGAAGCGAGCCCATTCTGCATGACCTGCAACGCAGTATCCCTCCTCATCTCGAACCCGGAGCCTGCCACATTGGTGGGGCTGCACACCTTGAACAACATCTGAAGCCCCGAAATTTGGGCGAAGCCAGAGACTTCGTAGAGCATGTAGCAGCCGAGGAGCTGTATCCTTGAGGAGACGACTTTGCCGCAGATGTTGTTCATGAGTTGGGGTATCTTGGAGACGCAGTTGTAGCAGTCGGAGTTGGTGAGGTCGCCCCTGCACTGGTAGAGCCCCGAAACAGAGGAGGCAGTGGATTTGTAGAACTTGGATCTGGAGGATTGTTGGATTAGGGTGGTGGTGAGGGTGGAGAGTGACTGGGAGTATGACCCACTTGGATCTGATAGTGCCTGTTTTGCGCAACCTTTGTACACCATGGCCGTGTAGTCACCAGGAGGAGGGGTAGCATAACTGGAAAGTGGGAGGCTTGTTATTAGGAAGATGATGATGATGATTAGTCTTGAATTAAAGAGGTTGGAAATCACCATGTTTTTTACTTGGGAGATTAATTAATCAAAAAAGCATGTTTGTCTGTTTGTTTGTTGGTTGGTTTGTTAGGTGAGTTTGTAGGAGGAAGTGAAGAGTTGAGGAGGTGGGTTTTGGTTTGGTTGGTGAATTTGAAATGAGGAGGAAGTGAGTGAGGATGGTCTGGGTCTGGGTCTGGGTTTGGATGTGTCTGAAATTGGGGAAAGCTTTTTTTGGGGAGATGGAGTGAAGAGTGAAGAGTGAAGAGTGAAGAGTGAAGAGAAGAAAGAGGTGGAGTGGAGCGGTGTGTATCTCACTCTGAAAAACAGTGAGAGCGCAAATTGTACTAGTGACTAGTGAGTACTCGTACTCTCAGTAGTGGGAGTGGTGTGGTAAAGTGTGACTTGTCGCTACAAAACTCAATACAAGCCTAAAAGCAATGAAGACGCAAACCATTGCTCTCCTCCCAACAATGTTTTATCTCATAGATTGTTGTTTTTTATGAAAATATTCAACACATTAATAATGATTATTTGGATGGATAAAGACAAACAAGTTACTCCTTAGACTTGTTTTATTAAATCATGTACTACTCGTATTATTTAATCCGTCACCGATTTGTGGTGGATATGTCCGTCACAAGGGAGATTTATCTCATTTTAGTCCGTAATGGTAAGGACTAAGGAATAAGGCTACTCCTTAGTATTGAACAAAAGTATACAATAGGAGTATAATTTTATCACACATTGTATCATGGAGTATAATATACTCCAGTATCATTTTCAATTATACAATACGAATATCCGTATATCCAAACCGGGATATACAGTATCCGATACTACGATATAGACTTATTTTATTTAGTAAGAATGAGATCACAAAGTTATTTGAATGATTCAGCTAACCGACTTTTTAAAACTTCTACAAGTAACATACTTAAGTTAGTATTTTTGATCACCTTAGTTTTAGAGTTTAGCATGCATCAAGTTAGAGGCTGTTGGGTGGTTGATTAATTACGTACTCAACTTTACAAGATGCATATCATAGTGCTTTATACCAATTACCAAACAGCCCAACATTATTCCTGTTATTTTCAGAAGGATTAACAGTTTACGGCAGGTAGTATTGAACCCAAAAAAGACTCGCTGCACCGACCTGTTCTTGATCGGATACAATGGACATGGGAATGCAAGATTACCACTTAGTAAGACAGGCTGCATTGGAGTGTGACTTTTGGACTGCTTTCGAATGGGTTTTGAGCTGAATCCAAGCTGGCTGCATTGATCAGGGGAGCAGGACAGGCTGCCGGAAAATGATGTCAAAACAGTACAGGCTGATATTCATCTGAATACCTGCTGTATTTTCTGATGGTGCATTTCAGACACCGCTTATAGTTTATAAGCTGCATTTCCTTCGATGCAAGGCTTCATCCAAGTGAATTCGAGCCATATGATCGATCAGTTGCAAGATGCTCATTCAATGCAAGGATGCAGGCCATATAGTATGTATTTGACTTGTTTATATCAAGATCAGAGTTGCATTATATCCACGCACAGAAGCACTGATGCTTGATGCCTGATGCCTTTTTACTAGTTCAGGACTTCAGGCTGCACTATATAACTAGCCTTCTACCTCCTACTTTCTGAATTCACAACACGCCTTCCATTGCCCTTGAAGACAATTTGTGTGTTATATCGTGTAGCAGGGTGTCGTGGTTTGCTGCAAATGTGCAATGCACCTGAACTGGTGTGAGCTGATCGAGTACATTCTAATTGATTGAAACCTACTGTTATTTGAAGGCTTGTATTTTTATTGCAGCACACACATTCCTTCATCATTCATTCCATCCTCCTCCATAAAACCCTACCATTCACCCCTTCGTGCTTTATTCAGCTTAAAAATACAACTCCACCGCGCCAGACTTGCCTTAACAGAGCTCTATACCATCGATCATCTTCACTAAATGCCACTGCCATTGAACACGTGCTTTTATGGGCGGTCCACCATTGTTATCAGCCATAATCGTAGTTGATCCATCATGATTCATGGCTGATTGGAGTTGGTCGGTAAGTCGGATAGAAGACATAAAAATAGAGAAACAAAGAAATACACTGATGGTTCATCTTACCCTTAGCTTCGAATGAATGTACCATGCTTCCTAGTTATATTTTCCTTCCCAGTAAAATGTCATCTTCGCATTAAAGTTTTTCTTCTAAAAACAGTTATGGAGTATTTTACAAGTTGGGTCAAGTGAACGGATAAGCGAATTTGAAACGGATCCGTATGTCAAACAGGATAAGCGAGTATGTTTTTGAAATTTTTGTCCCTAATCCTTTTCATTTGCGGGCCGGACTGGACTGGACATGTCCGAATATTCGATGGGTCGTCCTGTCGTGGATCACTTCAATTCTCAGTTTAAGAGTTTTCCGTGTTGTACTCCTTTTTAAGGATTCCGTGATATTAACTTTAAACATGTCACCTCATGATACTACACTTTGTTTTCGTTAAATTTAGGGTAATTTGATAGAGTAATTTATACTCTACCTAAAATAACTTTTTCAACCGTATATCAAATCCAGTACTTTTTTTTAATAAAACTTAAGCCATATGGCCCATTTGCTTCAATGGTACTCCTACACGACTCCATGAGTGTCGCCAGCTGCAATAACATATGGATGAAGAATTGAAGATGTTCGTCCATTCACTCCCAACTCACTTTACTTTCCCAACATTTACTTTCTAGCTTATTTTATTCACAAATACAGAGTACGTTGCAACTAATTTCACTTCTATGCAAAATAAAGCATCTAATATGAACTCCTACACCCTGTGGTTTTAAATTATTGTTATGTACTAGTAATATAATACTCCTCCGAACAATCATTTAAAACCGGTAGAAGTAATAATCAAGATGTTAGTGGATGATGTGATATGAAATTATAATCGAGTGGGAGTAAAGAGAGGATAGTTAACAAAATTAAGTCATAGCAGTACGGAGTTTAGGTTACAGCATAAAACTACAAGGGCAGCATTGTTTTTAATAGGAGCCTCACGGGCAAATTTGATGGATATAAGATTGAACCAAAGACGGAGGTCATGATAGAACCTCCCTCGTGACTTTACCGACTATCTAGACAGCGAACATCTGCAGACATACCAAATTAACAGCACTCTTGTGTGTTGGGGAGAAACAAATTCCAAAATGACAGCAGCATAGTGATAGTGTGTACGGGGAAGACAAAATTTTGCTACGGACTTCACAATAAACATGGATGTCCACTATAACTCAACATTAATATCAGTAGTAGTACCCCTCTGCCACAAGACTAACATCCAAAAAGCCATCATCAGACTCACAGTTACAACATCAACTCCAACTTCCTGGAACCCAGAGAATTTACCTGCAAGTGTCAGCCCTAATGAAAGCCCAGTTAAAGAGCTTTCGGGCACCGTAAACAAATAGTTCTCACTAATTGAATCATTCAAGGCCCTAACTCCATCTGTAACTCCGTAATTATGCCATGCATGGGCCTCCAAGTGCCAAGGGATCAAGATTCAGTTGCACCATCTTCAGTCGGCAAACCAAATATCCGTAGGTTACGATCTAATGATCCCACGGCTATATATTTTGCATCCCGCCCAAACTTGGCAGATGTTGCTTTACCTGCAATGAAAAGCAGATTACACAAGTTTTGAAGGTCTAAGATAAACGTTATCCCTAGGACTTTGTTGAACCTCAACACGTATATTTTTTTCAAATTACGTACATCATAATTTAAACTCAATGTCTCATATTTTAATTTATCACTCAGATTGTCAGTCTTTTCTCTCCACATCTTGTATGTTGACAGCTTTGTTACAACACTTTTGAGCTCTATTACAAGTTATTGAGCTTATAGGAATAATTCTTAAGTTGAACAACTTCGTACAATAGCTCAATAACTTCTGTGTGAGAGCTCAAAAAGTTTGTATAGAAACTAAACTCTAAGGCGGTTGTACATACACCCGGTGGTGTAATCCTTTTTTCCCCTTGACATAAAGTGCTACTAGGACAAGAAAAATGACAAACTGTAGGTTGGTAAAACCCTAATAGATTAGGGAGCAGATACCTGTTCCCGATAGATCAGGTAGGGTCTTTAGACAATTCCATTCTGACTTGACACTTGCAACTTGGTATACTCTGCAAAAGTAGAAAGCGAGATTATTTTGCCACAATTAGTGTCTTTATCCACAACATGAATAAGTACAACACATCTGCATCTAAATAACAGTGTAATTATAGACTGACCTTATATCAGAGCTAGCAACTGCAAGGTAACTCCCGCTATGATCGAAATCAACTGATAATCCACCAAATCAAATGAGTGAACAGTACATAAATAACAAAATAAACCAATCTTAAAACCAAAAATACTAAAACGTTCATCAATACCAGAGTTTGTTGAAGTATCAGGGTCTGGAGATGGGAAAGATCGGAAATTTTTTAATTTACGCAGATCCCAAAGCTTGACACCATCATGAGCTGCAGTCTGAACAATTTCACAGGCAGATTAAATTAGATCAGAGAAACCATGACGAAATGGCATTTAAAAAATAAATCATACCGCAAGGAAGTATCCATTTTCAGAAAAAGACATGGCTGTGACAGGGCCCACGTGCCCGTCAAACTTTGCTACATTGGCCTGTGAACAAGCAGAAAAATAAATACAATCAAGGACTTGGGTACCACATAAGGGCAGGGGATCAACATGAATGCGGCAGGCTTCAGAACAAGCAACAGTATCCAAAGTTTACCTGAGATTTTACATCCCAAATCTTGACAATCGCATCTGTAGTGCCAGTTCCAAGGATGAGACCATCAGGGTGGAAAGCTGCAGATGTGTACCCTTCTGACCCTGATGAGTCAGTCACCTGTTGAAAATAAAAAAAAATGAGACTACGGGCTCTGCAAAGAAAGTTAGATGTCTACTAAACGTTTGATATTTCTTCATTAAAAGGAAAAAGGTGTCTATCCTTGGTGAAAGGGTAACCTGTGAGAAACATCGACCATTTGCAAGGTCATAGAAACACCATGAGTTGTCAAGAGAAGCTGACACAAAGTACTTATTCGTTGCATGGACAGTAACAGCTTGCACCTGTTTATAGCCAATTAGTAAACACACGTTTTAAGCAGTCCAACAAGAAATTCTGAGAAAATTAAAGACGAGCGAACAACACTCTTGAGAACAAAGCAGGCAACACAGTTTAACAGATGTCCTAGCTAATCTCAATAAGAAATTACTATAATTATCAAATTATTATTCATTTTCTCAATTCATAAAAACAACAAAATGTGAAGCTATTAAGCGGTTCTTACAACTTACTAGCACGTTGTTTAGGGAACCACCGCTGGCATATTATCAGAGAAGGTATGTTATCTGTGGAGTGGAGTGGAGATAAAAGGCACGGCTTGTCATGCAAGGTTATAAGCAAGCCAGCTCAAAACAAGCTTTGGAGAGATGAACCTCAACAGCATTAGCTAATTCCTCAAATCCCGTATGTCAGGAGGTAGGGGGCCTACTCTATAGATGAACATAGCCATCCCGCGCAGAAAGCACAAAGAGGCTATGGCAGAACTCTGTCTGACAGATTTATTCTCAAAAAATTGCAAAAGTGAAGCGTAGAAGTAACATCGCAAATGTTGTTTCCGGATGATACATACTACAGAGTACTTCACACCATGAAAGCGCATATAATGTAATCAGCCAGGCTCCACTAGATGTAACACTCATTAAGTCTTGACAAACAACTAGCTTTTCCTACTATCATACTATATTTTAAACTACTTAAATAAAATCAAGAAATGACAGGTACAAAAAACAGAAAAGCAGCATCATGAAATGTCGCTTAAGCAGCACAAAATACATAACTAAATCAGTGGGCCCAGAGTGCAAGATAAATGAAGAGTGGTCAAACATTTTGCATGTCAGAAGCAACATCAGTACAACAGGATTTCCCACGACAAATTTAACAGGTACATAACTACAAACAAGCATAAGACAATCTCTTTACAGATGTTCCAAGGGAAATCGGCACGAAATAGATGATGAGAAATAACCTCTGCTGTATGGTCCTTTAGAACGTGCCTACATTCATAAGTCCCATTGTCCGACCCTTGCCATAGTCGTACAGTCTGTCCGCAACATCAAAGGTTAATAAGCAATAAGCACAAATCCAAAGAGAGAGAGAGAGAGAGCACTCAACAAAATTCCATGATGATAGACGACTCAATTAAAAAACTGAGGTATTTTTCTCTTACAGACGAAACTCAGCAAGACACTGGACACACATTTCTCCTCTACAACTAAGTAAAATAGGATCCCTTTAGAATAGGGATTAGTGGACCAAGGGAGCATACACATACTTGTTACTTTACTGGAGCATTAGGCCCAGTGACCCAGACACTAGTATAGATGATTAATTTTAGCCGTCAACATTTTGACTACTTCAAAGTTCTAACATGAGCCTAACAGTTACCAACATATCACACAAGGAGACAAGATAAGGATAATCACAGAACACGGAAATGTTGAGGCCTTGAGGGGTCTTCTATAAGACGTAGCAGAAACAGGCCATACAGGTCGATTAATTTAAAATTGTTAGTATATGCACTATGAAGTGATACATGTGACATAGATATTTTATGAACCAGAACACAGTTGACTATATGGCATATCAACCATAGCAATAGAAGTACGATTGAACATAATCTAAATTCTAAAACCACATTGAGGACCCAGGATCTCTACTCCTCTTTATCAACAAAGGAGACACTCTAAAGTCAAAACAAAACAGGGTATGGCTTGCATGTCATAATTCATAAAGTAAACATGAAATTCAAAAGTAAATGGAGAAAGGTTCACCTTGTCTGCCGATCCTGTTATAACCAAGCTTTCATCTTGCGGGACAATTTTAATGCTAGTGACCTGAAAAGGGCATGGGTAAATGGTTATTTGATGGTTCAGGATTTAAATTCACTATATAGTTCTAAATGCAGAACCAACAAGAGAGAGAAACACCTTCTTTGAATGACCGCTGAGCGTTGATAAGATCTGCTCAGACCCTCTATCGAACACGACTGCATTTGTATCAATTCCTCCAGTAGCAATGATATCCTTTTATCATGGAGATTAGCGGAAAAGAAGAGAGAACATTATCAGACAGAGGCAATAGAAGCAGGCAAAGAAAACAAAACACCCATGTAATTTACTATGTAAGCGGAGGCCCTAATGCTCTACAACCAATGTAGACACCACTGTCCACTATAACTCAAAAAGTATTAAACGCCGGGATGATTTTACTCCAAAAAGAGTGTCATAAACCCAACACAGAAGCAGCATTATATATTTATTTAACAACGAAAAGCTAACTCCAATAGCATTACTCAACTCAGCTGCTATACTCAATACAAAAGCCTCTACCATACCTTAGAATGATATATATCAACACATAGAATTCCAGGCTTGTTGGTTTTCGTAAGGGGATAGCTGGAAATCTGGGTATATCGCTCCAAATCCTCAATAGGAGCCAAGGTTGCAGGTATCTGAAAACGAAAATAGGAACACCATAAAGAAGTAAAAACATTGTCACAAACTACAGCAACCTTTTAAGTTGCAACATTAGAAGCACCTATCTGAATGAAAGATACAGTTTACTATCAACTAGATTCACACTACATTGCCAAAATAGTGTAAAATGATTCTTGGGAACATACCGTCCGCTTCTTACGCTGCTGTGAAAGTACAGCATTGCAGTCAGTGAGCTCGGCAATAATATCAGAAGAAATCCCTAGTCGCAATTTCTTTCCTCCGGAACCCAAATCCTCACCATCAGCAACTGCACATCACAAACAATCAGTACAACTGTGAAATGACGAAACGCTTCAAGGACAACAAGAAACCCAAATGTGTGTGTGTGCGGGGGGGGGGGGGGGGGGGGGGGGGGGGGAATAGAAACAATCACCTCTTTTTCCATTGCTCAGAGGCGCATGTACTGCATTACCCGTATCAGTGTAAGTAGGTATTTGCCTTTCTGCCTGAGCCAATAATGATCTTGCCTCATCTCTTTCTTTCTTTAGCCTTGCAATCACACGGCAGGCAGCATCATGCTGTACATAAATAATGCAACACATTAAACTCCAAGAAAAATCAAGGTACATTCTATTAAAAGGACATAAATAGATGTGGCATGGTCAGATAGAAACATGTTAAGCTGTTGGAACATCTGACGAAATAATTCACATCAAGCCGAATGTATGCAGGAGTGTTCTTGATTTGCGGTTAGACTATAACAGGTGGGAGCTCAAATTTGAACCAACATAAACAAACAAAAACCCGGTTACAAGACTTTGGAACCAAATATTTACAAAGGGAGCTGTGAAGAGAAAAAAAAAAAACTTTTTTAAGCAGTCTGTTGAGTTAATTTCAAAAGCATGTTTCAGGAGTGTTCTTGAAGTACGGTTAGACACTATAACAAGTTGGAGCTCAAATTTGAACCAACATAAACAAAGGAAGACCTGTTAGAAGACTTAGAACCAAATATTTACCAAGGGAGCGGTGAAGAGCAAAAAAAAACTTTTTAAGCAGTGTGTGAGGTTAATTACAAAAGCATGTTTTAGGTCACTTTCAGCCACAAATCAAGAGTAATTTTAGGCCCCAAAAGGTGAAGATCAATTATAGCTAGTAATGGATCACCAGTAGCCTGCCTTCGTACAAGAGCATCATACTTTCATGCATCTGGTGTAATGTTTCAGTATTGGCATACAATTCCAAAAATTTAAACAAAAGAATAATAAAGCAGTCAAGGGCGACAAAGCTAAATTGAAATTGTTAGCAATTGTTACTAAAAAGGCAGCATCCAAAAGCTACTTGAAAAACAAAACGTGCCATATGTACAGAAGCGCCCTATACCTGGTAGAGAGCATGACTCAGTTCTTGACGGGCAGTATGTAACTGCTGCTCCAAAGCAAAATTTGACAACATCAGACTATCCCATTCCTGCATTTTATAGTAATTGACTTTAATAAAAGCTAAAATCATAGAATCAAAAACAGATGCACATGTCCCATTGCATAAAGCAGTGTCAGCAAAGAAAATAAACTAACATCCACCAAGCTTATGAAAGTGCATGGCGTGGGCTAACTGGCTAAGAACAACCAAAAAAAAGACATATTCTCGCTTGAATTGACGTTATTGGACCTTATTTCAGTAACCACTTGATATCAAAGCATTCTCAGATAAATAGAAATAAGACCACTTAAAGATAAGTAAAGAACACCTTTAGGGAACAATTGATTTGTTCGACCACATTAAAATATACAGATAGTATCTCACATATACATAAGTCAATTTTTTTCATCAGCAATTACAACAATTGATGTTATGGTCAACTTTTTTTCACAACAAAAAAAGGACAATGTTAATGATTCTCACATGTAGTTTTGAAGAATACTCCAAATACATACATCAAAATAAATGATACATACATCTTTGCTGTAAGGAATGTGAAAAAACATCTAAAAATACAGAAAGATGTATCTGAGAGGCAGATAAGGCTACCAGGCATGGCAATGTTTTCAATCATTGGGCTCAGCTATTTTACTAAAAAAACAAAATTTTATGTTATGACCTCAGTACTCATGCGAAGCAGACAAAATTACTTGGGGAAAACTGAAGAGGACAAGCAAAAAAAGGAAATAAGAGATGCATACGTTCTGGAACATGCCAATCATGCCAGGAATACTGGCCGCCTGTACAGGTCTTGGCTTCACTATCTGCAAAATCAATCCACATAAACAAATCACTATAGCTAACAGTCTTCGGACATTGATTTACCACAAGCATAAAACAAAAAAGACTTTAAGGATACCTTGCCCGCTTTAAGTGTAACAATGTCGTCCATAGTCAGCGGTTCGCCTGTAACTGGACATTTTCCGAAGTCCTACATGTCATACAAAGAAACAGAAGTATATCATACACTATTAGCATCAGCTAAATTAGCTACAAGACATACACGATCACCAAAATATCAATTCCAACTTCAAAATAATTTTAGCTTTCCTAAATTGCATAACCATAATCAAACAATATATATTCAGTACAAAGTAATGAGTAATCAATCAGCATCCTAAGCAAACATCTATCAAACCGCATACTCAGGTAAACATGCAAAAATTTACGGAGTATCAAATAACATAAGAAGGTAAACATCCATTGTGTTCTCTCCTTACCTAATGGCTAATGTCACTCAAGACTCTAAAAATATGCATTGCCTCTAATCAAGACATCAAACAAATTCTTCCCCTCAGCCAAACGTCAATGTGTCATGGAACCAATGCTCTAATTTAAAGATTCAATCTATAAACAGCCTTTGACTAGTTCTAAAAGTAGCGAGATGGTGCACCTAGGCGAGAAGGCGCAAGACAAACGACTCATCCTCCTACCAACTCTCTATCTTCATTTCCACACACCGTGATAAGTTAACAAATACCCGCAACCCAAGTGAACCCTAAAAATTATAACAATGCTAATCATCTACACATCCCGTCCAGTTTTCACGAAAAATGTCATCGTAAATCAAAGATCTGGGTATTCTACGTGTTAACAAATAATTAAGAAGATGAAATTTACATAGACCTACATACCAGCTGAAAAAATGTAGGTTCTCGAACTCAACAAAGACCAAAATCAAGCATAGAAACCCTAACAATTACAGAAAGAAAGCAAAATAGATGGGGAAAAAATACCGAAATATGGCGTTGAATTAGGCGTTTCTCGAAAAGAAGTCCGGATTTCTTGGAGACAACGGGTTCATCCGGCAATTCACCGGAAACTGGAAAACAAAAGCAAATAAATTACCAAAACAAAAAACGAATGGTAAAACCCTAGAAATCGAAAACAGTAATGGGAGTAGAAGTGAGTGAATCATGGAAAGAGATGTACTTGAACAGTTCATTGTTGGAGATTAATTAGAGCGGCGGAAGTGAAAGCAGAGCAGGCGGCGGGGAAAGTGAAGTGAAGCGAGGCGAAGAAGAAGACGAAGAGAGTCCAAAGTTGCAGTTGAGCGGCAGCACCTACGAAGAGGGGATTGTGTGATAGACTGATGAGGGGGGAAAGGGCGGTTCGTGGGAGAAATGGTCTTCAACATAAACTAGATTTGGCATTCGGATTGTTATCCATTAGGGTTGTTGGAAACGGGTCGGGTTCGATTATATAAGGGGAAAAAATTGATATTCCATCCGCATCCGTATATTAATGTTTTTCCCTTATTTCAATCAAATATTCTTCATACTCCGTATATATTAGACAAAGGAAAGAACATTCAATCCGGAGGGATGCTACATTTTTTAAGTTTATACATTGAATAATTTTTTTCAAAACATACCCTTAATCAAGGTAGCACGAACACTCCTCCTGGTTGACATGTTCGTGTCGGACATCAACACACGTCAAACATACGACTTTAGACACCCGCAGTTGTCACGTTCGTGTCTATAGAAGACTTCTCGCCAAACACCAGATGATGATCGGACGATAACATGATTCAAATGCTCGAAACAGACTCCCCATCTACGATATCCGACTAAGACACACCACGGAGTACAAAACCGACCTCAACATCATAATCCTTGAGTAGTTTATGATAAAAACAAAGATGTTTGGGGATGGAATATGAGTCCCTGGCTCAGACGGTTAAGCTCTCCTCGGGATCCGGATGCGAGTCAACGGCGGTCCTACCAGGGAACTCCGGCCCGGGGGATTGCCCCCAGGGCGGAACCTTCGACACCCAAGTCAGTACAATATGATTATGTATATATGTATTGATGCACGGCTCAATCGGATCGGTCGTTTAGCGAAGGATGGGGGATCAAACAATATTTATAGGCTCGCAAAACATAAAAATTACTAGAGTATTCGTGGTAAGTCGAGGTTGGTCCACAGGGAACGGAACGATATTGGGTTAAGAGTAACGTGTTTGAGATCTAGAGAGGGAGTTTTAAGAGTCGAGTCTAAGCTAGAAATGCGGTAAAAGACGAAAATTAAATGACAAGAGAAATAAAAATAGAAATAACTAGAGATAATCAAATTAAAGGAAAAGGCGTTAGGGGGAAGTCGGGATTCGGAAATTGGGGTCTAAGAGTCTCGGAATCGGGTTGGTCACAACATTGATAAAGGGAGAATGCCATCTTTTGGTTTCTTCACCTAACCCACCTAAAAACCCGCTTTCGCGGCGAAGAAGTGTAAGTCTCAAATTAAGGTAATTTCTACCCCGAGTTTCTCCATATTGATAGAAATGAGTCAAGGTCCGTCCAGTTGGCCGGACTAAAGCAACAATGACACAACAACCATAAATAAGATAAACCAACAAGCAAGCAACCCATCAACATCTCTCAATTCAAGTAATCCAAAGTTCTCATCCCTAAACCCTCCAACAAGGAATCTACTCACTACTCATAATGAAAAACAACAAAACATTAACAAAGAAGAAAATAACTACAACATGCATGTTAACTAAATCTAAAGAAAATAACAACAAAACGACATGGAAATTACGATCTACCAAATTAACCACAAAACTATGAAAGAAATTGTAATCAACAAAATAAACTAGAGAATAATCTAAAACAACATAAATTAGATATTTAGATCTAGAAAAATTAACAAGACTAAGATGATCAAAATAACAATCAACAAAATAAAACATAAAACAACATAAATAAAGATAATCTAAACAAGACAATAATGAAAGAACGATTAAATGAACAATCTTGAAAGAACAATAATTAAATCTAAACTAGAGATTAGAGAGTGGAAGGGAAATATACCAACTACGAAGATCTAAAATAAAGATGAAAATTGCATAAATAAAGGTTGAATCTTTGATGAAGAAAATAGAGGATTTGTCACTAATCCCTTGATAATCTTCACAAATCTTCAAATAAAACTTGAAATAATCTTCTACAAACTTGGAAATAAGATCTAAAGGAAGGAAATTGATGGAAACTATGAAGATCTACTACTAAATTACTATGTAAACTACTAGAATTATAGAGAATTACTAAGAATACTACTAGAATCTATTAATGGAGGGATAAGTAGTGAGAGAATTGTAATGTGATGGTTGCTTAGGCAACAAACTAGGGTATGCATATATATATATATATATATATATATATATATATATATATATATATATATATATATATAGTAAACTCTTAATGGAAAAAAACGTGGATAATAGCCTTCAAAATCAAAAATCAATCAAAAAACTTTTCGTTTCCTCTGGAGATTTCCGACGAGAACACGAGCGATTTCCGGCGTGCAATTTTGCGGCGTTTCTAGCCCTGTCGGAGACTTGGCTGGCCAGCGCCCTGGTTATGCGAATCGATGAGACAAAAATCCAAGGCAGTTTCGAGGGGGACCAAGGCTATGAAGCCTGTTTCGCGTAAAGCAAAAGAGGATTTACTTCGCAAAGCAGTGAAGAACTCCAATTTGGATGAAAGTACAACGAACAAGATGAACACAAGAGTGAATGACATTCCGGGCTTGAATTACTTATCGGACCCTGAGGACGACGATGATACGGAGGTCGTTCCCAAGACCGGTAATGAGATGTTGGTGGAATCGGGTGGCTGGAAACAGAGAGAAGGGAAGAAAATTGTCGACATGGACGACGAAGAGGAATTACTCCGTTTTTCAGATGAGGATGTCGACGTCGAAATTGACTACTGGAGCTCCGCTGTTTACTGCTTCATTATGGGCGCTAACCCACCCTGGGAAGTGGTTGAAGGGTTTGTGAAGAGGATATGGAGGGAACATGGCATCGACAAAATCTCCTTCCTACCTAATGGAATCTTCTTAGTTCGGTTCAAGGACAAGGAAGCAAAGGTAAAAATCCTCGATCATGGTCTTTATATGTTTGACAATAAGCCTCTGATTGTTAAAGAATGGACTCCTGATGTGAAATTGGATAAGAATGATGTTCATGAGGTGCCTGTCTGGATTCAGCTACATGACCTACCCTTGAAATTTTGGGGCAGATGTTTGCCTAGGATAGCCTCCCTTGTTGGCCCGTACGTCAAGTCTGACTTGGCAACGAAGGAACGAACTAGGTTAGGGTATGCGAGAGTCATGGTCATGGCTAAAGTAGGTCAAAAATTTAGGAATGAGATTAAATTTATGGATGAGAAGGAAAATGTGGTTGATGTTTTTGTCAAATATGAATGGAAACCTATATGGTGTACCAAATGTAAGAGATATGGGCATGAGGCCCGTGAATGTCGGAGAGATGAGTTAAGGAAGGCGAAACAGGAAGTGAAACAGAAGAAGCCGGAGGGAAGGAATGCTTTGAAACAGCTTATGCCGAGGGCTGTGAGTGGCTCCAAACCACCTGCAGTGCCTATTATGGGTGTGGTTAGTGTCAGAACGAGGCCCCCTGTTTCGGCTGGGTCCTTGGCTAAGGGATCTACACCGTCTAAAGAGGTGGAAAATGGGGTGTCCTATGCTGATATGATCATAGGATCTCCGAGAAAAGATGCGGTCGAGAGGAATGAAAGGGTTGGGTTGGAGTTAGTGATCCATGGAAATACATAATATAGGATGTTGGAATGTGCGCGGTATGTGTAACATAAATAAGCAGCGTGCAATAAGCGAGTTTATTAGGAAGCAACAAGTAGACGTGTTTGGTTTGCTTGAGACTAAAATAAAGAATAAAGCATATGCGAAAGTTCATCAAAATGTTTTTTCGGAGTGGAGTATTACGACCAATAGCCACTGCGGTGAGGGAGGTCGAGTTTGGCTATTATGGAAGCACGATAAGATTAATTTGATGATCTTGGAGTACAGTGCTCAGCGTATTCACGTTAAGGTTACTACGACCTCGGGGAAAAGTTATTTGCTTACATTCGTGTATGCATTTAATTCTGTGGCGAAGCGGGTTGACCTATGGCGAAAGATGGAATCCTATGCTCATTCGGGCCCTTGGATAATTTTGGGTGATTTTAATAGTGTTATTGATGCTCGGGAACGTCTTGCTGGTAATTCGTCGGACGAGGAAATGAATCATTTTCGTGATTGTCTTGCGAATTGCGGTATTGGCGATTTTCGGGCAAGTGGTTCTTGGTTTACTTGGAATAATAAACATAGGAATGTGGAAACTAGAGTCTTTAGTCGTATTGATCGGTGTTTGGTGAATGATGATATGACGAGGCTGTATCCGAATGGGTTTGCAAACTTCTTGCCGGAAGGAACTTTTGATCATTGCCTGTGCGTAGTTCAGTTAGGGAGCCCTCCGTGTAGGAAGAACCGATCTTTCAAATACTTGAATATGTGGAGTCGCTCTCCGGAGTTCCTGCCATGCGTTGGGACGGCTTGGGGAGTGCAGGTTGTAGGAACCAAGATGTTCCAACTGGTCTCGAAATTGCGGAGCTTGAAGTTGCCATTGAAACAGCTGAACTTAAGCTCGTTCGCTGATATAGAAACGAGGTGCAGTCTGGCGGAATTGAACCTGGCAGACCTGCAGACCAGGCTGCGGTCTGTGCGGACTGCTAATCTGCTGCAGGAAGAGTCGGCCGTTAATGCTAAGGTTCGAGAGTTGCAGGTTGCGTGAGCAGAGTTTTGGGCACAAAAATCGAAACAAAAGTGGATTAAGGATGGCTGTGAACTCTGCTTTCTTTCATGGCTTATTGAGAGCACGTCGTGCACATAATGCTATCGTAAAAATTTTTGATGCTGAAGGTCAAGAGTGCTCGAACAAACAAGATATCGAAGGTGCGTTTTTGCGGTATTACAATACTTTGTTGGGAGAGTCGAGAAATGTGAAGTCTATTAGCTTTGACATTGTACGTTTGGGGAAATTATGCTCGGACGAGCATAAACAGTTGCTCGAAGCGGCTGTTACTGAGACGGAGATCAAGAAGGCGATGCATGATATTCCTCGAGACAAAGCACCAGGTCCGGACGGGTTCACTAGTCAGTTTTTTATTGACTCGTGAGATATAATTGGAGGCGATGTGGTCAGCGCTATTCAGGACTTCTTCCTCTCTGGTAAGTTACTGAAACAGCTGAACTGTGCTATTATTACTTTGATTCCAAAAGTGAGCAGGCCTCAGACCGTGAAAGAATTTAGGCCGATTGCGTGTTGTAATGTTGTTTACAAATGTATTGCTAAGATAATCTGTTCGAGATTGGCCAAAGTCCTTCCCCAGATAATTTCGCCTACTCAGAGTGGATTTATTGAGGGTCGGAGTATTGTGGAGAATGTGTTGATATGTCAAGACCTTGTTAAGATGTATAGGAGAGGGCGTGTTTCTCCTAGATGCTTATTCAAGGTTGATATTCACAAGGCCTATGATAGTGTGGACTGGAGCTTTGTCGATCAAATGTTAAGAGCTTTAGATTTCCCGGAACATTTTCGCTGCCTGATCATGGAATGTGTCACCTCAGTCTCGTATTCCCTCAGTGCCAATGGAGATAATTTCGGGTTTTTCCGTGGGAAGAGAGGTTTGAGGCAGGGTGATCCTATGTCGCCGTTGCTTTTTACTATTTGTATGGAATATTTTTCTCGTATTCTGACCCATGGTAAGATGGACAAGAATTTTAAATATCACCCAAAATGTGGCCCAATGAAGCTTACACATCTGATGTTCGCTGACGATTTGCTGCTTTTTTGCAAAGGGGATACTGATTCGATGGAGTTCTTGTGGAGAGCTTTTGCTACGTTTAGCCGAGCCTCAGGGTTGAATATAAGCATTGGTAAATCTCATGCTTATTTTGCTGGTGTGGATGAGGTTAAGAAAGCTTCTATACTGCAATTTTCAGGCTGTGTGGAAGGTACGTTGCCCTTTCGGTATCTTGGTCTTCCGATCCAATGTACTCGCCTTGGGAAATCGGATTGTGAAAGCCTGATAGCCCGTATTATCTCGAGAGTTTCTAGTATTGGTGCTCGTAAGCTATCCTATGCGGGTAGACTGACCTTGGTTCAGACTGTGCTGTCTCAACTGCATAACTATTGGGCAATGGTCTTTATTATTTCGACTTATTTTATGTCCAGAATTATTACTCTATGTCGCAATTTCTTATGGAATGGTGGGGTGGAGGGAAATAATCGGGCTCTTGTGAGTTGGGAGAAGATCTGCTGCCCTAAGATGGAAGGGGGTTTGGGCCTTAGGGACCTGACTGCGTAGAATCAGGCCGCGGTGGCTAAACTGGCATCATGGGTTTTTGATCAGCCGGATCGGTTATGGGTTCGGTGGGTGAATAGCATTTATCTGAAGGGACGTGATTGGCGTGATTATCAACCCAACACGGATGTCACCTAGGCTTGGCGGAAGATTTGTCAGGCTAAGGAGAAAATTAAACATTTGTTTGTGAATGATCTCTGGCATGGTTCTTTTTCCTATTATAGGATCTCGGAGGGTTACGAGGGTATTCGGACTCACAAACCGAAGGTGCCTTGGGCCCGCCTTGTTTGGAGTGGTTGGAGTACTCCTAAACATAGCTTTATTTATTGGCTTGTGTTTAGGAGGGCTTTAAACACTAGGATAAATTTTGTGAGGTTTGGTGTTGCTGATTCAGACCGTTGCTATTTATGTGAAGCTCAGGAAGAGAGCTTGGAGCACCTATTCTTTGGCTGTGAGTGGAGCTCTCAGATTGTTGACAGTCTGAGCATGTGGGTGAGGAAACAAATACCGAGTAACGATACCTTACTTTGGGCGAGCAAGATGCGGGGATCGAAATTGCAATGCAATGTCATGCGTGTCTTGTTTACCGCCATGATTTACTATGTATGGAGGCAACGAAACTTGTCTAGAATTGAAGGGTCAGTCCAGTGACCTCATCATATAGTTAAGTTGATCAAAAGGGATGTACGAGATAGAATTATGTCTAAGATTAAGTACCCTTTACGGACTAGAGATGCTAGATGGCTACATAATTTGATGTAGCCATTCATTTGTACATTGATCCACATTTTTTAATACATACTTACCCTTTACCAAAAAAAAAAAAAAAACTCTTAATGGATCTCTTAACCAGTGGTGGCGAGGCCAGGACGTTGGGACAAGGGGTGCAAAAATTAAATCAAGAGAATTAAAACGTAATCAATAAAAAAATTGTTCTTTAGATAATACAAAATCCAACGCTATTCTAAAGAGTATGCGGTAATAAATTGCGACGACTTTCTTGTCCTTGAAAAGAATTTTATTATATCATCATTTGTAACCTTAGAAAATAAATCTTTCTCAATGAAAGTTATCAAACAATCACCTAATAGTTGATCGCCCATGCTATTTCTCAACCCATTTTTGACATAAGTCATGGTAGAAAAAACACGATCCACACTTGCAGTTGCCACAGGAAGAATCAATACTAGTCGTAAAAGAAGATAGACTAGCTGGTATGAAGAGTGCTTATTTGTTGAGACGAGCATCATAGAAAGTTGGCCAAGGTCCTTTACACATTCAAATCTTCTATCTTTCCGCATATCATCAATAAAATGATCAAGTTCACATTCAAGTCTCACCAAATCAGTGCAAGAGAAGTCTTCCTTATAAAAGCTAGCGAGCCTAAGTAGTTTTTCCTTGTCAAAAGCCGCAAAAGAATTAATGGGGCTAAAACATGACATGCAAATAAGCAACTCCATATTTACCTCATCAAACCGATTGTTTAACTCTTGTAGTTGCAAATCAATAATACTTATAAACACATCAACCCGGAATCGGTGAAGATTTGTGACCTTTTCAAAGTAACGCCTTGATCTTCCCAGAGGAGCATAATTCTTATTCATGTTAGGAACCTCAATATCATGTTTTGCACAAAATGAAGTAACTTTACCAAGAAATTCTTCCCAACCTTCATCTCTAATTGCTTGTAATCTGTCTTTAGTCAATTGAACAAAACTCATGGCATTCACAATATCTTGATCTCTTCTTTGTAGAGCTCGACATAATTGTTCCGTGTAACCAAATATGACTAACATTAACTGGGCCATAAAAACAAACTGAAACGACTTAAAGTAAAGCATAATCGTTTGAGCTTTTAAACGATCATCACTATGGCATCAAAAGAAGTACCTCAAAGATAGACGGATACAAAGCTGTGACATTTAAAATAGTTTTATAATAAGATCCCCAACGAGTATCACCCGGTCTAGCCAAGCCAAGTTCTTGATTCAAACCTCGTCCACTTCGAATTTCACCCAATCCTAAATTTTTGACAATATTCTGAGCTTGAACAACTCTAAGCATTTCTTTCTGTTTACAAGAAACCCCCATAAGATTCACCAAATGATTTAGTTGTTCAAAAAACCATTTACAATCAGAATTGTCTCTAGCAACAGCAACAAGGGTTAATTGAAGTTGATGAGCAAAACAATGAATATAATAGGCCGACGGAGTTTCATTCATAATTAAAGTTTTTAAACCATTAATCTCACCCCTCATATTACTAGCTCCATCATCATAGCCTTGACCACGAATTTTGGACATGCTTAACTTACGATCCTCAATCATTTTTTGAATTTCACCCTTAAGTGATATAGAACAAGTATCATCCACTTTAACTATACCAAGAAACCTTCCACAAACTCTCCCATTCTTATCAACAAATCGCAAACAAATGGCCAATTGTTCTTTGTGAGACACATCATTAGACTCATCCGCTAATATGCCAAAATAGTTATGTCCAAGCTCTTCAAGAATAAGTTTAGTAGTCTCTGTAGCACAAGCATGTATAATATCTTTCTGAATGTCAGAAGAAATCATTTTGGAACTCTTAGGAGCATTTTTTAGAACAATTTTATCAACACTCTCATCCTTATTCACAAGCCATTGTAAAAGTTCAATAAAATTACCTCTGTTACTTGAAGTTTCTTTTTCGTCATGTCCACGAAATGTCAAGCCTTGTCGCAAGAGATATCTCAAACAATCAACTAAATGAGTAAGACGAGCTTTATAACGGACACTCATTTCCATGCTTGTCTTATGAAACTTTTCAACAATTGATGTTTTTGGATTGTTGAATAAAGTAAACTTTTCCTGGGCTTGCTTATGAGCACTGTCAACTCTCAACCCGATATGCCTCAAAAATCTTTCATTAGCTTTATGCCAACTTCTAAATCCGCCACTCACAAATTTATCACCGGCAGGAGTAGTGGTTTTATCTTTAAATAAGTAGCATATAAAACAAAAGGCCGCATCTTTTTCAATACTATATTCAAGCCACGAATATTTGTCATACCAATCAACATTAAACCTACGCTTACAAGGTGCAAGCGCGGATCCAAAATCCGTCTGAGGAAAATTGTGATTACGTAGTTGATAAATTCTTTTACCAATGAATCCCCTCCTAACCCTATTTTGATCATTAGGAGGATAAGATGAGATGGGAAGTCTTTTCCCGGGATCATGGGGAAGATAATCAACATCATAAATACAATCATCATCATCAACATTGTCATTTGGATCATCTGGAGATGGAACGAAAGGAGTTTCCTCATGAATAGTATCTTCTTGAGTTCAAGGTATTTCATCAATAATTTCGACTTGAGGTTGGTTATCATGTGGAGAAGATGATGATGATGCTTTTTGTGATTTTCCAGCCACTAGTGAAGAAATCGGATATAAGTCTCGTATTTGATTCAGTCTTCCTCATTTACCTGATTGACAACACCATAAGTGATAAGTCCATAAGTACAATGTCAAAACAAATAAAGTACTTGACTTCTAACAATAATTTTATGAATAAATAAAACTAGTAAAGTACATAAAAAATACCACACTCTAGTACTCTACATTGCTTCGTGTACTATACTGCTTCACTGTTACTACTTTGTCTACTTTACTACTCTATCTATTAAATAATTAAATAAATCACCATTTTTTTTATTAAATAAGAAAGTACAACTTGACATTGGTGAAGACAAACAAACAAATTAACAATCACAACTTGACAAACATTTTCAAACTTACAATTCACCAATTCGGCAATTTAGTTCATCCTTTATTACTTTTTCAGTTTTTCCCCATTCAAATATTCTATCTTTTAGTCTTTTATATATACACTCCTTAAAAGAAAACTGAAAACCCTAACTTTACAATTCAATTTTATCCCCAATTTTAGTCTAATCAATAATCAAGTAAATCAGTAATTAAGAATTTAAGATGTGAGATTTATCATTTATAGCTACATAATCATCCAAAATTCCAACAAAAAAATATCACAAAATCACAAATTATCAATTTATGAGAGCTTGAGAGGGTTTTACTGAGTGATGTTTGATAACTAAGGTTTGAGGAGTGAGGACCGGCGAACTCACAGACTGACGGACAGGCAAGCAGGGGCAGCCGGCAGCGTCGCACTGTCGCAGACACGCGACAGATCCAAGTATCCAACCCAGAAACGCAGAGCAAGAGACTTTTTCAATTTTTGATTTTGGAGCAGTGTAAATTTGGGGGTTTTTTTTAATAGTAGGTAAATTCTAATTTGATTCTAATTACTACTCGGAAACTAGACAACTTGGATTTTTTTAGTAATTATGTTAAGTTAATGTGAATTTCTAATTTACTACTCCCTAGTTGTCTAGTTTTATTTAAATTTTCAAGTACTCTATGTAAGAATATTTTATACTATAATAACATTACGGGATATGCAATATATCTTCCCTATTATTATGGTAATATTTTTTCCTCATAATTATGGTCTTATTGGAAATCGGGATCCTATAGAGATATGTTATCACAATAATATCGGACTAAATAAGGAGTCTTTCCATATTTACTCAACCTTGATGGAAGGTCGAGATTACGGTATCTAAAACCCTAATAGGAAATTGGTCCTCTCTCTGCCTATACAAAGGAGTCTTCCCCATCAGAAACTCCATACAAAAATTAAGAAACACAACACTTATAATTATTATAGGAAAAGAGAGAGAAACCGACCTATTATTATTATTATTTGAAGTCGTCTTATTATTATTTTGGGGTCATCTTATTATTATTTGAAGACGTATTATAGAGATCTAATATCGTTCGTATTAGATCTCGACTTATTCCACAATGTCAAGAGGTATGTCTTGATCTCTCTTAATTAATATTTTGTGATCTTCATGTTGTTGTTCAAAGATTTATGGGAATTATGTTTTATTTATGTCATGTTAATAATATGCTAACACTCTAGTTTTGTGTCCTTCCAAATTTCACATCTAGTCCTCCAACTGCTTCATTTCACTTCGGTTTTGCAATTTTTTTTTCCTGATTTTTTTCCCCGAATCGGGGGGGGGGGGGCTGCACCCCCTAGAAACGCCCCTGATTAGATCTAGAGAAATTAACAAGACTAAGATATCAAAATAACAATCAACAAAATAAAACATAAAACAATCTAAAACAACATAAATAAAGATGATCTAAACAAGACAATAATGAAAGAACGATTAAATGAACAATCTTGAAAGAACAATAATTAAATCTAAACTAGAGATTAGAGAGTGGAAGGGAAATATACCAACTATGAAGATCTAAAATAAAGATGAAAATTGCATAAATAAAGGTTGAATCTTTGATGAAGAAAATAGAGGATTTGTCACTAATCCCTTGATAATCTTCACAAATCTTCAAATAAAACTTGAAATAATCTTCTACAAACTTGGAAATAAGATCTAAAGGAAGGAAATTGATGGAAACTATGAAGATCTACTACTAAATTACTATGTAAACTACTAGAATTATAGAGAATTACTAAGAATACTACTAGAATCTATTAATGGAGGGATAAGTAGTGAGAGAATTGTAATGTGATGGTTGCTTAGGCAACAAACTAGGGTATGCATATATATAGTAAACTCTTAATGGATCTCTTAACCTAAAGCCCAAATCCACTTTTTGCTCCATTCGTGAGACAATCACCCTTTAATCTTCATGAGGTGGAACTTCGCCCTGTCGTTCACGGATCAATACCGCCGGGTGAAATTTCACCCGGTGGTTTTCTTATGGTTCGGCAATTTTGGACGTCTTCACCATCGGGCGAAATTTCACCCGGTGGGGGAAGTTTCGCCCGGTGGAGAAGCTCTCGAAAAATCTTCGGGGAGGCAAATTTACCGTCGGGCGAAATTTCGCCCGATGGTGTTTCATCGGGTGAAGTTTCACCCGATCATTTTCTGGCCTCTTTTCTTGTCTCATTCTTCATCGTATGATTGGATGGTTTCGAACTTTAAGTTGTGTGCTCCGCTTTTCGGACGGCATTCCCCTCTCTTGTGCTCGTGGAAGCTCGATCATGCTTCTGGTGCCAAAACCTATCAAAATCGATATAAAAACTACCAAAAACACGTAAAACGCACAAGAGGGACGCTAATGCGAGAAATACTCAAAATAAGGCAATAATTGCACTCTAACCTCGTAAAACGAGGGAAAAATGGGTCTAAATGGGAGGAAAAACGGTCTAAATTTAGACTAACAATGGTGTGACAGTGAACGTCAGGTGCCCCTGGATGGCGTCCACAGTCGGACGCCACTTGCCCCATATGACGTCCGACTGTGGACGCCATCCAGAAGCACCTAGCGTCCACAGTTGGACGCCATTAATTTGTTGCAAAAATATTTACAAAAAGTCTACATTATAAAATAACAACTCGACAAGTAAAACAATCAACGTACCCGGAAGTTGTTGAACCACCACTGTCGTACGTCTTGTGGCACCATAGTCCAACAAGCGTACCCCTGACCTTTATCGACCATGTAGCTGTTAGTACAGACTGTGGTCACATCTTCATTCAAAAACCTACACCGTGTCAAAAATCACATATATGTATGAAATCTTAAAAGATATAGTCGAACAATTCATATGTTACAAAAGTATTGACATGTTAGATTATATTACCACATGTGACCAGGGTCAATCAACATCCGGCCCTCATCGTTATACTGCTGCCCCTGCTGCTGCCCATGCTGCTGCATCTGCTCCGGTCCCGTTTCGGGGACCACTTCCTCTTCCACACGTTGCATGTTATATGTCTGAGCAGACCTACTACCACCACCACGTCTTCTGGTGCCTCTGCCTGCCACCTTAACCTTGCAACAAACAATGTCAACAACAATTAGCAATAATTACAATCTAACATAATTAAAATAATGTACCAAATAATTAAGACAACGATCAATAAAACCTACTCCAGCAACTCTAATAGTCATCTTCGCTGTCGTTATCGTCATCACCCTCATCCTCCTCATTCTGATCTTCCTCCTCCGTCTCCTCGCCCTCCGCCTGATCGTCCTCCAAATTCTCTTCGTCATGTCCGTCATCCTCATCAAGGATCTCCCGAACATCTGTAACCATGTAATTGTTTTGTCCATCGTCATCATCCTCAAAATCTTCCTCTACCCCTTCATTTTGATTTTCATTGAAGAACATGGTCTCATCACTTGGAGATAAGCGTGCCCCACTTGACACCGCATCTTCCTGGAACAGAGAACTGTCTATTTGTCCCCTTGGTTTAGTCTTAAAGACTGCCCACCATTGACTTTGACTTCTGTCATTTCTCGTGTAAGGATAAGGAGCAAAGTAGACTTGTTTTGCCTGATGTGCGAGAATGAACGGATCATATGAAGGATATTTCCTGGTGTGATTAACTAACTTCCACAATCTTGTAACGTTCATGCACTCGGGTCCCGTTCACTGAGTTGTCTTTCCACTCACATTTGAATATCACTGCTATGTACCCCCGTTCTTTACCAACGTAACACAACTCAAAAATATCCTCCAAAATACCATAGTACTCATCGCCATCAAGAGATGACACATTCACACCAAAATTACATCTAGCCCTGTTCTTTTCGTAGTTGAATGTGTAAAAATTGAACCCATTTACCGAGTACCGGTTCCAAGTTTTAACCACTCCCATAGGACCGTATGCCAAACTTCTAACCAAATCATCTTGTATGTCTAAGGCAACTACATGATCCTTAAGCCACTTAGGAAATTGTTCCTCATGCTTACTCCAAACATCATCAACGTTCACATCAGGGTTTGCAACGACATATTCAGTTACAAATTGCTTCTCATAAGGCTCTAAAATCTCACAATTAGAAAGTAAGTAAAGGTGAGCTCGGTTGTACTCTTTCTCATCTAGTGTCCTAGAACCCTCAACGGATGATGTTCCTTCCTCGTCCTTCTTTTGAAAAAACTCGGGTATAGTAGGATCAATTGACACCAACTGTTCTAGGTTCAGATTCTTGGCTTTTGCTTGGATATCTTTCTCGAAGTAGAGGGAGCAGAAGTTTGCAATCTTTTCTCTCAAATATGCATTACAAATAGAACCTTCTACCCTAGCCTTGTTACCAATTTTCTTCTTCAAATGATTAAGGAACCTAAATACACAAGTTATGCACTTCAATTAATAAAATTTAGCTATGCTTAAATTAAATTTATAAATGAAGTTACTAAAATTTATGTACCTTTCAAATGGGTACATCTATCTATACTAGACAGTCCTCCAACCTTAACCTCGTAGGGCAAGTGGACCGGTAGATGCTCCATGGAGTTAAAGACTGACGGTGGGAAGATCATCTCAAGTTTGCATAGTATCTGTGGAATTTGATCCTCCAGCCGAGTCATGTCCTCAATTGATACTGTAGAAGAACACAAATCTCGGAAAAACTGAGATATCTCAGTTATAGAATTCCACACTGTCGGTGGCAGAAGCTGCTTTAGTGATACCGGAAGTAACCTCTCCATAAAGACGTGGCAATCATGACTCTTTAACCCTTGTAGCTTTAGATTCTTAAGATCAACACAGCGTTTGAAGTCGGAGGCAAACCCATCAGGGAACTTCAACTTCTTTACCCACTCCAACAACGCCTTTCTCTGAGCCTTGTCAAGGCTAAACAAAGCTCTCGGTTTGGATCCATCCTGTTTTATGTGCAGTTGAGGACGGTCACAAAATTTTTTTAGATCTCGTCGGGAGCCTGTAGTGTCACAACTCTTCCCCTCCACATCCATCACAGTATGAATCAACTGCTCAAAAAAGTTTTTCTCTATGTGCATTGATAGTGTGTTTTGTAGTGTTTATTTCACGTGTTTGGTCCCGCTTTCTTTGGTGGAATCGCTCTTTAGAGCGGTTTCGAGGCTACTTACGCTTCTTCTAGCATGTTTTAGGTTCCTAAGGCCTATCATGGAGAAATGGAACGATTCCGTCTCGTTTCCAACACATATGGAGCCAATGAAGAGAAGCGACGATGATTCGGTGACTTAGACTCGATCTCGAGTCCCTTCAAGCCCATTTAAAAATATCCCGAGCACCGAGCATCAATAAGAAGTCCAGGAAGAGCAAGTAGGGGCCTACATGGCCGTGTCAGAAGCCTACATAGCCGTGTAGTGAGTCGGGAAGCAAAGAAGAGAGGAAGCGAGCTACAACAGCAGCTCATGGCCATGAGCCACTTCGTCATGGCCGGGATGGGGCCCTCTCACGGCCGTGAGCCACCCCATCATGGCCAGGAGGCCTCTGCTCCCCCTCACACTTTGTCGATTCATTCCCTCATTTGTATAACCCTATAAATACCCCCCTCTTGTATTGTTTTAAGCACGAAACCCTAGATAATTCCTTGCCTCTACTTTAGGATAGAATAGCTTAGATTAGTGTAGATTAGCTTAATCCTTCCTTAATCTTTGTTTAATTCTAGTTTAATCCTTGTTTCATATTTGTAATATTGAAGACTTTTTGGGTTGATCTACTCTATTGACAACATTGGAGATCTTCCTTTGGGTTTATTTATGCAAAGATTCAATCTTTTGTTCATCCTTTGGTATTGGTATAATTCATCTTCTTCCTAATCTCTTCTACTTAGTTTTCATTTATGTTTATGCTTAGTAATCTTCAATATTCCATTATGGAATGTCCATGTTTATGCTTGTTTCATTATGGTTGTTGGGCTTAATATCTTGAACACGAATGAGTAGATTTCTTTGTTAGTGTTAGTAGGGAGATTGAGTGTTGCTTAATGGGTGATTAAGGTGGAATCGGTGGTGTTTGGTTGTCATTTGCTTTGCCTCTTATCATTATGCACACAACATGTTTGATGAAATACATAGTAGACTTGTGATTGAGAAATTCATGTTTCCTTGTTTCCTCTGGTATGTTGTTGCATGTTGGTTTGTTGGATATCATCAGTATTAGCGTGAGCGTAGTGTAGAGACCCCTTTGGCCGTCTAAGTGCGAGAGCCCGGGCGTAACTAAGGCTAGTGGATTACACCGACACCCTTACTCCTCCTTGGCCTCCTAGACACCCTTGAACCCGACCTAACTCTAGCTAGCTTCTCTTCTCTTATCGCTAATCCCCCTTTTCATTATCGTCTTAGTTTCCCTTGCCTTAGTTTTATAGTTATTCGTAGCATAGTCACCATCTACAATCAATTACTTTAGTTTGTCTATAACCTAGTCTTGGACCGTAGCATCCTTTAGTTCGGAACTCCCGTCCCTGAGGATCGACTAGACTTACCCTAGCTACCTAGCTTAGGTTCGTTGATTATTATTTTGATTGGTAGGATAGACGACAAACACCTACCATCATGCATCACATCTAAATTGTGACGAAGTAACAAAGTACTCCAATATGGTAGGTCAAAGAATATGCTACGTTTAAACCAACCATTTTTCAACTTTTTCAGGTCTTTGAACTCCTGCTCGGCTCCGTAAACAGTGGACGGGTACTTGGAAATTAACTCCCATATTTCATCTCTTGGGAGTCGATCAGGTGCGTCGTCAAGCACAACCTCACCCTTCTTGAATGCCTTCTTGTTCTTCCTATATGGGTGATCTTCTGGTAGGATTTGTCTATGACAGTCAAACCAACTAATTTTACTAGAATTTGGAAGATAAAAAGTTTTGCTCTCATCCATACAACAGGGACATGCTTTCAGACCCGCAGTAGACCACCCGAGAGCTTATCATACGCGGGAAAGTCTTTTATAGTCCACAACAAAGCTGCTTTCAACTGAAAGTTTTGTATCAAAGAGACATCATAAGTTTCCACCCCTACTTCCCACAGTTATTTCATTTCCGCAATAACAAGTTGCAAGTAAACATCCAAATGATTTTTCGGGTTTTTGGGTCCAGGGACAATAAAAGATAAGAAGATGAAAGGCTGCTTCAAACACAACCAAGGAGGTAGGTTATAAGGTGTGACCATCACAGGCCAGCAAGAGTACGACTTACCAAATTGGCCGAAAGGTGCAAATCCATTTGTACACAACCAAAGCCTTACATTTTGGGGTTCTAACGCAAAGTGGGGATGTAGTCTATCGAAACGCTTCCACTCCTCATCGTCACTCGGATGACACATCTTCCCTGGTACCCTAATGTCCTCCTTGTGCCACCTCATTTGCTCTGCTATGGTTCTTGGGGCATACAATTTTTGAAGTCTAGGTGCAATAGGGAAGAATGTAAGCTGACTGATTGGGATCAGTTTCTTACCCCTAACACCGCTTTTCCCTTTTCTACCCCTCAAAACAATATCCCCCTCAACCTTCTTATACCTACCCTTACCACATCTCCTACATTCATCAAGAATCGCATCGTCCTTCCAAAATAACATACATCCATCTAGACAAGCATCAATCTTTTCATGCGGGAGTTGAAGACCTTTCACAACCTTTTTGGTTGTGTAGAAAGTTCGGGTCATGATATTCTCTTTTGGGATGACTCTCTCAAGCAAGCCAACAACACCATCGACACAAGCAAAGGGTAGGTTGAACTCACATTTAAGGTTAACTACCATAGATGCGACTTCTAACAAAGTCACATCGCACCCTCCATATAACGGTTTTTCCGAAGCGTTCAACATGTCGAAAAACGCCTTTGCTCGTGGGTTAGTGTGGACATGACATAGGTCCACCCCGACGCGGCCACGCGTGGGTTTGGGGAGGCGAATGAATCTCATGTGAGATGGATCTTGGGTTGAAATTTAAATCGAAGTTGGAGTCGCCACCGAACTTTGTGGGAATTCGGACCCGTTTGAACTCACTCTATATCTTAGTGGGCCGTGCACAAAGTACGGCCCATTCTGATTTCAGAGTTTATGGGGTTCGTCCCTTTGCATTGCGATACTGATTCCGACATTATCGGAAATTGGGTATTGAATGACTCTCGTATGCCAACGATTTCGGACATCCGGAAACCACAGTTCTGAGTAAGGGGTGAGGGTACGTGTTGGGAAGTTCACTAAGAACACCTAACCCTGCCCGCACTTAGCGGCCTCTACTTAGATATCGTTCGATTTTTGTGTACGCGTGCTAGTTTGACGGTTGAATGATATGCAAACAATGCTTTTTGACTAAACATGTGAATTATGTTTGCTAAGTCGTTTTAATGCATCTAAACTAACGTCGAAGTTGTTTTAGCATGCGATGTTCATTTTAGTACAATAAAACAAACAACGAAATAAAAGGTGCGACAACAGATTACAATATATGAACGGCATATCACCCGAAAATACAATGCGACAAACGATAATATACAACAATTGCGATAATAACGGAGCGTAAATGAGTTAGAAGATGTAAAAGACATGATGCACGGTTTTGAAAAAGAGTAGGACACGTGACGGACATGACACGTGTTTGACCGAGGTCACGAAAAATATTTGATGATGCTTTTAATTTTAAATCGATAATTTATTAAATCGCGTAGAAATATTGTATAATTTATACTCGACTTAACTTTCAATACTTGTCATATTCGATACTCGGTTATGGAACAACATCCAATATTTACAGCGATTTTTAGGAAAGATGTTATAAGTTGTTTTAAAACTGAACTAGGACGAAATAATCCCTTTTGTGTCGCAGTTTTCAGGCAACTGCGCGACATGCATGAAATTCGCGCAACTTGCACAGGCGCGTGACTCACATGAGATCCGCGCAACTGGCATGACCTCCGCGCAACTCACTTGACATCCGCGCGACTCGCATGACATCAGCGCGACTCGCATGGAGGGCTGTTTTGGTTTTTTTGATTAATTCCGTTAGATTTGATATTTGACTATGGAGTCGGTATCGCATCCTTAGAATGATGATTTTGCTAAATCGCGTGAAAATATAGTATGATTTACACTCGATTCGGCTTTCGATGCTCGTCATATTCGATATTTGATTATAGAATCAATATCGAATATTTAGAGTGGATTTTGAAAAAGATGTTTGTAAATCATTTTTGATTGTATTAAGACGAAATAGTTCCTCCACGTTGTAATGTCGTAATTAGTCTTTTCGGACCATGTGATCATTACTCGGCTTCAACGGAATTATGCTTAACATGATTTGATGATTGATTCCTTTAGAACCGATATTCGACTATAGAGTCGATATTGTATCCTAGGAAGTAACGCTTTAGAAAATAGTACGATAATATTGATATTAGAAAAAAAGAAATAAAAAAAAAACGTGAAAGAGGAGACGATGGACGATAAAACAAAAAAAAAGAAAAGAGAGAAAAGGAGAAAACGGGATTCGTGACACCCTTAACCCACATGCTTAATTATCTCAAAAACGGACTCTTAGTAGCGGCCTAGGCGCGGGAGCGAGATGTATATAGGTGAGTTATGGTGTGTATGGTTAGGGAAGGGGATTTGACGAGTTTTGCTCTCGGGTTTCCTAAAGGATTTCTAGAGGAAAGATCGGAATATAATATGCCTAGTATTGCTGGAATTCCGGGTTGTGAATTGTTGTATTGTGTGTCGGGATTGGAAATATTGTGTGTAGTTTGCCTAAAATTGCCTAGAATTTCGGGTCGTGAATTGATGTGGTGAATTGTCGGGAATTGTTGATGCTATGAATGTGTCTAGATGTTGTGAATAATTGATGTTGCATGTGGGGTATTTATAGGAGAGATTTCCTGGGTTGGATGGGAAGAAACTCCTGTTTCGGATAGGAAAAGTAGTAGTCTTGGATGCAATAGGATTCCGTCTTTGGATAGGAAAAGGTTGCTTGTAAAGGAAGAAAACACCCGATTTTGACTGATTTTATGAGTCCACTCGATCGAGTGAGCTGGTCCACTCGATCGAGTGAGCTGGTCCACTCGATCGAGTGGGTCTAGCCGGGTGGGAGACCTCCTTAGAGATCGAGTTTTGTCCTTTTGGGAGAGTTTTAGTTGCTCAACTCTTCTTCATTGCTGATTTTTTGTAGGTGTTTGACTTCGAGTTGGATTTTCGAGGTGGTGTGCCAGATATTTATGGCTCGGAAATGCCTTTGACCGGGGTTTGACCCGGTTGCTAAAAGACGGTTTTGTCCTTGGTGACGGTTTTGACCCAAATTAGTCTCTTTTGACTAGAAACGACCCACTGGGCCTGAATTTGAGGTCGGTTTGGTGAGATTTTTACTCCGCTAAAAGCTCGTGCCAACTACTATTGATTCCGAGTCCAAAATCGAGTGTATTAAGTCATGTTTGCGTCCGATCATCATCGGGTGTTTTTTGGAAACTGCTATAGACACCTGGCGGTCAAAATGTCTGATCATCATTATTGCAATCGAAGCTACATTTTAACTATGTCTAATTCCGTTAAATACGAAATCGATCCACACGTAATTTCCGACAATTACTCTGTATATACATTCACCAAACGACTTGGTGGATGATTTATAAAAACCAACGCACACAATTTTTAAGCGGATAATCTCGTGAATTTCACGGGTGACGTACCTAGTTAGTAAATTAAACTCAAATTAAAAATGGAGCTAGCTATCTAGGATGATCAAAGTGTTGGTAATTAATTAATTTGAAGAGGACATGACATGAGATGAGAATTTGTATTTTATGGTAATTAGAGCGTTTTATTATATACGGAGTATGTTGGTAGGATGATTCCTTATGATATATGTAGCCAATTTACTTTAATAAAGCATTACGTATATATTCCAGACAATTTAATCTTGATGGATGTTTCTCTGAAAACAAAACATGATTGTATTCATTCCCCCGTAATTAAGAAAATAGTGTGTGGCCTGCATGTGCATGAGCATGTGCGTTGAAATGTACGAAGTACTCTGTATGTCTTTTTCATTACTCCTACACCACTGCTAGTTAATCACGAGTTTAAGTAGGAGTTTCGGTTCAAAACATAAAATAAAATTTGTCAGTTTTATACTCCTACTTTTTTATGTGGGAGCTACCAATTACCCAATTATTATTGTTATTTGTTCGTTCCTCCATAAGTAAATAATCACTTTTAATTTACTTACTTTGTTGAACATACTCCCCCCAAGGCCCTTGTCTTGTTCATTTGTTTGCTTTTGAGTCTTCTTGACGAATATAAAAGGTAAACAAATGAACAAGACGGGAAGATTACGTTTTTAGCTTGGACTTTAGAATTTTGAGTCCTGACAAACCATCCAAGTTAAAGTAAATAATGTCAAAATATGTATGTGCATGTCATCAAATTTTCATGCATTCTTCCGGTAGAAACATCGATGTATTGGGTGAAAAATACAGCCTCATTTTATTTGATAAATCATATTCGTACTGTATTAAAATATTTTACAAAAATGTTACTCCATATTAAGTTAGTTCAATCATAAGTTAGCACATCAGATTTTTAAGCTACAACTTTTTTAAGTTACATGCAATAAACTATCCAATCCATATTTTTAATAAAATTATTTGTTACTCTCTTTGTTCCAATCATTTATTTATCTTTTATAATATTTGTGAAAAATATTATTTTAATTAAAGGTAAATAAATTACTGAAAAAAAATAACAATTTAATTGGTAAAAAAAAATTGTAGCTCCATTTAATCTACTAGTTTCAATAAGCTAGTACGAGTAACTTGAAGTACGTTAATCATAAAGGATAGAAACAATGGTTGCTTGACTAGCTTATACGGAGTAATTTTTTTTTTCATATTTGCAAGTAATAAGTTCTCAAGTCAGACCATTGCGTTATTTACTTAATGCCCTCGATTTTAATAACCCGAACATTATTACATGCAATATATTATTATCTTTTTTGTAATCTTTCAGGGTAGTTCGGATTTGTGTTGGGTGGGAACTCATAGGCGATAAAACTCTCCCTCATCATTTGTTTTACCACTGCGTTCCCATGACTCAAACTTGAGACATCTAGTTAAACTAGATCAATCTCTTACCAGTTTGATCCAAGTGCTTGTGACTCGTAGGTGTAGTATATATGAGTATTTAATTTTTTTGGTATAAGCGGGGATGAAAAGGCAAGCATATCATTGTTGACGAGATTTGAACCAGGCCAGTGCCCCTTATATATAATTTTACTGGCGTATGTCATTAGTTTACATATTAGTTCTTTCAATTTTAGCTTATTGTCATATTTTCCTTTCGTATTTGTTCATTCTGAATTAATTGTACCTTTTCCAAATATATTAAGTAAATAATTAACGAGCTTCCCATTTTACCCTACATAAATGACAAATTTCTCATCCTCATTCAGTCATTCTCATTATACTATTATTTCATGTTTAAATTAACAAGTCAAAGAGTAATAAACTTTACTCCGTAGTTAATAGGATAATAAGATTAGGACGAAGGAAGTAGTCCATAGTATATAGAACTCAAAGTTAGGGCATCCACAATGGCGGTTTGTGGATGTCGTTCTCATGTAACTAATGGACGAACTGTTGTTATTGTTGGAGAAAGTGTGTAGTTCGTTCATGGATAACTGTCCGTGCAGACAAACCAAGTTCGTGGAAGAAGACATAGAAAATGGTGGGAGAGTGTGAGTTTCACGCAGTTATTAAAAATTGAATGGGTTTGTGGGTGAGTTTCACGCAGCACCTTTGCAATTGAGATTCCATTCAAACTTAACTTTTCTTGCACACTCCAATTCTTTTTGTTTCTCTTTGCACACTTCCATTATTTGCATTTCATTTTACACACTTGTTAATTAATTTATCAATTTAATCAATTACAGTATTCCATTATTTAATCAATTTTTAACAACATATTTATCAACTCCATTTGTTATATTTAATCAATTTTTATAGTTTTTGTTGGAGAGTACTATGTAAGTTTATAATGTTAAAATAATAATTATGTAAAAGTAATTTAGTTTAATTTAATTTTTTTAAGAGTGTTTGTATTAATTATTTTTATTAGTTCATTGTTAAAGTAATCCAAAATGATTATTAATTAAATATAAGATATTTTATTAGTATAAATTAAATATTGGGAGTAGATTATGGGTGGGACCCATTTATGAACTTGAATGGACTTTTACCATTGTTGATACTCCCTCCGTCCCAATGAATTGTTTGCCTATTCCATATTGGGGCGTCTCAATGAATGGTTTGCCTTTCTATTTTAGAAATGTTTTTTGTATGCAATTTGACCCTTTTCATGAGTTTTACTCCACATGTCACCTCCTCATTGGATCCCTTACCCTTGGTGGCAAAAGAAAAGGCAAACAATTCATTGGAACGGAGGGAGTACAAGTTTATAAGGGTTGGGTTTGTAAGTAAATGACGTGGTCATAAATGAACCACAATGGAATCCAAACCATTGTGGTTTCTCTTAGGGCAATAACAATGGTACTAAATAAGAAGTTTCATATGCCTTAGGGAGCTCTTATCCATTGTTCTACAAATTAAGGAGTTCCTTATATGAGGTTTGTTTCTAAAACAAAGAACCAACTTCATAAGTTAAAGGAGAGTGGTGATTGAATAAAATTATGATTAAAAAGCAATTGATCCTCCTAAAAAGTTGTTTAGGAACTTTTTCACCATTGTGGAGAAAATGATAGAGTTTCATATATGGTAAAATATATTGATGTGGCCATAAAAATAAGGTATAGAACTTTTACCATTGCTCTTACGACTTACCTGGCAAACTCTGAAAATGCAAATTATCTTTATCATCGTGCATGGCTACGTCTAAAACCAAACAGTCCAATATTCTTAGAAATCCTTTCTAAAATGATAAGCATTATTTGTGCTTCTTTATCTTATCTAGGTAAACTAAGCATCTAGTTCCACTTCCTGCATGCCACATTATATTCTTTTTAGCTACGTACTTCACCTAATTCATGTATGGGATCCAACTTTCTGTTCTTGATCATCATATCAGCACCACCAAATTCAACTTCATTCAATGTCTAATTAATACACCTGCCCTAAACTATGTTCACACCAATGATGTTTACGTATATAAATTAATAATATGGAGTATATACTCTATATAAGTACAAAACCACAAATTAAAGACGTACGTACGTGTGTGTTTGAATCTCTATATATATATATTGCAACTAAAAACATTATGAGTCCGAGTACTACATATATATGTTATGCCTATATGAACTACGTGTACTAGTAGTGTATTTGATGAAACAACTTCAGTCTGTAAATTAAAGTAGATTAGTTACCAATCATCTATCATGGTCATGGGAAAGCAAGGAGAATTTAAGGTGATCGATCTAATTAGATACATACGGAGTACTATTTTTGATCAATTTTCAGTGATTAATTTGACTCGATCTTCTATGTTTCAGTATTGATGGACTTTGACCCTATATCATAAGTATCATGTCTCAACGACTTTACTCAACCATATGTATATATATATAAGGATAAGAAATTATAAGTATTACGGTACTCTGTATTTACCATGGATTTTTGTTTTGTGTTTGATGTAGGATGATGTATCGATCCCAATTAGTGCAGAAATTTTTGATTTGGACGACCATGACCTATTCTATGATACCTTGCAGAGCTCAGAGGTCACTTGTAGCTATGAGGATAAAAAATCCTCTTACACTAGAACAAGCAGCAGCACCACAACCGGCCCAAACCATGATCACTGTCATGGCGACGATCTAACAAGAACCAGGATTTACGAATCCCAACAAGTCAACATTCATAACAACATGTCTGCCTCATTTGATCACTTTGACTTTCATTACAGCCTCAACGACCCTACAAGTACGACTACTACTGCTGCTGCTTTAGGTGATGGTGTTGTTTTGAGTACATTAGTGAACCCCACTGTAACAGATCCTCTCGCGGGGATTTTAGAGGAGGATTGTATGACGACGTCGTTCCCAGCTTTCCTAAGGACAACAACTTCATGTGCGTATCTAGATACGACGACTCCAATGTTGAGTTCATTCCAATCCTCCACAAGTTTAAATCATGGGTGGCTAGGTACATGCATATGTACTGATAGTTCAGGGTTATATGGTGGGACTTTGTTAATGGTTTCACAATTACAAGCTAAAGAAGTTGATTTTCAAGAAGATAACGCTGCTGCTGTCATTTTCTGTCCGCATTCATTTGGTCCATATAATAATTCAGGGGATTTGCAGGTCCAATTCCATTACTTTCCTACTAAGCAGTTTTTTTAAAACCAGTTTTGCTTCCACCTTCTTTCTTTTTCAATTATATATGACGGTGATTTAACTATTAGTCATCATTCAATAGTCGAATGTACTGTCTGAATGGATAAGCCTCGCTTGTGAGTTGTGACGACAATTGGTTTCTGAGTAAACCATTACAACAAAGACACTAGGATGCATGTATCATTAAGTATGGAATTGTAGTTGATTATAATACAGATCGAGTATATAGTTATATACCAATAATGTACACTTTGATGGATGTCAAGGCATTTAGCAATAAGAATACAGAGTTGGTGAGCGGAGCAACGAATTCAACTCCTAATTCGACAGAGGTTTCGAGCCTAGATGAATCTACCTACAAAGTTGTTGGGAAGCTCTCTGCTGAGCAAAGGAAAGAGAAGATTCACAGATACTTGAAGAAAAGAAACGAGAGGAACTTTAGCAAGAAAATCAAGGTTACACTATTTTTCTCTTATTGCACTCTTTTTTTAGTAGTGTAGTACATGTAGAAATAAGTACGAGTATATTTTGAAATACTTTTGGTTTGTGGAATTAATTTGCATTCTCTCCTTGGACAATGATCATCGACTATATACTATATATGGAGGCCTTTTTTTTTGTAACAGTACGCATGTCGGAAGACATTAGCTGATAGCCGACGTCGAGTGAGAGGAAGATTTGCAAAAAACGATGAATTTGGAGAGGGTCATAGGCACATGAATGGCCACAATGAAGAGGATGATTATGATGAAGTAAGCTCTCTGTTTTTACTTCTTTGAATTTGTTAGAAAAGTAATGTGTTAAATGAAACGACTCAGGGCAATAGCAATTGTTAGAATTTCATATTGAATTTTTCATTGCCAAATCAACCTAAATTATTAGTTACAAAACTTCTTAATTCTTCTAAATGGTAAAAGTTTCTTATTTTCTATGTGGACCCCTCTTTTTCTTCTCTTTTTCGTACATGAAACCGGTTTCTTACTTTAGAAACCGGTTTCATATAAAGAACTCCTTATGTTGTAGGTCAATGGTTAAGGAGTAATCTCTCCATTGCTATTGCCCTCATAGACATGAAGGAAAATCATGTGGAGTATCAAGCATCACAGAATGGAAAATTGTTTCATTACACATGACAATTGTAATGTCAGTAGTTTCGCAAGGTGAGCACAGCAGCTAACAAATTCGTCCACTCAAGACTGATAGCTTTGAAACAGCATAATCGAAAAAAGGAATTAAGAGAGAAATATAGAACAAAGGAGATGATGTTTGTAGTGTTGTGAAGTGAAGAACAGACTATTATTTATACACAACTCGAAGAGCCAAAAACCTCTCCTTCAAATTAGCAGTCAATGCAACATTAAGACATAATAATACGAAGTACGTCTTAATTGCAAATTGTAACAGTCATATTTGATTGACCTAATATACTCCCTCCGTCCCAATGAATTGTTTGCCTATTTCATATTGGGCGTCTCAATGAATTGTTTGTCTTTCTATTTTAGGAATGTTTTTTGTGTATAATTTGACCACTGGTTCCACATGTCACCTTCTAATTGGATCTCTTTCCCTTGATGCCAAAAATAAAGGCAAACAATTCATTGGAACGGAGGGAGTAATGAACTTGGACACCCATTAAACCTAGATAACTTAGCTTTAAAATGATGACGCAAAAGGCAAACGTGGGGTACAAGTGTACAACAATCACCGCAAGTGCTCTACTCAAACCCAAACCCGAGACTGAGACGAGTCGAGACGGGTCAGGCGGACGTGCACGTGACTGTTATCACACTACTGATAACCTAATGGAGGAGAAGGTTTATAAACCTCAAAAAAGACTCCTCATTACCGATCCGAGATAGCAAATGAACAAAAAGAGTTTTCAAGCCTTTAGTACCAACAATCTCCCACATAGGCGAAGGAAAAGAAAAAAAGACTATGAGTTAAGGAAGGATTGGATAGTTAGGTATCAATGTCTTTCGGCTTGAATTGACACTTTACTTATAATGAGGCAATAACTTACTTTTCAGTAAGTGAATATCTTTCGATTTGAATTCATTAATAAATTTCGGTTGATATCCCCACAACACATATTATACCTTCAAATTATGTTTGTTTCGCGAGTTCAATGTGTAACGTTACTTAAGGTCATGTGTTTACATCGATTCTAACAAGTATTTTAGTAAGATATTTTCATAGTCTAACATAGACGACAACCAAACGAACTTACCGGTATAAGTAGTGGCTCAAGTGATTTTCAGTAACACTTCTCATACAAGCCATTGAGGACATGAAAGTCCATCCGGTAAAACAAAACCATAAACCATCAAATATTTCTCAATAGCACCACCATAAAATTAAAGTTATGGATTATTAAGCTCCATACAGATAGCTAGAAACTTAAGCTTATGTCAAATTTACATACTGTTTTGACTTTAAAGACTTAAGTCTCATTCCCTAGCTTCTACGTATCAAGGACAACTCTCCTTTGCAAATCTTAAGTAAAGGGATCAACAAGATTATTTTCGGACCTCACATAGTCACATCAATCACCCCATTTTGCAAGAGTTGTTTTACCACATTATGTCTTTTACGAAAATGTTTCATTTTGCCATTATAGACATCGTCCTTAGCAACATTAATGACTGCATGTGAATCACTGCAAAAGGAGAGCAGTGCTACCTGCCCCACATATAATGGCACATCTGTTAGAAAGTTTCTCGGTCAATCTGCTTCTCATCTTAATAATTAACTTATCTGCTTCTTATCCTGATAATTAACTCAAGGGTAATAGACTCATGAATATTGACAAAAAAATGTAAAGAAACAAAATAATTGGAGGAAATTCTCCGTAGAATAGAGTGGTGCTCTTTCAGTCTCGATGTTTGGAGTAGAAACATTTTTTTTATTGTGAATGAGGGAACAAGCCCCAAAAAAAATAACTAGTAGCTATTACACGAGGGAAAACAATCCCAAATATGTCCTCCCGAAGGATGGGACGCAGATCATTAAAAGGAGTCTCTAAATGCGTAGGCACAGTGCTTGAAGTAATTTCTCGATTAGCTAATAAATCAGCCGCTCTGTTTGCTTCTCGATAGACATGTTCTAATTTGATTGTCCAGTGGCTGCCTCAGATCAAGTCTTGACAGCGTTTGACTATAAACTTTAGGATATTGGTTACTAGCTAGTTGGTCTTCATTTATAAGTTCACACATGGAGAATTATCCATATTAACTATTAACTTTGTGAAGTAAAGTGAATTAGCTCTTTCTAACCCGGCTAGCAACGTAAGGAGCTCGGCCTTCGTAGACGAGCATATACCACATGAAAAATAATACGCCGTAATGAAATTACCAGTTTCATCGCGGAAAATACCACCTCCTCCAACCGGGCCTAGATTTCCTTTAGAGGCTCGGTCGGTATTTAATTGTATCCAACCATGCGGTGGAGGAGCCCAATGGACAAATATCTCCACATTCGAATGCTTCATCTGTGGAATAAAGATATCAAAATTGTCGAGGACCTATTTCGTTGTTTCAACTTGTTGATAGAGAAATTCTCGTGGGTGTATCGGATTCTCATTGTCTCGCCCAAAAACAATATTATTTCCCCATTTCCAAATCCACAAACACGTTACAGTATAGTAAATAGGCCAGTCCGCTACAGAAGATTCCACTTCATTACGAGCATTTTTAGCTAGCCACTCGGAATAATGGGAGTTATAAAATGAGTTATTAGAAGGATCAATATCTATCAACTCCCAAATTTGCTGCGATGAGGGGCAAGAATGAGCAGAGAGCCATAGAAACATACAGATTCGTTGTTGTGCCGGGATACGCCAAATGCTTCGCCAAATAGAAGCTTCGGAAACTAATGAGTTATCGGTTTCTTTCAAATATCCTAACGCTGATTTAAGAGTAAACTTACCGGATGTTGTACCTTGCCAATATAGCATATCCTCTAAATCTGGGTCACGACATAGGAAGATAGATGCAATTTTTAGGAGAATAGACCGTGACATAAAGTCAGCAAAAAGGTCTCATTTCCAACCGTTCGTCCCACACCACACATCGCTTACCGTAGCACCAAGAGAAGCTTCTAGAATAGGAAGCAAATTATGATCGGATAGACAAATTCCATCCACCCATGCATGATCCCAGAATAATGTCCGTCTACCATTAACCACGGCTGTCACAATGCCCCTCACAATCGTTTCAACTTGAGATGAAATCCCAACCCAAACATTAGGCTGAAAAATATCGATATCACATTCACATCTATTGTTGTAGTAGTAATTTGGTCGGAGTGAGGTTGTGAGTTGTGAGTGGAGTTGTGATTTAGAAGGGGTAAAACCGTAATTTGGAAGAGCAGAGCATGGTAGCGAAAAACCCTAGCTTATATGCAAGTGCGTATAAATGCCCTTGAAAACCTTAACTCTCTCTCATACGGCCGCCGAAAATGTCGAAGCGAGGTTTCATTCTTCTCTCTTCTTTTTCATCTTTCATCTTCGATCTGATCCCTATCATTTCATTTGTTCCAATCTTTTGATGTTTTGCTCATCTCGCTCTTAATTCTTGGATTTTATCCTGGATGATTCAGCCACCTTATGTTTACCAATAAATGGGCGGGCTGTCATCGATTTGCGTTTTTATGTTCAAAGTTTCTCTCCTTTTGTTTTTTTTTTGATTGAAATAGGGTTGATATGGGATTTTATTTAGGGATTATGTGGGTGTGATACAAGATAGATAGATAGATAGATATAACTACTAGTAATTGTGATGAACATTAGTCATCTTTTTTGATGTAACCTCGATTGTAGACGATGAAATCTTGTTTCTACTTTGGTAGTTTGATCTTTGAATATCGTCTACAACTATTCTATCTTTCAGTAGTAAATCTCATGATTGTGGTCTTACTTGTATGAGTTTTTGTATCTTGGTTTATAGAGTAGGTATTTCCATGATTAAAGGTTGAATTGTTGAACTAGCTTATGTGCTCTTAGCCTACTATGATGATATGATTCACTAGTCATTTAAGGTTGTCAACGAGTATCCCACTTTGTTTCGCGAATAAAGTATATTAATGCACATTCCCCAGCAATTGCATTTTTTTGCCAAATTGTTTTTCGAACAAAACTATTTGCGGGTATGATGTAGTTTAGTCTTGTTTCATTTAGTTGCACTGTCTGTGAGCTGAAATGTCTTTAACAATATCATTGTATATAACTGTGTGATGTTCGTAGCACTTTGTATGTCAGCTGAAATGACTGAACAATATTGTTGTATGAAGTAGTGTGGTGTTTTTTTTAATTATTGGTTTATTTTGTCAGGACGTGGAGGAAGTGCGGGAAACAAGTTCAGGATGTCACTGGGTTTACCAGTGGCAGCCACTGTGAATTGTGCTGATAATACAGGGGCAAAGAACCTGTACATCATTTCCGTGAAGGGAATTAAGGGTAGGCTTAACAGGTTGCCCTCTGCTTGTGTTGGTGACATGGTGATGGCGACTGTCAAGAAGGGTAAGCCTGATCTCCGTAAGAAGGTCATGCCAGCTGTCATTGTCAGGCAGCGCAAGCCATGGCGCCGAAAGGATGGTGTTTTCATGTACTTTGAAGGTTTGTATTTGCCATTCTCAGCTCTTTTTACGTTTACAATATCTATAGGAAAAAAGCTCTCTGATTTCATATCTCCTTGTTTGACTTCTGAGGTAATTTGGTTTTGTGGGTTATCTTACTGCTTGGAATCGTACGAATCCCCCGTTTCTTTTTAGAGATTACAGAACTTTGATCTGTTTATATTATGTTAAGGGTTCCGGTTGACGGTTGTGGGTTTGTTGCATATGGGAAGCTTATAATGATCTATGAATGGAAATAGTATCCTTGTGAAAAATGAACCAAAATGAATCCAAGATCACTGAAATATTCAAATATTTTGTAGACAAGGAATTCTCATCATGTTGATGTTGGTCACTTTGACAGATAATGCTGGAGTCATTGTGAATCCAAAGGGTGAAATGAAAGGTATGTATACTCTGTATCATTTTGTGGTTGTGCCTCCACATTGTGTGATATGTTTGTGTTGGACTAGGGCTTTCTTTTTACTGAGATGGTTGTTGTTTGTTTCAGGATCTGCTATCACTGGACCCATCGGAAAAGAATGTGCTGATCTGTGGCCGAGAATTGCAAGTGCAGCTAATGCAATTGTCTGAGACAAGTTTTCCGTCATTGGTTGTTATTTTGTTTTGAGTTTGGACTGGACGCTCGCTCAGTGGAGTGAGTGTTTGTAGTTTTAATGAATTGGCTATATTGTCTAGAGGACAACAGTTTGTGTTTCCGGATTATATGTATTAGGGGATTTGTGACATCAGTCTGGCCTTATTTGTTAGTTGCATTCTGCCTCTCTGTCTAACCTTAATATCTTACATAAGTTACCTCAAAACCGACTAGACTCTTCCGTTTATGCCCAAGCTCTGCTGCCACTCAAATTTCGAAAACTATGAATCACACAAACTGACAAAACACAACTGCTCACGTACTCCTGTTGAAGGAAGGCTTCATTTGTTTTAGTGTGGAAAAAGGTTTTTCATTTACTGTAGTGATTCCTTTTGTTCAAAGAGTGGGATGACAAAGTACAAACTAATGCACTTATTTCGTCACACTATTCGTTTTGCTTTTGAATGCTTTCTTCGTTTCATTTCAGCTGTATACCATAATACTTGATTTTAACGTGAACCAAATAGCATAATGAGAAGCGTATTTGCCTAGAGGTAAAATAAAAGTTTTAACTATTTTTACTTATATTATACTCCCGAGTATAATATATAGAGAGTATATGAAAATTTGATAATGAATTTGTGATGGACAAATAAGCAAATAAAGAATAAAAAATGGCAGTATAGTATTTGAAGGATATACTCCGTATAAAGTAACTCCATATACTACAAAAACACTATCTTAGTTCTAAACCATGAACATGAACATGAACATGTACGAGTACTGCTTTACAACATGAAATTCAAATCTAATACGAGTATTTTGATCAAAACTGGTGAGAACATTTAGTTATGCAAGGAACCCGAGCTTTTCTCCATTCTTCTTTGCTAATCGGATCAACCCTTGTCTTTGTTTGACATCTGCTCCTATGGACTTGCAAAACTCCGTTATAACCTGTCCAAATATGAAATATGAAATATTTATTTATTTATAACACAATTAGTTATATATGCAATTTAGCTTTGAAACCCCTGTTTGTTGTCCCTTCATTCTAACAACTTCTATTTATTTTATTTTTTGCACCTTATTACACTTGTGCCATCTATGCCACACAGTGACCACGTATATTTAAGGATCAACGGCTTTAAAAATCGAAAACATGAATGTAGTTCGACGATACTAATAAGAAATTGTTTGGCACTCACAAAACAACATAGGAATTGGAAAAATCCATAATTCCCTTAAAAAAAATTGTTTGGTTGGTCATTCAAAATTTCTGTTGAATTTGATTCACATGGGCAGCCAAACGTAGGAAATTGGTAGAAAAGTTAAGTTGGATGATCAACCAAATGAAACGACTCGTATGTAAAACAAGAGTTGGTTGTTGAGGAATGTATGTATGTATGTATGTATACCTGTGAGTGAAGAGCAATGGCTTTGCCTCTAAGTTGGTTGAGCCTCTTTTTCCCAATGAGGTCCCGTGTAACAACGACTAAGGGTGCAAACAATCCTTTTCCTTCGTTGACGTTCTTCATCGTGATCGTGGGCTGCGCACCACTTGGGCTTGGTTTCATTGAAATTCGAGTACGACTTGAGACCACTGACTTTGCTAGCATGGCGTAGTTGCAAAGGACGAGCCTTTGAAGCCGCTCTTTGTCGTGATTGATGAAGAATTGGCCATTGCTTTTTTTTTGAAATCAATAATAATAATAATAATAATAATAATAATAATAATAATAATAATAATAATGCAAGTTTAAAGAAATTATTAATGCCTTAAGATTGCATGCATGCATGCATGCATGCATATGTACTTGAGTAGTACGGAGTAGTATGAGATAGATGTATGAGGAGGTGTTTGGTGTCAAATTGAGAACCTTGGTTTGACTTGTAAGTTGTAAGGGGGGAATTAAGAGCCATACAATTTATACAAACTAAATTACTAATGTTGTTTTGGAGGGATAATATGTGAATGAATGGAGTCTCCAAATGCCTCCTTTCTCCGACTCTCACCAACTTTCTTTGTTTGGTCCAGCTAGTCTCCCTTGTGAGTTATGACGGAATTATCTATCACTTTATTATAACCGATCAAATACTACTTATTTGTATAGAAAAAACAAAACATTGATTTTAAAGTATTTTATCTTCTTTTTTTTAATGTAAATGAATCATATTTAACCCGTTACAAAAAAAAAATGATGGGATAATTCCATGTTCTTTTACTTTGACTTTAGCTTTCAGCTGGAGTATTCCAATTTGGAAGCAGCAATTTGACCACATGTCCGTATTATATTCCATTCAAACACCACACGGTTGCTTCCACTTCGATTAATAAAACCGAGAAAATTTTGGAAGAAGTTGTACGGAATATTTTTTTACTTTGGGAAAAGTAGTCGCTTACAAAAAGCGGGTTGTGCAGATTTGTGAGCTACTCAGCACGGAGTATTTGATTATGCATTACGGTAAATATTCCGTGCGACAGGTATATTCATTATAAATCAATGACATCACTTGATAGAAAAGCAAGCTTAGGGATTGGCAAGTGGTGTTTGTGTTTATCTATTAAAGCGACTACGACTACGGAGTAGTATTTAATACATCACAAATAAGAATTTGTCATTTGGTTATATTTTCATTAACAAAAATCCAAGACAAATACATGTAATAACCTAGGAAGAAACTACATGAGATGAGGTATATTTTAATCAAATAAAATAAACCATTAATAAATACAGTAATAACCCAGGAAGAAACTACATGAGATGAGATTGAGACGCCAAGAGCACGGTAGACTGGGCACGAGGTACTTCCCTGATAAGGTCCCAAATAAACCATTGAGACAACGAATGAAGTTACTGAGCGACAAGAAGAAGATGCAATTACGCTGCTAGGATGTAGAAAGAAAAAGATGGAAAGCACTCAAGTTTGCCTCCAAATTAAAGCAGGATAATCTCCCGCATCTTGGTGACTCAACCACCACACCGAGCACTGACAATCTACGCATCCATATCGGTAAATGAACATAGGTTTGTCCTTACAAGAGACATACATAGTTGCAGTCATCCAAAATATATTGCTCGTATACAAGGAAGGAAGCATTGTATGTACAGGATGAAATACAGAAAAAAAAAAAAGAAAAAAAAAGATAGGGTATGTAGTGTGCATCGGGAGCACTGTAAAACTTTCCAAACTAATCGTTTAATTTAACCTCTAAAAGTTACTCTACATCTTCAAAAAGAAAAAAAGAAAAAAAACAATGTACACACAAAAATGAAAAACCTAACCTAATGTATATAAAAACTGTACTCTGTTAGTCTGTAGTATAGATTATAGTCTCGTTTCTCATGCTGAAAATGACTGACTCGGTACAATATTTGGAAAAAGCCTAGTTAGTGATATAGATTAGCAAAAGTCAAATGGTTAAGTTTTCTTGTATAGCAAGGAAAGAACCACATATGCTTCCACCGAGATCGGGAAAATTCTCACAACCCGGAAGGGGCCTTACCTTTCCCCTTCTATCCACATCAACCGGGTACTTTAGCAGGTGACCCGTCATTTCTTTTGGATCATCCGCTGCAAACTGTTTCCAGTTCATCTCCCCCATCATTCTTACTTTTCTTACACACTCCACCGTTTCTGGTTCTGTGAAGCAGTCATCAACAAGTCCAAGGTGTTCTGCCCAAAGGGACATTCTATAACCGTATATCTGCACGACAGTCCGCAGGTGTACCCAAATAAACATATCATTTGATTTCACACACACACACACACACACACATATATATATATATATAGGGTACACAACACTGGTTCTCCGTCAAGGATCAATCACATTTTTCATTGCAGGGTGACTGGTAAGTGGGTTCTTTAGAAATATCGTAGCTTTAACAGATTCAAGGGACTATACCTGCCCATATGGATGCTCAGACTTTTTCGCCCAAGTGTGAAGTGGCTGATAGGCTCCCATTGCAATCTCAGTGTCCCTAGTTCCCTCCATCGAACGCTGGTTCACATTTGCAGAACCTATTATCACATACTCATCATCCACTATCATGCCTTTAGAGTGGACATAAATCATGAATCTTCTGTTCTTTTGAGATAAAGCCTAGATTGCACAGAAGATAATAGAAATCAGAAGAAGAAGAAAAAAAGTCGAAAAAGCATCACTGCTCACTAATTGACAAAAAATCACAACCCAGAATATCAGCACTGTGCTAATGCATTAGAAGTATACTCAGCAAATTGGTAATTCGGGTCCGTCTTTTTTATTCTCTACATGGTTTGGGTTGGTAGTGTCGGTATGGGTTCATATCTCTTTCAGGTATGCTGCTATTTGTCCTTTTGGGTACAGGTCATGTCATTTGCTGGTCGAATTAATTCACGTCTTGTCAACAAAGGTTTTTCTTATTTGTAGGTAACCTAATCAAATAAAACGTGATTTTTGGTAAAATTTTAATCATATCATTTCAGTTAAGATTTGGGTTTCAGGTTATATTTTAATTCAAGCTGCTCAGTAAGGATTAATCAGATTAAATCAATATTGAAGGTCTAACTAAAAGATAAGCCTTAGAGCACGCATGACAAACTTCAAAAATCAATAGCATCAACCTGGGGGGTGTTTGGTGGGTGAGGACTTGGAGCGCCCTCAGATCCATCTGGACCTTCACGATTGCCGAGGCAAAAGAAGTTTAAGTAATCTTGTGGTGTATATGCATCCTCAAGCCCTACCTCTATTAGCGCCTTAGAGATGGTTTCATACATCATTTGCATGGTTTTGTTCTGCAATAATTTGTCAAGACTTAAAACTCAATAACTGAATAGCAAAATCAGGACACCCGGAGGAAAATGATGCCCAAGTACACTTTGTTATTCGACATAATCATAGATCTGTGAGAATTCCCCAATATATTAGATAATTTTAATTTAATGCTATGATACAATTTTTCAGCCACATTTATCTTCATTTAAAAATAAAATGTAGTTGAAGCAAATAATAAAAATATAAATTCAAAGTTAAGTTGTTTTTGTTAGCAGATGATTGATTACAACTCGATTAATGCACCTGCCAAAAGAGAATCCTTTGAGTGGCTGCTCCAGTCGGGACACCCTCCGGCCACATTGGGATTACAATATAGGCAGCAAATCTCTGGTGAGCTCTGATCTTTTCAGCAATCTTGAGGGCGATCTCCATTGGAATCAGATTGTTAGCACCTGCAGCCCAGACCAGTAAAATGAGTCACTTCATTATACTTGAAATATAGATAAATTAATGATGATTAACTTTGCTATACCATTTACCTCCAATTCTTCGACGATAAATAAAAGTTCAAACATGATAAATATATGTGTTGACTGTTGATGTATTATACCAAGCCAAACACGACCAAAATAATGTCCCTACTAATAATTCTCATTGAATCACAAATGTAACACATACAGGACCCACTTTTCACAGAAAACAGACGTTCCAGAATGCTACTTGCTTGGATAAGATTTTAGAGTAGTTGCCATAACGATACAAGGTCACAAGATATTTTGTAAATTACTAACTTTTAAAGCCACCCTTTGATAGCAAACACTAACATGGGTTCATCATGGAGCCATTTCACAAGAACTGGAAAAGGCAGTATCCATGAGAAAGATGGTAGTGAGCCATGAAAGGAAAAATAGATGAATAAATGACAACAAAATTAGTAAAGGTCGTAGCAGCATATTATGCAACTAGGTATGATAGAAAACACTGATGAGCATCAAACACATTAAAAGAATGAGGATAAATGACATAATAGCAAAAAGAAAAGGTCAGACAGACGAGGGAAATAGAAAGACTTCAGAATGTAGAACAACATCCAGCAGGCGGCAGGGCGGCAGTATAAGTATAATACGAGTATATAAATACACTCCCCCTATCCAGAGTCCAGAGTCCAGACCAAAGGCAACAAAGGTAACAGTTACCTCATTTGGTCCATTCAAATCAAACTACCCATCCCTTTTTTGGCAAAATAATTTTTTACCAAATAATCCTTACTCAATCCCTTTATTTACAACACATGCCATTATTTACCTACCCTCATTTAACCCAACCTTTGGTGTGGACTGTGGACCCACTTAAAAGATATTTATACCCTTACTTTTTCTACCATTTCTTAAAACTTGTACAAACCCCCATGTTAGCTTTGGTGTGGATGGGAGATATTCATAGTATGTAACACTAACACACTGGACTGTTTTGTAAACCTTCTACCACAATTGCTCACCTAAGTCTCTGTTTCCACTCCAATTATATGATGAACCAATGAAATACTGATTCTCAATATAAATGTAGTGCTGGGCAGCTCGTATAGCCTTGACATATGCCGTATGTATGCTCATATCGATCAGCACATTTTTCCCACAGACCAAATTCTGCAAATTCATAATAATCGGATCAACTTCTATGTGGCCTTAAGAAGAATACACAAGAAAATGAGAAAGAAAGTAAAAAAAAGAAAAGACAATTTCGTGAAAATTAAAGGACAAGTACACAGTAATTATGAAGTTTGTGAGAATTTTCACCCACCTTGCTGGTCGCTTCTTTTGGATTCTTTGGAAAGCCTTTTGCAGAACTCGAATCGATGGAACGAAAAACCTAATATAAGAATTTTAGTTCTCCTTACACACAGGTGCATTATGCATATAAGAAAGGAATAAATAAATTAGCAGTACCTGCACATGCCAGGATTCAGGATCATCTTCACTAGGGCAAGAAACATCACTTATCCCAACGATATCAGGCAACCGTTCAATTCTCAATAAAGCATCATCAAATGACATTTTCAACTTCTTAATTCCATGTGGTTTAGATGCCTTTAACCAACGGTCTTGAAAGTTGGTGAGAACATCATATGCTGCAGGGCCATCTATTTTGCAATGCAAATCATGCCACGGTTCCCTTGGGCAGCCTGTAGTAGCGCCCTGTTTGAGTGTATCATGATTAACAGCTAGACTAGATCAATCTGAAGTTGTCACAAAAAGTGGAAGAGGATGGCAAAATAGATATCATGAGGTGGTATAAGGAACTCTTGACGCACTATCTTACAGACAACACCAAAACAAAGGATAATCTGCTGAACACATATCTACACAAATCCACCACTTTTATGGATAAACGCAAACAAAACAGTTCTAGGGTAATGATTCCTAATCATGTATAACCACTTACTCATGCCTTATCATCATAAAAAAAACTCATGCCCTTTATTTTAACTCTCCCTATTTTCCATATACTTCCATCACGACTCAAGAACCAGCCTCCACACATCTCCCTCCCTCATAAAAATCTCATCCATTAAGTAAGTTGTGTGGCCATGTGACCACCACAATAATGATAACCAGCACTAACTCGTATAGCCACCTTCTCAAGCCGGGGCAGAAATCCGACATCCTCAATACTTTTTTTTCCATATCTCTCTCTGCAGCTGGACTCCAAATTTTAACGACGCCCTAAGAGGGCTAGGAAGCAATGAATGAACTTTTATTGAGAAATAGGCCAAATTAGACAAATTGGTGAAGTAGAGTTTCGAATTTCTGATATCTTGTTCTAAAAAGTAATAAAGGGTGATCAATATAGTAATCTCCAGCAAAATCTGCCCCTAGCTACAGACCTATTGCTACAATGCCAGCTAATGAAAATATCAGCCCTCGATGTGCTGTGGTCACTGACATTGACAACTACTTAAAATGATGAAAGAAGCTGTTCTTTATACTACCTCCCATCCGATACATTCTTCATATCCATTATTTGAAGTCAAATTTACAAAATTTTGACCTCGACAATAAATAACCAAATAAAGATAATTTAAATATAACACATTATAACGTAAGGTTTCAAAGAATAATATTTTGAACAAAAAAATACGGTATAAGTGGATAAAAATACAGTCAAAGTGTCGTCTTGTAGACCGCAAAAAGTCAAATGGGAAGATTAGATTGGATGGGAGGGACTACATCACAATTATTGGGTTAAACGAGGTTTTTAAAAAAAAATGTTAACTGTTTTTTTCTTTCACATACTACTTTCGTTTCCTATTCATTTTCTGCATCCAAAACCCACACGCATCACGATTCACAATGCCCCATACTCCCATATGGCTCTTGCTAGCCACAAATACGCCACCACCCAAGTACCAAAAACATTGGAAGCAGTAAGTTCATGCCATTACACCACTCATCACCTAATTGATATAATATCTACTTCCTATGGAGCGATGACACACCTGGTGCCTAATTGTTCAAGATCTGAGAATACCAAGCAATGTTACTCCAGTACTTCACATAGTTGTCCTGTCGCATGTCCTATACGACACGATATGACACGACACTTTGACACTTCATTTTAGACAAAAAAATGATAATTTCGCACCAAAAAACCATATCTGATACTTCGACTCCGTATCACGTTCGAAACCAAGAAAATTATTGTAAAGACATGTTAGTGACTTATAGTACCTGGAAACAAGGATTATGGTAATCATCTTTGTGTGTCGTCTGTAGAGATCGGAATAGAGGATGACCAGGGGTGTCATATCTTCCATCACACAAGTCAAGCCCGCCGACAAATGCAACAATTTTCCGCATGTTATTGCCAGCATCAGCATCTACAATCACAGTCTTTTGGTGGTGGGTATATATCGTAGACACTTCCTAAAATAGAAGTAACCAGAGAGTTTCAATTGAGGCAAAAGTTGCAAAGACAACAAATTGTACGATGGCACATAGAGAAACTACAGGCAACACAGCAAACTAATAATATGAGATCACTATTCAAATAAAAGAAATTTAAATTATATATTAAACCAAACCATGGTGTCAAAACGAAATGTGTAGCATTTACCTTTTGTTTCACCCAGCTATGTCTTTTCCCTGCAACGCGAGGGCAAAGTAGCACTTGAACAGATGAGTGTTTAAAGAATCGACGGGTCTCCTCATCATGGGTTGCCATGATCCCATCCTAGATTACAGAGCAGTGAAAAAATTTCAGATGCAAAACACAACATATTATCACAAAATCCACGAAAATATGTATACTAAATATACACATGTCCATGTCTGTCTTTCTCGTTTAATGAAGCATGGCTATCTGATACATTAGCACACGACAAAATATGTACTCGTATAATAGATTATCGATCTAACATATAGCTCTTCTTCATCTGAATGAGACAAGACAAACATGGACATGTGAATAACTAAGTCAATGAAAATTTTCCTATTAAACTTTAAGTCAAGCCACTTACTGTTTTATAGCCCAAAATACTTCTGGAAGTAGGATCGTCCCACACAAGAAGCAAAATTCTCACTCCTTCAGCTGACTTTGACCTGAGCAGATCTCCTAAATCGCAATCTGATGCATGACTCCCACCTTCACGTACAAGTCTAACTTTATGCCAAACTGACCATCCAGTAATGTACACCAGTCGCCTAGCTTGACGTATAGCATCAAATATATCTTGCCAACACTTGCCGTGCACATATTTCATCCCTCTATCAAGATTAAATTCAGGAAGGCAACCATCAGGGACATGTGCATCTTGATATAGAGTTACCCTTCCGCCCATCCTAAGAGGAAAGTACGTGCCATGGACCCCTTGATAATCAGGGCCCGCACCAACTCCATGATGATAAATACGTAGGTTATGGATGGGTGTATACTGGACTGAAATACTCAAGACAGCTCCGGGCTTACACTGCCTCCCACTACCATTCAGAATCGGGTATGTTCCCTCAACTTTTGACCCAAAGTAAATCTGTTCTACCGGAATTGTTACACTTCCTATGATTTGTGACCCCACAACATCACTATCCTTGACTATGAAGTACACTTCGGCAGCATTATGGGCCACAGGAACACTGAAGTGTTGCATCCACACCGGATTCTCCTCATTAGCAATCACAAAGGTCCTCCCAATTACAGCATTTGAAATAGCTATAGACACATATGGGTCACTTGTGATCTTACGAGCTACATGTCCCTCAATCTTGTTGGTTACAGTTCCAGGTAACTTACCAAACATATCACCCAATGTTTTATGGAACATGTCCATGTTTGGAAGGTTCTTTGCTTCATAAACCCATATGTCCAAATTTCCATGTAAAAGCAAAACCTTCAAAGACCCTTTTTGGAATGGAACGAGCTGCATACCATTGCCATCGCATGATAAACGTGGGGAGTCGCCTCCACAAGAGAAACAATTATCCCAACTGGGGCTCCTAGAATGTGGTTCGCCATGACAGCCATTGTTACCAAACTGTCCGCCATAACCTGGGTATGCCATATGCGAGCTTTCTCCCAAGGGCATGGAAGGTGCAGAAGGTGAAGCAGGGACATGGGGCGGATTGTCAGATAATCGCATATCTCCCATAAGATCATCCAGTGGAGGATATGCCATACCGTAGGAGGCTCCAACATGGTTTGCCCTACTTAGTCGGTTAGATGACAAAGCAGTGGATGAGGAATCATATCCCCCCGCCAAATTAGAGAAGCTATTACTGCGGGAAGGCTGTTGGGGAGTGGCATCCGGAGGGGGGTATACATTGGAATCCGAATACTGGTGACGAGAAGACAAGGAATCAGATAGAGCGGAACTAGATAAGCTATTACTGCGGGAAGGGGGTCTAGAAAGAGCATGAGCATTAGCATTAGCATTTGAAGGGGGGTAGAGAGGGGAATCGGGGTATTGGTAATGATATGGCAATCCACTGGATAAGCTATTAGTGCGGGAATGTTGGTGGGTATTTGGTGGGGGATATAGAGCAGAATCAGAACCAAACTGAAAGCTGTTACTGTGGTGCAAAGCAGGTGCAGGTGCAGACGCGGGTGGAGCAGTCTGAGGAAGAGGACCAGAATAGGAGATGGGTCTATGATGAGGTGGAGCTGAGTAGCTTGGTTGTGGTTGTGGTTGTGGTTGTGGGGGATATGGATAGGAATAAGGGTACGCAGGGGGGCGTTGATACGGATATGAATACGGATATGGATACTGATATGGGGCAGCATTTGGATTTGGATTAGGATGAGGGTATGGATAGGGAGAATGTGAGGGTGGGTATGCATGATCAGAATTGGGAGAATGAGGGTGAGGGTATGGTTGATTTGGGGGAGGGTAACCATATGGGTATGGATCCATGATCAATCAATCAATCAAATTCCAATTATAATCACACTTTCTTTCTACCCAACCCACTTTGCAGACTTACGAAAGAAACAAACAAAAGCAGATAGAAGATGAACAAAAAGGCAGAGGTATAAAATCACAATTGGATTGATTGGGTTAAAGAAATGAGATGAAATCCCAGGAAACTAAAAAAAGGGAAGGAAACCCAGATAAGTATAGGAATTGAAAGTAGTAGAGGGAGGATGAAGAATGAATGATGAGTGATTTGGATTTACCTCAACAACGATAATTATGCATGCATGAAATTGAGAGCGGATCGGAGGAGGAGGAGGAGGAGGAGGAGGTGGTTCAACGTAGATGAGCCTTGAATGATGAATAAGTATATTAAGTCAGAGTCTGATTTTCTGGAAGAGAAAGGGTGGAAACTGGAAAGAGACAAAAGAAGGAAGGAAAGAGGATGATCATTTACGTACTTAATTGAATTGAAGTTTTCACTTGCCCGCCCCGCCTGCCTCCACCATTACGTCCCCTACACTCTTAGCCCCCAGGTACCCGGGTCATGACTCATGACTCATGAGTCGGATTGTAGGAATGACAAAAGGTCAAATCTTATACGATCCGCTTATCTTATTGGGTAGATCCATATACGATTTATATGTTCAGTGTCTGAAATTCGGATCAACATCTATCTCATATCCCTATAAAATAATATGGTTATTTTAATATCAACCAACAATTCTTCCTAAAACATAATGTGGTTATTTCAGACGATATTAAAATATCGACCAACTAACACCAATATGTTCAGTGTCTGAAAAACAAAATATTGTCTAAAGAATGTGGTTATATTTAATATGAAAATATTAGTATTCGATTTTATTTTATTTTTTGGTTCAACAATAGCGCACTCAATCGCATTATAATAGGAAAATAAATAGGGGAGGGAGATTTGAATCTGAGACCTACCGTCACATACCTAGTAGTTACTAGTCTCAACTTTTAACCACTATCTTACAAATTATTTAAAAAAAAATAAAGATCAATATTGTAATGCAATTAAATGTTAGGAATATCAAAATTAAGTCTCATAAAACTTTTGTATCAAAATTAAGTATCGTGAAACTTTAGCTTTAACGGGATACACTTATTGAGGAAAAAAATATTGTATATTTTAATTTATGATAAAGCTATATATAAATTTATCATTCTTTTCAGTTAAGTTTTAATATTTTAAAGGGAAAAAAAATGTGAGCATAGGATCTGGATGTTGACAATGAGATCCATATTCTGATCTTTCATATGGATTAGATCCATATCCTTATCTTTAGGATCCAAAATAATGTGATCCATATCTGACCCTTTAGGTACTGGATCCCTGGATATGGATAGGATTCGAGATCCATTGTAATCCCTAGTCATGACTCATGAGTAAAGCTGACAAGTTTGACCTGATCTGACCTAAAAAAAAAGTGATAAGACTCGACCCGAGTCGATCCAATGCTGTCCTGTAACTTGATACGACCTGCTTCAGGCAACTCGAACCAACCCGCCTCAAATGACCCTAATCGGCCAATAAAGGTAAAAAAATATATTGTAACTTGTAAATATCAATGTCTTAGAAATAATCGAGATGATGGTAAGGAGTGCGAGATGATTATTAACTTGAACGTCATATGAAGATATTCAGCGGTAGAAAAAGGCTAAATTGCAAGTCCGTATATGAGGTGACAACAAATGACTGTTCGTACATAATGCATTGATCAAAGACATCCAGTGTCTATGTTGGTAGATAATGCGGGATTACTGTCTTACTTATTGAATCATAGATCCACCAATTAGTCGACTGTTAGTCAAAACATGATTACATTACATATGGATTTGGCAGCAACGCTTCAGCTGTCTCGTAAGAAGAAAGCTACTGTAAATATACATTGGAAATTTTATTGACTGAAATTATGGTAATTACAGTGAACTGGTATTAGTGGTATATGCACATTGCACAATGATGATGGTCTGGAACTCTTAGCATCTCCACAATACAGTACATCTCTTAATAACCTCCAAAATATCTGTAACAAACTTACTTACTTTGACGAACCTGTAACAAACTCCTGCTGCTGAATGGGGACTCCAGGTCGGTCACTATATCCAGATTCCATTGTAAGGAATTGAAGCAATCTTCTGCTATACAAGGTTGTCTGTTTGTTTTAAACTTTTCATAGGCCCTGCAAAATAATACAGAACCCATATATGACACAATAACAACATTATAAATTCTTATAACAAGAGTTCATATAAACCTCTATTTGGTGCAGCGTTTCAATCAGCTAGCTTAATTAGCTTATTTTTGTGTAGGGGTTTAACAAATACGGGCTAGTTTATTTCATGAATAAGCTAGCTGAAGTAAAACCAATTCCAGCATAAAATATTGTGAGTGTAGTTTGGGTTAGCTTACCTGCAGCTGTAGTTTTGCTCCAAAGAAGCTGAGCATCAATGGTCGTAAGGTGGGAATCATCAAGACGCTTCCATGTTTGGATAGTCTTGATGTCTCCCCATACCCCTTTACCCAACTTCTCCAACTTCACCTTTACAACCCTTGCCCTCCTTGACCACCCAGCCTTGCCGTAGGCATGGTATCCGAAGCCACCCGCATAGCAAAGATGTATGTGCTTTTGCTTACCGCAGAAGTCGTTTATATGATCATGCCCTACGAACACTGCCTTCACATCCCCTGCTTCAACTAGCGTTTTAAAGAAGCCTGTGTTTATGCTAGGCGAAGAGATACCCTCCTGTTTGACCCCCGTTATTTCGGATTTTGAGAAATGTGCAAATTCAGGCAATGGAATGTGGAAATACACGAGACCTGGAGCTGAAACCTCATCACTCTGCAATAAAGATTTGTAAACTCAATCAATTTAACAAACCTATATCCCTATCACGTCAATTCTCAGCTTCAGCACAGTTTTCCAAATTTGTAAACTGCGAAAGCCAATACAACACCATCAAAGACTTATTCCCGAATTTATTTGGAGTCGGCTTGTTAAACATAATGTTTTGCAAAAGCATATATGAGACGTCTTGCATGTGAGAGACCTCATAAACTGCAAAATTAGGTGAGGAATGTGCCAAGATTTGGGTTAGTTTCTCATATTGCGAGTGACTCGCTTTTTTGCAGATTCACAACAAGAAAAAAGATTATGTCTTCTTGTACCTTCAAAGCCTTGGAAGTACGCAAAAACCATGATTTTTGAGAAGATTTGATCCAGTCATATCCAGGGATGAAGGGGACCTTTGAGTAGTCTCCACTGTCAAGAAAATAAAGATTGAGAATTGAGGTGTTCTGAAAAGGCGAACCATGAACACCAAACACCTCCAAGTTGTAGTTTCCAAATCCATCGATTTTGTGTACTCCAGCAGGGTTTAACATAGACAGGGTATTATTCATGTGGACTATATATTTCATGACTCCTTCCCTTGAAAGTGTGGACTCCTGGTCATGGTTTCCAAGGATAGCAGCCCATGGGATGTTGGACTCCACAGCTGGAGCGAAAGCCGCATCCATTGATTTAGCTGCATCAGTTGCATCAAATCCAAATATGTTGTCACCTGTTGAAGTTAATAAACACACACTGGCACTGCATTAGATAATCAGGAGATATTGCTGCTGCATCAATAATGATTGAAGGACAGCAGATGATGTCTTCAGAAGTGTTTACTGCATTAAAAGCACACTAACACCAAAAGATTCTGTTTTCAGAATTCATAGTTAGTTAGTCCAAGGCCTATAAGTATGTGTATCAAATCCCACCTAGCTCATAATGAGACGCTGCCTTAGAAACATACTCCACTATACTACCAAGGAAACATACACATAGTATAGTAGAGATTAATAGGGTGAAGTCGCATCGTGGAAGAAGGTGAAATAATAGAATATAAACGGACCTCAACCATCACTTAAGGTTTTGGTTGAATTGGTTTCGTAACATAGATATCAGAGACAACGGTCACGAGTTCGAACCCTAATAGCCCCCAATATCTCGAACACAAGGATCTTACTGAGCCACTTCAGGCTTTAGCCCATAATAAAAAGAGAGAGTAGGAGAGGAGTACCGGTAAAGACAATAAGATGAGGGTTCTCGGCTTTGATCATTCGATTGATAAAAGCAGTAGTGTTAAGATCAGAACATCCTTTGAACTGAGTGGGGAGCACATCCTCACAAGGGGTTTGTGGGCCGTCACCGTAGTGCATATCCGCCACCTGAAGGATCTTAAACTCACCATGTTTGCTGCTGAATCTTAATGCCTCACACTTAGTAATAATCATAGCCGCAACCGCAACAGCAACAGCAACCTTCAACCTCATTATTGACTCAACTCTCATCATCATCATCTGAAGATCAATATATGTATAAGCAAACAACTTACTACATAGACAATAAGTTTGAGATGATGCCAGATGACCACTGTAATACACTACTACAGACACTGCTGTCTGCCTATCTGTTTCAGCAGCCAGCAGCTAGAATGCAATCACAAGTGTAAAATGAGACAGACAGTCTAATCTTGTCCACAAACAACAAAGTTTTTTACCCAGAAAAAACCAAATGGGACATTTAGTTGGGTTTAAAATGTGAGGAAAAGGACCACAATAAAACTGAAACCCAGGGGCTGGCTAGGGTTCAACTCTAATACCAGCAATGCCAACGCCTTTTCATTTTTCTACCATTCATAAAGTCAATGTTTTTTTTATACTAAATAAAGATCTTAGATTGTGTATGGATAGAGGACATAGACCTGGTAAAAATGATAGGGAAAAGTCTCATGGTACCCCCGAACTATGTCACATTACACATGGTACACCCGCTTTTAAGTTTGTTCCCATGGTAACCTTGAGTTTTATAGTTTAGTTCCCGATTTGCCCACATCCCATTTTCTGTCATCACGCCGTTCAATTATGCTTAAGAGCTGCATCATTAAGTGCTAATTAATTTTTGGAGGGAAAATTAATTACATCCCTCAACGGCTACTTTTCAGAATCCTTAGCATAAAGAATGACGTTCCCATGGTACCCCTAAAGTTTGTTGGTTGTTCCCATGGTACCCCTAAGGTTACATTTTTGTTCACATGGTACCCCTGAAAGCATTGGGGCGACTCTTTGAAGCAAAGTAACGGCTAGATTATTGAACTAGCCTTACACAAATGCTTATAAATGCTTACTCCTTTCTATTTTGACAGAATACGAACAAAAAAATCCACACAAATCAAACTTCCCACAATGTCGGTTTCACATTCAAGTTCAACTCTAAGAGGAGTTCAAGTGGAAAACAAAACATGTGTAAGATGCAATAAAAGAGCAAATATTCGAGCATCCGGATCAACCGCTGCAAATCCATTTAAGTTATATTATAAATGTGATTAATGTGGGTGGTTTCAATGGTGCAAAGGAAGAACGGAAGAAGTTACAAATACCAACACAATGGATGTAGTTGATCAAGTGTCCATTCAACAAGATTTGAAGAAAAAGATGAAGAAACAAATGGAAATAATTTGTGACATCAATAGAAAGATTGATTCTATGTCGAAGTTGCTAAATCTAAGCATCATAATTGGTTCGGTCATGTACTTTAGTCTACTTTATGTTGTTATGAACAAAATGTGATATGTATGGAAAACAAGTCTAATGCAATGAAATAAGATTACTACTAATATACTCCCACCATCACATTGATATGTTCGTTAAACAAACGAACTAAAAAGGGAACAACATCGGCGGAATAATTGTTTGTGTGATATGCAAATCACCAAAAGATAGTTTACGTACCAACTTATCCAAAATATAGGAGAAACACCTGTGCAAAATATACGTACCACATACGAGATTATTCATATTCTAAGACCAAGTATGGTGGATTGGTGGTATAATAAGAGACCTGTGCAAAATATATACCCCTAGCTAAACCATACACAAAAGATAATAGGTCTTCTCCTTCCTTTCCTTAGCTTGACTCTGAAATTGAAAGAAGATACGAAACTAATGATACTCTGCCCATATAACATTCAGCCGTAAATAACATGACAAATTTAACATTCAAAATTAGAAGGGACTTACCTAAGTGTTGGTTGTTGAGGCTCCATCAGCCCTTGTGTTGCTCGTCGATGCTCCATCGGTTCTTGCCTTCTTATTCTGACCACCACCTTGAGAAGCTTGTCTTTCCCTTGCAGTTGGCCCACCTTTGCAGCTCCTTGAATTATGCCCAACCGTCTTGCATATCGAGCATGTCACGAAAGTTGTTCGCTTTCCCTTCTTAGGCTCATCCGCCTTCCTTTTTCTTTGTCGAGCCGGTCTCCCTATGCTTCTCTCTGGTATAGGTGGTAAGACTTTAGGAAATTCAAATGTTGGCCAAGCTTCCTTATCAGGCATAGGGTGCATACGGTCTCCATATGTCAGCTTGTAACATTGCCCACTAAAGAATCCATTCACATAATGCACTGGTTCTTCATTGTTCTTGTATATAGCTCTACAAGCATGCTTACACGGAATACCAGTTATCTGCCAACCACCACACAAACAAGTTCCCTTAAGAATATCCACAGGAAAACTGCTGTAACCGTCATGGACCTCAAATTCCCCACCTCCTGCATTGATCACCAAACACGTTCTACTCTGTACACAGTTAGCCTCTACGATGTTTTAGCCGACATTCTGGATGTACACAAACATCAACAATAAATGAGAATTAAGTGAACACAACGATAATAAGAACATAACACATTGAAATATAACACAATTGAAATATATAACACAACAGAAATATTCAATAATCATGATGTATATAGGAAAATTGGCAACTAAAAAAAGTACGGAGTATTTGAATGCAAACCAATAAAATTTCAGAAAAATTCGTAATTGAACCTAAACCCTAATTTTGTATAGAACAAAGTATCATATCCAGTATCATATAGAGCAGAGTATAAACCCTAATTTTGTATAAACCCTAATTGAACATAAACCCATTTTAATGAACAATATTAGATTAACATTCAATTTAGTTTCACCAGAACATAGCATTAGATTGAGAATTGAAATTTTTTAGGGAAAAGAAAACCCTAATTGAAACATATAATCAGAAACCCTAATTTAATCAGAATTCGAAATCAAAATTTATAGACTAAACCTATAAGATGTACGAATATAAACCATAGTACAATCACCTAATAGCATAGAAGAAGATGTACGAAGCTTTAATCACAGAAATGCGAAAAATATAGAGTTAGTAGTATTTACCTTGCTTATTGGAAGAAACGATTTTAATCACTTGGGATAGAACTTGCTTATTGGATTAGGTTGATGTTGAAGGATGATCTAGCTAGGTTACGGGGATGAAGTTCGATTTTGCCATTTTTTTTCGTACTGAAGAAGATGAAAGATGAAGGTGAAAAGGTTGGGAATATGTGATTAATGTTTGAGTGAATGAGTGACTGGGTAAGGTGTCAGTGATTAGTGCTTCAGTGTGGCAGAGATTAATTGCTAATGAGACGGCGTTATGACGGAAGTTGCTCTAAGGACAAATTGGGAAGCAAACTATAATACTTAAGGGTTTCATGGGCACAAACTTAAAAGCGGGTGTACCATGTGTAATGTGACATAGTTCGGGGGTACCATGGGAAATTTCCGAAAATGATATGATTAGCTATTCGGTTAAAATTAGGTATCCGAGACAATAATAGCTTTCAGGTTTGAATCTCCTATATTATAATACGACTACTGCGCACTTCGTTGAACAAAAGAAAAGACTCAATTTGATAAGGCAGACCTAAAACCAAAGAACCAAATTGACGAGACTTGATTACTTGACCCAACCTAGAGCGGATCGGAAACTTGAGTGACCCTTAAACCACCCAAAACAACATGACCCAAAATTGTGCGATTCAAAACCCCTAAAGTGACTCAATATGACCCGACATGTATACACAACAGGTATTAGATCATATTTAATGAATTGTTAACAAACAATTTCGATCAATAATTTAATATGTGTTCATTTAATTTCTTATTAATATCCAACATAAAATATCAAGTGAAAATTGGTAACTATTGAGAAATAAATATTGAAAGAGAAAGATTGAGAGTGATTGAGAGTAGAGATTGATGGAAGATGATACACTTACACGCGGTGTATGGAATTTTCATACACAACCAACCATATTGCGCCACGTGGCAAACCTAATGTGATTAGTCTAGGGTTAGTTTAGTAATTTTGCATCTTCGGTTAATTGTTAACCTAAGTGTAGTTAACCTGATTTTGGAAACTTTTTTATTTTTGTTTTTTATTTTGTATTTTTCATTTTCTTGAAATATTTGTATGATATTTGTGGACATGACGTAGGTCCACCCCGACGCGGCCACGCGCGGGTTTGGGTAGGCGAATGAATCTCGTGGTGAGATTGTTCTCGGGTTCGAAATTTAAGTCAAAATGGAGTCGCCACCGAATTTTGTGGTTATTCGGAACCATACGAGCCCACTCTATGTCGTCATGGGCTATACACAAAGTAAGCCCACTTCGATTTCAGAGTTCATGGGGCTCGTCCCTTTGCATTGCAATATCGATACCGTCTAAACCGGCTTTCGCATATAGAATGACTCTCGTGCGCCAAGGGTTTCGGACATCCGGAAACCAAAGGTTCTGAGTAAGGGGTGAGGGTACGTGTTGGGAAGCCCACTAAGGACACCCAACCCCGCCCGCACATGGCGGCCTCTACTAAGACATCGTTCGTGTTCGTGTACGCGCGCTAGTAAAATGATTAAATGATATGCAAACAGCGTTTTCGGGCTAAGCATGTGAGTTATTGGTTAACTACGTCATTTAATGCATCTTGATTCACGTCAAAGTGATTTAGCATGTGATGTTCATTTAAGGCAATAAATGGCAAACATCAAGAATAGAAAACTCGTAAATAAATTACAAATTACACGGGCGGAATACAACCCGGAACTCACAATACAACGAGCAATAAAATAGAATAATTGAATTAAATAAGAAGAGCGATAAATAAATACACGACTCGACAAAGACCCGTATACAATAACTGCACACTAGATCGTGAATTAGTTAGACGGACGAACTTTAATTAATTACGCATTATATTGCATATTAATCAAAGGACGGAGGTTCGAGACCTAGGTGTGGTGCTAACCCGATCTCGAACCTCGATGCGTTGTCCCGACTTATCATCTCGAGAAATGGAGTCTAAATTAATTATGTGACGGATACGACTAAAGAGTCGTCGACATAAAATTAATAGCGCGAGACCGTCGATCAAAATCGTTTTAGGTGTCGTGATATGCATGAGTTTTGAAAATTAGAATTACGTGATTGATTATGCACGTGCCGACTAAAAGTCGCAAAAAGAATGATGAGGCTCAAATGTTGCATTGAAGCTCTCGAATTTCTGGGCTACAGGACCCACTCGATCGAGTCATGGTCTGACTCGGTCGAGTGTGTCTTTAAAGTAGCTACTGTCCAGATTTTTGGGTGCTACTCGATCGAGTAGCCTACGTACTCGGTCGAGTAGCCCCTGTACGAGTGACAACTCGTGTTGCTTTTTTGGTTAAAATCGATAGTGGGCCAAATTAAATACAAATATTGTACGATTTGTACTTAACTCGGCTTTCAGTGCTATAATCGCATATGCAAGCGATTATAATACCGTCATCGGAATTTTATGAAAATGTTATCGTTTAGATTGAAATTTTGAATTAGTGACGGAATTGCATCCCTCTACGTCACGACATCGGAACTAATCCTTTCGGATTATGTGATGTCGGTTTTCGTGTCAACGGGTTCCGCACTAATCTTGAAAATGGGATCAAATACGTTCAACTATGACCGATCACGATCACATCACGTCCTTGAGCACATTGGGGCGGCGCTCCTCGAAAGGGCGCCACCTCCGTCGTTACTCGTAAAGGAATTAGATGGACTTTAGGCGATCGTCATAGTTAAACGTATTCGAAACCGAGATTTTAATACTAGTATGTATATATACACGGTATAATAATGTTAGATGTTAGAATACGGAATTAAAGTGTTAGTATACAAAAATGAAAGTTAGTGTTAGAATACATAAATAAAATGTTAGTATGCACAAAATTAAAGGTTAGTGTTAGTGGTTAGTAGTAGTAGTAGTAGTAGTAATAATAATAATAATAATAATAATAATAATAATAATAATAATAATAATAATAATATATACATAAAAAAAACGGTAAAAAGAGAAGGGAGAAAAAGAAACGGGGTTTGATGACACCCTCAACCTACATGCTTAAATGGCCTCGGAAACGAACTCGTAGTAGCGGCGTGTGCGCGGGAGTGTCGAGATATGCATGGTGAGTTAGGGTGTGTTTGGTTAGGGAGAGGATGCTCTCGGGTCTTTGACGAGTTTTGATCTCGGGATTTTGAATATGTATGTGTGTATAGAGAGGATGTGAGTGTATAGGTTGAATATAGTAGAAATGTAGGGTTGAATGTTGTGTAAGTGTGATGAAGAGATGGCTGAAATTATGATGTAAAAAAGTTGAAGAAGAGTTGAAGAAGAGTTGTGAAAAAGTTTTTTCTTTGTGATGGGTGATGATGGGGTATTTATAGGAGAAACCCCACGACCTAGGGTCACTCGATCGAGTGCCCTAGTGCACTCGGTCGAGTGTCTTCATAAATGAATCTGGTCCGGTTTTTGACGCTCCACTCGACCGAGTGGGTCAATCCACTCGATCGAGTGGATCAAGCAAATCGAGCTATTTTAGGAAGGAATTGATATTGTTGTTTGTTGTAATCTTTTTTTGAATTTGGATTGGGCGCCAGCTTCTAGAAGGTGCACTTGGGCTGGTTTTTGTGACGGGTTCGTCCTTGACCGGGTTTTGACCCGGTCGCCAAAAGACGGGATTTATTTTTGGTGTCGGTTTTGGCCCAAATTAGTCTCATTTGACTCGGAATGACCCACTGGGCCTGAATTTGAGGTCGGTTTTGAAAGATTTGCACTCCGCTAAATGCCCACGTCGGATACTATTGATTCCGAGTCCGTATTCGAGCATATTAAGTCACGTTGACGTCCGATCATCATCGGGTGTTTTGTCGGGAACTGCTATAGACACTAGCAGGCAAAATGCGGGTGTCTACAGAGCCCCCACTCTGACTGAGGCTTGGACAAGGCGAAAGTCAGAGTAGCTACCAGGCCAATCGAGGATTACGACCTGACAGCCTTCCGGTCGGGTCGTTTATAGTCCAGTAGACTTGCGTGAAGGGCTCGTCAGCCATAAGCAGAGGGTCATTCCTGTTCTGATGATGATAGCTCCGCGGGGAGTCAGACTTGTTGCATAAGTCCTAGGCGTGCCTATATGTGGGCCCATCCCGTACCATTTCGGGGAAAATGCCGCCTCGGGCGTTCCACTGGGGAAATATATGAGCTGTACGGGCTTGCTTTTGAAGCCTTGAGTCGTACCTGACCTGATGATGATGCTCCGTGGGGAGTAAAACTTGCCTTTCGGGGCGTACCGGGGAAAAGTTGACTCCGTTGGGGAATTTAAATAGTTTCGCGGGGACTTGCTTCTGAAGTCTGGAGTGTACCTGTATGCTGACACATAACAACTTGTATGTAACATATAGGCAAAACACTGACTCGTGTTGGGGAGTAAAGTAGCTGCGCGGGGACTTGCTTCTGAAGTCTTGGGTGTACCCGTATGCTGACACATGACAACTTGCATGTAGCATTTCAGGAGAAACACCGCCTTTGATGTTCCGTTGGGAAGCACTAGCTGGCACCTGAAATGTTAGATACATAGGCAGAAATAGCAGGCATAGTATATAGCAAGATAGCACATAGGAAATGCAGTTAGCATCTATAGACTAGTTTGCGCTAGGGAAAATGATTTTTGCTTTATTTTGAAATCGAAGTCCTGAAAGCAACTCACGTGCTAGGAGATATGTTTTCAAAATTGAAAGGGGTAGAAATTTGCAGTTTATATAGACCGAAATTTGGCCTTGTCGAAAAGGAATTTCTCAAATGGCTAAGTTTTGCAAATTTTTAAAATGAGAATTTGAAGGGAGAAATATATCGACAGACTCGACTCTGGACGTGACCGGACGAGTTGACAGACACGACTTGGCATCTCGAGGGGTTGGACTGTGACTCGGTAGGGGGATGGGCCACCTAAGATGACAAGACTCTTAAGTTGCGCTATTCCGTAGCCTAGGCGAGTGGCAACACGGTCGAACATCGGAATGGGAAGGATGTGCTATAGAGTGGCTGCTGTAGTCTGTAACGAGACTGTAACGACAGGACTTAGTAGTGGCAATGTTGTAGTCTAGTGCTCTTTGAATGTTTGGTTTTGGGGTACATTCCCAAATTGGTTGTCGCTTCGAGTCCCTAACAAATTCTCGTCTTCGACTGAGCCGAGTACTAGGACACTCTTTAGAAAGGAGGCTAGTTTTTGATAGTCTTTGGATTTTGTGAGTGGATGGAGATCTTCTGTCTAAGAGAAGCCCCTAGGACGACAAAGCTAACTGTTGAGAACATGACAGTGTCGTGATCGGAATAATTGTGCTTTTTGAATTTGTGTCAATATGGGTGGTTGTGCCCTTGTTGAAAGGCTGCCTACGTATTCACGTGTAGTGAAATCAAACCAAGCCGTAGTTCAGTGGATTGGAAGATATATTATGGTGCCTAGTTTATTAGGGCTTTGTGTGTAACTAGCCATAACGATGGTGTAGGCTAGGTGAATTCCCAATGATGTCTTGATCAAAGGGCTAGAACAGTTAGGATATTGATCCCGTAACTGTGAGCGTTCTCCGGGGTAGCCCCCAGAGGTGGTGTGAACTATTTGGGCATGTTCTATGCCGACCGCAGGTTGAGTTCCCGTGTTTGGGGTTGGTAACTGGTTTGGATGTTTTTGGAAATGTGGAGCTAGGTCGCAAGTGGCTTTGATGATTCGAAATCTGGAGCTCGATTTTGTGGAGCTAAGGCTTCGAGGGTAAGGTATTGCAATGTGGTAGGAAAGGGGGAAGTCGAGTAAAAATGACTCGGACTTCGATCAGGGTAGGTTTGATAATGCGGGATCTGATTTCCATGTCTGGCCCTAATGGTTAGGGGTATCCTATGGAGCTTGAATCCTCAAAATTCTGGGCTGTCTCTAGCCTAGGTCTCGAGAAGGTCTTGAGGGTTGCAATGTGGGAAGGCTAAGTGTGGTGTTAGCTAACCAGCTTGATTGTCTCTCCCCTTTTTGATGGTATAGGTATCGATAATTTTTGAATTGACCGTACCCCGGTCAAGGGATTTTCACTTGAGTTGAACGTTGACCACGGTCATGGGTATTTGAATTTTTTGTTTTTTTTTTGTTTTGGGTTGACCTCTTAGCCCCGGTCGTGGGATCCTTCACTTGAGTTGACCGTGTCCCGGTCAAGGGATTGACCGTATCTGGTCGGGGGATGTTGAGAGTTCTTTTTTTTTGGCCATGGCCAACTCTTTTGTTTCGGCCCTTTTTTTTCTTTGGACTTCTGTTTTTTGTCCAGTTTTTTTTCCGGCTATCCCTCCCTTTGATGTTGTGGGTGGATATGGGGGTGGGCCCATCGGTTGGATTAGGCTTGTGGAGCTAAACCTTTGTAAGGTGTAAGCCTAGTTGGTGAGTGCAACTCGCGGTGGAGTACTCTACGGTAAGCATGGTGATTTGGATCTCGGTATTGTCATCATAATTCCGAGCAGGCTTAGTGGGAGCATCGTCCCGAGTTGGGTATTTTTGGCATCAAGCCTATAGAGTCACGATGCTTCTTTTTTTTTGCTTCTGGTCAGACTAACGCCTAAGGTAGGGATTGATCAGTCTTATTGGAGGGGTGTTTATTGTGGGAAATGGGCTTGCCTTCCGTCTTGAACCCAAACTAGGAGACTACCTAGATTTGTCATAGGATTCGATATTGCTCCTACTAGGGGTAGTTATGTGGCTGTCTATGCCGGACATGGAACAGGTAAGGGAAAACACGAGCCTCGGTTCCTGCAGTCATTATGGATGTGCCTATAATAGTCACGTGCATGTGCTCACAGTGTATAATGGTGTTCATCATGTTCTCGGAAACACATAAGGGAAGCATATATGAGAAATAGAAAAGCTGATTTTATTGAATTTTGGAAAGAGGACAGAATACAGTTGACTCTGACTTTGACGTCGGAATTGAAAGAAATAGAACATCCTAGACTCGGACTCAGACTCGGACTTAAATCAAATCTGGACTCTGGGATGAGGTTGTCAGTAATCTTCGGCTTCTAAGGACTCAAATGGATGTCCAGTATAGCCTTCGGTAGAAGCTTTGCCCAGATCTTCATTATGTCGAAGATCGTCTTCAATCCTAGTGCCCATTTCGGTAAGCACTGCAAAGTTTGAAATGCCGGCATACCTAAGATGGACGCGGTAGGAGGGTAGAAGGTTGTTGATGAATGCCTCCACTAGTGTCTTCTCGCTGGGCTTGTCTACCAGCTTAACACTCTCAGCCCGCCAACGTTGAAGGTATTTGGTGAAACCTTCTGTTGGATCTTGGGCCATGACTTCTAAAGTCCGCATGGTAGTCTGAAGTTCAGTATTATCAGAATAGTTTTTAGCGAACTCGGTAGCCACATCTTCCCAAGTGGGGAATCTTTTTGTATTAAGCCTATAGAACCAGGCTTTTGGATATTTCCCGAGGGATGTGCCGAACAGATTGATGAACATGTCGGCTTTGACCCCCTTGATCGCCATAAATGCCTTGAAAGCTCGAAGGTGTAGTAATGGATCCTCCGTCCCTTCGAATATGGGTAACCCTTCTAGATTGAGATCTGTTGGTAATTTCTCACTAATGGGTGTATAGTCTCGGGAGTTTTCAACTCGGATGTTGTTCTCTTGGGAGGCATGGAACTGTTGTTCGAGCTCACGCACCGTGCTGATCAGTTTGGCAAATGGCCCAGTATTTACCGAGCCGTAATTGAAGTCTTGTTCTTCAACGACAGTTAGACGAGCATCCAAGGCCTCTTGGTCGGCTCTTATGAACCCTAGTTGGGTTTCAAACATGGCCTGCTTACTAGCCATGGTTTCTAGCAAAGCCTTCAGTTCATTAATGGTGTTTTCCATCTCCCTATTCCCGGTTGTGGATGTCATCCTCTGCGAGAATACCCACGTAATCAGAAATGTTGCTTCGGAACTTGAATACACCAAGGCATAGGAAATAGCGCGGGAGGAGAGACAACTCTGGTTTGACTCGGGTTAGACTCTCCTAAGACAAATATGTAGGGTACGATTCTCGGAGTGATTGTGATTAATCGCCCCGTCGGAGAATAGCCCCCAAGTGAGACCAAGGACTCTTGTAGGACTCAGATGGTGTGACATCTAAGTGACTCAAAAGCGGGACATGTGAGACAACACGTGTAAGACATTACCCTTAGAGCAACCGTGACTGATCGCTCTGCTGAAGGGTAGCCCCCGAGTGGGATTGAAGATTTTGCTAAGACTCGAGTGTTGGACCAAAAACCTTTAGCTACAGGGCTATGCCTTGTAAAAGGTTGACTCGGCCTCGAGGGAAGGCAGACGGGGTAAGGGAAGAAACTCGCGATGTAAGATCGGCAAAGTTTCGACGCTAGAGACCCTTGACTTGACTTGAATAAGGATAGACCCTGTGATTAGGGTAGACCCTTAAGTTAAAGGACTTGAATTGGGATGACTCGACTAACGGATTGAAAGACGGACAAAATTCCCCTAGGAAAGGTCGTGGGGACCGTCCTGTCGGAGGAAAAGATCGCGTGTGACTTCCTAGTTAGGACTCGAGTGTTCAGACGAACCTTCCATTTACGAGTGTATGACTCGTGTTGGTCGGTTATGCCTTTAGGATAAGGCGGACTAGGATGGGGAAGAAACCCGTGATGTAGGATCGACGGAGTTTCGACGCTAAAGACCTTCGACGTATTACGAAAAGACCCGACACACGGATTACGGTAGGTCCTATAATAAGGAAGGTTTTTGAAAAAATGATTGAATTTTGAAAATTGAGAGGACGGTCTAGAAATTGGCAGTGGGTCAATAGGACCGGGCATTTTGAAATGTTAGAATGGTTGCGAGTAATTTCGCGTTTTGAAAATTGAGGAGGCGATCCCATCTTTTGAAATTGGCAGCATGCCAACAGGGCCGAGTTTTTTTGATAAGTTGAATATTTGGAATTTTGAAAATTTGAATATCGAAAAAAAAATTTCCGAAAATTTGAAAATCGAAAATAAGATCCCGAAGATTTGAAAATCGAAAACGGCATCTCGGAGATTTGAAAATCGAGAATGAAATCTCGAAGACTTGAAAATGGAGGTGGAATTTTGAAGATTTGAAAATTGAAGTTGAATCTTGAAAATTCGAAAGTCGAAAGGGAATCGAAAATTCGAAATTTGAAATGGGAAGCATGCCGGCTAAAAATAGGCTATTTTGAGTCAAATCGTAAGTCTAAATTTTGGCAGCATTTCGAGTTTTTGAAATTGGATATTTTGAAAAGACGGGTCCCGAAACGGACAGTATTTCGGGTTTTTCAAAATTTGGTATTTTTGGGAAGATGCATTTTTTGAAATGACGATTTTTGAAAAATGACACGGAAACCAAGTAGCACGTAGTCAAACAAGCATTATAACGACGCTTATGTATGCTTTACACTAAGTCTCGGTCGGTCAAAGTAGGGTCTATACCAACAACGATAGCATTCTCACGAAACGGGACGGACTCCCTAGCCGATTTGGAACTAGGACCTGCCGTAAAACCCCGGTGAGTTCCGCCATCGAAGTCTTTAGTGCACCCATGTAGGAATGCACCGTGGTATAGTGGGACGTCGGTCACAAGTAACCGGCCCGGGCAAGATTTGGGTTATGCATGAATCATTAAACTAATGCGCGCACACTAATATACGAACGATTTCTCTTCGAGTCTCACCCTAGGAACCCCGATGACATGTGGTACATCACATATTTTCCCAGTGGAGTCGCCAAATTGTGGACATGACGTAGGTCCACCCCGACGCGGCCACGCGCGGGTTTGGGTAGGCGAATGAATCTCGTGGTGATATTGTTCTCGGGTTCGAAATTTAAGTCAAAATGGAGTCGCCACCGAATTTTGTGGTTATTCGGAACCATACGAGCCCACTCTATGTCGTCATGGGCTATACACAAAGTAAGCCCACTTCGATTTCAGAGTTCATGGGGCTCGTCCCTTTGCATTGCAATATCGATACCGTCTAAACCGGCTTTCGCATATAGAATGACTCTCGTGCGCCAAGGGTTTCGGACATCCGGAAACCAAAGGTTCTGAGTAAGGGGTGAGGGTACGTGTTGGGAAGCCCACTAAGGACACCCAACCCCGCCCGCACATGGCGGCCTCTACTAAGACATCGTTCGTGTTCGTGTACGCGCGCTAGTAAAATGATTAAATGATATGCAAACAGCGTTTTCGGGCTAAGCATGTGAGTTATTGGTTAACTACGTCATTTAATGCATCTTGATTCACGTCAAAGTGATTTAGCATGTGATGTTCATTTAAGGCAATAAATGGCAAACATCAAGAATAGAAAACTCGTAAATAAATTACAAATTACACGGGCGGAATACAACCCGGAACTCACAATACAACGAGCAATAAAATAGAATAATTGAATTAAATAAGAAGAGCGATAAATAAATACACGACTCGACAAAGACCCGTATACAATAACTGCACACTAGATCGTGAATTAGTTAGACGGACGAACTTTAATTAATTACGCATTATATTGCATATTAATCAAAGGACGGAGGTTCGAGACCTAGGTGTGGTGCTAACCCGATCTCGAACCTCGATGCGTTGTCCCGACTTATCACCTCGAGAAATGGAGTCTAAATTAATTATGTGACGGATACGACTAAAGAGTCGTCGACATAAAATTAATAGCGCGAGACCGTCGATCAAAATCGTTTTAGGTGTCGTGATATGCATGAGTTTTGAAAATTAGAATTACGTGATTGATTATGCACGTGCCGACTAAAAGTCGCAAAAAGAATGATGAGGCTCAAATGTTGCATTGAAGCTCTCGAATTTCTGGGCTACAGGACCCACTCGATCGAGTCATGGTCTGACTCGGTCGAGTGTGTCTTTAAAGTAGCTACTGTCCAGATTTTTGGGTGCTACTCGATCGAGTAGCCTACGTACTCGGTCGAGTAGCCCCTGTACGAGTGACAACTCGTGTTGCTTTTTTGGTTAAAATCGATAGTGGGCCAAATTAAATACAAATATTGTACGATTTGTACTTAACTCGGCTTTCAGTGCTATAATCGCATATGCAAGCGATTATAATACCGTCATCGGAATTTTATGAAAATGTTATCGTTTAGATTGAAATTTTGAATTAGTGACGGAATTGCATCCCTCTACGTCACGACATCGGAACTAATCCTTTCGGATTATGTGATGTCGGTTTTCGTGTCAACGGGTTCCGCACTAATCTTGAAAATGGGATCAAATACGTTCAACTATGACCGATCACGATCACATCACGTCCTTGAGCACATTGGGGCGGCGCTCCTCGAAAGGGCGCCACCTCCGTCGTTACTCGTAAAGGAATTAGATGGACTTTAGGCGATCGTCATAGTTAAACGTATTCGAAACCGAGATTTTAATACTAGTATGTATATATACACGGTATAATAATGTTAGATGTTAGAATACGGAATTAAAGTGTTAGTATACAAAAATGAAAGTTAGTGTTAGAATACATAAATAAAATGTTAGTATGCACAAAATTAAAGGTTAGTGTTAGTGGTTAGTAGTAGTAGTAGTAGTAGTAATAATAATAATAATAATAATAATAATAATAATAATAATAATAATAATAATAATAATATATACATAAAAAAAACGGTAAAAAGAGAAGGGAGAAAAAGAAACGGGGTTTGATGACACCCTCAACCTACATGCTTAAATGGCCTCGGAAACGAACTCGTAGTAGCGGCGTGTGCGCGGGAGTGTCGAGATATGCATGGTGAGTTAGGGTGTGTTTGGTTAGGGAGAGGATGCTCTCGGGTCTTTGACGAGTTTTGATCTCGGGATTTTGAATATGTATGTGTGTATAGAGAGGATGTGAGTGTATAGGTTGAATATAGTAGAAATGTAGGGTTGAATGTTGTGTAAGTGTGATGAAGAGATGGCTGAAATTATGATGTAAAAAAGTTGAAGAAGAGTTGAAGAAGAGTTGTGAAAAAGTTTTTTCTTTGTGATGGGTGATGATGGGGTATTTATAGGAGAAACCCCACGACCTAGGGTCACTCGATCGAGTGCCCTAGTGCACTCGGTCGAGTGCCTTCAGAAATGAATCTGGTCCGGTTTTTTACGCTCCACTCGACCGAGTGGGTCAATCCACTCGATCGAGTGGATCAAGCAAATCGAGCTATTTTAGGAAGGAATTGATATTGTTGTTTGTTGTAATCTTTTTTTGAATTTGGATTGGGCGCCAGCTTCTAGAAGGTGCACTTGGGCTGGTTTTTGTGACGGGTTCGTCCTTGACCGGGTTTTGACCCGGTCGCCAAAAGACGGGATTTATTTTTGGTGTCGGTTTTGGCCCAAATTAGTCTCATTTGACTCGGAATGACCCACTGGGCCTGAATTTGAGGTCGGTTTTGAAAGATTTGCACTCCGCTAAATGCCCACGTCGGATACTATTGATTCCGAGTCCGTATTCGAGCATATTAAGTCACGTTGACGTCCGATCATCATCGGGTGTTTTGTCGGGAACTGCTATAGACACTAGCAGGCAAAATGCGGGTGTCTACAATATTGTTAATATATTTTCGATTAATTTAAAATATACCATTATTTAATATGATTACATTTTTGTGTTTTTTTAAAATTTTAATCTTCTACTACTACTACTACTGTTATTATTATTATACATAACGTAAATATATTAAAATAAATAATTAATAGTTAACATTTTCGAAAATAAAAATATATTAAATTTTTCGAAAAGATAAATAATATAATTACTAAACTTATATACATATATATTAGAATATATTAATATCTTTCACAAATAGGCAAATATATAGAAATTTGACGGATTAAATTAATTGCAATGTGAACACATAAGAAATATTCTCAATTAATATTTTATTTCATTCCCTTCTATATTTGTATAGATCTTTAAATATTTTCGTGTAATCTTTCTATAAAGGAACATATATTTATAATTAATATTTTTTATATATGTAAAAAAACATGAATATAACCCAAAAATTAATATATTTAAATTGATATTTTTTATTTTCGAAAATTTTAAAATATTTTTATTTTCGAAAATTTTAACTATTAATTATTTATTTTAATATATTTATGTTATGTATAATAATAATAATAATAATAATAATATATTTACAGTATATATATTTTCAAATTTGTTTTTTTTAACTGTATTTTAATTCTTCAATAAAATTCGCCTATTGATGAATGATGATGATGATGATAATAGATTAAAATTTTAAAAAAGCACAAATATGTAATCATATTAAATAATGGTATATTTTAAATTAATCGAAAATATATTAACAATATTATATAAATATTTCAAGAAAATGAAAAAATGCAAAATAAAAACAAAAATAAAAAAGTTTCCAAAATCAGGTTAACTACACTTAGGTTAACAATTAATCGAAGATAAAAAATTACTAAACTAACCCTAGACTAATCACCTTAGGTTTGACACGTGGTGCGATATGGTTGGTTGTGTATGAAAATTCCATACACCGCGTGTAAGTGTAGCCTTTTCGGAGATTGAGAGTAAAGATTGAGAGTAAGTGTGTATCTTCTCATTAATCAGATCACATATTTATAGTACAAATATACTGTATACATAGTTGACGTTTGGAATGAAATTCTTCCATACATTTAATGTATGGAAGGAATTTTTTCCATAACTACTGTTGCAACATATGGGTGGAGGGATGTTTTGCAGAAGAAACTATGGGCTGAGATTTTCACCCTAATTTTCACCCTGATGTTATTCAACACTCCCCCTTGAAAATATCATCCATATGGATCGCAACGTTGGATGATACTGCCTCATTAAAAACCTTGTCAGTAAAACCCTGTGGATAAAACCTGACGAAGGGAAAAAGAGTGTAGCACATATAATACTCCCCCTTAATTCAACATTTGTCCTTCAATCGGCACATTCCGACCTGGCGAACGAGTTCTTGGAATTGCTTTGATGGCAATGATTTTGTTAATAAATCTGCTAGATTTTCATTCGAACAAATTTGTTGGATGTTAACTACGCCTTGTTCTTGCAGATCATGTGCGAAGAAGAACTTTGGTGCTATGTGTTTAGTCCTATCTCCTTTGATATAGCCTCCTTTCACTTGGGTAATGCATGCAGTATTGTCTTCATATATTGTGGTTGGTTGATCACTTGTCTTAATTTCACATTCGTTTTCGATGTGTTGTATCATGGATCTCAACCATACACATTCCCTAGAAGCCTCGTAGAGCGCAATTAGCTCTGCTTGATTTGATGATGTTGCAGTCAAACTTTGCTTTGTTGACTTCCAAGAAATGGCCGTGCCACCATACGTGAAAACATACCCTGTTTGTGATTTTGCCTTATGTGGGTCTGATAAGTATCTAGCATCTGCATATCCAATCAATGTAGCATCTTCCCTTTTAGGGTAGAACAAACCTAAGTCCTGGGTTCCTTGAAGATATCTTAACAGATGTTTAACTCCATTCCAGTGCCTCTTAGTGGGTGATGCACTGAATCTTGCCAATAGGTTGACTGAAAAAGCTATGTCTGGTCGAGTGTTATTTGCCAAGTACATTAGCGCACCTATTGCGCTAAGATATGGTACTTCAGCTCCTAGGATATCTTCATTTTCTTCTCGTGGTCAAAATTCATCCTTTTCAATGCTAAGAGTTCGAACGACCATTGGAGAGCTTAGGGGGTGCGATCTAGCCATTCCAAATCTTTGTATAACTCTCTGCGTGTAATTTTCTTGATGGATAAGGATCCCATCCTTCAGATGTTCAATTTGCAGGCCGAGGCAGAACTGTAACACCCCGTTATTTTCCGAGTCAATTATAAGCTTGACTTTTCTACTTTTATTTATATCGGATTTTAAGTTGGAAAAATATTTTCAATGTCGTTATAAACTTTAAAGTATTTTGAGCCTTTATAAAGTAAACCGTTTTTTGGACTATTTTAAAAGCGAAACGTTAATTTAAAATCGACGTATTTTTGACTTGGACTCCATCTCAAACACAAAAAAGAAAAAAAAAACTAAATTCTATTAAAACCCTCGTACCCCCAATTTTCCCACCCCACCATATCATTCAATCCATTCTTTCTCTGCGGCTTCTATCTTCTTCTTCTTCTTCTTCTTCTTTTTTCAATTTATCGGTCTTCATCGACAAATCAATCCTGATCCTTGCTTACATCAACGTGTTTTACATCCTCCATCTAATTGTAAGTTTCTCAGTCAATTATCTTCTTCTTTTTATCATAATTCATGGGTCAAATAAAGAGTTCGTGTTAGTGTCGGGATTTGTGTCCTGGGAACTATTTGTTGATAGGTGATTATAGATTGTTACGATACGGTAAACCCATTACTCCTTGTGGTTTAGTAACCGTGGTGTGAACGATTTCAATTGACATTGTCGAACCTTGCCGGTGCAAAATTTGGATAATAAGTAAGATGATGGATGGTTTTATTTATTAGTACATAATGTTTAATGAGATTTAGGCGGGGAGGAGTACAGGTGAACTATTGACAAAGAAATTGATGATTCTGTGATGATGCGAGAGTGATGGTATTTTGATACAAGTTGTTGACAATATGTTAACATGCGTGTCACATGTTATGGAAGCCTAGGTTGTTAGTTTTAGAGATTACTGATCATGTTTGCTTTAGTTATTTGGTTTGATAATGTGATACAGAGTATTAAGGATTTGAGATTTTAAAGAGGGCCGTGTTCAAAGTCGTTATCTCTAGAGCTTGAGTAATGGGTGAATTAATTATAGGAGTGAGAGTCTGAGTGACGTTGTATGATACTAGGTTGATATAGTACATTAGGTTCACATTCACTTTAGACATAGATCATTGAACCGTTTATATTATTTGTAGCTTGTGGGTTCGAGGAGAAAGAATTTTTGGATTAATACTAGCTGAGTTTTGGCCGTCTTGAGAGGTAAGGACGTTTTGACCTTTTTACCTCTAAGTAAAGAGCATGTTCGGTTTAAATTATATTTTTGAAACGATTTTATAATTATTTTGTCAACGATGAATTTTATGATACTCTTGTAATATTTTGGATATTGGAACTTTGTGACAAGTCATATATTAGAATTATTTTGGTACAATTTTGGTGGTTATAACAGACTATAGGAGTTCTGTTGGTCTATGAGGTTAAGGTGCGTTTGAGACGTCCCTGGGATTTCGTCCCGAAACTGAACTCCTGGCCCGAGTTGTGTTAAGTGGGGTTTTTCCGGCTCCCCACTTGCTAGGTAGTTAGACTTCCTCCTTTGGCAGTCTCATCCTACTGACTGCCCAATTGTGAGTAGTGCGCACTATAGTAAGTCTAGCTAAGCATAGGTGGTACCTCTAGATCGTGCAAAAGGGTAGGACCTTGGCACACAGGTGGAAACAATATATTTTGGTTGGTTTTGGTTTTGACTACTATTTTCACAGTATTTTGGTTTGGTATTGAGACAATAATATTTGACTCTGATTTCAGTTTACTACAAATTATAATTATTGTTTTACGTTTTCAATATAATATATTTTACTCAGCTTTGCTGACGTCCTTTTGTTTTGGGTCGTTCCCCCGCTGGAACCTGTACCTATTTGTGTTTTGGGTACAGTTGATAGGTACAATTAATATGTTGCATGGGTGCATTTGGTTCGGGATGCTGAGCGAGGAAGGATTTTATTATTTAACGTTTACCTCCAAACCATTCATATTTATGTTGAATTTTGGGTTGAAGTTGTTTTAAACCGTTTTGAATTTTGTGGGACTTAAGTCTTCCGCTGCAACGTTTTCATTTAATTATTTATCGGATTTATATTTCTTTTTAATTCTTATAATATTCTTTTGCCTTGCATTTCGCCTTGTGAGTTAAATGCGGAGTAACAACTTTAAATTTTCCGGTTTCATTCTGTTATTTTGGTCGCGAAAATTTAGGGCTGTTACAGTTGGTATCAGAGCAATAGGTCTTTTCCAAATGTTTTGCAAAATTTGAAATGGTTTTAAAAAAAAAATTACTGCCTTATTTATTTATTTTATTTTAAAATATAAAAAAATCCTTTCTTTTTAAACCGAGAGTGATGGGTGGATTGGGTGCATTGCATACGCATGAATTATGTTATTTATATATATATAGAGAGAGAGAGAGTAAAGATCAAGTGAGTTCTTTTTTTCTTTTTGAGTTCATAAGTCCTATTTAGAGCCATTGATTTAGATGAGATGGATGGTGGTGATTGAGTCTAGTAGTTAAGGTAATATATAACATATTTTGGAAAAAATATAATAAAATCCCCTCTCCTCCCTTAATTATCTCCAACCACCTAACTTACTTGATTATGTTTCATCACATTCAATTTTTTCATTCAAACTCACCCGCCTAACTAAAACTCTTCATCTCCATCATCCCAAACTCAATCTCTCGACTTCTAATTTCTTTCAAAACACACACCCGCTCATTCTTTCATCTTCAACTCAAGCAAGGCTACACACCCGTGTTACATTGACGTATTATAAGTGTTACTTTAATGAACAAATGATGTTACTCCAAGTAATTAATGGTGTTATTCTTTGTCTCATGGTTAAACAATGTTATTATCATTAATTACTCTGACGCATTATATATCGTTCTTTAAAGAACGACAATCGTTAATTTGGTAATGAATGGTTCCAATCCAAGTTATCATCAATTACTTTGGTAATCATTTGTTTAAACGCTGCTGTCCTCAGTTACTTTAATGCATTATGTCTGTTACTCTAACTGACGAAAGGTGTTACTCCAATAGAACAAAGATGTTACTCTAACCAAATGCACATGTATTAAATAAAATATAGAGTTAATTGCTACGTAGCACAACGCTACTTGTAAAAAATGTGTACAAAATCAGTTATTCTTGTAAACAAAAAAAGAAAAATATTTTTATCATGACCAAAAACACAAGTATTCTCAAAACACATGTTCCTCCTTATTTTCTTCAGTGTCTTCCTCAGTTTCCTCATTTTCGTCGTCGTCATCCACTTCATCCTCCTCATCCTCATCCACCTTTATCAGTGTTGTCTTGTGCATTCGCATCACTTCCAATATCACCTGCACAAAATTAAACAACGTGTTACTCCCATGCAGCCAATGTGTTACTTCAACTCTTACGTTGTGTTACTCTAACTGGTAAAGTACATTACTCTAACATCATCATCAAAAACTGTTTCTCAACGTTCAGTGTGTTACTGTAATTGCAATTAAGTGTTACTGTAACGTTAATACATATGCGTTACGCCCATGCAGCCAATGTGTTACTTCAGCTCTTACATTGTGTTACTCTAACTGGTAAAGTACGTTACTCTAACATCATCATCAAAAACTGTTTCGTAACGTTCAGTGTGTTACTGTAATTGCAATGGAGTGTTACTGTAATGTAGAGCGTATGTTACTTCAACATCGTGACTGCGTTCATAGAAAACAAAACAATATTATCAGTGGACCTCATTGAAAACCCAAATAACAAACATAAGACTATGGAATCAATATCAATTAACCATCACTATGAATCTATGATGAATGAAAAAACAATATCAACATAAAAATTGATGTAAAAAGGGAAGCCAAATCGACATGAATATCAATTAACCATCAATATGAATCTATGATGAATGAGATGACAATGAAAACAATATTAACATGAAAATTGACATAAAAAACGAAGCCAAAGCGACGTGAAAGAAATTTAATTTTTGTTAGTCGATCGCCGAATTATAATTGAAGCAAAACGTGAAAGAAATATCAAAACTCACCATTGTTATACTCGATCAATTGCTTTTCAACAGTTGATGATGATGTCGCGCTCATTGAATCCATAGTAACGGGATTTTGAACCCAGATTTGATTGAATGAATGACGGAACGTGATGATGGAAGTTTTTTTTTTTTTTTTTAGGTTTTGATGAATTTTGCAAGGTGAATGACTGAATGATGAATGAACGTAATCATGGGGGTTATTGTTTCCTAAAATCATGGGAGCTATTTTAGGAACGTAATCTTTTTTTTTTTTAATGCAAATAATTGGAAGCATCTCGTCCATCCATTCTCATCTCATCCAATGGATGAGATGAGGACTTAGGGACTCATATAGAGTAAAGGACTCATAAGAGCCTTACTCTATATATATATATATTTATATTTGTCATGTTTAGTACTATTATTATCCTTACCTAATTGAAATGTGATAGAGATACTACTTACATTAATATTGTGATTTAATCTTTTTATACTTAGACTTAATAGAATATTGTTTACATCTATAATGACAATGTCTCGAGGAAATGAAAACAATGATATGGCCGCTATGATGGCACAGTTGTTAGCTCAGAATGCAGCTCTTATCGACGCTGTACAACAAATGACTGTTGTTACTCGAAATATGAATGATAGGGTCGAGAATGAGAATGATCCTACACCTACTGTTACTGGAATGTCTGAAGCGGTACAGAAGAAGAAACCGTTGACTTTTACTGGGAAAGGGGATCCAAATGAACTAGATAATTGGGTTAGGGAGATGGAGGAAATTTTTCTAGTTGTAGGTTGTCCACATGAATTTCAGGCTAGGATCGCCGTCTTCTATCTGAAGGAAGAGGCGGACATTTGGTGGCAGACCGTTAAAGAGGACTTTATGAAACCAATTAGAATAAGAAATCCTAATGCCACACACACACTACATGTTAAAGACTGGGATACTCTTAAGGAAATGTTAGAAGCAGAATTTTTCCCAGAACATGTGAAACATCAAAAATTAGCTGAATTTGGAGACCTAAAGCAAACTGATGAGATGAGTGTGAAAGACTTTTATAATAAATTTGTTGAACTTAGTCGTTTTGCTAAGGAGCTAGTGCCAACTGAGGGGATTAAAGCATCTAGGTTTGAGGATAAGTTACATTGGAAAATTAAGGGTAGATTTGCTGGAGAGACATTCACTTCATTAAGAGATGTATATGCTAGGGCTGTTAATATTGAGAGGAGTAATCAGAAGATGGAGACTGAGATGGTAAGTACTGGGACTAAGAAGAGAGAATTTCAGGGGAATCAATCAGACACCCCAGCGAAGAGAGGGAATTTCAATACTAATAATAACACCCAACATAAGTCCCGATCTTTTGAAGGGAATGGAAAGGAAGAAGGTAATAGCTGGAGAGGTAGAAACCAGGGAACAACAAATGACTTTACACCTCATTACTACTGTAAGTTATGCAAGGGAGATCACCCAGGCGTTGACTGTGAGGGAAATAAGGTGACATGCTACTGGTGCGGGAAGTTAGGACATCGAGAATTTGAGTGTAGGAACAAGAAGGCAGGGAAACCTCGTGCTACACAATCTGTTAGTGCTAGTGTGAATCAGAGTAACCGATTTGAGAGTCAGGGGAACACACAGAATTTTGGTAGGTCCCAAACTAACAATAATTTTAGGAATCCAGCTCCGACTCAGACCAACGTTACCACAGCTAGTAAACCCGCGGGCCAAGTAAATGCTGCACAGAATGCAAAAAGCCTACTGAGAAGCTCTATGTCATGAATAGAGAGGAAGCCGAAGACACCGACATCGTTTCGGGTAATTTTCTAGTGAATTTTATTTTAGCTCATGTTTTATTTGATTCTGGTGCATCTCACTCTTTTATTTAGACTAAGTTTGTGGATAAAATGAAAGTTGAACCTATTGAAATTGTGGATTATGATTTTGCCGTGCCATCTGGGGACTTAGTAAATTGTAAGAGGGTTTATAGGGATGTGTCAGTTTGTTTTTTTTTTATTGATGATCATGATTTTAAGGCAAACCTGATAGAATTTCCATTACCCTACTTTGATGTTATTTTGGGGATGAATTAGGCCTAGTGTGTCGCCTTGGGGTGACCCTAATTTATTTGTGGAAAAAAGAGGATGAAACTTTAAGATTATGTATTGATTATCGAGAATTGAATCAAGTTACTATATAGAATAAGATTCCCTTACCTAGGATTGATGACTTATTTGACCAGTTGAAGGGAGCTTTAATTTTTCCTAAAGTTGATTTGCAATTTGAGTACCATCAATTAATGATAGCGCTTAAGGATTTATCTAAGAGTACATTTTCTACTAGATATATATTGTCATTGTGAGTTTATTGTGATGCTTTTTGGGTTGATTAGTGCACCTGATGTGTTTATGGACTTAGGTGAACCGAACTTTGAGGACTGACCTAGATAAATTTTTGTGATATTCATTGATGACATAGTATTTATTCAAAGAATGAAGAAGAGCATGATGAACATTTAGGAATCTTCTTGGGCATCTTGAGAGGAAATTAGTATTTGCTAAAGTTTTGAGGTGTGATTTTTGGCTGTTACGAGTAATTTTGGGGAATATTATATATAAGAATGGAGTATCAGTAGATCCTGCTAAGGTTGTTAAGGAGTGACCTAAATCGGAATCTGTGACTGAAATTCGCAGCATTTGGGTTTAGCTGGTTACAATAGGAGGTTTGTGAAGGTTTTTATTTATTTATTTATTTATTTTTATTTTTTTTCCAAAATAGATAGATTAATGATTGCACTGATGTAAAAAAAGCCATAAAATTTCATTGGGATGAGGGGTGTGGGGAATCATTTCGAATTTTAAAGGAAATTTACCACTGCTTTAGGATTGACCTTACCGGATGGAAATGAAGCTTATAATATTTATTAATATGCTTTTTAAGAATGGACTAGGTTGTGTTTTCAGTAGAATAAGAAAGTAATCGTTTATGCGTTTAGGCAGTTGCACCGTTATGGAAAATTTCCCTACTTATCTAGACTAAGCAGCCGTAATAGTTGCCTAAGAAAATTTGGAGACATACTATTTGGGGACCATTTAAAGTTTTTATGATCGTAAATTTTAAGATATATATATTTACCATTTAGGAGCTAATCGTGAGATAAAGATGCTGGTTGGATTTGATTGAGGACTATAAGTTCGAGATTCAGTATCAGGTAAGAAAAGCCAATGTGGTGGCTGATGCTTGGAGTATGAGTTAGATCCTTTAGGAGTTTCCGATTGGAAGTGGAGTTTAATCTTTATGGATTTTATAGTTGGGTTGTTAAGGTCAGAGAAAGGTAATAATACGATTTGGGTTATAATTAATAACTAAGCGTGCACATTTTATTACCATGAAGGATATGTGAGAGAGGAAGCAACTTGGTGATGCTTACATACATTATGTGGTAGGAGTTCATGGGATTTCAAAGGATATTATATTAGGTAGCAAACATGGTGAATTTTTCGTACTTCGAGGACGAAGCTTTATTTTAAGGTGGGTAGAAATATACGTGACTACTTGTTTTTATGGTAAACTAAACATGTTCTTGTGTGATTTCATACTAATATCTATTTATTGGTCACAAATATGAATATTTTGGCTATTATCGATGCTTAATAAGCACAATGTCATTGGTTATTGGTTATTACTTGAAATTGACTTGTTTACACTTGTTTGTGGTTTGTTTGTGCTCAACGCACATATTGATAGTTTTTGTGCTCAACGTACATATTGGTGGTTTGGTAGTATTAACCATATTTACTTGATTGATTGATTGATTTTGTGCATCACGCACTTGTAAAATGGTTGAGCTTGTGAATTTCAAATTTTGAAATTTGTTTAAATATTTTTGTCCGACATGCTCTTAACTTGGCAAGTGATACTTTACCTTAGAGGAGTATGAGAATTGTGGTGGTTTCGAACTTTGATATTATCTTATGGAATTAGGTGATTTTATCTTGTGGATTTAGGTGATGTGAGTTGTATACTATGAAATTTGAGGAATTTAGAAATGTGTCATATATTAAAGGTTGTGTCTGTTTTGACGGATTTTGGATATATGGAGTAAATGATTTATTTTGGAGATATATGAAGAATTTTGGGTTGATTTTGGATATATGGAGTGAGCGGGTCATTTTGGACATTCGTGAATGATGTGAGGCTTTATTTCGAGAATGAGTTTAAACTTCGAGGACGAAGTTTTGTTTTAAGGAGGGAAGTCTGTAACACCCCGTTATTTTCCGAGTCAATTATAAGCTTGACTTTTCTACTTTTATTTATATCGGATTTTAAGTTGGAAAAATATTTTCAATGTCGTTATAAACTTTAAAGTATTTTGAGCCTTTATAAAGTAAACCGTTTTTTGGACTATTTTAAAAGCGAAACGTTAATTTAAAATCGACGTATTTTTGACTTGGACTCCATCTCAAACACAAAAAAGAAAAAAAAAACTAAATTCTATTAAAACCCTCGTACCCCCAATTTCCCCACCCCACCATATCATTCAATCCATTCTTTCTCTGCGGCTTCTATCTTCTTCTTCTTCTTCTTCTTCTTCTTCTTCTTCTTCTTTTTTCAATTTATCGGTCTTCATCGACAAATCAATCCTGATCCTTGCTTACATCAACGTGTTTTACATCCTCCATCTAATTGTAAGTTTCTCAGTCAATTATCTTCTTCTTTTTTATCATAATTCATGGGTCAAATAAAGAGTTCGTGTTAGTGTCGGGATTTGTGTCCTGGGAACTATTTGTTGATAGGTGATTATAGATTGTTACGATACGGTAAACCCATTACTCCTTGTGGTTTAGTAACCGTGGTGTGAACGATTTCAATTGACATTGTCGAACCTTGCCGGTGCAAAATTTGGATAATAAGTAAGATGATGGATGGTTTTATTTATTAGTACATAATGTTTAATGAGATTTAGGCGGGGAGGAGTACAGATGAACTATTGACAAAGAAATTGATGATTCTGTGATGATGCGAGAGTGATGGTATTTTGATACAAGTTGTTGACAATATGTTAACATGCGTGTCACATGTTATGGAAGCCTAGGTTGTTAGTTTTAGAGATTACTGATCATGTTTGCTTTAGTTATTTGGTTTGATAATGTGATACAGAGTATTAAGGATTTGAGATTTTAAAGAGGGCCGTGTTCAAAGTCGTTATCTCTAGAGCTTGAGTAATGGGTGAATTAATTATAGGAGTGAGAGTCTGAGTGACGTTGTATGATACTAGGTTGATATAGTACATTAGGTTCACATTCACTTTAGACATAGATCACTGAAGCGTTTATATTATTTGTAGCTTGTGGGTTCGAGGAGAAAGAATTTTTGGATTAATACTAGCTGAGTTTTGGCCGTCTTGAGAGGTAAGGACGTTTTGACCTTTTTACCTCTAAGTAAAGAGCATGTTCGGTTTAAATTATATTTTTGAAACGATTTTATAATTATTTTGTCAACGATGAATTTTATGATACTCTTGTAATATTTTGGATATTGGAACTTTGTGACAAGTCATATATTGGAATTATTTTGGTACAATTTTGGTGGTTATAACAGACTCTAGGAGTTCTGTTGGTCTATGAGGTTAAGGTGCGTCTGAGACGTCCCTGGGATTTCGTCCTGAAACTGAACTCCTGGCCCGAGTTGTGTTAAGTGGGGTTTTTCCGGCTCCCCACTTGCTAGGTAGTTAGACTTCCTCCTTTGGCAGCCTCATCCTACTGACTGCCCAATTGTGAGTAGTGCGCACTATAGTAAGTCTAGCTAAGCATAGGTGGTACCTCTAGATCGTGCAAAAGGGTAGGACCTTGGCACACAGGTGAAAACAATATATTTTGGTTGGTTTTGGTTTTGACTACTATTTTCACAGTATTTTGGTTTGGTATTGAGACAATAATATTTGACTCTGATTTCAGTTTACTACAAATTATAATTACTGTTTTACGTTTTCAATATAATATATTTTACTCAGCTTTGCTGACGTCCTTTTGTTTTGGGTCGTTCCCCCGCTGGAACCTGTACCTATTTGTGTTTTGGGTACAGTTGATAGGTACAATTAATATGCTGCATGGGTGCATTTGGTTCGGGATGCTGAGCGAGGAAGGATTTTATTATTTAACGTTTACCTCCAAACCATTCATATTTATGTTGAATTTTGGGTTGAAGTTGTTTTAAACCGTTTTGAATTTTGTGGGACTTAAGTCTTCCGCTGCAACGTTTTCATTTAATTATTTATCGGATTTATATTTCTTTTTAATTCTTATAATATTCTTTTGCCTTGCATTTCGCCTTGTGAGCTAAATGCGGAGTAACAACTTTAAATTTTCCGGTTTCAAGAACTTAGGGCTGTTACAAGAACTTTGTCAGTCCAAGGTCTTTCATTTCGAATTCTTTCATTAGGTATTTTGCAGCAGCTTCAAGCTCATCAGCCGTTCCGATGATATTTAAATCATCAACATATACCGCAATGATTGTAAAACCGTTCATTATTTTTCTAATGAAAACGCATGGGGTTATGGGATCATTTTTGTAACCTTCTTTTGTAAGGTACTCTTTTAATCGATTATACCACATTCTTCCAGACTGTTTTAATCCATACAAGGATTTCTGAAGTTTTACACAAAACATCTCACGAGGTAGATTAGGATTGTGATCCTTTGACATTGTTACTCCCTCGGGAATTTTCATGTAGATATCGGTGTCAAGTGACCCATATAAATATGCTGTCACTACGTCCATAAGACGCATATGTAATCCTCTGGATACTGCAAGTCCAGTTAAGAATCTTAGGGTTGTTGCATCAACTACAGGCGAATATGTTTCTTCATAATCTATTCCTGGCTTCTGCGAAAAACCTTGTGCAACAAGTCTTGCTTTGTACCTTACAATTTCATTTTTCTCATTTCTTTTCCTGGTGAAAACTCACTTATGCCCTACAGGTTTTACGTTCTTTGGTATTCGACTTACCGGGCCGAAAACTCCTCTTTTCTCAAAAGACTTTAATTCCGCCTTCATTGCTTCTTCCCATTTTGGCCAATCATGTCTTTTTCGACACTCGTTGACGGACTTTGGTTCAATATCGACTTTATCGTTCATGATTTATGTCGTTATTGAGTGGACAAATATCTCGTTTATATCGACATTCATTCTGTTATATTCAATTCCTGTATGAACATAACTTATTGAGATTTCATGATTATCATTTATATTCTCTGGTGTGGGTTCTTCTTGAGATTTCATATTTTGTTCATCTTCTTCTGTATCTTTACCAGGTATTTCCTTTAATTTTTTGGATTTTCTCGGCCTTAGGTCTTTTGAACCAGGTGGCCTCCCACGTTTCTTTCGTGTCGTAGATTGTTCGGCTATTGATTTCTCAGAACTATCTACGGGGATGTTAATTCTGGCTGGAGCATTTACCGCAGGTATATGGGATTTTGTAATTCCCTTTGAGTTTGTGAATGCATCGGGTAATTGATTTGCGATATTTTGTAAATGAATTATCTTTTGTACTTCTATATTACAAGAACCATTCCTTGGATCAGGATATGATATTAAATCTGCGTTCCATATGATTTCTGTAGATCGTTGGTCCACCTTCTTTTCTCCTCCTAAGACTGGGAATGTATTCTCGTCAAAATGACAATCTGCAAATCGTGCATTAAATAAATCTCCAGTCATGGGTTCGAGGTATTTAATTATACTTGGGGAGACAAAACCCACATATATTCCCAGTCTTCGTTGTGGACCCATTTTGGTTCTCTGAGGAGGTGCAATCGGGACATACACTGAGCAACCAAAAGTTCTTAAATGGGAAATATTTGGTGGTTGACCGCTTACTAGTTGTAAGGGAGAAAACTTGTGATAAGCGGTTGGCCTTAATCTGGTTAAGGCTTCTGCATGTAAAATGGCATGTCCCCATGCGGACGTCGGTAATTTGGATTTCATCAGTAAAGGTCTAGCAGTGAGTTGCAACCTTTTAATCATTGCTTCTGCAAGTCCATTTTGGGTATGGACATGTGTGATGGGCCGTATTTAGTCGTAGTTATTACGACGGTTTTGGTTTATTTTGTGAGCTAAATCGGTTGTCTTGTATTGCATTTGTGTCGATTTGGTATAAATGTAATATAGGCTATTTTGAGGATGCTAACCATTGGACCGTCGGTTTGGGCTAAGAACGACTAAAACATGAAGAAGAAGAAGAAAGCTCACTTGAAGACCCGGTACGACGGAATCGAAGGATCGCACGAAGCAGCAACAGCTGCCCAGGCGAGTCGCCTAGAGGTCACGCGAGTCGCGCGCTCCCGCGAGTCGCGCCAAGTCCATGCGGGTCGCATGGAGGTCTGAAACGTCGCACGCAGTCCGTCCTATTTTCTGATACTTTATTACGTTTTAAGACTTGGGTTTCAATTGGGAAACTTTATTATTACCTTAGGATATTATTATTATATTATTATTAGGAAACTTTTATTAGGTTAAGTTTAGCCTTAGTTTTAGATTTATAGACATCATTATCACATCAAGTTTAACGTAAGATTAGAGAGAAAAAGGGAGAACTTTGAAGAACCCTAATTTTCCATTGCAAGTATGTGTAACTAATTTTCTCTACTTAGATTCAAGCCTTTGAAGCACTTGATAATCGTTTGTGAGTTTGAATGTTTTAATTATTAATCTTGATTATTGTGAATTGCTTTGTTATTAAATCTATGAATGTTGTTATTGATTGCTAGGTGTACAACTAGTATTTAATTGCATCGTTCTATCGTTAGTATCGTTAATTGAGTAGGATTTACTGATTAACTTTACATTAGTAACAACTAGGAATTAATATTGAACGGGATACGTTGATATTAGTACTTAGAAGCGATTCACATAAATATCTGAGGTACGACTGGATTGTACGTGCTATTTATTCTCTATTGAATTCTCAGATCTATATTGCTTCCGTCTAATTGAACCTAGAACTGGATTGTTTAGGTTGTTTTACGGTTAGGGTTAATTAAGAACGGGATTCGTTTTAGTTAACTATTCTTAAGAGAATTGGAATTTCATATTCACAATAGAGTAGTCAAGGTTATTAATTGAAACCATCTTACAATGATCAATCGCTATTGAGTGTGGATTTGTGCTTGGGTCTAAGTTCTTTCTCATCATTTGATACCTCAAGTTATTGTGTTATTTATTTTAGTTTGTTAGATAATTAATCATACAACCCCCCCCCCCCCCCTCCCCATTTACTACGGTCTTTAATTACGTTAGAGGTCGATTTCTACACTTTAGTTAGCATAATTAGATTAATCTGATTCCTTTGGGTTCGACCCTTATTTCTACTTTACTACGTTTTTAGTATTTAGATTTAAGTGCTTATAAATTCTAATTTGAGGCATACGACTTTAGCCTGTCAATGTGCTACTGGATGTTCAACATCTATACCAATTGACATACAATATTCGTTAAATGCCTGGGATGTAAACTCTCGTGCATTGTCCAAACGAATTTTCTTGATATTTTGATCTGGAAATTGAGTTCTTAGTCTTATTATTTGGGCTAGTAATTTTACGAAAGCAAAATTTCGTGTGGAAAGAAGAGTCACATATGACCATCTTGTAGATGCGTCAATTAATACCATGAAATATCTAAATGGTCCACATTGGGGGTTGATTGGTCCGCATATGTCCCCTTGAATTCTTTCAAGAAATGCGGGTGTCTCATCTTTTATTTTATTTATTGATGGTCGTATAATCAGTTTCCCCATTGAACATGCACTGCAAGGAAAATCGCTTGATTTTATAACTCTCACGTTTTTCATGGGATGTCCAAGTGCATTTCCAACGATTTTTGCCATCATTGCAGGACCTGGATGTCCTAACCTATCATGCCATAGAGCAAATGTGATTTTATCATGGATTTTGGATGATGTCATCATACTGGTTATAACGTGAGTTATTTTTGTAAAGTACAAGCCAGAAGAGTAAGATGACATTTTCTCAACGATGCATTTTGTGCCTGATTTAAATATTGTAAGGCATAAATATTCTTTATCATTTTCACTCATGGTTTCAATATGATAACCATTTTGTCGCATATCTTTGAAAATGATCAAGTTTCTTTGTGACTTACTTGAGTATAGCGCTTTATGAATTGTTAGACAAGTTCCCATTGGGAGCATAATATTGGCTTGTCCGTTGCCTTCAATAATTTCAGCGTTGCCACATATAGTATTCACATATGCCTTAATTGGCTTTAATTCAACGAAGTACTTCTTTTGTCTCATAATAGTATGAGTTGTGCCGCTATCGATTAGGCATATTTCTTCTCCAGTGGTCATGTCTAGAAAACAAATAAGTGGAGATTATTAATAGAAAGTGAAACAACAACCAATATATTACATTTTATTTTGAGATGATAAGCAAACGGGACAAACATACAAAATACATAATGGAAATAAAGCAGCAGCGCGTGCGCACGCGCGCGCGCACACACACACACACACATATATATATATAGTTGTACTTCATAGCGGAGATCATCTAGAATCCACTGCTCCCATCACCATCATCAAGGAAATAATTAGTTGTTTCAATCATTTCTGACTCGAGCGAGTCAGTTTCATCTAAATTTGATTCAGGCTTCTCAGAGTTTAATGGTACGGCATCTGTGACAAAATGTGTCTCCTCCCTCTTTTTCTTGATGGATGCTTGATAGAGGTCGGCAAAATGTTTTGGGGTACGACATGTGCGAGCCCAGTGACCCTCCATGCCACATTTATGACAGGTAGTCTTATATTTTTTTCGAGGTATCAGAATTAACATTTTGTCTTTCCGAGCGCGTATATTTAAATGAATTTTGACCTCTGTTGGGGCCATAACCGCGTCCTCCTCGACCTCGTCCGTGTCCGGGTCCACGCCGCGGCCCCGTCCGGGTCCGGCGAAATTCGCCTCTGGTATAGCAGCAGAGCCACTTGGCCTCAAATTGTCATTTCTTAATAGAACTTCGTCATGTTGTTCAACAACTAAAAGTATTGCAATTAGTTCCGTGAATTTTTCAATTTTATTGATTCTGATACTTCTTTGAAAATCCATGTTTCTTTTACCCATGGTAGAGAATGCTTTCTCTATTTTACTGAAATCACTAACTTGTTCCCCACAATACTCTAGTTGTGATGCAATACGGAATAGAGCAGAATTATATTCGTTTACAGAAGCAAAATCTTGGAAACGCAAGTTTTGCCATTCATGTCGAAGTTTTGGGAGGAGGACATATTGCTGATGTCCGAACCGTTCCTCAAGAAGGGACCATAATTCAGATAGATCTCTGACCCTTAAATATTCATTTTTTAGGTCTTCATTCATATGATGTCGTATAAATATATGAGCCTTTTGTTTTTCCTGGTGAGTAGCCGAATTGCCTTTCTCAACCGTATGTTCAAGGGCTTTTGCCCCTAAATGGGCAATGACATCGTCTTTCCATTGTAAGAACTTTTCACCAGATAAGTCAAGGATGTCGAATTCCCTTTTTGCAATCTGAGTCATTTTCTTTCTATTTCTTTTAGATCTAACATATATATGATTTTGCGGGTGTTAGTAAAATAATCATAGGTAATTTATAGCAGACTAATGTGTGTGTGTGTATGTGTATACACTAGTAGAAAAAAGTGGATTTGCTGCTCAAAAAAACCCCTTATTTGAGGCGTTTTTCTTGATGCCTCATATGGCGGGGCCGCAGATAGGAAATTATGCTGCGGCGTTTCATAGACGCCTCCTATATATGTGTATTTGCGGCGTCTTTTCTGAAAAAACGCCTCAAATATCGCGGAATGTTTGCTGCGTTTCTACGAAAAAACGCCTCAAATAGGCACTTATTTCAGTCCTCATTTTATGTTTGACGCCGCAAATAGTGAGTATTTAAATTAAAAAAAATCTTTCAGCATTTTTGAAGACAAGCACTTGCATTTCATTAAAATCAAATTTGCTTGTTACATTATTCATCCAAATCCAAACCAACATATTTATACAAGACCAACAAGCAACATGGATACGTTACAAGGTACCTTACAAAATAAATAAAAAATCCTTCTTAAGGTAAGGTATACACAATACAAGCATAATATTATACAAGTCTAAAAAGTGGCATGGATACATTTCTAACATTAACCAAATCAAATCCTAGAATGTTCAAATTAACTAGTCTAGTTCACGTACTACAATGCTTCGTAAAGTATGTAGCCCCACTTGTTCTGTAATTCTTTCATCTCATCTTCACCGTAATTGTAGGTTGGCTCTTTTGGTGAGATCCAAACTTTAAAAATACACAAGATCAACAAATTACCATTATGTAGAACTCTAAAACGACAAAAAATGGAGGAAATAAAATACAAACCTGTGGTTCATCAACGGGTGGCTAATTCTGTTTATTCAGGATTATAATCCAATACGAAGCCCCCGGAGGAATTCTCGCGAAATAAATGAACGCCCTCAAGGTCTGTTGAAAGTTCCCCAATGTTGCCTCTCTCACCACCGTCTCCCTTAAATTACAATACAAACCCTTAAAATCGAGTCTAAAACTATCAAAATCTGAATTGACTTCAGATTATCAAAGTATATTCATCAAACATGGGTGATGAAAAATGAAGTCAAATTAGAAGTTATTACTTTAAGGTCAAGTTAAATAGCTCATAAGTGGGTCAAGATGTCCACTTCCTGCATTAAAAGCCGATTTTAATGCAACAGTAGATAATTCCAAGTGGTACGGGTTCCTTACCCAATGCACGACTTATTTTGATTATGTGGAGACGTTATGAATCAGCGTGAGAGTGGTGCTTGCAGCAAAAACCAGCACAAGAACCTCTGAAACATAAACAAATATCAAAACCAATTTCGTATTTTCTTCTCTCGATATCAAGAGAATCACCAAAAACAAGGGACTTTACCCAAGGATATATGAGCAGCTTCGTTCTATGAGTTGCACTCTTTCTTTCTCCCAGCTATTTGCAATTCCGCGATCCAAAACCTAGACATTAACATTTCATAACTTGTCCTCAGTGACTGAGCTTTCTATCTAATAACTATTCAAGCGGGGTTGGCAATATAGGCAGCTTATTGTGCAGAGTATTGGTCAAATGTCGTAGGAAAAAAGCGGAGAAAGTAATGTTTGACTACATATTACTGTCTAAATTCAAAATTGCTACAAATAGAGTCATTTACCTTCAAAAACCTATTACTCTTCGATGCACAAGCGACCGAGAGACATACGGCAACAAAGAAGAAGATCAAATAAATCTTTAAGAATGATGACCGGCTACGCCTCCGACCTACAAGTCATCACGCCATTATTAAGATGGACAAATTAATCCACGAATTGAAACAACACAGAGACATCCCTGTACAAGGAGATAGCAGACAAACCTGATTCACCAATGATAAGTGCAAGAAAGCTGAGAATAACAGGTGAAAGGCCCAACACATTAAGATCTTCTCCCTTAGCTAATGGGAGTACTTTCAGAAGAACTCCGACCAATAGAATGAGCCCCTATAAGATTAAAATGAATTTTAAAGAAAGAGTGGATTTCTATTACTCTCCCGTTTCCACCATAAGGGCCCTTCAACAAACGCAATAGTGTAATCGTAGAACTTATTTTAGATTTGCAAAAGCGAAAAATGCCCTGGAGGTGTATTACTATACAGAAACTGATGGATACCCCACACTCAACTACAGTTCATTTATCCACATCTTTCCCATAGAAAGTTATATAAACGAAAAGCTGCAAAGTATGACGGTAATGCCAATGGCACCCAACCTCGCTCATGACTCAGCAAATAATGATCCCTAACAAAATACTCTGTAATAACTTTCACACAGTTCAGATTAACTTAAAATCCAAAAAAATGCTGTAATCAGCTGCAATGACGACTCCACAGTACGCCATTTTCTCATACAGAAACCCTAAAAGGCATCCAACAATTCACCCGTATCTACATTGCAGCATCACCGAATTACAGATGAGTAGCCGTTGCTTAACACCGTCTTAAAATTCCAACTTAGGATTAGACAATCTACCTATCATTACACCCTACATAACACAGAACCACGGATAGAAACCATCTTAAGTCTTAAAAACCGTCTTATCATTGATGGTCTTCATGTTAAAAAGATAGTTGTAGGCAATTAAGCTAACAATTTAACATATTAAACAAATACCATTGTAGGCATATAGCCCATTGACAATTTTGTATAACCCACGTACCTCTCCATTTGCTTACGATAGACGATGCTGAAATATTAAAAAATGTGGTCTTGCACTCTGTTGCAACAGCCTTTGCCAGCATAGTCTGCCACATAAAACGCCGAGTTAAAAGAGCAATGACATGATGTCCCAAGAGCAAGTAGAGACACTGTCACAAAGACAAGAGGGAATAGGGAATAAGAAATGGTCACTTCACTACAATCTTCAATAACCATATTCCTTAGATAATAATCACAAGTTAATCAGATACAAGTTAGAATTCAGTTCTCAAATAGAACAGGCGTGTTTAATGAAAACAAACCAATTCAGCCAAATACGAGACTAATTAATTACTCCATCATCATCTTCTCCAAAATGAAGGCAGATGGAGATGGTGATTGTGATGATAATGAGACTACTGCTCCTCCAAATTCGACTCCGAAAAGGGCATGTAATTTCATAGGCAGGCATCGTTTTCAAGCTGCTATTTCCCATCTTGATCAACAAATCCAGATGTTCCAGGTTAGGTTACCACCCTTTACCCATTCGTTCATTCATTTGTGTCATTGAGGGATTAGATTAATAATACTCTGTAATATTAGATTTATGATGATTATTGCTTATTCGTTGGTTGTCTTCAAGAAAGCTAGCAATTAAATTTCTCATTTGAGGCCCTACTTATTGCATTACATTAAAGGCGGTATGGCATTAGAACCTCGGATTTATTGTTCATGGTACTTCGGTCTTAATTAACCACTAGACTAAGGCTAAGACGTTGTGACTTGTGAGGATGAGAAAAGTATATATATGTATGTATGTAAGGAGGTAGAAAGGAAGGATAGGTACCTTGCGGTAAGTGGTGCCATCGCGTTCTATGGTCCAACCAGCCTCATGGCAGAGAGCAATAAGAACCTGATTGTTGTCGCAATGCTTAGGGAGAGAGTAATTCCCGTAAGTACGGAGCCCAGAGAATATGTTGGCTGATATTGCTCTACGATATCGTTCTCTTCTTCTGTTGTTTTCCCTCTCCTTCCACGACGGCATTCTACCACCTCCTCTTGTCCCCATTTCCCTGCTCGCCTCTTTTTCACTTGCCTTTAGTGTCGTCTTACTTTGTCTAAATTTGTGTAAATTGTCTTTTTATTTATTTGTTTGAAGTTGGAGGGATAGACTTTTTGTTTCGGGTGGGGAGATAAAGACTGGGATTTGGGAAAACAATTATAATTGGGGGTGTCTCTGGTAACTGGTAAACACAAAACACAAAACACAAAATTAAAATAAAAATTCAAGCCTAGCAAAACACAAAATTATAACAAAACACAAAATTAGTAAAAGTTGAATGGATGGGAGGGAGCATAACAAAAACTTACCAAAAATGAAAATAGATAGCTAATTAAATAATATACCCAAAAGAAGAAATAGTTCGAGTTTGATTGCAACTACTCTTCCGGACTTCTGTTCCGAGCAAGGTGTGACATTACCCTCTTTGTGATATCTCTTCCTTCCATCCATTCAATTTTTTATATAGTTCCACCATTTCTCCACGCAAAAACGTAAAAAAAATTGAATTACGATAATAAGTAAAGAGTGAGCACACAGCTGAAAACATAAAAAGACCAATTTTGTGAAGGCTACTGGGTACTGGGTACAAGATTCAAATGATGGATCTAATAAAGGCAAAGGGTGGATGGATGATACAGTAGTGATATAAGCAGAATTAGTAGGTCAAAAAACAAGAAATCTTCAGCTATAGCACATGGGTCACACACTGCTCACTCCACAATTCTTCATTCCTTCATTAATCATCATCATATAATTACACTCGTAGTATAAACTTGGCACTTTCTCTACATCAAAATCTCTCTAATTCTAGCCAGGTTATACACTCATATATACTGTACATACCAAAATGAAGCCTTGCAAATAATTAGTAACAAACAATTTTAGAAAATGTTATGAATCTACTAGACTCAATACTAAACAGACAGACAGAATGACGGATATTGAAGTATTTACCCCCTTTTTTTCCTTTCTTCTTTAATATTCATAATATGTTGTGGGTGTATGTGAGTGGTATTGCAGGAAGCAGTACGAAATTAAAGGCAAAAGAAGAAGAACAAACAAAACTTTCAATCACCCGGTAACCCTAAAATTGAGGGATAATGGGGGAACGAGAATTAGAACAACCTGATCATACTCCGACGAGAATGGTCGGGAATAGGAAGGGGGAGTGGAAACTGGTGGACGGAGGAGGGAATATTGGCGGAAGGAGGCAACAGAGGCTGTGAGGCTGCGTCATACTGTGCTGGAGTTATGGAGACTGGAGAGCGAGGTTCACAGTATACTCCGGCGATAATTGGTGGCGCATAGGAAGGAGGAGCGAACTGGCGGAAGATGGAAGGCGGCAGGCGGAGGGCAAACTGGCAGAATGAGGCTAGGTTTGCAGGAGTTGGAGAAGGAGAGAAAGATGGTATCGGGTTTTGGATCTGGAGAAAGCTAACAAAAATTAATACGTATAAAATACGGAGTAGTAGAGTAATAGACTTATGAAAATTTAAAATACAAAGCCCATTGGAGAGGCGTCAGTATAGACGCTGCACTATCAACTTTTTTCAATTGAGAGAGGCGTCATTTTCTCTACACGCCGCCCCTCTACATTTCCCTCTATTTTTTGCTCCTTCCAAGTACTTTTATTAAAACAAAAAGGAAATTATTTGCTGCTGTTTACATAAAATGCCTCTAATAAGGAGCCGCAATTTAATATTTTTCTACTAGTGATATATATATATATAGAGAGAGAGAGAGAGAGTGAAGATCATGTGAGTCCCTTTTTTTTTTGAGTCCATAAGTCCTATTTAGAGCCATTGATCTAAAAGAGATGGATGGTGGTGATTAAGTGTTGTAATTAAGGTAATAACTACCATATCTTGGAAAAAATATAATAAAATCTTCTCTCCTCCCTTAATTACCTCCAACTAATAAACGTTCTCTTTCATCCCATTCAATTTTTTCATTCAAACACACCCGCCTAACAAAAACCCTTCAACTTCATCTTCAACTCAAGCAAAAGTAATCTTCATATTAGTATTGGCAGACAAGAACAGACGGTCCCAGACGCGAGACAGATCATCGACGGTCCCAAGACCAAGCCAACAAAGGGTCGGAAAAAATGACGTGTCTAATGAATTATGTCACCTTCTTCTGGCTATGAAATATTATGAATTATGTCACCTTCTTCTTCTGGTTACGAATTTGTTCATTCTGTTACAGTGATTGACTGTACCTGTTACTCTAAGTAACGACTGATGTTACTATGGGAATGAATGGAGTTTACCCAAGATACAAATGTGGTCTCATAATCAGTGTATTACACTGACGCATTGTAACTGTTACTTTAATGAACAAATGATGTTACTCTAATTGATTAATGATGTTATTCTACGTCTCATGATTAAGTTTCATTGATATTAATGGTGTGGTCTCATAATCACTTTCATTGATATTATCATCAATCACTATGACGCATTATATATGGTTCTTCAAAGAACGAAAGTTGTTAATTTTCTAATGAATGATTCTAATCCAAGTTATCCTCAGTTACTTTGGTAATCATTTGTTTAAACAACGCTGATGTGCTCAGTTACTTTCATGGATTATGTCTGTTACTGTAACTCAAGAAAGGTGTTACTCCAATAGATATGAGATGTTACTCTAACCAAATACACATGTATTAAATAAAATAGAGTTAATTTTGGATTATGTCCGTTACTGTAACTCAAGAAAGGTGTTACTCCAATAGATATGAGATGTTACTTTCATGGATTATGTCTGTTACTGTAACTCAAGAAAGGTGTTACTCCAATAGATATGAGATGTTACTCTAACCAAATACACATGTATTAAATAAAATATAGAGTTAATTGCAACGTAGCACAACGATATGTGTAAAAAAAATGTGTACAAAATCAGTTATTCATGTAAACCAAAAAAAATCCTTAGAATGACCAAAAACACAACTATTCTCAAAACACTTGTTTCTCCTCCTCATCTTCCTCAGTGTCTTCTTCAGTTTCCTCATCTTCGTCAACATAAAACAAAACAATAAAATCAGTGTCTTCTTCAGTTTCCTCATCTGCTTCAACATAAAACAAAACAATAATATCAGTGAAGAATACGTTAAACCTGGAATCTATACTAAAACGAGAGCAATGAACCATTGTTATTAATCCATGATTAATCAAATGAATAAAATTCCACCTTTTCCAGTGTTGTCCCGTGCGTTCGCATCTTTGCCAATACCACCTGCACAAAATTGAACAGCGTTACACCCATGCAAATAATGTGTTACTTCAATTCCTAAGTTGTGTTACTCTAACGAGTACAATACGTTACTTTAACATCATCATCAAAACCCTTTTCTCAACGTTCATTTGTGTTACTGTGATTAAAATTAAGTGTTACTTTAACTCAGAAGATATGTTATTTCAACGACGTTTCTGCGTTAATAGAAATCAAAACAATAGTATCAGTGGATATAATGAAAAATCTAAATAACAAACATAAAACCCTAAAATCTATACAGATCGAGAGAGCAATTAACCATTGATACGAAACTATGATGAATGAAATGACAATGAAAGCAATATCAACATGAAAATTGACGTAAAAAAAGAACGCAAATTGACGCACGATGTATCCATGGATAAAAATTGAATCAAAACGTGAAAGAAATATTGAAACTCACCATTGTTATACTCGATCAATTGATTATCAACAGTTGAAGAAGATGACGCGGTCATTGAATCCATTGTAACGCGATTTCAAGCACAAAATTGATTGATTGAATGAATGAATGAATGAACGTGATGATGAAAGAGTTTTTTTTTCAGGTTTGAATGAACGTGAATGATGAATGAACGTGAATGATGAATGAATGTGATTAAGGGAGTTATTGTTTCCTAAATTCATGGGAGCTATTTTAGGAACGTAAATTTTTTTTTTTTTAATGCAAATACTAGGATGAATCTTGTCCATCCATCCTCATCCCATCCAATGGATGAGATGAGGACTTAGGGACTCATCTAGAGTAAAGAACTCATAAGAGCCTTACTCTCTCTCTCTCTCTCTCTCTCTCTCTCTCTCTCTCTCTCTCTCTCTCTCTCTCTCTCTCTCTCTCTCTCTCTCTCTCTCTCTCTCTCTCTCTCTCTCTCTCTCTCTCTCTCTCTCTCTCTATATATATATATATATATATATATATATATATATATATATATATATATATATATATATATATATATATATATATATATATATCAATAATCACTAGGTACTAACATTAAAATTAGCATATAAAAGTAATATTAAAAAAAATAAAACAATGAAAATATATGGGCCGAATGCATAAAATAGGGGAAAGAAAGAAAAGAAATGAACATAATTAACGAAGTTCACAATAGATTAGTGGTAATTAATTGATTTGTAAGGCACAATTTATTTATTGATATATAGAAATATGAAAAAGGCGACTAACATAACTATTAGAAACATGAGTACATTAAGTAGACCCTCCAACTCTCGAAGATTTTGCGTAATAGAGCGCATGGTGTCATCGTCTTCTCCGTCTTTATCCGTTTATTATTTGGATTTTTTTTAAATGTTTTTTTTTATGAATGATAAAGACGGAGAGTCGGAGAGGATAAGAAAAGTGAGTAAGGTGATAAGATTTTGTGGATTTTATAAGAGTTAAAAGTACTGTAGCGTTGGTGGGGGTTAAAATTATCATACTTATTTTGCAAATGTGTACCATTCCGGAGAAGATTTAATGTATATGAGTAGAAACAGTTGAATTCAGCAACTAAATATAAAACTTTAGAGAGGATAAATGCAAGAGTATATCTGATAGGAGTACTAAAAGAACAGAGGAATACTTAAAAAAAAAAAAAAAAAATACTTACTAAAGAGTAACTTACGTATGAATGCATACAAACTTCACATAATCACATGCATACTTCATGCTTACTATTTCACATGCATGCAAAAGCTTACTATTTCACATGCAAAATGTCATACTACACTAGCTACTACAATAAAAACCATGCAAAATGTCATACTACACTAGCTTACTACAATAAAAACCATACTTCCACTTGAATAAAATCAACACTAACAACTACATCCTCATGCACTCTTCTCCCCATTTCTCCCCCCTCTTTTTTTTTTAAAAAAAAACAAAGAAAAAGAAAAGTACATTATGTTATTGTTGTGATTAGCTAGATTATGTTTATTATCGTATTTCGACCGATATCACGGGTCTAGGTGAGATTAAAGGTCGTCGACGTTGAAAGTCGGGTCATTAATGTCTGTGTGGCGGCGCTTTGCGCCTGTGAGTTTGACTGACTCGGAGGATTCCGAGGACTCTACTATACATTTCGCCTTCATAGGGCGAGATGGTCCTGCCATATGTCCGGGTAAGCAGTGATGAGTTTCGTGATGCTTTTCCGGTTGCTTCCTTGGTCGATTTTGGTTAAGATGGGTGACCGATGGTTCGCTAGGTTGTGGTTCAGGTTGGGGATGAAAGGGGGGGATAATCGGTAAATTATTAGGTAAGTTATTATTAGGTTCTCTAAGTATATATATATATATTACAATTTGTGATACAATTAAGGGTAATGGAGACTCCGAAATAATGGTGATCCATTTTTTTTTAATCCATTTTAAAAGAGGTTAGTAACTATTGTTAACAAAATAATGATTTAAAATACTACCTTATAAACTGGAGCAAATTCGTGTTGATAACGTGTTGAGAAATAAATATTAAAAGAGAAAGATTGAGAGTGATTGAGAGTAGAGATTGAGAGTAAAGATTGAGAGTAAGTGTGTATCTTCTCATTAATCAGATCACATATTTATAGTACAAATATACTGTATACATAGTTGACGTTTGGAATGAAATTCTTCCATACATTTAATGTATGGAAGGAATTTCTTCCATAACTACTGTTGCAACTGGGTGGAGGGATGTTTTGCAGAAGAAACTATGGGTTGGGATTTTCACCCTAATTTTCACCCTGATGTTATTCAACAATAACAAACTAATGATACACCATAAAATGAAACTGATATCGAGACCACAAATTCTTGTTTGTGACGGATATATATCGGTCACAAACATGTGACGGGTCAAGTAATACATCTAAGACAAAAAGGTATAGTGATTACTCTATCAAGTAGGTAATACTCGACTTGTCATACCACAAGGGAGACTTGCTGTATCGAGACAAAGGAGTACAAAGATCCCACACGCGATGACACGAAGTATTCAAACGGAGGAGGAGGAGTCGTAGAGTAGTGCCCTGGTTGTAACACATAGCCATATAGGTAGTCAACCAAGAAGCAGTAAAAGCAGTCAAAATTCATTCACCCAAATTAACAGAACCACCCATGATCACCAAATTAACCCAATCATCATCATCATCATCATCATTTTGAGGTAAATCTGATGATCACCCATGTAAATTTTTGACCCACAAACATTTTCCTACGATCAACAAAACACTGTGATATTGACGACACACCTGTAGAATTACAATCACAATTACATCATAGTATTTGACTAATAATGGATTCACTTGCAGCTCAATTGTGCACATTTATGTTCCTCTTCTCAATTGGGTTTCGTAGACTGCATTCTTCTTCTTCCTTATACCTCAAAGATCCATCTCTTTACCGTTCTAAACCCTGGTTTTTCATTGACGACCCTAAATGGAAAAACCTTGACTTTTACGCCCTTTTAATTGCATTACCTCTTATTTCTCTCTCTGATTTCTTCCTGTTTCTCTCATTTTCCGGCCACCCCAGTTACAGATTTGCCTTTCTACAACATGCCACGCTCATCTTCCTCTTTTGGGTACTTTTGATTCTCATCATCTTGAGAGAAAGTTCCAATCTTTTTCCAATTAATGAGGGTTTTGTGCATGCATTAGCCGGGTTTTCATTTCTCATCGAGTATCTCATCAATGGCAATGGTTTCTCTGGTGTTGCTAGCAATGTGTATGACTTGCTTGCCCATCTGACTCTTCTTTGTGCCTTCTCTTGCTTGTATTTGTCGATTAGGCCCACCGCCTTTGTGGCCGATTTCTGCTTGTCTAGTGGGCTTATGTTCAAGGGAACTTGGAGTTTGCAGCTTGGGTTGAATTTGTATACTGAGATTTTTGGGTTGAAGGGCTGTCATGCAATGTCTTTGTTGCCTGGTAAAGATAAGGTTGATATTAAGTGTGATCTTGATGCAGATGGGTTGAGGGGTATTGCATTGATGAATTTGTTGTTTACTTGGCATGCCATTCTGATTTTGATGGCTTCTTTAGCTTTATTCCGGTCGTTGTCGTGTAAGGAAGGTTTGAGACGCGGTGAAGGCAGTGGACCGCCATTGTTAGCAAGAATTGAGTCTCATGGTATGCTTATGCACCCACTTCCAGAACTTGAGATGGATTAGATATTCAATTTCTTCTTAATATTGACAGATATATGAAGTAGTTATGAACCTTGTAGATAGGAAGGAAATATCGAGCTTTCGAGGTGGGTGATTGAGCTCTTGTGTGCAACTCCACATTTTGTAGGTTTTTGTTGCTTTCCTTTCCCGGTTTGCGGTTATACAACTGCTAATTATGTATGCACCATTTCAACTATTGATCTGAGTGATATTTTTTACGTAATTCAGCAAAGGGTGTCCCTGCTTTTGTGCTGATCGAGCATTTTCATTTGAAAAATTGAAAGTGATATTTTTATCAGCTGTGAATCACTATGCACATCTTACACAGTTACACGATGAGTACGGAGTATAATGTTTCAGTATCTCTGAGGCAAGCATGCAGCAAGCTTGTACATGTACTAGTGAGGATTAACAGCTCTAATGGTTGATTTCTGGCTCTGTGTTACTGTAAGCAGAATAAACAGGCACCATTTTTGTGTTTCTTGAGGATAGATACATAGATTGCTGTAATAAATGGTTTGATCCTGTACGTTATTGTAATCCTGATAACGCAATTAGACATTATTCAAACTTTTTGCAGCCTTGTTAGATGAATTAACTGCAGATGATATGTTATTGTTTACTAAATATACAAAAATCGTAATAGATACGGCCCTAAGTGACCCCAGTTAGACTTGATCGACCTAACGAGCTACCCTGAACCCAAATAATCTGGCTCATCAGTTAGATGAATTAAATGCAGATGATATGTTATTGTTTATATTACAAAAATCGTAATAGCTGCGACCCAAAGTGGCCCTAGTTAGACTTGATTGACCTAACCTGCTACCCTGATCCTGAAACAATCTGGCTCGGACTGGAATGGATACTATACCCAAATGACTTGTTCGGTAGGTCTGTACATGAGTGCATCGCAGACAGCAGACTCATGAATATACTATAAGACATCATCGAAAACAACCCTACTATCATCAGACAGATCAGTAAGCAGGATTTTGGACTTTGAGGTCTTCCAAGATTTGGACTGCATTAGCTTGGAGAGTATCAGATGAATGTGTTGGGTTTTTCGATATGAGCTGCTGGAAGTGAGATGTCTTCTTTGCTTCAACAAGAAGGAAGGTAAACCTTATGCATCCATCCTTTGCAGATAATGCAGAATCATTTTCACAGTACTAACAATGAAACAAAACTATTCTAGTCTTGTGTATCCTTTTGCAGAACGGAATTTTGGGATTGAGAACCATTGACGGCGAATGTGGCCAAAACCACGGGTCTTTATTCTATGGTGAATCCTCTTGATCTTCCTATTTAATTCGCTGAATCCATGTATCTTTATGCGGTATCTAATCCTCTTAATCTTCTTTTTGTCGACATCTTCCTCTCTTTTTCTTAGTTTTTTAAATTTTATAAGTCTAACAGGGTTCATCTTCCAGCCACACCCTGTATCCAATCGTTGCAAATCTTATACAATTGTGTGTAGTCGTGCTGGCAAACATGCTAATTAGTTTCACAAACTCATCATTGGTTGACGTATTGCCGATTTGCCAGTGTCATTCTTAAAACCCTTTTGTATCTTATTATTTTTTTTAGAAGTAAGGTACATATTTTACTAGCACTGAAGATATACCTTTAAGTTTTGGATCATGCCCATCTTCATTGTTATTTGTTTGATGCAAGACCTGCAACTCAGATAAGAAACCAGTTAAACTTTTCCTTGTTCCAAATATTCCACCCTTCATAAATAATATATGATGCACAAAAATTTGTAGAACTTAAACCTCCCTATTAAATCAGGACTGCACATAAGCTATGAACTCTTGTGAGACAAAGACGACACTGGTGCTTGCAGGGCATAAAGTTTTTTGTTACCTTGACCAGGTCTTCCAATCTCCCTCTCAGTTTCCTCTGAATAAATCCTTTTGTGCTCTACAAGACAATCTCAACAGAACGTGATTAAAAAGTCTTAACATTACCACTGTAAATCTGTGGGAGCCTTTAGAAACCGTACCTTGACATGTGATTTAACATAGGTATAAAAGTTCAGCAGATTCCATACTGTCTTATCCAATCTTTTATCATCAACATGGCGGGCAAAGATGTCTGCACGTTAGGATTAATTAAAGCTTAGTCTGACATCCTGAGGTTCATTACGTTTGATACTGCTTTGTGTGTCATTGCACTTGTGAGTGGCACATTCTTAGTGAAGAGAGTCAGGTAAATTTTTAGGAGGATCATACCAAAGGAGACAAACCCTCCATTTGTGCTCAAATCTTCTATGAGCTCTCCTCTTAAATACGGTGGAGGAATGGGCGACCAGTTGCATGGAGGTGCTTTAACTAATGCTTCTGAACCTCCTACTTCCATTAGTTCCTATCATTGAAGTGTATTATTCGAGTTGTTTTAAGCTAAATACGGAGGGAAATATAACATTGCTAAGATGGATGTGAGGCACGAACCTGGAAGAAGGATGTAGCAATCACCGCATCTGTGGTTTCTTTAAATCTCATTGGGAATACAATAGTGATCTTTTGTGTCTGTCAAGCATAGAAAACTAGTTTTGTTAAGCTCGTTAAAATTGTACAACTTGCTAAGTAGCTGGGAGAATTGAAAGGATGTTTGTTCCCTCCTAGGAAGCCACAATGTAAGAAGGGTGTATAAAATGTACCCTAAAAGTTACCTGCCTGATGACAAAAAAAGGCTCTCTTGGGCGATACATTAGCTTAACTGGTTTATAAGTCCCTTCTGAAGTGTCCTCTAAACTGAAATTGTGGAGCATCTGTTTCAGTCGAGAGCTTAATATCACAGATTGCAGTGCAGCTATCTCCTGGATTACCTTTAGTCCATCTGTATAGTGAATATAATACAGTATCAGTGAAAAGTGCAATGACTGGATTGTTCAGTGCCCTTACTTTTGATTTACTGAACCCTAAACCCTGCAACCCAGACCCCCTGTTATAATATTCGTATATTTTAATGGATGATGGTTAAGATTTGCTTACCTTTTCCCGGTGAAATATGAGCAACATTCAGTCGCAGTGTGAGTTGGTATCCTTCTCTTGCTTGATCAAGTATCTCCACCACGCTAGGGCATATATCCTTTACCTTTTGTTTAGTATAAGGACACAATTCATGTGACTCAGAATTTCTGGTTAATATCGGAGTTGAGATTGATAGGTGGGTATATGGATCTGAAGCAGAGGACTGTCAAACACAAAAATGGGTATCTGAGCAAAATATTTACGAAAGTCAGATTCTCCTGAACAAAGTTCACAATTTAAAATGCTGTGACATCAGAGTTTCCCGTGTGGTTGATCATCAAAGGTGTTCAGTTGCAGACCATAAAAGTTTGTTGAGGTGTCTTGTTGAAATTTGAAGTCATTTATTATGATTTATGAGTAATATGTAAAAGTGTATACGTTGTTGATTTTTCCTTCACCAAAACTTAGCAGAATGCACCAAAAGTACTTACAGGGCTTTTTGGGTATTTTTTTGTTTTGCTATCTTAATCTAGCTAATCTTTTTATGCATTATCTATCATGATGCTGATCGTAAAATGTATGAATTACTTTCTAGTCTGTCATTGGATGATTCAAGTCTTAACCTGAATATGGTATATCACTGACCCAAATTCGTACAACTGGTGATCGATCTCTGTTGGGACTTGGGCTCTGTCATGAAAAAAGTAGGGTCAGGGACCATGGATACGAATTCTGATCCCTCGTGAGTATAACAGCGACATTATCTCAATGCAGGGTAGGGGGCATATGTCGCATTCTTAAACTTATGCTAGAAATGAAGTATTATTCCTCACTTGGGTTTATTCTTACCGGTATATCTTAAGCAGGATTTGTTGCAATGCTGGCGATGAATGTTCGAAGAAGCTGCTCTTTGGACGCCTGCCTCGGTCTCCATTCCACCCAAAGCAAGCCATTTTTATTCACTTGGTGATTTTCTCCCTTTCTTCTACGCCCTCGTGTGCATGCTTTTATATAAGGTAGAGTTTCTGCCTCAAGTAAATTAACATTTGAACTAACTCACTAAGTGAAGTGAAGTGGTAGTGGCTCCTTTGAGTGTGTCTTAAGTAGCAATCATAGAAGCAGACTTTTGAAGCAAACTAACCTCAATTCTGTGATCCTAACATCTTATCTTATACGATATATTAACCTTTTAACAAGTGATGATGTTAGGACATTAGTGTATCAGACTTGTTGAAAAATGCTTTTGATCTCAAGATTTTTGTATGTTGCCTTTTTCTCTTAAAATGGTAAAAACTACCAAAATGTACTAGTTGAAACTACTAGGGTTGATTGATTTTCAACCACGCAACTATAGTATTAAACTTTGGGTTCGGTCACATCATGGCAGTCTATTCTCTCTAAATTGGCCAAAATATCGTTTGAAAATCACGGAGACACAAGTGGGCTGTGGTCGGTACTGACTGACTCCGAACTCAATTCATGATTATCTTAATAACTTTACCAACCAACAATTCTCATTTTGTTTTTCTATTTTTCATTTCATTTCATTCCTTGTTGGTGTTAGTTGGTGCGATTGATTATGACTTTATATGATTGTAACAATAGATTTAAATAATTAGTGTTGGACAGAAAAAAACAGAGGGAGTCATCAACCAACAACTCTGAGGTGATCACTGGCAGATCTAATCTCTACATGTACATGTACATGTACTCATCAGTCATCAGTTCATCTCTAACAACATGTCTCACACTTGCCTTTATTTATAAAAATGTACTCCGTACTTCGTAATAAATAAAAGAACAAGATCGTAACAGTAGATTTTTATTAAATAATTAATCTTCAAAAAAGATGTTAAAGAGTTCTTCTGAAACAATGCACCATTCTCTTATTTTCCCCTCTTTAAAGCTACACAAAATAGTGCATTGAATGCCCTCCTGTCTTTATTCTTAGAACATCCCTCTTCTGTCATCCGTTTCACCTCAATACCATTGTCAATATTAATTATTTAATTTCATTAATTACACTTTTTTTTGGAACAGGAACAATGTTATCATTGAAGAGTAGAACTTCTAAAACCCAATAGAAGTATTATTTACACTAATTAATTTTGTTTTATCGGAGGATTTTGTCTGGGGTCTATCTAAAGGATTTGATTTTTGGCGGGTTTCTGTTTATTCACTGCAATGTTGGCATTTTACCACCTGGGTACCTGAATTGGTGGATTTGTTTTGCATAAAGTGGGTATCTTTTGGAGAATTATAGAAATTGTGGTCTGGGTTTGTTAGAAAGATTAGATAAATGGATGCTAATGCAGAAAATGTAAACAAGGAGCGTCTAATTAGTATCCTGAAGCGTGAAAGAGAGGAGTTAGATGAAAATGTGTTGAGTAGGGAGGATAATTATGATGGATCACAAAGACTGCTGCCACGTAGAAATGGTGGAGACTCGAAGGATGTTGCTAAAACCAGGAGGAAAGTTCAGTGGAATGATATTAATGGGAATAAGCTTGCAGAAATTGTTGAATTTCATTTAAGGTATATACATTTCTATGTCCGTATTACTCCCTACACGTTGATTTGCTTTATACTGTTTTTTTTTTCTTCTTTTAACTTTATGTTAATGAAGTTTTGTTGTCTTATGTTTCGTATGTTTTTACTGTTTGGAATTACTGAAAGGTGGTTGAATGTGGACTTTGGATTCGGGATAGTATAAATTTTGTAATTGCATATTTGATAAGTATTTCAAAGTCAAATTGTTGTTCCCGTCTCCTGCTAATCAGTGAACAGAACTTGTAAAGTGGTTTAGTAACGCTTTTGACTTTTAGTTACTCGACGCTTTTGTAACATCTTGCTTGGAATGAGGTTAATAGCTGCTAGCTAGGGTAATAAAGGTAAGAGGTCAAAATAGGAGTGATAGTTACTCATCTCGCCTTATGGAGGTATGTAGTGCTCATTGGGCTACGATTATATATTAGCTATATGAGATGGTTCTAACTAAATTGAACCAAATTGAACTGAATGAGACTGAATTGATTAAAATAAAGTGAATTTAATGGGGCTGAACTAAATGAAGTGATTGGGGCTTGAGCTGAACTCATTTGAGGTGAAGAGTGGCTAAGCCAAGTTTGATGAGCTTGCCTGTGATTTACTAACATGCATCTTTAAAGTTTGAAATCAACTTGTTTAAATTAGTAGATGATGTTGCTTACCTTGTGTAGAGTTGCAATGTCTGCACTAAGCTGATCGAGTCAATTGAACTTGCCTGCCATTATTAGTTTAAGGTTGCTCATGCAGTACGTGTGACGTGTTTTATGTTGGATACCATAATCCTTTCTTCATCCTTGACCTTGAGGCAGTCGGTGAATATCATAAAGGTATTCACAGGTGGGGTTTGATATTAAGAGAACATCTTACTTATAAAATTATACTCCGGAACTAATGTAAATATGTAGAGACGAGAGTAATTGGAGATGTTTTTGTTTTGCAGTGATGGAAGTGAGAGCGACGATGATGAGTTTGATTCTTGTTTATGCACAATCATGTAGAGTGATACAGACAGCCAGTGGGGTGGGTGGCGTGGATTATCTTATACAAACATGAGATTTTAATCCAGCTTCAGATATCCATTTGTGCTTGTAAATATACTCATATATCTTTGATACTCATCATATATCTAATCTCAACAAGTTGATATTTGTATGGTGTTAGCTTGTGGAAGAAGATGCTTACCACCACCCTGTGATGATTTCAGATCAGCATGTAATACTCGTACTTAAGATTAGTGTTCTCATAAGTACTCCATATACCGAATACCAGAGTTATAAAAAAACCTGTATTTCAAATCTCACAGTACAGAGTACAGACCCACATCCAAATCTTGCAAGTCTAGAAAACAGAAGAAAAAACCCAGGAAAAGCAGAGTTATGCATTTTAATACAGTACGTATTTTAGTAGATTAGATGGGAAAGTGGAGAATTTAGCATGCATTTTCTTGCTTTGATGGCCTTCCATTGGGAAACATTCTCAACCGGGTTCAAAACTGGAACAACATGGTGCCTCCTATATTGAGCATATTCTGCCTTGTCGCTACTTGTCCTCCTCAGCCTCTTATCAGTTGAGCTACTAATCATGAGAAGAGGCCTAGAGGACAAGTCGCAAGCATCAGCATCTTCATCTTCATCTTCATCTTCATCTTCGAGATCACTGAACTCATATTCCTCGTCCTCCAAGTAATCTTGGTCACCATAGCAGTTGTAGTATCTATAGCCTGCTGGGAATGAGTGTTGTACCCCTTCAGGTGCTCCTGCTTGCTCTTCCAACACTTTCTCAGCATCAGGCTCTTCTACTTCTACTTCTGATGAAATTATGATTGGGTCATATAGTATCACATGATCTAAATTGAATCTCACTTTCTTTCTCATCCTTGCTTCTTTCTTTTCTTCATTTCCCTTCTTCTCTCTACAATCGTATCCTCACAAATTCATTATTCTCAATAATTACTGTTTTCTTATAGCTTAAGTACATGCAATTTCTTGTTTAAAACAGGGTAGGGGTATCCGTCTTAAACCAAACATTAAAACGAAGTGACTTTCCTTATTACCTAAACTAAAAATTGATTCCAGGTTTGTTGTCTGGGAGCATTGTACTAATATTCCCAAGCTTGCTAAAGAATAAAGAGTAAATCCCCCTTGTGACGGATCAAATTGATGACAGATCAAATAATAACATTTGGTTAGAAAAGACAATGGTAGTGGATAGCACATGATTTTGTATTTATCTATCCAAATGAGTGGAGTATTATTTAACTCGTCAGAATTTGCCTAGCATAAAAGCATGTCCTACAGCATTTGGATTTACGGTATAAAATAGATAAAAACATCCATTTATTTATTGAAAAAAATACTCGTAAATGAAACCTGATCTCTTGGTGGTCTAACTCTTTAAGAACAACAGATTGTAGTGGTTGATATCCTTGAATCCTCTGTCAAACATATGAAAAAGTAGAACAACAAAAATCCCAACTTTGATTAGATTAATTACAAGCAACTACTACTGCTAATACATACATGCAAGCAAATTACGACTCCCTTCATACCATTAAGATCATCCTATTTTTATTCCGTTGTAAAGAATATAATAATGAAATTGGAAGATCATTTTGGTACGAAGTGAACTAGAAACAATTGGAAGAAATATATTTTACGATTGGGTTTATCTTAATTACTTTGGTTTTGAAACTTCCAAGTTTTGAACTTCTAGGACGTTTTCTTTCATTACTACACCCAAAACATGCAAATAATGCCCATCCCATTTTATTATTTTTAAGTGAAGATTATTATTTATGTAATCTATTCGTGATTTTTAGATAGTAATAATTAAGGAGGAGGATAAATGATTAAATGAATGAACACAAAAGCCAAGATCAGAGTTTAATTTGTAAGCAAATTTTGGCTCCATTTCTGTTTGTTTTTTGAAAATTACAACGTTTCTTTCTTCAACAATCTTCATAATTGCATGCCTCAACTTTAAGCTTTTGTGGACGTTGGAATTTTCATAAAGTTCTTCTTCTCTTCATTCTTTTACCACTTTTACTATGTCTCAAACAATCAATCTTCACAAAACGGACAAAAATAATTTATAAAATGATTTTTTTTATTAATTACCTTATATACGACGGACCCGGACACAACTAACGGAAACAAAGAGTTAAAGAAGACGGAAAACATCGTTAAGGAGATAGACATAATAATACAAAGTGAGGCTACCATGTATATTTATATTTATTATAAAAGTATAGGGTACCGTATAGAAAAACTAAAAACACAGATACCAAGTAGAAAATCCATGTAAGTAATCAACCTCCGAATTAACTTTTAAAGAAAATTAATCAACCTAATTCAATCCACTTTCCACAAACTCGTAACAACGTCCTATGTTAGAATTCAAAACAAATAAACAACAATCCTTTGTGTAAAAGTGTGTCCGACACATCTTCAGATACCATGCATGGACGACTGTGTGTCTGTGTAAAATGTTATCAATGAAATTAGTGTAATGGGATACACTAATCCTAGACGTCCAGGTAGCCTAAATTCAGCTTCTGATGAGGTCTCATGCAAATTTCTCCTGCTTGGCAGTTAACAACTCCCCTCCCTCCCTTTAACTTCCACTACATACATATCTCCCTCAAACGTCTCTTCTTAAGTCATTTCCTCGATATAAGTACCCCAGGCCACACTCGTTGTGAACATGCAAATTGTCACCATACCCTATATATCAACTCGATATAACATAAATATATGGTCTAAAAAATGAAAATGGAGAATCTGTCGACAAAAATTGTTCATAATGGTGTCCAAAATGTCGGTCCTTACACCGGATCTCTTTGTTTCTCAATCAAGGTCCAACAAGGGTTACCAAATTTTCTCAACTCTGTCAACCTCAACTATGTTAAACTTGGATACCAATATTTATATAATCGTGGCATTTATATTGTTATAGGACCAATAACGGCCTTAATCTTAGGTCTACATTTAATCAACAATGACGACTTCACCTTCAGTGCCACTAATATTATTGTTCTAGCTTTTATGTGCTTCATTCTTTACTTCTATACTGATCTCATTCCAAGGCCTACCTACTTGATTGATTATGCTTGTTACTGCCCACCCTTGGACCTTAAGGTGAACCAACCAACTACTCTTTCTAAATTCTATTTGCTGAATAACACAAATTCTTATTTGTAACAGAGATAGAGAGATATTTCATTGATACTAAGAGTACATACATGCGTACAATTGCAGATCTCGAAGGAGGGTTTCATTGACCTGGCAAGGGAATCAGGCAATTTCGATGAAACAAGTCTAAGATTTCAGGAAAAAATCCTGAAATCCTCTGGCATCGGGGATGAGACATACCTACCCAAGACAATATTCCGTCGTGGCTTCCAAAAATGTCTCAAGGAGTCTCGAGAAGAGGCGGCCTTAGTGATATTCGGAGCTGTGGACGATCTACTAGCGTCTACAAACATGAAACCAAAGGACATCAGAATACTTATAGTCAACTGCGGTACATTGAACATAACACCCTCCCTTTCTGCAATGGTTATAAACCATTACAAGCTTAAGCACAATATTTGCAGCTTTAATCTTGGTGGGATGGGTTGTTCAGCTGGGATGGTAGCCCTCGATTTAGCAAAAGACCTTCTTAATGTCTATCCAGGGTCCTATGCACTTGTTGTAAGTGCAGAGATTATAAGTCACTCTTGGTACACTGGTAAAGATCAAGACATGCTCTTTCCCAACTGTTTTCTTAGAATGGGTGCTGCTGCAATGCTTCTTACTAATCGCCGCCATCAGCAGTGGAAGGCCAAGTATCAGCTCAAACAGGTGCCTACCTCATCCACCTCTCTAATCTTTTACATACATCTCGGGTCACCCTCACTCTGATACCACGTGATTTTTTTTTTGCAAGATGGTTTTGACACACAAGGGGACAGACAACAAAAGCTTCAAGAGTGTAGAGCTGAAAGAAGATTCAGAAGGGAGAGTAGGGCTGTCAGTAAGCAAAGAAGTGATAGAAGCGGGAGGGCATGCCCTGAAGGCTAACATAACGACACTCAGCCCTCTAGTCCTCCCATTTTCAGAACAATTCCGATTTTTCTCGAATCTTCTCCTGCACTCGTCAAAGCCCTACATTCCAAACTACAAGCGAGCATTCGAGCATATTTGCATTATAGCCACAAGCAGGAAAGTGTTGGAGGAGATCGAGAAGAACTTGGAGTTGTCTAAGGAGCATATGGAAGCGTCCGTGAAAACTCTTGAGAGATTCGGTAACACATCTAGTAGTAGTGTTTGGTATGAGTTGGCTTACTTAGAGTCTAATGGTAAGGTGAAAAGAGGTGACAGAGTGTGGCAAATGGCTTTTGGGTCTGGCATTAAGTGTAATAGTGTGGTTTGGAAGGCTCTTAGGAACATTGAAAGGCCTAAGAAGAGCCCTTGGTCTAATAATTAAGGAACTAATCTGCTATCTGATTCGATTCAGTTAAAATATAGGATAAACTAGATGATGCGTGTTAATATAGAGTACAATATAAGTTGTGTACCAATCATATGTTTAGGTATCATATATTCACACTATTCATATGCCACGTGTCTGACACGCCCAAATAACGTCTCTACATCGCTTTTATATGATTAACTGATTTTGGGGCAACATTAGTTTGGATTCAGAACATACAAACCTCACAGTAGAATAAAGCCATAAAGGTAATATTGGGTAGATGACAAACTGATGTGATGTCATTCAACAATCCAACCTCAGTTTAACACATTCTCATCAGCTGTATGTTACAAAGTTTGTGAGTTGTGGCTGGCCTGCTTGATCAGTTTATTGTTGCATCTTGGATCTGGATAACATATGCTCAGACTTCTGCAATTAATCGTAACAGATGAATACGCATTGTTTTGGCTTTTCAGAAATTCCAGGACAATGAATGAATGAATGAATGAGTATGGAGTGGAGTGACTAGTGAGTACCTGGTGAGTGTGAGACAAATATTTTCCATCAATTGTAACCACAACGCGGTCGTTGCCATCAACGCCTTTCACCTTGTCGACTGAGCAGTAAACATCTATGGCTGACATTCTAAACAACAAGCATGCATTTCAATGTGAAAATAATAATGTTAGCAGATCCATCGATGGCAATCAATTAGACAATATTTATTTAAACTGCACTCCAAGTACAAGTACAAGTACAAGTAGTAGTGTTGTGTTTTGTGGTCTGAATACATATACATATACATATACATATACATACATGCCATCGCCAAAATCTTCGTTGATGATTTCTTTGATGCTCTCACCAAAATGCATCACTGCTTCATTCAATCTGCAATACGACGTACACAAACATCAAACATCAAACATCAAACATATATGGAAACAAGTAATTAAGTAACCCAAGGCCAAGAAAGATCGAAAACAAAGAATAATATATATAGAGAGAGATAATGCAAATTAGAAATAATAATAGTACCTGTAAATGGCGGGTTCTTGGAGTAAATTAGGATTGTAGCACCTGAAAGGAGGTTTGGCCATCTCAGTGATCGGGGAGGGCGGCCCGGAGTTTAGGGGCAGTTTCAGGCTTCAGCTGGGCTTGACGACGCAGGATGAGTTGGGCCACATAAACATTGGTTAGACCTGTTTCTTGTGCGATTTCAGTGTATGTTTTCCCAGATTTCTCCTTCACTTGCTGCACCCTTTCCACCACTGATAATGTTTTGTCTGAGGACGCCATTTGTATTACAGTATTATTGCTTTGTTACTTATGGTTCTTGGTGGTACTGGTACTAGCATCATATGCAAGAATGCAACACTGTACATGTAGTGTCGACTCTACTATCAAGTGGAGTATAGGATATTTTCTAAAAATACTCGAAACGTGTCTTTAGCCGCCTAGCTATTATGGAGTAGAATTCTTGTGAGATGGTTTCACCATTATGAGAATTATCGGCTTTCATATAATGGATATTTACAAATTAGTAACCGTTACTACCGGAGAGATTTCACGATACAATTACTTGATACCGCCTCATAAAAGTAGGATTTTTAAATCAATGCAAATCCAATATGGCTTGCTAATTGTGTCTAGTGTATACAAAATTCAACCGTAAACAAAAATATATATGATACAGTTTTATCATACGTATAGTCATATACGATACCGTATACTCTTTCGATGATACGATTTTTCATAAATCCGTATCGAGAAAAATTAACATCGGATACAGACTCAATCAATTTAAAGAGCAAGATAGAGAGAGAGAAATCAAACTCTAATTCGAATTACTCGTATACAATTAAGAACTCAACACTCGTCAATTATTTATAAGGGCAATGTTAAATACAGTTCTAAAGGTTGTATTTAAACCTTTAAAATCTTCAAATTTAGTATAAACATATGGATTTGAGCACAAATTACACATACATCGGGACAATTAATACATGTATTAAACGATTATTTCTTTATTTGGTCTTTTAAATACAACCCTACGGATTGTATATACTCGTATATAATTTCCCTTATGGGCCGTTTGGTTCAATGATTAGGTATGGAATGAGATGAATCTGGGCCATATCTTTTGAAACTTATTTGGTTCACTTTAATTCTAAGGATGAAGTTAAAACTTTGACCATCCCCATTCAAAGGTCACCTTAATGTATATTATCCTCTTTTAATGTTTTAATTAATTTTTTGACTCTCATTCATCTTACATACTCTCATTCATAAAATCATGACCTACCTCATCAATCAATCAACTTCTACTTTAAAGTACATCAAAGTGCATTTTCTACTTAAAAGTACATGAAAGTGGCAAAGGTCACGAGGCAATGTTGAGTTTCATCACATACACTCGATGGAATAGAGTCATCCTAATTTTATAGAAGGTCAATTGTTAATCAATAAATAACATAATCCTCAACCTTCATGACCTAGTTCATCCCTTTGGAAGATGATGATCTTAGATATACAACTTCATTCCAACCAAATTCCTAAGTAATCACCCAACCGGATATCCCCAAATCATAATACAAAACATAAAATACAGGGCGGCCTATTTTTAAAAAAGCAGGATTACCACGTAAAATTTCAAAAAATACAAGGTTATCACGTAGAAAAACCTTAATACAGTAATAATTTATACTCTAAGATAACTTTTTTACCACAAATTTAATTAGGTCATTTTTATTAAAAGACAATTAATTTTTTTTTGTTAAATGAAATATAATGGTTCTACATTGTAATTTCTCAAAAATTATTTTAAAAAAATTGTAAATCTAATTCTATTAGAATAATTCCTTACAAAAATTACATTGTGCTCGTAATGGTGAGTCTAAAGAATTTATTGAATCGATAATATTTAGTGTCCTTATCGATGAGAGTAATCTTTCAACTAGTGTCTTAACTCTTAATACGAGCGAGTATATCGTGAAGAATATGGGTTTGATTCGATATCTTTTCGATGTCGTAATTTTTTTTTGTTTTTGGTTGAATGCAAATGCGAGTTTGGATTGAGATTTGGGAAGTACGGAGTAGCAAGTAGTAGGCTGTTTTTCATTTCAATTTCTCTCCCAATTTCACTAACCCTAAAATCACTCTCCTATTTGATTTCTCTGCATCTCATCATTCTTGCCCTTACCGATACCCATGCCTCCACTGACTTCACCCTAATCAACCCATCACAATTTTACCTGCTTCCGCCATTCTCTTCTCCATTCAAGGTACATACTTTTGTTGCATTTTTCAGTAATATAATATGCACTTCATTCATCAATTGCATGTTTTTTATTGGTTATAATATCATCAATTGCACGTGCCAACTGCTTCTCCGAGAAATGAAGTCTCCATTTTCCTTCATGGCAATGGGACTCGAAATTCGATTGCCAGTCTGAGCACCATAGTTAGGTCATAACCTAGGCGAATTAGAGCTTCAAAGTCCAAAGTTCAAGTATTTGGGCTACCTTGTTGTTTGTGTGTGTGTGTGTAGGACGAGAATCTGGGAAGGCGATAATACTAAAGGGATGACATACATTTTGTTTTTGTTTTAATATTAACAAGCTCGAGTCTATTAAAACATCAGATTCGGTGTGATTCAGGACTCTAATGTTATTCATAGCTCTGTCTATCCTATTGTTATTTGGCTTAATTCACACGTGTTCAAACTGCGCCAACCTTAGCCATTGTTACATTACAGCTCCAAAAAGTAGGTTTAGGGCTGGATTAGGGCCATAGGTGTGAGACGGAGTAATGCTCTACTCAAAATGGTCTATAGTGCCTCGATGCACTATGGAGTATAAGCACCGTTAGTCGTCAAAGGCTCTCTTAGAGAGGGATTCTTTTATGCAAATTTCTTATTACATTTACAATGAATGGTTTGAACTTCTTCCTCACTCTTACTATTGTAACATCATTTCGCATCATTAGTATATAGACCGTTGATCCGTCACATGAGAATTCTTTTAAAATGGGTCCAATAGACCCCTACTCTCTAATTTTTCTTCTTAGCAACTAGCAAGGAATAAACTTACACCCATCTTGTAATACACTCCATCCTTATTTCTCTTCAGGTTAAAGTTTCTTGACCGTGACCATGTTCCAACAACAATGACTAAAATATGAAACAAACTCCGTTAGATCTGTCATAAAACATCTTTCTTAAAATTATATCCAAAAAATCGTGCATAAGTTGAGAAACTATATGTTTAACGTGTTGTCGTGAAGACTTGGAGGAGATTAAGGAGGTGTTTGGTTGACAAGGGGAAAGAGAATGAAATTAAAGGGTTACAAGAGGAGAAGAATGGGTTGATTCTTCATCATTTTATGTATTTAGTTTTGACTGAGGAAAAAGAATCAAAACAAATTGAATCAAACCTAACAACCACGGCTGCCCACCTGACATTCTAACACTCCTCTTCGTTGAGCTCGTTGACGGCCCGACTTCCCCAATGCACCCTTATATCTTGTTGAATCGTCATGCTCACCCTCTTTAACACCCATATCCACCCACAAAAAACCTCACTCCCTGTAACTCCTTATCACATCCAACTAATCTCGGATCTTTGGGTGAGGTTTTTGCTGGTGGATGTGGGCAAAAGGCGACGGGAATATTGGAGTGAGGAGTGGCAAGGGTCACCAGCGTAGGGTGGAGAGCGGCAATAGGCGTGTGAAAGATGGTGGTAATGGAGACGTTTTGGTAGTTGGCGTTGGTGGTGGTGGTAGAAGAAGGTAATAGGGAATGGGAACCGGAACAGGGGAATGGATTTTGGTTAATGAGCAGTAAACCCATTCATTCCTTCCTAAAAATGGGTAAAATGAATGTAAAATGTGGACTCACATACATCAACGAGGGGGTTGGAAAAAATTCATTCCCTTTCCCAAAAACCTCAAACAAAACAGTCCCCAAGTATCTACTCCTATTCAAGGTGTGTTCATGAATTATTGCTTTTTTGCGAAGAAACTCCTTGAGGAGGCCTTGTTTGGATAGACAAATAGGAGGGAAAGGGAGGGGAGGGAGAATGAGAGAAGGCAAAAGGAAAGAAAAAGGAAAGGGATGGAAGGTAAGGTAAGGGGAGTGGAAGGAGAATGGAGGCATGCCTTTTCTCTACAAATCTTTTCATTGGTGGAGGGGAAACATTTCGCCTTGGAAGAGGAAATGTAGAGATCCATTTTTCCTCCCCTCGAAATCCTCCACCTCCATTTTGCTAACCAAACAAATGAATTCCCCTCCCTCCAAATCCTCCCCTTTCTTTTCCTCCAAATCCCTCATTCCCAGCACACTCTTAAACCAATAATTATGAATGCTTTTATTCTTCTTTATTTTTCTATGCCCTTCCTTTCCCCTAATGTTCTAGCTCTTATTTAATTGTATGTTAACTCATTTTAAATTGTCGAAAAAGGATATAGTCAATCATTGAGATAATACCATATTCGTTTGCGAAACTATTTGTCTTGTGTGCATAGGGCGCACCATGCACCTCTTCCCATGATTCTCATCATCATGCGTGCCCCTCATGACTTTACGCGATTCGATCTTTCTCTGTGATTATATCAAACCGATTTTCGGTTAATGGAACGAGAAAGATGCCATATACGTGGAGAATCAATGAGACAATGATCAAAATAAAACATTGATAAGAAACATCAAATAAGCATAATACAAATGTCACGAGGTAAATTTGTTTTCGAATATGGCTTGGTAGTTTTTGTCGACCTTCACCTTCAACGGTACTCTTTTTACCCCATTTATATTGTTTCTATTTGATTCTGATGGTCATCTACGTTAAGACAGTTGGTTTCTCACAATCTAAAATAGATACATTTTCTAATAAATTGATATATGAATAAAAAACCATAATTCTATAAATTAATTGTGACAAAATTTGACAATGTATCGCTAATTCACTATATACATTTGGAAAGATTAATGTTCAAATAAAATAAAATTGTGAGAATAAACTTGGGATGGACTATGGAGGATAGTGTCATACTTATATGTATCAGCTTTAGCTAGTGTTACGGGACATGTATTGAAAACATGTGCTGAGAGTTCAATGGTAATAGGTAAAATACAAGCATATACATATGGGTAAAGTTGCATTTACAATTCTACATGGTGAAATTTGTTAGCTTCAATGTTGGCAAACCTTTTAATTTTTACCATGGTTCTGGTCTCCGTGTTGGAGAATGTTAGTAAACCATTTTTAATGTGCAGCGCATTTGATTGAGCAGGATGACTGGAACTGTTAGACCAAGACTAAGATCTGAAATAAGTTGTGGAGATTCACACGATGATTTGAGTGAGGGGACTTCTGCTCGCACAAGGCCATCAAGCTATGAAGAAATAATGCGTAGGAGAAGAAGTAAGAAGCAAATAGACGGTTTTAAAGAGGAGGCTCTAGAAACAAAACACGCTAGATATGAAGAAAGTGTTATGAACCTTGATCATCAGAGTAAGGATGCCAATGCTGCTGACATTAACTATTCAACTAAACATGCACGGGAATCTGGTTATAGTAGGAAGGAAGAGAGGGCCTCTAGGATGGATGACAGTCAAGGAAAACGCAAGAATACAGAGAGTTATGATAGTCGATCTAACCACAATGGTGGAAAGGATGTGAGAAATGGCATGGAGGTTGTAAATACTGTCAGACGAGGACATGAAGATAATCAGTTTGTGGACTCTAGATCTAAGCATATACATGATAAAGATGTGAAGAGTATCACTGAAGTGTCAACATCTGACAGGAGAGGGCATGCAAGTGGAAAATTAGATGAGAAGAGTCATGACAGAGACGCTGGATCTAGGAACAAACATGATAACAGTGTGAAGAATAGTGTTTTGTCATTTAAAGCTGACAGGCGATGGAATGTACAAGACAAACTGGATGAGGAGAATCATGATATGGACTCTAGATCTAGGCATAAACACAAAACAGATGTGAGGAACGATTCTTATGTCTCAAAAATTAGCAGGCGAGGACATGTAAGTAGTAGCATAGATGGGGAGAGTCGTCATATGGACGCTGAGTCTAAGGACAGACATGGTAGCAGCGTGAAGAACAGTACTAGATTTTTGAAATCTAAGAGACAAGGGAATATACCAGACAAACTGCCCGAGGAGAAGCAGGATATGGACTATAGATCTAAGAATAAAAACGAAAGAAATATGAGGAGCGACACTGTAGGATCAAAAAGTGACAAACTGGGATATGGAATCGACAGAATAGATGAGGAGAATCATTATGTGAGCGCTGGACCAAAGGAAAAACATGAGAAAAATGTGGAAAACATTACGCCGCCGATAAAAGCTGACATAAGACGGAGTGCTAGAGACAAACGGGATGAGGTGATTCATGATGTGGACAGTAGAACTAGAAACAAACATATGAAACATAGAAGCAATAGTGTTGAGGAGTTAAAAAATAGCCGGCAAGGCCTTGTAAGAAATAAAGAAGATGCAGTTTTGAAGGATGCTGTTAAGAATGATAAAGATGCTAAATATAATAGAGATTATGTGGCTCAGGATAGATACGTGGAAAGAAGTAGAGGAGCATCTGAAAGTGAAAAGAAAAGGAAAGATCGAAGTGCTGATGATGAGAAATATAGACTTAGGGATTCTGCTAAAAAACATGAGAGTGTATATAGGCGGGACACTGAAATTTCTGATAGGAAGGAAAAGAAGGAGTCCTTGCACTCACGCCAGGATGAGAGTAGATCGAAAAGGAGGAGGTCAAGGAGTTTAGAGCGCTCTGAAGATAAGGATAGGAGGCCAAGGCCAGCCTCCCCTAAGGCACAAAAAAATTCATTATCTCATGAGCATGACCAGGGTCATCATTCTGTACATTCTCCAAAAGAAAGATCTAGACACAATTCTGATGTTGATCGGAGCAATATGGCAAGTAATGATTCTATCAGCCATCATCGGCGGCATACTGGGTTTTCAAGTGGACTTGGGGGCTATTCACCGAGGAAGAGAAAATCTGATGCAGCTATTAAGACCCCTTCACCTATTCGCTCACCCGAGAGAGATAGTGCTGGGCGGGATCTTCCATCTTCTGAGGTGGATAGAAACCTTAGCACATCTGTTACCTCTGGCTTACACCTGGTTTCACAAACTTTGTTGTCCCATAATGTTGACTTGTCAACACGTACTCCTCTTGCTTCAAGTATGGGAATGCCTATATCTACAGTATTCTTTCATGGCCTATCTACATTTCAGGCGCCTTCAATTGACTCTGTTCAACTAACCCAAGCTACTAGACCTATGAGAAGGCTTTATGTGGATAACATACCTGCCTCAGTCTCCGAGAAAGAGATAATGGAATCTTTCAACTCTTATCTGCTTTCTTCCAGTTCTATTTACGCCCAAGGCAGTCGTCCATGTATTAGCTGCATGGTAGTTTGCTTCTGTACTGAATTTTTATCTTCTAATTGCCCTCCATCAACCTTAATCTCTTTGGCTGGAGGCTTATTATCGGTCAACGCTTAACATGGATTCTTATTACATTCAGATTCACAAGGAGAAGGGGCAAGCTTTGCTTGAATTCCTCACTCCGGAATATGCGTCTGCAGCACTCTCTTTCAATGGCAGATCCCTCTATGGCAGTGTGCTTAAGATCAGACGTCCAAAAGACTATGTTGAAATGACAGTAAGATTGATCAAAAGCTCATCATCTATGCTCTTATTTTTGAAAATGCTACTCAGCTTATTCTTTGAATGTTTTTCTACTTTTTCTGTTTCATTTTGCGTTGAATATATCATGTTTCTTAATCCCTTATAGTTCAAATTTTTATTCTTGTACTGCTTGCCTCTGTTCTCCCTTGCCGCTGTCTCTTTGTGTTTTGAAGTTTCACAAAGGGCTAATCCAATTCCTCTTATTTTTGATGCATTTGGGGATAGTTTTGCGACTTTTTTTTGCTGTGTATTCCCTTAAACCTTTATCCATGTCAATTGACCATTTTCTTTATTTGAACCGTCTTAATACAACAACATTATCCCAATGCCTCAATGGTACCCGCAAATTGTGGGGTAGGGGTCGGATGTACGCAGCCTTACCCTTGTGTTAGCAACACAAAGAGGCTGTTTCCGAATGACCCAAGATGAAAATTGTGTGGAGAACATCATTTAATGACCACTACTTCACTCGAGAAAGAAGCGCAATCACTTTACCGAGCCATTTTGATTTATTCCATCATAATCCAAAACAAAAGAGTTGAGTCTTTGGCTCCATTGAAAATATGGAATTGAACCTTCTTAATCAGTTCACTATATTATTTTTATAAGTTTGACACTATTAAGGACAAAGCTACCCTACTAATGCAAGATTGCAAGTGACCTGCAAGGCTGCAACCTGATTTGCTTTCCATTTGTAAGATGCAAACGCAATACCGTTACTACTACTTTTTTTAATACTTGTCATTTGCAATTGTAATTGATTGAAGAGGAGTATTATTTACTGCCCAGCTTTCTGGTCCGAGTGAAAATTCAAATAGGGTTGGGCCACTAAATTAGACTAGCCCTTATGTCAGTATTGTTATGCATAGTTGTAAACTGTAAGTATCGTCAATTATTCGCTAGCATTGAACTTCTCTGTGCATCCATTTTAATTTTAGTTTGTTGCTTAGTGCTTGCCTCCGCGCACTCATTTGTCATGTAAGAAATGTTATTATTCTGGTCCTTCGAAAATCTTTATTCCCATGTTCTATTAGACACATAAATATGCTGTCCACAAATCCCTCCAATGGTGGAAATCTGTATTTATTCATAATTAGAGTAACTTACTAGAAGGAAAAAAAAGTGGGAACACTGAGCGGTGAATAATATATGGAATAATATATGGCAATATGCTATGGCTTATAGTGGGAGCACCTTACACACAATAATATATGGCAATATGCTATGGCTTATAGTTCGTCGACAGTGAACATGATTAGTGTTGGGTTCTGCTAGTATTAGTCTAACGAGAAATTTGGTGGGCTTTCAATAAACTGTTCCTCGAAGTGTGTTTGAGTTGCTATCTTCGTTCTCTTATTGCTCACCTAATTTGTTTCTGTGGATGTGCTTACTCAATTTTTTCATGTGATCACAAAAATCTTTTTAGTTATTTATTTATTTATTTTAAGTTACACTGCTACCTTTAAGCTATAATGCATTTGGATGTCTTCCAAATTTTCTATGTTAAATGATTTGACTGACTTATTGGAATCTTTCGCATAGGGTTTGTACTTGCTTGTGTTGTTATTCTCAATTCCACATTTCCGCATAAAGGGTGATGAGGAAGCGGACTTGATTAAGAAGACTTCGGATGTAGTGACAAGCCTGATACGTTGCAGCTTCATTCAGTGAACTTTCGGCACTTGACTGGACTATTTGATATTTTATTTATATATTAGGTATACTGTTTGATATATGTGGGATCATCCAAGGAACAGTTGCTGTTGTCCATCTATATTCAAAACTTAAGGTTGTGATAATTCTTTGGTTGGGAAACGTTACAGATTTATGGTTACTTCATCTTAGGCAACTATACTAATCTGGACGTTATTTTCATAGTTTACGGGTGCCTTTAACTATTTTTTATCACCTTTTTGATAAAAAGAGCTACTATATTAGGGATTTCCTCTAGTCATCGCGGGGCTGATTCTCATAACTTACAAATCATCCAGAAGTAATGTTTTCTTTTCTTTCTCCCAGTCTTGCCTCCATCAGTTCATCAGTTGCCCTTGTTCTACAAGTGGCGCATTCATTTTGTTGCATGGTTTAGTTAAATAGGTTAACCAGTCAATACTTGAGTGCTTTTGTAGCTTGTATTTAACGTGCTTCGTTCTTATTTTAAAATTCAGATCCCAATCACTTCTCTGTGATTCTGTGTGATTTAATTTGACTCAATATAACTTTTTTCAAGTTAGGGATGAAGCTTCATATTTGGACTTATGTGGTTGGATTTTCTCTTTGTTAATTCTTTTTTTTGGTCACTGAGATATCTTTGAACCCAGTGATAAACATCTATTCAGGGTTCCATTCCCAATGAAGCCGAAGACTGTATTCTTTGGTATTAGATTCTGATGAAATAAAGTAAAATGACCTAATAAACTGGTTGCTCTCCTTTTCATCATGAAGTAGGAGTCATTTGATGCATTTATCAACGGAAGTACAGTATCATTTTGGGTCACTTGGACACATTCTTTGTGTGTTGTTGAGACAAGGGAAGGCCGCCCACGTCCGGGGCCCTCTTACAACATTAGTGTGAGCTCTTGAGGCATTGGGGTTATTCTGTTTTTGGTACTATTGTCGTCGCCTTTGTTTTAGCTATGCGCATCCATGATTTTGATACATGAGTTGATTGAAACTTCTGATCGTGGACTCAGCGTTTTTTAGTCTTGTTCTACCATGTCACATATCATCACTTATGCTGTGAATATTCCTTCATGTGTTGTGGTAACCATATATCAGGCTCTCTTGTCTTTCTTATAAGTTATAATCATAGGTTACTCAGTGGTAGTATTATGCCTGTCAATGGTTATCATAGTATATTTGGTCCTGATATAATTACATGTAACCTTTATCTCTATATAAATTTTCAAGATGTCTTGTCAGTCATTTGTGTTTCAGCTTTGCATTCATTCATTGATTCATCATATTCTCAGCCCTAAGTCTTACAATTAAGCGTGATTGTTGGAATGTAGTCTTAGGATTTGTGATGCCATGGGAAGTTTCCCTGGGTGCATATGGGTGAGGAAAAATGTGCATGGTGAATCCACAGCTTGTTGAGTTGCTATGGAATCTACTTCTAGTCTGTGAGAAGTGCTTGTGGTTGTTAGGTACACCTGGCAAAACTGACATGACCCAAATAAGTCAACCTGAACCCGACCCGACACCCGAACTGAAGACCCGAGTTTGACACGTAACCCAAATTGATCCGGCCTGACCCGAAACTGATTCGGATGTCATCATGGAAAACGAGTTGATATCTCTAAAAAAGTTAAAAAATAGCGAATCCGAAAATAACCCGAACCCGAAATGATCCGGTCCGACCCAAAGTCAACCCGATTTTAATAACCCGAAAGTAGCATGGCAAGCTGACCCAACCCGACCCCGACCTGGTTGACCCGTTTGTCAGGTCAAATGTTAGGTGATCTAAGGAATTGCACCTTGATCTATGGGTACACAGTACACTGTTAGGTTGAGTCTAACTTGTGCAGAGGGACATATTTTAGGTTTGAGTTTATGTCTTTCGGCCGTTCTGTTTGGTTTCAGTTTTGCACAATACTTTCCTCATCTACATTCGCAGTCTGGTCTATTTAATTGCTATCATTTTGTTTTTTGTTGAAGTGGCACCTGTCCTTCCTTTTGCAATATCTGAGGTGTTTGGTTACCATTCATGTAGCAGGTTTTCAGACAGTTGCTATATTTTCGTGCAGAGTGGATCTGCGGAGAGATTGAAGTCTCAAGCGGGAACAAATAATGCAATTATTGATGCTGCTGCCACTGAGGTTGTAAAAGATGTCACAATCAGTGATACTGTGAAGGATTCTCCAAATAAGGTATCCATGTTGTGTAATCTAACATAGGACAATTGGTTATGGTTACATATACATATGCACTCAGATTTGCATGTAGATATTTTTCTTATGAGACCACATGCTCTACATCTCATCTATAGTTTGTTGTACTTCCCTCTTGTTTTGGATGGTTTGCTTTCGCTGTTTGCTCTGAAGACCTACTCTTGTTTGTTGAGGATACTATATCCCGAAGTATTATCGGGGTTGGCCTTTTATATTCAACACACCATTACCGCACTTTGTCAAATGCTCCAACTTATGGCGAAGTAGGGCTGGGGTGTATGCACCCTTACTCTGGTGAAAAGTAACATAGAGCTGTTTTGAGCCATTTTTCTTCATTTCATGACATTCTGAAGCTATCCAATAGTAAGGCTTTTGCTCTGTCATAGCAGGAAAAGCGTTGCTTTTTTATTCTGTCTTGATAATTTGGAATGAGTATTGGAGACAATGTCTATTGGGTGCTAGTATGATGTTGAATTGTTGTACTTGCTGGCTTAGTATGCCTTAAAATGAATTTTACATAAACAAGGGAGAAGATAACCTTCACTCAAGTTCTGTTGTTAGTCACAAGTAGTGTGATAGATAATCTGGCACAATTATGGCGGGGAAAGTCTGTTGGGTGATACTGTGCTAGTATGATATCGAACTATTGTACTTCCTGATTAATTTTGCATCGCAATGGATTTTACATAGACCGGTGAGGGGAAGAAAATCTTCACTACAGATTCTGTTGTTAATGCCTTTTATTCCTTTTCTACTGCTAATGTGACACGTTGACAATAGCTGGAATATGTCCAAGCATATATGTATACATGTATATATAGTATTCTTAGCCCTGGAAATATTATGGTAATGCAGATCTTCGTTGGTGGACTTGCAGAAGGGCTTTCTTCTGAAATGGTAATAAGTTGATAAAGTTGCAATTGCAAAAGACTATTTAGTTCTGCTATTTACTCTATGTTGGTTGGATTAAGTATGTTCTCTTTTCCAGATTATGGAGATTTTTGGTGTATTGGGACCATTGAAGGCATTCCGCTTCAATACCAGCGAGAACTTGAATGAACCTTGCGTTTTCTTAGAGGTATTCTTGCATACTGCCATGGATGTTATGTGTTGGGAGACTAATTCCTGTTGTTTAGGCAATGAGCTGGTCTAGCCCGAATTCAAAACATGACTTGTAATTGAGTGAATTACAATTATTACGCTGTTATATTCCCCAAACCTGTGTTCCCCCAATAGAGGGCTGTAACATACAATTATTACCCCAACTATCTTTTGTAGCATATTAAAAAGAAAGGTTCATGCCCAGCGAAATTATTCTGTGTGCCCTCTTTTGCACTATTACCATATGATGTGACCCTCATGAAAGGGTCCATAGGTTTTTGTTTTCGTGAGAGCATGAGACCTAAATGACCAGGCAGACTCCACATGGGGCTATGGGAGTCCAAAATCTTTCCATAACCATCTTTTAAATTACGAAGTATCGAATTACCAAAGAGTGAATCTTCCACAAATGCAAGCAGCGGGATCATCAATAGATTGGGGGAGTAGTTGACAACCGTTAATTTCTTAATAAAGATGATACTTTTAAGAACTGCCAGATTTGCCCCCCTTGAAATGAGGAGGGAGCTAGTATCTACTCTTATACTTCGTTTAACTAGGCTCTCATTTTTCTCTATGATTTTTTCTTTAGAGGTGAAGGCATTGTATGATGATGGATCTCTTGTGTGTTGACGGTATGGTTTACTGGGACTAGTGATTACTGAATGCTAACTAAATATCATCTGTACCACCTGTTTGTTTACAGTACGCAGATCCATCAATTACATCAAAGGCTTGTGCTGCCCTAAATGGCATGAAGTTAGGCGGGAGGATTTTGACTGTAGCCCAAGCAACTCCAGATGCATCTTTCGAGGTATGTGATTTTCGAAGTTGACTATTTCTGATTACTCCCGGAATTTTTCTGTGAAATCAAGCTGAAAAAGAATTTGTCCCTTGTTCTTTTGTACGTTTTACCTCTGCCTACTAATGGTGCACTCAATTTCAATGATTTTCAGGAAAACATTGAAAATCCGCCATTTTATGGAATACCGGAACAAGTAAAACCCCTTCTTAAAAATCCAACTTTGGTCCTGAAGCTTGGCAACGTGGTAACACCTATTTTCAACTTGACTGAGTTATCAACTTTCTATAGAAAGTTACTGCAATGTGGTATCTTCATATCACTTAGCAGTGACATGCTGTGTATGAACTCTACAGATTGAGCAGAAGGCCACGGGGTTGCTTCCAGATTGGGACTTGGAAGAAATTATGGAAGATATACGATTAGAATGTTCGAGGTACGAAACTAAGTTCATTATCGTATACTGCATATATTCTCCTGGTTTTTATGTGTGCTTGGACCTGGAGAGGGCGATATATATTGTGGTCTTTGAAAACTCCTGGAGCTTTTATGACTTGGTAATACCAAGCTGCTCAATTTATGGTTTGTATTACCGACATTATTATGCAGGTTTGGCTACGTTGTATCTATTAATGCTGTAACAACTAGCAGTATGCACACTAATTCAGAACAAAGAGAAGCGATCATTGAAGAGCTACCTTCCCAGTCTCCCAAAGAAAGGGAGTCGCATGATAATTTGAATATGAATTTAATGCAAGAACTTGCGACAAAACATGATGAAGGGGAGCCTAATGTCGGCAAAGCTCTTACTATTTTGGAAGATGACAAGCATGACTCAGCTACTGTACCCGATAATGAAGCAGAAGCTTCTGGGATGATTCTTGTAGACGTGAAAGAACCTGATCAAAGTGTCCTCGAATGTGCTGACGCGGCTGTTACTGGCTCACAACCCATTACAACGAAGCTTAAGGAAGAAACGGGTAAACTGACACTGGGTAACAGTGAAACAAGTCATGCTGATGACACAGAACAGTTTAGCGAAGCCACTGGCAAAGTGCAGGAAGTTGCTTGTGAGTCAAGCAACAGTCCAGTTAGTAATCAAGGATCTGAACCTTGTATCTTTGAGGTAGGTTGCATTTTGGTGGAGTTCAAAAGGATTGAAGCCTCATGTATGGCAGCACATTGTTTGCATGGGCGTCTATTTGACGATCGGATTGTAACGGTGGAATACGTTCCTGTTGAAGCATACCGTGCTAGGTTTCCAAAATGAACACCAAAATCTTTTGATGATCAGACGACCATTGGATCGAGCTGGCCAAATGTGGGGTTCTTTAGCTTTTGAGATCAGTCACGCACGCTCCATTCGCAGGAGAAGTTGAGCATATGCCTTTTTTGGGGTTTTGGAGCAAATTTAGGCCAAGTAGGGTCGGGGGACAGGGTGCTTTGTTATTGACATGTACTCAGGTGTCTCTGTTGCAGTAACTTTGTAGGCTTAGTTATACCAATTACAGTTACAGATGTCTGTCTGGCTTATGGAACTTGGGCTTCTTTTTTAGTTATAAATTCTTTTATTGTACTTTTATCTTTGGAGCTTCTGGATTATTTTTTGAATTGTTACTTCGTGAACTGGTGCTGGTGCTGGTGACTGGTGAGGTGTTGTGTACGGTATGTTTTTTTTTACTGAAACTGCACGGCGTCTCCAATGCTTTTATACCCTTTTGAGTTACTTGGTGAAGAAAGTTGCAAAAGTGTAGGCAGCGACTCTAGAACCAAAAGACCTAACGTGGGCATGAATGAAGTAAACCCACACCACATGAGCCCATCTGCATTTTCCTCCATTTCATGTCAATAACGACCATTTGTTCAATGATGTTATTGACACAACTGATTCCAGTTTTGTCGTGATCATTTGTTTATCTTTACTTTTGATACAACGATCACGAGGGGGAGAGAGGACCATTTGTTCAATGATGTTATTGAATGACATTTGAATTAAAGTGTAGGTCGGTGATCAATTTACCCATAAAGATCACTATCAAAATAAGAAGGTAAACAATTGTCACAAATATCCTGAAATAGTTAAACAAATGATCGGACGAACAGAATACTAACGAGTACTCCGTATATATCTATTTATGAATTTCTAAGGAAAGTTGTATAATTTGATTATTAATTTAACAAGTAATAACAAAAAGTTCATTTCTTATAATGAACGGGGTTGGGCCGGACCAATATTTGTGCAAAATTCTTGACCAATCCTAGCCCAAATTTTTGTCCACGGTTTTTTTTGAACCGTTATACAAAACCCAAGCACCGAAAAAATAGTTGGTCTTCCTTAAGATTGTTATAATGTAATATACTGTATTGGTGGATGTCCACACTATGACGACATTATGTCGACATCATATCTACACAGAATATTCTAGACCTAGAAGAAACCCTAGATATCTGTATATGTATATACACGTTAATCAGGCCCGTCTAACACTATGTGCAGTCCGTTCTGGGAACAGGGGCCCAAGAAAAATAGGGCCCAATAAGACTTGTCTTGAGATTTTTTTTTTTTAAAAAAAAAATCAACATGTGTTGGAACTGCAAACAACGCTTCATTCTCCCCAACTACATCATCACTTTATCAGTTTTCAGATTAATGGAACCTTGGAGGGTTTCCTCTTATGGGAAACTGGTAAGTTCTCGTCTCTCCCAAGACTCATTAATTATAAAGTTGAATTTTTTTATCTGTTTATCACCCATCACTCCATCAGATTTTATTTATAAGAATACTCTTCACTTTCAATCACTCATATCTCATATCTTAGATCAATATTACTTAGTATCACGTTAATCAACAATCTCATATTCTCATCTTTCTCTAATTATTTTCATTAGATTATCTTATTTTCATCTAAATAATTTCCCCCAAATTTTGATGAATTTGATCGGTAATCTGTGACATTATCCCAATTTTCAAATCGATTTGTGACTACTGGAATTTGGCTTATTGTTCATGATTTTAGTTCTAATTGTTGTTTTGTTTTAATTTTGTTCAAATTGTTGTTTTATTTTAATTTTTTGAGAATTAATTCATTTATTTGAACTCTGACTATTTTTGGCATAAGATTTCTATTTGGTTTTTCATATATATCATTTTATTGATTATCTAATTGGGTTTGATTTTTTTTAAAGGTCTGATTGTATATAGAATAAAGTTGACTACTCCCGTGACCGTTACGTTGCGAGTGACGAACAAAGCTTCTCCAAGCTTAAATTGCTGAAATCGTATATGAGGTCAACAATGTCGCAAGAAAGGCTCAATGGTTTAGCATTCATTTCAATCGAGAACGATTTCTTAGAGTAAATAGATTTTAAAGATTTGATTGATGAATTTGCCTTAGTGAATGCAAGACGAATAACTTTATTTCGTAAAGATTAACATTGAGAAAATTATTGGGTTATTTAATAGGAATAATACCAACTTTGGGTGGTATTCCATCAATAAAACCAACTTCAATTAATACGGGAATAAAACCAAGTATGAGTCATATTACACGGGAATGAAATTGGTTTACCAACTACCGCCTAAACCTGTTAATATACCCACTTAACACAAATTTTACTGACAATATGAAGCTTCCTCACTTTTAACCTCATTATCACTTTTACCTCATTAACTCCCTAACTGTAAACTTCATCTTCTTCCCTTCATCAATTCTCATCAATTCAAAACGTCTTCTTCATCCATTCATCACTTCATCATTCGTCGAAGGTAACTTTCTCACTGTAAACTTTTATTTTTTTTCTTTCTCAAATTTCTGTCAAACTTGGTCGAAGGTAATTGTCCTTAATTTGTCGAATATCAATTTTCAGGGGTATTGTCAAGTTCATTCCTCAATCTTGTGGTTCAGCAATGTCAATGGTTAGCGTTTTTTTCATTTCCCCTAAATCGATTTTTCTGGGTTGATCTTAGGGTTTTCGATTTTTTTGATTTTTCTGGGTTTTAACTTTAGGATTTCGATTTTTCTGGGTTTAATTTTGGGTTTTAAGTGTCCAATTAGTTATCCATGGATTTGGAGAAATGATGGTTTAGGAGAGAGAATTTGATTTAGGGCAATGAAGAAGATTAATAGCATGAAGAAGATGGAAGATGGTGTTAATTAATAGCATGGGACCCACAAAACCGACTTCATCCGGTCATTTAAGAACCAATTTCATTCCCGTGTAATATGACTCATACTTGGTTTTATTCCCGTATTAATTGAAGTTGGTTTTATTGTTGGAATACCACCCAAAGTTGGTATTATTCCTGTTAAATAACCCAAAATTATTTGCATTATTTATCAAATTATTTTTGTTTTACATAAAATGTGATCACTTTTGCGATTACTTGATTCTTCAATTTGATTTTCGTCCGTAACGAGGGCCTCGTCATCGATTATAGAACAGGGCCACATAAAATCATTAGACGGGCCTGACGTTAATGATCAATGGAATATGACACCTTATTCTCTCCTCTTTCTCTCTCATATTATAACACGTTATCAGCACGAGTTTTTAGCCGAATGAGCAAGCATTGATTCTAGCCGATTGCAAATCAAATCTTATTCTATTTTATTATATATCTAATCAGGTACTTTCTTTTATCATCAATTTAATTAATTGAATCGTAGTAAAGTACAATACTATTACCGTGGATGGAATAAGGTCAAATTCTCGCAATTATGTTACGGAGTATTTTATTAACCAACTACAATATTAAAACAAACATGTATTCTTTCATATTAATCGATGTATTAACTTATACAAATATGGATGGATGATCGATGTTTTCTAGAAATTTCGTAATTCATATGCATGTGGTGTTAGATTAACTTTGTTTTAACTAGGTGATTTTATGTAATTTACCTAATCTTCTTATGATAATTACCCGATTATCAAATTCATAGTCCCGAATTAGTTTATATACGTCTAACTTTTATCTATCAAAGTCTCAAATCAATTAGATTTTTCTACTAATTAATTAGTTTTTCTTTTATGTCATAAATTATTAATGATTGGAAAAATAGTGTAAAAAAAAAATAGTGTTAATCGTAATGGAATATATAGGTATTATATTAATTGGTAAATCTATTATTTTTTGGATATTATATACGAATAGTGTGTTTTATATATGTTGCCTATTATATTATGAATCAATGAATTTGATTTGATGTTTTTTTTTTTTTAGAATATCCATGTTATATGTTACATAAATATCTTTTCAATATTTATCTAACTAACTTAGAAGATATTAGCGTGATATAGCAAAGATTCAAAGAGTAGAAATTTGAATTATTCTAATCATCCTATTACCCGTAAGACAGTGTGTGTATTAGAGCATCATATTATTGTGTGCCTTTAATCAAATACTCCGTATTAGTTTGCTCACAAATTCATTACTACTTGATTGTTTCACATTAGTCATCAGTTCATCACTAATTCGTTTTATATCATAATCTTTATATTAGTTTTATTAAATTATGAATATTATTTGTTTCTTGTACAAGATTATTTGTCAACTAATAGATGTATGTTGAGATGAATTCAATTGTTTAATTTTACTATCAAAAATCAAGAACGTAGACTCCATTTATCATTCAATTGTTTATATATACAAAAGTATCTTTGCAAATTTGATTATATCTTTCGAGCATGGACTCCGTTTATCTCATGAAAATTTGATACTTATATAAAGATCGAACATGATTTGTACATACATATTTGAGTGCATAATTTAATCGTCATTTTTGCCTATTTTATGTGGATTTGACAGTACATATTGTGTTGATTAATTTCTCAATTAATATGTTTGTAAATTTGATTCCATAATCGTTATAGTTTTCATACAATTATATTATAAAATGAAATCAGTTAAGCATTATTGTATATACATACATACATACATATATGAATCAACTTTGGAGTCAAATATCCATATATTAAAAGGCTCATATACGATCATGATCAGAGCTAATAATGTTATCCGGTGAGATAATAAGTATTTTTAGACTAGAAGCTCCTTATAAGAATTTGTATGCCTGAAATAATATACAAGATTATTATGGATAATAAATACGGCAACTACAGCAGCCGCGAAAACACGATATCATGGGAATAAAGTAGTCTTGAAGACATTGTATCGTAAAATAAATAAATAAATAAATTATATTTTGTGTGAGTACGTACATGAAACAGTACCGTGTTTAATACGGAGTATCACGTATTATGTGAGGAGAAAATTTATATTCCTTTGAATTGAAATAATATTGGCCTGAAGCCTAGAGGCAACATATAGTAGGTAAATAAAGATTTGGAGAAATATTGTCAATTAATTTCTTGTTCATTCGCGTTGAACAAGTGTAATTTTTTTTTTGGTAAAGCGTAAGTATGACATTTTTAATAAAGACTCTGCCACAAGCAGGAGTCGAGATAGGATTGGCATAATTAAAACGAGTCTAATGAAATGACCTTAATTGAGACAAAATTCTACATTGAGTTATTAAAAATTGTGAGTAACGTATCATTGGTTAATAGTCATAATTTCGGATATGACTTGAAATAATGTATTCGATTAACGATGATCATTCTCCAAAGCGAATATGACATCGAATAAAAGAGATTGATTAAGTGAATGTCATCATTGTATATGTTGACAATTATAATTATTGATCGTATTTTATGACAATTACAAGTGAGTAATATAGCATATTCCCGGAAGGAATATTGACGGGTCTTGCCTATGTATATGAGACACCACTTGTGTCATGTCACATCTATAATTTTTCATGGCCATATGAGAAAATAAAATTGTTGTGCCCATAATATATAATGTAGTTAAACAAAAGTTTAGCGTGATGAGATTCAGTCAACTGAAAATGTGGCGTACAACAAGTGAATTTATCAAGACATAGCCAAATGAATAAGAAAAATGACATGAGTTTTAGGCAATGCAAAGTCGACACAAATATTAAAGATATGACAAATTTAGGCCATCCGGGTTCTTGTTACACCCGTTTTGATAAACCTGATGTTTATCTTAAAAGAAACGTAACAACGTGCTGAATCCCCTCTCATGTATCATTAGAATTATATTTTTGGCAAGACAGTACACTGAGATGGAATATTATTATGTTGGAGATTTGAATACTGCTCGGAGTTGCATAATGAACATGAACGTTTATGCATGGTTGAATTACATGACCTGTAGTCACACAGAATTTTACGAGTAGTTCTTGTAATCAGAGTTCACCATTTGAGTATTATGTGAACATGATGTCTCCCAAATGGGCAATTTTAAGTCAGCACGTGGAAAAACCAACTGCGATAAGTCGAGCTCCCCAATATATTACTCTACTGAAGAAAATCAGTTGATTAAAGTGTGAAAAAAAATATGAGATGAATTCTAAGGTGGATATTGCCCTTTAAATCTATCAAGTAATGATAGTTTTTACCACCTTAAGGGGGAGATTGCTGATAAGAATAAGCTGGTAAAAACAAACAAGTAAGGTTGATCCCATCTGAATCTGAAGTTCAGAGACTTATTTTGGATATAAAATACATCACCTAGAGATTCAAGAAATATTAACAATGATTTATATCATTTGGTTTTGATGAATACCAGGATATATCAGCTTGATCACCTTATCTTATCAAGATATGTTATACATTGAAATTTATGATTTGACTATAGACAGATTTACCCTCCTTGAGGTAGAGCGAGCTATAGCTCCGTCATGGATAGTAAAATGTATGAACATTGAGATTCTTGCCATATTTTCAATAATCACACACGACGGAGTGTGAATGTCATATTCGGTTCATAGGTTATGAGTGAAAGAAAATGGCAAGCATGTGCAGTTGGTACTCATGAAAGTAATGAAACTTGGATGTCGTTGAAGTGACATAGATATCTGAACGATAATAGATGGCCTAGCTATATGAAAATATTGGTACCAAATATATTCAGATATTTTTAAGCAGTGCCGGCAGTATACGTAATTATATCGATATGTTAATTCATGGAACCGAATAATACTTGCGCGCGATATGTGATGGACAGTTTAATGGGAATCTTATATAAGCGTTCATCTTGATTGTTGACATACAATCTATGGTTAAAAATGAGCTCATGGACTTGAGGTCCACGTATTGACTCGAAGTGATCAATCCAATTATGAATAAGCATTTGAGTCTCATGTGCATGTAACATAGTTATTTTATCATTGCATATTAGATACTATATATTAGTTTCATAAAACCTCGTTGCATTAGTTTAGTACATATTCCATATACTATCGAGCATTGTTCATATTATAGGCATGCACAAGATTATTATTGTTATAATATTGCAGGATACATACTTATAAGTTATAAGGAGATTTATACTCCCAGATTGATAACTCCCTGAAGGAGCATATTATAAATGATCAAAAGATAATGATAGTTGATCAGATGAATTCCAGAATGACTCATGATTAAGGATATGAACCTCTAGCCATAAGTGTATTTATAAAAGTATTCAACAGTTGTGAATGCACGGTTTTATTATCTCAACTTGAAGTTTGAGTGTATGAGAATTCATACATGAGTAAGTTCCTTTCCGATTATATGAGAATATTTTATGGTCCAGAAGCACCATAATAGTTTGAAAATAATATAGTGAAAGATTATAATTAGTATGTCAATCTGTACAATAAGAAAATCTTACAAGAAAGATCAATTATTATTTAAGATATTTAAATTGTAAATATTAGCTACACTATTTTTCCCTTCGACTAGGTTTTTGTCCAAACGGATTTTTCCTAGCAAGGTTTTTAACGAGATAGCGTTATAGACGTGTTAATAACGCTATAGTTATAATCGTCATTGTTGAGATGACAATTTTCTAGACATATTATGTTATGGCGTGCATTGAGAACAAGTTCACAATTGTGGAAATATTATTTGAAATGAAGATCCAAGAGTCATGAACCACTATCCAGATTGTGGTTCCGAAGAAATATGATATCGAATTATCAAGGATTTCTATTGATAGAAGATACCAAGTTTATCGGTTACGACAAATCCATTTCAATGCCGTGAAGCTACATGAAGACATGGATAATTTCAAGACATATCAAGTCGTGCAATCATCAGGGGGAGTAATCACGCGCTGTACTCTTTTTCCTAAGCCATGGTTTTGTCCCACTGGGTTTTCCATAGAAAGGTTTTAACGAGGCAGCATGTTATGCGTGTTTTGAAGATTTATGTACTCGTTTACCTTACTAGTGTTTTTCCATTGGGTTTTTCTTTTTTTGAGCGAATAGATCATTTCATTAATAAGAAGTCATACGACATCTACAACTTATATCAAAATTGAACGGATACAATACTATAAAATTTGTGTAAAATAAATTCTCGTGAAAACAAAGATCTCTCACTAAGATTTTGATCTCCGCTTCTGCACATCCTCTTTCAACACATCGCTGTTTAATGATACAGCTTTTCACAAGAGGGTCTTCGGATCTTTCAAGGTTTTGACGAGAATCAATTTCATCTAACCCCATAGATTGTAGCCGCCGGTCTGACATCAATTGAGATACCGCGTGATGAACGATTATAGCACTGATGATCTTCCGCGTCCTCTCCACTATAATAAATTTAACATCTCTCCTCAAAGAGAGAGCGAAACCCATCAATTGATGGGGGCGAAACTCTCCAAAAGGAGAGGACTTATTATTATAACTAAAATATTAATAGTACTAATATTAAAACGATATAATTAATTAAAAATTAGGGGGCTTACCACCATTAATGGTGGTAGCCCCAAGGTTTTTTTTGGAGGCTAGGGTTTTTTTGTTGGGAGGAGGGAGAAGTCCATTGGGTTTTTCTAGGCAAAGTTTTAATGAGACATGACTTCACTGATGGACATCCAAGGGGGAGTGTTATAATGTAATATACTGTATTGGTGGATGTCCACACTATGACGACATTATGTCGACATCATATCTACACAGAATATTCTAGACCTAGAAGAAACCCTAGATATCTGTATATGTATATACACGTTAATGATCAATGGAATATGACACCTTATTCTCTCCTCTTTCTCTCTCATATTATAACAAAGATAGATTATTCGTCTTAAATATACTCCCTCCGAGTTACTATGATCTTCTCTATTTCTTTTTTGGGCTGAGTTCGATCTTCTTCCCTCTTTCCTTTTCAGGCTATCAATTCACATTTACCCTCTCATTTCTCTCTCTTCCAGGAACTCAGAGGGAGTATAATGGATCAAATAACATTCCACCAAAACCTTTTGTCTTTGTCTCTATCCCAATTATACATTTAAGACGTATATACCTGTCTCCAATAAGAATTTGTGCCAAAAAAGTAGGGTTGAATCGGGTTTGGGCGGTTGGATCGCCCTCGAAAGAAAGGATAACATATCATCACCCACATCTTGTATGCCAAGGAGGAGATAGACACACACACACACAGAGTGAGATACTGAGCACAGTAGGAAGAAAACATGGCTTCTACTACATTCACAGCAACATCATCATCATCATCATTATCATACCTCCCCAGGAATGTATTATGCTTCAACAAACCCCAATTATCTTTGAAATCCAAGGCAACAACAATCTCACCTGAGCTAGGGTTTGTCACCTCCCAGCTTTCCGGCCTTCACATTAATCTCGACAAACCCTTGATTTCTTCTGCTCCTCGCTACCCTTCTGTTCTTCAGCCTGTTGCACGTATGCCCTCCATTTTCCTTTTATCATTTTTAATGCTTCAACTCTCTAATTTATGGTTTATGCGCTACACTACGTTACGTTATTCTTGTTTTAGCTGATGGCTTGCTTCTCTTTGTTTCGATTTTTGTGTTACTGGGTTCTTGGGGGTTTATATTCATTCATTTGCTGCAAAATTTATCAATTTTTGATGAATTTTGGGGATATTGTTGAATACGAGTATTGTATTTGCTGATTGCCTTGCTAAAAATTTTCAAATTTATTTTTTATTTTTGTTTTCCCATAAAGTATTTGAGATTATGTATTCATCGTTGATCCGTTGGTAGGAGTGGTAAGGGATAATTGGAGTTCAACACTCGATTGTGTTAAAAAGAAACTGGTTTTCGAATATACTCTGTATGATGTTCTCAGAGTGTTGAAAAGTGGACAGCTGAGTGCATTCTTTCTTGATAAAGTAGCCAAGATTTGTAGTTTTTATTCCAGCTCTGTTTGCAGTTCTTGATAAATTTTACTCGTATGGATAACACAGCGTGTTCACATTGCTGTTTCTGGTTGGGTTGGGTATGTACTGAGGCCGTCTGTTGGCTTTTGAATTGGGTAGTTTTTACAAATCGTAGTCATTGAAGTACAGTTTCAGATGTCAAAATGTTAATTATGCAACTCACGCATTTGTAATGGACAATGAATCAAGGATAATTGGGATTTGGTTAAGCCAAATTATGTTTTTAGCCATTCGCCCATTCCTATGAGCTGAGGTGTCTGCATTTGTTATTTTTTCTGAGAGATGAAACTTCCCTGATAAGACATTTGATATCGTTCTGGTTGTATGAAGTGTTGAAGGGCACGTCTGTGTTATAAGTATGGTCGAAGCTATGCATCTACTTGTATGGAGTACTACATTATTAAACCCTCGTAGGATGTTTAATGTTTTTTGTACTAGCAGAGAAGTTAAACGATGTTTGAGAAATGAAGCTTAAAATCTTTAGAACTCACTCTATGTGCCTTGCTTTTAGTACGGGAGCCTCTGTTTCCACGTTTGTTAGTCTTGAGTGTGAAGCTTGTAGCTTGAATGATTTCATTGACATGTTTGTTTACCAGGGAGAGTGTGCCCATTCACGGGCAAGAAATCAAACAACGGGAACAAAGTATCCTTCTCAAACCACAAGACCAGGAAACTGCAGTTCGTGAACCTGCAGTACAAGAGAGTCTGGTGGGAAGCTGGAAACCGTTTTGTGAAGCTTCGACTATCAACCAAGGCCTTGAAGACTATAGAAAAGAATGGACTGGATGCAGTTGCGAAGAAGGCAGGGATTGATCTTCGGAAGGAGTGAAGAAGGACTCAAGCTTTCTTTTTTCTTTAAATTTGTAATTTTATGGCTTTATTTTCCTCTTGGAAAAGCTTATAACTTTAGAATTCAGAGGATATTTGTAATATTATTTGAATTTTATGACAAGTAATTTAATCGTAATTGGGAAAAGTGATATTTTGATGGAGATGATGGAGTAACTGGTAAGGACTAAGGATGGAGGAGGGGAGGTAGGAGACCCACTTTTTATCATCTCTGTTAATTTGTTCACTCTTATCTTCTGATGAAGTAGGAAGAAAGAATGGAACTAAATGAGTTTAGGAATCGAATTATTAAACAAGGGTAAATGAGACATCTCACCTCATTCCGTTAACTTTTTTTTATAGAAATAAGTTGAGGGTATTGATTACGGAATTATTAGAATAGTTAGGTATAAGTTTTGAAAAAGAGAGTTATTGAAGGTATAAAATACTGTAACAATTTTCCCATAATTGAACAGAGCATCATCACCTTCATCAATTCTCTTATTCCCCATTGCACTACAGGGCACTAGCTCTTGCAGCTTGTTTTAAAATGGAACACTTTCTGACTTTAAAAAACTGTGGTCTTTCATTTTTCCTGTGCTATCAATGATCCCATAATTCAAATTGCACCCTTTTGGATGCAATGTGATTACAAAATCTTTTTTATTTTTAACAAACTACTGAGGCCAAGAAAACTAAGAGATGAATTCAATGAGTTTCCTGTACATGGGAGGGAGGGAGGGGAAGGGCATCATCTAAAGGGCTCAACAGGAGCAGTCTCCTCAAGAAGAGTAGCAGCCTCGAAACATTCAACAGCAGCTTCAGCAGCTGATGTGCCTGCTCCTGCTGCTGCACTCTCCGACTTGTGGATCATCCCCAGTGTGTACCATGCACGGTGATTTGTCCTCTCCATATCAATGGCCTGTCTCACTAGGCTTCTCGCTATCGGTAATGCTCCATCTCCAACCTTCATCATCATTTTAGCCATGGAGATCAAGCTCGGGACATGGTTCGGGTCCTTGTCAAGCGCCTCCCAATATGACTGCTGAGCTTCCTTCTCAAGCCCCTGTGCTTCATAAAGTATACCTATCAACAAGATGTAATTCAGATGTTTGTCATTTCGTTACTGCTGTTCAGTATCATTGCCACATAAATAACCCAATTGGTTCTAAACTGATAACCTCAAAATATATCTGCATTTTCCTAACCGTATAGCTACCACAATCAAAACTTATCACGTCGGTAGCATATTGGCAACAAACGGAGCGACCCATATCAATGAAAAAGAAAAGAAGATATTCAGTATATATATACTCTAAATAACAAGACTATGGTTTCGATGATGATTCAGTTAAAGCCTAACATTGACAGGAAAGAAAAAAAGAAAGAAAGAAAAGGATTATGGTTATTTCCACAACTAGAGTTACAAACGGTCGGTATGTCTTTCATGTTTCTGTTAATCTCGACAGCCATGCATGAGACAGGCTGACAGGGTTTATCAGCTCCAAAAGGCTGCAGAGTCTTCAAATTATGGTTTTGCAAGAATGATAGTTTCTTCATATCTAATCATTGCATATCAAAGACATGAAATTTCCAATAGAAGAGAGGGGGTTGAGGGAAAAGTAGAAATATAAATATATCGGCCTCCAAGAAAATAGTCGACAAGTCACAAGTGGCATGTACCTTTGGAATGGCATTGAGAGGCGGAATGGGGAGAGAGCGCTAATGACTTAGAAAGGCAAAGCTCAGCATCTTGCCATTGTGATAGGTTGGTGTACACATCTGCCAGGTCGTGCCATGTCTCCATCTCCAACATTCTCCCTTGGTCTCTCTTCTGCCATAAGAAATTGCAGTTCAAGAATCAATATACTCGTATTATTTAACTTTTCTAATTACAATATAGCCCACGAAAAATTTAGTCATGAATGATTTATTTTTTTCAGGTACTGCATTTCTATATAATGGTTTTCCATTCACAAAAAAATACTACTACGTATTACTTTGTTTAGTTCTGTAATTCTGTTTGATGATGCAATGTTCATCATTCTATCACCATACCCAAAAATCACATGATGCTAAAGATTTTCCTATTTATCAACCTCATTTGTTGAGTAATAGTAAAAATAGTAGCATGATTCAGAGTGACTTGTGGCATTACTGAATGTCGGCTAATATTTAACTCAGTGATCCATCTGCTTTCAGTACGATAGTCATGGTTTAATATAATGAGCAATTGAACCAAAATTCACTAACGAAAGACTACTCTATAGTACGTTCATCCCAAAACACTGCCCTTGTTCGACTTTGGTGGTCATCAAATGTCCAACAACAAATGTTGATTTCTCAAAATATATGTAGATATACAATGTACAATGTGCATGTTGTCATGGTTGAAGGATGGGTGAGAGTGAGTACGTAAGAAACAGTACATACCTCTAGATGCTTTTTTCCAACACCAAAGCTCTTCTTTCGAACTTGAAGAACTGCAAGGACATGGGTATATGTCTTTATAGCATTCTTTGTTTGGCCTTGAGCAATCTGGAGTTTGGCTTTAGTCCTCAGTAATTCAGCATGTTCCCATTTCTCAGTTTGCTCGAGAGCAGCATCGACAATTGTTTCTGCATCCAGATAACGCTTCTTAGCAGAGAGTATCCGAGCCAAAAGAACCCATCCTTTACTACTTGATCCGTTCTCAAGTTTTAAAAGCTTCTTTGCATGAGTGAGAGCAATATCCAACTTCCTCTGCTCAGCATTTTCAAGGGCAAGTTGGTAGATTACATTGCTGTCCGTTCCTTTCACCAATCTTTCGGCAGTCGCCAGTGCATCCAAAGCTTCAGACTGCAGCTCTACTCTCTTTGAATCCGAGGTAACATTTCTCGATTGAGCCGAGGATAGAGTACCAAGTAAACAGCTTGCATTACCAGCTAGCTGTTCACATTGTCCTCTAAGTCTTTCGGTTGCTTTCCTAGCATAATTGAGTCCTTCCTCAGAGAGTTCAGCGTTTCCGGCACATAGTTTGGAAGCTAGTAACAAATCCAGGGAGGAATCTGCATATTCTCGGTCTTTAAGAAGGATCCTCATTAGGTTCAGACTGACCTGATGTTCTCCTTCTCCATGATAACAGAGAGCTAGCGTCCTGCCTCTTTCTTTTCTATCCACAACAGTTTCCGGCAACTCCTCTAACTGAAGAGCTAAAGTCCGTAAATCTCCTGAGATAGAGAGGGCAAAAGAGAGATGATCCATAATCGATGGGTCCCAATTAATGTTTCGCTGAAGAAATTTCCTCAGCAAAAGCAATAGAAGAAGGATAGCCTCTTCTATGTTGTTTTGAGGGATGAATGCTCCTTCGGGTTGGAAGCGAAGTATTGGGGGACTTGCCTCAATGCCACTATATAAAAGAAATATGGCAAACTCTTTCTCAATCCTTGCTCGAGTTTCCACCTCAAGATCCCACTTAAAGAGTAATGCTTGTCGGTATGATGAGATTGTTTTGTGCGGATCTCCTGCAAGTTTCCACAACTCAGGTAGCAACTCTACCGCCTTGTTCAAGATCTGCTGGAATTTATAATGGGTGGAAAATCTTCCATTCATACCCTCTGGTATTGCACACTCCACTGTTTCCAGGATAACTTGGCATGATTGAGCAGCTTCTGCAAAAAGATTCACAATATGTTATGAACATATCATCTTTGACACAATCCCGTTGTCAAAATTTGACACTTTTTGCTCTACCAAAAATCCTGAATAGATTATAAGCACTTAACTATTCAAACCTCCAATAATTGCTCTATTAAACTCGTAAAAAACGCTATCTAATACGAGTACTACTGTTTATTATCAGAATCAACATGAGTGTACAAAATCTCTTATAAAATATAGTAATCGATATTAAGTAGTAAGTACGGAGTACATCACTTAAAAACTTAAGATTTACTTCAAAATTTCAACGATTAAAAAATAGAAAAGAAAAATCTTACTGAAAGAACATAAAATATTACTCCGTATACTCAGATTCGACATGAGTGTGCATTAAAATAGAAAAAGGACCACATAGCAACAAAATCACAAAACAAAAACTCTTACAATTTATAAATGAGGTTTACCACACAGATTACAAACTTTAGCTTACTTTAATGTTACAAGATGAATCAAAAGGTAAACAAATAACTGAGAAGGAAAGAGTATATATTATCGTGATAAAATTGCGATTGAGCACAAAAAATACAAACTTTGATGTACCAAATATCACCTTCATGACAAAGATACTCGTAGATAATAACTAGAAAAATTAACCATCATACCTTCAAATCTTCCAAGAGCCTTCAAGGCCTTTGTTTTGAGAAAAATGGCTTCGAATAGAAGACTAACAGCATGCATTGACATGAGGGGCGCAGAATCACTCTTAGAATGGCGTTGTTGTGGCTCGCATCTTCTGGACAATGCAACTTTGATGTTTGGTTTTACAACATCGATGTCAATGCCTTCGAAGACGCGATAAGCAGCCTCCATGTTACCTTTTTGGTACTCCAGCCTTCCCAACAGAGCCCTGGCTTCCTGAACATCGTAGACGGAATCGTAAGTCCTTGTTAATGGCTTACCTTTTTCAGTTACTCCACAAAAGCCTAAAGCAGTCACGAATCGCCTCATTTTCTCTCCGGAAATGAATTCTTTAATTCAGTTATAATGGAGAACTAAGACAATGTCAGGGAGAATAAATCTTTTGTAATGACTGGATATTTTTTAAGGATCGTCACTCTCGTTGGACGATATGAATACAAATGAGCTGTCTTTTCCTTCTGAGCCACATTAAATCTAAATCCTATCCTACCCTACCCTATTCAAAACGAGGCAAGAATATATTAGAGACATAATATGATACAGAGTAGAATATAGGTTCGATTAGAAGATAGCCGAAAATTTACAGGATAGGAGTCAGTCCGTTCTTGTAACCCACTGGTGTGTCCGAACCACAAGTAAGGGATATAATTTCAAAAATCAACAATTTAATGCTTCATGAACAGATATAGTCATATAGATGGAATACTATCTAGAGTATTTCATTCCTAAACCGAGGCATCTGACTGATCAGGGCAGGGCAGCCTGTACTTGTAGCCCATTATTTTTCAAATTTTGACTTTATTGTCTATTTACGGAATTCACCCTCTTAATTACAAGTTCCCTGGATAAGAAGCAGCTAAACTTGAATAGATTCACTGAGTAAATTTCATCAGATTGCCGATATTACTTCACATAACAATTAGCAAGCATTGTTACCTTTACCTGATTCCGTACAGCCGTTAAACAGCAGAATCTGTCCAACCACGGCAACTTGCACATATAGCCGGTTATTTCTTGAAAGAAACTTGTCTTCATTACGAGTATTATTTAACTATTACCATTTTTATTAAAAGTTCCACGAAAATTAGAAGCTAACCATGAATACATCAATAATCTAAATGTTACCAAATTGTCAATACTACGACATAACATAGTTTCAAAATTTTAATTTTAAATTATTCCTTAGAAGCGTCCTAATTTTTATAGTATGTTTAGGCTCTCACTGCATGGGCTAAACGCTTCTACGTAAACGTAAACGATATCAGTTTTTGAGCCACATGCCCACCTAGATAAACCACCCACACAAGTCTAGTCACCTTGAACCTTAACAAGTAGACAACACGAGACTGTTAGCTTTACAGTGGGTCAACTAATCTTGCAGGATCTAGATACAGACAGATATGTCAGACATCATCTTGAGCTTTGCATCAACTTCTGGACTCTGAGTCCACATCTCAATGTTCAGTGGCGGATGCACATTATCGGATAACTGACAACAGGGGGGGGGGGGGACTAATTTTGGGGAATTTTACCCCCTTTTGTACTAAAAACTATTGAAATTTAGAACTTCTGTATCATAATATGATATCATTAAAATATTGAAGAAGATCCCAGAAGTAATATTTTCTGAGTCTGCCACTGTCAATGTGGAATGCAGAATAATGACCATGGAGATGGATAATGTACATCACTACTGAATAAGCAATAGGTGTGAGATGGTAGCTCTTAGCCTGGATCACATACAGCTTTTCTGTAGCTAACTGAATAGGATACTAAAAAGGAGCCAAGTTTTAAGACTCAAGTAAAATAGGGCCAAAGTTCCACACGGTATAACGAAACCTAAAAGATAAGCCACTTCAGAGAAAGATAATCCAAATGTGAGACCGTCTTTTCAAGAGTAATGTACAGAGCAAATTCTATAAAGTCGCTTACTAAAAAATCATTTTAACACATACGTAGTATTTTATAAGAGTGATCGTGAATCAGCAAGGGTGCATTCATTGGGAATCGGATCTCCTGTATGAGATTGTACCGTACAAGACCTTGGTCACAGTTGTACGAAAATGAGTACAGTAATAATAAATGATGGCATCTATAGAAGGCATTAATATATAGACGAACCTCATAGTTGAGATAACCACTTTCACGGAGAGATGACTCGGCTTCTTCAATGGTGCTTGTTTGAGTTTTGGTTTCAGCCTCGCCCACTCGAGCAGAATAACCACTGGCAGAATAATCTCGAGTCGCTAAAGATGACTCTGATGACTCGACTAAGTCATCACTCCTCATTTGCTTCCCCAAGAAAATGCACTTCATCATCTTCTTCAGCCTTACTCTGCCACCAAGTCCCGACCTTTTTGAACGAGAGTTTGCTCTCATATTACTAATAATATGTTTTTCTTTAGCACCCACAATGCACATAACAACAAATGTCAGACAAGCTCCATGGAAGAATTACTAACAAGTAACAATATGGTCCCACACACACACAATTACTGAACTTTAAATAATAAAATGATCCCAACAATAACAGACACAACAAATGCAGATAGAGGTGCAAGATTTTCAGCAAAGCAGGCCTGATCAACCAAAAAACCCTTTGGGATCGGCTAAGATGAATGATGAAGCATCAGGAATGATATGAATGAAAAAGACAGATAGGTCATGCAAATTGAAAACAACTCCCAGAATTCAGAGTCTAAAACTTTTCACAATTCTTACTCAACTTACTTTTAAGCCCCAACATGGAGAATCATCCACACAACACAACACAACACAACAATGCTGCCACACCAACTAATCACACTCAATAACACATATATCAAGGAACTCACAGTCAAAATAAAGGGGCACATAAACCCTACTTTCACAAAAATGAAAAAAGGGAACAAAATCATAATCAAAGTAAAAAAAAAAAAAAAGGAGAAAGAGAGAAAAGAGGAAGAATTTACCAGTTGATTGACAAAAAGTAAGGAAGGAGCCCACAAAACCTCAAAGCCAAAACACATAGTGAGTATTTATTTGTTTGCTAAAACAAAACAAAAGCTTTAAAAAAGCCTTAAAATTGTGATAATAGGGTAAGAAATTAAGATCCACCAACCAATTTACCACCTTTAATCTTAAAAATGGTAGGTTTGGACGAATTGGGTAAAAGATAGTCTAGTGGATAAAAAAGGTAGAAATACAGGAATGATATAGGGCGGATTTCTTAGTAGAAAACCAGCGTGAAAATGGCTAACACTACTACCCTCATCCTCCTAGTGCTGCCTGACTACTATTTAAGTGGTAAATTAAGGATTAAAGAATTAAAGAGATTGGAAGAATGAGAATGGGAGGAAGAATGGGAATGTGTTGGTTTGGTGGGGTCCTCTTCTCTTCTGAATTTGTTAATAGCGGAGTAAGCATTTGTAGTTTAGGATGACAGACAATATGATGGAAGGAGTGAGTCAACTGCGTGCTAGTGTGCTACTTGAGTTAATCATTTCTTTAACTTCCCAACTCCCCTTCCTATCCTTCATTATTACACTCCTTAGCAATCAAGGATCAAGTTCAAGTCATCACTCATTTGACCACACACTTGTGTGGATTACACAATTCCACAACTTCTTGGTTCTTGTGGGAATCTTCTTAAATCTTAAAACGATTCAAATACTTATCAAATTACTCGTATACAGCAAATTCTCGAGGAAATATCAATTGTTATATCTTCATTAGTACTCTCTACTTCTCTGAAATAGAGGGAAAATATGGGGTCACAATAAATGAGAACTGCAAATCATATACCAAAAAGAAACGTGGGCATCTTAGTGAAGCTCCCAACGGAAATGTGGATCTTAGATAATGGGAGGAGGGTATAATGTACTAATATTTGACTCATTTTAAGATTTATGACGGATACAAGACCTATCGATACAATTATAGTACACTACAACTAATTCGCGATGGAGATGCCCTCATATCATTTCTACTTTTTCTGGAAAAAAATGACCTTCGAGGTGCCCTACTGTACTAAGATCACTCCCCTAAAGTCTTCCTCCTCTATAACACTATTTTGGGATCACTCTTAGGTGGATAAAAGATGTCTTTCCAGGACGACAAAACCAACATCAGCATTTTCCAGGACAAATAGGTTCAGGGTTGTATTCCTGTTCCTCAAACAGGTATCAATAGTATCTCCAACGATGAAGGGTTGCCTTGGTCCTTAAGGGACTTAGTTAACCCTGACAGCTCATTGAATACTACCAATCTGGAATATGTATTCAGTTCTGAATGGTGCAACAGAATAAAAGCCATCTATATCCCTCAGAAGAGTTTTGTCAATACCCCGATTTGGAGAAAGACAAAGGAGAGACGTTATAATGTCAAAAGTGGGTACAAGGAAGGAATCTCCAGGAATGATAAATTCATTTCACATAAGAAAGGAGCTGCTAAAGGAATTAGAAGATTCTCCGACTTTTATAAAAAGAAAATGATTTGAAATTTGTCAGGCCCTCAGGTCTGGAAAACCTTTGTTTGGAAGATTCTTTCTTCTGCTCTGCCCATTGGAAAAGAAAGGCTTAGGAGAAATTTATCAGGCCCCTTCAAGTGTGTTTTGTGTGCTGATTTCTTTGGTTAGTCCTCAGTAGAGGTTATTGAAACGCTGGAACATCTCTTTAGAGATTGTACTATCACTGATAGACTCTGGGCTAGTTGTTCAATCGGCATCAGAGTTGAATCAACTTCGGAGTTATCTATTCAAGATTGGATTATGGGTTGGATAATGTATCTTACCAAGTCTGATAAATCGAATATTGGACTCCTGCACTTTCTCAATATGCTCTATTCTATTTAGCTTTTCCGGAATGATGTTATTTCAATAGATGGGGGTAATTCTGTCGTTGGCTTTTGGAAGAGATATGAAGCCTCCTGTAGAGATCTATAAATGTTCTTCAAGGAGCATGATTTGGAGATGGATAAAAGTCACTCTTCAGAATCGTTAACTGATGGAAGGTAGGAACTGAAGAAAGCAACCATTCTAATTTTGAAGGTTAATATTAGCTACTCTAATTTTGAAGGGTAGGAAGCTACTGAAGAAACATTAGCTCAACTCCGTTCTTTGAAAGAATTTTTTGTCATCAAGCAAACTGGCTCTATCAACGTTTGCTTTAGATCCACGATTCAGGTGAATGCAGGATAGTTGCCTACTTTCAGGCTGTTGGGAGATGGATCTGGATTATTGATGATAACTCTATTTAGGAGGAAGTTTACTAATCTTTTTTTGCGGAATCGGCTATTTATGCAGAAGGGTTCGCTATTCTTAAGGCTATCAGGTGGATCAAGAACAAAGGTATTGGCCATGACAAAATTATGTCCGGCTGTCTCCAGCTTATCTCTCAGATTGTCGGTGTCGTCCATCCTGCCACCGAGCTATCGTCACTGATCAAAGACATCCTCGAGGAATACTCGTTTTTTCATTGTTGCTCCTTTCAGTTTATTCCTAGGGCTAGAAACTCTAAAGCTCATAGACTAGAGTCTATTGCGCTTAGAGAATCGTGATTTCTTGTTGACTTTGTTGGCAAAATCAGGGATGTCTTTCGGATAGAATTTTAGAACTTATACTCAAATCCATCCTTGGTGATACGATTAGTGATATGTGGGATGAAAGCTCGAGATGAAAATGAGATCGCTTTTCTAACTATTTATCTCATGAGGATCTTCAAAAAATAATCGCCTATTCCCTCTCACCTGAATTGTATTTGGAAGACTCTCTGTACTAGAATGGAGCCACTCACGGTAAGGGGCTATTCTCACGAGGGCATTGGCAGAATGGTCAGGCTAAGTACTTCATTGCTGCGGGATATGACTTGCTGCGGAGCAAATTGTCAAATGTTGAATGGGCGAATCTGGTTTGGAATTCTTGGGCATTACCTAAACACCAGTTTATTGCTTGGCTTGGGTGTCGAGACGTATAGAACACTTCAGAGAAACTGCACAGGCATGGGGTTTGCATCGCTGCTGACTGTTGCTTGTGTGAAGATGCGCCTGAGACAGCAGACCACCTGTTCTTCCGCTGCCCGACACTACAAGAAAACATACCAAGGGCGACCTTACCCGCGCGTCCAAAATTGCACGTATAATGGCCGTTGATGCAGTTGGTAGAGGGATGGCTGAGCAGGAGTTTTGGGATGGATTTACTACAGTTGACGATTCAAGGATCTGCCCTGCAACGGAACGTGTGCCGCGCGGCGGTTAGTGCGCTTATCTACAACATTTGGCATCAACGAAATAAGTCGAGATTAGATGGCCTTATCGTTAGACCTCATATTGTGTTCAAGCACATTAAACATGAATTTTGCAGTCGGTTAGATTGGTTAATTACAGGTCATCAATCTCAAATGGAGATGGATTGGCTACAAAGGGTACGACTTGATTAGTTTGTACATGGAGTAATTCTTGACATATACCGTGATACTTACATTTTACCAAACGTGGACACACTTCATGTATTTGTATATTATAATTCTTAGTGTTTTTATTTTCTCAATGTCTTAGTAAAAAATTCACTTTGGTATCCGTTTTAATTGCAAGAAAATACATTAGATCAACGATAGTTAACACTAGAATTGGCAAACCGGGTCGGGCCCATCTTGGTGGCCCGGTCCGGCACGAAAATAAGCCCAACCCGGCCCGACACGATGATGACGTGGCGAAAAGCACGGGCATGGCACGACCGGTCCCAAGTCGAGCCGCATCGCCAATTTGAAGAAAAGCACGTGCCTAGGCACGACCCGACACGAGGCACGGTTGGGCTGGCACGACTCTAAATCCCAAAAAAATAAAAAAAATCCTGAAAATTTGGTTGGGCACGACCGGGCCCGGGCTAGGAATCGTGCCTCGGCACACGTTCTCAAAGTTAGGCACGGCCTGACGCGACTAAGTCGGGCTGGACGGGCACGAAACACGACTAGGTCGGCACGTCTGGTTTGCCAGCTCTAGTTAACACCACCAAGTCGCGGTTAGAACGAACCAACAGAATTGAGATGCGACATCTACATTAACGGTATAATTTCATGTCCACTTTCTATTGTCCGACGTAATAAATTTATGTCTGGTATAATAATGACAATGATCGCTTTTATGTATTTCAAACTCTATCTTCTAAACATGACGCAATACTTTGTCGAAAATATATTAACATTATGATAAAGATTTTGAAAAAAAATAAACCCGTGAATACACGGGACACATACGGCATACCTAGTTCCATATTTATTACATGTATAATACCATATTGTTCAGATGCACTTATATTATTTATACTTTTTGTCATTATATTAGATACTCCGTATTTACTAAGCAAACATTACACTTTATCAATATTTCATCATTATTTATGAGTGACTTCTATGTTCTATCTAGTCACCAACATTTCATATTATTGTTCTCTTTATCAATATTTTAAAAAGAAAATGAAAGAATTATAATTTTATTATTTAAAAATGGATACGAGCATAACCGAAATACTTAGTTCCCACGTCCTCCCCATGTAGAGGTGGCACTTAGTCGTGCCGGGCCGGGCTTCGTGCCGTGCCCGGCGGGCTTCGTGCCTGGGTGGGCCGGCCCGGTCGTGCCTAGACCCGGGCTCGTGCCGTGCCCGGCACGGAGCTCCGGCCAACCTTGCCGCCGAGGCACGGCCCAAGGCACGGGCCCGGTCGTGCCGTGCTCGGGCCGGGTCTCGTGCCCGGTCGTGCCAAACCCGTCGTGCTAGTTTCGTGCTCGTGCCCGTGCTTCAATTTTCGTGCCGGTTTTCGGGTCGTGCCTCGATCTATTTCATATTTAATACTAATTGTATTAAAATTACAATATTTATAACTAATACTATTAGTTTTATAACTAATATTTTTTTAGATTAGTAATTTTTATAGCTAATATTTTATATATATATATAGGTTTTATTATAAGATTAGTAATAATTTGTAATAAGTTATATTATACGAGTATTTTATATATATTAGAATTTAGAAATGTAGAGTGTTGAGATTTAAGAAGATTAGTAAGAATGATTAGTAATTTAGTAGATTAGAAGAGAACTTTTTTTCAAAATAATGTCCAAAAATAAACTAATTAACGTTTTGGGTCGGTTTTAAAACTAATTAACAAAATGGGGCTGAGACAGGTTCGGAAGTAGGTTCGATTTGGGACGGAGCAAACCCGCCATTAGGAGTGGCGGGTCTCCAAAAATATAAAATGACAAAAAAAAAAAAAAAATTAACACATAAACCCGCCATTGGGAGTGGCGGGTTTGGGCTCATTAAAGCGCCATTCCCAATGGCGGGTGGAGGCTGCCCTGGCAATTATGAAGCCCAGTTAATAGGTAAATTTTAACCATACTAATTCAAGATTTGTATTGTGTTATAATGGTAGCAGCACAGGCCCAAGGTTCATTGTGTTCAGAGTTCGAATCCTTGTGGTTGCGTTTTTGCATAGGAATTTATAATTGTTTTTTTCATTTTCGTTTAAAACAAAATTTCTTACTTAGAATCGAAACTACAACGTATAAACACATTTACAGCTCTACCATTATTATGATAGACATAATAACGTGTTAAGGGTATTTTATTATCGATTCTTAAATTGTCATTGATAAAGGCAACGTTAATTAATTAAAATTTATAGTGACGAGTTTAGAAAGTACTCCGTAATTAACAATGACGGGTTTATGTTGCGTGAGAATCAATCAATAAAATAATTTTAAAAACTCAAGCGAAAAGCATCTATCATGACTCGAACCCAGGACACAATGAACCATGGGCCTGTGCTGCTACCACTATAACACAATAGAATTCCTGTATTAGTTTGGTTAAAATTTATCTATTAACTAGGCTTCACAATTGCAAGGGCAGCCTCCACCCGCCATTGGGAATGGCGCTTTAATGGGCCCAAACCCGCCACTCCCAATGGCGGGTTTACGTGTTTTTTTTTTGTCATTTTATATTTTTTGAGACCCGCCACTCCTAATGGCGGGTTTGCTCCGTCCCAAATCGAACCTACTTTCGAACCTGTCTCAGCCCCATTTTGTTAATTAGTTTTAAAACCGACCCAAAACGTTAATTAGTTTATTTTTGGACATTATTTTGAAAAAAAGTTCATTAGAAGAAGAGTAGAATGGTTTGTGTGAATTGAAGATGGATGAATGTGTGTATTTATAAGAAAAAAATGGAAAAAAGAAGAAGAGGAAGAGACGTTGGAGCAGCATGCAGCAGAGCAGCATAACACAACACAGCAGACAGCAGCGCAGGTATCGTGCCTGGCCGGGCCGGACCGTGCCTCGGGCCCGCCGTGCTCGGGCCGGTCGTGCCTGGTCGGGCCAGCCCGCGTGCCTGTCAGCGGGCCTGCAGTGGGCCGGACCGTGCCTGGCACGGGCTTTTCGCCCACTTCGTCGCCGCGGCCCGACCCGAGGCCCGACGGGCCGTGCCAGGCCCGATTTCGCACTCGTGCCGGGCCGTTCGTGCCAAATTTCGTGCCGGACCGGGCCGGCGGCGGCGGCCCGGCCCGAACTGCCACCTCTATCCCCATGTAGCTTGGGTTTGTTTGGAGGTTTGTGTGTAAATGAAGCCAAAAGGAGAGCCTTCCTTCTAAAGTACGCTATCACTCTCTTTTTGTTAGGGAACCTTAAATCTTCCAACCCAAACTTTGGATGTAGTGGGCTCACTGCATCTAGCTGCCTGTATGTATAATGTATGTATATCTACGATGACTAACAATACAATACAGTACAGAATTGTTTTGGCTTCACAGTAAGTCCGACAGTACACCATTGTCAAAGCTCACTATACTATACTAGTCTTTTCGCATATTCCGCATTTTTATGGACTAGACAAATTGGAAATATATTTGCCATCTTTCCAAACTTCATGTCAAGTAAAAAGAGTTTCTATCAAAAAATGAGGGAGAAATTAAGAATATTTATTTGTTTGTAAAACACAATCCTGATCAGATTTGTAAGTTGTTGGATGCAAATATTTGTTTGAATTCTTGTGTTTTGATCAAAACGAGAGAGAAATCCGGTTATGTTATGGTATACACACATACTGAAGAAACACAAAAGACTCCCTCAAATTTCCAACAATCAGCTAGGAACTGCATGCCTAATGTAATGAAAATAATCTTCAATTGGTTCCTAGCAATAGCATTCAACTCCACAGCCACATTATCGTCTGATTTAGTCGTTTTTAACGGTGGTGGATCTGGCCGCTTTGAGGTTCAGGAATATTGCCCTGCCATCAACAACAACAACAACAAACATAATCAAACCGAGATCCATCCCTTTCCAGACGATGTCATTGGGGTTTCACAATGATCCAAAACCCACAAAACATGTTGGATTCCTGCTTCATATCCAAATTCTTTATTTTACCCCGCTAGTATCTTTAAAATCCAAACGTGATTTCGACATGAGTTGCTTAAGGTTCCGCGTCCTACTAAACTGAGGTCCCTGCTAGTCTGCTACAGCAGTAGCAGTAGTAGAAACTAGAAAGCAAAAGCAATCAAACATATTGGAGCATCAAACTCAAGCCTAAATAGTCAAACCAATTCTCAAAACTCAATTTCATTTGCAAATACTTTGTAGATTCAGAGACAAGAAATAAAGGAAAAGATTGAAAAAATAAGAGAGATACTAACCAGCAAGAAGCAATAGAGGTTTGAAACAAGACTCGCAGTTGGACAGGCATGTACTGGTACTTCACCCAATTAACAATTGGCCAAAACTGTCAACACACACCCAAACAAACAACTGAATAGTGAATATAAATCCCCAGATAATTCACGTTTCCGAAAAATACCGTCAGCATTCAGATAACATTTGGGAAATTTCTTCATCAATTTACCTTCCAAGAAGTTAATTGTACATTAATATAGTCTTTCTTAATCTTGCTCTTGACCATAGCCAATGAGCTCCCTGATTTCAGTACAACAAGAGGCACATATCTCAGTCAACTACTGGTTCAGAACTCGAGTTCAATCTAGGCTAAACATAATTGGATATAAACATATTAGCGGGCCTCAATCATCATCTTAAGGTTTTGGTTGAGATGGTTCATCTATACAGGAAATGAATTTGAGTGAGGGTGTGCAATACTTGGGATATAAACATAATTTGATTGATGCAGAGTATTCTACACAACATATGGTTATGGTACTACGTCCCAGGCCGGATGCGACCAAAACTTGTATCAAGGAAATGACTATCTAAACACTACCAAGTAGTAACATTAATATAGCAAACATACCTTCAACAACAAGGCCATAATACATCATGAATAACATGTTGTTCCATGGACTCACAGTTAATTGCTCCAATAAGACCTTAACAAAAGGAAACCATCCAGTTAAAAGACAACAAACATGCAACACCAAACATTTTAAACAGAAATTAAATAAACAAACAAATATACATACGGAGTATATATATATATAAGCACTATTACCTGTTTCCCAACAGCTGAGTTTCCTTGTTTTCCTTTGAAAATTTTATCCATCAATTTGTTAATGAAATGCCCAACTGGTCCAGTGTACAAAAACCCATACACCTACACCCAACATCAACATCAACATCAACATCAACATCAACGTCAAACTTATTTCTTCATCACCAAAGATGTGAACTTCCACCCCTTTTTCACAAAGGCTTGTGCTAGACACTACTACGAGGCCGTCTCATATGAGAATTATACTTGTCACTTTAATCAAAGGGGGGTTTACCACAAGCAGTAACAACCTCTTTTAATTTGGGAGTACTTATTAGTGCTAGTTATTACCTTCATATAACCAATGATGTAAACTTTGATCCCTTAACACAGAAATCTGTAGGAGACGGCTATGAAACCGTCTTATACGAGAATCATTCATCTGATAAAAGTAACAAAAGGAGGTTTACCATAAGCAGTAACAATCTCCTTAACTGAAGCTTTTTAACCCCAGTAATCTTCTGGGCAGTGAAGTTACTACACCCAGCTAAAACTCCAGCAGTAATTGCCTAAATCACCTTAACACAACATAATCAGAGAATTAGAGCTAAACCCAGATCAAATCAAAAGTCAAAGCAGGATAAAGATTCAACCTTTGTCCTAAGAGGGTGGATTTGAAGCTGCAAAAGGTATTTCTTCCAAGCATCAGTAATCAAATCAGACATAGTTAATCACTTCAAATGATTGCTATGTCTGAAAGAAAATGGTGATTAGAAGGGGGTTTGACTCAGAGGGAAAATAGGAGTGAACAGTACTGGTAGTGTTACTAGTACCGAATTATTTAAGTGAGAAGGCTGGTTAGCTGACATTATAAGCTGTCATCTGTATCAACGTGCTTAATTAATAAATAATTACTACGAGTATTTCATAATGTCTTAAAACAATTCATGCAAGTCGTTAACAACCAACGTTATTATTAGAAGACCATCTCAACCAGAGCAAGTTTAGATATCCCGTCTTTTTTATTTGTCGGACTGTTTTCATCACTACCCGTTGGCCGTTAGTTATTGCCTGACAAAAACATTCCCAAGAGGGAAGAGGGCAGGAGGTCCCTGCTACAGTGCTGCGGGATCTCACAATGCTACTTGGTTTTCTGGAAGCATGATAACAAGTACGGAGTACTCCGTGTACCAAAAGAACTGCATATCTATATGAAGAGAAGAGATATCCCAGGTGGTCCAATAATGCTTACTCACAGTCACGGGGCGGATTTGAGGGAGGGCCCAGACCACATTCCCACAGCCTACCCCATGTCCAGAACAACAAAAACACTCATGGCTCTTAGAATCATAGATAGTTGGATACTGAGCTCAAGGAATGGAAGGGGCTTAGTATTAGGAACATTTTGACACCTGAAGATCCTTAAAGAGAGTGAGAGAACAGGGGTGAACATTCGGAAGTGGCAGAGATACGTCAAGGAGATTGCTCATTTGCTGGTACAAGAAGAAAAATTATAACGACAACGGTCGAGGGTCCTATGGCTCAAAGATGGGGATAGGAATGCTAAAAGAATTCACAGAAATGCAGGGCAACCAAAAGTCAAAAATCATATCTCGAGACTTCTGGCAACGATAAGTTACTATGAACAGAAACACCCATTATTAAAGATACAAGTTACTTCAGTAGCAAATATGTAAGCGAACATGATTTGAAGAAACACACAAGACTACCTCGAATTACAAACAATGAGCTAATACGATGAAAATAATCCTCAATTGGTTCCTAGCATTCAACTCCACAGCCGCATAATCGCCTAGTTTTAGGCATTTTTAATGGTGGTGGATCTGGCTTTGAGGTTGAGGAATATTGCCCTGCAATCAACAACAAACAATCAAATCTGGATCCCTTTTCGGATGTGATTGGTCTTGTAACAGTCATCTACAATTGGTTTCACAACGATCCAAAACCCACAAAAATTGTCGGGTTACCGGTCCAAATCCAAATTCCTTCACCCCGGCAGTATCTTTAAAATCCAAACGTGATTTGTACCTTGGTTCATCATGGTTGTTACTTTCTCTAAATCTATAAATTGTCACCGGTTGAAGTCACGAGTTTTGTGTATTTAAAAGCTTCTGGACATAAAATGGATCAGCGAATAGCTTTGTCAAGGGAATTTCTAACAGTACAGGATAGAGTTGTTCTGACAATGATTTAAGTATGATATTTTAAAATCAAGCTTGAAACAGAGATGGATCAGTTTGAGTTGTTTTAGGTTCCCCGTCCTACTAAACTGAAATCCCTGGTACAGCGAAGTAGAAAGCCATCAAACATATTGAGATTTCATTTGCAAATATTGGAGATTCCTCATGAATTGTGAGAAGACAAGAAATAAAGGAAAAGATTGAAAGAAAGATATACTAACCAGCAAGAAGCAATAGAGCTGTGAAACAAGACTCGCAGTTGAAGAGGCATGTACTGGTAATTAATCCAGTTAACAATTGGCCAAAACTGTAAACAACACAATAGCTGAATAAAATCCCCACACAATTCACGTTTCTGAAAAAATATCATAAGCATTCAGATAACATTTGGGAAAACTTCTTGAGGGAAAAGCATCAATTACCTTCCAAGAAGTTAATTGTATAGTTGGATAGTCATTCCTAACCTTGCTCTTGACCATAGCCCATGATCTCCCTGATCCAATACGACAAAAAGAACATCTCGATCAACTACTATTCGGGAACTTGAGTTCAATCTACGCTAAACAAATACGGAATAGAATTCATGCTCATCTTGTCAACCACCAAAACCGATTGCTCCCATGTCTGGCTAGGAGTATAATTTGTAACACGTGACATGCCTTTTCACATGGACAAGGAACACGAGCACTTTGATCGACTGGTAAAATGGTAAATTGATTGATATGTCTTAACCATAGATCTTGAGTTCAATTCCTTAAGAAAGCAGTAGTTTTAAAATTAGGGAGGTGGAACTTTATAGCCTTTGGGTTCTACTAGCTCAAAACCAGTCTAAAGCAAGGGTGCAGACTAAAATATGACATGGCTCGAGCCAAATAACTACAAACTAATGATCACTGTAAAATCTAGAACTGATACAAAACAATGACGATTTCCATGAACAAAATCATCAGACAATAGGTGTCAGACAGCACGATAGTGGAGTTGACCGCGCCCGGACCTGTCGGACTCATGAGACAATAACCGAGCCATGCCGGAACCCTGGGCACCTGGCAAAGGAGTGCTAGCTGGGGGTTGATGTTCAAACCTGACTGCACCCTCACTTGGATGATAATTTTCTGTCTTGCTTCAGTGTCCCGGCTTCCCACTTACGAAGTAGCAGAAACCCGACCGATCAAGTTCAAATACAGTACGGTTCCCGTCCTCAAATTTGGACACGGATGTGGTTCCGTTACAGTTCCGATGCAAAATTATCGATGCGGAGTATTCTACACTACATATGGTACTAACTCTACGTCCCAGGATGCAACCGAAACTTGTATCAAGATAACCATGGCTAGCAACAACTAAGACCTTCACAACTAAGTAGTAACTACCTAAACACAACTAAGTAGTAACATTAGTATAGCAAACATACCTTCAACGACAAGGCCGTAATACATCATGAATAACATGTTGTTCCATGGACTCACAGTTAACTGCTCCAGTAAGACCTTTAGAAAAGGAAAACAGAAAACAGTACAAAACTTCAGTAAAAAGACAACAAACATGCAGTACCAAATACGGAGTACTATTTTAAAAAGAAAATAACATATATCAGCAATATTACCTTCTTCCCAACAGTCGAGTTTCCTTGTTTTCCTTTGAAAATTTTATCCATCATTTTGTGAATGAAATGCCCAACTGGTCCAGAGTATAAAAACCCATAGACCTACATCCAACATCAACATCAAAGTTCCTATTACTTTCATATTAATCCCAAAGATGTGGACTTTCATCACTTTTCACAAAAGCTCGTGCGAGATAGTACTTTGAGCCCGTCTCACATAAGAATGCTCGACACGACCATAAGCAGTAACAATCTTTTGTAACTTAGAGTACTTACTAACTTCACATAACCAATGAAGTGAACTTTGATCTATAAACACGGAAATGTTTAGGAGACTACTGTGACACCGTCTTATACGAGAATCATTCATTTAACAACATTAACAAAAGGGGGTTTACCATAAGCAGTAACAATCTCTTCAACTGAAGCTTTTTAACCCCGGAAATCTTTTGGGCAGTAAAGTCACTACACCCAGCTAACACTCCAGCAGTAATTGCCTAAATCATGGTTACACAAAACATGATCAGAGAATTAGAGTTAAACCCAGATCAAATTAAAGAAGAAGTAACCCTAACCCAAATCAAAAGTCAAAGCAGGATAAAGATTCAACCTTTGTTCTAAGAGGGTGGATTTGAAGCTGCAAAAGGTACTTCTTCCAAACGTCAGTAATCAAATCAGACATAGTTAATCACTTCAAATGTTTGTGTTTGATGAAATGCTTTAGAGAAAATGGTGATTAAAAGAGGTTTGACAAAGATGGAAATTATGATGGAACAATAATGGTTATGCTTATTAGTAATGACTAAAGAGTTATTTAAGGGAGACTGAGAATGGTTGAATCTCTGTTTCTCGTCAACGAATGCAAATAATTCTTTCATACTTGCAGTTTCTTAAACAATTCAAGTGGGAGTATCTTTTTCGTTGTTATTTCTGTGTAAGTTCATGCAAAGTCGTTAACGACCAACTTTGCTATGTTATGAACTTTGAGGGGTTGACCAGCTTGAAAGTAATGCTCCTAATTTTGATAAAACCACCAAACATTATTGTTAAGCTAAAACATTAAAATCACTTAGTACCAGCTTACAAACTCCCGTGAATTCGATCTCTACATCTTCTTAGGGTTTATCTTTGATCGGATCCGCGATACCGTAACAATGGTGCTTCGTGGATCAATTGATAAAATTTTCGGTAAGCGTAAGCGTATCTGCCAGAGGGAGCTCACTTTTTTTTTTTGCCAACATTAATAAACCCCCCCTCTATCCGTGCATTGCCTCCATTGCCAAGGAGTGTGCACGCATGTTCAACAGTTCAGGGATCGAGGAATGTATTTAAACGATACACAATGTAAAAACGGACACTTTAGTAAAATTTTCATGAAAATAGCATAACTGAGTGATAGATGTCTTCAGCGTATGTAATCTGTCAAACCAGGTGTCTGAAATCGGGCATAATCTGTAGATGCAACAAACCACTTCCTTTAGCCACCGAATAACTTTAAGGACACCAATCGCTTCTGCATGTAACTATTAACCATATTAATCCAAATCAGGCAAATATCATCAACAATGCCAGCCAAGCAAATCGACAGTCATCATATCAATCCCTTCCTTCGATCAAGGGAAAATGATTGTTTTATATTTTTTCTTTTCAGCAAAGACAAATCACCCTACAACAAGTTAAGAAGTAGCACTATAGTGTGAGCTCTTTTGTTGAGGGATTGAGAGGTTACATAAAATAGAATAAACATAAATGAACTTAAAAACAGCCTAAACAAGATGAAACTACATTGTCCAAGAGCCAAAGACTGTTGACAGAAATCAGTAGAAAGGGCACAAACATTAGCATTCACCACATCTTCATCCAACCAGAAAACTCCACATAATCGCTGATAGGACGACTTGCACAAACAAAATGCACTTACGCCATAAAGACGTAGAAAGGAAGGGTGAAAAACAAGTCCATAAGACCTGTCATCAATTGAGTAAAAACTCTTGCATTTTGGTGGCTGAACACGCTTAGAACAAGGCCAACAAATCAAAGAGCATCCCGAGATGACGATAAGGAGGTCGCGTTGTCCCTCAACCTTCCTACGGAGCACCACAGAGTATAGAGTTGAACCATCCTAAAGGAGATTATTGTGAATAAAAATAGCAACATTTATTAAATATTTAAGAAGCATCATTGATTTGGAAGGAAATCCACCACCACAACCAACCACACAAATTCATGATTCATCCTAACTTGTCGTCAATCAAACACCGATCACTCCACAACAATGAAGACTAAACCTAGAAAAAATCTCATTGACCACATGCATTGAGCGCCGACCACCGCCTACAATAAAGAGGAGACAAAACGAAAAAGATGGAAAGAGCAAGAAGGCCTGACCCAAACCCACCCAAAGAGAAAGAAAAGACTGACCATCGGACACTAACCACCAACAACGGAACCAAACGAAAGTCAATCACGTCCCTAGACCAAAAACGACCCATAAAAACTAATGCTAGCCTCCATGTTGAATTGTTTTCGATAATCGTAAAGATGTTGATTAATTTGTTTAGTTTAATAGAAGAGAGAAATTAGAGAGATTTTTTTTAAAAAGAGGGCAAACAACTAAAAATAAATGACAAAATGTGTATAATGGAGTAAAATCCGTGTAAGGGGTCGTTTGGTTCAAACAATAGATATGTATTGTAATGGATTCTAAATTCAGGGAGGTATGGAGTTAAAACTCAAAATTTATTAATACTTTGTTTGGTTTGATGCTGGAATGAATTGTACAATGTGTTTTATGATAGATGAGAGGTGATGGATTACAATGAATTGTACAAATTGTATAATGTGTTTCTTGATAGATGAGAGGTGATGAAATTGGAATCATGGGTCTACCTAGGATTGAGATTGCAAAGGGTTGGAGGGGAATTAGAACCCTTGATTTCTAACTCCAATCCAAAAATTATCAATCAAACACAAGATAAGTGATTTCATCCAAATCCATTCCAAAACCCTTCAATCAAACGCCCGGGGACGTGGTTAGAGTAGGTTGACAAAAGATACTCGTAATTGAATTGCTTAATTTTTGTTAGCGGTTAGATTTGTAGTTTATCGATCAAAGTATGAAACCAGCATCCTCACGAAAAGGAATGGAAAATACAGATATTGGTTTGAAAACTCGTGGTTTAGCGCCTTGACTGAGATTTCGCCTAATTTCTTACTAGTTGGAAGAATCTGACAGGTCAGCCGCCTCTGATTATCATTTTTTTTAATCATAGATTTGCTTCTTAATTACTCAATCCTTTGATTTAATCTATAGTGCAATCAACGTGACACTAATGATCTCGATAGTTAATCGTATTATTATATTCATGACGATTATGGTAATTAAATTAATTGATAATCGATAAATTGTTGATGGCTATCTGATTACAATCTTTTTTTCCACAATCGCCAGTTTTGACTACTTGACGATTGGTAGTATATTGTGGTGGAAACTTGATTTTGTATGACATTCATGAAATTATATTTTAGATTTCATTTCAATCACTTACAAATGACAACAATACATCCATGAATTGATGACTAATGTGCTGTCCTTGGTTTACATCAAGGCGATAGTGCTTCAAATGAGCGTACTATGAATGAGCAACCTTAGGGTCGGAGTAGGAGAGCTGTTTATAGCACCGGAGCTGACGCGTGTTCTTAAAGATTGAGCAGGAGGCACACTCATTGCTAACAATTTGTGCAGCAATGCAATTTTGTTTGGTTTTAGAGGGGTGACAAGTCAGGTACAGTATAATGGAGGGAAATGGAAAGGGCGTGCTGAAAAAACTAGATGTAATAATGGTGGAAATTCCGTCTATAGTACTCCCTCCATTCAAAATCCAAATGCACATTTCTTTTTTTTGACACTATTCACAACTAAAGAGAATTTTCGATATTATCGACAATCTATAAGATAAAATATAGTCACGTGGGATCTTGTTTGATTCATTTTTATGAGGAGGTCAAGAATATCAAAATTTTATAATATTTGTTAATGTAAAATGAAAGATATTGACGGTGCAAAACGTGCCTCAACAAATGTGCAAAAGAGAAGAGAAATGTGTAGTTTGGATTTGAATGGAAGAAGTAATATAATACACGAGTAATTCTTAGCTGCGCTTTATACAAAAGGCACATTTGAAGCGTTTCGTTGTGTATTGGCTACTGCCCAAGATACTATATATGCCTTGCCCTTTTCTAAAATAGGGATATGGATCTCGTTTTATACTTCTTTGTGTATTAGGGATTTTTCTCGTTTTAACTTCTTGTGAAGTCGTCACCATTGGATTGGACTGGACTGGACTGGACTTAGTTGGTGATAATGGTCAGTGTTAAATTGAACGAGTTACTTCAGCTATCTACTTCTCTTAATGTTCAGTTTAGTTCAATTCCGTTCAACTAATTTTCCTTTAACTTGAAACGGAATGTGATTTTGATGGGTCTTTTGAAAGATTTGTTTGAAAATTATAGGTGGAGTAGGTATTGAAGATAAAACTTAATACTTACAGTATCTTGTAGATGCCATTGTGATATGATTTATGTATCCTAGTTAAGTTAATATTGTATCACTTGTAATTTTCCTATTCATGAGATATGCTTAGATACTAGGTTACTTGAATGTCTCTAATAAATACGTCGCTTGCAGTCTTGTTTAGACTTGGTTTAAGTGATTTTGATGCAGTTCTTTGTTCAAACAATAATTGCCATTATATAAGGTCTGTTTTGTGCATTTGCTAAATATGATGAGATCGAATTAAGTGATTAACGTCGTCTTTAAACTCATCTATGGTGTTTTGCATGCATTAGTAAAGGAAGTGATGGGGTTGGGAACTTGCAAATGTAGCTGAACAGAAAAGTCGTGATTGCAGTACCGAAAATATGAGATAAGTAATGAACAATGTTGATGTACTACTCCCTCCATCTCATTTTTTATTATGTTCTCCTTTCTATTTTGGAAACAAGATGATATTGAAAATACACAGCTTTGTTTTACTCAAGTTAGATGGGTTTTTTTTAATCATGACAATAGTCGATACTGAAAAAGTGGTGTTAATATATTACCGGGCTGGGGGTAACTAACAAGTCAGAGTTCCACTGATATGAAGAGCCATTTGATTTATGGTCATATTGTTTAGAAATTGAAAAGCATTGCAATTAGATTTGGCAATATATAGAGATAAATGGCTGATGTTCATGTCAACTTACAATAGTTGTTCTATCAATGTTTGATCTTGGATCTGTTTTCCGCCCTTTATTTGTCTCCTTTTAGGCATATGTGACGACATAAGACAAGCATCATAATGGTAATGGTGAGTGTTTGGTTTTCTGCCCTTTTGTATGCTAATGTAGGTTGTCTCCATTACTGATCAGATTAACCTCTCTTTATGGGCAAACTGTTTTAAGCTTACAAGTAAGGAATAATATGCAAGTTATCTATATCAGTAAATTAATGTGATTGTCTTTTACACTCGACTATTTGGATTAAAACTAGGACGAGATAGTTTATATCAAGTTAGTAGATGGTGTCGATCTCCCAGTAAAAGATAAGAGTAAAAAATACTCCATACTAACTTGTTCATTGTGATTATGTCATTTTCGAGTTTGCTAATGTGGATACGGATCTGATAGATCTTTTTCCTTTTTTGTTGTCTACATTTTAAGGAAGCCCCATTAGCGAGGAATCGAGGACAATAACTACTTTTTCTTAATCATATCTACAATACCATGGTCATGATTCCATCTTCGGTTTGCACTTCTCATGACTTATTTTCTGATCAGTTTTTGATCTGGTGAAAAGAGCTAAGAATAACAAGGATCCTCCATAATCTCTCGTGAATATTATTCTTCATTATCTTGTATAACTAGCAAATTTTATCTTCCGTCACAAAACTGATTCTGAAAAGATCAATAGCATCTTGTACATAGTCTGTCATGGCTGCTAGGTACACACACTAGCAGTGACCAAGTTGAATTGCCTTTCTATATATGCAACTCAGAATATTAATCGCGGGGTTTTGAAGAAAAGGTTGTTTATGATGTCAATGACAATAGCCCTGCCTTTTCCATCCTTTGATATCAGTGATCAGATATTTTCTTTTGTTTGATCAATCAGGTAATTGGTACTGGTGAAGTGGTGAGCCTTTCTGTGGAGGGATATATAAGAAGAAAGATATGGGGAAACTTGATCGACTGCACATGAAACTCCGAGCCCAAAGCTATGGGATATTATGCGTCGAGTATGAAAGATTGTTATGTCATGGTACAAAACCCATTTCAATGATTTATTTTTTATCGTGAAAATAGTCATGCATTTTTCATTTTAAAATAGTCCAGACTCCAGCCGGGTAAAGTTGTGTAAATCTGACCGCCATTATCACTAGTCCATAAAGCACCCTTAATTATGATTATTGTTTATGTGACTACCGTGTTTGGCTGCAATGAGCAGTGCGCTGCTCCACCACAATTAGAGGACCTTAAATGGCCACTAAATCCTACTCTATTTGCGCTTCTCTTTCGTTTTAGGCTGCTTGATTGGAGTTTTCTTGTTACCTTTTAGATCCACTTTATCTCCTTTTTTACCAGTGTCATCTCCAGTTTCTAGTGTCCTACTTCTTCTTCTTTACTTTTCAATACTTTTGTACACTTCTGGAAATAAAGAGACGTATGTATACGTATATAGTTTAATAAGAGTTCAAGGATGAAGTACCAAGTTGCATCTCCTGATGAGCATGAGCCACCTAAATACCTAATATTTTTATTGGACCAAGTTGAATCTCTAGTCATGCAGGTATGTAAATCTTGTATTCTTCTCTGTGAGTTGTGGCATGCATAGAGAAATGATGTAGGAGTACTATAGATTAAGGCTCTTAAGAATCTTAAACAAGTTTTCCTAATTCGGATTAAACTGAGCAACTTTCTCGTAGCGACAAAAGATTTTTGACATTCGTCATCCTTAATATGCTAAAAACCTTGTAAAGCGCAACTCGGTGAAATTTTACATGACTTTAATTTGATGTGATAATATATTCTCACCCACGGTTGTTTTATACTTTCATGCAAGTCGTTTCCACATTTTCCTACCAGGAAGGATCACATCAGAAAGTTTCAAAGTTTTATACGAGCACATAGTTCATTATTTTAGGTCTCATATTTTTTTTTTACATAATACGGAGTATATATGAAAGATTGTAACAAGTGTTTCGAGTGTGAAAATAAATGACCTAAGAAGATGGTTTAGGTATTCCTTGTTGGAATATAATGTGTGTGTGTGTGTGTGTGTGATGGTCGGACATGTTGAAAAGAGTTGTTAGATTAGCCATTTAGATGCTTCATTTGTGAAGACTGATTCACTGATAGAGACCTGAAGAGAATGGAAGATGAGCCTCCACCTTTGATCATTAGTTGCTTTTCATGACATTGTCCTTAGTGATAGTAACCACTACTGTAATATCCATGTCACTGTACCCATGAAGTACAACTACTGCATGACACATACGTGAAATCTATGAGGAATCGACCCACATTAGTGGATTTTCGGATCTGCTTATCACATCGATACAAGACTTTAACTTATGCTCATTTCTTTTCTCTGATCTGTGCAGGTTTTTTATTCGGTACGGCATTTTGTTCTCTTTTGCTCCGACTTCACTCGTGTAACTGCGCAAGGTATATAATCTGTACTTTCTTCATTTCATTAATTTTTTGATCTTTAACTTGATTGATCAAACTTATTGAGAAACTGTCTCTTTATAGTTTTTGTGGTTTAACTAAACCAACCACAGTTCATTTCGTTATAAAATACTCCTTCTTTAGCATTAATTCGATGCAACTCTCAACGGTTTTACAGTAGACCTTTCGGAATCTTAAAAGGCTGTTTTACCTTCCACTGGTAGCATGCTGTCAAACTAGAAACTGGCAGTAGTGAATCCTATACATGTTATTCATGACTGTTGTTTAATTAGTAGTGGTGTTTCATGCAGTTAAATACTAAAATGTGTGATCTTTATTGAATCTGTAATCTTATATGGCTGGTATCTCAGTAGTGGATGAATGATGAGAGTACAGTACAGTGAAGTAAGTGGGCTAGTAAGGAGGTAATGGGGGGCAAAACCTAAAAAAAAAAAAAAAAGTAGTAAATAACTTTACACAAATGTGATCTATCTATTTTTATAAAATATGAGCAGACCCTTTCCTGAACCATTACTACTGTCATAACTGTGCTGATCATGCGTGTCCCAGCAGTTGACATTGTTTACTTGATTATACGATGTGCCAATTAACTTTCCCCTTATCTTGTCAAAAATATAAGCACTTTCAGCTCTCTGTCTTTGGTTGGTTTAAGTTTTAGACGAAATGTCGTGTAGCGCACTAATGCCACTCTTTTTTTAATTTCAAGGGATGATTTTAAGTGCACCTTCAATTTTAGGCACAGCTAACAGGACACATTTTTACTACTCCATATGCACCATGTATTACTCCGTCCGCCCCAATGAATTGTTTGTTTATTTCATATTGAACCGTCTCAATGAATTGTTTGTCTTTCTATTTTAAGAATGCTTTTTATATGTAATTTGACCCTTTTCATGATTTTGGCTCCACATGTCACTTCCTCATTGGATCTCTTCCCCTTGGTGCCAAAAACAAAGGCAAACAATTCATTGGAACGAAGGGAGGATTATTAATAAGATATAAATATAATGGTTGGACCTCAACCATATCTTAAGGTTTTGGTTGAGATGATTCATCTATATGATGTTCTCCTTACAACGGCATTACTAAATTTCGCTCTATATGGAATGACTTACGGATTGAGTAGTTTATCATTTAACCTCAAAAGTTAATTTAGATTAGAACCCTAGTGGCACCATATGAACTTTTTAGTTGTAATAGATGAACAATTCAAATTATGATTCATGTCCATCTAATGTGACTGAGTTTTCTTTGTTCGGGCTTGGGACCAGCGGTGAATATCATAACAACCCTCACAAGTGGTGTTAATGATCGTCACATCCGGCATTTGTGATCGTGAGATTTTAGTATGTTACTAACACCAAAATCCAGTTTTCGAACTAAGACATGGTTAAACTCATAATTGCAATATGCGTCTCTACTCTCTAACCATCTTTGGTTATACTTCGTAGTTATTGGAGATATACACATGCATAATATTATACTCTGTGATATTCCTTGTTTAGGGTATCATCTCCTTCCCAACTAGGGTTATAGACTAATTTTTTTACATGAAAATGTGCTTGTTTTGTTTACAGGAAGCTGAATTGCATTAGTACCCAATAATCGCAATGATAGCAAAGAGGTATCTCAATCTGTTAATGTTGGTGATGATGGAAATCCTTCATTCACTCATGTTCCCGAACCAGAAGGAAAATCAAATATCTGGATTCACATGGATACTATTACACTACTTTCTGGTGAGAAACAGCACAAATGTGAACATTGCAAGTTTGCAAATAATAACTATCGGTTCAAGCTAAAGGCAGCACTACTCACTTGAAGAGGCATTTGACTGATGTTTGCCCTTTCAAGCATAATACTTCCCAAAACCAAAAAATGAAGTTAATAAGTCAGATAAGTAAAAACAATCTCAACTTAATCGTGTTGTCATTTCTGAGAGAGAAAACTATGTTAAAACTTCTGTGTTAGCTTTGATAAAGTCAAAAACACTAGTTGTTCATTTGATTTTGGCTCATGAGTACCCATTTAGTATTGTTGAACATAATTTTTTTTAATGAATTCATTAGGGCTTATACTCCTTGCTACCAAAAAAAAAATAACAGATGGATGGTGAGAGTGAGACTAGAATGCTTTGCAATTTTTGATAAAGATGTGGAAAGATTTAAAGAAGCATGTTAGCCACGACCATGCCATCTGATGCTCAAGGAGTTGAAAGCCCCACTTTATTCCTTTCCGTCTCCATCTCCATGAAGCTCTATGATGGGATTTAGCAAGGCATTCAATTCTCCTATCATGGCTGAGTTGATATCGGTGATGATTTTGCAGGAAGCCTTCATAAGTAGATGCTGAGCCTGATTGAGACAGTTGGTGTTACGAATGCCCAATCCATCTTCAGTTTTAGGACGACTAAGGAAATCAATGCTTCTCCGGTGGGTTGTTATCTCATTTAAATTTAGCCCACCAAAAATGAGCCAGTATGAAATTAATCCTATTAACTACACTTAACGTTATCCGAAATAGACTAATAGTGATGCCAAGATGGAAGAAATGAGAGGAAGACGTTTATGCATATTACATTGCTTGTAAATTTCATCTAACACATCCACAATTGAACTATATCATTTGGTCGTATTTGGTGTATGTGACCATTGATGGGTCTAATCACGATGATGTGTGAGGAAGATTCAATCTCTTTGATGCTATACTCGTATGATTGATGGACCAGATTGGTTGGAAATACCCGACTTGTTAATGTTGCTGCACTAAAGGGGCTCACTTTGGTCTAAAATGTCTTCAAAATGTTAAAAGCATATTACGTAAAAATTCGCAAGCATAATTCTCAAATATGTTAAATCCCGCAACTTTGATTATAATGAAGCAAATATTGCGTGCAAATTTGTGTGAAATAGAAATTCGAAGGAATAAATTCATGAGAATTTTGTAAAGTTTTTTTTCATTAAAAACGTGCGAAAATTAATTTATGAGAATTTTGAATTGTCAGTTATTAAGCAACTTTCTGCATTTACGAATAGATTTTTCATTTTCTCCATTTTTTTTCAAAAACAAGACAACCAAAGAACTTTTTTATTTTTTATTTATTATTATTAATAATTATAAATGCAACTTTTATTAAGATATATATATATATATATATATATATATGATAAAAATTTAGGAGAAATTAGTGGACAGTCGAGATACGATTATCTACGCATCCACTCTTTCAGTGATATCAAAGCTAAGTTTAGTAAAAATATCCGTATTTAACTCTGCCACCAAAGGGAAAGATCAGAAGGAGAGAAGGGTAGGAAACAATAACCATCCCCCATTCACGAATCCCGATACTTGACACAGTTACGTTAATCAACATCAACGACAACACGAGCAGGCATAGTCAAACAAATCATACCCTTATCTTTTTCACTTTATAATAAACTGAGTATAACCAACCATCCAACATGGTACATGCAATGGGTAATCTTTCTTAAACCTTAAAAGCCAAGGAAGGGAACTGCTCAGTTAAGCAGGAGTTAGGATCCTTAGCTTTACCTCAAAATAATGGATGACCCATTATATCTCTCATAGATTCGTTTTAATACATTATTTCTCCTCCACGGCTACCCATCATCAATTCATCATTCATTATTTAATGTTAAGATCGTTAAATCGTTTTGGGATAATATCTAGATCATTGCATTGAGAAGTAATGGACAGAATCCAAAATTGGGTAGGAAATACTCCCTCTGATTTTTAATTATCTTCCCATTTTACTTTTTGGTGAAAAATAAAGGTGTAGGAATGTGTGGCTCAAATGAGAAAAGGATGTGAGACAAATGTAAGGGTAGTTTTATACCATATATTGATGACCCAAAATAGAAATAGGAAAGAAATGATTTCAGGCCAATAAGAAAACATGAAAGATAAATAAAAATCGGAGGAAATTTCTAGCAAGAAGAATAATGGCATGGGGAACCCTCTTTTTTGGAGTCGATGACATGATACACGATGCTTGTCTTGATGTTACGTAGTTACGTACGTACGTAAAACCTTAATACACCGGAGCACATGATTTTTACTTAATCACATAATTAAGTAAGTAATTAACACGAGTATATTGCATGTACCTAAGCTCATTCTACCGCCCTCTAGCTCTCCTTCTTAGGTCTTTTTCATAACCTTTTAACTTCTCTATATTTTAACTAAAGTTGGTTCAAATACTTCCTCATGAATTTATTAATTAATACGGAGTACTTTGTATATTTCTCTTTTCTTCTTAAGACAAAAAAAAACTTATCAAAAAATGATCCGATTCGAAAAAGCCTTCGAAATGTGCCTGAAAAGTATCCCGGAATGATCCGAACTCCTAAAGCAACCAGACCAGATCTTAACCCGAATATCTAGGGTAGAACCCGTCAGACGCATGACCCGACCCAAAAATAATAAATTTACTAGAAATTTGTATAAAAATGATAAAAATGATAAAAACAATATAAATTTAGCGATTATCTTAACTAAAAAGTTTTTTTAAAAAAAAGATTAAAATAATTAAGGAGTAATACGGAGTATATATTATACTTCCTCTATTTTCTAATGCATGTTTGCTGTATTCCTTGTTTAATTTGACAAATTTTATTGTTTGTCCAACCTTTTCACGTTCCATATTTGTCTGATGTATATTACTATAAGTCTATAATGTTCTTTTACATTTTCATCCAATATTTCTAAGTCCTCATATATAAAATACTTGGTACATAAATTAACTATAAAAGTTTTACATAATAAAACTTGAATACATGAAATGATAAAAGGAGTCATAGATACAAATTCAATTCATAAAAGTGTATAAATTCTAACAAATTCTTGTCTGTGAGGGGTAATCCGTCACTAACTTGTAACAGGTCAAGTAGTGTAGATAAAACAAAAATTATAGTGGGTAGCAAATGACTTGTTACTCTCTCCATTCATATCCACTTGCATTGTCAGAGTACATATGCTTTTTGCACAAGTTTTTAGGAGATAAATATAAAATTATTAAAGTACAATAAGAAGGATATAAGGTGGGCCATAAAAAGGATAAAAAGGAATAAAGTAAGAGTAAAAGTGTAATAATGATTGACCAAAAAGAAAATGTGATAAGTGGATTTGAATGGACTAAAGAGGAATATGTGACAAATGGATATGAATAGAGGAAGTATTATTTATCTAAGTGAATAATATTTGACTCGTTGTAACCTTGTGACGGATATACCCGTCACAAGGGAGAACTTGGTCGTAAAAGTGTAGAGTAAATGAACACCTTATGCACCAAGTCATCAATGAGCAACCCATAAATAAAAAGGAAAAGCATGAAGCTAAGTCTAATTTAATTGTAGCCAACCAAAGCCAAATTCTCTGCACTCCACTCCTCCACTCTATAAAGCCCGGCCCTTACGTTGTTAGGCAAATTCTTGTTAAATTATTGATGGTAATGGAAATATTGATCGTAAATTTATGACAGGTTAAATATGTGGGATAAGATAAATTCATGTGTCTAAGAAAAATTTATTGACATTTTTTTCTGAATCGGGTATATTTGAACTGTTTTCATTAAGTGTGTAAGCCTATTTGTTTCCTTCCTTGTATATATACACACACTCTCAAAACTCAATCATCTCCTCTCCACCCTCCTTCATTCCCTTAGCTTCATCCCACATATACATATACATATACATACACAAATATACTACGTACTACTTATCTGATCTATCTATACATTGTATTATCTTGATCATCCAATACACAATAATTGAAGATCGAAAAGAAGAAAAGGAAGAGAGAGTAATAATAATTAAATGGTGAAATTCTCAAAGGAGTTAGAAGCACAACTGATACCAGAATGGAAGGAGTATTTTGTGAATTACTGGCAACTTAAGAAAAACGTCAAGAAGATCAAACTCTCTCGCAAACCAAAACATCATCAATACAACATTCATTCCGTTTCCGGCCAATTTTGCGCCACCTTCCTCTCCTCTATCTTCCACTCCACTCCTTCTCTACTCTCCTCCATCTCTTCTACTCTTCATTCTACTTCTTCTCCCAAACACAACGATGATGATGAGGTACGTATATATTATTATTATTATTATACATCTCCGTCCTGGTGTAAAACCGTCATACATACATACATACGTTAACTTATATTATTTCGCAGCTAATTAACCCTTCCCCGCCTTTTAGTTTTCATTTTCATGGGTTCTCCCTTGAATGAAAGATGAGTAGCCGCTCATCACTCATTATTCACACATGCATGAATCATGAATTTGATGAGATTGTTATAAACGTACGTGTATGTTATTTTGCTTCTAGGTAAACTTATTTATTAGAAACGTGTTTATATGAACGAATATATATTCCATCAAAACAAATTTGGACGAAGCAAGCAACAATTAATGATCTTGGTAAGTAATTTTGGGGTGACAATTAATTAATGACTTTACTAATAATATAACCATACGTTAATCAAAATTAGTTTACATCTCTTTGGAGAAAACATGCCCAAAGTTTTTTTTATTTACTTTTGGTATTGGGTCTATTATCATCAAATCTTTGGATAAATAAATAAACCAAATTTGAAATCATTTTCCAAATAAATGTTTTTAGCTAACTAGGGCGTCATTATTAACAACTTTTTTTTTAATTAGTCAGTGTTTCTGGTTTGAAGAATACTGCACTAAGTTGCAGATGATAATTGAAGGTTCTAACGTTATAATTATAATCAGAGCAAATTACCATTTAAATTCATCCTTGGTTGATGTTTTCATAACGTAAAAATTTCAGAAGTGCAATAATGTAGCACTACCAATTAATTTGATAACGTCATTTAATTATTTGCATTTGATACGAAACAATGAAATGGGATTGGTGTGATGGAAATAATGCAATAATGTTTTAGTGTTTGTTGAATGTTGATTAGGATTAGGATTAACATGAAGATGAAGGAAAGCAAGCATGCATGTCGCTTTCCTCTCTTTTTGGGAGAAGTTGATGTAATAAGCTAGCATAGATTTTGTTCCAAGTGTTGTCCGTTACTTGCTGCTTATTTGGTAACATCGTCACGAAACCATCGTGACTGATCACATATATACACTAACCACATCCACATACACCATCTCCTAAATAGGGCAATATAATGCAACCACCTCACTAATATGCCTACTGTAGTGTTTATCATATGATCATACTCAATCCCTAACATATAATCTCTGGGGTACGGTGATAATAAAAGGTATGGAAATAGAAAAAAAAAAATATACTCCGTACATACTCGTTTATATAGTTATCGGGTTTATGTTATACGGAGTATATACTTTTTTTTACGTTTTAGTTATTTATTTACCTTTTAATATTATTTGTGACTTGTGAATAATATTTTAATCAAATGACTAATTAAGATGACGGAGTACACATACGTCTACAAGAGTGAATTTAGTTTCAGTACGAACGTGCCAACATATTTTAAATAGATGTATTAATATAATGATTTAGTTATACGAAGTACGAACGTATGTAAATATTACCCCACAATAATAAAATTGGCCTGGTATGCGTATGGGAGAAATAAGAAATGGGAGATGAGTTACGTTGAGTTAGTTTGGTTTGTGGCATGCATGCAGGATGAGGTGAAGAGTAAATCTTCCCAAGAAGATGATGATGACTCAGAGCTTGTACAACTATTCTCTGAGGAGGAAGAGGTGCTTCCTGCTTACAAATATATTATAATTGGCAAATATTTCTATTCTGTATATTCCCTTTATTTCGTTCATTTGTTTATCTTTTATTAAAATACTACTCCCTCCATTCCAAAGAGATGTTCCCATTTGAATATTATATTCCTCACATCGAAATAAAAGTGGGAACATCATAGAGGGGTGGAGGGAGTATGTATTATTCGAAATGAACATAAAATAAATACTCCATAAATGAATAAAACGGAGGGAATACTTTGTGTTCGGGAGTCATATAGGAGAGAGGGCAAAAAGTAAATGATTATTGAATTGCATGGATGGATGTGTGTGTGTTTGCATGTAGGTGAAGAAGTTTTTTGAGAGATTGGACGAGGAGCTAGAAAAGGTGGACAAATTTTACAAGGCAAGGGAGAGTGAGTTTGAAGAGAGAGGAGAGGCCCTAATTAAACAGCTTGAGATACTCTTGGACCTTAAGCATGTCTTTCATCAACGTTCTCGTACTAAAAATATCAACTCCTCATCATCATCCCTCCGTGGCGGAGGAGGAGGAGGAGGACTACATCTTTCTCGATCTCACTCCATGTCCACTCTCAATAATTCTGGTAATAATAATAATAATAATAATAATAATAATAATGCTTTATCTTTTATTAGATTACAACTTTTACTAATTACTCTCTCCATCTCATTATGATGTTCCCACTTTTAATTAAATGTGAGGAATAAAATAATGAAATGGGAACATCTCTTTGAAATGGAGGGAGTATTACCTACTGTATAGTGGAGTACGTATTATTTTGTCCTAGCTAGCTTAGTGCCAGTAGTATGAATAAGTATGATGATCACGTAATCACATTTACGTATTACTCCGTATTATTCAGTAGGGAGTTGCGATTAGGGACAAACAAGTACAATAATTAATATTACAACTAATAATGCAAATTCTAATGACTAATGAGAGCTAGCTAGCTAACGATTGTCGTCACTGCTACTCCCGCACATAACTTTAATTGTTCTTTTAAGGTTTTAATGACGATACAAAACAAAGAAAAAGAAAATATTTTCTTTATACTACTCCTAAATGATGGCCCGTTACGTTTGTGCAATACATGAGAGAATATAATATTGAAATAGATCAATCATTTAAGTAATTATTGTGTACAACTATTGTATCATGCGATAATAGTAGAAGTTTACATTTTATTATAAAAAAATGCTCATTTCAGGTTAGTAGTTACCACTTTTTTATATTAAAAAGTTGTCACTATTTAACTCAAAGATGTCAATAAATAACATAAAATGATAATTTTTTATCATAAATTTCTAGTTTTAAGGTTTATTGCACAGTACAACGGTTGTGAATAATTTGTGGAAAATGAGAGGGTGAATTGAATTAGATAGGCAGTGTTGTGAATGTATGGTGTGTATTCAAAAGAGGAGGATTAATGCATGAGACGTGAAATATAAGGAATACATTCTTAGCTTAGCAGTTAGCAGTTAGCAGTTAGCAGTGGTAGTACTAGTGTGGTAGTGAATGTTGGCGGAAGAGTTCAGTTATCCAACGCAAGTCTAAAGTTGCAGACGACATATATACATACTACTGCCCACTCACTTTGTCTTTGTGGCTCACCACTCTCCACTGACCACTGTCTAGCTAGATAGCCTCCACGCTCTATTCTGATCGATTTTCTCCATTAAATCCGGATAACGGGTTGATTAGGTTGGGTTAAACATTCGGATCAGGTCGAGTTAGTGTAAAATTTGTACACGAAATAATAATTGGAAGAAAAGGGAGAAATTTTATTAGATTAACTTGCCCATAAATACAATAGAATCTTTAAATAGAAAATGTAGACTAACTACTAAACCATGATCACCCCTCCACTTCACTTAATCCTAATTAATTGGTATTCCACTAATAACAATCTCACATTGTTAGGAATCCTATATTCCTATTAACCAATCACCGGTTCATAGGAAACTATCTTACTAATATGAGTATTTCTTAAGAAAATAAAATAAAATATGGAGTATAAAACTATAGAGGGAGTATAGACATATAGTAAGTGGATTATTTAGGCAAGTGTTACATTTCTTAAGGAAAATAATAAAATGTAGTTGTACACTCGTATTTACTCTGTTCAAGTCTAACCTAATCATATGTTTTATGCACAAATTTTAAGAAAGTGTGTGTTTATTACTCTATTAAAGGTACAAATAAGTAATCCGTATTTATTTAATCTTTAAAATATTTGTTTAATATTAAATCAATGACTAAAATTGAAATGGGAAACTTGGACTTGAATGTCCCGAAAAGGAATAAAGAAATGTTCGACTTGAACGAAGAGAGTATAAAACTATAGAGGGAGTAGTGGACCACCTAGATAAGAGGGCGGTGTGACAGTATAGCCCGACACGAGAGGGATATTTTCTATAAAGTACTCGTACTCCGTAACACAAATCACCTGTCCTATGCCTATTCTTACGTGTCGAAGGATGTAGGAATGACAAATAAGACGTGACATACTCCTTCCTATCCATTCAATTCTTTACACTTACTACAAATGAACAATTCAATCAATTTTTTACATTCTATTTCGGCAAAAGATTTTACCTTATATTCTTCATATCTTTTCTCTATTTTCACAAAATGTCACTAAGTTTTATTTTCTTTAAAGTTTGGTGAAACCATACCTATTTTTACCACATTTCTTAAAAGTTTCGAAAATTCTTAGTCAAATGATTGAATGGATGGGTGGGACAAAGGATCTTATCACAAATCGCGTTTTGAGTCCTTTTAATCACATTACCTGTCCTTGTCCAACTCAAAACCTATATGGCTGGCTATCTGAATTCATTTTCCCTTGAAAGTAGAACCATGTAAACTTTGGATTGAATTGGATTCCATTGATGGAAGTGTTGGATGTTGGCTAGTATTGATTATGTCACAGGGGAAAAAAATAGAAAACTGTCCACGCAATATGTAGATTCACTTTCGGTGCTGTTTCCAGGATTATGCACACCAATTGCTTGTTTAAATTCCTCAAAGAATTATACGAGGTCTTGGGCGCAAAATTATTATAAGGATTAGTTAATGTTACTGTATTATAAGTGTTAAAGATAAGAGTGATGGGTTAAGAGATTTTGTTTGGGATTGATTGAATGGTAACTAAAACTGTGCAGAAAACATGGGTGGAAGTAGGAATGAAGGTTCAGATGAAGTTCTAGCAGCTCTTGAGAAAAATGGACTTAATTTCATTGGTGCAGCCACGAGGGGCAAGTCGATGTCCAAGAAAGGGAAGCCCAGAATGGCCCTTAGAATCGACATTCCCGTCACCAATCCCACACGTACCATCTCTGCTGTCACCTCCATGCTGTGGGAGGATTTATTGAACACCCCCAGCAAGGATCCCTCTAGGGAGCTCATTAACAGGAAGAAAATACAGTGTGCTGAGAAAATGATCCGAGGGGCTTTTGTCGAACTGTACAAGGGTCTTGGCCTTCTCAAAACTTATAGGTAGGTAGCTATCCCATCCTTCTTTCAACAATTCATGAGTTACTCTCTTGTATGCTACACTCAGACTCAGTTAGTTTGAGACAGTTTCACACTCGAGATTCGTACAAATTATTCTACTAAATAACATCTGTCCTATGTGATAACACGATCATTATCATTACGAAATTGGTAACTGACTAGAGGGGTCACTAGTGACAGTAAACTGGTTACTGCTGACTGATAAAGGATGCATATGCGGTTAGTTTATTTTTTTGAGTAGTAAAGTGGTACGTGATCAGTAAATTACTAGTGCAAACCACTAGGGTAGACTTTATTGGTGCTTTACCCTCAGTGCATCATCATATCATATGTACGAGTAGATTACATATCACATAACTTTGTTGTATTAGTCAGATAGCAATTACATACGCCTTTAGACTGTCATTTGAACTCATCATAGCTACAACATATACGTCAATGTGATGACCCGATGAGTTGAATGCTATGTTACTCCGACGCTTCACTTACGTGCCCTGTTGCGTCTCCAAAACGACCCAACACTTCGACATTTCATTTTAGAGTCTTGGACAAAAAAAATTGATAACTTCGCAAAAAAATTGCCGTATCCAACATTCGACACGTGTGGGAATCCCTAGTCGGAGTAACACTTATTGAATGTAATGCTTGATGTTTGACACAAGAACTCAAGTTTATTTCTTTCCTTGGCTTATTATTGCTTAGTGCTAACTGCTAAGTGCCCTTTTCAATTGAGTTCGTGAATGTACTGTCATTGCTGTTATTTGGTCATGATGATGGAATTTGTTCTTGTTTGGTTTTGTGTAAACACTAAATTTGGCCGCTCGTCTTATAGCTCGCTCAACATGATAGCATTCACAAAAATTCTCAAGAAATTTGACAAGGTATGATGACGATGTACTTTTATTTACCAGTTTTAGTCTAACAAACTAGAATGATTACTGGGCTATCATTGTCGTGCTCACTAATTCTGGTTTTCGACTTTTTCTCTTAATCACCAAACTCGTTTCCATGATAAAATTATCTGCTTTCACACACTTATGGCAGAAGCAAAAAAGGTTTAAGGGTGTTTTTCAATCAGCATCTTTATACTTCTTTAGTAAAAGGGTTATTCAGATAATAAACTGGATGAGTGCACTATGTATAGTTATCTTAGCAATTAAATCCTACTGCTTGTCTTTTATGCTACATACAACCAGTGGATGTGAGGTTGGCTGCACACAGCCTTCATTATGTCCTAACAATACCAAGAGATTTTTTTTAAGCTTGCCTTACCTCAAAACGTCTTTGTAGTTTCTCATTGGAGAAAATGACGTTGTGGGTTTTTTACACGGTAGAATCTGTCGATTGTTGTAAATTTTGAGACTGAATCAGATAACTTTTTCAAATAAAAGAAAACTTTTAACGAAATAGTAATATTGATAGAATTTAGAATATACCGGTTTTATTATTATATTCTCTCAAATAAAATTAATGCCCGATTATATTTTTGATTGCAGGTAGCCAACCAACAAGCATCATGTACATACTTAAAGACAGTAAAGAGTGCCAATTTTATCAGTTCTGACAAGGTAAGGAAGTGGAAAATATTTGGTAATACAAGTAGTTATTTCTGCGTAAAAATAAGGTAATGGAAAATTGGAAGTAGACTAGACTTCATAACATTCAATCTTTTGATGGAGTTTGTTTGACTCATTACAAATCCTTTGCTCACCGAACGTGTCAAATTCAAAGTAGACAAGACGATTTTACAGTAACATGGTGTTAGCTTAAGCTGTCAGAACTATTCTTGAACTTAAAACTTTTGATGTTGTACCACGAAAGTGTACCTCACTGCTGAAACTGTCTTACCAAAAGTTTTATATTTGTCTAAATAGTTTAGAATATAGTGCAACTTTCTTAAGACTGTTGCAAATTGGAAGCAATATATCCTTTAAAGTGTTTTAGATTGCCTTGATTGCTGTTGCTTTTAACAGCTGCACGATATTTTATTGCCGACTGTTTAAGTAGGCAGTGGATTAATTATAAGCAATTTCTTACAACTTTAAATAAGTTACTATAGTTATGACTATTATTGAATTTAGTGGTGATGGTGGTTTGACAAAGGTGGTTAAATTAATGGACGAAGTGGAGTCCTTATTCACCAAGCACTTTACCGACGATGACAGGAAAAAGGCAATGAAATTCTTGCGCCCACAGCAACAGAAAGACTCTCACATGGTTACCTTTTTTGTTGGTGAGTTTATGTTTATTATTGTTGATTAGTACTAATAAATGACAGTGATCTTAAAATATACTAGTATAATACAAGTGATATAAATGACAACCGGGTATTAAACAAGGATCAGTGGCACTGAAATGTGACTTTTTTGCTAAGGTTTTGAAGATCACTATGACTACATTTTGCTGTATCTTGGGGCGATGACAGCATTTTACGTAATTAGGCTCAGATAGCCGATACTACAAACCGTGATAGAAATGTAGATTTAATAATATGAGCGGGTTGATGAATGTTATTTCCCTCTTTCTAAATTGGAGGTGGACTGTATCACCTTTGTTTAGATGTTGGTCTAATAATAGTGTGTTTTAATCACAGAAATTTGTCTAACCCTAGATATTTGACACCCAATTGTCTTATGTTACTTTGACACTTTACTTTAGCTGCTTGTAGCGTGCCCTTGAGTGCCCGACATTCCAAGTATTTTGAAATGAAACAATACCCTGGCTTTTCATTTAGGTGAAATCGTGAATCTTTTCCAAAAAATTGACATGCATTAAATCAATTGCTAGTGCTGTGCTGGTCTTTGTGCCTTATTACGGACTTCCAAAAAGAATTAGCGTTATTAATCATTGTTTCTTGGAATGTTGGTGTTATTGTGCTTGCATTGCCCTTTTTGATTAATTGTTACTTTGGCTTGAGCAGGATTATTCACAGGTTGTTTTGTTACCCTTTTTGCTATATACGCAATGTTAGCACATCTTTCTGGCTTGTTTTCTCGTGGAAGCAGAGATGATTCGGGTTACATGGAGACAGTCTATCCCATTTTCAGGTCCTTTTCATTAATCCTACATTTTATCCCTAAATGGATTCCAACTCTGTTCTCACAACCAGTTACGAATTTCACTACATCTAGTCTTGTCGATTTTTTTTTACGCATCAATTAAGTCATATTGACCCCTAACAAATTCTTGATTAGTATGTTTAACTTTTTTGTATGTGGGTATTAGGGTCAAATGATAGATGATTTCACTCAAATTCTCTTGTAAGCTAACCCGTAGACTTTGTGTGGATGGCGCGAAATGAGGGGAAAGGGAGAGAGGGAGGAATGAGGGTACAAAATCCCTTGTTTGGTTAACAAATACAGTAGGATATAGGGAAAATGGACGGATTCACCTCCTCTGAGCCATTCCCTGACCCCTACAACCTCTTCCATCTTTCTCCCTTCCCTTCCACTCTTCCAAATGCTATCCAAACACACCCTTATACGAAGTATGTGGATCAACCCTACTCTCAGGAGCATAGACTTTTTTTAATCTCAAACTAAGTCCAACCTTTCCTTACTAGATCAACAAGTTTACTTGCATATTCATATCCAAACTACGTTTTTTTAATGATAGAAGTACGAGTACCTTTTTAGGATGTGATTAATCGAAACATACTACCTGCTAGAAATATTGGCGGGTCCAAATATTTCTTTCGAGAGTCCCAATGAATATGCGAAAGCTAAAATAAGTTGTATGAAGTTTATTTTATATTTACCTAAATGTTGGGACAAAATACGCACAGAAAGCAAGTTTCCAGTGACCGCAACCCCACTCGAGTTATCCAGAATAGTGAAGGGGGAGAGGGGCTAAATTGAATGCTTCTTTACTGCCACTCTGAGTGACTATTGTACAACAAAGACAATTTAGAAGTTTAATGTTAGTTTTACACGGCTCATGACTTCTTGAGTTTCCTATGCAGCACTTTCGCACTGTTGGGCCTGCATGTATTCATGTATGGGTGTAATTTGCTAATGTGGAAGGCCACAAGAATCAACTATACATTCATATTCGAATTCAACCCAAAGACAGCCCTTAAGTACAGAGATGCTTTCCTACTCTGTACCTCTTTAATGACTGCTGTAGTTGGTGCCTTGGTCATCCACCTTATTCTAAGGTCTAATGGGTTTTCTCCTCGGCAAGTTGACGCTATTCCTGGCATTCTTCTCCTGGTTAGTAATCTAAAATTCGAAACGACCCTTGTTTTCTTTATCATCTAGGATCTCGCAAAAGTTGGGCAAAGTAGTTGAATGTACGTACCCTTATTTATGTAATAGGAGCGCATAGAGTTTATTTTGGACGCTCAATTTTTTTATCGAGATTCGAGACCTGCATAAAATGACACTTCACAAGAAAAAAGGTGTTGCTAGTTTAAGGACCCTTTATGATTTATTCCATTATAATGCATTGAAAGAATAAGGAGTATTTGCTCCACTGAAACAATGGAAACAAATACCCTTGAAAAAACAGATGGAATATGTAGCAACTACTCCCCACCTTCAAATCCAAGTGCTCAGTATTCAAAATCTTTCTCACGAAAAATATGGGACCAAGGCACTTGCATTTAAATGGAGATTTTGCATACAACTGCAGACAAGTATTTGTGTATGACTTTATAGTGGGTATGTAATTGGAGTCATAGAATGCCACCATAAGTCCATAACCAGTGGAATGTTTGTAACTCCTGTCTTTATGTTGATTCTCAGGTGTTTTTCGCACTGCTGATTTGCCCCATAAACATATTCTATCGTCCAACTCGATATTGCTTCCTTAAAGTGTTACGTAACATAGTTCTCTCTCCACTTTATAAGGTGTGTGCACAAAACATAGTATTCTTTCCTTTTCATGGCTATGCTTTAAGCTGTATTGCTATCCTTGTCGCTTCAGCCCCTTAACGCCTCGGTGCGCCTTTTCAAACTAAGGAGTGACTGAATCGACGTGTATTTTGCTTTGATCCCTTTTAGGTTGTAATGGTAGATTTCTTCATGGCTGACCAGCTGACTAGCCAGGTAATCATGCTAACTGAAACATGGTATATTGTGACGATGATGTTACGTGTAAAGAGAACCTATTTACTGTTCACCTCTCATATTATATGAGTTAATGAGAAACTAACTCATAAGATAGTAAAAATGGATTAGTATTTTTGAGTTGGTGGATTAATGGATGTGTAGAGTTTGATGGGTTGATCTCACAGTAAATTAGGATGAGACACTTTTATAAACGAATAGTCCATCAACCTGTGACTGCGATGGCCGTATACAAGACTCGTTCTTAACTGAAAATCTTAAATTTGATCCATCATTATGGGTATATTTTAAATCTTTGCATCCTGCAGATTCCCCTTCTCAGGCACATGGAAACTACGGCATGTTATTTTCTAGCCAACAGTTTGGGTTCACACCCCTATGGAATCTGCAAAAAAGGAAAGATGTACAGGGAGCTTGCTTATGTGATCTCATTTGCACCGTATTATTGGCGAGCTATGCAGGTAAACAGCTGTACGCCTGTACTTCACCTTTAATTGTCATTTCTTAGATCTTTGATCCATTTCATGCAATTCTCTAATTTAGGGGCTGTATTTACTTGTCTTAGTATGCAGGTAAACAGTTTATTGAAGCTTAGTACATGTCATATTTTTTTTTTATTGGATTCGGTAGTTTCCAATTGCTAGTCTGCTCAAGGCTTGCTATTATTGGGTACTTTGGGTTTCATTCTCGGTTCAATAGTTACGACTAGGATCAATCGGGTTTGAGTCAAACCAACTTCGGTTGTATTTATTTAGTGTTTTTTTGTTATTTTAATGTTACCGATTTATTCTGCATGGTTTAAAATTACGCCCTTTCAGTCGGATCATTTCGAGTTGGGAGATATGTAGTCCTACAAAATTCAGGACAAATATGGGTTCGATACTCGATTGGCAGATTTAGGTTTCACGATGTATTCAAGTTGTTCTATTTGGTCTAATCGGAGTCTCAAGTCATGCTATTCCAGCCATCTGTTTTGCCAAATCTAGATTTCCTCGCACTGTTGAGGCATGTTAGCTAATCCCAAATCATTTGGAGACCAAGGATTTGCTGCTGCTGTTGTTGAAAGATGTTTGTATTGACTTTGTGGATAATGTTTTAATTGGCCCTCATAATAGCATTTTATTTTTGCATTTTGGTCTCATTTTCTCCATTTATCCAATGTTCAAGTGCGCTAGAAGATGGTTTGATGAATCCGATGTGAAGCAATTGGCTAACTTGGGAAAGTACGTATCGGCCATGATTGCGGCTGGTGCTAGGTTAACATATGCCCAACAACAAGAACCTACAGTCTTTTTCACTATTTTAGTTGTGGTGACGTCTGTCATTGCTACTGTATACCAGTTATACTGGGATTTTGTTCAAGACTGGGGCTTTTTTGACCTCAATTCGAAAAACCTATGGCTGAGAGATGATCTTGTTCTGAAGAACAAGTCCATTTACTATATTTCCATTGTAAGTTTGGCGTCTGCCTGTTTTCCATCTTATTTTATGTGTACATAACATGTCGAAAATGGAGTAGTAAAAATGGATGTTTTGCTACGCAGGTTATCAATTTGGTCCTTAGAGTTGCCTGGGTTGAGAGCGTGATGAGATTCATCAAAGTTGGAAACGTTCAGGCAAAATTTTTGGATTTCATCTTGGCTTCTTTAGAAGTAGTACGGCGTGGGCATTGGAATTTCTATCGGTAAGCCTTTCACAAGCTGACTTCATATTTGCGAGCCGTTTAAAACTACAAAATGTACACACTTTCGTTAGAGCATCCTAAACCCTCGAGGTTCTGGTTGAGGCCCAACTATTATATTTGTATACTATTAAATCCTTCTGCCGCATTACTGTAAAACCGTACGAGTATTTCCTAACTTTACATCTGGAAACAACAGATTGGAGAATGAGCACTTAAACAATGTGGGAAAGTTCAGAGCAGTAAAGACAGTTCCTTTGCCATTCATGGAAACTGATTTTGATGACTGAACGAACATTCATTGCGAAATTAGCATGTTGTATTGATCAAATATGGAGTATATATTGTCAAAATGGAGAAAGCTGGTCTTTTATTCATCAAGTACCAGCAAAAGTGTCTCGTTCATTTAATGTGACGGAAGATTTTACCATCAGTAGCAACTTTCCAAGTTCGAACCCCACTTCTGTACAGAAGAAGGTGCGTCTGCTGAAGATTTACTCTGTATCGACGTATACTCTTTAATGCTTTCCATAAAACTTGGACCTTTAACATCTTAATTAGGTCTATATCAACATGAATGAACTTTTTTTGATTTTTCTGTAACAATGACACCTTGCTGCAATAATTATTTTGAAGCATTTGCCAGCTTGGGATTTGAAGCGTCTCTTATAAATTAATTGCATCATACCCGTCGACATTGATAATGCCCTTTACAAAACTTCACAGAACATGTCATTGTCGGATAAGTTGATCAATAATTTTTGTGGACCTGGATTTTAAATAATCTTCTTGTTGTATTGCTTTGGTCGTCTTATCTTAAAAGCACGTGACACAATTACAGGAAAAAAATACACAAAGAGAAGACAATATTTGATTATTTGTAAGAGCAGGCTATAACCTGTAGTTTATGTACTCTGTGTTGTGTTCTTCAGAGACTCAGCCAGTTTCTTAGAAATGCAATAGGCAGTAGACTGTATAGTGATCATCGGATTGACACCGACAGCGCTGGGTAGAACACTCCCATCACAAACAAACAGACCTTCTGCGTCCCAGCTCTCCCCGTTTTCATCCACTGCCCCGTCTTTCTCTGTCTTCCCCATCCTGCAACTCCCCATATGATGAGCTGCACTATAGATTTCCCAGACACGGTTCCACAGCGGTCCCTGTGTTGCATAAACCGATGCAAGAAACTCCTCGATTTCTTCATTGCTCTTCCCTTTGCACTCTAGTCTCTGCCCATCACTCCTGTATGTCCCCACTTCAATCGCCCCTGCTCCTATCATTATCTGCAGGGCCCGTCTGAGTCCTAGTGTCATATCTTCCCGGTCTCTTCCAGTCAACCTGTAACTTATCCTGGCCTCTGACTTCACTTCCCCTGACCCTTCGCCTCTAATCATGACAAACAAATTGGCTGTTCTAGAGTACCTTAGCATCCGCTTCTTTAAATCCATTCCCGACAACCATGGGACTAACACAGCACAACTTGCAGGCCCAAGTGCAGGCGTCTCTATCAGCGCTCTTGGCATAGAACTACTAGACCCTTGCTCTGAGAAGACCCCATGGGCTGACGTAATCAACCCGCCCTCAAAAACCGTGCCCTCAAACTCAGAAGTGGGCCCTTCCGGTGGGAAGTATCCCCAAACACACAAGCAAGGGTGGACGCGAAGATTCTTCCCAATATGTCTGTTCCTCAGTCCACTAGACATGAGAAGGGGAGGTGTCAGTAATGAACCACATGCTGAGATGGTCACTTTTGCTTCAATCTCAAACTTTCTTGTGATTTTCTCATTCACTGAAACTGCAACCAGTCCAGTGCACCTTTTCTTTCTCTGGCTTCCTTTTGCGACTTTTCTGTCAAATAGAAGCTGCTTAGCCTGACTGCCTGTGATGATGACTGCACCCATGTTGACAGCATCAACTAGCCAGGTTACGTCCGTCCCTTGTTTGTCCCGGGACTTACACCCACAGTAACAAGACCCACAGTAGTGAGTCTCGGATGAGTTTCTCGGAACCCTATCGGCTTCAAGCCCTAGATTCTCACACCCTTTTCTAAGGACTTGGTTCTGAAAACTTTCTTTTACACAGCTTCTAGTAACTCCAAGCCTCTTGGTTACAGCATCCATAGCAGACCTGTAGCGTGGGCTAGCAAACAGGGGCAACCCATTCTCCTCTGCCCACTCTTTTAAGACCTCGTCTGGCGTGTTCAGGGCGGCGGACCAGTTGACAGCTGTGCCTCCCCCAACGGTGGATCCACCAAGCAGCACGAAGGAGCCGTCAGAGGTGGGAATCTTGCCTCCTCTATCGTAAAGCTCGTCCATTGAGGGGCCTTCTAGGGAGGAGTAGTCAGACGAGGTGTAGTAGTTTCCTTTCTCGAGGACCACCACCTTTTGGCCAGCCCCGGCAAGCACAGCAGCTGCCACGCCGCCCCCACAGCCGGACCCCACAATGACGACATCACACTTGATCTTGTAGACGTTCTTCTGAGGGTCCTCAGAGACCTGGAGACCTTTACTGGTGAGCGAGTCGAGGAGAGTCGACGGAGTCTCGTAGAGAGTCTCTATGATACCCTTTTCCAGAGGCCTCTCTTTCTTTGAAGTGTTGGTGGTACTCGTACTCGTACTCGTCTTCTCTGGTTTGTAGCCTATAGCTTCCCATGTTGGATTGTTGCATTTGCGATCCACCTGCCCATACACTATCTAATGTCATGGTTTGAATCAAAATAGAGTAAGACATACACTTGACATTTGCCTTGTTATCAAATCTTAAGGATGAGTACATACAGTTTACTACAGATTCAAATGGAGTGCTGTTTCAGGTCGATTATAATTTTCTGATTAATGATTGTTTTTGTACGTTGATTATAATCATAATTTCGTCTCTCCTGTGAGGCCGAGGCGATGACGATGACGATGACGATCAACCCAAATGTCTATTAATCCATTTCATTTATGGATCTATTAACAAACCTAAGCTAATCACTCATTAACCCACCCCTTACGCATTAGTCGTGAAAAAATTCTCCATGAAGCTAATTTACCCAACAATCGATCGATGAATCAAACACGTACCCCATCCTTTTGCATGGATATATATCATCCTCTCCATTTCTTATTAACAGTTTAGATGCAATCTTTAAAATGATCGAACGATCGTAAATAAAAGCAATGAAACTATTAAAAGTGGTTTTTGATGACTTTATTAGGGTTTGAGGGTGATGTGATGTGATGTGATGTTGATTGGTGAAGAAGGAAGGAACTTTACCTGTAGAGGAAGAGAGGGAACAAAATGTTGATCAAAGGTTATCTTAGGAATAAGTAGGGATGACAACGGACCGGATCCGGATCGGATCCGCATGGATCCAGATCCAGATCCACATTCCTATTAACGGATCTGGATTCGGTCCGGATCCGATGGATCTCAAAAATGTAGATCCAGATCCGGATCCGGATTGGATCCGCGGATCCAATTTCTTACTTAAATTCTACACATTTTTTAATTAATACATATTTACGACCATATTAATTTTCATAATTTTACAAATAAAATTGAATATAAAGATTCATAATCAAAGATTAATAAACTAAAAAAAAGAGTCTTAGAAATAACCAAAAAAAACACAAATTAATGTTCTTAGTTTTTTATTATTGTTAATTTTTTAATAAAACGGATTTGCGGATCCGGATCCGGATTTATTTATTAAGATCCAGATCCGGATCCGTTTAAAGATAGCGGATCCGGATCTGGATCCATATCCAACGGATCTCAAAATTTAGGATCCATATCCGATCCGTGCGGACCGGATCTTGCGGATCCGGATCGGATCCCGGATCCGTTGCCATCCCTAGGAATAAGCAATTACTACCTCTGTCCCAAAGAGATCACCCTATTTCTTCAATAAGTATTTTAATGAAATGAAACAATTTTAGTGGTTATAAAGTACAAGGTCGGGTAGAAAAACGAACAATTTAAGAATACACGGTAATGGATATAAACCGAACTCTTGATATTATGGTTGGAGTCCGTTGATGAGGTATACGTAGCTGTTTTTGATTTAACTAGTTTAGAACCCGTGCAGATGCACGGGTATATTTAAGTCACATTAGTTATTTATATGTTTATCAATAGGTGTTTTAATAATATATACTCCGTATAATAGATAGCTATTAACTCACTATTCATTCTTGTAATAGTTTTAGAATTATTGGGTAAACCCGTGCACATGCACGGTTGTTTACTTAAAATTTTGTGATGATAAAAGAAATTCTTGATAGTAGACATAATTAGAGTGTTATATTATTAAGATAGTAATATTTATTCTGCTGAATCAATCTCATACGATAATACGTACGATGTTTTTTCGTCCTCTCCTTATGGAAGACATATTTGGGATGACTATTCCTGTGTAACAGCTAGTAAATTCTCGGAGCTTTGTCCCTCTTTCACACCAAAAATAAAATAAGTATGATGTTTTTCACCGTCATCTAATATGAAACGAAAATAACACTATTTAATTTAAAATATTTAATAGAAAATAAAATATAAAAGACTTATAGTAATTGCTAAATATAAGTTGAGATATATATATTGGAAGATTTTTTTTGGAAGGAAAGTTGAAAAGATCAAATTGTCCATTGATTTTTGTTTCAGTGAATAGGGGATTATAATAATAATATAGATTGTTATGAAAATAATATCAATTGCAATTAACATAGTAAGTTGTTTTATTTGTCAGCAGGTTTATACCTACTCTATTTTCAGATATTTTGACACGTTTAAATAAATTATATTACCATCAAATTATTTTAAACTTGTGTCTTTGGCGTTTTAAGAAGGTATATACAAAAATATTCTATTAATATGAAAATTAGGATTAATATTATATTAGATTAATAGATATTATGATATTTATATTATATAGACTAGATTAAAGCCCGTGCGTTGCACGGGTTAGTTGGCTTCGGGTTAATTGGCTTAATTACATTGATGATGTATATTCGTTAAATACGGAGTAAGAAACTTGATCAATCTATATCATTATAATAAATAAGATAATCACATGATATTAATAATCAAACTTAATTTCAACTAATTTTATAGTCTTAAGAGCATATTCTAAAACTCAAAAGAATACATGCGAATAATTTTTGATTGATAATATAAGATTCTATCGCCTCATCATAATTTTTCGATATAGGATAATTTACTCATCACCTTATTTTAATTTTTTCAATGTGGGATAATTTTAGGTTTCTAGTCCTTTTAAAAGCTTTTTAAGACTCAAAATTTGTTGGTTGATATTTAAAACCATAAGATTACTTACTTATGATATAGAATTTCATCACCTCATCATACTTAAGTTCTATATACTTTAATTATACCTGACCTTTTTTTAAGTTCAAAAGATTGTTGGTTAATATCTAAGAACGAAAGATTACGTAGAATTATATCACCTGATAATTTTAATTTAACTTTATTTTACAGATGAATGATTAGTCTTGTTTATAATATAGAATTTCATCACCATAGAATTTCATCGTCTTATTATGGTCTTAAGAGTTTTTTAAAAACTCAAAAGATTTTGATTGAGAACAAATAATTAGTTTTATTTATAATATAGAACCATAACCATATTATAATTTGTCGATGTGGGATAATTTAAGTAAATAAAATTTGTAGTCTTATTTATAATATAAAATAATCACCGTACCTTATTTTAATTGTTTCAATGTGGGATAATTTTAATTTTGTAGTCTTATTAAGACTTTTTTTAATTCAAAATATTGTTGGTTGATGTCTAAGGAAAAAATTATAATTAGTCTGTTGTGTATAGTCTTAAGAACCTTTTTAAGACTCAAAAGCTTTTTGTGTGATAAAACTTTATAATTTTTCGGATGTCGGATAGTTTTACTTAAGTTTCACCTTATTATAATGTTTCGATGTGAGATTATTTTAGTTAAATTTGTAGTCTTATTAAGAGAATTTTTATGACTTAGAATTTTTTATTGATATTTAAGAACAAATGATTAGTCTTATTTATACTATAAAGTTTCATCACCTTATCATAACTTTTCGATGTGGGATGATTTATTTAAGTTTATAGTCTTCCATCAGCTCGTCAATTTTTTTTCGATGTAAGATAATTTACTTAAGTTTATAGTCTTAAAAACTCTTTTTAAGTCTTGATTATTATAATACGAAGTATAGAATTTCATCACAATTTTCAATGTCGGATGATTTTAAGGTTGTAGTCTTATATATTAAAAGTTTTTTTAAGATTTAAAAGTTTTTTTGTCGGTATTTAACCCATAGTGTTGTATTTAAACATTTAAAATATTCCACTTTTAGTATAAACATATGGATTATCTTATTATATATTTTGGATGAATGATTACTCTTATTTATATAATAATAAAAATTCACCTTATTATAATTTTTCGATGTGGGATAATTTTACTTAAATTTATTTAAGTTTAGATATATAGTCTAATTAAGAACTTTTATTCATAGACGAATATATAGAATTCCATCAATCCATCTTCATTTTTCGATGCGAGATAATTATACTTTAACTATATAGTCTTAGTTCTAGAATTTTTTTTGTCTCAAAAGATTTTTGGTTAATATCTAAGAACGAAAGATTACATAGAATTCTATCACCTCGTTAAGAACTTTTTTTTAGGACGAATGATTAATCTTATTTATAATATAGAATTGAATCACCTCATCATAATTTGGAGAAATGACTACTTTTATTTATATAATAGAATTTCATCATAGAATTTCATCGTCTTATTATACTCTCTTCGTTCACTATTTTTTTCTCCATTACCTTAATATTTGTGAGGGATATTTTAATGAAATGATGCGACCGAAGGGAGTATAATTTTTTGATGTGGGATATAATTTAGCCTTAAGAGTGTTTTAAGACTCAAAAGAGAGGGGTATAATTTTTTAATGTGAGATAATCTACTCAAGTTTATAGTCTTAATAGTTACTTTTAAGACTCAAAAGATTTTGATTGATATCTAAGAATCTAAGAACAAATAATTAGTCTTATTTATAATATAAAAATTCATCACCTTATTATAATTTGTCGATGTGGGATAAATTTAACTAAAATTTGTAGTCTTATTTATAATATAGAATCATTACCGTAACTTATTTTAATTGTTTCGATGTGGGATAAGTTTAAGTTTGTAGTCTTATTAAAATCCTTTATAAACTCAAGACTACAAATTCATGACTTCATCATAATTTAAAAAACAATGACATAGAATTTCATCATAGTTTTTTTTAAAAACAATTTTTTTTTTGTTGGTTGATATTTAAAAACGATGATTACTCTTCTTTAGTACAAATTCATAAGCTCATCATAGTTTTTCGATGTGGGAGAATTACTTAACTTCGTTGATGTCTAAAGAATTTTTTTAGTTTTATTATAATATAGAATTTCATTACCTTATTATAATTTCTTTATTTAAGTGTATAGTCTTGACAACTTTTATTAAGACTCACAAGATTTATGTTTGATGAAACTTTATAATTTTTCAAATGTGAGATAGTTTTAGTTAAGTTTATAGTCTTAATATATAATAATATAAAGTTTCATCACCTTATTCTTATTAAGAGATTTTTAATAACGAATGATTAGTCTTATTTATAATATAGAATTCATCAACTTATCATATTTTTTGATGTGAAATAATTTTTTTAAGTTTATAGTATCCCATCATAATTTTTCGATGTGGGATAATTTAAAAGTTTTTCTTGGTCGATATTTAAAACGAATGATTATTCTTATTTATAATATAAAATTTCATCATCTCGATGTAGAATAATTAATTAAGTTTATAGTCTTAGAAACTCTTTTTGAGATTCAAAAGACTTTTGGTAGATATCGAAGAACGAATTATTACTCTTTATTTATAATATAGAATTTCATTATCATATTATAATTTGTCGATGTGGGATAATTTTAATATATATATATATTTTAGGCTTTTTTCGAGCGATCTCATTGGTCCGTTCAATCAAACCTCAAATTAGGAAAGTATCATAAATAATAAAAAAAATCAATTAGAGAATTTTTGATTATTACAATATATATTTAATCTATTATATTAATGTGATATTTTACATTTCTGACGTGAAAACCTTTAGAGTTCATTTTTTGTAAAACATTATCGTAAAATAAATTATAAAAATGAAATAATTAGATTCGTGTTAAAAAATGCTTTCATTAGAGTATAAATTTCATATCATTTGTTTCACATTATGTGATGAATTTATAACATAACAGTTTTAAAATTATACCACATCGACAAATTACAATATGATAATGAAATTCTATATTATAAATAAAGAGTAATAATTCGTTCTTCGATATCTACCAAAAGTCTTTTGAATCTCAAAAAGAGTTTTTAAGACTATAAACTTAAGTAATTATTATCTTACATCGAGATGATGAAATTTTATATTATAAATAAGAATAATCATTCCTTTTAAATATCGACCAAGAAAAACTTTTAAATTATCCCACATCAAAAAATTATGATGGGATACTATAACCTTAACTAAATTATTTCACATCGAAAAATATGATAAGTTGATAAATTCTATATTATAAATAAGACTAATCATTCGTTATTAAATATCAATCAAAAAAAAATTTAAGTCTTAAAAAATCTCTTATTAAGGTGATGAAACTTTATATTATAAATAATACTCCGTAGTAACCATGTGCTCTTAGTTATTAACCAAAAATATTTTGAGTCTTAAAATATATATTAAGACTATAAACTTAACTAAAACTATCTCACATTTGAAAAATTATAAAGTTTCATCAAACATAAATCTTTTGAGTCTTAAAAAAGTTGTCAAGACTATACACTTAAATAAAGAAATTATAATAAGGTTTATACCTACTCTATTTTCAGATATTTTGACACGTTTAAATAAATTATATTACCATCAAATTATTTTAAACTTGTGTCTTTGGCGTTTTAAGAAGGTATATACAGAAATATTTTATTAATATGAAAATTAGGATTAATATTATATTAGATTAATAGATATTATGATATTTATATTATATAGATTGTTATGTAAATTCTGATATATTAAGAAAGCGCGTTTTGGCGCCAAAAAACCAATGCGTGGTTCCTGTATTAATATTATATTAGATTAATAGATATTATGATATTTATATTATATAGATTGTTATGGAAATTCTGGTATATTAAGAAAGTGTGTTTTGACGCCAAAAAACCAATGCGTGGTTCCTGTATTATATATTAGTATAGATAGATTGTTGAGAGTGAGCTCAATCATGAAGTACGCAAGCAAGCAAGCTGATCGAGGCAATGAACGTGTGGGTGTGGGTGTGGGTGTGGCTGGTGAATGCATGCTGACCTGTTACCCCGTATTACTGTATCTAATTAGAGTAATTACTAAGACAACTACCAAGTGATATTATTGAATAATGGTGTTTAATTAGAAGAGTGATTATTATTGATAAGACTATTCCCAAGCAAGTGTCAAGATAATTGGGTCACCATCCATTTTTTCTCTTAATCCTACTTTATTTATCTTGACCCATTTATACCTCCCATCCAGAAAGTCATGAGCTAGTGTCACCAATCCAATTATTTCTCACTTTTTAATATATCCAATCATTTTCATATCCTCCACCCCACCAAACCTCTCTTCCTTTTGCAATTATTATTTTTAGTTTTGTAATTTTGTAAGCTCGATAATTTTTTTACTACTCTAATTTTGTTAATTTGGTATTAAATTAAAATGAGTAAATTAAAAAAAGAACTTTTATAAAAATCAAGAAACATTACTATATTTAATACGATTAATAATCTCCAACTCAAATTAATAGCCCCGAAACTCCATTAATTAATCTAATTATTTTATTATTACACTAAAAATCAAGAGAAAAAAATACGTAATTTTTAGGATTATTGTAATGTTTGCAAAATATTTTTACCTCAAAAGATATATAAAGTACTACAAAAAGGAGCTTATTTTGTAGCCCCATAAATATTAAAAAGATTTAGAGTATATTTTAAATATTTTTTTTACAAGAATATTTTAAATGTTTTTAATTTAGTTTAAATACAAAATAACTTGAAAATATTAATAAAGGTGAGAGAGTGAGTGACAAACTGACAACCATCCCATGGTCCCCATTATTGAAGGAGGTCATGACCTCCCTCAAAAAGGTCATTCCATGACCCCCTTCTCCCTTGAGTCATGTTAATCTTCCATGTAATTAGTGTAGGGTTACAACCCTTAAACCCAAGGACCTGTTACGAGTATTAATCGAAAAGACAAAAGAAGAGGGATAACAATTATATCTTATCTTTCTGCGGAACAGCATATTAATAAGAAGTATAATAAACGCAAAATATATATAATCTCCACGGACAGAATAAATAATCTTCACGGACAAGAATAAATAATCTCCACGGACAAGAATAAATAATCTTCACGGACATAATAAAGCACCCCAAACGTGATGCCTCCTTTGGTATCCACACGGGTACGGAACTGCGACGTATATGCTAGTATAAGGGTTTTGTGAGACGGTCTCACAACTTCTCTCTATATGTCTCTTATAACTCTTTATAAGAAGAATATATGTTATGAGTCAATACTCACAATTGTATATCTTGGTTCATCATATGAACCTCCTTATATAGGAGAGATATATAGGAGAGATAGGTTACCTACTTAACCTAGAAGTTATTCCATAACTCCAATTGGTATAATTAGATTATCCCAATAACTCTAGTTACCATAACTAGATTATTACTATAACTCTAATTACCATAATCCGACAGCACAGCTGAGTCGTATTACTACTGACCCGATATATTAATATACCGATATATTAATAATATCCCGTACACATTGTGTGTGACCCAATGGGCCCACTTAAGACTACCAGACACCTAACTCATTTACATGTCAATCCGACATCGACCTCTAGCAAGGCATATCAGATACATAGACCTAAGCGGGTTAATCCGTAGGACAGTGGACATAACTCCTTCAGTCTCCCACTTGTACATGTCCTCTCACGAACAGCGTTAAGTCTCTTTGCTACTATTGTCTCCAATTGAGAATGAGGTAAGAAGAAGTGTCATCCTCGCATGTCTCAATCTTTTACTCGAATATTTGAGTTGACTTGTTAAAAGAGCAGATAGATGACAATCATCCTATCTGAGCGCGGCCACGCATTTGCACAAGTCACACTCTTCGAGTGGCCAAGAAACAATAAATTCCCTTCAATAAAGGAAGAGCAAATCCCCTCTTGTCTAACCACATACTATCACATGATCCATGCATGTCCAATAACCATCCATAGCCCCCTTTCACAGCTGACGATGAATAGTATCAAAGCATACACATCACATGTACAGGATAGTCAAAGACTCAGGTCGAAAGACCGTACAAGTTCATAACTTGCAAAGAACTTTACTGACACTAAGCGAAATCTTAGTAAAATCCTTTTCGGCGGGTCTGTCTAATGCATGTTCTTAACATACACCCGTGTGCCTGGTTTAGTATCTCAATACCTATGACTCAAGGAACTTAGTCATCAACCAACTCACACACTAGTCATTTAAGGGTATTCAAATGTCCCAACACAATACCCTGACTAGAGACAAAATAATTACATCATCCAAATAAAGTTCCAAGACTAAGTCACGTACTTAGTGATCTATTTCATCAATGTAAATTATTTAGGGACAAAACTCGGTTACATTAACCAAATGACAATATGTCATACATATATCAATTATCGAAATAACTTCCACTAAACCAAACACCTCTAAAAGTACTAAGACCATTCGCCCATGCGTCTTATACCGATCCGATCATAACCAATATGATCTTTATGTAGAAGAGGTTTCGGGACATACAACATTTGTATCGGTTATTTACAAGCATATGATCAATCTACCTTCTCTCAATTAAGGCAAACTGTTAGTTTCATAAGCAACAAATTGCTTCATAAACTTTAAAGTTGAGTGTGTGCTTAATTCGTAATCAAACGTCTATTTTTCAAAAGCATTAGAACACTAACTTTAGTTATAATATTAGTCATAAAGTTGTCCTTTGGAACCGTTCCAACACACAACTTCTTATCCAAAGCAAAATTTACTGAGATTACAATCTCACGTCATCTTTGTCTATTTGAAAATATGAATCGTTGCAACTTGCTTACAATAATTCGCTTATCACATCATGCACATTTCTTAAACAATTCTCTTTTTGCTTCTCAAGCGCAAAGGAACAATTCTTAGATAGCAATTTAGTGACACTCACTAGATTAGTATCTACTCGTCATACGAGCACATAATAAACACATTTCTTGCAAAGCAATCAAATGTCGTCTAGTTAGAGAAGTATGTCACTTACATACCAAATCATAACGATAAATGCACTCCCACTAGCCTCTTGTACACACTGTCTTTCTTCGTCTCAAAGAAAAACAAACATCTTTGAATTACCACATTAAGAAACGAAGATACTACTCCATAATACTTGCTCCAATCAAATTGGATAATTCACATTTGTCTAGCAACTTTAATAATATGAAATTCAAACGATGTGTCGCACACACATCATATTTCATCTCTTTCAAGAAATGTATTTCACATATATATGTCCAAAACTCATCATAATGAGTGATGACATTCAAAATGCTAAATCAATCTTAATAGACTTAAGCATAATGTTGTAAGAAGGTTTTTCCATAGTCATTACTATGAGCTCAATCCTTAACTACCAACTATGCTTCATAGATACTCTTATATCAATCTACATCGTCTTTATATTGAAGACTATTCTTCACTATAAGACCCATTTAATCATAGTCTATACTTGGTAGTTATGGTATATAGAATCTATTAGATTTTATGTGACTTTTGGAGTCTTTGCCCATTATTGTTTCATCATAGGTCAAACCTATGTAGGGTAATATTTTACAGGTAAGATGATCATGACTTTTCATGGATGCATCAATATCTTCTTCAACAGTTGTAGAGAACACCTGTTAATCCTGAACATTTTCAAGGTCGATTCTACTCCCACTGTTTCTATTAGAAATCACATATCTTTAAAAGAAACATACCACTTCATGCAACAAAACAATTTTGTTCTTTGGATAGTTTGTAGAATTAACATAATACCCCTAATAAAACACATGTCATAATTGAGTCTAAGTTCTAGAAAACAATTTTCTTTAAACTTTAAGACTTGATAATTAAGAGAAGACTTTTTAGAACATTCTCAATCCATATCTCATATGGTGTCTATTCTCCGACATACATGGACAATCTTATCAAAATTGTACAAAGACTTTTATAGTGCATAATTTTCTAAAGCTTCAATGAAATCTGCATAACTCATCATAGACCAAATCATATCAAATATGGTTCGATGTAGTTTGAAACACTTTTCACTACTTCTAAAATGATCACAATCTTTTAGTTCAATTCCTCCCTGTTTCAATCATATCGAACAACTCGTATCAACTTATCAAGTTGATCTTGTACCTTGAACAATTCAAAGCATTCAATTTCAAAATTCATCAAATGAACAAAACCATACACGTTACCCATTTTGCAACATCACTAGTTAAAACTCCCACTACAATTAATAGGAGTCACTTGTAATGTCATTTATCCATCTAAACAAGATCCATTTACCTCACTTGATCCTTATCAATAAGGTTTATAATTTCATCATTATGAAACTTATTCTTATGTTTCTTGTCTCATGGATTAAGGACTATGTCATAATAGGTAAAACTTGAGTCGTGGGACTTGAACCTTTTGATCATTATGTTATAAATAAAAGCATTCACTACTAGGAATGTAGAGCTCAACAATCATGTTAGTCTTATTATTGTACCTCATATTCTTGCAAGGTATAGAGCAACACTTGTTCTACTTTTATCAAAAGTTTTCATGCCCATACATGAAACAGAATCAATATTCTTGCTTATGACTAGTACAAGAATAACAATTATTCAATTCCAGTATTCAGCTTTATGGTAAAATTAAGTAATTTTTCTTTTATATATGAAACAACAACATTTGTTCATTTCATCATAAAACACTTCACTTATATACCATTATTCCACCCTCTTTGAACCATCACATCCACAATGTATTAGTTGCATTTGATATCTTATACCAAAACAGTAGAATGAAAGTAACAATTACTCTAGTAACATACACACCAGAAGTCATACTTCAATTGATTTGCAGATTTTCTAGACACTTCTAGAAACTATCTACCAATGTCTAATATTTGTCATTACATTAATGACTAATAAAATCGTACCTAATCTAAATTTGGCAACAAGTTTGGGTATGATAACAATTATTCTTCCCTTACTTTAACCAACCTCTTAGATTCATTAATCATTATTTCAAGCAATTTTCTTAATGAACTCATAGAACATTAGTATTATTTGTCTTCTTGATGCAATGTTCAATCGTCTTTTAACATCTCATGCTAAAAGGTGAGAAACTTTATTAAGTCACATGTTTATTCATAATAAAGTGACCTAGACTTAGGATTAATTGAAACGATTTCAATTCCTAATTCTTTGGAAAGAGGCATCCAAAATTTTCTGATTATCAATATAATCACGTCATCATATGACACGGATTAATTAGATCATCTTCAATATTTTCTCACTTAATGGGAACGGTTCCCTTTATTGAACAATTAATTTTGGTACTTATAATCATCTTCATGACTCTAATTATACAGTCCATACTGTACATTAACATTGGTAATAATTTGTCGGAATTATCCTTCACAAGGACAAAATCCGTATCTCTAATTTTGAGAACGATTCTCAAGATACCAATCGATGAGGTTAAACAATTCAAACTATCTTTAATAAATGTGATAATGGTGACTAAATTACAACTATATTTATATGCAAAGTAAAACGATAATTAATATTAATTAAAAATCTTAAACAATTTTAAGATAAAATCATGAAAACTACCCTCAAGTTCTCATAATATTCCAAGATCCTAAACCTTTTGTCGCTCAAGTGAACTTGGGCTCACTGCTCAAGCTCCAAAAGTAAAGGTAGACAACGACATTGTCAATTACATCAATATATAATTCTTGGTTCGTTGGAATTAGTCATCATATGACACCAACTATTTGCCTCAAAGCCCAAGTCCGACTTGATAGCAATGTTAAGCAAACCAGACTGAACCTGTGGGTAACCGTTACCCATCTACTCAGTCCACACACATCGGCAAAGCACCGCTTAGGCAGTCACTTCAACCAATGAAATGAAATTGTTGTAGTGGTCAATTCTGGAAAGGCAATACTTAATATTTGTGCGAGGGATTAAATGCATATGGGTCCTAACCATGCCACTAGGTCAACTTACAAGGCGACCTATTAGTTCTAAGCACACAGGACACAAGTCTCAAATAATAAAATTCATGCATCGTATGACATAATATTTCAATTGTTACTAGTGATTTGTGCATAAAACAAAACAAGTTAAAAGATCTCATATTTTGATTCATAATCATATTACAATTCATAATTGCTACTCCCTCCGTATCTATATGTTCGTCCACTTTTAATATAATACTCCACCCATATATTAAATAAAGTGGACGAACATATAGATACGGAGGGAGTATTTGGTTTGAACAATTTTACCAATATCTTTCATTTTTCCAACTACGAGGAACAATTTCCCACCCGGAAAAATTTGAACGGATATACAAAACTCGATTCACAATCGATCTGCATCTTATAATTGTCATATAAATATGAACAATTCATCAAAATCAAATAAGACTCGAGAAACTCTTTTCCGATCTATTTATGATAATATGATAATTAAAATGCATAATATTATTTAACCGATTTAGAAAACTAATTTTTCATAGATTCGGAAAAATAAAAGTATAATCCATTTTGACATAATCAACACACAAACGCAAGAAAACGACTTTTCTTAAAAGCGTCGCTCGACCCGACACCATGTCGTCCGAGTAAATATTGTGTCGTCTTGGTCAAACATTTGCCGCTCGGGTCATCCCGTTCCAACCGGGACACACCCGTGCCTACCAAGTCATACTCGTGCCAACCGAGTAGGTCTCTATTCGTTCCATGTCCACCAAAATAAACATGAGTCTTGTCCTAATCTTATTAGGACTCATCGTTGACAATAAGTTCAAAAAATTTTACGTTCCCAATTTCAATCGAGTCTTGACTAATCTTATTAATCTCATCGTCAACAAAGAAATCGGAGAATATGGTGAGTCAATTTAGGACAAAATTAAATTAAAATATAATCGATATTAGATCTTAAATTAATTTTATGAATTAATTTCAGAATATAACAATTTAAATTCATAAATTAAAACAAATCCAAACCAATTGACAAACCGATATTATAAACGTATAATATTGATGAAATACATGTTATACATCCACATGCATATCCATGCTCAAAGTTACTCTCAAAGTTCATCACTAATTGCATGGAAGAAAAAAAATACCACGGAGTACATTGGAGCTAGAACAAATTCTCATAGTGGCACGGCAACATCAAACGTAATTCACATAACTCATGCACAAACGTGCTTATCAAAACAACTTATGAGATTAATAAAACAACGAGAACAATTCTCAGAAGGAATAATAAAATCAAATTAATATGCGGTAGAATCCTCATAACCAATTATGAGACAAAGATTCAGGTCGATTTGATTAATACTACATAATAACAGAGGCTCTGATACCACTGTAGGGTTACAACCCTTAAACCCAAGGACCTGTTACAAGTATTAACCGAAAAGACAAAAGAAGAGGGATAACAATTATACCTTATCTGCAGCGGAACAACATATTAATAAGAAGTATAATAAACCCAAAATATATATAATCTCCACGGACAGAATAAATAATCTTCACGGACAAGAATAAATAATTTCCACGGACAAGAATAAATAATCTTCACGGACATAATAAAGCACCCAAACGTGATACCTCCTTTGGTATCCACACGGGTACGGAACTGCGACGTATATGCTAGTATAAGGGTTTTGTGAGACGGTCTCACAACTTCTCTCTATATGTCTCTTATAACTCTTTATAAGAAGAATATATGTTATGAGTCAATACTCACAATTGTATATCTTGGTTCATCATATGAACCTCCTTATATAGGAGAGATAGGTTACTTACTTAACCTAGAATTTTCCATAACTCCAATTGGTATAATTAGATTATCCCAATAACTCTAGTTACCATAACTAGATTATTACTATAACTCTAATTACCATAACCCGACAGCACAGCTGAGTCGTATTACTACTGACCCGATATATTAATATACCGATATATTAATAATATCCCGTACACATTGTGTGTGACCCAATGGGCCCACTTAAGACTACCAGACACCTAACTCATTTACATGTCAATCCGACATCGACCTCTAGCAAGGCATATCGGATACATAGACCTAAGCGGGTTAATCCGTAGGACAGTGGACATACCTCCTTCAATTAGTAATTAGGATGACCTTGGGGGTCATAACCTTCCCCATCTACCTTGCTTGGGGATGATCTAATAACTGCTGGCTGCTGATGGGTCAATAGGTGTTTAATGAGTTTGATAGACACTCACTGTCACTTATCTTCAATAATTCTCTCAGCAAGTCGTCGTCTAAACTGCAGTACATACTCTCAAATGCTACTAGTGGAGTAGTACTTTGTGCTTTCAACATCAGCTCATAATATTGCGCCTCCACAGCCCTCTACGTAGTACTACTCCCTTTATCAGTGACGACCTAGGATTTTAGGTTTAAGGAATATTACCTTCATCCACTATTTATCGCCCCACTTCATTAAAATACTCCTCACATATAAGTTGGGTGATAAATAGTGGACGAAGGGAGTACAATTTTTTTTCCTACTTTTTATGATATATTTTTTTTTCTATAATTCATGAGTAATGACACCTGTAAAAAATGATCTGATCTGAATAATTGCCCGAAAAACACTCAGTAATCGGCCGGAAATGATCCTAACTCGAAAGTGACTGATCCGATATTAACATTATTATTTTAGGGTCAGAACCTGCCAAACCCAAAAATAGGTAAATACCGTAAATTAGATCATACATTAATATAAAAATAATTGAGAATAAATTTGTACTCCTAGGAGTATTTATAATAAAATGTAAAGGAAGTAATCATTTCAAAAAACATTAATATGACTCGTGTTTGACCCAAAATTCGTCTAACTCGATCCTTATCAACCCTATATTTTTCGAAACTTGAAATACCACTCCATTATTATTAAGCATTAACCATGAGGTAGTGAGATTGGTAAACTTGTCAATATTTCATACAAACTATCCGATTCAAATCCTTGTAACTATCCTTTTGAAAAGCTGAAATTCAACAAATTTTTAAAAAAAAATAGTCACATGCTGCCACTAGGTTTCAAACCCCATCAATGGTTTGAGAGACATATACGGAAAATAGGATTATACACCTGGTTGTACAATAACATTGTACAACCAAGGCAAATTTGTCGAGCTTTTGTGTATATTTATTGAGCTTATAAAAGTTTCTGAGCTGAGTTGTAAGTTTTTGAGCTTGAACATTTATGTGAATTAACTCAACAACTTTACATTAAAGCTCAGAAAGTTTACAGCAAAACTCAAAATATTTGTAATATAGCTCAAAATCTTAAAATCAGTTGTACATAGAGCTATGTACAACTGGTGGTATAATCCTCTAATTGGACATATACCTTAACCACCACAGCAACACCAACTACTTGATATAACTTCAATGTTCAAACTATTTATTTCTAAATGGACTAGGGGGTCCGTGTTCGGGCCCCCCAGGTCTGCCCCTTGCCCTTTATACCAAAATGATATTTTCATTTCATTAATATACTCTCTCTGTTCTAATCAATTTCGTACATTTGTTTTTTCACATACACTTGTCAATGCACGTTTTATTTTGTTCATATCTTTAGTTACATAATTCTAAAAATTATACGGAGTAAAATTTTGATATTCATGATGCATTTAATTAGACAATTTAAATAATATCCGTATGAAATTAATTAATACAGATGGAGTATTTCTTACGGAGTGTAATGGAATAAAATGCAAAGATATTAGTGGTATGGAGGAAGGAGGTAAGATACTCCACACCATTACTATTAATGCGTCTAAAAGCTTCTGACACCCTGAAACTAATCGATTGGGTCCAGTTAGGTTGTTCCCAGTTTTGGTGGGTGGTCAATTCACATTTTTGGATCATTCATGGGTTACGCAATTATAGGCTATTATTGACCCAATCATCACAAGTCATTTTTATATCAAGCGCTAGTGAGCGAGTTAAGTTTGCCAAATCTAGTGGTAAGAGTGCACTTAACTTACCTCGGTTGTTTTTTTAATTTGACAGATATATCCATTTTGACATTAAAACGGGTCAAATATATATCTCATCTAGTAAGAAAATGTCAAATGTTTTGCTACAATCTAGGTCCATGAGATTTGTCTTATCATAACTATTTAACCAATCATAAATTTAAGACGGATATACATGTATAAAACATAAACAAGAATTTATTTGTTAACTTACAAGATTCTTAAACACGAATTGGTAGGGCCGACTCAGAGTACAGTAGTTTTGAATTGGATAATTTCCGATTAAGCCAACAATAATGGGTTAATCAAAACCCAAGTCATATTATTTGCGAAAAAAATCCACGTCATAATAGTTTGAATTTGGTATAATTTTTTGTCTTGAATTAGGTTGTATATTTATAAAAGTAGAGTAACAAATATATAGGATCCATTAAAAGAGAGGGAGGGGTTTGTATTGTGTATGCCTAGAGGGTAGAGATAGACGATTGCCATTGTTTTTTGTTGGCATGCATATTCATATTCATCATGGACTTAATTTAGGGCCATTTTTTTCATTCATTTATTTAAAGGCCAGGGGTACCGGTAACGTAAAATGCATGTGCAGTGAAAATGAGGGAGGGAGTACGTAATAAAGATGGAATAAGGCCAGGTAGGTTAAAAGTAAAGTAAGGTAGGTACCTGGGCAAAGACGAAGTAGAGGCATAAAACCTTGATGAAGTAGAAGACTAGTCTGAGAGGAGTGAGGAAGAAGCTGATATTGGACCATTTTTGTAGAATTCTCTCCCTTGTTTCAATTGCCAGATCAGGGAACTTTGTGATGTAACAATGGTAAGGGTAAGGCCATTTTCCTTGTTTTTTACCAAAACAAAGTGAGCCGCACAGTAATAAGGTGCCTAACCTTGTGGATAGTAACCACAGCACCAGCCTTACCAATATCACGGCTTCTCCCACAAATTGACTCACTATCACTTCTGCTACCTACCAAAAACATTCATACACAAAATCATACCTGCCTCCAATCCAAGCAAGCTAAGTCATTATTATACTACCTCCGTCCCACTAAGATTGTCACGTTTCATTAAAATATTCCTCACATATAATAAAAAAATGGGACAATCTTTTAGGGACGGAGGGAGTATATAAATACCATACGTACTTTATAACTATATGTCAAATTATAAGCAGTTGAATAGTACTCTATGATCACACACACATACGGAGTTGAATAATAGTGTAGATAATAAAAATCAGAATGACTAAAGAGTAACAATTATGGACTCATACTTGTTTATATAATTGATTGATATTTGAAGGCGGTTACGAGTTTAACATGCATGCATGTGAGGGTGAGGGTGAGCTAGGGGATATACTATTTGTGAATTAAAAAAGGATGCGTGTATGTATGGATATGTACCTGATGTGGGATATGAGTTTGAGAAGCAGAGAAACTGAAGTAGGTTTGAATAGAATTATCATTGGTATTTTGAAGGTGAGGATGAGGAGGAAGAAGTGGAGGGAAAATGGTTTCGCATATGCTGCTCAGTGACTCCATTTCTGATGAAGAAATCATTGACTCAGTATTATTATTATTATTATAGCTCTTTTCTTCCCATGATTTCCTCAGTCTTGGATGACTACTATTACTTTCACATTCCTTCTCCATTCTTCTTTATTTTGAGTGTGATCGATAGGATTATGTTTGTCTTTAAATTTGTATTTTTATAGAGTAGCACAAGCATGGGGGGTCCACTGTAAAACAACGTAACTGTTTCTTTTGGACACTGGACACGCTATTTTTATTGTTTACGTGCGAATTTGGTCCATCATATTCATATACGACCACAGCCATTCCTAACTCCGATCCTTCGCAACTACTTTTTACCGTCGGCGCTTTACTTCTTACCGTCGGCGTTAATTACGTGAAATGACGACTTTGCCCTTACTATTTATTCTCAAAATAATATTATTTTTACATTTTATAGATTATAATTTTTCTTTTTTAAAACTCGATAACAAAACTACCGTCTTTTTCGATTATCGTAATAAACCAAAACCGACTTACTATATAGTTAATTACGCAAAATGACGAATTCTCCTTTGCAATTAATTCTCGAAATATTATCACATTTACATTTTATAGAATATCGGTTTATTAGAACTCGATAATAAAACCGTTTTTTCAATTATTGTTACGCCTCCGATTTTAAACAGTTAATTAGATTAATTAACGACTTAATACAATTTAATAAACATAATTAACAAATACGAGTAATATGCAAATTAAATCCTAATTAATCTATGACAAGTCGACAATCAATATTTATTATACAGATCAATGCAAATTAAAATAAAAAAAATCCGGAAATGAGTCAAGTCAATTGGGTTTTTCGACCCACCTAAGGGTCGTATTATTTTCTCTATAATACTTGAAAGTTTTGAGAAATAATTTAAGTATAATATAAATCTTCCAATGGTATGAGACATGAAGTATAAGGTGGTGAAATTGGTTATATTGATAGTATTTCATACAAACGGTCCGGATTCGAACCCGGGCCATTTGTAAGAAATGTTATCAATGTAACCAATTTCACCACCTTATACTTCATGTCTTATACCATTGGATGATTTACATTATACTTAAATTACGTTTATTAAATTGTATTAAGTCGTTAATTAATCTAATTAACTGTTTAAAATTGGAGGCGTAACAATAATCGAAAAAACGGTTTTATTATCGAGTTTTAATAAACCGATACTCGATAAAATGTAAATGTAATAATATTTTGAGAATTAATTGCAAAGGAGAACTTGTCATTTTGCGTAATTAACTATATAGGGAGTCGGTTTTGATTTATTACGATAATCGAAAAAGACGGTTTTGTTATCGAGTTTTAATAAATCGATAATCTATAAAATGTAAAAGTAATATTATTTTGAAAATAAATAGCAAGGACAAAGTCGTCATTTCACGTAATTAATGCCGACGGTAACAAGTAAAGCGCCGACGGTAAAAAGTAGTCCCCCGATCCTTGTTTAGGCCAGAGATGGTACTAGTAAATACTCAATAGTTCTGGGGTACAATTTAAATTCATTTGCTCACAGGTTTAAATCAAGTAAGAGAAATTCTTCTATACGGTCATTTTCTTACTAAGAGACCTTTCGCATCATCGATTTTTGTTCTCCCTTTCCTGTTTCTTCTTATATTATGTTAGCATATGTATGATACAATCTCTCACGTGACTTACTTGAATGAAATAAGTGTAAGGTAAATGATAATACGTACTACTTCGATCTTATTCATGGGAAGTTTCATCATAAAGACAAATGAAAATTTTAAATTTAATACAATACAAACAATTAATAATTTAGTTAATAAAAAAATTAAAGATTTAATAAACCATGTAATAATTTTAATGAATTAAAATTTAATAGTAATGATATTTCACGTTAATAAGTTAATTAAATCAATATTAACATGGATATTATCTAAGTATGGTAAATAAAAGTTAATATTTCAATTTCTCATAATAATATCTATGTTAATGTTGCTTTAATTAACTTATTAACGTGTGTGGGCACACGTTAGAAAAACCGTAATGATAGTAATAAAGACAAATGATTTTTTTTATGAAACAATTAATAATTTAATTAATAAAATAAATAATAAAGACAAATAATTTTTTTATGATAAAACAATTACTTCGTAATATTAATTAATAAAAATAAAATTTAATAAATCATTTAATAATATGTTTTTTTAATAAAGCAAGTGAAAAGTTTTTTATAATACAATAATTAATAAAAAAAAACTTGAATAAGTCATGCAATAATTACGCCACGTGGCAAAAAATTAATGTAGAAGGAAGACTTTTAATTAGATTTTATAGATAGATAGATAATAAAATGATTATTAAAATATCGTATTTTCTTATAACTATTTTTGCATAAGTTGTAAGTAACGGATATGAATGAAATAATTTATGTTTTAAAATATGCATATATATTTTTCAAATTTAAAAATAGTACTCTTTCTGCTCCAATGAGTTGTATACGTATTCCATTTTGGTCTGTTCCATTTATTTGTATACATTTAGAGTTCGTTTAATTTGGTTCAATGTGGGAAGATTGAATTACCGGGAACTATGAATTCCCATGAATTTGCATGCATTTCATGTAAAATGAGTAAAACGTGTTCGGTTTGTATGCCGGAACCCAATTCATGTGGTAAGTTTAACTTGATTAGCAACGGGGCCTAGGTAAGCAACTTTCCACATGATGGGAGAAGTGAATTCATGTGTTACCGTGTTAATTTTCACTTCCCATGATTTGGGCAACCAAACAAGAGTCCATTTTTCAACTTCCCCATAAATTGAAGTGATAACCAAACGAATAATCCTTATATATTGTGTGATTATTGTTCACAGAATTGCTGGCTAAAATACTATATATGCTACCCTCTCTTTAATAGAATCACCAAAAAATTTGTCCGGTTGTTTAAACGTCAAATGAGTGACTTTAATCCTAAAATTCTCATTCTCAGCACGACCTAAACCATGTACAAAAACCAAAAGTATTTAGCTAATCGGAACGGAGGGATTTAAAAAAGCGTTGTTTTGATTCATGTCTTTATAAATTTAACTCAACTCGTAACCCGTTTAATTCAGTCTGAATTTGACCTGACCTGAGATCCAACGTGGCTAACTCGTCTGACAGGTCTAATTCTTTTTTTGAACGAGAAGAATTATTCATTAATTGAACGTCAAACGACACTTATAATCAGTGGCGGACCTAGGATTTTAGGTTTAGGGGGCACAATATTTTTTCCTACTTTTTACGATATATTTTTCTCTATAATCCATGAATAATGAGACATGTTAAAAATGATCTGACCCGAATAATTGTTCGAAAAACACTCATTAACCGTCCGGAAATGATGCTAACCCGAAAGTGACTGATCCGATATTAACCTTAGGGCTCGTTTGGTTACTCATTTAATTACCGGGAAGTGCATTTTCAGGGAGTTGTTTGGTTGCCCACTTCATGGGAATTGCCACCTCCATAATGGGAAAGTTACTCACCAAACCACATTTGTTGGGTAGAACTTCTCGCATGAAGTCATTTCCCACATGACAACCAAACAATATTTTTGTAATTCCCATAAAATACAAATTCATGTGAATTTAAAGTTCCCGGTAACTTCATCTTCCCATGGTACGGTGAACCAAACGAGCCCTTATTATTTTAGGGTCAGAGCTGCCAGAACCCAAAAATAGGTAAATACAGAAAATTAGATCATACATTAGTATAAAACAATTAAGAATAAATTTGTACTCCTAAGAGTATTTATAATAAAAGGTAAAGAAAATAATCATTTTCAAAAAACGTTAATATGACCCTGACCCGAAATCATTTTTCGAAACATGAAATACCACTACGGTTAAAAGTATTGAGAAATAGTTGAAGCATAATAAATTTTTCGAAACCCCGCCAATGGTTTGAGAGACACATGACTTAACCACCGAAGCAACACCAACTTCTTGATATAACTTCAATGTTTAAATCTACTCATTTCTAAATGGACTAGGGGGCCTTTGCCCACCCGGGCTCCCTTAGGTCCGCCCCGGCTTATATAATGAATACCTATAATCGCAATCAAATCAATTAAAAACCAAAGAATACAATCTTTTATAGAGTAAGATCTCAAAATATGATCTGACAATTCAACATGACCTCATATCGTTATCTTCTTGCAGTTTTTTATGAGAGAATTCTTCATTTATTAATTCAGAACAAGAGAAAATTTATTCTCTATTGATTTTAAAGATCCTTGGCGACGAACCATCAACCAACTAATCTTGTCTGACAGTTCTAATTCGATCTAACTAAGTTACCCCGAGATTTCTATTACTGCACTTCGTATTAATTACGAACTCCGATTTTTAATAATCTTCCCCTTTGACTTTGGGGTAAAAAATAAGGGCGTAGGAATGTGTGGTTCAAAAGAAAAGAAGGAAGAAAGAGAAATATAAGGGTAATTCTAGAGTACATGTTGATGGCCCAAAATAGAAATATGGAAGAAAGAGTGTTTCAGCCAAATAAAAAAACAAGGAAGATAAATAAAAATCGGAGGGAGTAGATGATACTCCTACGGATACCAACCGGATTCGTTTCCTTTTTTTAGAAAAACTAGATGATTTCTGCAGTGACTACTTGTGAAATAAAGTATTCGTAATTCTAAGTTACACCAATTTAGCTAGTGAGTAGTGACCCACCATCTTTAATGAGCAATCACTTCACTTAAATTTAAAATTTAATCCGTATCATTTTCCACGACTTTTCAAGCCATCCATGCATTATATATTATGGTTTCAGCTCAAACACGCAATAAAATCCTCAAATCTTAACACTAAAAAGAAATTTCATCTACCACATTTATGGATTGAATAAATATTGTTCCAAACTCCTAACTATATATGACCATCATGATTATTGATGAATCCTTTCTTATCAAACTCTCTATTTCACGTTCCTTTTCAATTACGAGTAGTTTATTTCACAAACTTTGAAGGGGTAATGGGCTAATGGCGTAGGGTCCAATCTTGAGAATGAAATCCGACTCATGAACTTATATACGAAGTATAACCTATACTATCTCTCATCTATTCAATTCTTTACGTGGATCCATTTTTGTGAGGAGAAAAGGTGGACTTATGTCAAGAATTGAATGAATGAGAGGGAGTATTCGAATTATGACTACCGTGGGGTCGGGTCATGTTGGTGATTTAAGTGTAAATACCGTTTCATTTTAGCGTACTCGGGTTTGGTTTACGGATGTGTGAATTCAATATAATATAATATAGGTTCGGGGGAAGTACGGAGTGTACGTTTATATATAATTAATTGCGAATTCACGGTACCAGGTTCATACGGTACACTATGGCGGGGGAAGTACGAATTTTGGCGCCAAAATCTGTTGAACAGATTTTGGTGGAAATTCATGAAGAGTCGCAACTCTTCAAACTCGTATCCCTTCTCCTTCAAACTCTATATAATAGAGGTTTGATCAAATCCGCAAACAAGAACAAAATCTACACAAAATACTACATAGTTATATCTCTGTTTTCTGTGCAAACTCAGAGGAACACCGTCTTATCTCAGTAGAAAATTCGGTACAACGACCCTGCACTGAAATAAGGGTCGAATTGTTCTATTAGGAAAACAGGAAGTCGATTCGGTGTTGGTTTTTCGTTACTTTCCTTATTCGCACATAACAATCTAATAGAACAATTTTTCGAAAATTCATCACTAATGGCGAATGCAAAGGAAATGATGAAAGTGAACAAACTGGAAAAGTTTGAAGGAGTCGATTTCAGGAGATGGCAGAAGAAGATGCATTTTCTGTTGACGAGTCTCAAGGTGGTTTATGTGCTAAGTACTCCCTGCCCTGAAGTGGATGAAAACAGCACTGTAGAGGAAATAAGGAGAAGGAGCAAATGGGATAATGATGATTATATTTGCAGAGGACACATCCTGAATGATATGTCTGATTCTCTTTTTGATGTATATTAGAAAGTTGAAAATGCAAAAGATTTATGGGATCAGTTGGAGTCTAAATACATAGATGAAGATGCATCTAGTAAAAAGTTTCTGGTTGGAAATTTCATGAATTATAAGATGTCTGATTCTCGATCTGTCATGGAACAATATAATGAACTTTTGCGTATTTTGGGGCAATTCGTCCAACACAAAATGGAGATGTCAGAATGCATTTCAGTGTCTAGTATAATTGATAAACTTCCACCACAATGGAAGGACTTTAAACACATTCTGAAGCATAAGAAAGAGGATATGTCTCTTGTTGATCTTGGTAAAAGTTTTCGCAATTTATTGCCTTGGCAGCAGCCGGAAAAGAGGGAGAATGGCTAAGGAATTTAATTTACGAAATTCCTTTGTGGCCAAAACCTATATCACCTATAGCGATACATTGTGATAGTGCTGCTACATTGGCTAAAGCTTATAGTCAAGTGTATAATGGTAAATCAAGACATTTAGGTGTTAGGCATAGCTTGGTACGTGAGCTAATAACTGATGATGTAATATCAGTTGTATTTGTAAGATCTGAACAAAATTTAGCTGATCACTTGACAAAGGCATTAGCTAAGGACTTGGTCATAAAGTCAGTTGACGGGATGGATCTAAAATTCGTATAAATCATTAACAATAGAATACCCAATTCCCCTCTAATACAACGTTAGAGGCAGAATTCAATGTGGAAGGTCTATTGTTATTGATTGAAGCACTCTGCAATGAATCCCGAAGGTGAGTGCTTAGACTTGCATGTTGTAAGGTTGAAGTTTATCTTCTTAATTGATCTTTGAAAAAGTGTGTTTGCAGGGACACGATGAAAGAATCAACCTATGTGAATATGAAGTTAGCCGCTTCAAAGGAGTTTTGGGTTTGACTCCTCAAATGTTCATGAATAGATTTGGGACACTAGGCTTGTAAATAAGTGTCGGTTTCTTGTAATTATGAAGTACAATAAGTTTGTGTGTGAGTTATCTTCATGTGTTCAAAATGTGTAGAAAGGGTTCAATGCTTAAGTCACACCCCGATACTTGAACATTTGGAATGTGTAATTTCACTAAGTGGAAATTCAATCCTTGTGATATTTCCATTTATGCATAAATTGGTATGTTTTTGTTAGTTGGTTAAACCCGGCATTACGCTTAAATGGGGGAGGAATGTTGGTGATTTAAGTGTAAATACCGTTTCATTTTAGCGTACTCGGGTTTGGTTTATGGATGTGTGAATTCAATATAATATAATATAGGTTCGGGGGAAGTACGGAGTGTACGCTTATATATAATTAATTGCGAATTCACGGTACCAGGTTCATACGGTACACTATGGCGGGGGAAGTACGAATTTTGGCGCCAAAATCAACAGATTTTGGTGGGAATTCATGAAGAGTCGCAACTCTTCAAACTCGTATCCCTTCTCCTTCAAACTCTATATAATAGAGGTTTGATCAAATCCGCAAACAAGAACAAAATCTACACAAAATACTACATAGTTATATCTCTGTTTTCTGTGCAAACTCAGAGGAACACCGTCTTATCTCAGTAGAAAATTCGGTACAACCCTGCACTGAAATAAAGGTCGAATTGTTCTATTAGGAAAGCAGGAAGTCGATTCGGTGTTGGTTTTTCGTTACTTTCCTTATTCGCACATAACAGGTCACTTGTGGGTCGTGTTACTCTGGTCAACTTTTGTGTCGTGTCTGGTCATTCGGGTTGAGTTGTCGGGTCAGCCAGGTCTGGGTTGGGTTCGGCTCAATATCGGATCGGACTAGGATTATTTGTTTGTTCTGGTTTGGTTTAAAACATCAATTGATTATCGTTTTTTTATTTATCATTTATTGTAAGAACTAACTAGTCGCCATACCCGTGCACCGCACGGGAATATATTGTTTTATGGCTTTTGTAAATCGCAATTCTGTCATTTTGCTTCATTGTCCAATATTTATTTTATTATTAATTTATGCATTTTTTTGTTTTGATTTCATGTCTTTGTAATTTTAGTTATTTTCACATACATTCCTAAATTCTGAATAAGACGGAGGTTAGAAAGATTGAACGATTCAAGTTGCAGAAATATATATGACATGTATGTTAAATGAATGCTAGGGAAAAAAAGGGAGAGTAAAAGTGTCGAAACACACATCAAACATGTCACCACAAGTGTAGCAAGGTGAATTAGACTGAAAGTGTGTTTGTAAAAACGTAAACAAGTGATTATTGGCAAAAAATTAGATATAACTCTATAAGATGTAATGCGTAACTAATAATTCATTTTTTATCTTTTATTGGAGAACATAATCCTCTTGAATTATGGCTTTGATCTTTCTTAGTTTTTCCACGCGTCTTTAGTTGAGATTTTCAAATCTAATCTTGGCCTCTTTTCTTCTATGATTTCTATTGTTACAGATGCTTCTTTTACTACCCCTTCAGACTTATAACACATTGGGTGTGTTAGTTTTGTTCTTAAAATATAAGCAATGTATTATGAAGTGCTCGTAGTTGATGTACATAATAATTGTTCGCTTACCTCTTGTCTGGCCTTCTCTTCTCCTTTTTAATTGGTGTGTTTACCACGAAACTCTAATTCTATTTGGGTGGTACACTGAGGTTCATATTGAGGTTTGGTTGTAGGTTTAATCGGGTCGCTTTGGTTGTACTCTTGGGTGACATATTGAGGTTCATTGATAGAATAAGTCAATATGTAATATTGTAATTATTCGATTGTGATTTACTTACCTAGCTTAGTGTGATTTGTTACCTAGAATAGTGTAACTTGTTACCTAGTTTATAGTAGTCTGTTCCTACTTAGTAGCAATTGATTTGTATTTATACCATCAAGATAACAGCCTACTATAAACTAGGTAACAAGTTACACTAATCTAGGTAACAAATCACACTAAGCTAGGTATGTAAATCACAATCAAATAATTACAATATTACATATTGACTTATTCTATCATTCATGCTCTATAATAACTTTGTATCCATTGTTGTAGGTGATAATACAGTTATGAACTATGGAAGGGGAAGATGAATGGAAGAGGATGATGAAGCGAGGTGGAGTTGATAAGTTTTTCCTCTCTTCTCTCTTCTTTCTTAATTGATTGAGTTTTTTTTAATTAAAAATTTTGTTAATTGATTGTCTTTGTTTTTTAACAGACTCCCTCGTTTCTTAATTTTATTTGTCGGTTGGTTTAGTTGCTTGGCCCAAACAGAGCAGAACACATGACTTTATTACTTCCTCCTTTCACTATCTTTTGCCCCGTTTCATTAAAATATCCTCACAAATAAGGATGAAATGGGGTAAAAGATTATGAACAAAGGGAGTATAAGATAGTATTAGGGCAATAGCAATGATAACATATAAGGAGTTTCATGTCATTGAGTTAGAGAATAAAATTCTTTATATGAAATCGGTTTCTAAAGTAAGGAATCGATTTCATACATGTAAATGAGAGAAAAAAGGGGATCCACAATAAATATATGAAACTTTTACCATTGATCGGTGAAATAGAAAGTTTCAAACATGGTTAGATGTACCTTGATGACAATGAAAATATGGTGTATGGAACTACAACTATTGCTCCTATTGCCCTTAGATAAATGATAGATGATGATGGTTTGTTTGAATTTTAATAAATTAATAAATAGATAAGATAGTGCTCTAACATCCCCCCCTCTTTCTCTACATTTTTCTTTTCTCCCATTTTATATTTTTTGCTTTCTCAACTTTTGTACGTGAAATTATACAAAAGTGAGATATCGTATTTTATTGTTCGATCTTGTGCTAGTTTCTCCTTTGTTTTCTCTCGTCTACATTGTTGAGTTTGTTGCTCTTGCCCTTTTTTTGGTAAAATGTGAGGTATTATTATATCATAGACAAAAGGTGACATATACATGAGATAACAGTTTCAGCGCTTTAATACATAGTACCACTATATAGCAAGCTGGAAATAAAGTCCAACACACATGCTTAACAATCTATTACTGCTCTTACCATTTGTTGTGCTTGTTTCAAATTTTGATGTTTCACATTTGTTGTTGTCTGTGTTAGTGTTCTTTTATTATTTTCCATTATTAGTTGTGTATTAGATTATGATTGATGTAGAGATGCCTCTAAATCTGATCTATGATCGACGTGTTGATATGATACTACATCAACTCATCGATCAACTTATTATTACAATAACAATACTATGTCAATTATGTGAAAATGAGATTGTATCGATTGACTCCTACAAATAATGAGTAGCATTAAGATGAGTCTAATGCAAGCATGAACCCAATGAAGCGGGAATGAATTGATAGACAAGCACATACCGAGTTAGTCTGGACGGTGGAAAAAATCGGGGTCGTCTGCATCCAACGGCAACAGTAAAACGACGTTTGGCGGCGGGAATCAGCTCGGCTTCGTTGTACACTTGGATGGTGTAATGGGAAGGCAAACACCCATTGTTATAGGTGGTGGATTATAAGGGAGGAAGATGAAGAGGATGGGGGGTGGTTGAAATTTATTGCTTCACTTTGAATTCTACACAATCAATGAGGAAGAAGTTGAAGGGTTCTAACTAATAATAACCAACTTTGGCATTGATTATGTATTCAACTCCCATCTTTTCAATTTCTACCCAATCACATCACGCCAAATGTGTTACCTTAGAACTGAGTATTGGTTGTATAGGGTGGGAATTGATCATGCTCGTTGCAGGAATCCGAAGGCAGAGCTATAATACAACTGCACCACGCAGACAGAGCGAAAAAATAATAGAAAGCTTGCGCACACACCAATCGCGAGTTGCTAAATGTGTAGGTCAATATGTGTATACGTGCATTTGGATGGTGTAATGGGAAAGGCAAACACCCATTGTTATAGGTGGTGAATTATAAGTGAGGAAGACGAAGAGGATGGGAGGTGGCTGAAATTTATTGTTTCACCTAGGATTCTACATCATCAATGAGGAAGAAGTTAAAGAGCTTACATTTCAATAATAACCAACTTTGATTGCTTTACCTAGGATTCTACATCATCAATGAGGAAGAAGTTAATAAGTTTCTCACCTTGGATTCTACCTAATAAATGAGAAAGAAGTTGAAAGAAATTACATTTCACCATATTAGCTAATGAATGAGAAATAAGTTGAAAGGTTGTAAGTAATAATAACCGACTTTGATTGATTTACCTAGGATTCTACATCATCAATGAGGAAGAAATTGATGAGTTCCTCACCTTGGATTCTACCTAATGAATGAGAAAGAAGTTGAAAGATCCTAACTAATAATAACCGACTTTATGTATTCAATTCCCATCTTTTCAATTCCTACCCAATCGCATCGCGCCAAGTGTGCTACCTTAGAATTGAGCATTTGTTGAATAGAGCATGAAGAGTGTTTTGCTTTCTATTTAATATATTATAATATTAATAAACGTAACAAGAATAATGGTGGGGAGGAGGGGGGTTGTGAGTAATTTGTCTAACAAGAATTCAGATGATTAAGAGACTCGACTCAAAGAAAATCTACTAACTAGTTAAACAATTGTTCATCGACTACTAGCCTTTATTTAATTATTGAGTATTCTATTGTGAAATTAAAGTTCCAATTGTTTCGTAGATATTAGTACTTAAGTCAAAACGCAATACTAAGCAACCTAATTATTGAACAACCTAATCCACGCGTTTAGATTTAATTCAATAACAGCATGAACGATATGAACAAATCAATAGAAATAACGACCTTTAACACACGCGGTTATTGGTTCGAATTATATGTTTATTCCCCCTTTACCCAATTACGATGATTCGCATACAAATAATTAGGTCTAAAGGTTGCAAGTTTATCTAGTGAATTGAACAATTACGGATTCAAACGCAAAGAATTACAATAGATTGAAGATTGAAATAATCATTTGGCCAAAAAGATTAAACAAACAACAATCATAAATTAGGCACAAAGAATAAACAATACTCAAGTAATTAAGTAGAGATTAAGAAAGTCTCACAATCAATTAACTAGAAAGGTTCAAATCTTTGATCCGAGAAGAAAGATTAGTTACACATAAGAAATTCAGGGCTCTTGTTTCTTCTCCTTGGAATAACGTAATTGATGATAATAATGTATCATGAATGATAATATGATAGTCTCTATCTAATAATATGTAGTTCGTCGATGCAAACCGTCGTACAATGTGTTGGTGTGTGTAGGGTAGGCTGGGGTTGGGCTTCCGTAGCAGGAATGGCGATTCTTCTGTGCGAGACAATCAAGCCCCTCCTAAGGCGGCAGAGACTGGCTTTGTAGCTTTGTAGGCTCACTACACCCGAGTATCGTTGATGTGGGAGACGTATCTGTAGACACCCGTATTTTGACTGCCAGGTGTCTATGGCAGTTTCCAAAAAACACCCGATGATGATCGGACGCTAACGTGCTTCTATGCGCTCGGATACGGGCTCAAATCCATTAATCGCTGGCTAACACACTTACAGAGTACAAATCTCACAAAATCAACCTCGAATCCAGGCCCAGCGGACCGTTCCGAGCCAAACAAGACTAATTTGGGCCAAAACCGACACCGGAATTAAAACCGACTTTTTGCGATTGGGTCAACCCTGGTCAAGGTCGTTTCCGAAACATACAAAACAACCATTCACAACATCAAAAGTCCAACTCAAGAAGCAAAACCAACAGTCCATCTTCAGACGGGCCATCAGGTCAAGTCCGTCAAGGCAAAACCCTAGACACCAAAGTGCATGACCATGCCTATATAAACACCCCATGCAACACACTTTTGACATTGAAAAAAAACCCTAGAGCAACCCTACACACATACAACATCTATTACAAACCCTAATCAAACCCTAGCAATTCTACACTAGCAAAAAAACCCTAAACCTAGTTTTAGGAATCAATCCCGAGCCACCACAACTTAACCTCCATAAAACCTCGAAGACTCTTGTGTTAAAGCCACGGTTACGAGTTCGATCCGAGACAAGAACATAATTAATTGCATTAAATCGACATAGAAACCCTTTTCAATTCCATTCACATGTTTAGGGAAAATAATCTTTGCATATCTTTTTCCCGTTCAATTAACGCGCGTATTGGAAAGTCATTCGAATTCTTAGTAGAGGCCGCTAATGTGCGGGCGGGGTTGGGTGTCCTTTGTGGGCTTCCCAACACGTACCCTCACCCCTTACTCAGAACCTCGGTTTCCGGATGCCCGAAACCGTTGGCGCACGAGAGTCATTCAATACACAATATCCGATAATGTCGGTATTGGTATCAAATGCAAAGGGACGAGCCCAATAAACTCTGACATCGGAAATGGGCCGTATTTTGTATACGGACCACTACGACATAGAGTGGGCTCGAATGGTTCCGAATAACCACAAAATTCGGTGGCGACTCCACATAGACCTAAATTTCAATTCGATCCGTTTCATATGGAGATTCATTCGCCTACCCAAACCCGCGCGTGGCCGCGTCGGGGTGGACCTATGTCATGTCCACAATTTGGCGACTCCGCTGGGGATTAACTGATGCGTGACTTACCATCGACATCCTCAGGGTGAGACTCGAATAGAAATTGTTTGACAAATACTATACGCGTGTTAGTTCTACGGTTCATGCATAACCCATATTTTCCCGGGCCGGTACTGGTGACCGACGTCCCACTATACCATTGATGTACTCCAACATGGATATGTCAAAAAGTGTCCATAGTCGATTCGAGTGGGTTTCGCGGCATGTTCTAAGCTCAATTCGACTTAGAGAGTCCGTCCCGATCAACGTCTAGACTATGTACACTGGTATAGACCCCTTCAGACCGACCGAGACTTAGTGTAGAGCATACATAGCGTCGTTATAATGCTTGTGTGACTACGTGCTACTTGGTTTCCGAGTCATTTTTCAAAAATGTCAACTTTTCAAAAATTACATCCTCCTTTTCAAGATATTCGATTTTCAAAACCCGGGACATACCGAATTTAGGACTTATGATTTTACTCAAAATAGCCTATTTTCTAGCCGGTATGCTGCCCGAATCAAAACTCGAACCTTCAAAACTCGTGGCCCAATGACTTTTCGTCCTCTTTTTTCGGAAATTTGGGCCATTCACCGAGTCCACTCGGTCCTTTTTCAAAAATCATCAATTTTCAAAACCTTCCACTTCTAGAACTTCCCGTATTTAGCAGTGTCGGGTCGAGTCTTAAGTTGTCAAGGTCTTTAGCGTCGAAACTCCGTCGATCTTACATCACGAGTTTCTTCCCTATCCCAGTCCGCCTTATTAGACTAAGGCAAGGCCCACCTACGTAGGACATACTCCTACAAAGGAAGGCCCGTCTACACACTCGAGTCTAAAAGTTTGGGGATGTCTCACGTGGACCTTCCTTCGGACGGGACTCGGCCCACATAGCCAAATCCTAAGGAAGGCCCACCTTTCGCAAGTCACCCGTCTAGTTGTCTTTTCCGAGTCAACTTTTTACAAGGCATAGCCCTATAACAAAAGGTTCACGGTCCTTACGTCTAAGGGTCACTCGTCCCACACTCGAGTCTTAACAAAATCTTCAATCCCACTTGGGGATTACCCCTTAGCAAGACGATCAATCACGGTTGCTCTAAGGGTCATGTCTTACACGTGTCTCACATAACCCACTTTCGAGTCACTCAGATGCCACACCATCTGAGTCCCTAGCCTCACTTGGGGGCTATTCTCCGACGGAATGACTAATCACAGTCACTCCGAGAATCGTACCCTACACATTTGTCTTAAGGGAGTCTAACCCGAGTCAAACTGAAGTCGTCCCTCCTCTTACACTATTTCCTATGCCTTGGTGAGTTTGAGTTCCGAAGCAACCTCTCTGATTACGTGGTGCTCTTATAGACAGGCCACCCGCAACCCGACATCAACGCAAGATGGAAGAATTGAAAGATGCCCTAACCAAAATCGAGACTCAACTGACCTCCATCCTTGCTAACCAAGCAACTTTGGACACTCGCCTGAGCACTGTAGAGAAGACGGTCCCAGTTGAAGGAGCTGAGTCCACTGGGCCCATAGCCGAATTGGTCAGTGTTGTTCGCAGGCTCGAGGAGCAAGTTCACTTATCAACAAGCAACTCAATCCACTCCGAAAATGCTCGCATTTATTCACCTTTGAGTAACGAGCTACCGGCCAACCTCAACTTGACGGGAATTCCTATGTTTGAGGGTACCGAAGACCCGGTCCATCATATCCGGGCCTTCAAAGACTTCATGGCAGTCAAAGGGGTAAAGTCAACCATGTTTAAGCACTTATTCCCTTCCTCCCTCCAGAAGCACCCCAAAGCCTGGTACTACAGGCTCGATTCCAAGAAATACCCGACTTGGGATGATGTGGCAATAGAGTTCGCTCGGAACTACGCCGATAATATCGAGATCCAGACTACAATGCGTACTCTGGAAGTCATGGCCCAAGAGCCCAAAGAAGGGTTCACTAAATATCTTCAAAGATGGAGGGCCGAGAGTGTAAAGTTGGTAAACAAGCCCAACGAGAAGACGCTAGTGGAGGCCTTCGTCAACAACCTCCTGCCTTCTTACCGCGTCCATCTTAGGTATGCCGGCATTTCAAACTTTGCCGTACTTACCGAAATGGGCATTAGGATTGAAGACGATCTTCGACATAATGAAGATCTGGGTGAAGTTGATACTAAAGGCTATACTGGACATCAACTCGAGTCCTTAGAAGCCGACGACTAATGACAACATTATCCGAGAGTCCGGATCCGATTTGAGTCCGAGTCTGAGTCCGAGTCTAGGATGTACTATTCCCTTCAAAGTCGAAGTCAAAGTCAAAATCAGAGTCAGAGTCAGAGTCAGTTGTATTCTGTCCTCTTTTTCAAAATTCAATAAAATCAGCTTTCAATATTCTTTCTCATATATATTTTCCTTATGTGTTTCCGAGAACATGATGAACACCATCATACACTGTGAGCACACGCACGTGACTATTATGGGCACATCTTAATGACTGCAGGAAACCGAGCCCGTGTTTTCTTTTTTACCTATTCCGTGTCTGGTATAGAAAAACCACATAACTACCCGTAGCAGGAGCGGTACCGAATCCTATGACAAATCTAGGTAATCTCCTAGTTTGGGTTCAAGACGGGAGGCAAGCCCATTTCCTACCATAAAATACCCCTCCAATAAGACTGACCAATCTCTACCTTAGGTGTTAGTCTGACCGGCAAAAAAAAAAACAAAAAAACACTGGACAAAAAAATCAAAAGTAAAAAAAAAACAAAAGAAGGCCATCAAAAAAAAGAAGACCATCAAAAAAAAGAAAACTGGACACAAAAAAAAAATCGAAAGTCCATGAGAAAAAAAAGCAAAAGGCCAAAAAAAAGCAGGTCATCATCAAAAAAAAATTCAGAATACCCATGACCGTGGTCAACGGTCAATTCAAGGAAAAGCCCCACGACCAGGGTACGGTCAAAACTATCAAAACCCATGACCGCGGCTAAGAGGTCAATCAAAAATCAAATACCCATGACCGTGGTCAACGGTCAACTCAAGTGAAAATCCTTTGACCGCGGTACGGTCAAATTCAAAATTATCCATGTCATCCAATAGGGGAGTAACAATCAAGCTGGTCAGCTAACACCACACTCAGCCTTCCCACATTACAACCCTCAAGACCTTCTCGAGACCCAGGCCAGAGACAGCCCGGAATTTTGAGGATTCAAGCTCCATAGGATACCCCTAACAATTAGGGCCAGACATGGAAACCAGATCCCGCATTATCAAACCAGCCCTCGAAGCCTTAGCTCCACAGAACCGAGCTCCAGATTTCGAGTCATCAAAGCCATTTACTTCCTAGCACCACATTTCCAAAAACATCAAATTCCCCGAGAGCAGAACTCGTTAAAAATCCCGAGAACAAAACTCGTTAAAATTCCCCGAGAGCAGAACTCGTTAAAAATCCCGAGAACAAAACTCGTTAAAATTCCATCCAAACCAGTTACCAACTCCAAACACGGGAACTCAACTTGCAGTCGGCATAGAACATGCCCAAATAGTTCACACCACCTCTGGGGGCTACCCCGGAGAACGCTCACAGTCACAGGATTAACATCCTAACCATTCTAGCCCTTTGATCAAGACATCATTGGGAATACACCTAGCCTACACCATCGCTATGGCTAGTTACACACAAAGCCCTAATAAACTAGGCGCCATAATACATCTTCCAGTCCACTGAACTACGGCATGGTTTGATTTCACCACACGTGAATACGTAGGCAGCCTTTCAACAGAGGCACAACCACTCACATTGACCCACATTCAAAAAGCGTCATCACTCCGGTCACGACACTGTCACGTTCTCAGTAGCTAGCTTTGTCGTCCTGGGGGCTTCTATTAGACAGAAGTTCTCCTTCCACTCACATAATCCAAATACTTCCAAAATCTAGCCTCCTTTCTATAGTGTGTCCTAGTACTCGGCTCAGTCGAAGACAAGAATCTGTCAGGACTCGAGGCAATACCCACTTTGGAAATGTACCCAAAAATCAGAAATCCAGAGGGGCACCAGACTAAAACAGTCTCATTACAGGCTACTGCAATCCCCCCCATAGCATATCTATCCCGTTTCGATGTGCGACCGTGTTGCCACTCGCCTAGGCTATGGGATAGCGCAACTTAAGAGTCTTGTTAGGCGGCCCACACCCCTACCGAGTCACGGTCCAACCCCTCGAGAGTCCAGTCGTGTCAGTCAACTCGTCCGGTCACGTCCAGAGTCGAGTCTGTCGGTAGGCCTCTCTCTTCAAATTCCACTTTGAAATTTGCAAATCTAGCCATTCGAAAAAAGATCCTTTTCGACAAGGTCAAATTTCGGTCTATTTAAACTGCAAATTACTTTCCTAATCCTTGTTAGGAGTCAAAAATCTCAAAGTTTCCAAAATTCAAAAATCTCAAGATTTCAAATTTCAAAATTTCAAAAAAATCATTTTCCCCAGCGCGAGTCACTTTACTATCTACGTGTTGCATGCATTTTATGTGATTTATACAGGTACGACTCAAACAGGGACGTGCAACCCACGATATCTCCCCAGCGGAAGCCAACGGCGGCATTTCACGGGATGGGCCTACATACAGGCACACCCAGGACTTATGCGACAAGTCTAATTCCCAACGGAGTTATCGGCTCAGGTATGACTTCTAGCTTACGGCTGGCGAGCCTTTCACGCGAGTCTAATGGACTATAAACGACCCGACCGGAAGTCCGCCAGGTTTCAATCCTCGATTGGCCTGGTGGCTACTCTGACTTTCGCCTTGTCCAAGCCTCAGTCAGAGTGGGGGCTCCTGTAGACACCCGTATTTTGACTGCCAGGTGTCTATGGCAGTTTCCAAAAAACACCCGATGATGATCGGACGCTAACGTGCTTCTATGCGCTCGGATACGGGCTCAAATCCATTAATCGCTGGCTAACACACTTACAGAGTACAAATCTCACAAAATCAACCTCGAATCCAGGCCCAGCGGACCGTTCCGAGCCAAACAAGACTAATTTGGGCCAAAACCGACACCGGAATTAAAACCGACTTTTTGCGATTGGGTCAACCCTGGTCAAGGTCATTTTCGAGACATACAAAACAACCATTCACAACATCAAAAGTCCAACTCAAGAAGCAAAACCAACAGTCCATCTTCAGACGGGCCATCAGGTCAAGTCCGTCAAGGCAAAACCCTAGACACCAAAGTGCATGACCATGCCTATATAAACACCCCATGCAACACACTTTTGACATTGAAAAAAAACCCTAGAGCAACCCTACACACATACAACATCTATTACAAACCCTAATCAAACCCTAGCAATTCTACACTAGCAAAAAAACCCTAAACCTAGTTTTAGGAATCAATCCCGAGCCACCACAACTTAACCTCCATAAAACCTCGAAGACTCTTGTGTTAAAGCCACGGTTACGAGTTCGATCCGAGACAAGAACATAATTAATTGCATTAAATCGACATAGAAACCCTTTTCAATTCCATTCACATGTTTAGGGAAAATAATCTTTGCATATCTTTTTCCCGTTCAATTAACGCGCGTATTGGAAAGTCATTCGAATTCTTAGTAGAGGCCGCTAATGTGCGGGCGGGGTTGGGTGTCCTTTGTGGGCTTCCCAACACGTACCCTCACCCCTTACTCAGAACCACGGTTTCCGGATGCCCGAAACCGTTGGCGCACGAGAGTCATTCAATACACAATATCCGATAATGTCGGTATTGGTATCAAATGCAAAGGGACGAGCCCAATAAACTCTGACATCGGAAATGGGTCGTATTTTGTATACGGACCACTACGACATAGAGTGGGCTCGAATGGTTCCGAATAACCACAAAATTCGGTGGCGACTCCACATAGACCTAAATTTCAATTCGATCCGTTTCATATGGAGATTCATTCGCCTACCCAAACCCGCGCGTGGCCGCGTCGGGGTGGACCTATGTCATGTCCACAGTATCAAATAGAACGTAGGTGGGTGGAGGTTGTTTTCGATTCTTTTCTCGACAACTACACATCTTTTTCGATCAGACGATTTAATTTCTCAACGGTAATAGGGTGGGAATTGATCATGCTCGTTGCAGGAATCTGAAGGCGGAGCTATAATACAACTGCACCACGCAGACAGAGCAAAAAAATAATAGAAAGCTTGCGCACACACCGATCGCGAGTTGCTAAATGTGTATGTCAATATGTGTATACGTGCAATTGGATGGTGTAATGGGAAAGGCAAGCACCCATTGTTATAGGTGGTGAATTATAAGGGAGGAAGACGAAGAGGATGGGAGATTGGGAGGTGGCTGAAATTTATTGCTTCACCTAGGATTCTACATCATCAATGAAGAAGAAGTTAAAGAGCTTACATTTCAATAATAACCGACTTTGATTGCTTTACCTAGGATTCTACATCATCAATGAGGAAAAAGTTGATGAGTTCCTCACCTTGGATTCTACCTAATGAATGAGAAAGAAGTTGAAAGAGCTCACATTTCACCATATTAGCTAATGAATGAGAAATAAGTTGAAAGGTTGTAAGTAATAATAACCGACTTTGATTGTTTTACCTATGATTCAACATCATCAATAGGGGTGAGCAAAACCGGATATCCAATCCGGTTTGTAAACCGTATCGGATATCCGGTTTTAAAAATCAAAAGAAATTCGATCCGTATCCGATCCGGTTTTTTCCGGATATCCGGTTTTCGGATATCCGGTATCCGATTTTATATTTTCCTTCTATTTTCCTTTTTAATAAAAATAATTTTTCCATTTTTAATTAAGAGTAATTAATTGATTTTTAAGCAACGTTACGTTTTGTATAAATTGATATAATAAAATACATAAAACAAACCTAAAAAAAATGGTATATATGTCTTACGGTACAATTATTCTAACAAAATATTACGTTTCAATACATAATATCATAAATTTACTAATAGTTTTATTTTTTACCTTTGAAATTTGAATTCTTTATTGTAAAATTCATATTAGGATTATATTTTTCATATTTTTTATTGTTTTAAAAAACCGGATCGGAAACCGGATATCCGGTTTTTATTTTCCCCGATACGTATCCGCTACGGTTTCAAGGAAAACCATATCGTATATCTGGTTATTCGTATCGGATATCCGGAAATTCGTATAATTGAAAGCGTATACCGTATCGTATACGTATAATAAAACCGTATCGTATATTTTTGTTCACCCCTAATCATCAATGAGAAAGAAGTTAATGAGTTCCACACCTTGGATTCTATCTAATGAATGAGAAAGAAGTTGAAAAATCCTAACTAATAATAACCGACTTTATATATTCAAATCCCGTCTTTTCAATTCCTACCCAATCGCATCGCGCGCCAAGTGTTCTACCTTAGAATTGAGCATTTGTTGAATAGAGCATGGAGAGTGTTTTGCTTTCTATTTAATATATTATAAGATAAGATTAAAGTTCTTTATCATCTACGGAGTATATGACTCTATCATGGTTAGGGATGTCAATTTCACCCGAACCCGTTCAAAATCCATCCACCCGAATAAAATTAATGGACGAAAACCCGAACTAAATGGATTTTAAGCGGATGACGGATGAATCGGGTGATGGATCGGGTCGGATTCGGGTGGAGATTTTTCACCCGTCACCCGATCCGTTCACCTGTTTATAGATTTTTTTAAAAAAAATATGAATATATAAAAAAAAATTAATTTCACTCTATTTTTATACTCATTATCCATTTTTTTTCTTAAAACCCTAAGAAAATATTTTCCGTAATCACTTTGGCGGCCACCATTTTAGATTTTCTTTCCCCGTCTTAATTTCCGACCACCAAAAAATCCCAAAAAACTTTACGCATCTTATAATTTGCATATTTGTTATTGTATTTTAAAAATATTTTTCATCCGCTAAGCACCCGATCCACCCGAATCACCCGCGGATGACGGATGGATTGGATCCGGGTGGTGGATTAATCGGGTGACAGATGGATCGGGTGGAGTATGCGGATCCGGGTGATGGATTTGGGTGAGGCTCCACCCGACCCGAAACCGACCCGTTGACATCCCTAATCATGGTATCATCCGATCCAAATTATTTCCAATTTTCATTTTGTTTCCAGTAGTTTTTGAAGATAATTTTATATGAAACCATATGTAACAATAAATAATGGGTCGTGCTTTTTCCTAACGAGCTTTTACTCTATTCTAACGACATTTTACCATTTTGTCCTTGTCATTTCCTTCCCATCCTCAATGATGATTGTTTGATTTCTCTCTAAAAAAATCTCAAATTACAACCACCACCAAAAACACCAATAATCATCCAAAACACAATGAATTGATGATTGAATTAAAATTCGGTTTTTAATAAATTTTCGTAATAACTAATGATACAGTAATTATAATCTACTAATTGAATCAATTCAGAAAATTACTAACAAATCAAAACAAAATTGATTTAATTCATTAATATACAGTAACATTTAAAAGAAAAGAAGGAGCATCAATGGCAGCAGTGCAGAACCACCTCCCACCCATGAACCCAAAACACCAACCGTTAATTTTTTTAAAATAAAATAAAAACAATTGGCAGCAGTCTACTACGCCAATCACAATGCGTATCACCATAATTTAAAAAAAATCAATTAAACACTACTCGTAATAATCAAACCCTAAACAATTCAATTAAGTGAATAAATAAAAAAACGATATTGTTTTATCGATAATTGAATTCGTAATTGTTTGATTGATTAACGAATTACAGAGACAAATTGAAAAGAAAAAAAAAAACGATAACGTAAACCGGTAAAGAGAGGAAGGAGGCAATTTGGTTGTACAAGATAGGTTAGATTGCTGAGGATTTGTAAAGGGTAAAGTCGGAAAATCTTAGGAAAATTCGTTAGACTTGAGTAAACGCTCGTTAGGATAAAGTAATTTCGTAAATAGTTACTCCCTCCGTATCTATATGTTCGTCCCGTCCATATTGTAAATGATTATTATAATTCTAAAGTAATGCAAGTGTGGTTCAATTAGGAAAAAAAAAATTAAAAAAAAAGTGGATACATGTAAACGTTTGATTGGACGAGAATAATATAGAGTAACTTTATAATGACATACATGTTTTTTTTTTGGTACGAATGAGGAGCTAAGCTCCGAAAACTAAGTATTAGCTATTACACGGGGAATAGCTACCCCAAAAATGTCCTCCCGAAGGATGGGACGCAGCTCTGTAAATGGAGAATCAAGATGCGTAGGTATAGTGCTTGAAATAATTCCTCGATTTGCTAACGAATTGGCTACTCTATTCGCTTCTCTATAAGTATGTTGCAGCTTGACAGTCCATTGGGTCTCCCTAATTAAGTCTCGGCAACGTTTCACTATAATCTTCAATTGGTTGCTTACCAACTGGTCTTCATTAATGATTTTGACACACGATGAATTACCCATATGAATAATAAGCTTTGTCAAACGCAACGATCTTGCTCTTTCTAACCCGGCTAGTAAGGCGAGTAATTCAGCTTTCATAGACAAACAAATTCCGCATGAAAAATAATAAGCAGTAATAAAGTTACCCGTTTCATCTCGGAATATATATACCACCACCACTTGTTGGGCCTGGGTTGCCTTTTGAAGCTCCATCGGTATTTAGTTGCATACAACCGTGGGGTGGAGGGAGCCATCGAATGAAAATCTCAGTGCTCGGGGGACGTGGCTGCGGGATAAAAATATCAAATCTATCAAAGGCCATTTTGGTATTCTCAAACTGTTGGTAGAGAAATGCACGTGGCTCCAATGGGTTATCATTTTCTCTTCCAAATACAATATTATTCCGCCACTTCCATATCCACCAGCATGTGACAACAAAATAAATAGGCCAGTCCGCTACCGACATACTTACATCATTACTCGCATTCATGGAAAGCCAATCATAAAATGGGGTGTCAAAAAATAAGTGAAAATGAATAATATTTGCCAAATTAAATAAGTAAAAGAAAAGTGATAAAGATAAAGATATTACCCAAAGAGAAATAAGGGACAAACATATAGATACGGAGGGAATACTAGCTATGATTGAACATTAAAACCGGAAATTCTACGAATGATAATTTTATAGAATGTCTAAAGGTGATAATCGGATGGATCGGGTCGGGCCGGGGTATGTGAGATTATAACGATTTGTATAAAGTATTTTCCTACAGTTCTATTTTAAAATAATTTTTAAAAAATATTTAGGGTTATTTAACAACAATAATATCAATTATAGTACGTCTTCCCAAAATAATATCAACTTTAATAAATTTGGGAATAATACGTACTATTGGATTAGTTAAACCAGTATAGGTGATCGGTTACCTTTAGAACTCATCCACCTTCCTTTCTCACCCTTAATTTTATTTAACGGCAATAATATCAACTATATAGCGTCTTCCGAAAATAACTCTAATTTTAATAAATCTGAAAATAATACGTATTTTTGAAGTAGTTAAACCGGAGTAGTATAGGTGACCAGCTACCGGTAGAACCCGTTCACCTTTTTTATCGCTTTTAATTTATTTCATATTACTTCACTCCTTTTTACTTACTCAGTGTACGGAGCACTAATGTCATTAATGTCCTCCGCATTTCTCTTCTTTCAACCTCATCAAATATAGCTAATAACACAATCCTACACCAAAATCAACATGTTAATCCAAACGAAACGTATGTATAGAAAAAACCTGAAGAATGATGAAGATGGTGGAGAGAGAGGATGAAAGGGAGAAGTAAGGACGAGTAGACCTGACAAAACTGACCCGACCTGAAGACCTGATTTTGACCCGTAATTCAAATTGACCTGAGCTAACTCGAAACTGACCCTATTATTATTATTATAGAAAACGAGTCGATATCCCTAATTAAACAAAGTTGAAAACAACAAACCCGAGAATGACCCAAACCCGAAATTATTCGACCCGACCCGAAGTCAATCCAATTATTATAACACGAAAGTGGTCCGACCTGAAGTTGACCCGACCCAAACCCGACTCGGTTCACCCGTTATCAAGGTCAAAGGAGGACGATGGAGGGTAAATAGCAGGTTAAATATTAATCTGTAACACCCGTGGTTTTTATAAATTAAATTAAATTTAAAATTAGGTTCATATTTTTATTTTTACGATTTAACTCGTAATTCTTAAAATTATTATAAAACGAATTTATCGTTTAATCGTTTCAAACTCCTAAAATTTTATTTGTCTCGGAGACTCCTCTTATATTTAAAATATTTTTTTATTTCTGTTTTGATTTATTTTATACATTTAGTTTAATTCTTATCGAAAGTTTATTTCTACGATTTAAATTCTAAATTCTTTTTATTTAATTTATATCTAAGCTCAAATTTTCTATTTTTCAACTCGAATCTCATTTATTTTAAGTTTTGTCAAAACATCTATTTCCTTTCCTCGAAAAATCAATTTAATTCACTTTATCGAAAATTTATTATTTATCGGGAAATACTATTTCATCGTCTATTTATTTCTATTGGCTTCGTTTTCGTCTCGAGTACTTTATTTACTCATTTTATTTGACGGTTCGATTATTTATTAATTTTATTAACTCGTTTTAACCCGATTTGTGGGTCAGTCAGCTTATCGTTACGGAATTCATTTAATTCATATTTTCGAACCGATTCATTTAATTAATCCCCACTACATTCATCCCACTTGTCTGACAATCACTTCCCTTGCCTCTTCATACTTCCATCGCTTCACTCTTTTTCCTCTCATCATTATTACGTTATGTTCTTTCCCCTATTTCTTTTCATTTTCCACTGCTCCCATTCATTCCCTCCGTCAACCCCTTCGTCCTCCTCCATTATCAGCCATCCTCCTCCTTGTTCCTTCTTCATTTTTCTTCATCGCACCACTTTCCCCTCTGTTTTCCTCTGTCCTATTTCTGCCGCTGATGCTGTTGTTTCCTACGCTGCTGCTGCCGCTACTGTTGCTGTTGTCGGTTCCGGTGTCGTCTGATTCAGATAGGTAATTCCATCCCTTCCGTCCTTTGTTTTGAATCTGTTTATCATTGTTGTTACTTGTGCGTTGTTGTTGTTGCCGCTGCTGTCTGCTGTTGTCGTATTCGGTTCAGTTGTCAATTTCCGTCTCTCTGTCTGTCTTCATCTTTTTCGCTGTTCTTTGTTCTTCTTCTCTTTCTTCCTTTCTCGTTTCTTCTTCTTCTTTTTATTTTTTTTTCACTGATAATCGTTGCTGCTGCCATTGTGCGTTGTTGCTGATGCTTCTGCCCTGTTTTGTTGTTGTTACACGCTGCTGTCATCGTTTTTATTACTGTCGTTCGTTGGTGCGGCCGCTGTTGCTTCTTTTGTTGTTGTTGATGGTTTATCCACTGATGTTATTGCTGCTGTTTTGTCATTTTGCTGATCGCATGGCTGCCAGTTGCGGGTTCGATGCCTAGATGGGTCGTGTCGATGTTGTGTCTAGTCGATCTCCTGCCGCAATTGTTCATGACCTGAAGCGTTCTGCTGCTGTGCTTGATGTCGTTTCGTGAAAGTTGTTGTTGTCTTGTTGTGCGTGCATCGGTCTGTTGTTGCTCGTCGTTCCTGCCGATGCTTGTTTCATCCTCCGTCGTATCTCGGTTGTTCCTTCCGTCTTATTTCCTTCTCGATAATTCTTTTTACCAATTTTATTCCATTCCCGAGGTCATCCTGCTAGCTCCGACAAAGACGATTATTTTATAGACGCGGATATCGGCTCAAGGTAACTTTAGGACGTTACTCGATTTTATATTATATGTTTGAGTAGTAGTATGTAGTAAATATTTTAACTTCGGTTTTCTATTTTTTTAGCTATATATTATTGCTAATTATATTAATTTTAAATCGTATGCGTTATCAATATTTTTACAATTTTCGATATCGTTTTAGAAATCGTTAGTAATTTAATTATTTACGATCGTTATAATATTGGGTTATTTCATGACAATAATACCAACTATAAGGGGGCTTCTTAGATTAATCCCAACAATACGTAATCTCGTTTTAATATGAACTATGCCTTCATAAATCTCTCATTAATATAGGTGACCGGTTACCTGGAAATCTGGTCGAACCTTCCTTTTCAGTTTCGGCTATTGGTTAAGTTTTTTTTGAATCTTCAAAAAATTCATCTTGCATTTTTTTTTTTTCCGATTAGTATATATTATAGAAGCCATGAAAAAAATGATTTAATTTTCTTGTTGTTTTGGCTTTCATGAACGACGACGGAACACTCAAGGACCCTAGAAAGTCACAACCGGTCACTATTAACGGTAATAGCAGGTCATAATTTTGTCCATAGCGAAATGAGATGAATGAAGGCATAGTTCATATTAAAACGAGATTACGTATATTTGGGATTATTCTAAGAAGCCCTCTTATAGTTGGTGTTATTGTCATGAAATAACCCTATAATATTTTGTTGGTTATCGTGACACTAGTAACTAAATAATATCGATTTCATATTTTCGTCAGATTTTGTTAATTTATGATTTTAACTCAAAATCGTATTTTTATATTATAATCGAGATTTGTATACTTGTTCAATAAAATTAATTTCGTTTTACGACTTATATTAATAAATGAGAAAGTAGTCGATTTTGTTTTAAATACATTAGTCGAGATTATTTTCCCTAATAATTTCTCATTTGTATACGATTGATTATTTTTAGTAAAATCAGTATTATTTATTGATAAAATCTATTTGCTAAAACTAATTTGAAAGCTTTATTAAATCTCGTTTAATTTATAAGATTCGTCGACTCAATTAATTTCGATATCATTTTTTTAAAACATCTCTTTTCTAAAACATTGTAGTTTTAACTCGATTTTCTAATTATTTATAAAATACTATATATTGACTTATTATATTTTATTTTTATATTGAGTAACGAGTTTAGAAAAAAAATATTAAAGTTACGATAAAGACGATAATAATAAAATGTTAATTTTGTTAGAAATGCTATTTCTGTACATTTCACTTATTTTAATAACTTACGTATTTTCTATAACAAAATTTCTATTTTAAGTAAGTTTCCAAAATTAGTAAGTTTTTATTTATAGAAAGTTTCGCTTTTAATATAAAATGTTTATTCTTTTTTCTCTTATTATTTATAATGATTATATCTTTGGGTTATTTAACAACAATAATACCAACTATAGAACGTCTTTCAAAAATAATATCAATTTTAATAAATCTGAGAATAATACGTATTATTGAAGTAGTTACACCAGAGTAGTATGGGTGACCGGTTACCTGCAGAACTCGTTCACCTTCCTTTTTGACCTTTAATTTTATTTAACAGCAATAATATCAACTATAGAATGTCTTTCGAAAATAATTCCAATTTTAATAAATCTGAGAATAATACGTATTTTTGGAGTAGTTAAATCAGAGTTGTATAGATGACCAGTTAATGGTAGAACCCGTTCACCTTTCTTTTTCGCCTTTAATCTATTTCATGTTCACTCCTTTTCACTTATCCAGTATATGAGGCATTAAACGTCATTTATGTCTTCCGTCTTTCTCTTCCTTCAACCTCACCAAATCTAGCTAACAACACAATCCTACATCAAAATCAACAAGTTAATTTAAACGAAACGTATAGAAAAAAACGTAGAAGGATGAAGGGTAATGGAGAGAGAGTGTGAAGGAGAGAAGTAATGAGGAGTAGACCTGGCAAAACTGACCCGACCCGAATAAGCCAAACCGAACCCGACCCGACACCCAAACTGAAGACTTGATTTTGACCCGTACTACAAATCCCTTTGATTCTCGACACTTTTTTCTTTGATTTCCAACACTTTAAAGCGTCGAGAATTTTAGTCTTGACACTTTACAAAAGCGTCGGATTTTGGGGCGTCAAGATTTTTTGTCGCTTTTAGGCGTCGATATTCTTGACACTTTCTTGTGTCAAGAGTTTAAAACGACACTTTATGGTGTCAAGATTGATGACACTTTTATGTGTCAAAATTTCAAAGGCTGACACTAATGTGTGTAAAGAAAAAATGTTAGTTACTAACATTGACGGAAAAAAGCGTCGACATTTTATTAAGAAAATATTTTATAAATGTTTTTGACATATTGATCACAGAAGAATTATAGCATAGTAAGAGCGTATAGAAAAATGGACAATAAATAACGAGTATATCTAAATCAAGTGCTTACGGGATAACACTTCATTGCAAAATTAAATACATTTTCGTTCAAAAAAATATTTGTAATTATTTCATCCGAACAATAAAAATTGGAAAATCTGTCGCTGCTAATGTTTTCACACAAAAATAAAAACATCTGTAAAAAAAATTAAACCTAGATACTAAGCTCCCAAGAGTGAATGCAAAAATTGCTCCTTTCGACCAATGCTTCACCAAGAACATTTGTTGAACGTGATATCTACACAAATGGGAATAATGTTATGCAACTAAAAGAGTAGAATAAAAAAGCATTAAACGGACTTTGCTGAGACTTGACTTTGATGAGTAAATGTGTTGTGTCAAATTTATGAATGAATGATGAATGATGATAATTGAAGATTCAACTGGTGCTATTCATTGATCAAAGAGACTACTCCGTATAAAATAAAGTGAAGAAAACTAGTGTTGTGTTGTTTGGGAAAATGCACACAACACTTCCAGACTTGAGACTCTTGAGACTTGAGTGGGACAATTGGAGTGCCTGTTTGTGTTTCCTTTTCAATTTATATTTTTGACTCACTATTCCTCTCACCTTTCATATGCATAAACCGTCTCACATAACACCACTATAACGATTTCTACTTAACATCATTATGTTTACCGAGAGATAGCATCTTCCACTCAATTAGTGATAGTCATAATATGAAAATTAGTTTCTCAAATACGGAGTAACCTGTGGATGCTCCAAAGGGAAATGTAGTGAACCCAAGAGAATATTGAAAATACCTTGTAGATAGTTGAATAATCCTGATATAATCACGAGGAGAGACTAGTAAATGTGCTTCTGCAACTCCTACTTCATCTGTTGATACAAAGAAAGGGGTATTTTACAAAGACTTTATTGAGACCGGAAGAGATATTTAATAAGAAAAGCAATGTAATTATGAAAACGTACTTGCCGAAAAGTATTCATGTGAAAGAAATTTACCCCATAAAAGTGATGAGCCTCTTAAATTCATATGTTCACATGTAGGAAGCACCCTCCAACAATGTTAATCGGCTTGCAGTCCTATGACACTCATCATTATGTTAAGAGGCCTTAAATAATAATGTGGCAACTATGTCACTATGAGAAGGGACAAGAAGAATCAAACAAATATGCAAAATTTATGAAATAAGAATTCATGACAATAGTAAAAATGAGAAAAGAAGATATGTCTCACATTTTTTTAGCACCGCTACGAGTTCAAAATAAAATAAAGGAAAACTCAAATAGCAATCACCATCTTTGTAAGGTTGTACAATGGTTTAGTCGATTGCACTATCTTTGGTCCTCGATAGGTTTGTCAAGCAAACATTAACCAACGATTCAATCACCCCTGGTTGAACAATATATAAAGGCACAATGTCACAAACCTTATACAAACGATTCCAAAAATTTTAAAAAGGCAATGCAAACAATTCTCAATTAACCAAAGCAAATGCCCAACATATTTCAATCTGCTCAAGTTGCAACCAATTATTGAAGACCTGAAACATCACTCTATCAAAATTAATTAGCAATTGAGTAATTAAATTGCATAAAGTGATAACTCAAACTACTAAACAAAGCTACTTAACCCAAGTTAAAAAAATCCTACCTTACCCGAGTTTTGAATGGGATCAGGTGTAAGGTTATGACCTTCAGGCTCGATAAACAAATTCTCAAATTCTCTTTCTGCTCAGGAGTCATTTCATTCAAGTGTAGCTAATCAATTAGATAAGCATTTTCAAGAAATCACATAAAAAAACCAGGACAATAATGTGAACAAAAACAATCATTTGTCAAACAGAATGAAGAATCACATAAAGACCCACTCAAAACAGGTTCCAAACTTACATTTGTCAAACAATCATCTGATCGAAAGTAGTGATGTCTCGATGTTTTCGAATACATGACCTGCTCAAAAATCGAATAGAACGCTAAAACTGCAATTAATTGATGTAATTATAAAAATTAGGGTTATAAATGGAGAAAAAACAATCTTCAACAAAGATTAAATTAATAAATGAGCAAGTGATATAAAAAAACTAAACCCTACAAATCTAGAAATGAAATAAGTGAAACATCAGCTATTATTCATTGAACGTGCAAGATGGATGAAAATTTGATACCTTTCTTAACAAGGTTAATATTCATTGAACGTGCAAGATTTTCCTTCTCTATTTTCTTAGCATCAGCTACAGTCTGACAGCTCTCATTAACCAGGAACTAAGACCTCATATTCATATTTGTTGGTATTATAAGTATTCGTAGATTGAATGTGAAGAATGCTCTTACAGTTGCGAAACCTCACTTCCTACAAAATTAAAAGCAAATTCACAACAGATAAAGCGATACCCACAACAAAAGAAGCTGAAAAGGGAAGTGATTGGAGAATTGGAAAGGAGAAGATAAGTAGAACTAGATTTGGGCTTGAAATAGTGGGGAACATCAGTAGGACCAGCAGTAGTGAACTTGATGCAACATGGGAGATGATAAACATATGATTTCGTCAGTTCTAGGCTAGATCATAGTAATGAAAAAGTCATTACTATCGGCATCAAGCATTCAAACACAACATTCATACTAAATAAATTACATCGAACTCATAAACAATGACAGATAATCAACATCAGATCACCCAAAGCGCAATGAAACTCGAATAAATTCGACAAAGTACTTGATTCATCCATATTGGACAAAACTGATCTTTCAAATAACAACACAATAATAATAAAAAACTTGAATTTAATTAGATATAAAAAAGAAAGATGAACATTTATCTATCATTGATATATTCGACGAGTTAAGTCGACGCAGGGTGCAGGGTGCAGACAAACAGAAGGTTGTAGGCGGGCGGCCAGTAGAAGCTCCGTAGAGGGGAAACAACAAACGGAAAATAGCCAGACGGTTGTAGGAGGGACATCAACTGATTGGAGGTGGAAGGTGACGAACGACATCACATTGTTGTTACTCGTGACTATACCTTTGATCTGAGATGAGTTCCTTCCTAGGTTTTAACTAGAGGATTAGAGATTATCAGATTATGTGGTGATAACTGTGAACCGAGAATTTCTAATAACAAATAATAAAAAGTATTTAGGTTTTTTTTAATTAAAACCATTGGGAGAGAAGTTATTTTGGATTTTTTTGCTTCATAGGGAAGAAGATGAATTGAAGAGGAGATGAAAGGGGATTTCAGAAAAGACCGTGGTTCATGAGGTTTAATTTTTGATAAACCCGCTCAACAATGCAATGAGCTGTTACTAGCATATCTATATATTATATTAAAAATGAAGCAAAGCACTTTCCATGCTCCATACTTCCAATCCTCACTTCTTGAGGCACACACTTGGCATGATTTGATTGGCACAACCCTTCAACTTCTTTCTCATTTATTACTTAAAATCCAAAGTGAAGAAAGGGAGTTGAATGCAGATCAATAAGGAAGTTGGTTATTATGAGTTAGAACCCTTCAACTTCTTCCTTCTTTATTATTTAGAATCCAAAGTGAAGAAAGGAAGTTGAATGCATGATCAATGAGGAAGTCGGTTATTATTAGTTACAACCCTTCAACTTCTTCCTCATTTATTATTTAGAATCCAATGTGAAGAAACCCTTAAACTACTTTCTCATTGATTACTTAGAATCCTAAGTTAAGAAATAAATTCCGACCACCTACCATCATGTTCATCTTCCTCCCTTATAATCCACCACCTATGAGAATGAGTGTTTGTCTTTTCCATCACACCAACCAAGTGTACAACGAGCATGATCATTTCCCACCCTATTACCATTGAAAAATTAAATCGCCTGATCCGAAGATGTGTAGTCGTCGAGACAAGAATTTTCATGCTATAATCATTTGTTGATTATGAAATTGCTTCCTCATTGATGATGTAGAAAGCAAAACACTCTCCATGCTCTATTCAACAAATGCTCAATTCTAAGGTAGGACACTTGGCGCGATGCGATAGGGTAGGAATTGAAAAGATGGGGGTTGAATACGGTTATTATTAGTTAGGACCTTTCAACTTCTTTCTCATTCATTAGGTATATATTAAATAGAAAGCAAAGCACTCTCCATGCTCTATTCAACAAATGCTCAATTCTAAGGTAGGACACTTGGCGCGATGCGATTGGATAGGAATTGAAAAGACGGGAGTTTAATACATAAAGTCGGTTATTATTAGTTAGGACCTTTCAACTTCTTTCTCATTCATTAGGTAGAATCCAAGGTGTGGAACTCATCAATTTCTTCCTCATTGATGATGTTGAATCCTAGGTAAAGCAATCAAAGTCGGTTATTATTACTTACAACCTTTCAACTTCTTTATCATTCATTAGCTATTATGGTGAAATGTAAGCTCTTTCAACTTCTTTATCATTCATTAGGTAGAATCCAAGGTGGGGAACTCATCAACTTTTTCCTCATTGATGATGCATAATCTTAGGTAAAGCAATCAAAGTCAGTTATTATTGAAATGTAAGCTCTTTAACTTCTTCCTCATTGATGATGTAGAATCCTAGGTGACAAGATTTCTCAAAATATTTAGTTAAATAACAATGATAATGATATATTCAATTACGTTATGAATAAAATGGTTCCTCTAAACATTTATTCTCACGTTACTATATGATGCGCGTATTTTATATACACTTTTTATGCTCTTATTACGCGCATTCTCGTGTTTATTGAATAGTGAAAACTATTATTTTGCCCCGAATTGGCTACTTTGTGGTGTGTATTGTCCTTTTGCAGGAACGGAAGACAAAGGAGCTAAAACGAACCAAAACCGCGCCAAAACGAAGCTGGAAAAATTGCTGTTCGCTGAAACGAGCAATAGTCGACCGACTACCAAAATAGTCGGCCGACCATGACGATAGTCGACCGACTATTCTGGAGCTTTTGAGATCAAGTTGATGAGTGATTAGTCGACCGACTATTACAATAGTCGGCCGACTATTTCGTGGACTGCGGGCAGATTTCGTATCAGCAAGGAATTTCCTAAACGCAAAAGAGTTTTCTAAACAGTTTTTAACCCTGATGTAAATACATGTCGTTAGTAGACGTGGGCACGTCCTTCTTGCCAATGTGAATGAAGCTACAATAATACCGTTTGTTAGTAGCCAAAAATTCTGACGATAAGTTTTTGTTTATCCTTGAGTTGAAATGCTTAAATAAGTTTTTGTGTAACTTACATTTTTTTGTTGGTTGCTTGGTACAGTTAAACAGTTTGGAACTTACGGTTAATCTTGCAAAAAGAGGAAATCTTCCTGGTGCAGAGAATTTGGTATGTTGGTTGGTTTGATGTGTAACTCATCTATTCAATCCTTTTTGGAATGGGCTCACACAGTCAGTTACTCATTGAACCGTTATCTTCGTAGCTTTAGAAATATGAGGTTCTCTGACATGATAAGGTTCATGACTTTTTTTTTTTGAGAGGAAAAGCGGGAGTTATATTAATTCAATTTCCGCGAGTGCAAGGATTGCATCCGGAAAAAAAGAAAGGTACAAAGACTCCTCCCCACTTCTCTGACATAACCGGGCTACATGGTGAGCAACCGTGTTACCGTCACGTTTAATATGGGACCAACTACATTGGACAAAACGAGATCTAGACGCGAGCAAATCATCTACTAAAAGGCCAAAAGGATCCCGGGATGCACGACCCTTCTTCACTGCAGAAATGACCACCTGTGAATCACTTTCAAAGACCACTCTATCGTACCGAAATCGAAGCGCCATCTCCAACCCCAAGGCCAAAGCCTTAGCTTCAGCTAAAGATGCGTTCCAACCCGCGTGAAACCTCCTGCAACATACCATCACCACGCAGCCCTGTTTGTCTCGGCCGACCACACCTATCCCAATATCTCCATCCTCATAGACCGCGGCATCCGAATTAATCTTAATAACCCCCTCCCCTGGAGCTTCCCACTTCACAGGACCCGCTCTGGTTTGGCTATTGATGCTCACCCGCATCTCCTTCCCGTGCCTGGAAAAGTCTTCCACATACTTGATCATACCTGCGAAGACCATAACTGGTAGGGGCGGATGTTCCTCGAAAATTTTCAGATTTCGACAGTACCACATCGACCAAACCATGGCAAGGAATCTGTCGCGGTCATCACTCGGAATGCGTGTAAGGAGCCAAACCAAAGTTCGAGTGCAGGTAGTCGACGGCGCTTGTTCGATCAACTCTCCAAACCCACTGGCAACCCAAGCATCCCTGGCCCATGGACATTCAAAGAGGGCATGTCTTACAGTTTCCACTCCGTTATTACATATAACGCACGAAGCGTCCTGCAAGCAGTGTCGTTTCATGAGATTGACCCGAACACCAAGAGTTCCAGAACAGATCCGCCATAATAGATGTGCAATTTTGGGCACCGTATTCAAACCCCAGATCAACTTCCAAACACTCTCAATATCCGGGTCCTCAACAGGTAGCAGCATAGGTGTGACAGATCTTGCTCCCATCCAGTATCCCGATTTAACGCTATACTCACCGTCTTTAGCTGGCCACCAGTACAAAATATCCTTCGGGAGTCGCTTGCTAACCGGGATACTCAGAATAGCCTCCGCATCCTTTGGGCAGAACAGGCCGTGAATTAATTCTTCTCGCCATATCCCCTGTTCCGGGTCTAGGAGCTCAGAAACACGGAGAGACGGGTTAACCTCGAGGTTTGGGTTCAAAAAACGCGTCCCATTAGGTCCCGGGACCCAACAACTCTCCCAAACTCCAATACTATAACCATTCCCAACTTGCCATCTAAGCCCGTCAAGCAAGATCGGTTTGGCATTCCAAATGCTCCGCCATACAAAACTCGGATCGTGACCCCTTCTAGCCTCAAGAATCGAGCTATGCTTGTAGTACCTCGCCTTAAAGACAACACTCACCAAGGAATTCGGGCGGGTTAGGAGACGCCAAACCTGTTTAGCAAGTAAGGCCTGATTAAAAACCCCCATATCCCGAAACCCCATGCCTCCATCCCTCTTCGACCTACACATTTTATCCCAAGACCACCAGTGTATCTTGCGGGCTGAGTCCGTCGTTCCCCACCAGAACTTTGCCATAATGCTGTGAAGCTCCTGGATAAGACCCTCCGGGATAGCAAATAAGCTCATCATATATGTGGGTATAGCTTGTGCAAGAGCCTTGATAACCACCTCCTTACCCGGCCGAGACAACAACCTCTCTTTCCAACCTTGCCGTTTTTTCCAAATCCGATCCTTGAGACCCGCGAATGTCGCCTTCTTTGATTTTCCGATGATTGTCGGTAGGCCCAGGTACTTCTCGTAACGTTCTACTTCTCTCATGTCGAACAAAAGCTTAATGTTCTCCCTGGAGCTTCTTGTAACCTTCTTACTAAAAACAATTTCGGACTTGGAATTATTAATTTTCTGCCCCGATGCTCTCTCAAACAGGCTAATTAAATTAGCTACGTTAGAGCATTCCCTTACATTTGCTCGAGCAAAAAGGATACAATCGTCCGCAAAGAATAAGTGCGAAACCCGGGGTGCTCCACGACACACCCGAGCTCCGTGGATAAGCTTTGTCTCCGCCGCCTGACGTAACATATACGAGAACACGTCCATACAGAGGAGGAATAAGTATGGTGATATCGGGTCACCTTGCCTCAGACCCCTCCCCGGTATCACCGAATCCAACTCCTTCCCATTCACCCTGAAAGAGTGTGTGACCGTAGTGACACATTCCATAACACGCTTTCTCCACCCCGCCGAGAAACCCATTTTCTCCATTACTGCCTCGAGAAAATGCCATTCGATCCTATCGTAGGCCTTACTCATATCCAACTTAAGCGCTATCGTCCCCTCCTTACCTTCCCCACCCCTTTTCATAGAGTGGAAGGTCTCAAAAGCGATAAGAGCGTTATCCGTGATCAAACGTCCCGGGGTGAAAGCGCTCTGGTTTTCCGTAATAATACCATCCAAATAAGGTTTAAGTCGATTAGCCAAAGTTTTTGATATGATTTTATAAATAACATTACATAGGCTAATCGGCCTAAATTCAGTCATCTTTCGTGGCTTACTACATTTTGGAATAAGGACTACAGCCGTGGAATTTACCTCTGTGAGATCCACCGACCCATTCCACCAGGCACGGACAAAAGAGCATACATCCCCAGCCACGATCTCCCAATACTTCTGAAAAAACAGCGCACTCATCCCATCCGGTCCAGGGGCTTTATTGGGATGCATTTGAAACAAGGCATCGCGCACCTCTTCATCCGTGACAGGTCGGTCCAACAAAATATTCATATCACCCGTAAGACGCGGCCTCACCGAATTTAGAGCCCCGCTCACGTCAAACAGCCCGTTCGCAGCAAACAGGGTCGCGAAATAGCCCCTCACAACTCCATGAATGGCCACCTCCTCAGTCTGCCACGCCCCATTTTCATCCTCGAGCCCATCTATAGTGTTCCGCCTCTTCCTCTGCTTAGCTTTATGGTGAAAGTAAGCTGTATTTCGGTCTCCATCACGGATTTCATGGGCCTTTGCTCTCGTCCGCCAAAAGGTCTCAACTTGGCTCCGTAATTCCGCTACCTCCTGAGCTAACCTCTGACAGCGAAGCAACATGTCCGCCGAAGCCGGTTTACGTTGCCATGACCCCAGCTCCTCTTCCTTCTGTCTCAAACAGCGATTCACGTCACCAAATCTCCGCCTAGCCCAAGATTTCAGGTGTTTTGAGCACATTTTGACCTTCTCAGCGATACCATGCGACCCTCTCGCCCCCCACGTCTCTCTCACTATATCACCACACTGGCTATCGGAGGCCCACAAGGGCTCAAATCGAAATAAACGTGTCTGCCCAGTGCTCCCGACTCGGGGGGCGTGCCTGATCAAAATTGGAGCATGATCAGATGCTCATATGGGCAGATGAAGCACTTCAGTCGATGGGTGAAGGTCGCGCCATTCAGTCGTTGCTACAGCCCGATCCAACCGTTCACGGATATAATTGTGTACATATCTTCCTCGGTGCCACGTGAATTTATTACCCGAGAAACCGAGGTCCTGTAGAGCACACTCATCAAGCGCATCCCGAAAAGCATCCATGTACCGCTCCGGTCTCATTCTTCCACCTTCTTTCTCGTCGGGACTAAGGATCTCGTTAAAGTCACCAAACATCACCAGAGGTAACGACGATGCTTGGCGAATTCGACGAACCATATCCCACGTCCGGTGTTTATTTTCCTGGTCCGGCCACCCATAGACGCCTGCAGCCCGCCACAAAGCAACACCATTATCCCCTTTTACCTCCACTACAACATGGTTGCTATCATAGGAAACAAGCTCGGTATTATTATCCTTCCACCAAAGGCCAATACCGCCCGCTCTACCTCTACTACTAATACAAATACCATCCCTAAACCCACACCTATTCCGTATCCGAGTGAGATCACTCCCACTCATCATCGTCTCCATAATGAAGACGATGCTAGGGCACTCCCTCCAACAAAGCTCGGTGAGGGAGCCAACCGTCAGGGGATTGCCCAACCCCTGACAGTTCCAACTTAGGATTTTCATTGTTGTTCGCGGTGCTGGGCTCCGCCAGCATCCGCTACTTGAAAGATCATATCCACATCTTCCGACTCACCTCTACTTCTCTTCTCTGACACCGCCTCCCCATGCAACGAGTCCAAAGATATTATTCCTTCCGACTCCTTGCGTTTGCTTCCCACAGCTGGCCCACTCGTTCCCTCCTCCTTCTTACTTCCCGACCCTCCATTTTTTGTTTTTATAATTTTTATGAACTTCCTGCTAGAATGCATTTTATTCTTCTTCTGTGCAACAATTTGATTATCCTCACCACTTTCCTGACCAAAAACAGGGACCACTCCCTCCCGACCCGGCTCCCTAATAGTATATTGATTCCCTGAAGTGGGACCAGTATCATGGAGATGGAAACTCCTCAAACTCTCAACCATACTGTTTAATTCAACGAGTTCCCGAGTAGTGTCCCTATCCTCCTCAAACAGCTTCCTCGCACATTTGCTCGAGGCATTCTCTCTGTCGTCTCCTCCCTTACTCACCACGCGCCAAGGTGACGCCTTAAGCCAATCTCCGAATTTTCGACCCTCACCAACAGGTCCCTTACGCTCCCCACAGTCATTCTCCCCATGGCCCAGCCGATCACACACATAACAGAAAAGCGGGAGACTCTCATAGCAGACTCTCACTTTCCACACCTTACCCCCTTGCGACTTAAGAGTAATAGCATCCAATAAGGGCTTTCTTACATCTAGCACAACCTTGAGTCTCATTGACCTATTGATATCCGGGTTAACAGAATTGTCCACACTAACAAAGGTACCAATAGCGTTACCTATGCTATGTGCATTTTCAGCATTTAACCGGCCCTTTAATGGCAGGTCGTAAATCCGGACCCAAGACGGTGAATAAAAAAGTGGTACCTCGGATGGTGTTTCATCATTCTGTAGATTCGTAAGGAGAAGTACATGCCTCTCGAAATGCCACGGTTGCTCCGCAAGAACCCTTTCTTTGTCCGCAAGGCTCTTGAATTTGAAAGTGACAGTTTTGGAGGCCCGGTCGATAACTTCTCCCTCCACGTTCTCCTTCGTCTTCCAGGATCTTACCATCGTATCGATTAGGGCACGTAGGTTAATCTGGCGTTCTGTCCATAGACGTCCCACCACATAAACCCCTTCTTCGCCGCCTACTTCGTCACCGTCCACCGTCCAGTTCACAGTCGGACCCCCCTCCTCCGAACCAGCGCTTTGTCCCTCGCCGAAGCCGACGACATTTAGATCAATAGAATTATACGCCATGGCAACGTACTAGACAAGAAAACACGTACCGATAGGAAAACTGCCTCGAGAACTATATAATAATGCCACAAGAGACTAAGATAATAAAAAGTACTGATGATTTGCTGATGATTGAAGATCAGAGATATAAGAGGATGTAGCGCCTGACAGATCAGGGGCCACCTAGAGCAACCCTAGAGCACACCCTCCCAAGAAAACCCTAGAGGGAACTTTCGTGATGCTTGATAGCATGGGAGCTTGATATATAAGGTTCATGACTTCATGGTGAGGATGGACATGGTGTGTGCATCATGACACACACCATGTAAGAGACACGTCATGGTGAGGATGCATAAGGCATATAGTTTCGCACAAAAACGCCTCTTAAAAATGAAAAAAAAAATTAGTGTGATATTACCCTCATTTAGATCTAACATGCAATAACCAACAAATAAATAAAAAATAAAAGTAACCACCCTGTACAAATTCTCACATTAATGTTAGTATGAGACTGTTTCATATGAGAATTTGTGACATGTAAGGGAGGAATAATGGGGTGCAAAGAGGGGCAGTATCTGATTGTATTTTTTTTGACTGCATTTGATGAGTCGAGTCAAAAAAAACAAACACTTATGGACACGACTTTATATTGTTATTTCTATTGTAGATTGTAGATTTTGAAGTTTATCATATAAAGTAAGTAGTTAGTGTTTTTTTGGAGTACTATTTTTCGAAAACTTGGAAGATTAATATGGAAAAATTTAAGTTACATATCACAGTGTTCGCCTCTCTTCGGATCAAACTGTCGACTATGGTGTTGCAAAGAAAGCTGAAATATTAATTATTATGAAAGATAAGTATTTTTCATTCTACTGTGCTCAGTTTGTGCTTAGTTTTTGCTTGCTTACCAGACATTGATGGACTATGTGTATTGAGAATAAAGAGTAAATATCACCCAAAAAAAAGAAAAGAGTAAATTGAGAAGGTGCAAATTAATGGTAGAACCGTGAGATATGTATCCAAATTGTGTACCCTCTACGAATTAGCTTCGTTAGAGTAAATGTAGTTTGCAAAGGCGTTAGTGATGTTTTTCTTCACAATATGCTTCCTTAGGACAGTTATACTCATGTTAAGATTATAATTATAATTGTAACGACTCAAATAACTTCACACGGGGTTAGTTAGAACTTAGAGGTGGAAAATGGGTATCGGGTCGGGTCACTTTGGGACCAATTTTGGATGACATGTTGGGTCAGTTTTGGTTGGGGCATTTTTTCGGGTACGAGTCATCTGGGTTGGGTCATTTTCCAATATGAGTAATTGGATCGGGTGATTAACACTTGAATATACTAATTTCAGTAACATAAAGTTTTTTTTGCGAAATTATTTATTTAACATTCAAACTTATGAATTCTTTATTTTTTATTTATATAATTATAATAATATTAATATTAATTAATGTCAATCGTTTCAGGTGGGCTGGATTTGGGTCAAGTTTGATTCTGGGTCGTACTCTGGTCAAGCAATTTCTGGTCATTTTCATGCCTTGGGTCAGCGTTGTGAGATCCAGATAGGAGTATGGAATATGCCGTCAATATTTATTCACACGTTTTTATCATATTCATCTTCTTCTAAACATGAATTTGTGTACTTTGAGATGAAACATTGAAATGTTGCTTTGTGTTTTCTTTATGATGTCTTTGCTAGATTTTTTTTTCTTTTGTAAAATGTAATTATTATAAATGAATAATCAATGAATGTACAAATGTAATCAGCATAGTCACGTCACAAATTCCATCAATTACTTATGCAATTTATTCAACCAAATCCTATCTTTCGGATGCCAAGTCACGGGCATCAAGGGATAGCCTCATCTTCTTTGTTTCTTAGCTGGCAAAAAAAAATTCCTATCTTTTGGATGGAGATTGCCTTGAATTTTAGTCAGAATGTGCATGTGTAGGTCATTCCTGATATGTCGAACCACAACCGAGGGACGCAGAAGGGTAGCCTCGCCTCCAGTCGACATATGTTACGTTGCATAACACGAATCACTTTCCGTTGAAATTTTGAATCTTTAGTAGAATTATTCGTACTCCATTGTTTGAATATTTCATAAATTAAAATATTCAATTATTGTTAATCCTCCACTCTCAAAATAAATATTTAGATATAAATTAACTAAGTAACTTTGCTAATTTAAATTTTTAATGAAATAAAATATACTCTCTTCGTCTCACTCATTTAATTTGTTACCTTTAACTCGCAAATAATATAAATGGTAAACACGTGAATAAAGACGGAAAGTGTATTGTCACCCGATTATATGATAGCAACAGACGCACTTCTGATGCTACTACTAATGTGGTGTATCAAAAAGTGTTCCAATATTTGTAATTTAATGTTTGTATATTCGTGCAAATATTTACTTTTGTCATTTCTTACAATAATTTTTCATTTTCAAGTTCATGTCATTTTCATTTTTCAAAATTTCCCGAATTTTTGTACTCCGTACGGAGTATTACTTACTTTTATCTTAGTGATTGCGGTTTATATCCATGTAAACTATTCGTTACTTTGTGAATCACTTTGTCACAGAAATTTTCATGCCACCGTGCAATTTGCACGGGGTCAAAACTAGTTTTAGAATAATGGAGAAACCATGTTATGAATATCACCCTATAAATACACTCATAAATAAAAAAAAACCGATAATAATATACAATAATAATTACTCAATAGAAAAAACATAATTTCAGATTGGATCGGATATCCAAATATTTTAGACTACTATCCACGATCCAAATAAACAAGAATAGAATCACATATCCGATTCAAACTTAAAATTTCGGATCATATATCCAAAATTTCTAATCAGATTCGGAGTGGATATCGAATCTGTTGGGATCTTCGAATTTTTTTCTCAATCCTAGCTAGCGTGGTTTGAGATGTGAAGTTATAGTCTGTGCTTCTATAAACAAATTATTGGAGAGATTATGCTGCTCTTTTTCTACCCTCAATGATAGTCCCCGGCAAGGGGATCCAAGAGGACGGATCAAAAATGCCTTTCAATAACAACACTAAAAGTAACAGAGCTAAATCAACGAACTAGCCAAGGAAACTAAACGTGTCACAAAAGTACACGAGAGTTTTATATCCGACCATTTCATTGTATCTGGTGTGCATTCATCAGATGAAACCGATAGAACTCTAAAGATACATATGCACAGCGACCTAAATCCATATTATGCAATACGTCTCATGTAGTCGTATCTTGTCTCACATAATCGTATGATGTATCATTTCAATAGCGCGAAGCTGAAAACATGTGGCTTTGGGAGCCACATTAGAGATCATCTCTTAACATCTCTTAACTTCTCCCTTATTCTCTTTTACTTCTCCTTAGACTCTTATTTAGATGTCTTCTCTTTATTTTCTTAGAATTACTTCTAGTTTAATTTCTTTCTTTAAAACTCGGTTATTGTAAGATTGCAACATTCTAATCGCCTTCATTCCTTTTGGTAATTTTATTAATCTTCCTTCCTTCTTCTTTGTTCTTGATTGTTTCCTTCTTCATATTTAATTATTCTTAATTATTGTTTTATATTTGTCGTAAATTTATTATTATTCGTGATGTTTAATCTAGTGAATTCTTTTATTAATCTTGTTGTTCTTGAATTAATTATGAGTAGCTAATTTCCCTCGCTAGGATTTAGGGGATCTGCGAATTGAATGTAGTCGCTAAATAATTTATAGATCTGTCAATGATTTTGTGTCTGAGTTGTCAATTGTAGCATTTAATTGAGATTAAATTGATTAAGTCGACGTAATTGATTAATTGAATTCGGTAAACTTGAACCTAAGATCGGAAGCCTCGTAAAATTTAGACCTGCTACAACACATTAGTTTGCCCTAATAAGATCGGAAGCCTTTAGACGCATGCTAGGGTGAATAGCGGACCGGAAGGACCTTTTCAATACCCCTTAGACCAATATCTGCGACAGACCTGTGATTTAGACCGTGACCATATGAGATTCGTAGTGAACCGACAATCCTAGTTTTCTCTCCATATATTTATTCATCTTCATTCGTCTTATTTTATTTTAGTTATTTCTTTTCTCTTAATTCTCTTTCTTTCATTACTTTAGTTTAGATAAAAACAAAACATAAAAACCCCGATTATTTCGTAGATAGACTCTAATTACGAGTAGAATTTATTTGTCTCCCTGTGAATTCGATCCCGACTTCCCTAGCTATATTTTTAGTTAGACCGTAGTTGGTTATTTTTGATAGGTACACGACTAGCTTATCAAATTTTGGCGCCGTTGCCGGGGAGACGGTTAATTTTACTTGTCTTTTTAGTTTATCTTTTGTCTCAGGGAACTTACGTTCCTTGAGACGGTTCTCATATTTTCCTTCTTAGTTCTGTGTATGCCCAGGTCTAACAGGTCCGAGATTCATCCTTTTGATCCCGAACCTGAGAAGACTTTACGAGCTAGACAGAGTTTTTGGAGGGAAATTCGTCAAGCGGAAAAATCTAATTCGCTTGACCCAGTTTTCGCTAATCTGGAAGCGGAATATTCGTCCCACGAAGAGGACAACTCAAGCACCAAGTCAGACGCTGAGTCAGATATCTCAGTTCCGATCATGCCGCCGAAGCTTTCCACTCACTCCGAGCCGACTCAGGCTAACATCCCAAAAGGATGGAAGCTACCGACTCCTACCACCGGCTCTTTCGAGATTCGTCCCGCTTATATCAATTTAGTGGAGCGAAATACCTTCTCGGGCAATAAAAACGAAGACCCCGGACAGCATATGGAAATATCCACTGATTATTGTTGTTCGATTCCAGTTGCTCCCGGGGTAACACGAGAACAAGTAATGGAGGCCTTATTTCCATTTTCTCTTGCAGGTCCAGCCCGTAGATGGTATCGAGATTTGGACAAAGATGCAGCCAACATCAATGACTGGAACTCATTGGCGCTTGCTTTTTATAAGCATTACTACCCTCCTCGGCGCACTAATCAGATACGGAGTCAAATAACCAGTTTTAAGCAAGGACCATTGGAAGATCTACATGAAACATGGACTAGATTTAAGGATCTAGTCCGTTCTATTCCTCACCACGGATTTGAACCATGGTTTTTATGTAATCAATTTTATAACGGTTTATTTGATGATAATCGTGCTATTCTTGATGGTGCAGCTAACGGACGTTTCCAAAACAACGTTGATGATGACAAGGGTTGGAAATTGATCGAGGAGATGGCCACGCATCGAGCCGAATATGGAAATCCGAGGGGTAGTGTTCGGGTAGCCGCGGCGGAAACTAGTGAGATTATGGCTCAATTTGATCATCTTCATGCCCGTCTCGACAAAATTTAGAATCCGCCTCATAAAAACGAGTCGAATCAGCAAACTGTCCATGCCATGATCAAACAGGAGGCAATGTGTGAGCAATGTGGTATAGAAGGCCATAGCGCGGGGGAATGTATGACCGGGATGGAACAAGTTCTAGCTTTTCAACACTTCAAGCAAGGTAATCCCTATTCTAATTACTATAATGAGAGGACTAGGGAACATCCGAACTTCAGTTGGACGAGTCAGAATGTGTTGAACCCAGTTCCTCAGCCAAAGCAACAAGCTTATGTTCCGCCTCATCGCGGACAACAACAAGGCTTCCAAAAGCCTCTAGCTCTTCCACCGCCAACTCAACCTCTTGCTATTCTTCCTCCACCACCTGTAACTCCGGCCCCAGTTCCCAGTGAATATCAGGAATTGAAGAGTATGATGCAATCTCTCATGATCCAGATGCAGAAAAGTGACCAATCTAAAGATGCACAGATCAAGATGTTGGAGACGCAGGTGGCGCAGCTTGCCACAAATCAGTCTACTAGGCAACCAGGCACACTACCGTCACAGCCGGAAAAACAGCATGATACGGCCAACGCGATTCAGCTTCGAAGCGGCCTTACTTATGACGAGCCCAAGATGCCTAGTTATGATAATTCTGTTAATGTGGAGTATGTAATTGAGGATGTAATAGTTGATGATGTATCGTTAAAAACTGCTGAAACTGCTGTGAATGACGAACTGGTCAATAATAGTCGACCGACTATTAATAATAGTCGACCGACTATCATTGACAGATTAACAGAAACTGCAGGTGAGGAGGAAAATAGTCGACCGACTATCCCTGATAGTCGACCGACTATTTATAATAGTCGACCGACTATCCCTGATAGTCGGCCGACTATTCCAGAGACAGGATCCAGATCTGAGACGGTCGCTGCTGATAAGCCGTCTGATGCTGAAGTGGAAACGAGTGTTCTACGAGATAAAGCTACTGAACAGATAAAAATTCAAGTTCCTTTTCCTAGCCGGTTGAAGAACAAGAAGATCGAGAATCAGTTCAGTAAGTTTATGGAGGTCGTCAAAAATCTCCAGGTAACCGTTCCCTTCACGGAATTAATTACTCAGGTACCCTCTTACGCAAAATTTATGAAAGATATTCTGACCCGTAAGAGGAACTTTAATGAACATGAGACTATTGCTTTTACTGCTGAGTGTAGTGCTCTAATTCAGAGTAAGTCTCCACCCAAACTGAAAGACCCGGGTAGTTTTTCCATACCATGCACCATAGGCACCCATGTAATCGATAAAGCTTTATGTGATTTGGGTGCAAGTGTTAGTGTCATGCCCTATTCAGTTTGCGAGAAACTGAATATGGGTCAGCTTAAAGTCACAAGTGTGACTCTTCAGATGGCTGATAGGTCAGTTAAACGTCCCCTAGGAGTCTTAGAGGATGTCCCTGTGAGGATAGGTAAATTCTTTATACCTGTCGATTTCATTGTTTTAGATATGGCTGAGGATACGCAGATTCCTATAATTTTAGGTAGGCCATTTCTACATACTGCGGGGGCCCTCATAGATGTCAAGCACGGACGCTTGACTCTAGAGGTGGGGGACGATAAAGTGACCTTTAACTTGGCTAACACATTAGCTAAGCCTATGATAGAAGACACATGCTATGCTCTCGATATTATTGATGACGTTGTTTTTGATGTTTGTATGGGTTCCCTGAGTAGGGACCCACTCGAGGCTTTGATGTGTTTAGACACTTGTGCAGGCGATGACCTTAATGATGATGTTGTGTGGGATATGCTAGGATCTACACACTATATACCGGACCATGTATTTCGAGACGATTCTAAGTCTTGTTCCGTCATCATAAGTAATAAGGTAGACAAGAAGAAGTCCACTGCGAGGAATCGTTTCAAGGTGAATGACCAACATCACCATATTAAGGACGAGACGGGAGGAGAAGTCGAGGTTTTGTACCTCGAAACAGTCACTAACTGAGCAAGGTGACTACGGTCATGCGGGACCTTAAACCAGCGCTAACCGGGAGACAACCCGGGTTGTAAAACATTTGTACCTGCATTTAGTTAGTTAGAGCATATTTAATTTTCTGCATTATAGATTCTGTGAGAGTGAGAACGAGGGTCTAAAGGTCTGAATTGAGTTTTGCAGAGAACAGGCGGCTGACGGGAAACTGGAATGAGTCAACAATAGTCGATCGACTATTTTTATAGTCGGCCGACTATTCTTTTTGTCGGTCGACTATTCCAATAGTCGGTCATTAATTCCGACATCGCGCACCTTGGCTGACAAATTCCGTCAAATAAGTTTTTCTTTCTTTACTCTACTTCAGTTACTTTTATTTTGAAATAACTCCTAAACCCTATTTTCTCTTTTACTTTTCCCACCTACTTCTATCCCTACCTTCATCTTCTTCAAATCTCCATCTTCATCCTCAAATCCCTACCCATCTTCTTCTCTCCATTCCTTTTTCTTCTCTAATCTTTTCATCCTTTGCTAAGTTCTTGTCTTAATTGAAGTTGCAACTACCTTCCAACCATTCAAGTAAGTCTTCTTGTGCTTCATTTTCTGTTTTCCGTCTAGTTATTGTCGTACCTATCGCCGCCTGCGTTCTCTATTGTCCGTCGGGAGTCGCCGACTATCGGAATAGTCGGGCGACTATTCTGATAGTCGGTCGACTATCGTCTCTGTCGGGCGATTTTTCGCTGCTCCTGGGTTTTGTCACGAGTTCTCAAGGATCGATTTCAGCATCAAATTTCAGTCTTTGGCTTGGTTTTACGTCAGATTCCTGCTTTTACTTCCCAAGTTTGTTGATTTCATCCACATTATATGTTTTTACCCAAATTTCAGTTTTGAAATTAGGGTTTTGAGTTCAATTGATTTGGGGGTTTTTGTGGATTTCTGCTACTACTTCATATTGTTTACCCAAATTTGTTGGTTTCATCCACATTATAGTGTTTTTACCCAAATTTCAATTATAAAATTAGGGTTTTGATTTCAATTGATTTGGGGTTTTTGTGTGAGTAGTACACCAAGTCTGATTTTAGCTATTTCAGGTCAATATAGATGCAAGAAAAAGACAACGCCAGGGAAGCACAAGACGTCGGGTCGACATTAGCCGGGAGTCAATGCCGAGTCAAGACCTTGTTCCCTTTCCCGAGGAGAGCATACCGGAATATCCAAACGTTCAATTTGCCTCAGCTGATTAGAGGGAACATTTTGTCCAGTTGGCAGCTCTTAAGGTAACACCGACACGGTTTCTAGACCGTGAGCTCTTGGGCAGGTTAGGCATTTATCAGCCCGTTGTTGACTTACTTAATGGTACCGGTATGAGTGGGCTAATTTATATGCTAGAATTCACATATAAGGGTCTTACTCTTGAGTTTTTTAGTAGTTTCAATTTTTTTAGTTACTTGAACTGGGACACACCTTGCATTTTTTTTAGACTCTTTAACACGAGTTTTTCTAGGACCGTTCGCGAGTTCGGTCAGCTTTTAGGTCTTACTAGCGAAGGGGATTCAATTCATCCCCCTCGCTGTCTAGCCAATGAAATCTGGTCTTGCATTACTGATCGTAACACGGGTCGTAAGCGGGGCAACGAAGTCCACCACCCGGCCATCCGATACTGGCTTCGTCTGATAGGGTGCACTATTTACGGACGTACTGAGCCGAATAATATTAATGCTGATGAGTTAGAGAGTCTAGCGGGCTATCTAAACATCGATAGCGAGCGGCCATATATCATGAATGTGGCCGCCCTTGTTGCCCACCATTTCCAACATATCGGGAATGGGCTTATTTCTGTCATTCATTGTGGGGGCCTCGTTTCCCACATCGGTCGTAGGCTATTTCCGGACTTCCCGTACGGGGAGGAACCTATAGGACACGAGCTTCCATCTGCCGAGCGACTCAATAGTCGCCTTTTGAACTTTTCCGTCCTTAGGGGTCTTCATTGGCTAGGTCCCGATTTGCGTTGGCGCATAGCAAAGGATGAATCGGTTATCCTCCCTTACAATCTACCACCTCTTACCCCCTTCCCATATCTCCCCTTTGGTCCTGAACGGGACCCTCCACCGTATCCCTCTTATTTGCTACCACTTAAGAGGGATCTTCAGACCCCCAGACACTTTGCACTCGAGACGGGTGAACCGTCTCGACCTTCTCGACAATCTCGAGGAGGTGGTAGCCGATCGACCAGCCGTGCTTCACATACACCATCTTTTGCGGCTGGACCTTCGGGCCCACCACGGCCTCCTTATGCATTTCCGTATACTGATTATTCTAATGTGCCTGCTTTTCCTGCTCACTTTGTGCCTCCTCCACCGTATGTTACACCGGCGGTGCTCGACCAAGCGGCGGTCCCGGGAATGCTTAATGAGTTGTGCCACTGGATGGCCACGGTGCAACTAAATCAGGCACTTTCCGATTTTCATTGTTACAACAATGGAGTGCAGGTCGGCCTAATCTCTCCTACAGCTTGGCACCCGACTTACTACACCTATCCCGAGGGAGGCTATGGTAACAATGTCGGGAATGCGGAGAGAAATGATGGAGAGGGAGATGACAAGGAGGGAGATGACGACGATGGAGCTGACAATGGTGGCAGTCAGGAGGAGAGCGGTGACGAGAGCTCCGATTAGGACGGTTTGGGGAGGTCTCCATTTGTATATACATCTTGTAAGTAGTTCTTCTTTTTCTTTTTGCACTTCCATCGTTTTGCATTCCTTCCCCGTTTTTATTGTTGTCTCTTATTGTTTGCTGTACACAATGAGGGCATTGTGCGATTTGGTTTGGGGAGGGTATGCATCTGTTGTTTTCATCCATCTGCATATTTCTTGCATTTTCGCATGCATATAAAAAAAAATTCAAAAATATGTTTTTTTGCATTTAGTCGAGTCTTAGTTGAGTCGGAATGTTATGTAGCGATGATGATATTGCTTTTATGTCTTCATTAGTTGCTTATCCTAGTGCGCCGTTAGAATTTTTGTATATAATCACATGCGGTATTCTTGCATCTTTGGTTAACGGTACTGAACGAATAAACTTGACTCATTGTTGGCAAACTACTCATATTTGTAAGAAATTAGAGCCTTAAACTGATGACATTCATGATCAGTTTCTTTTAGGTTGAGAGTAGTACTCCTTATGAGACATGTAACATCAAATTGCATAAGCATGACATTCGTCTCTTAGGTACCTGTATGCATTTGACTCGTGGTTTTGACATGTGCGAAAAAGGCAAATCCTTTCTTTTGATTAATTCCCATGAGCCTCACATAGCCAAATTGACCTGTTTGACCCGTTTATTAACTACATGCCATAATTTGCCTACCCTAGTCAAGCTAGTAGATTAGTTGAACGGAATTGTTTTTTTCGGGTTAACTTTGGTACCATGATGATTGGAAAAGAAAAAAGGGAATTGAAAAAAAATGAAAAGAAAAAAAATCAATGAATGGAAAAAATTGAATGAGAAAAGAAAAGAAAGGAAAGAAGAAAAGAAAAAAATGAAGTGAAACTAGAAGAAGAATGTGTTTTTGCTATGAGAAAAGAATTGATCTCTCTAATTTCATAGTTTTTAGTGGGAAGCGATTTTGATAAGGCGCTTGTTGCTATACCTAATTTCTTCGACTGGAGTTTGGTGAGAACGGAATATTTATTATTGATGGGTGTAGGGAATACTAGCTTGGCTTTTACCTCCTCATATCCATATCGTTTTGCCCCTTCTTACCCGATTAGCCTCACTTTATACCATATGTAAGTCCTTGGCACGTGTCTTTACCCGATAGAATGCGTATGTACGGTTATTAGAGATTGATTTCATGTTAGATTGCATGCATGTTCTTGTAGGTCGCAGTTTAGGTGAGTGTTTTGTCTTTCCGTTTTTACATAAACTCACAATATCACCCCTTTTGTGTGATGAGCGACCCATGAGAGTCCGACATAGACGAGTCTTGCAAGGTTGAAGGTTCAGTATTGTTGTCATTGGTCAAGCTTGTTGTATGTGGTTGTTTACATTGATTTTAGTCGTTGCACATTGGTTTGGGTAACTTTGAAGCATATTCTGCTATGAGTTATATACATTCCATTAGGATTGGGTTAAAGTTTTGTGCTTGCTTGGGGACAAGCAAGGGTTTGGTTTGGGGAGATTTGATGCGCGTATTTTATATACACTTTTTATGCTCTTATTACGCGCATTCTCGTGTTTATTGAATAGTGAAAACTATTATTTTGCCCCGAATTGGCTACTGTGTGGTGTGTATTGTCCTTTTGCAGGAACGGAAGACAAAGGAGCTAAAACGAACCAAAACCGCGCCAAAACGAAGCTGGAAAAATTGTTGTTCGCTGAAACGAGCAATAGTCGACCGACTACCAAAATAGTCGGCCGACCATGACGATAGTCGACCGACTATTACAATAGTCGGCCGACTATTCTGGAGCTTTTGAGATCAAGTTGATGAGTGATTAGTCGACCGACTATTACAATAGTCGGCCGACTATTTCGTGGACTGCGGGCAGATTTCGTATCAGCAAGGAATTTCCTAAACGCAAAAGAGTTTTCTAAACAGTTTTTAACCCATCCAATTTGTATAAATAGGGCTTTGGGAGCCACATTAGAGATCATCTCTTAACATCTCTTAACTTCTCCCTTATTCTCTTTTACTTCTCCTTAGACTCTTATTTAGATGTCTTCTCTTTATTTTCTTAGAATTACTTCTAGTTTAATTTCTTTCTTTAAAACTCGGTTATTGTAAGATTGCAACATTCTAATTGCCTTCATTCCTTTTGGTAATTTTATTAATCTTCCTTCCTTCTTCTTTGTTCTTGATTGTTTCCTTCTTCATATTTAATTATTCTTAATTATTGTTTTATATTTGTCGTAAATTTATTATTATTCGTGATGTTTAATCTAGTGAATTCTTTTATTAATCTTGTTGTTCTTGAATTAATTATGAGTAGCTAATTTCCCTCGCTAGGATTTAGGGGATCTGCGAATTGAATGTAGTCGCTAAATAATTTATAGATCTGTCAATGATTTTGTGTCTGAGTTGTCAATTGTAGCATTTAATTGAGATTAAATTGATTAAGTCGACGTAATTGATTAATTGAATTCGGTAAACTTGAACCTAAGATCGGAAGCCTGGTAAAAGTTAGACCTGTTACAACACATTAGTTTGCCCTAATAAGATCGGAAGCCTTTAGAGGCATGCTAGGGTGAATAGCGGACCGGAAGGACCTTTTCAATACCCCTTAGACCAATATCTGCGACAGACCTGTGATTTAGACCGTGACCATATGAGATTCGTAGTGAACCGACAATCCTAGTTTTCTCTCCATATATTTATTCATCTTCATTCGTCTTATTTTATTTTAGTTATTTCTTTTCTCTTAATTCTCTTTCTTTCATTACTTTAGTTTAGATAAAAATAAAACATAAAAACCCCGATTATTTCGTAGATAGACTCTAATTACGAGTAGAATTTATTTGTCTCCCTGTGAATTCGATCCCGACTTCCCTAGCTATATTTTTAGTTAGACCGTAGTTGGTTGTTTTTTATAGGTACACGACTAGCTTATCACTATACTAGCCGCATATAAATACCTCATGCATACTACTCTACCGATACACTCTTTTAACACCCAAGCTAAAATACGCGACACAATATTGCAACAAAATAACCAAACCACAGACAACAAAGGAAACAAATGGCGCCAATAAGAACTACCATTGCAGGCTTGGTCCCCTCAAAGTCCAAATATCAGATAACAGCACGAGCCACAAGGATATGGCGCGTAACAGCGAACAAAAAAAACCCTCCACTGTTGCTATACACGTTGCTATTAGTCAAAGAGGTGAGGTCCCAACCCTTCAATTGGACAACCATTTTGATTCCCTGTCTATTTTTGCTGGTGCTAAAAAATTGCTGAACATTTTGTTTCATCTCATTCTGGCCAGGGAAACCATATACATGCAACAATACCCAAACGGTGGGTGACCTCATATAAAGGCGTGTTGCACGAGGGGAAAATTTACACCCTCCAACATTTTGAGGTGGCGCAAAATAAGAGATCGTACAAACCAGCAAAAGAAAACTCACACATCATCAAGTACACTCCGTTTACATCGATACAGAAGGATAAGGACCAAACTCAAAGTATTCCACTCCACAAATTCGAATTCCACCCACTCGACAAATTGGAAGAACGCAACAACAAAAATGATTATTCGATAGGCAAGTACATTGACAGATGCACTATAAAATGCAACAATTTTACTATCTAAACACTCTTTTTGCCTATTCATTCTTTTTAACAACATGGTGCAGACGTTGTTGGCTTCCTGAAAACGATCGAGGAGAAAGGGAGGTGCTAACAAAAAATGGTCAAACATTTACGTCATATACAAATACAAGATGAAAGGTACCTTCACCACCTTCACCACGCATATAGCTACGTGTAAAGTAATTAACTTACCACAATATATTGACTACATGCAGGGAAAAAATAGTGAACGTAACTTTATGGGGTGATGCGTCTGACTACATTACAGAAGAAATTAGCCGGCAAAATGGACATGACATGATCGTAGTCATCACATCTGCAAGAGTCATAAATTATGAAGGTAATAAACTTTTGTTTATCAACTTTTATCGTTCATCTTTTTGAATATATGTAAATTTACATGCTCGAATCTGTCACATATGATTATCAAAACCATGATTTTCAAAAAAGTTGTTCACTACTCCGTATTGTGTGATATGAGAAAATAAGGCAACATAAACCTACACCACTTCAATGTCAAGGAAAATGCACATGGAACATGTAACATGTGTATGTGGATGCACATATTTTGACGCAGCAGCGTACTACCAGTACTTCTCTTTTCTCCTCTTTCAACCTCACTCCTACTCATCTACTACTACTGCTACTTCTGATTTCTACGCATTTCGGCTTAGCACTAAACAGTACTTCTCCATTCGTCTCGATTTTTTATAAACCCGTGGTTTAGTACGACTATACAAAGTCGAAAGGACAATAAAAAGGAGACGCATGCTTAATATTATGTTATTAACTTAATTAAAGTGTATAATAAAGCCAAATATTATAATGTCACTTAATATTTTGTGGGTATTATGTTAACGGTTTTTCTAACATGTGTCTAATGGACACGCGTTAATATGTTATTAACATAAATATTAGGTACCCGTTGAATCTTGATTTGCAGTCACATAGGAATCATTTTAAACTAATTGGTTTTAAGTTTTTTATTATTACAAATCATATTAGTTAAATTGCTTTGATTTAATTACGGTTAGTCTAATTACATTTGACTGATCTTATTAGCTATAATAATGCTGCATATATCGTACTTATTAACAAAGACTACAACACCGATGTAGGAGATTACCAATTACAATCCTCATATGGGACCAAGGTCTTCCTCGACTTGGACTTGCCAGAGACTAGAATATTACTGCAAAGGTAACCGTTTGCCCCCACAATAAAAAAAACGCACATGAACCATGTCCCCGATCTCACATATACTAGATTAGTCACATATTATTATTTGTGTTGCCATACCACCCTACTGGGACCAGGAACCCGTTCAAATAAGAGTCCTCGATGCTGAGGTCGCAGAAGATATGGTCACTTCAACCATTGCAGAGCTTCTACAAGCAGATGTCGACAATCAGGTAATGTCGACAGACATCGCATACCTACTAATATGATATACCATTGAACATTTCCGATTAAATGAAACAATTGGAACAGAATAAGGTATACAAATGCCACGGAACGATAACAGAAGTAAGAACAGATGTTGACTGGCGGTATCAGTCTTGCACATCATGCCCCGCCGGAATCGAAGAGGACGGAAAGTGTCACCAATGTAACGAACCAATACCCTACCCCAAACAAAGGTAAGAAAAACACAAAAAATATAACTCACCGTATGGTATGTTAAACCTATCTACTGCTCCTAGACAATATCACAAATATGTTAATACCTACAACACAGGCACAGATTAATCACTACAATAGCGGACGAAATAGCATACGCATCTTTGGTGATTTTTGGGAGAGAAGCTGAGAAGATAGTCGGGAGACCAATCGAAGCATTACTAACCCAATATGAAAAGGTACGCACAACAAATAACACACCAACTACTCGAACAAATTTTAACCGTTTTGTCCTAACAAGAGAGCGAAAAACGGGACGGGGGAAAGGAGAAAGTATGTCTTACATACTCCAACAATGTGTCGGGAGAGAATACACCATGAAAGTCAAGATTGAGATTACCAAATACAACTCCGAACGGGAACTAAAGTGTCAAAAGGTATTGCCGACGCCAAAGAACCCTCCAACTCCAACCACAGTGGAAAGCGGGGACAAAAAAACAGAGGTAACAACAACAATTCTTACCCAAAAACACCAACATCTTTTTACACACGAGACCATATACCCAAACAACTCACATGTTTTAGCAGGAGCAACCACAACAAGACAACTTAGAAAGTCAGCCTACAACAAAGTCCGACCCTCCGGTGAACACCTCAGCTAAAAATGAGAAGAGAAAGATAGACAAGGAGTAAGTTACTCCCTTCATTCAAATTCAAACTACACATTTCTCTTTTGCACATTTGTCGAGGCACGTTTTGCAACATCGATATCTTTCATTTTACATTAGCAAAAATTATAGAAATTTGATATTCATAAACAACCTACAAAGATGAATCAAACAAGATCCCATATGACTGTATTTTCTCTTATAGATTGTCGAGAATATCGAAGATTTCCTTTAGTTGTGAATAGTGTCAAAAAGAGAAATGTGTAGTTTGGATTTGAATGGAGGGAGTAATCATACTATATAACTAAAAGAAAAACCTCTAAAAGATGCCCTGCCACATGTCGCGCTCCTGTTAAAAATTTTCCCGCCAAAGTGCATATAATTCATGGGCTGAATCTCCATTACTAATTGTATATTACAAAAGCCTGCATAAATAAAAACGACCCAACTAGCCATTCATATCACTACAGTATGCATGGTATATACAGCCCAACTAGCCATTCATATCACTCCAGTATGCATGGTATATACTTAGTATATAATATACCAAAAAATATATGCAGTAGCACAAAATATTCGTACAATGCATATAAGGAAACAATATAACAAGCATATAACTGAAAAGATTGCTTACCCACATAAAAAAATCATAAAAATATGTAATTTAAAAATATACGAGATATATGTAATGTATATAAATTACCATGTACATAAAACATTCCAATTGAAAAAAGTTGTATATGCACATATCTATACCAAAGTGACCAATCATAAAAATATGTCAATCTGTAATTACATATGAACATATCTATACCAAAAGTAACCAATCATAAAAAAAATTTGGATCATAAAAATATGTATAATTTCAAAATATAGGACATATATTCCAATCGGTAATTTACATATTTACCATGTATATAAAAACGTCACAATTGAAAAAGTATACATAATTAACATCTATACCAGATATATGTACATATTATCATGTATATATTTACCAAGTATACATATTTACCATCTATACCAAAAGTAACCAACCATAGAAAAGAAAAAATCATAAAAATATATAATTTAAAAGATAAACGAATACTTCGTATCACATTTAAATATGTAGCACGAAATCACTTTACGTTATTATTTATTAGACAGATGTGTTACCTTGTCGATGTTGGAGTAATTCTTTTCAACTTTGCAGGCTTCTAAGAAATATTGACCACTTTGCAGGCTTATGTAATGGAACTAGGCTCGTGGTTACAAGACTTGGAGAAAGACTAATAGAAGCAAAGTTCATTTCAGGAACTAGAATTGGTGAAAAAGTTTGTATTCCTCGCATGTTCCTAAGTCCGTCAGATACTACCAGGCTGCCGGTGAAACTACGTCGAAAGCAATTTCCTATCTCAGTGTCCTTTGCTATGACCATAAACAAAAGCCAAGGGCAATCGCTTTCCAACGTTGGGTTGTATCTCCCACGTCCAGTTTTCACACACGGTCAATTTTATGTTGCCGTTTCACGTGTTACCAGCAGAAAAGGATTGAAGATTCTAATTTGCGACAAAGAACATAACGTAGGATCTATCACCGATAACGTAGTGTATAAAGAAGTGTTCCAAAATTTATCGTGAGGTATGGTGACCTTAATATATATATTTGTGGTTAACGATTACAATTACTATTTAATATGACTGAAATCAATTGACTAACAAGGTTTTCAATTTTCGATCAGGTTGACAAGTTTCAAATGTGTAGAGTGGAAGCGGATATCGTGCTCAACAACACAAGTAAGGCTGCGCTACTACAAATCATATAAACTCTACCTATTTGCTAACCACAGAATGAAATGAGATGTGAATCACATGTAATTAAAATATAGGTTGCTCTGAAATTGACTTACTTTTGTTTTGATGCCAGAAGCTCTTACTACTGGGATTACTAGAAGATTTCGCAGAAATTGATCCTGGACTGTCTCCATCGATTATAGTCAATTGTTGTAGTATAGCACCTGAATAATATCATGGACGATGTTAGCTATGTACGCACACTATCTTTAATTAAGTTTGAAATAAACGGTACTAAGTTATATGTAGTAGAACCCGGTTTGAGAGAAGGGCGTAGAGAAACGGTGCAGATATTGTCAAGATTCTGTTCCCCAACCTGCTGAATGCCATCCAAACGACATACTGACACTTAGTAGCAGAAGCGGTAGAGTTTGCTAACTTTAGTTGTTTTAGAGCATTGTTGTAAGATTGTGTACCGGGTCCACAGCGACGGTGTAGGTCTTCGTACTTCCGAAGTTTGGAGAGAAGATAAGTAGAAGGTTTGAAAGATGTGGACTTTCGGTACATGTAAGATTGGTATCGGCTCAAACATGATGCTTCATCAAATCCCGAAGAAGATAAAAGTCCACCGAGAAGTTTGGCATCATGGGCATCATCTGTAGAACAGTAAGGCACACATTCAGTTGCGACATGGGTACATCATTGAATCCAGAAAACTATGTACAACCCAAGGCGGCGTAAGTGAAAATCATATAACCAGCAGCCAAGCAATACCAATATAGGTTCACAAACTCTAGAAAAGCAGCAACCCGTCTCAAATCGAAGCTAAATTCAACAAAAAAAAGTTCGTGGAACAAACCATTTAACAAAATCAAGCAGAAACCAGAAACCAGAAACCCCGGACAAAATAAAATAAAACAAATGATAAAGTTCAAATTTTTACCCAGAAAAATGGGATTATATACATAATAAACTAAAACAGCAGCTACCCGTCTCATAATCAAAGCAAAAATTAACAAAAATGTTGGTGAAACAACCCCATTTCATAAATCGGGCATCATTCAGAAACCCCAATTGAACTAAACGAAAACAAAAATGTAAATTTACCAATGTTAGTGTTTTGACCGATATACATACTAGCTTTATTTTAAGGGTTTTTGGTGATTGTAAACGGTATTTGAAGGTTTAAGCTTTAACAAAATCATATTTGAACCATATAATCAGAATCTAATAATTTTTGACGCCGTGCTTTGGCACGGGTCCTAAACTAGTTATTATTATGTAGACCAACTACAAGCAATTTTTCACTTATATTTCAGTAACAGAATTCTCACACCAAAAATGACTTACAGCTTCGAAGTGACGGCAAAAGAAGCATCCGTAACGAAGGAAACAATAGAGAAAAAGAGGCCAAAAGTTGAAAAGACAAAATAGACTCCGACAGAGAAAAACACAGAAGAAGAATGACATAATTTATGCAGATTACATATTGCAATTATTTTATAGTATACGAATTTTTGAATGTTTGTTTCTTCCTTAGACTGGATCATGTCAACTTCTTTCGTTCTTTATATTTACATGTCATGCGTCTTTTAGTAGCTTTGATGATTCGATCTTCATAATATCTGCCCTATTCACAATTACGACACCCTCTACAAACACGCGTCGTGACAACCACATGGAAGTTAGACAAGTAAATTAGTAATCCCGTGCAGTGCACGGGCATGGCGACTAGTTATAGTAATAAAAAAGTATTAAAGTAAGATAAATGGGAGATTATAAGCTCGACGCTTTATACAAGCGTCCAGGATAAAGTGTCATAATATCAAGGGATTTGTAGACTTGTAGTAATGCCCGTAATCCGAATTGACCCGAGCTAACTCGAAACTGACCCGACTATTATTATAGAAAACAAGTCGATATCCTAAAAAGTTGAAAACAGCAAACCCGAGAATGATCCGAACCCTAAATTATTTGACCCGACCCAAAGTCAACCCGATTATTATGACACGAAAGTGGCCTGACCCGACACGGTTCAACCATTATCCAGGTCTAAGGGAGGAGGATGGAGGATAAGTAGCAGGTTAAATATTAATTAGGTGACCTGATGTAGCAGATTATAAAGTCACTTATACTACTCTTGTTTAACTACTCCAATAATACGTATTATTCTCGGATTTATTGAAATTGGTATTATTTTGAGAAGACGCCCTATAGTTGATATTATTGTCGTTAAATAACCCTAATAATGTATATATCGATAATGGATGTTTTGGAGTTATGGAATAAAGATAAGTGTGGGGTTAGAGTAATATAGTCTGGGATGTACGTTTTTGCCATCAATTGTAAGGCTGGTGTGTCTTTATGGGGCACATTGGTTGTTGAACTGAGCATGGTTTGTGTTCAGGAGGGTGTGCATTGTGCCCTTAAACTTAGATATCGGATCGTGTAAGTCGCGTCGGGTTAAACTGGGTATGGTTTGTATCCAGGAGGGGTGTATACTACTTAAACCAGGACCTCGCTGCACGCAGTCCTGCTATAGTTGAGTTGCCTAGTTAGAGACTGGATTCTGTTATGAGTTAAGTCTACAGTTCTCGAAACTAGTTTCCAGTATTATCCTAGTGAAAGTCTAGCCTTGTGCACACCGATCAAATTTCCATAAAGCCAGTTTTGAATATTATTATCAATGGATTTTGACTTGCAGGTTGGCAAGTGTTTTAAGTTTTCTCCGAAAACTTATTTTTTATTATATCGTTTTAATGTTTTCTCATTTTACGTATTTTGGTATAATAATACTATTATTTTTCCATATGATATAATATGACTGAGAGAACGTCCGAGTTACTCCCCACTGACATGGCTATTATGTTTATAACATGACAGGTATTTGCTGCTGGGTTTTGGGTGTGAGCTAGCGAGTAGCGTGGATCCTACTCTTCCTTCATTCATGTTTATTTATGGATTTGTATAAACCCGTTTGGAGATTTTACTTTTAGCCCTTTTGTAAAAATAGGCATTTGTATTGACTCACCGTTTCTTTTAATAAGATATAGTTTGTCATTGTGTTTTAATCTCACTCTACAGTGTTTCCGTCACTGTATTGCGTTAGAATTTTTAGGAGATTACAAATCAGGTGACTTGATGTAGTAGGTTACAAAGTACCTTATACTATTTTGGCTTAAGTACTCCAATAATACTTATTACTAGCTGGAAAGCCCGTGCGATGCACGAGCCGCTTGTTAGTGACATTGATAAGGATACAAATTTGGATGATTGCATAAATTGATGAGGTTGCACAATAGTAGATAGTCAATCGAAGTTAAATGTATGTTTAATAATAAATGAATGTTATTCACATATACGTGAATGTGTTTCAAGGAATCAGAGATAATATATGCGATAAACGTCAAATTATAAATTATAGACAATTAGACATTATATATGGTGCATTATAGTTAGAATGAAAGACTAATTAAAGTACCTCGCACATAAATATACGTAGATATAAATATTCACTGGGTAAGATGAGAATATATTACAATTAACAACGATGAAACATGTAATAAAAAAAACAAATTTGTCATCATCAGCGCACAAGTTATAATAACGAATGTTGTCGGTTAAAGTAACGATGCATACAAATGCTTATTTATATAGTAGTACAATTATGAACACATTTGAAATGATAGTAAAGTTGAAAATTATGACTTCATATTTATAATTGTAGATATTCACCACGTTAGAGTTTTAGGACCATACGATGTGGTTGATTATCTTACTTTCTTAAATTTTTGGTTTATATCGAACGATTACTCTTATTCATAATATAATATTCCATCATCTTCTTATTTTCGATGTGGAAATTTTTTTGGTTGATATCTACAGACGAACGGTTACTCTTTTTTATCATAATAAAATAAAGAAAAATAAAATATATGTGCTTGTATTAGGATAATGATAATAATTTTATTTTTATTATTAATTATTTTAAAATTTTCATGCTATAATTTCTTAAGAAATACGTAAAAGTTGTTTGTTTTATAGTCTTAAAAATTATTTTTAAATTCATTTTATGACTCAAAAGACTTTTGGTTAATATATAATAACGAATTATTACACTTATTTATATAATAGTCCGTAGAAATCTCATTATAATTTTTCGATTCGAGATAATTTTATAACTTTATAGTTTTAAGAAAAAAAATTAAGACTAAATTTTTTTTGGTTAATATCTAAGAATGAATAATCTTATTTATATATACTCCCTCCGTTCAAATCTAAGCTACTATATTCTTTTTTTGGACATTCAAGTTCAAGTTTTCATTTCCATTTTAGTCATTATTTTAATATTAAACAAATACTTTAAACTCACTATTTATCCTACATTTAATATTAAACAAATATTACATTTATACATTTGTACCTATTATTTATCTTAGGAGTAATATAGAATTCATAATCACCCTATTATAATTTTTCAGAGAGAACTTTTTTATTTAAGTTTATAATCTTATGAGCTGTTTTTAAGACTCAGAATATTATTGATTGATACTCAGTATCTAAGAACGAATGATTGATATTATTTACATAGAATTTGAGAAAATTTGGGATAATTTTTAATTTTTGGTTGATATCTATGAACCGGATGATTGGTCTTATTAATATAATGCACTCCGTAGATTTTATCACCTTATCGTAATTTTTTGACGTGGGATAATTTTATTAGTCTTAAATAGAGTAAGATTGTTTTTTATACAAATTCATATATTCTTTATTTAAATTTAAAAAAAATCGAGTCTTAGGGCTCGTTTGGTTCACCATAGGAAGATGAAATTACCAGAAACTTAAATTCACGTGAATTTGTATTTCGGGTGAATTACAAAAATGTTGTTTGGTTATCATAGGGGAAATTAATTCATGTGGGAATTTGTACACACCGAGGGGGGACTCGGTGAGCAACTTCCCCCATTAAGCAGGAATTGAAGTTCCTTGGGAAGTTGCAAATCCCATGAAATGGGCAACCAAACATCATCCCAATTTACCAATTCATGGGAAGTTCTACTTCCCATGATTTAAGCGGGCAACCAAACGACCCCTTAGGTGAGGTATGATTTTATTTTCATATACAAATTTTTATATTTAACTTAAAAAATATATTAAAAAACTTGGACCAATCATATCGCTCGAAAAGTTCCCGTTTTATATATATATATATATATATATATATATATATATATATATATAGGAAGGATCAAGTGAGTCCTCCTATATATATTGAGTCCATGAGTCCAATCTTGGACCATTGATCAAGTGGAAGATGGATGGTTGTGATTGCTTGAGGTGAAATAAGGAAATAACTAACAAATCTTGGTAAATATATCATTTCTCTCCCTTCCTTAATTATCCCAATGCAAATCTTCTCTCTCTCATATCAATCTTTTAATTGTCTCTCTCACACACAACAAGTTTCTTCAAAATTAAGTTTTTTTTCATCTTCACCAAAAAATCATCATTTTTCTACTGTCATTGTACGTATGTTACTATGTTACTGCCATAATCCATAAACTATGTTACTTTAACTCATACAATGTGTTACTTTAATTCATGAACTGTGTTACTTTAACTCATAAAACTATGTTACTTTAACTCATAAAATCTGTTACGTTGTATAATAGTCTCTTGCAAAAACTGTTACTTTAACTCATATAATGTGTTACTCTAATTCATGAACTGTGTTACTTTAACTCATAAAATCTGTTACGTTGTATAATAGTCTCTTGCAAAAACTGTTATTTTAACTCATATAATGTGTTACTCTAATTCATGAACTGTGTTACTTTAACTCACAAAATCTGTTACGTTGCATAATAGTCTTTTGCAAAAACCTGACTTCCAATCAACCAAAAGAATAATGTATGTTTCTATTAAGGATACTCCAAAACAAAAATTATAAAACTCCATTATAATTCCAATGTTTCACACATGTTACTCTAAGAACTGGATATTGGAAATCAAATTACACTCATAAACTATGTTACTGTAACTCATTAAGTATGTTACTATAACGCATAATGTGTGTTATGCTAACTCATTTTACTCCAATAAAGGATGTTACTCTAAGGACTAGATATTGGAAAATCAATCAAACTCATAAACTGTATTACTGTAACTTATTTAGTATGTTACTCTAATGAATAATGTATGTTACTCTAACAATATATTGTCCTACTCGTAATTGTTCTTCTTCTTCCTCTTCTTCTTCTTCTTCTTCTTCATCGTCAAACGATGACTTACATGACGTTTCCTAATGACTTCTTCTTCTTCTTCTTCTTCTTCTTCTTCTTCTTCTTCTTCTTCTTATCATCTACATCTTTGAAGATCTGCTCTATGTATGGAGTGAAACTCTCACCCACATCCTTGCACCATTCCTCTGCTTTTACGTCTACTACAAAAACAAGAACAATTTCAATAAACGTGGCGACAAACAAACAATCAGAACTTGAAATATGGCGGTATTCTAACCAAAACATTAATAACTAAATCTGATGACATGTTACTCTAATGCTTCAAACGTGTTACTGTAATACATTAGGTATGAATGAGAGTATGAATGACAGTATAAACATGTATACTACTATGAATAAGGGTATGAATGAGAACGTTATACTTTGATATTGTTTCCTATTTTGATGACAATCACGTTCCATCATTATAGGAAGCAGTATTTTTTTAATATGGCAGTATTTTAAATCCTTTGTTACTCCAATGCATTGCAGTAACAGATGACAAGAATTAAAGTAACAGATGAAGTGCATTAAAGTAACACGAGATTCAATTAACAGAAGATGTCTATACAGAGGGTTAGACATTAAAATAACAGATGGTCTATATTAAAGTAACACATTATGTGCATTACAATAACTCCATATATATGTTTGTGCGAAAAAATCATATAATGATCAGATCTTTAAAAAATCATACTATGAACGTAAAATCTAATAATATGGAGCATCTTAATGACTTCCATGGCAATGAAAGCATAACAATTGATGAAGATTATGAAAAACCTAAATAATAATCAGTGAAGATTATGAAAAAAAACCTAAATAATAAACCTAACAATATGCAATATATACTAACACAAGAGCAATGAATCATTTATATGAATATATGATGAATGAAATGAATAAAATTGACGCAAAACATGAAAGTAATATCGAAACTCACCATTGTTGTACTCCACGAATTGCTTATCAACAGTTGATGATGATCTCGCGATCATTGAATCCATAGTAACGTGATGTCGAGCACAGATTTTGAATGAATGGATGGATGAACGTGATGATGTTGGAAGCGTTTTTTTTAGGTTTGATGAATGTGGTAAAGTGAATGAATGAATGGGTGAATGAATAGGTGAATGAATGGGTGAATGAATGGGATATTATTGTTTCCTAAAATTATGGGAGTTATTTTAGGAAGCAGTATCTCCCTTCTTTTTCTTTTTTTCTTTTTTTTAATGCAAATTGTAGAATGAATCTTGTCCATTCATCCTCATCTCATCCAATGGATGAGATGAGGACTTATGGACTCATATATAGAGAAGGACTCATAAGAGCCTTACTCTATATATATATATAGAGAGAGAGAGAGGATCCGGTGAGTCTCCCTCTTTAGATGAGTCTGTCCTTTCAATCTGGACCACACAATCAAACAAGATTGAATGGCTGAGATTGGACCACGTCATTAAGGAAGAGTAACAAGGCTGCCTTTGCATACACAAACATCATAACTCTTTAATTCCGTATTACTGTGATATTATTACTGTGACATTATTACTGTGACAGTGTCACAGTAAGATATTTGTGTTACTGTAATAGTGCTCTGTTACTGTAACAGTACTACTGTTAATCTCATGTTGATGTTACTTTGTAGTGTCAATTGATAAATGAATTTGACATTATTACTGTGACATTATACTGTGATTCCTTATTACTGTGACAGTGTCACAGTAAGATATTTATAACTCTTTAATTTCATATTACTGTGACATTATTACTGTGACATTATTATTGTAATTCCTTATAACTGTGACACTGTCACAGTAAGATTTTTGTGTTACTGTAATATTGTTCTGTTACTGTAACAGTATTACTCTGACATTATTATTGTAATTCCTTATTACTGTGACTGTGTCACAGTAAGATATTTGTGTTACTGTAATAGTTTTTTTTTTAATTGAAAAAAAAATAGTATTCTGTTACTGTAACAGTAAGATTATATATGATGAAGATGACGCTGGGATTGAATCTCAGTCATTCATGTGATTTGATCATGTGGCTGTGATTTGCGAGACGGACTCATTTAAAGAAGACCAACTCACCGGATGCAATTTCTATATAGATATATATATTGATTATCAAATTTATTGAAATTGATTTTATTTCGAGAAGACGCCATATATTTGTTTCAGTAACTCTCATGTGAGACCGTCTCACGGTAAGATTACCGTGAGACCTCTCACATAGGAGGTGGTTACAAATTTAGTAACCACCTCTTATATGAGAGGTGGTATTTGTTATTATTGGCGTTAAATAATCCAAATATTTATAAGTTATTTTTATATCTTCATTGGATTGGTGGAGTCAGCTTTGGGGGGGTGGGGGTTCTACACTTGGGTTCCACTGCCGATGGTGGGTTACCCAACACCAATCAAATCCATCTCATTTTTGAGAATCCCGATTCATTCATTCGGTTTTTGGCTGCCTTCTCTTTTAAGTCCACACAAATACTCCCTACTTACCAGTAATAGAAAGATTTTCCAATTTGCTAATGGCTTCCCTTCTTCTTCTTCTTCCCTCTTCCCGCCTTTCTCTCTCAACTTCAGCTTCATCTTCATCAAGGGATTTGCTTTGTTTTGGTGAAAAGCTTCAATCTTTGAAATGGGCTGAATCCAATAGAAACAATAATCAGAGAAGAAGAAGCAGTAATAGTAGTATTAGAGTGAGGTCAGAGGTGTCACTTGATCCTGCTTCTTTCCTCGACTCTTCTCCTTCTGTTTCCTCCTTGAAACTCAAATTGTTGGTATCTACTCTACTCCCTACATACCTTTTTATATATCCTCCTTTCTCTGTATATGTCTCTATAAGCAATCTTTGTGCATAGAATTAGTTGCAATGTCAACCGTTACTTCTTAGGCGACCTCACGTTTGAAATGGTCACCGTGCAGTGCGGCCATTGTCGCTTTTTCTAACATTGGGCACACGTTATTAGTTTAATTACCCCCAAAAATGACAAATGTATGTGGCCCGGATTGAGTGACTAGAGGAGGTAGGAGTGAGACCTCAAATCCAAGAAAGTACGACGGAAATTCAAGATCTTAAAGAGAAAAGCGAGCAGCAAAGGACGGTAAAGAAGGAGCCAAGATGAGGTGTGGAAAGATAGGGCCGGCCCAAAGGGGTACAATTCGGTTCTAGGAACATGGTCCAAACAAGTGAAGGGCCTTTGTATATTGTCTTCAATATACACCTAGGAAATTAAAATATATCCTAGTATCTTCAATAGTTTTGGCTTAAAATGTAGTATCAAAGTGTCTTACCAGTGTGTTGGTAACTTGGTATCGTGTCAACTGTCAAGTGTTGGATTGGGGATTTGGGGGACGCAAGGTAATATGTAGTTGATCAAGAGCGACCAACATACATTAGTGTTTCGTGGACAAAGGTAATATATATCATTGGATGACAGACGGTCACGACTCCAATAAATACGTTCCGTTTCCTAACAGACTGGTTAATTTATTGCAGAGTGTTGTTTCTGGTCTAAATAGAGGTCTTGCAGCAACCGAAGATGACCTAAGGAATGCAGATGAAGCAGCAAAAGAGCTTGAAGCTTCTGCTGGACCTGTAGACCTATCTACTGATCTTGATAAACTGCAGGGAAGATGGAAACTGATATATAGCAGTGCTTTCTCGTCTCGCACTTTAGGTGGTAGCCGTCCAGGACCTCCTACCGGAAGGCTTCTGCCTATCACTCTTGGCCAGGTCTGATTTCATCACTATATATGTCTCCCTATCCTCGACTATTTCTGTATTTGTCTGAAGCACTACCAATTACGATGATCTGGTTCACTAAACTGGTCATGGTCGAGCTTTTAATTCTTCTACTCAGGTTTTCCAACGGATTGATGTCGTAAGTAAAGACTTTGACAACATTGTGGATTTGGAGTTAGGGGCTCCATGGCCCTTTCCCCCTCTTGAACTCACTGCTACATTAGCACACAAGTTTGAGCTTGAAGGTTTCTCCTCTAAACTGCTCCACTTTGATTATATTCATGCTCCAAATTCAGATGTTTGTTCTGATAGGTGATGCCTACTTTCCAATCTTGCGCAGGGCCTGCAAAGATTAAAATCATATTCGAGAAAACAAGCGTGAAAACAAAGGGAAACCTGTCGCAAGTACCGCCCCTAGAAGTTCCTCGAATACCAGATTCATTGAGGCCGTCTTCCAACACTGGAAGCGGTGATTTTGAAGTGACATTTATGGATTCCAATACCCGGGTGACCAGAGGAGACAGAGGGGAGCTTAGAGTTTTTGTCATCTCGTAGATCGTCTTTGGATTCATAGCTAATCGTAAATTGGTATATATGTATATGATGGAGAGTACTCCAACCATTTTTAAAGTCTCACGCTGATTAATAATGGAGACTCACTACTGTACACAAACTAACATTCATGGAGTAATTACTACTGTAATTAGGAAGGGGAACTAGCAAGCCAAGAATTAAGTGGTTACGACTTAACAGACTCATTTTTGTAAAATACTGGCGGAGAAAATTCATAAGGTCACGCCTACAGCCTACTTATTTATGTTGAAACTTAAAACCGAGGGGTGTCGGGTATGTTTCGCATAAAGGTACAACGTAAATTTGAAGAAAAATAAAAAAAAGTGGGTATTACTATATTATGTAGAAATCTATTTTTAATGAAAATCACTGTCTTGTTAGCTTCGTCCTTATACTAAGATATCTGAGTTAACGATTATTTTACAATTTTGTGATTTTTTAATGGATTAATACGAAAAATTAATAAATTTACTCGAATTTATCTTAATCTTTTATATTTTTCAATAATAAAAATGGGGTATGATAGGGTTGTGTCTAAGAACATCTCATCCATTCTCCATTCTTGAAGGAGAATGAAAAAAAATGGTTCTTTCATCCATGGAGAAACCATTCTTCATGGAGAATAGAAGATATTCAATGAAAATCGTGGGTCTCCATAATAAAAATATTAATATTAAAATAAATTAAAGTGATGTGTAAATGAATGAAGGAAGTAATGAAATGTATTGGAACCCACGGAAGAATAAAAATTTCATTCTTGGGTAGAGTAATTCTTTTATGATGGAAAAGGTAGGATAAAAGTAATGAAAGAACTTATTTTCTAAAAGTTCTTCCATTGTGGGTTGTCTTGAGTTCTTCAAAATAAGAACCAAGTTATTGTTAAATTCAAAGCAAGATTGTCCAATTGCTATTTTATTTATTTATTTATATTTAACTTTCTCAGGTAAGAACTTTATTTAGAGTTCTTCCATTGTTTCTAAAAGTTCTAAGCATATGGAGTTTGTCAAAATCTTACATGGCAATGACAAACTTTATATTGAGGGTAACATCATCAGTAAGACTCTCCAAAGTCTTGACTCTGTCATCTCAGCTTTCCACTCACTTTTAATATTTATTTATTCCTCAGACTCACCTCAGATTTTATACATTATCAGTCAAACTTTGCTCAGACTCACCTTACCCATTTTTAGTTAAAAAATTAATTAATTTGATTTAATTTGTGATTAAACAACACAATTTACTTGTTTGGTACCATTTATTTGTAATAACTTTACCATTTAGTTTAATTAAAAAATTTAACTTGTTTTATTTTATTGTTCTTGGTTTTGTTTGATATACAAAAAGACGGATAAACGTCTTTTGGACTTCGCTCATATTATAGATCCGGATGTGTAGACACCCGCATTTTGACTGCCAGGTGTCTATAGCAGTTTCCCAAAAAACACCCGAGGATGATCGGACGCTAACGTGTTTCTACGCGCTCGGATATGGGCTCAAAACCATTATTTGCTGGCTTAAGCACTTATGGAGTACAAATCTCACAAAACGGACCTCAAATCCAGGCCCAGCAGACTGTTCCGAGTCAAACAAGACTAATTTGGGCCAAAACCGACACCGGAAATAAAACCGACTTTTTTTTGCGATTGGGCCAAAACCGACACCGGAAGTAATTACTACTGTAATTAGGAAGGGGGAACTAGCAAGCGAAGAATTAAGTGGTTACGACTTAACAGATTAATTTTTGTAAAACACTTAACGGAGAAAATTCACAAGGTCACGCCTAAGGAAATGGATCATCTCCATTACCTTTTCTCATCATTACCTTCCATTACCTCTAGTACAACAATATAAAATAATTAATCATACTCCACCTCATCAAAATCGATAACTAACCGTCGGATCGTTACAAAACAAATCTGGATCATCCAAAAGTAACGGAGAGAAAAGTAATGGAGATGATTCATACTCGTATTTTACTCCCATTTTATGATTTTTGGCTCCATTTTATTTAAGAGACACGAGAATTTCCTATTTGCCAAAACTCGAGTGAAGGAAGACCTCTCTCGGAAAACTAGCCGTTGGCTTCTCTTTATAATGGCTATTCGCCTTGGCAATGGTGTCAATGATCGCCCTCAAATTGACATGATGATCGTCCAGAGTCGTCCCACAACGCATATGAGTTTCCTCATTATCGGTTGTCACCCAATCCAGTTCGATCCCCCCGTCTTATTTTGATCATCATCTCCTCAATTTTCGTAAGGAAAGTTCAAATCTAATCATTCATGAGATTGTTGTTCTGTCATAGCCGCTACGTGCTTTCGTAGATGATTGTATAAATCAAGATGAAAAGATCTTTTTCGAAAAAAAAAAAAAAAAAAGAGGAACTGTCAAGAAATGCAGAACAAAACCCTTAGGTTAACCTAGGAACAAAAACCCACCCAAGGAAAACTTAGAGGGAACCTTTTTTTTGAAAATTTAGAGAGAACTTTTTAATGCACATGATTACAGAGGAACTTTGAACTCTGATAATTAACAACATATGTAGAGATTATCTTAATCTTTAACATTTCTCCATAGAAAACAAGGATAGGATTGAGTTGTGTTTAAGACATTAAAAAAAAGATAATGTGATCCGAACAATTGTTAATTATTTTGACAATGTGTCTTGGTCGTTTGTAAGTAGGAATTACAATAGTGTAGCATCACTAATCATGACATGAGTAGTAGCCGCATTGTGTGGGAGAACGTGTTACCAGCACAATTATCTTGTCTCGTTGAGACAGATTTGAATAATAAGTCGTAGATCCTGGTTGGGGATATCAAAAAAAAAAGATTACTAATTTTTGCTCTCAAATAATTGGATCGTATTTTACTCTCATTTTATGAATTTAGGCCCACATTATTTAAGGGACACGACTACACGAGAATGTCTAAAACTGGATTGAAAGGAAGCCCTCGTAAAACTAGCCGTTGGTAGGGGCTTCCCTTTGTAACGGCTATCTCCCAACTTTTCAAAACTCACAAGAACTATTCCCTTCCCAAAATTCTCGATTTTAATTCACTTCCCTTCCATTTTTTCCGTTACAATCATTCCCCCCATTGCTTCCACTTTTCAGCTCTCTTACAATTAATTCTCAAAATCCCTAATTCAAAACAAAAGATTCAATCTTTCTCACCCCAAATCAACCAATTTCTTCTTCTTTACTGTTTCAGTCTCCACTAGATTCATCAACCTCTCCAAATCTTCAACTCAAATAAAAAAATCAAGATTACTCTGTTTTTCCCCTAATTCTTGTGCAGATTTTTTGGGGGAAAAATTGATCACAAAATTTCAAAAAAAATGGCACCGACACCATCACCATCACCCGCATCAAAAATAAACCAAACCCATTTCACACAAATCCGAACACCGCAATCGAAACAGCGGATCAACTTCAATTCATCAAGAATTACACACCACCCATCACCAAACCCTAACCAAAACCCCAATAACCCACCTGCAGAACACCCGGTGGAGGTGATTGGTCGGGTCAGGAATCACCCGGACCCACAGAATGTGGTTGATAAACCCACACCCAATTCTTTTCAAATCAACCCGGATAGCCATTCAATCCGGGTCAGGACCGAAGTGGGATACCGGGATTTTACCCTGGATGGGATATCATCCTCTGAGGATGATGACCTTGAAGGGTTTTACAAGAAGTTTATACAGTCGAGAATATTAGGGGTCAAAATGGGGGCTAAATGTACTATAATGATGTATGGGCCGACGGGTTCGGGCAAGAGTCACACGATGTTTGGGTGTTTGAGGCAACCTGGGATTGTGTACAAGTCATTGAAGGACATTTTAGGTGATGGTAAGGAGGGGCAAAATGGGGAAGAAAGTATTGGGATGTTTGTTCAAGTTAGTGTTTTGGAGATTTATAATGAGGAGATTTATGATCTTTTGTCTTGTGATAAAGGTGGTGGTGGGTTTACCCTTTGGTCTAAAGGAAGTGCTTCCAAGGTAATCCCACTCCTACTTATTCTTCTCATGTTTAAACTTAATGATCGTAGTTAGGGGCGAATCTAGAATTAAAATTTTGGGTTGCGCGTTCATTGTATTTTTACGAATTTTGGGTAGTAAAAGTCGATAATTTTAATCATTTTTGTGATTGTAGTGTAGCTTGTGCGTATAGAGTGTCTTCTTAGTTCTACATTGTATGATGTTGATTGTTGCCTGAATTTATAATGGTTGTTTCGATTGTTGGTGTTTCGAGCATGTGATTACATTGTCTAATGATCAGTGTTGCCTGAATGCTGAATTTATGATGGGTGTTGCAGTGTATAAAGTGGGTTGTTTTGTTTATTGGAGGTGTGAATTCGCATTAATCAGTTTTCCGAGCCTGTGATTACATTGTCTAATGATCATAGTTATCTGAATTTATGGTGGCGTCGTAAGTAATATGCCTTGTTTTGTTTATCCTGTTTCTGGAGCTTGGTGAATATATTGCTGCTATCAGTTTTGTATCATTGCTTCCTTTTTTCCCTGGCATCTTACTATAATTCTGTGAAATGATGAATGGTTGCTGAGTTTATGATGTTCAGCATAAATGTGTATTAGCAGTAATCCAGCTAATCTCTTATGAGACGGTCTCACTCATTAGTAGTATCTCTCAAATGTTGATTGATAATATGTCGATAAATGTAGGGGTCTCAGAAAAATAATCATGTAAGAGTGACCGTCTCATTTAAGTACCCCCAATTTGTTAATCATTTGTGGTCGAAGCACAAGTTTGAACTTTTTCTTTGTTTGGAGAATTTCATCTGTGCGCAAAACTACTTGATTACGAATTGCATTGATTTAAGTTTTACTACTTGATAACTATATCAATGGGGGAAACCCCATCATTGATATATTGGGCTACTAGTCCATTACCATCTTGTAGGTCTCAAGTAATCGATGTCGTCATTGCAGGTGAAGCTTGAAGTCATGGGGAAAAAAGCCAAAAATGCATCTTTTATTTCAGGAAATGAGGCAGGAAAAGTCCTGAAAGAAATCCAGAAAGTCGAAAAAAGACGCATCGTCAAAAGCACAAACTTGAATGATCGAAGCTCCAGAAGTCATTGCATGGTTTGCATCATAAGTATCCTCTTGCTTATACTTCTTGTCTTTATTTAAAAGAAGCTTTTAACCCTTCTTGCCTTTTCAGATTATTCTCGATGTCCCAACAGTTGGAGGAAGGCTAATGCTAGTCGACATGGCAGGATCAGAGAACATTGAGCAGGCTGGCCAGGTTGGATTTGAAGCAAAAATGCAGGTACGTTCGTATAAAAATATCTGAAACTGGTTTAGGTAATTGTTCACCTCCTCTACATGAAGTAATGTGTGTTTTTTCACAGACTGCCAAGATTAATCAAGGTAATATTGCACTGAAGAGAGTTGTCGAGTCCATTGCTAATGGTGATTCCCATGTACCATTCAGAGACAGCAAGCTAACTATGCTTCTACAGGTATATCATAACTTCAGTTAGTCACTACTTCTAAAGCAAAACCACCCATTAAGGTCAAAAGAACTTGAACATTATTTGCGATTTCATGATATCTGATCTTGTCATCATTTGTGAATTTTTGGATGATATTTGATAGGACTCTTTTGAGGATGACAAATCAAAGATACTGATGATCTTGTGTGCGAGTCCAGACCCAAAAGAGATGCACAAAACTATATCAACCCTTGAGTATGGAGCAAAAGCAAAATGCATCGTTCGAGGGCCCCACACCCCCAAGGATAAAATCAATGGGGAAGATTCGTCATCTACTGTCATTCTTGGGTCAAGAGTTGCCGCAATGGACCAGTTCATTCTGAAGTTACAAATGGAGAACAAGCAGCGTGAGAAAGAGTGCAATGAAGCCCGAAAACAGCTGATGAAGAAGGAAGAAGAGGTATCCCAACTGAGGTCAAAGCTTGGCCAAGTAGGTTCAAAGGTAGTGGTTGGGGGTGCAAGTGCGAGTGAAGAGGAAATCAATGAGAAGGTTAATCAGAGAATGGAAATGCTTAAGAAGGAACTTAACAAGCAATTAGAGGAGTGCAGAAAAATGGCAAGTGAGTATGTGGAAATGGAGAAAAGAGCTATGGAAGAGAAGATGCAAAGGCAGCAACAAGAAGTTGAGATGTTGAGGAAAAGATTGGAGGAAATGGAGGTCGAGTTATCGAGGTCTAGGGATGGGAGTAGTGGCAGTAGTGATGGCAGTGGTGCGGACCTGGAAGGAGTTGGCCTAGCCAGACGGCTCAAGGAAGTTTATGCTGACGAGGATCCGGGAATGCTGAAGTCGATGGAGATTGATACTGGAGATCAAGAATCATATTCGCGTGAAGTCAAGATTATCGGACAGTCCCCCTCTAGTCTCTTCAGCATGGGGCCTGCATTTGCTGACAGGACATACCTTAGCACGGTTTTCGAGGAAGATGAGGTTGAGGTTGAGGACTATGAGGTTGAGAAGAACGTAATTGAGGAGAAGAAAGTTTCAACGCCGAATTTGGACGTTCAACTCACACCTTCCTCTAGGAAAACCAGGATTCAGAACATATTTACATTGTGTGGAAATTACAGGGAGCTATCTCAGAGAACTACCCCTATATGTGCTGAAGAAGAAGTTGCTGATGTAGGCCCTCCCTCGGACAGTGTCTCTGATTTTAACTCGCCTATTCGGTCAGAGTTTTTGTTCAAGAGTACACCAGAAAAGACAACAGAAAGTCCCCTCACAAAACCAGTACCTGAGCCGCTCAAGGAGAATATGGATCCGGCCAAAGATGAGGGCGATGATAATTCAGTTCTGATGGAAGTGTATGTAAAATGGGAGGCAACCAAAGATAATCATGGGAAGTTCATTAACAAACTTAAGGTTGTGAAAGATGCCACTTTGAGTGATCTTCGGAAACTCATTGAAATTCACCTGGGCGTCGACAAGCAGGATTTTACATTTCTGTCATTGGGGGTATGCATATGACTGATTTTACTGCTCAATTACAATTGATTTCTTAACTGGGAGTCCAGACTTGGCAACTGTTAAGCAAATTTCTTTCATGTTTAACTGTTTTTGTGTTTGGAATGAATGAATGAATGCAGGATCCTACAGGTGCACCCATTTCGAAAGAGAAGGAAGCAGCTATGCTAGCGAGTAAACTGCCTACATGCAACACTCAACTGGGAGGCCACCTGGCATGCTTACGTCCAGTCAAGGGAGGTCAGTGCCCGTCTCTTCTACCATTTACCTCCTTGGAGAACAAGCTTCAGCTTCCTGCGACTCCACTTTCTTGCCTGAAGAAAGTAAATAATGATGCTTTATCACCATCATGCCTAGACTCTAATCTAGGTTCCACTCCTTATATCACTGTTCGTCGATGTTAGAAGTACATCAACCTATGTACTCATTATTGTAATGCCCAACTTTTGTACCAACTGATGTGAATCGTATTGTACACAGTTCTCGTGGGTTATGAGTTATGACTCTTGCATGTTATTAATCAATCGTCTTCATGCTTTATTTCTTCTTTTCTGCACTGTTTGCTGCTCTCAAAAACCTAGATTCTTCAATACAGTAACGATTTGCAAAGACCAACAATCATGCTACTGTTTCCTTGCATATATTGTAATACTGCTGACAGTGCGACGAGGATGCATATCGAGTACTGGAGTTGTCATGACTCATTGAGAAATGGCATATAATAATTTCCTGATACTGTAATTTATTATACTGCTGTATTTTTGAACATTCAACATCCTTGGGAAATTCTAACTGCTCCTACAGACAATCAGATGAGCTGAAACGAAATTTAGAAGCTGCTACTCTATGTACATAAAAGTATACTCAGCTAGCAAAAGGGAGAGGAGAGTTGTTAGTCATAGGGCATCTGTCGGCTTTGAGCAAGGATAAAAAGATAAACGATGGAGGGAGTAGTCAGTGATTTACATGGCACGAATTCGTCTACCGGCTGTATCATCCAGTGCATTCTGATCTACTTCAGAACCTGCTAGTACTGAACTCTGGCATGTATCCTTACTTTTCAACGCACGATCTCGGGATTTGGGGCCTGTCCCTGGATCTGAAGTGCCTGCTGCATCTGAAGGCGTGGACTTGGAGGAGGTCTTGGACTTTCTTCTACGGGAAGGCTTAGAGCCTGAGGGTGCGGCTTCCGGGTTTGATGATGTTGATGTCCTTGCAGGGGAATCTGCTGCTGAAGTGTTGCGCCTTGGACCTTTGGGTTTGTCAGACCGTCGTCTTGATGGAGATGGCTCCAGGGTTGTGCTGCCTGACCGGGTTGAAACACGTTTTTCTTGATCCGGGAGCTTTGGAACATTCTGCTCATCACCACCACCACCATCACCACCACCTACAACATCAAATGCACTCCATTTTGTCATCAATAATTGATGCTATTACGAAATTCTGGATTAGATTGTTGGTTCATACCATTTGGAGGTGCTTCTCCGTCTTTAAACTGCTGGATCTGTGGAAAAAGAATGAAGGTAATTGTGATATACATACAACTAGAGAAGAAGATACAAAGATGCATGAAATATTGGTTAAAGAGGAGGTGTCTTGCCCAACTAGGTGAACTTGCAGCAGGACCATCCCATCCTATATGGGCAACATGTTTTACATCAGTCGGACACCCAATTTGCATTTCTGGCTCTTCTTCCTCTTCTACAAATACATATACAAAATCATTCCAAAAAACACATGAAAGATGACAAGTTTTGGTAACAAGCAAGTTTACGTACCAAATATTTGTGAAATGTAACGTAGACCTTTTAGAAGACCTTTCACTTTATTCGACATTCTGGTTCTTCGAGTTTTGATATGTCGAAGAACAGTGAGAAAAAAATGTTCAAATGGAAGCTGAATCTGCAAAAGGGAAGGAAATAATTATTGTTCATAGTTTTATCGGTCTTCCAACAAATAATTCATCCATCTAACAAGATCTTCATTCCCAAACAGGGCAGGGAGTGGCATTGGCATGAATTAATGAATATGAATATATAAATACAAGATAATTTTTATTTGTCAGATTTGAATATTTGATTCCATCTCTTCAAATGCAAACCACCAAGTCATTCCTTGAAAAAATATTTAAACAGATTTTAATATATAGACTTGTGTAATGAAAAAAGGTACAAGTTCCACCCATTTTAATTTGTTGTCTTGAGTTCACCTTATTTTCCTAGACCATGTGACATGCCTAGACGGATGTACGACCAAAAATTCTGAGGCCATAGCGACTACATTTATAGCAAAATGATTGAGATGGGGCTGCGACAAATACCAAGATAAAAGTGGTGAGCCCGCATTTTAAAAGTCCATTGTCTAAGCATCGATTGCTCCAAAAAATAGAGTTCAATAATGTGTAGTAATCAATTTTAAATGGGATATAGTAATACATATGGAATATATATATAGCTGGGTTGATTGATTTCAAATTTTGGATGAAGTTTGCGCGCATGTAAAAATGGCATCCATACCTCCTAAAAATCGTAACTTTGATGTATATCTCTTCTTGCTACCAACGAGGAAACGCGTACATAACAAAATTGTTTTGCGAAAATTGAAAACTTTATATCGTAAATGAACAATGGTAAATTCTTGAATCGAATATTTGTATAATGAGATATGCACAAACTTGTTACAAATTAAATGGTATTTGTAAAAACAAACAAAATTGAACAATGTCAAAAGAAATTGAATAAAATGGTCATGTGTTTTGATGAATTAAAAGGGTGGAAGAATGGTGATGAAAGGGAAGGCATTCTGTAAATGATGCTAATAAGTTTATTGATTTCGATGTGTAATTGACAAATGACAGCTAAAAATCTTGTAGAAATATTATTGCATTGAGTTAATTTTTTTGATTTCAAAGCCGTAATAATTCTAGTATACACGTGGACTTTTTGTGTCCTTTCAACCTTTTTTTTTTTTACTTATAAATCGAAACAAAATCAAATCAATTCTTATGCATACAATTTAAATCGAAAAATAATTAGCTACAATAAAGATCGGTATTAGAGATGGCTACTAATGACTAATGGCATTAAGAGCATCCACAATGTAGAGATTTATCATCCTCTTAGCCTTCTCTCTCTTCTAAGAGGATGTCCTCTACATTGTGGGATCAATGAGGAGAATCCTCTTGTTTAGAGGAAGTTGATGACATCCTCTAATTTTAAAGGAGTTAGAGAAAAACTTGACATAGGCTCTTGTGCATACTTGAAACACTATTGGTCATTAAACAATCAAATTAAATAAAAAATAATATTAATCATCTCATAATTAAATTAAATAATAAGAAAGTTAATACTCCCTCCGATTTTTTATTATCTTCCCCTTTGGTTTTGGGGAAGAAAATAAGGGGTAGGAATGTGTGGTTCAAAATAAAAGAAGAAAGAGAGAGAAATGTAAGGGTGATTCTAGACCACATGTTGATGGCCCAAAATAGAAATAGGGAAGAAAGAGTGTTTCATCCAAATAAAGAAACATGAAGATAGATAAAAATCTGAGGGAGTATAAGAGGATACTCTACAATGTGGCCTATGTGGGGGTGAAATTAGAGAAAATAAAATGAAGAGGATGAATAGAGTGGAAAATGAGGTGGATGAAAGAGATGATGATGTGTCAAAAAGATAGAATGAAAGAGAAAAAATAAGAGGAATAAGTTATCCTCTACATTGTACATGCTCTAACAATGATAAAAGTTCTATACCATATTTTGGCAAAAAAGTTCGATAACAATCATAATTTCATCCAATCAACATCCTTAAGGAGCTTGGGGCGATTTGGGGTAGGCCTAGGTAGGCACGTGCCCTTCCCCCAAATCCAGATATAATTATATTTTAGTATATTAACCCACACCATCATGCTAATAAGATAAGCTATTAACCATCACACCACTACCACTTAATGATTACAAAGTGTATATTAATAAACTAACTAGTGTAATACCCGAGATACGTCACGGGTTTGTGAACATTTTTTAAAAATAATAGGAAGTTAGAAATAAAGCGTAATACCCGTGAAAATTCACGGAGTTGAAACATTTTTTTGCATCAAAAAGACAAATTACAATCCATATGAGGGTGAACGGAAAATGAAGTGAATATTGACGCATATGATTATTATAGTGTGTTCAATATTGAAGTCAAATAACCCACGTGAGTATGTAGGTAAATAATAATTTCAGAGACTGTATGATAAATGTAGATGTCTCAAGTATAATGACATATGACGTCGAAATGAGTACGTGTTAATATGTGTTTGATACAATTCATACAAAAAAGTAAGAAGGCCTATAATGAACGTTACGGCTCTAAAACACAAATATTCTGGGGCGGAACCCGCCCAAGCTATGACTCCGAGCGGAAATTAGGTAAATTAAAGAAATATTACTAATATTTTTGACTAAAAGTTCACAAAATAGTAAAAAATATTAATTCATTTCCAAAATTTCTTTATTTATAAAAGAAATATAATACAAAAAGAATATAATATAAAAATTTTAAATTAATATAAAAATAATACAAATTTCAAAAATACAAAAAGAAATTTTTGTAAAGAAATATAATATAAAAATTTCAAATTAATATTTATACTTCATCCGTTCGTTTCATTAAAATATCCCTCACAAATAATGATGAAATAGGGTAAAAGATTATGAATGGAGAGAGTATATTTTAGGAAATGAATAATATTTATACATTAGGAAACTAATTACAAAAAGATTTTTAATACATAAATCAAGTATAATAATACCAATAAGAATGATAACTTCAAATATATAAGAATAATACCAACTGGACATAATAATTACATCAATAGTGTAATACCCGTGACGTGTTGTGAACTTCTTTTTAAAATGAATACTGGAACACATCCGATGTAGATCGGCAGGGACAACGCAAATGTTATTACCGACATTTGATAAAAATATCCATATAATAAACGAAGTTGTTAGTTTACTTTGCAACATCTTGACGTTAAGTTACGTATTTGTAGTTTTAATATAACCCGGCACCCAACCTTGAAAAAGAAAATTAGTGAGACACCCATGACACGTCACGGAATTATAGTTTGGTAATGACAATACGAATGTTATTTGCGATATTTGATTTCAAATTCATATAACAACGAAGGTCTGATCTTTGCGTTGCTACCTGGCCTATTGACGTTAGGTTACATATTTCTGGTTAGAGAAGCGTCACAAAACTTCGAAAAAGGACAAGAATGTAAAAAACTGAGAGGTCAAGAAAATGAGGTTATTTTGGTGTGGTTGTGTGAAGAAGTGGTCAATGGTAAAGAAATTTCTAATTAATGAATTGGACATATTACGGGTTTACAAAATTTTTGCACATGTACTTGTTGGGTAGCATATACAAAAATCATACGAAGGTGAAGTAGTTAACCTAATATATCACTTATAATTTGAGATAAGTTCTTTTTGTAGAAAATAAAAATACATAAACGGGTCATTACGTGTTGGACTCGTTGGATCATACTGAATTTATTTAATTAATACTTCATAAAATATTTGTATTTATATATACTCTCACTGAATTTTTATATTTGCTTCATTTCAATAATATGTACTTCTCACATAAATTTAGGAAATGTGGTAAACATTTTAAAACGGATGGAATAATATATATAATATTTTAATATATAATCAAAATATATAATATTTTTTTCTCCCAAAACCAAAGGGAACATAAGTTAGACTCGGAAGTAGTAATATTTTTTATTGGTCGTTCAAAAAAAAATAGAGTTATTTCATAATTTTTAGAGTAAATTAGAAATTATCCCCTTCAAAGATGTGTTTATTAAAATTTACTCCCTTATGAATTTTTTTAAATTTTTTACACCCAAAAAGATGCAAAACTTCAAAATTTACTTGCAAATCACTACTCCGACGAGTTAATCCGGTGAGTTTGAATTATTTTGCTTGTTTCCTATTTTTTATACCGAAAGTGCCCCTTTCTTCTTCCTACCCTTCTTCCCCCCTTCCCTTATGCTCTTATTTAGTCTGCAGACTTGTAAAAAAAAAAGTCTCCACAATTGATTGATGAATGGATTCATGAGTTTTAGGTTTGGTGATTTTCGATTCGGGAATTTAGGGTTCTCCTGGAATTGGGACTGAAAGAGTTGGGAAAGTCGAAATGAGGATGAGGTAGGGTGGGGGAGGGGCGTACTATTAATGAAGGGCATTTCGGTCAGTAAAATCATAAACTCATCGGAATAGTGATTTGCAAGTAAATTTTGAAATTTTGCATCTTTTTGGGTGTAAAATATTAAAAAATATTCATAAGGAAGTAAATTTTAATAAACACATCTTTGAAGAGAGTAATTTCTAATTTACTCTAATTTTTAATAGTAAGAACATTGGTAATATAAAGACGATATTTTTTTAATTGCCCACATTTAATTACTCCGTATGTGATCTATTGGTAAGGAGATTTATGGGGAAGAAAAAAATGTGATGTTTTCAAAGAGTTAGACTCTTTATATATATATATATATATATATATATATATATATATATATATATATATATATATATGCTCTCACCGTTGGATCAAACTGAATTTTAAATTAATACTCCATAAATATTTGTATTTATATTATACTCTCACTTATTTTTTTTTTATATTTGCTTCATTTCAATAATATGTACTTCTCACATAAATTTAGGAAATATGGTAAACATTTTAAAACGGATGGAATAATATATTTGGATTATAATCAAAATATATACTCCAATATTTTTCTCCCAAAACCAAAGGGAAACATAAGTTAGACATGTAGTAGTATTTTTTATGGGTCGTTAAAAAAACTGGAGTTGTTTAATAATTTTTAATAGTAAGAACATTGATAATATAAAGACGATATTTTTTTAAATAGACGCTATAACTCATAGGAGTATTTTTTTAAAACTCACTCGAATTAATTACCCACATTTAACTACTTTGTATATGATCTATTGGTAAGGATATTTATTAGGAAGGAAAAAATGTGATATTTTCGAAGAGTTAGACTCTTTGATAATTGCGCAACTACTTTTTACCGTCGGCGTTAATTACGTCAAATGACGACTTTGTCCTTACTATTTATTCTCAAAATAATATTACTTTTACATTTTATAGATTATCGATTTATTAAAACTTGATAACAAAACCGTCTTTTTCGATTATCGTAATAAACCAAAACCGACTTCCTATATAGTTAATTACGCAAAATGACGAGTTCTCCTTTGTAATTAATTCTCAAAATATTATCACATTTACATTTTATATCGGTTTATTAAAACTCGATAACAAAACCGTCTTTTTCGATTATCGTAATAAACCAAAACCGACTTTCTATATAGTTAATTACGCAAAATGACGAGTTCTCCTTTGCAATTAATTCTCGAAATATTATCACATTTACATTTTATATCGGTTTATTAGAACTCGATAACAAAACCGTTTTTTCGATTATTGTTACGCCTCCGATTTTAAACAGTTAATTAGATTAATTAATGACTTAATACAATTTAATAAACGTAATTACCAAATACGAGTAATATGCAAATTAAATCCTAATTAATCTACGACAAGTCGACAATTAAGATTTATTATACAGATGGATGCAAATAAAAAAAAAATCCGGAAATGGGTCGGGTCGAGTGGGTTTTTCGACCAACCCAAGGGTCGTATTTTTTTCTCTATAATACCTGAAAGTTTGATTTGAAACGTGAAGTATAAGGTGGTGAAGTTGGTTACGGGGACAACTTTTCATTCAAGTGACCCGGGTTCGAATCCTCCTGTTTACACCTTAATTACTTTTGAAAATTTAAAAAATAATTCAACCAACAAAATGCTATCAACAAGATTCGAACCCCTGACCTACCAACTGAGAGTCAGTTGACCAAACCACTGGACCAACACCAACATACTAATATTTTAAATGGTTGAAAACTACTTGTTTCGAAAACAAAATCCGGGAAAATGATCTTAGTCGAAAAAATTCGTCGACTCGAGGATGGGGGAGTCGACGAATTTTCTCGACTTACCGATGGGGGTCCTCGAGTCGACGAATTTTTTCGACTAAGATCATTTTCCCGGATTTTGTTTTCGAAACAAGTAGTTTTCAACCATTTGAAATATCGATATGTTGGTGTTGGTCCAGTGGTTTGGTCATTTGGCTCTTAGTCGGTAGGTTAGGGGTTCGAATCTTGTTAATAGTGTTTTGATTGTTGAATTATTTTTTAAATTTTCAAAAGTGATTAAGGTGTAAACAAGAGGATTCAAACCCGGGTCACTTGAATGAAAGGTTGTACCTGTAACCAATTTCACCACCTTATACTTCACGTTTCATATCAAATTTTCAAGTATTATAACAAAAATAATACGACCCTTTGGTGGGTCAAAAACCCACTCGACCCGACCCATTTCCGGATTTTTTTCTTTTAGTTTGCATCGATTTGTATAATAAATCTTTATTGTCGTAGATTAATTAGGATTTAATTTGCGTATTACTCGTATTTGTTAATTACGTTTATTAAATTGTATTAAGTCGTTAATTAATCTAATTAACGGTTTAAAATCAGAGGCGTAGCAATAATCGAGAAAACGGTTTTATTATCGAGTTCTAATAAACCGATACTTTATAAAATGTAAATGTGATAATATTTCAAGAATGAATTGCAAAGGAGAACTTGTCATTTTGCGTAATTCCATATATTAATTATATAGGGAGTCGGTTTTGGTTTATTACGATAATCAAAAAAGACGGTTTTATTATTGAGTTTTAATAAATCGATAATCTATAAAATGTTAAAGTAATATTATTTCGAGAATAAATATCAAGGGCAAAGTCGTCATTTTACGTAATTAACGCCGACGGTAAGAAGTAAAGCGCCGACAGTAAAAAGTAGTCCCCGATAATTGAGGTGGTAGAAAAAGTAGGACAATAGTAATGGTAGGTAGAGACTTAAATAGAAGAAAAATTAAATGAACCTAGAGACATGCTCACAATTGGGAAATGCGAGAAAATTATTCGAAGAGACGGTGTTATATTTAACATGTTGTGTGATTTAATAGGATTATTTTTTTAAGTGGCTTGCTGCATACACTAATCTCCACCAATTTCTAAATTACGGTAACATTATCAGACAAATTTTTCAAAGTCTTAAGACTCTGCCACCTCAGCTTTCCACTCACTTTTATTATTTGTTTATTGCTCATACTCTCCTCAGACTCACTTCAGACTTTATACATTATCAATCAGACTTTGCTCAGACTCACCTTATCCTCTTTTGGTAAAGAAGTTAATTAATTTGGTTTAGTTTGTGATCAAACAATTACAATTTACTTGTTCCGTACAAATTACTACTTACTTTACTATTTAATTTAATTAAAAAATTTAACTTGTTTTATTTTAGTGTTGTTTGTTTTTGTGTGACATACAAAAACACAAGTAAACGATCTTAAGGACTTCGTTCATATTACAGGTCCAGATGATTTATAATATTTTAATTATGCCTTGCTTATATTAATTTACGATATTTTAATATTATTTTTTCGTACATAGCCTTAGGTATATCGATTTAGGTTATTGACTTATGATTCCACTCGTAATTGTTATTTTGCAAAAAAAAAAAAAAAACGTCAGTGGCCGAATGGTCATCCGTTTTTTTTATTTTCAAAATAACGATTACATTAAAATTGTTAATTCTGTGTTTAATTAGTTAATTACGTATAATTAGTTAATTGCATTTCTATTTGTTAAATAAGTGTTTAATTACGTTAAACCAATTAATTAAATGAAATTGTATTTTTATTTGTTAAATAAGTGTGTAATTAGGTAATTAAGTTGTAGACACCCACATTTTGACCGCTAGGTGTCTATAGTAGTTCCCGCCAAACACCCGATGATGATTGGACGTAAACGTGCTTTGATGGACTCGGATATGGACTCGTAATCATGGACATTTGGTTTAGACTTATTAAGGAGTACAAATTTTACAAAACCAACCTCAAATCCAGACCCAGTGGGTCGTTTCGAGTCAAATAACACTAATTTGGGTCGAATCCGACACCAGGGGTAAAACCGTCTTTTAGCGACCGAGTCAAAACCCGGTCAAAGATTTTCCCGAGACACGTGAGTCAGCCGTGACACTTCACACGGTTGATTCATACTCAAATTCCTACAAAATATCAGCTTCAATAAACATTAAACAATTTCGTTAAAGGTAGAATTCGATCTCAAGTAGGAATTCTATCCAGAAACCGGAACAGACACAAACCGAGCTCAAACACTCGGTTTAGGCGTCCCAACTCAGCCAAAATACTCTCCCACCAGCCGAGATACTTGGCTTCTTCACCAAGAAACGAGACTTTGATTTCCTCTCGAACTCTCGTATTTCCTATCCAAACCGGTATTTCTTGTCACACAAGCAAGACTACCTCGGTTCCTATAAATAGAACCTCTTGTCCAACACAAGACACACTTACTTTTCATCAACCTCGACACACAATTAACACCGAAAAAACAGCCTCCCCCACACGGTTCTCATACATCCTCGATATCTAGCAAATCCCGACACCTTTCCGAAATCTCGAAGCCCCGAGAAGCCGTCCGACCCGACGTCCAACCACCCATCCAAACCGACACCCTAAACTCATCCTCATCATCTCGACGCTCCCAAGTCTAAGCCACTTTCCGACGAGCCTTATCCCGAGAAAACAAAGCATGTAGGTTGAGGGTGTAAATCAAACCCGCTTCTTCTTTTTCTCTTTTCTCCTTCTCGTTTTTTATTACGGATCTTTCGTCGGTCTTTTTTTTATTTTCTAATATCAACATTATTAAAAACTATTTTCATATATCAAACATTCTTAAAAATATGATATCGATTTTCTATAATCGAATATTGTATCGAAAAGAATTATATTAAGATTTCGACGATATTAAAAATCGCTACACCTTTTTTTCGTTCAAAATCTTTTTTTTAAACTTTTCATTCAAAAACATTTTCTAAAATCATTCCGACCATTCGATATCGATTTCATAATTGAATATCGAATACGACGAATATCGAAAATATGAATCGGGTATAAATTAATCCATATTTGTACGCGATTTATAAAATTTAACGATTTTCGACAAAAAATAATAAAAACGGGCAGACCCGCACGCGAGTCGCGCCATGCCCAGGCGACTCGCGCACGGGCCTGTGACCCGGATCGTTTTTTTAGCTTTTCGTTCGTTTTTTATTATTTATTCTACGAAACGATTTCTAAAATTTATATCTTTTCTAAAACTATTCCAAATATTTGATATTGATTTCGTAGTCAACTATCGAATATAACGAATATCGAGAATATTAAGTCGAGTACGAATTATGCAATATTCGTACGCGATTTAATCAAAAATTTCCAAAAAACCGCTTCCGAAAACAGGCCGTCACGCGACCCGCCGGCGTCCTGGGCGAGTCGCGCGGCCGGCTGCCTTCGCGCGCCTTTCTCGTTCTTTTCTATTATTTTTCGAGCTTCGTTTTTTATACAAAACAGCGTTTTAACAATATTTTTCAGATTTTGATTAATATTTATTTTCTCGATCTCGTATGTTTATTTGCTATATCATTATTCAATCGTTACTAACTCGTTTTCTCGTGGTTGTAGCAATTTATTTTCATATTTTGTTTTATTAGACTAAAACGAATTCACATGCTAAAATAACTTTGACGTTATTAGTTTAACATTCATTAAACGACTTAGCAACCCATTTATTTATTTTCCTCACATGTCTTAGGAAAATAATCTCTGCATATCATTCAACCGTCGAACTAACGCGTGTACACAAAAACGAACGGTATTTTATTAAAGGCCGCTAAGTGCGGGCGGGGTTGGGTGTTCTCAATGAGCTTCCCAACACGTACCCTCACCCCTTACTCAGAACCATGGTTTCCGGATGTCCGAATCCATTGGCAACGAGAGTCATTCAATACACGATATCCGATAATGTCGGTATCGGTATCCAATGCTAAGGGACGAACCCGATAAGCTCTGACATCGGAAATGGGTCATGTTTTAAATATGGCCCACTACGACATAGAGTGGGTTCGAATGGTTCCGAATAACCACAAAATTCGGTGGCGACTCCTACTTCGATTTAAAATTCAATTCGACCCATCTCATATGGAGATTCATTCGCCTCCCCAAACCCGCGCGTGGCCGCGTCGGGGTGGACCTATGTCATGTCCACATAAGTGAAATTAGTTGATTAAGTGTTTAATTAAGCAATTATTCCGTAATTAAGCAATTATTCCGTACGTTGGTTAAATTGATTAGTTATGTGTTTTATTAGTTAAATATGTACTTCGTATTAAAAAGTTTATTAGGGGTCGAGGGTTAATTGATTTTATACTCCCCCTATCTTGTTCATTTATTTACCTTTGATTAAAAAAATTCTTACAAATAATATAAAAGGTAAACAAATGACCGAGACGGAAAAAAAAGTTTGGAATAGATGGACAATTAAACAAAGAAGTGAGACTTTAAAACAATTGAAAATAAAAAAAATTGTATAAATACGAGTAATTTATCAGATACTATGTCGAGAAATACGTAACATGAGTCATAACCCCACAAAAGTCTTAAGTTGAGTCTTTAAAATTCAAGACTCAACTTAAGACTTTGGTACTTTATTAATAGACCCCACACGAGTCTTGATACAAGACTCGCCCCAAGACTACCAATAATCTTCTCAAGACTACCAAAAATCTTAAGACTTCCTCAAGATTACCAAAAATCTTAAGACTTTTCTCAAGACTTTGCAACATTATTGGTAAGACTCAAATGAGTCTTGAGACAAGACTCCCTCAAGACTCACCTCAAGGCTACCAATAATCTTACCCTTAGTCTTGATTACATTCACCCTCCAACGAAATTATTTTTTCATACCCATATGTTACTCGATTGTCCCTAAAATTTTATAAATCTTCCAATTTTACCCTTTTCTCCTTTTCATTGTTTTTTTTTTCCAAAACTAAACCCTAAGTTTTATCATCAAAATTAATTTTTGTCAATTCTAAAATCGACTCCATCAATTATTTGCGAATTCAGTATGGATCATAATTCGGTAAATTCGGTAATCGATAATTTATCGTAAATTAATTTTAATTAATTAGGATTAATTTCGATTTAAGATTAATAGAATAAACATTGAGTTGAGGGTTAACTCAGAATTAATTAGGGTTAATTTAGTTTTCCGGTGAAGGGCGGTGGCGAAAGGAGTGGTTGGTTTTAGGAGGGGTGGGGGTTGTACGGTTTTTTTAGTGTAATGTTTGTCTTTTATTTTTTAATTGTATGGATTATTATTTGAATTATATTTTCTAATTTGTAATTAGATTTCTATTATAAATATTGAATTAATTTCATATTTTTAATTTTGTTACTGTATAATTTTAATTAATTATAATTTTTTTATTGTATAAGTTTATTTCCGTATATGTTAGAAAAAAAAATTCTCTCTTAAAAATATCTCTAGAAAATAAAAGGGGAAGGAGAAATGGGAAGGGTATGATTGTAATTTTTATGTATAATTAAGTAATATGCAAGTATGAAAAAGTACTACTCTTTCTATAAGATCATCTAATATGCGAACTTTTGTTTACGAATAACATCAATATAGAGTTATAGACATGTAGTTTCCCACTTAGATTTGAAATAAGTAGCTTCATAATAATTTCCTAAATGCTATCTAACGTAGAAAAGAAAAGCATTAAAATGTACTCCGTATTAAAAAAACTATTGTAATACACTACCCTTGTAAAAAATAAAAAATAAACACTTCGATTACAGGAGGAATTTCAAATTTCAACAAAATAATATTAATTTATAATTATTATTCTTCTTTTTTTTCCTCAACAAATAACAATTATTTTCAAAAATAACAAAATCATATTAATTACTACTCCTATTTTTTATGATGAAAACACAATATTAATATTCAATTTTCACTTATAAGTGAACATGAATTGTAACTATGGAGTATGTATTCCAATTTCTAATTTATCAACTTGGGTACCAAATTATCAATTCATTTGTTAAATTACTAATTAGGAGTACATTAAAAACTAACAAATTAATACAAAGTATTCAGTAAATACTAATTTATTTCATTAAAATAAATTACATTGTGATCAAAGGCGGCTAAGGCCCAGTTCAGCATGTGCGGGCGAACTGGGCCTCCGGAATTTAGGCCCAAAATCAGTACTCTGTTCCTTCTGATAAAAAAAATAATACACACTCACTATTTTTTCTTTTTACAAAATTGACGCTTAACTGTGGGAGAATGAGAGTCTTTTTTCTCCTTCCCAAAACATGACTTTTAGATTCCCAATGTTTCAGAAAATTTATTTCCATTTCTCTTAATTGCTCATTTGCTTTTGTACATCCGTGCATTCTCATTTCTCATTCTTTCTTTCTCCCAATTAATTCTAATTTACAAGTTATAATTATGTTTTTACTTCATTATGCTTTTTTCCACTTTTATATTCTTCTTTCACGTGACCTACTGGTTTGATTGGTTCAAATGGTTGATTTTTGTTACGTCGTTGTATTTTTATTACTTATAAATTATAATTATGCTTTTTAGCTTCTAAGTTCTAATCTTCTGGTTTCTTTAGTTCTTGTAATCATGCAGGGGTGACGTTTTATAATTAGGCTTATTGCTTGATTTGCTTCATGTCAGATATTGCAACTTTCATTTTTTTTACCATGTGATCATTTTCATATTTTTTGAGGGTCTACTTTCACAAATTAATGATTTTTTAATAAATATATTGTGAGACCGTCTCACAAGAGGCGAAGTGATCTTGTTTTATAATTTGTCTTTTGTGTTTTATTGATTTTGTTTGGTTTATTTGTTTAAATTTTCAACGATTTGAAATGTCTAATTATACACAGTACTCTGTTTGTTTGTGTGTGTATATATATATATATATATATATTCATTTTTTCTGCAAGCTTCGGTGACGTAAGTCAATCTTCAACGCTTGTGCATTCATTTTTAGGGCCTCATTTTTCTTCCGAGCACTGGGCCTCGTTTTGTTTTAAGACGCCCCTGATTGTGATAATCTACACCAATTTATTTTATTGACTAATTATGTTAATAAGGTAAAAATAAAATAAAATGAGTAATTCCATAATTCGTTTCTAACCTAATTTACTAACACATATGGATGACACTATTGTTCTGCCGTTACCCCACTCATTCACCCCTCTAATTTACTCTTCTGTCTCCTTCTCTTATTCAATTACTGTTTCTAATAATCATTCATCACTCATCTCCATCTTTATTAATACCCACCTCCATCTTTATTGATCATAAACTTCATCTACCCTCTTCTCCTTAAGCTTAGGGTTACCTTTTATAGATCACTTCTTTCCATAGATTATGAAATTGTTGTACTGGAAGAACCCATCATGATGATGACGATGATCAACAATTGAACCAACAATTAGAGGTGAACCACCACCGCCGCCCATCTCCTCCCATTATTAGAGGTGGTGGCCGCGCTTGTGGTCGTCGTGAAGCTCATAGACAGAGGAGATCTAGCATATAAATGGTCTCCTCGTGATATCGGAGTTGATGATTGTGAGATTTCAAAGAAATTAGGATCATTATTGTTTATATTTTTAGGGTAAGCAGGGCACTGGAATTGCTTTGATTTTTGAATGTACTGAACGATTTGAAGGTAGTTGAGATGAGAGCAAAGTTGATGCAAATACACAGTAAATATATAAACAAATAACTAGTTTTTGTGCCCGTGAAATTAATTCACCGGTCTAGCGTTGGTATATATATATACGACTTTTCTTTATTACCATACCTTTATTTGTGAGGTAATTTTTTCAACTTATATATATACTATTTAAAAAAGAGTAAACATAGTTTTTTTAAGCAAAAAAAGTTAAAATAGATGAAAGGAGAAGATGAAAAAAAGAGTATACAGGTTCGTTTGACCAAAGGAGAAGATGAAAGGAGAAAATGAAGCAATTTATGGTGCCTTAAATCACAAACTGACTTCTAAAATAAACAAATAGATGAACAAAAGGAGTGTTGCCAGATGTCACACATAAGAAGCTCATAATGAACTTATTTTTATTTAGGTAACTAATAATAGTATGTAAATAATTTTCCAAATTTTCTCTGCAGGATCCTTAACTAACAATAGTATGTAACAATAGTCTCGAAAGCTTTCCAGTTCTAGTAGTCCCCTCCGTGATTTTTCTTCCTTTCCGGTTTCATCTTTGTGATGCATGATACACATCCTCCCTTACTTGGCATAAACAGACAAATAGCACGATTATTTGTAAATGTAATTGGCGTCATACTTACTCTTCTGGCCGCTATTTTATGTGACGTACTGAGGAGCATGTCTTGTTTGTTTATCGTAGGTTGATTTCTCCTCTTGAATAATAATATCCTTATGGTTTACTTTTAAAGCTGACAATTTCATATATATCTATTGAGTTATGTTTGAGTTTACGATAGCTACTAACATAACGAACATAATACGACAAAAGATTTACTTGCAAGGTAGAGTGGGATGGTTCGGTGGTGGTAGTGACAATGTGACATAGGAGCCGTTGTTAAATAATTAGTAACATGATAATTACTACTCAAAGTAAATTCGGATAAGCAAAAAATTAAGTAAACATCGAGGTCATGCTTAGAATTTAACTATGAGATTGGGACATTAATTGGAAAGCTGTGATTTTGTTCTACGGAATCTTATTTAGTTTGAGTAATCAAGGTAATCGTAAATATAATAGATAGATGATTATAATGTTCTGTAGACCGAGTAATTCCCAAAAACATATCTTCTTTGATGAATAGTCACGGGCTTATGTCCAACAAATGAAAAATGTATTTTATCTAGTGAAGTAATCTAAAGCCGAATCATGTAGGGTGCATTATGCTAATATACGAAGTTCATTAAGAGTAGATGGAGCATACCTGTGTGGCTGTGTGCAACCAAAAAAATTAAGAGGAAATATTAATAATAATAATCCAATAATTGAACCAATTGTAAGAGGAAATAAACTCAGATAATAATCTTACATTTTAAAAAGAATGGTGGTGGTTTTTAGTCAAGCTTGACTGTTTGGAACATCGATTGTCGGAGCTGTAATTCGAGGCCAACAAACGTCGTGGGTTGTTCATTTTAGAAGTCAGTTTGTAATTTAAGGCTCTATAAATGATTTCATTTTCTTCTTTGGTCAAACAAAGTCAATGGACAAATAAATGAAAGAAAATGAGTGTTGCCACGTGTCACTCATAAGAAGCTCGTAAGAAACTTGTTGGAATGCCTTTTTATTTTTATATATAGATATAGATAGATAGATAGATTTGAGAGTGTAGTAAATGTAATGGAAGCATGGGAAAGTGATAAAAGAGTAGCGAAGAGCCGGCATTGAATGACTGTATTTTCCATGGCAGCATGATACATTCACCCATGAGTCATTGCAATTCACGAAACAGGACCCATTAATGGGTGTGGAGATTACTTCTCCCCTAAATAACCCCATTTCAATTCCTAAACTTAACAAACATAACTATTCCAAAAGACTAAAAATAAGGACTAATTCCTAAATGGGGCTCCCACATTGTGGGAAAATAGGATTATACACCTGGTTGTAGAATAGCATTGTACAACCAAGGCAAAGTTTCTGAGCTTTTGTGTATATTTGCTGAGCTTATAAAAGTTTTTGAGCTGAGTTGTAAGTTTTTGAGCTTAAACATTTATGTTATTTAAATCGACAACTTTACACTAAAGCTCAGAATGTTTACAGCAAAACTCGAAATCTTTGTGATAAAGCTCAAATTCTTAAAACCAGTTGTACATAGAGTTATGTACAACTGGAGGTATAATCCTCTAATTGCACATTGTGCCACATAGCTGGGTGTGGTGTCTACTTTTATAGAAGGAAGATTATATTAACTTAGGAACAATAATCATCAATGTTAATTGTTAAGTATAATTTATGAGATGAAACTAGTTTTGTGTCCCGTGAAATTCACGGGATGTCTAAGATTATTGTTCAATTTTATCTCGTTATTATAATTACAATATCTTGTTTGATATTGATGTTTTTTTGCTTAAAAAAAGTAGAATTAAGTATTAAATTGATATTCATTACATGTCATAAGTTGAAATATCTCACATATGTACAAAATTACTTTCAATCGTGATGAAAATTTATTATAATATCAAAAAATATTTCATGTTGATTCTCAATACTCTATACCAGCTCGCAAAAACCACTTAACCAATAGAAAAAAAATTGAAGTCATCTATTTGTAAATTTGTCAGCATGCGATTATTATTTAGAAAAAAATTCATTAATACTTAATGCACAATATTTTTTTTACAAGTATGTATCTAATGCATAAAAATTAAAACTTATTGATGACGAAGAAATGTTGCTAAGAATTTAATTTTAAACCAATTCAAATTTTAGATGATATAAACCCAAAAAAAATTCTTACTTAGTACTCATATGTCATAGGAGTACATCTCAATAAGCAAAGACTACTTCGTTTTATAGATCCTCAACTCTTCAATCACAACTGAGATCTAATAATATCATTTTCAAAGTCGTATTCTTCCTTAGTACTCGTACGGTTAAATGAAGCAAATTGTATACTACGTTCTTAGTATAACTTGGATCGCTTACGCCAAAATGTTGTTCATTCTTGCCTAAGCATCTACTTCGTAAATCATAAAAAAAAAGGAAGAACATACTCTATTAAAAAAAGTAAAGAAAAAAAGGAGTAACATTTACGGAGTACTTGTTAAATTTTTGTGGCTGGAACAAATATTGTATTCCCTCGGTCTCTATTATTTATTTAGATTTGAATAAAGTATTTCTGAAGAAAAAAAATATAAAAGTAAAACACGATAGAGAAAAAGAAAATAATATACGGAGTATTCACTTAAAAATTCTCAATTATCTAGTTTTTTTATGATGCAAATAAATTTATACTGCTAAATTTTTGACCGATGTAGAGGAAAAGTTGAAATTAAAGTGACAGTATATATACTGAGTAGTTTAGGGACTAAGGAATAGTAAAATAAAGAAGTTTGTGCATGGGAAAACGAAGGGATAGAAATTGGCAATTACTCGCACAACATAAATTTTTTGCATTCAAGTCAAGTTAGGTTGAAATGATGCGACGTGTCGTTCAAATAACTACTCAATAAACTACTCATCTTACCTTTTTATATATTTATATAGATTAGAGAGTTTGGAACGAAAAATCAAAATAAAGAATTATTAATTGTTTTTTTTTCAATCTATAATATCGTATAAATGAAAGGTTATACTAGTATTAAGAAAAAAAATAGGTCAAAATTTCGATAATCGAGGCGAAAAAAATTGTGCCCTCCCTACATCGAAATCCCGCATCCGTCCTTGGTCACAATCATTAATCTTAATCTTATAATGAGATCATCTAATTTATAAATCGAGCTAGCACTTAGTCAACTATAAAACGATCTCATATCAACTTCATGAGATCTATATAATTGAACTTGTGTATTTGCTACTATAACTACTGGGTGAAAGATTAAAGTGAAGCAAATGAGGGATTTTAGGAAACAATTTCCTTAACATCTTCACAAAAAAGCAGATACGAGTACATAATACTTCATTTGTCTCGTTCATTTGTTTGTCTTTAATTAAAATATTTCTCATAATGAATACAAAAAACAAATAAATGAATAAAACGGGAAGAGTATATGTTTGAATGAAGCATAATATATGTATGGCTACCAAAGAGAACCTTGTGCGTCCAGTCGGTAAGGACTAAGAAGGATGTCAATTGTCCGTTGTCTTTTTTCTTTCGAGTGGAGTCTGCATCTCTTTCGGGATTGTGGGTTGGTTAGCCGGGTGTATGAGGGGATGAGCTCTATGATGAGAAAGAGGATGGGTGTGTGGGGTTTCGGGAGTGAGTGGAGAGGTGACGGCGGGATGTCAATGAGGATGATTATTAGCGCTTTCATGGTTACTTGTTTGGCTATTTGGGCATTTCGGAATCGAAAGGTCTTTGAAGGTGGGAATAAAGACGAATGACATGATTTGAAGCGAGCTAGGGACGTGATAGACAGAATAGCGAGTGAGTTGAGACTTGAGAGGGAAAGAGGGGGAGGCTACAGGAAGAAGGGTGGGGAGGAGGGAGGAGGGTGGAGGACCGTGGGGGTGGAATGCTCCGGGAGGTGGGGCGGTTAATTAAAATTAACGTTGATGTGGGTGATACAATCGTATTTTTATGGGACACAATTGTGTAAAAATGAACTAAATAGATGATATGATCGATTTAACTATTCGACTAATTAGTCGATAGGTTAGATGATCTTTAGAATAATCTGTGGTGAGGGAAGGAATCACCTAGGATTAATCAATCGATTTGGATGAAATTAAAGAGAAAATGGAAGATAAGATAGTAGGAAAAATTAACTTTCATTGATAAATTCTTAGATCCCTCATTACAACCTACAAATGCCTTTATATAGATCATATGCCTTGGAGAATAAGAAATAAAAGACAAATTTACTAATATACCCTCTTACTAATATTTTGGTTTGTATCAATATCCACCCCTTCAAATGATCCTTGTCCTCAAGGATCGGATTTGGCTCACCAAAGCATTCTCTAAGTTATATATGTATGATTTTAGTACCTTTATCCGGACCAACATAAGGCCACATAGCTACTTGTAACCCGCCGGGATCGAAGACAAAGGTAGTACCCTTAGTCTTAACATGAGAGTGATTGTAATGAAATCCACCTGGATCAAAAGTCCACACAATCCTAGAATCAACACCCTCTTTCTTGATACCGGCTTTCGATCCTTGCCATGGGAGACTTCGCCTCAAAAAATATATAAACACATAGCCAAGAGACTCGAAGTCATCTCTTCTACTTTGTTCCATATTGCCAGGGTCCCAAATGAAAACTTGTAGTTCGGACCACCTCCTTCTAACTTCGTTACCAAGCCCTGAAAGGTACTTGGGTAACCTTTCAAACTAGCATCAAGGTGTGCCTCATAATTCATAAATGTCAATCCAATTAAGAGATGGTTTGGGAGAGATGACATTTTCTTTGAGGTAGTAGTAACACGATCATGATATACCTCGTAGTCTACCCGATGCTCATAACCATTTCCAACCTCCTCAAAATCACCCTTGTCTTCAAGGGTGAGACAAAGTATCTGAATTATTAGAAAGACACAAGATGTTCCGAGGATCAATAAATACCAATCTCCACCGGGATCAAACACAACTCGTTCCAAAAGTATAGTACTTCTTCCATAGAATGTAACATGCCGACACCACGAAATCCACATCAATGCAACTTGATGCTCCAAAATTAAGATTTCACTAGTGGTGTTACTTAATAATATGCCAAAAGCATGGCACATACGAGCAAGATCAATTGGTAAATAAGCATCGTCCCACCAATATGAGCATGAATATTTGACATGTCTAGCAACAACTTTCAACAGTTTCCAATCCATTTCCGCACCATTATTCACCTTGAGACAAAATAAGGTCCATTTTTCACTAACTAGCCCAAGATTAAATAATTCCGTCTCAATTTCTTGACATTCCCAAGTACTAACTTTGCCTTCTTCTTCCCTAAAATCACCCTTGTCCTCAAGAATGAGATTCCAAACCAACAATAGGGGTTTTATGGTAATGCACATACAAATATCAGTATTTAGCAAATGATCCTTCAATCTACTTGTATCCATATTGATATAAAATCCACAATCATGTCTCATACCATAGCCTAAATGGGAAAGAGTAATGTTGAAGAAAGCAATCAACAATGAAGTTGCTAAAATAGCATGCATGTTTCCAAGTGAAACTTCGAATTCGGTAACATTAACTCTGTCCAAATTGAAATTTCTAAAATAAGCTTGCACAATACCAGTAGGAATAGCACCTTCATTGTATTGTCTATTAAAAATGTTGTTACGACGAGTAATTGACCAAACTTTGTCCACATTATCAAGTGACCTAACAACATGAGATCGATTTGCTTCATAAAGAGCCAATGAAATAAATCTCTTACCCCAACTATGTAACTCCTTGTATGTATATGATTCCCACCCATGTCTCAAACCAAAATGATTAGATAAACGGATCTCAGCTCGGTTTAGTTGTGAAAACAAGACACCGGGATCAAAAACAAACCTACAGCAGCATTTCTTACCAAACATCAGATTCAACCTTGAGCCTTTATATCCAAAAGTCTTCTTACTTCAACTTAAGACTTCACCAATATCAACCTTAATAAGAGGAGAATCAAACTTGGATATCACCTTGAAAGAAGTTTGGTGAGTAAAAATATTTTTCGTTAATTCCTCATTTTCATACTCGATAGCTTCCTCGTCATATTCAGTAGCCACGGAGTCAAGTGGGTGTGCATTTGGGCTTAAAATTGGGTCTGTCATTCCATCAAACACTTGGTGTATGACACCAAAATTCCCCAAATTTTCAACAGAATTTTCATAGCCTGCCTCAGTTTCGGGAATTTTTGTATACTCGGTAGCAACACATGCTAGTGATTGCTCTAAAATACCATCCACGACAATTTCGTCAACAAGCCCAAAAGTTTTCTCAACAGTTGTAACTTCCTGATTTTGGGATGGAGTCAACTGGTGTTCAGAAGTTTCGTCGAAGACCTTGTGTGCACCAAAAGAAAGTTCTAAATATGATGAAATTTGTGAGTTAGGCTCACACACTTCATCAAGCAAATGCTCACATTGTCCCTTGCCATGGAATTTTAACCCTTCTTTTGAAACTTTGACAAATGCAAAAATCTCGAAATCTATACCACAAGTGAACATGCAATTATGATCGGGAACATAACAACAACTATGGAGATGATTAGCATACCAGATTTCGTCACACCACAAGCATATATCTGCATTTCTTCTCGCGTTCATGGAACTTAGGGTAGTGAGTGTGTATGACTCGATGATACCTCAAGCTAGTGCTTTTTCCATTTGCTCTTCAATTGAGTTATTGTGTTGTATGTTTCTGCAGAACTGCTCAATTTTCTTCATCTTCTTTGTTTTTTTTTTTTTAACTTTTGGAGTCTGGAGTAATGGATGGATGGATGAATTATTAATTGGTTTTTTTTCCTGTGAATATGTATACGAGTATAACACAGGTCAAGAGGAAATTTGGCTCTGATACCAAATGATACAATCGTATTTTTATGGGACACAATTGCGTAAAAATAAACTAAATAGATGATAGGATCGATTTAACTGTTCGACTAATTAGTCGATAGGTTAGGTGATCTTTAGAATAATTTGTGGTGAGAGAAGGAATCGCCTAGGATTAATCAATCGATTTGGATGAAATTAGAAAGAAAATGGAAGATAAGATAGTACGAAAAATTCACTTTCATTGATAAATTATTGGATCCCTCATTACAACCTACAAATGCCTTTATATAGATCATATGCTTTGGAGAATAAGAAATAAAAGACAAATTTACTAATATACCCTCTTACTAATATTTTGGTTTGTATCAGTGGGGGTAAAGAAAGGTGTGGGAGTGACCGAGCGGGTGTTGGAGCGGTATGCAGGGACGAGACAAAAGCAGTTTTGTGGGGGCTTACGCATGGAGACGGGTCACTTAGGATGAAGCTGTGGCGCAGACAGTTGCCGTGTTGGAAAGACTTACCAAGGCGTGTAAAGCAGGATATGAAGACGTGATCATGGTGACTGTTTTTTTTTCCAACGAGTCATCTATTAATTTACAATTCTCTAAGCGCCATAGATGCTAATCTATGCGCATTAGAGTTATGAGCCCTAGGAATAAAACGAAAACCGCAACAATGAAAAAAAGAACATTCGTCAAGAATGTCGTCGATGAGAGAAGATGATTCTGCCGCTGGTTCGATGATTCCTACAATCTGAGCTAGAAGCTGAAGACAGTCTGACATAATGCTGACATGCCTAATGCCTTTATCCTTAATACATCTTATGGCCAGGAAAATAGCGATCCCTTCGGCATGAATAGCCGATTCCGCAAAAAAGGACTGGCATGCATCTTCCCATCTTTCGTTATCACTATGTCTCCAAATCCATCCCCCAGCAGCTTTGTAATTTGTCCTCCACCCAGGCCAGCATTGACCTGCAACATAAATCTGGAACAAACATTATTAGGGCCAGTTTGTTTAATAACCATAAACTCTTTCGATGAACGCAGTATCTCGATTAAATTATCCGATGCTTCTCCACCGTCACCAGAGGAATCAACCCTGACATCCTTCCCTGGCCCTCCCTCACTTCTCACAACAGGAGAATTTACTGCGGACTCCTTTAAATTTTTCTTAAAGAAAACTTGCAACTCTTTGCATGATGTCTCGTATCTTTTCCAGAACCCGTGGGTGGAATTATCCCATTTCTTGAATATAACACCATTCCGGAAGATCCATACTGAGTAAAGCAAGTTAAGAAAATGAAGGAGACCAATATTCGACTTATCTGACTTGGTAAGATACATAATCCACCCCATGATCCACTCCTGAATTGGATTATCTGAAGCCGACTCCACTCTGATACCCATTGAACAACTAGCCCATAGTTTAGCAGTGATAGTGCAATCTTTAAAGAGATGTTCCAAAGATTCAAGAGCCCCGCCATCATTTTCTTCGGACAATTGTGAAGAGGAATCAGCACACAGGGCACATCCAAATGGACCTGATAATTTCCTACTCCTTTCTATTCCAATTGGCAAAGCTGAAGAAATGATTTTCCAAATGAAAGTTTTCCATACCTGGGGACCAGGTAAATTCCGAATCATTCTCTTCTTGAAGAAATCAGGGAATCTTTTAATACTTTTAACCGCTCTTTTCCTGTGAGCATTGAATTTGTCATTTCTAGACATTCCTTCTCTGTATTCACTCTTAACACTATAGCAGCCATCCGTAGTTCTTCTCCAAATCGGGGTATTAATACTTTTTTTTAGAAGGGATATAAATGGCTTTAATTCTAGTGCACCAATCTGTGTCGAATATCCTTTCCAATATGGGAACATTCCAAGAGTGATCAGGGGTAAGCAAATCTCTTAACGACCAGGGTAACCCTTCATCATTGTTGATACTGTCAATACCAGTTTTTGGTACCGGGATACAACCTTGGACCCATCTATCTTGAAAGATACTAATATTGTTGTTGGATATCATGGCCGTCCAATCGTTTCCTAAATTCCACGAGAGTCCACTCTCTATAATCTCACTACCCCACATGATGTTTCTCCAATTAGAAGAGGAAGTTTTCTCTTTGTAGCATTCTCCTTTTTGAATCCAACCTTTAATCGAGCCAAACTTTCCTTCTAGAACCCTCCGAAATAAAGTACTTTCTTCAGATAGCAATCTCCACGCTAATTTTGCTAGCAGTGCCTGGTTAACCATCACAATATCCCTAATTTCGAGTCCTCCTTCAGTCTTGGGTAAGGAAAGGAATCTTGACGCCCTCCAAGAGACTGTTCCACCGGTTCTAGTGCCCGCTCACCAAAAAAGTGCCAATAGAGAATTAATCTTATTAGCCACACTTACCGGTAATTTGAATACCGATAGAAAGAAATTGGAAAGGTTGGCAAGGACCGAGTGAATAAGAGTTAGTCTACCAACGAGAGACAAGAAAATACCATTCCAAGAAGAGATCCTCTTCCTTACTTTCTCTAATATCAAAGAATGAGATATCGATTTTTTAGCACTTCCAATATCCGGGATTCCTAAATAAACTCCCAAGTCTTCACACATTTTTTATGTCAAGAAGCCGCAGACTTCTTTGAATAAACGACAAATTACAATTCTCACTGAACATGATCGAAGATTTGGCCTTATTGATAACTTGTCCTGATATATTACAAAATCTTTGAATGATCTTGTAAAAAAGAACCAGGTTTTTTCATTCTCTCTTAAGGAAGAAAATTGAGTCATCAGCGAAGAATAAGTGTGATATAGAAGGAGTCTTTTTCCCCAATTTTAGCCCTTGAATACCTTCACCTCCCGTCATTCCTCTGAGATTTCTTGACAGAATTTCCGAGCATAAGACAAATAGATATGGGGATAGCGGATCCCCTTGCCTCAAGCCACAAGTAGGAGAGAAAAATTTAATAGGTTCTCCATTAAAGAGGATCGAATAAGAGACAGAAGAGACGCAATTGAGAATTAGATCAACCCATTTGCTTGGGAAATTAAATCTAAGAAGAGCTCCTCTCAAGAAGTTCCAGTTAACTCGGTCGTAGGCTTTACTCATATCCGCCTTGATTGCCACCAGTCCTACCTTACCCGACTTCTTCTTCTTGATAGTCCTAATACTTTCATCAGCTATCAAAATGTTATCAGCAATTGATCTGTGAGGAACAAAGGTATTCTGAAACTCACCAATGATGCTTCCCATAATAGTCTTCATTCTGTTAGCTAAGGACTTTATAATAATTTTCATTATCATATTACAAAGACTAATTGGTCTAAACTGCTCCACCGTTTCAGGACTAGAGGATTTCGGAATTAAAGTGATGAAAGTCCTGTTCATTTCTTTAAGGATGAATCCTGAATTTGTTGTGGCCCTTACTGCATCACAGACTTCTTTCTTTACAACTTTCCAATATTTCTTATAGAATTCCCCCGGGATACCATCAGGACTTGGTGATTTATTGGTTCCCATTTGAAAAACAGCTCTTCTAATTTCCTTATTTGTGAACTTACGCAAAGAATCACCTTCTTCCTCCGTAACCTTCGGACCTGTTATTCCAAAAAAATGGAATTCTCTTCAAAGTAGCTATCAAAAGAAGTTGAGTTATTCCCAACTTTAAACACAGCATTAAAATACTCTTGAAACTTTGTTCTGATAATCAGTGGGTCTTATGTCCATCCATCCTGACTATCTTTGATGCAGTAAATGAAGTTTTTACTACTTCTGTCTTTCATTCTGTTGAAGAAGTATCTCATGCATAAATCTCCTTCCTCTGCCCATTTAATCTTGCTCTCTGTTTCCAGTATGTGGCTGCTGCTTTGCTGAATTCAAGTAGTTCCGAATGAGTTTTTTCAAACTCCTTAGTTTCTTCACCATCAAAAATTCCTTCTAACTCCCTACCCAGCTTCTTATCAAATTCATCCCACTTTCTGTTCCATTCCAATCTTTTGTCAAGTGCACATTTCATCAATTCCTTGTTAATACAAGCCTCCTCATAAGACTAAAATTTTTTGACCCCTTTGTAATAGTTCTCCATTCCTTGTGCACCGTGTCTCTCCCTTCCTCTGTATTTAAGCTCCAAATTTCCACCTTGTAAGGTCTTCTTTTTTATCTTTTGTTAATTCTGATGTAAAGAAAATTGGGGCATGATCAGAGATTTGGATGGGTAAATGAATAACTCCAGAGTTAGGGTAGTTGATCAACCAGTCCCTTGAGACATAAGCCTTGTCCAATCTCTCAAACACTCTTGCATCACCTTCCCTATTATTGCTCCAAGTGAACTTCGGCCCTTTGAATGGTATATCAATAATCTGATGTTGTATCTTCCATTTAACAAAAAAATCCAGTCCTTGAATACTTCTGTTAGAGGCACTAAGCTTGTCTTCCACCAAATCTACTTGATTGAAGTCCCCCATCATAAGGAATGGAAGATCCATATTCTCTAAATAAAGACCTAAATACTCCCAAATTGACTTCCTAAGATTAACTATTGCTTCCCCGTACACTAATACCAAGTAATAAGGAAAAGCTAAGTTTATATATGACTTGAGAATGATGAAATGACGGCACTTAGCCACAAAAGAGAAGGAAGAATAATTCTTCCACCCAACAAAAAGACCCCCACTAGAGCCTAAGGCATCCACGCCTTCAAAGTGTCTAAAACCAAAAGGGCGACAGTAAGTCGCAACCAAATCCACATTACATTTTGTTTCACAAAAGAAAATAAAATCTAAGTTCTTATGACTACTAAGGATCGCTCTAACTTTTGAAATTGTCGGTGCGAGCGGGTCCAAGAGTCCCCGACAATTTCATGAAAGACCATTCATTTAATAGAAGAAGATTGATCAGGTCCAATCTTCGAATCACCTTGATGGGAATCCTGTGAATGTGTTCCAGCACTAGTGTTACCAGGATTGTTGTCTTCAGTTGAGATATCACAATTGCTTCCTTCAGAAATCCTCAGCTTCTTACCAGGCGAATGCATCTCCTTTTCTGTCTGCATTTCCTCTTCCTCTTCATACTGATCAGCCTTTCTCTTCTTGCCTCCATCCTCTTCCATTACCCCTTTTTGTTTACCTGCATCCAAGGCTCTGGTAGAGAAGCTGCCTTCACCAATCTGCCTAGCCTTTCTCCTTTTCTCTGCATTCTTTCCCTTCCTGATGAAATCCACAATCTCTATATCTGAAAAAAAATCAGGATTTCCCAATCAATTTCCTAGATTTGCAATAGAATCCCCCATGAGTTCTTCAATATTCTTGAGATGCTGCCACGTTTTTTCTGCTGCCTCTATCTCTTCTCTATCCTCCGCTGTCATTTCCTCATCCATAATTTGGTCCTGAATTGTTTCAGTTGATTGATCAAAACCAGTGGTCTCAGTGGTTCCTCTTACTTCCTCTATAACTGCTTGTCCTTCCACTTCCAGCCTATCTTCTTCCTCCGTCCCTCTCACAAAATTCCAGTTATCGGGCCTCCTAGGAGAGAGGGACCACTCAGGTGAAGAATCAGGAGTTTCATCAGGGTCCATACCTGCCACCCAATCACCCTGCCTGTTAGCTGCCTCTATATTGGCCTCTTCTTCTGGATTCCCCACCTCAGGCAATTCCTCATCATCTAGATTGGCATCTTCATTTGCCGTCTGTTCATTATCATCATCTCTCATCATATTATCATCTTCCCTTCTTCCCTGTCGCTCTTCAGCATCATTCTCATTGTCATTGTCCTCCCCCCCCCCGTTTTCTTCTTCATTCACATTGTCATTATTTTCTTCATTCAGGTTGCCAGGGTCATGAAAGATAATAGGAAAGCCAGTTGGACTAACAAAGGTTTGTGCTAGACCCTCATCCTCATAAAACCCTCTAAATTCATGAGGTTCAATTCTTCTCCTCATGTTTTCTCTCAATATCCATTCCGGATTGTCAACATCTGCTTTAGCCCTATGGTTCATCGCTCTACTGAAAGGATCATCAAACTGAAACCCATAAGGCACATGGTTTCTATCACCCATAAGCCCCCGACCTTCTCTAGCAAACCTCCTTCTTATATCACCTCTACCTTCTCCTCTAATATCTTCCTCACCATCAATTTCCATGTTATCTTGATTTTGATTAGGATTCTGATTGTCACCCAGCCCATTTAACCCTTCCCTCATCCAAACAGGACCATTAAAGGGAACATTTCTGTTAAAGAATCTCATACTAAGGTAGATTCTACCCCCTGGAGTTGTGCCAATATCAAAATCAACAAATCTATCCTCTGGTAACGCATCCTGAATGTCACCAAAGAAGCCAACAGCAAAATCTATCCTAGTGGTAGCATATTCAACTTGTTTTGGAGTTGCACGTAAATCCAAATTGAACATAGAATGATTACTCTCCGTTTGAAAAATGACAAATCCCTTAGTGACTGACCTAGCTAACATAGCATTAACTTGTGTAGAGATTTGGTTAGGGGTATCCACACACCTATCAACCTTGTGACCCACCCTCCCACATCTAACACAGTATTTAAAGACTTCTTCATACTTAAATTGCACCCAAACCAGGATACCATCTTCACAGGCCAAGAAGAATCCCGGCATAAGAGGTTCCCCAATCTTAATACCCACCCTTATACGTATAAAGTCATTAACAGGTACAGTTCCCATAGGTTCAACTTGTGGTCTGACCCCCAAAACATTACCCAGAATTCTACCTACATCATCATTAAGAAATTCAAACGGAAGTTCACACACACGTACCCAAATATAAGCGGTAGGAAATGTTACCGTTCTAGAAACCATCTCCCTGCTCCAATTTCTGAAGACCATGAGTCCTCCAAAGAAGGACGCCACACCTTTACGAAGAATGTCTCTTTTATCCTCCTTCTCCTCGCAGAAGAAGACAAAGATATCCCTCTGCTTGAACACCGATATAAGTCCTCTTGAATGCCATTTAGCCTCCACAACTCTATTAATTTCGAAAGCTTCAAAGTGCCTGTAATCAACCATTTTACCTAGTACACACTTACTGTAAAACCTTCTAGTATTACCCAATACATCAGGGTTTAGAGTAAGTATAGGCCCCGCTCTTGGAAGTCTCCAAGCTTCATTGAATTCCTCCTCATGAGGATCATCTAGTCTCTCAGGTATTTGCCGATCAGGGGGTAACCCTCCACCAAAATCTCTTAAATCTTCATCATCCAGACCTCGAAATGGAGGATTAATCCACCCATTAATAACCAGACCCCTTCGCCTATCTCTATTCTCCTCCTCACCTGACGAGCTACTACTAGATGAGGACGAGATGACAATCAATGGAGGAGTTCTAACTCTTCCTTCAGGCCTCAAACCACAACCCTCCCATGCTTAAATAGAAAGTGAAACTTTAGACCTGAAATAACTCAAAATCTGCAAATTTCCTAGATATGTGAACAGCCAATGCATGCAAGTGACTCTCCAACTTCTTGCATGCAATCTCTGATCCCCGAATTTTCTGAAAAACGAATGATTATGCTGGCAGGAAATCTTCCAAATTCAATCCCACTCTTGCATGCAACTTACTTCTACCCACACTGAATGTCTATAAGTTGGTAATCATTGCCTACTAAGACACCGAAGAACCTGATTGGGGAGATTAAGCTCCCTTGCTCCTTTTGATAAAAGGAATTTGAGCCTTTCTCTACTCTTAAATTGAGCCTTTTCAATTTATTTTTTTGATTTAGGGTTTTTTAGGGTTTCGTTTCCCTTGTTTTCCCCCTTTTTTTAGAGAGAGAAAGTTATTCGTGTTTTAATCGTGGTGACTGGTGAGTGACTGTTTATAGGTGATCGAAGCGCTTAAGAAGGAACATAGCGATATGAGTATCTTTGCTATGGTTAGTTGTTTAATTTGTTTAAGTTCGTTTCTTGGTCATTTACTAGTGGAATTAATAACGTTGTTGCTCAAACGCTAGTACACGACTACAAGTTACACCGCTAGTTGCGGACAAAGTTATTTGGGTGCATAGCCTACCTCCGGTTATAACGTAATCTGTTATAGCTAACGTGAATGTAATGAAGTAAGGACCGTCAAGATCAGTTTTTTTATTTTAAAAAAAAACAATTCAACCCAAACAAACCCGTTTACCCACAAAACAAGTAGCCTTAAGTTGGTCCGAAGTTGACGGATATCCCAGCCCAATTGGCTAAATCAGCCCAAAAAAATGAAAAACCCTATAACATCACAACTGTGTCTTTGATACATAAATCAGCAAGAGCTTACTAAAACCCTAATTGCCTCCTCTCTCGCGCTCTCTCTCTCTCTCCTCGCCGCCGATCAATTCCCTCACCGTCAAAATGGTAATCACCGCCATTGATTTACAGCTCCGAGAAAAATCTTCTTTTTTCGATTACCATAAACGTCGTCGTTTCATTCTAATTCTAACTAGTTTTTGTGATTGCGTGAAATGTAGCCGTTCAAGAGGTACGTTGAGGTCGGAAGAGTTGCTCTTGTCAACTACGGCAAAGAATATGGCCGCCTCGTCGTCATCGTTGACGTCATCGACCAAAACAGAGTATTTTTGCTTCCTCTGATTCAATTTATAGTTCATCTTGTATCAATTTTTCCAGTGTTCGGTTTGTTTTCTGTGATTTTATCTCAAGTTTAGGTGTTTTCTTTTCTGCCTTGAGTATTGTTTTAACACTCTTGTATTAATGTATGTAAATCAGAAGAAAATTTACATAGGTTGATTTGTAGTTGATTACGTTACATAATCTGAACACTTGAGATATTTGAGTTTCTATGGATTTGTAGCTGTTGAGGTGGAGTAGCTTAATTAATACTGTAGTTGTTTGCATTTGCACTGTTCATAGGTGATTGAAATCATCAATATAACTTATAAATATCAAATTTTGTTTGTAACATTTGATGAACAAACATTGATTATAAACAGCAAGGCGTGTGTTGTTTGATGAAATGTGTTGTAATTTTTAGTTAGCTTATATTAAATGAGTTGTTTTTTTCGTGGACCTTGCAAATAGGTCACTAAACTGGTTGCGAAGCTCTTAATTGCATATTAGGAGTCTTTTGATGCACTCGGTAAACTCGCTACAACTCTTTGGAATGGAAAGTAGCACTCGTTCCATATAATTTCATCCGTTTGATGTAATGTGTCGTAAATTTTAGTTAGCTTATATCAAATGAGCCTTTTCTTCTCTGGACCTTGCAAATAGGTCACTAAACCAGTTTGCGACTCTTTTAATTGCATATTAGGAGCCATTTGATATAGTCAAAGCACTCAGTAAGCTCTCTACATTTGTTCCATAAAATTTATAGCATTATGTTTCTTCTGAAATTTGTAGCTCAACACAGTGGTATGACTGACTGAATTCATGTGCCTCGTCTATGTTGTCACTTTGTCTGCCTTTAGGGTTGTGTGTAATTTTGTCTCTGTTTATGTGAAACTAATGTGAACTTGCATGAGCTAAATCATTCCTGGTGTAATTCTAGTTTGGTGTGCTTTTGAATGAATGATTGACAGGTGCTGGTCGATGCCCCCGATATGGTCAGAGGTCAAATGAACTTGAAGAGGCTATCATTGACTGACATAACTGTTGATATCGAGAAGGTGCCCAAGAAATCAACTTTGATTGCTGCCATGGAAACGGCTGGTATAAAGTCATTCTCTATGCATATTTGTTTACTCGTTATTTATTTTTTGATATAAGGACTACATGATTAATATGTAACTAATTTACAGATGTTAAGAACAAGTGGGAGAACAGCTCATGGGGAAGGAAGCTTATTGTTCAGCAGAAAAGAGCCGCTCTCAATGACTTTGACAGGTTCAAGATCATGTTGGCCAAGATCAAGGTTTGTAGTTCAATGATCCAAATTTGTTAGTACAGTATATTGTTCTGCCTCAATTATATTTATGAATTACTGGGTTCAGTATAGCCTTAGTGAATCACCAAGCTGTTCAAACGTGTTTATAGTTTGTGTTCCGGTCCCTATTGTTGGCGTTTACTCCAGTATTTTAGATGTGGCCTATTTCTGTTGAGCTATGCAACCTTGGTTATATTTATGTGTTCAGCTAGTTAACCTGAAAAATGGCTATTTCCCTAGTTGAGTTCTAGTTAAATTCGTTGTTCAGAGCAGGCTCACTACTTGAGCAGATGTTCCCTTTACAAGATAGTAAGATACTAAAATGTTTTCTAACGAGCATGTAAAAGTTAATGTCACTTTGATTTGTCTGGACGAGATGCATATAAGAGAGTATGGTATTGATGAATACTGCTATTTTAATTTTATGTGGAATTTTTGATATTTTGGCCGATTTTATTTTTTTGCACTTGTACTCGTGTTTACTGGGAGTATGTAAATTGCAAGGGTTTTTAATCCAGAACTTGTTAAATTCGCAGTCTTTAGTTTTAGCAATTTGCTTGTTTATTCAAACCAGTTTTGACCTGTACTCTATTTTGATGATGCAGAAAGCGGGAGTAGTGAGGCAGGAGCTTACAAAGTTGAAGAAGCAAGCTGCTTAAATTGTGTAGGGTGCATTATTTTGTTTCATCTTTTGTTATTCTTGTCACTGAGGTGTTTAGAAACAGTTTTGTGCACGACGAATCTATTGTCAGTTTACTCTATTCTATATGGATTTTAGTGTGTTACAAATACGAGTACTTGATTGTCGGAAGTAATCAATCTCTCCGTACTATTAAGATTGCCTGGGATGTTTTGTTGAGTGATGGGTGTTGGGGTTTACAATGGAAAATGATACGAAGTATAAGTGTTGTTTTGTTTCGTTGCAACTGGTATCAGTCGGAGAAAGATGAACACAAGTTGCTGTGTGTTGTTGTGAACAAGTTTTGTTCTCAAGATGATCCGTTTTGTCATGTTGTCTCAAGTGCATCAAGTATTTTATGTGGCATACATTATGTGATGAAGAAAGTTCCATGAGATATGTTCTTATATACTCCGTATACGATTTCAACCTAGAAAATTAGAACCTTTGCACAACAGTGACTGGTTAGAGGATGACGAACCTTCAAGTTGATGAATCTTTAAGTTAGAGGATCCCCAGGAAGCTTAATAGTTACACTCGCTGTGTAACATTGGCTTATGGTTGATTACAGGTTTTTCCTGTGGCAAAAAAAAAAAAAGGTTATTTAATAGCAATAATACTGACTATTGGGCGTGTTCCAAAAATAATACCAATTACGGTTAATCCCAGAATAATATATCGAATTGAAGTACTCTAATAGTAATGGTACAATAGCATATGTTACCTGCAACAGCAGGTAACCCTCCTCAAAAACAACCGGCTACTCCAATCCATGCCTATCCTCCTCCTTCTTTACCTTCTTTCTCCATCTCCTTCTAATTAAATCCTTGCATGACAAATCTTCCAAAAATTTAAAAAAGTGTTGATTTTCATTACTCTCCTCTCCTAGTTAAATCTAATGATGGGCTTTCCAAAAATTACTGGAATGGTAAAAAATGGATATGAAACTCTGTTTAGGGTTAATATTGGAGACCCTAAAATCATCCCTTTTAATGATACTTTGTGGAGGACATGGATTCCCAATACCGAGTTCTTGAAATCGAGTTTCGAATCCAAGGAAGTTCGTTTTACTGTAGAATTAAGTATCAAGATGGAGGACCCGATCCCATAATTTATCAATTTGACAGACCCATCTTTTGTGATACAGAGTATTACTCCATAGTTTGATAATATGGCAGATGGGATTTTAGGAAAAGCAGTAGAGAAGAAATCAAGAGAAAAGGAAGTATGGAGAGTTGGGTATCAATAAAATCAAAGAGAAGAACAATTGTTACATTAATTGCTCTATCCAACAACTTATCTACATCCTCTCCATTACTCCCACCACAACCACCATTACTGCCACCTTCATTTCCGCCATTACTACTACCATCTTCAAAGATTGATACTGGGACGGGGACCATCTCCATGTCATTTCCGGCGGTTGTAGCGGCGGACACGGCCAGGCTGCGGCGGCGTCGCGTGGTGGCGGTGGTGGTGGGGAGAGAGAAACGGAGGTATGTGGGTTTGGGTTTGAGGGTGGGGGTGGGTAAAGGGGAGATGGTGTGGAGGGAAGCCATTGATGAACGATGATTGAATGGATGAGTTAGGTGATTGAACGGTGATTGTGGCAATAAAATTAAATTGGGCGTTTAAGGGGGGTGGACCGGTTATTCAGGTAACCGGTCCACTGTATCATTACCATTAGAATCCTCCAATTCGATGTATTATTCTGGGATTAACTGTAATTGGTATTATTATTGGAACACGCCCAATAGTCGGTATTATTGCTATTAAATAACCCAAAAAAAAAAATCAATTTCCATGCCTCTTACTACTAAGAGAAGCACTGTTCTTTTCAATTTTACGCTTTTAATTTTCTACACAAATATAGAGTAATTAAAAAATAATTCAACGATTAATTCATACTCCCTCCGTTCCAACCATTTGTATCCATTTGCTTTATGCACGTATGTCGATACTCGTTTTCTTTTGTCTATATCTTTAGTTACGTCATACTAAAAGTTATAAAAATTTGATATTCATAATGTATTCGATTAGACGATTTAAACAAGATCTCATACGAATATATTTTATCTTATATATTAGAAGTTATATCGAAAATTCATCCTATTTGTAAATAATGTCAAAAAAGCAAATGTATGCAATTCGTTGGAACGGAGGGAGTATTTAACTAGTATAGTCCCCGTGCAATGCACGGTATATATATTATATTTATCTTATAGAATATTTCATTTAAGATTTAAAATAAAAAATTTATTATTTTATTTTTACTATTTATCGTCTGTATAATTTTGAAATAGGAAAATATTTTTTAAAACGCAAAACTAATCAAAATATTTGAGTAATGTCTTGAAATGCACGGAGTATTAAATAACGTGTAATTAATGAAAATATTGTTTATACTACCTTCGTTTCATTGAAAGCTTCCACTTTTCCTTTTTCGTAAATTTCTTCACTTTCTTTTTTGGTATAACTCTTCACTCTTACCTAGGTGACTCACCTACTTTACACCCTCTCTACTTTTGAATAATGTGCCATTTTTTAGGTGGAAGCTTTCATTGAAACAGATGGAGTATTTTTTATATACTCGGTTTATATCATCTCACATCTCGAGATACACAATTCTCTCTTTAACATACCATAAAATACATAAATATTTATCAAAAATTGTATAATAATGTACTTTTTTTAATGGTTAGCACGCCGTGATACGTTCTCTTTGTGTAAAAAACTATTCAGTTTTTCATTAGAAAATTAAAAAATAAATTAAAAATGGACCGTCTCAGGTGTAAGACTTATATTATGTAATTTGTGAAACTTTTTTTATATGGATTTTAATAGTATATTCCGTATTTTGTAATCTCCCCTACCAAAATAATCATTCTATATAATAATTATAATCCTCACATTTGAATAAATGAGAAGATCTTAGTGATATCGAGTAAGTATATACTCCTTCCGTCCCGATGAGTTGTTTGCCTTTGCTTTTGGCACAAAGAGGAAAATGTCCAATGATGTTGTGACATGTGAAGCCAAATTCATGAGGAGATAATTTATATATATATATATATATACTCCGTATATATATATATATATATATATATATATATATATATATATATATAGAGTGAGGATCCGGTGAGTCTCCCTCTTTAAATGAGTCCGTCCTTTCAATCTGGACCACACAATCAAACAAGATTGAATGGCTGAGATTGGACCACGTCATTAAGGAAGAGTAACAAGACTGCCTTTGCATACACAAACATCATAACTCTTTAATTCCATATTACTGTGATATTATTACTGTAACATTATTACTGTAATTTCTTATTACTGTGACAGTGTCACAGTAAGATATTTGTGTTACTGTAATAGTGCTCTGTTACTGTAACAGTACTACTGTTAATCTCATGTTGATGTTACTTTGTAGTGTCAATTGATAAATGAATTTGACATTATTACTGTGACATTATACTGTGATTCCTTATTACTGTGACAGTGTCACAGTAAGATATTTATAACTCTTTAATTTCATATTACTGTGACATTATTACTGTGACATTATTATTGTAATTCCTTATAACTGTGACACTGTCACAGTAAGATTTTTGTGTTACTGTAATATTGTTCTGTTACTGTAACAGTATTACTCTGACATTATTATTGTAATTTCTTATTACTGTGACTGTGTCACAGTAAGATATTTGTGTTACTGTAATAGTTTTTTTTTTTTAATTGAAAAAAAAATAGTATTCTGTTACTGTAACAGTAAGATTATATATGATGAAGATGACGCTGGGATTGAATCTCAGTCATTCATGTGATTTGATCATGTGGCTGTGATTTGCGAGACGGACTCATTTAAAGAAGACCAACTCACCGGATGCAATTTCTATATAGATATATATATAAGGGATCATATAAGTCCCTTACCTTCCTATAAGTCCATAAGTTCCATTTTCATTCTTTAGATCAAAATGGAATGGATGACTGAAATTGTTATTATAACACAATTTTCTATACTGATTTCACGTATATCCACATGTCTTTGTCCCTTACCCTAATCAATTTCATTCATTCATTCAACCAAATTCTCATTCATTCATTCAACCAATTTCAGTATTCTCTCTCTCTTCATCTCTTCCAAATTCTCATTCTACCTAGGGGTGTTCACCGGTCCAAACCCGGACCGGACCGGTTTGATCCGCGGACCGGAAACCCAAAAAACCCAAACCTGCGGACCGGACCGGTTAACAAAGAAATCCGGACCGGACCCTCTTAAGACCGGACCGGACCGTAAAAATACACTAAATTTGATATTTTTTTAAAGTGTAGACCGGACCGGGGACCGGTTACCAACTTTTTTGGGACCCGGAGACCGGACCGGTACGTGCCCCGGTCTGGACCGACCCGGACCATACGGTCCGATCCGGTCCGGTTTGCCGGTCCGGGTCAATTTTTGAACACCCCTAATTCTACCCAAACCATACTTCATTCTACTTCCACCAAATTCTCAATCGTCATTCATTATTTTTTCCAAAACTGATGATCGAAAAAAAAAATCCAATTGCCCATCTTTTTGCTCCATCGCCATCGTCATCCAACTGCACCAAAGTTTCGCTCTTTTCTCAGGTAAATCTTTTGCTCTTTACCGTTAATTTGTTATGGTTTTTTCTTCTTATATTTCTTCTTCTTAATTTGAGGATTCGTTGTTTAATTTCACGTTTTTTTGGGGGTTTTCAGCGAAATTAGGTTTTTTTTTTCAATTTGGGGGTTCTACGTTTATTGTTCATAATCAATTTCTGGTGGTAATATAGTTCCAAATCAATTTTTATGGTGTTTAATCAAATTTCTATGGTGTTTACTGATTTTTTCTGGGTTTTTTTCATTGGGTTTATGTTTACTAATTTTTTCTAAGTTTTTGTTTCATTGCATCTTTATTTTCATCTTTTTCATTTGTTTTGACTATTATATGCTAATTGATATTTTTTTTTTCATTATGTTTTTGAATTTCAATTAATATAGTATATGTTTTTCAATTAATAATTGCAGATTTTTGATGAAGATGAAGAATTCAAAAAGGAGATGAAGACGAAGAGGAAGAATTAAAAATGGAGATGAAGGTCGGACGAGTTTTGTAAATGAGTTGCCTTTTATAGATATTTGTAATTTCAGTTCACATATTTTGTAACTTCAGTTCACAAATTTTATAAATTCAGATCGTATATTGTAACTTCAGTCCATATATTTGTAACTTTAGTTCACATATTTTGTAACTTTAGTTCACATATTTTGTAACTTCAGATCGTATATTGTAACTTCAATTCTAATCACTTCATATATTTTTGTAATTTTACTTCGTATATTTTGTAACTTCAGTTCACATATTTTGTAACTTCAGTTCACATATTTTGTAACTTCAGATCGTATGTTGTAACTCAAATCCATTTTTGTAACTTCAATTCTAATCATTTCATATATTTTTGTAACTTCAGTTTATATATCACGTAACTTCAGTTTATATATTTTGTAACTTCAGATCATATATATTGTAACTCCAATCATGTTCGTATATCATGCAAAAAAAACTCCTACTAATCAACAAAATGGACGGTGGTGAAGATAAAACGAAAATAAAACAAGAAGAAATGAAATTAGAGTAATTAAAGAAATCTATTTTTTTTAAAATTAAATTTGTATGGAAGTTGATTAATGTGGTGGAAGGAGAGAGAAATGATTTGAGAGGGTAGTAATTGCTACATGGGGAGTGTAAATTAGGGTTAAAATTTGTGTATTTAGATCAAATCTCAACCATACATCCTCACCTCATCCTATGGCCCAAAATAAGACTTATGTACTTATAGGGAGGGGTGTCCTTATGTGAACCTCTCTCTCTATATATATAAAACATTCCTAAAATAGAAAGGCAAAGAATTCATTGAGACGCCCCAATATGAAATAGACAAAGAATTCATTGGGACGAGGAGAGTATATCTTTGTAAAAGTTAAAGTAATTAGCTCATTTCAAAAATAAATTTTTTAGATAACTAATTTTTTTCTCAAGGTTAATGACATCATATCTTAAAATTTATCTAATTATTTTCATAAAAAGAAGTTTTTTTTTGTCAATTTCTTTAACATTAATGAAAATGAATAGTTTGCGAATTTATTAGTGAAATGTTCTTTTACTTCTCAATTTAAATTAGTGTATTTTTGAGGGAAATGTTAGTAACTGTTATTGTCTTAGAGTAGTATATAGAGAATTTTCGGTGAGTTTTTACTATGTATTAGGATTTGTAAGAGCAATCAGAATATATATTCCATTTTTATATAGTTACTAAATTTTATATCGATGTTAGGAATATGATTTTCGAATATGATCAGAAAGATATACAATAATAATAATAAATATTTTATATTCTATGTAAAATATTGTACGGGATAGTGCAATCTCCTATAACAAAAATAATGCAACTACTTGGTTAAAACGGAATACAATATGTTTATACTTTTAAAAAAAAATTGATCATACATTCCATATTAAATATTGTATGTGATATCTTCCATTTAAAACATGTGATTTTCGTAATCAATGTAATCAATCAAATTTTCTTAATTACATACTTTCTGTGGTGTATAGCTTTATGTGTGATGTAGTGATATTTAAATCAGTAAGATGTTAAAGTGTAGTTGGAGAGGAGAAGGGTGACACACATGAGGTCAAGGGTTTGAATTGCACCTATCTCATTTGGTCTTTTTTTTTTATTTTTGTTGTGGATAGCTTTAGGCGGGAAAATATATGAGTTGTGTTATTTGGTTAGTGGAAAGATGGATTTATAAAATTTTCATTATATAACATATTTTCATGTTCAACCTAAAATTATAGTTTCAATTTGAATTATTGATCATTAATACAGAGTACTTACTATAGTTATTTAAATAAATAAAGTTGGTCTCATTAATCCACTTCGTTGGATATAACAAAAAAACTTTCTCTCTCTAAAAACAAAGAAAAAAAAAGGGGGGAAAAGGGAACGAAACCCTAAAAACCCTAAATCAATTCTCAATAAGGGAAGAGATTAAGAGTAGAGAAAGGCATAATTCCTTTTCTTAAGAAAGGAGCAAGGGAGATCAGTCTCCCCAATCAAATTTGTTGAAGTCTATGTAGGTAATTATTGTCTACTTTAGACTTTTTGTACTTGAAGAAGTAAGCTGCATGCACGAGGGTTTCTTTTAGATTGAATAAATTTCTATCAAGCACAATCATTCTACATACCAGAAAATCGGGTGTCAGAGATTGCATGCAAAAAAGTGGAAGAGTCACTTGTATGCATTGGTTGTGCTCTGTTCCAGAAAATTGAAGTCTACGAGATTTCAAGTCTTGAATTAAGGTACTATTTAAATATGGGTGGATTGTGGTTTGAAAGCAGTAAAAAATCCAAATCCTTTCTTACTAATAATTCGAGAAAAAAAATCAGAAAAAGAAGTTTAATAATAGGTTCACCATGAATGATCAAAATGCAAATATCCCAAATGTGAGAAGGGAGCCACTTCAAAATGGTTTCATTAACGGAAGGCCTGATCGCAGGATCAGGGATACACCGCTAATAGTAATATCTTCCTCTTCTAGTAGTAGTTCATTAGGAGAGGAAGAGAATAGGGATAGGCGTACGGGTCTGGTTAATGGCTGGATCAATCAACCTTTTAATGTTATGGAAGAAGACGAACTAAGGGATTTTGGAGGAGGACTACCCCCAGATCAACAAATTCCGAAGAGATTAGATGACCCTCATGAAGAGGAATTCAATGAAGCTTGGAGTCTGCCTAGGGCGGGGTCAATTCTTACACTGAATCCGGATATTCTGGGCAACACAAGAAGATTTTACAGCAAGTGTGTTCTTGGAAAAATGGTTGATTATAGGCGTTTCGAGGCATTTGAGATAAATAGAGCAGTGGAAGCTAAATGACATTCAAGAGGTCTTATCTCAGTGTTTAAGCAGAGGGATATTTTCGTTTTCTTCTGCGAGGAGGAGGAAGACAAAAGAGACATTCTGAGAAAAGGAGTGACATCTTTCTATGGAGGACTAATGGTCTTCAGAAACTAGAGGAGGGAGATGGTTCCAAGAACGGTAACGTTTCCTATAGCCTTTATCTGGGTACGTGTTTGTGGATTGCCATTTGAATTTTTAAATGATGATATAGGAAGAATACTAGGTAATGTCTTGGGGGTTAGACCACAAGTAGAACCTATGGGAGCAGTATCAGCCAATGACTTCATCCGCATTAAGGTGGGTATTAGAATTGGTGACCCCCTTATGCCTGGCTTCTTTTTGGCCTGTGAGAATAGGATACTGGTTTGGGTTCAGTTCAAATATGAGGAGGTGTTTAAGTATTGTGTTAGATGTGGGAGAGTAGGTCACAAAGTTAATAGGTGTGTGGATACACCGAACCAAATTTCTACACAGGTGAATGTCATGTTAGCAAGGACTGTCACTAAAGGCTTTGTTATTTTTCAAACGGAAAGTAATCACTCCATGTTTAATTTGGATCTACGCGCTACACCCAAACAAGTTGAATATGCTACTACTAGGATAGATTTTGCAGCATGGTTTTTTGGGGACATTCAGGATGCTTTACCAGAAGATAGGTTTGTTGACTTTGATATTGGAACAACACCAGGGGGTAGAATCTACCCGGGGATGAGGTTCTTTAACAGGGATGTTCCATTCGATGGGCCTGTACGGATGAGAGAAGGATTAAATGGGGTGGGAGATAATCAAAATCAAAATCAAGACAATATGGAAATTGATGGTGCTGATGATTTGAGAGGTGAAGGTAGGGGTGGCATAAGAAGAAGGTTTGATAGGGAGGGGGCTCATGGAACAGGTGGGGTGATGGGTGACAGAAACCATGTTCCACATGGGTTTCAATTTGATGACCCATTTATTAGGGCTATGAATCATAGGGCTGCAGAGGATATAGATAATCCAGAATGGATTATGAGAGAAAATTTAAGGAGACGGATTGAACCACATGAATTCAGGGGATTTTTCGAGGATGAGGAAGGGGGGTTGGCCCAAACATTCGTTAGTTCAACGGGATTTCCTATTATTTTCCATGATCCTGGGAATTTGAATGAGGATAATAATGATGTTAATATTGATGAGGAGGAGAATGGAGGGGAGGAGGATAACAATGTTGTAGAAGAGGAACATGGTAGGAGGGAGGAAGATGAAATGGTAGGAGGTGATGACGCTGAACAGGTGGCCGAAGACAATGTTATTCTGAATGACGAAGAATTGGATGAGGTGGGGAATCCAGAAGAGGAGGCTAATATAGAAGCAGCCAATAGACAGGGTGACTGGGTGGCAGGTATGGATCCAGATGAAACTCCTGATTCTTCTCCAGAATGGCCTCTATCCCCAAGAAGAACAAATAACTGGAATTATGTGAGAAGGAATGAGACAGAAGAGAGAATGAAGGTAGAGGAACAAGCAGCAAAAGAGGAAGAAACTAGGGTTACTGATACAGCTATTGAGGTGCAAGTGACTGAACCGGTACAGAATCAGGTTATGGATGAAGAAATGACTTTAGAAGATAGAGAGGCAATGGAGATGGCAGAAAAAACTTGGCAACATCTGAAAAATATTGAGGACCTTATGGGAGACTCAATCAAGAATCTGGGCAACTGGTTGAAAGATCCGAATTTTTTCCCAGATATGGAAATTGTGGACTTCATCAGAAAGGGTAAAAATGCAGAAAGAAGGAGAAAGGCTAGGCAGGCTGGGGAAGGATGTTCGTCAGAGAGACCCATGGAAGAAGGGAAGATGAAAGGAATCTTGGAAGAGGATGTCAGCAGGAAAGAAAAAGGTTGATGATTGTACGGAGGAAGGTGATAGGCAGGCTGAAGAGGTGTTGTACTCGCTAGGCAAGAAGCTGAGAATGGCTGAAGGAGGAAACAGCTCTAAAACAGAAGAAGATGATGTTCTAGGAGACTCCAGGGATGGTGAAAATTCTCAAGAAACTCAGCATGGTGATTCGAAGATTGGACCTGATCAACTTCTTCCTCTGAATGAATGGACTCTCATGGAATTGTCGAGGACTCTCGGACCCGCTCGCACCGACAATTTCAAAAAATAGAGCGATCCTTAGTAGTCGTAAGGACTTAGACTTTATTTTCTTTTGTGAAACTAAGTGTAATGTGAACTTGGTAGCGTCTTATTGTCGCCCTTTTGCTTTCAGACATTTTGAAGGCATGGATGCTGATGGGGGGATTTGTCGTGGATCCCAACCGTCAAATAAAACCGGCAAAACCTAGTGGGTAGCTAGGGTAAGTCGGGTCGAATCCACAGGGACGGGAGGTCGGACTAAGGCATGCTACGGTCTAGGACTAGGTTCGAGACAAGCTAATCTAAGGAGGGGGAGACTAGGACTAAGCTAGGTCTAAAGCAAGAAAACAAACAAGGAAAACGGGCTAGGATTAGGTCGGGGTCAAAGGAGTAACGGAATGGTCAAGGAAGAGCTAGAGTGAAGGAGGTAGTAGGGTAATCTAGGTCGGTCCGGGCGGTCGCAACTTAGACCCACCTAGAGGTTCCTCATGGAACCCATTTTGGCGACACACATGACAAACGGGGTTCTAGCGCGCTATGGCCTAGATCGCATCCGGGCGGTCGCAACTTAGACCGACCTAGGGGTCGTCCTCACCGGGCTCTCGCAACTTAATGAGGGAACCGAACCCAAAGCAAACTAACACCCACAAGGGAAAGGCAAGAAAAACAAGCAATCCAACTTACTTAGTCATTCAAGCATTTCATCAAACATGTCGTATGCATCAACCAAGAGGAAACCCAAATCTTCCACCAACATCTCCAACAATCCCTTAATCATCCAATTAACACTCTAATCACCTTACTAACCCTAGCAAGATACTACTCTAACATATCTAACCTAAAACTAACACTAACAAGAGAAACCAAGACAAACAACATAACATTCATAAACAAACTAATGTAAACAATGAACAACAAACATGACAATGAACAAAGATTGGAACTTGGATGAGGGAACAAAGATTAAGATAAAGGAAAGAAGATTATACCATACTAGAAGAAGAAAGAAAGAAGAAAACTTGCATAGATGAGAAAAACCCAAAACAAACATCCAAGTTTGTCAAGCTTGGTGAAGATCTTGAAGAATTCCCAAATTACAAGCACTAATCTATAATTAACGATAATCTAAGGACTAATCTACACTAATCTAATCTAATCTATGCTAAAACTAGGCTAGGGTTTGTGGGTAATGTCTAACATAAGCTTTACAAAACAAGGGAAGAGTATATATAGGGTTACAAATGGAAGGGAGAAGAAAGAAAGGAAATGCGGGCTGAAGCTGGGTGGTCCCGAACGGGACGGCTGGGTGGTCCCGACCGGGACGGGGTGGTCCCGACCGGGACGGCCTGTCAGTGGCTCCCTTAAACTCGCACTTCATCCCCGACGGGATGAGGTGCATACCCGTCGGGGATGAGTCTTGTAGGCCTCCAATATGACCTTTTTGGTTCCTCCTTGCCTCACATGGACTTCTCATCGATTCTCGGGACTCGGGATCGGGTCTCGGAGGCTCGGGAATGGGTCCCAAGGTCTCGGGGTCGATTCCAAAGCATCGAGTCATCGTTCCTTTATCTCGTTGGCTCCAAAATGTGTATGTATCGAGTCAGAATCGCTCCAACTCTTCCAAATCGGTCTCGGGAACCTGAAACGAACTAAAGGAAGCATAAGAAGCCCCTAAACCGCTCCCAAGGAGCGATTCTACAAGGAAAATGGGACCAAAACACTACAAAATAGGCACTACAAACCACACTTATCAGATGCCTTAGGCTCCAGTGAGGGTCTTTTTGTTGGTTGGAAAAAAATTTCTTCCTTTTCTTTTGTGGCTAAGAGTCCTCACTTTGTAATCCTTAAGTCGAATATTAACTTAGCTTTTCCTTTTTATTTGTTTTTAGTGTATGGAGAAGCTAAAGTAAGCCTTAGGGTAGGGGTATGGGAGAACTTAGGGCTTTACTTAGAAAATTTGGATTACCCCTTCCTTATGATGGGGGATTTCAATCAGGTAAACTTGGTTGAAGACAAGTTGAGTGCATCGAGTAGAAGAATCCAAGGTCTTGATGATTTTGTCAAGTGGAAGATGCAACACCAGATCATTGACATCCCATTTAAAGGACCAAAATTTACCTGGAGCAATAACAGGGAAGGAGAAGCTAGAGTTTTCGAAAGATTAGACAAGGCTTATGCCTCAAGGGATTGGCTGTTTAATTACCCCAACTCTGGGGTTATCCACCTACTCATTCAGATTTCAGATCACGCTCCAATTTTCTTTGCATCAGAGTTGACGAAAGATAAAAGAAGAAGACCATACAAAGTGGAAATTTGATGCATGGATACAGAGGAAGGAAAAGATACTATTATTGAGGAATGAGGATCACCTACCAAAGGATCAAAGAACTTCAATCTTATGAGGAGATTAGAAAGAATTAACAAGCGACGGATGAAATGTGCACTAGACAAAAGAATAGAATGGAATAGAAAATGAGATGAATTTGACATCACTTTAAGCAGGGAGCTGGAAGAGGTTTTCGATGGTGAAGATCCGAAAGAGTTGAATAAAACTCATGAAGAGTTACTTAACTTCAGCAGAGCAGCATCAAAATATTGGAAACAAAGAGCGAAGATTAAGTGGGCCGAAGAGGGAGACTATGTACTAGATACTTCTTCAACAGAATGAAAGGGAGAACCAGTAAGAACTATATCTACTGTATGAAGGATAAACAAGGACTATGGACTCAAGATCAGACAAGTATCAGAAAAGAATTTCAAGATCATTACAATGCAGTCTTTAAAGTTGGAGAAACTTTGCTCTCTTTTGAAAGTTATTTAATGGATAATGGTTATTTCTTCGAGGTCTTGGGCCCTAAGGTTACAGAGAAGAAAAATGAAGAATTGCTTAGTAACTTTTCGAACAAAAAAATTAGAAGTGCGGTCTTCCAAATGGGGGCAAACAAATCACCGGGCCCTAATGGAATTCCAGGAGAATTCTACAAGAAATATTGGAAAGTTGTGAAGAAAGAAGTTTGTGAAGCGGTAAGGGCAACAATAAAATCAGGGTTTACTCTAAAGGAAATGAACCGGACATTCATCACGTTAATCCCAAAAACCTCTAATCCGAAGAAGGTGGACCAATTTAGACCGATCAGTCTGTGTAATGTGATAATGAAAATTATCACGAAATGCATTGCTAATAGGATGAAGAATATACTGGGAAGCATTATCGGAGAGTTTCAGAATGCTTTTGTCCCAGGTAGAGCTATATCTGACAACATTTTGATTGCAGATGAATGTATTAGAACCATAAAGAAGAAAAAATCTGGTAAAGTGGGACTGGTGGCAATCAAGGCAGATATGAGTAAAGCGTACGACCGAGTTAAATTGGAACTTCTTGAGGGGAGCACTGATTGGATTGAATTTCCCAAGCAAGTGGGTGGACTTGATTCTTAACTGTGTATCTACGGTGTCTTATTCGATCCTATTTAATGGAGAACCTATTAAATTCTTCTCCCCCTCATGTGGCCTAAGACAGGGGGATCCACTATCCCCATATCTTTTTGTTATATGTACGGAAATCCTATCGAGAAATCTCATATGGATGACAGGAAGAGAAAGAATCCAGGGATTTAAGATAGCAAAGAGGGCTCCATTCATATCACATTTATTCTTCGCAGATGATTCAATTTTCTTCCTAAAAGGGGAATGGAAAAATGTGGTTGCTTTTTACAAGATTATTCAGAGGTACTACTGCAATTTATCGGGACAAGTCATCAATAAAGCCAAATCTTCAGCCCTCTTCAGCGAAAATTGTTCTCTACCTTTCACACAAAGAAACATGTTGCTTCTAGACATTAAAATGTGTGAAGACTTGGGAGCGTATTTAGAAATTCCGCATATTGGGAGCAACAAAAAGTCGATATCTCACTCATTGATTATAGATAAAGTTAGAAAGAGAATCTCGGCTTGGAATAGAATTTTCTTATCCCCTGCAGGTAGATTGACTCTCATTCACTCGGTTCTTGCTAACCTTTCAAGTTTCTTTCTATCGGTATTCAAAATGCCGGTAAGTGTTACTAGTAAGATTAATTCTCTTCTAGCACATTTTTGGTGGGCGGGCACTAGAACTGGTGGAACGGTATTCTGGAGGGCTTCAAGATTCCTTTCCTTACCCAAGATAGAGGGAGGTCTTGGTATTAGGGATGTCACGATGGTTAATCAGGCTTTACTTGCAAAGCTTGCTTGGAGGTTGTTATCACAGGAAAGTTCTTTATTTCGAAGTGTGTTTGAAGGAAAATTTGGATCGATAAAGAATTGGATACAGAAAGGTGGATGTTATAAAGAAAAGATCACTTCTTCAAGTTGGAGAGATATTATGTGGGGTAGTGAGATTATTGATAGAGGACTTTCGTGGAATTTAGGAAATGCCTCCTCAGACAACGAGACAAACTACAACATTAGTATTTTCCAAGATAGATGTGTTCAAGGAAGTGTCCCTGTGCCCAAAATAGGTATTGATAGTGTTAACAATGAGTTCGAAATACCTTGGTCTTTAAATGACTTGATTACCCCTGATCATTCTTGGAATACACTTGTGATGGAAAAGATATTCAACCCTGAATGGTGTAAAAGGATTAAAGCCATCTATATTCCCAATAAGAAAATATCCGTTACACCGGTTTGGAGGAGGACTGCGGATGGCCGCTACAATGTCAAAAGTGGATACAGAGAAGGTATCTCCAGAAACGACAAATTCAAGGCCCACAGAAATAGAGCAATCAAAGGAATAAAGAGATTCCCAGAATTCTACAGAAAGAAGCTGATCTGAAATTTAATTGGTCCTCAGATCTGGAAAACTTTCATTTAGAAAATCTTTTCTTCTGCATTGCCAATTGGGAAAGAAAGGAAGAAGAGAAATCTAATGGGTCCGTTTAGTTGTGTCCTGTGTGCTGATTATTTAGCACAATCATCTGAGGATATCGCTGAGATGGGTATGGAATCTCTGGAACATCTCTTTAGAGATTGTCCGATCACAGCAAGACTCTGGGCAAGTAGCTCTATTGGTATTAGAGTAGAACCAGATTCGGGTAGACCACTTCTGGATTGGATAATGGGATGGATTTCTTATCTAAACAAGTCAGATAAGTCAAATGTTGGTCTCCTCCACTATCTCAACATTCTTTATTCAGTCTGACTTTTAATGGGGTTATTTTCAAGAAATGGAGTAATTCTACATTTGGGTTTTGGAAAAGATACGAGGCATCTTGCAGTGAGTTGCAAATTTTCCTAAGAGATGAAAAAAAGGGTTCCATTAATAGGGCTACAGAGGACAGAAGAAATGGAGGGACGGAAATAGGAGCCAACACTATCTCCAATGTAGAAGTTGGAATGGTTTCGGAAGAACATACTCAGCTCCAGATGCTTAGATTTTCTAAAGAATTTCTGGTAATCAAACAGACTGGGTTGACTAATGTTTGCTCTAGGATCATGATGCAGGTCGATGCGGGGTGGTTGCCAAATTTAAGTGCTGCGGGAGGATGAACTTGGAACTACAATAATAAAGACAATTGGGAGGAAGCAAATCAACAGTTCTTGGCGAAATCAGCAATCCTTGCTGAAGGGATTGCTATCCTCCTTGCAATAACAGGGATTAAAAACAAAGATATTAGGCATATTTGCATTATGTCTGACTGTCTCGTGCTGCTTTCTCAAATTGTCGGAATCACTCAGCCAACAGTCGAGCTATCACCAATCATATACGACATTTTCTCTGAATGTGCTTTTTTTCATTGTTGCGCCTTTCAATTCATTCCTAGAAGTAGAAACTCTAAAGCGCATAGATTAGCATCTGTGGCGCTTAGGGGAATGTAATATACAGATGTCGTGTTGGCAAAAAAAAACAAAAAAAAAGTTGGTCTCAGTGAATACATTATATATGCATTGCATTAGATTTTTCGGTTATTTTTTGATTTTGATCGCAACTTTTTTTAAAAAAAAAGTGTGATCGCAACTTATTTCTAACTAATTCTTTATTGTGTATGAAATTGTTTAGATTTTATCTTACCACTCCCTTTTATTAATTGAAAGAGGAATAAAATATTTTTGACATTTTCTTCCTAATTGGATATATATTTAACCTTTTTAATGTTACGGCAGATAGTCAGATATATTTGTCGCAATGGAAACCAACTTAAAGAAAAGGGAAGAACGTAAATTTAACTAAGCTAGCAAAGAGAGAAGAAAACGAAAAACAGGAGGCAGTATAATATTTCAGCCTCTAAAGGGGACATGATGTACATAGCAAACTTAAAGTACTTGTACAAAAAGCCACGATACAGTTCTTCTAGCATCTCTTCTATGCAACTACTCAAGGATAGGACAATCTATTACTTAGTCCTAAACTTGTTTCTGCAACTAAAACATAGCGATTCTGGTTCCGGAAAAGAAAAAAAACACATTTTACCGCCATCTAAAAAATTCAAATTTGATAAAATGTGCTACGTCTTCCATTCTGGTACTCTAAGTCAGTGATCTTGGGTATCGGCTTCTCCAACTGACCAAGATACCATTTTGTTCTCTTGTCTCCACTTTCATCGTATCCTTTCTGATATTCACTTCTCATGCCACCCATTTGTGATGATCCTGGAATCTGTCTCCACCAATCAATGGCCTGCTCCCCGGTTCTTGGTAGTTGGGGCACTACTTGTGGATTTGGCCTTTGGTGGTGGGTTTGATGTGAAAAGTCGGTTTCATGGGACTCATAGTGCTCTAACAGTGCACGAGCACCTACGAATATCTTGTCACATATTCGACATGCTATCATGGCTGAACTCGAACCATGTTGATAATTAGGCCTAGACGATTGCCCCCTACCAACGTGACCCGAGTACCAACCATTTGTAGCCATAATTGAAGGTCGAGAATTGAGAAGTTGTAGAAAAACAGAGGTAGGGGGTGAGTGAAGGACAGGGGAAGGAAAATATACTTCTGATTCTAATTTGTTAGGCATTATATATATTGTGAGTATAGTGTAGAGGGAAGGTAAGTGTATTGAGGTAAGGTAATGATCGTTGATAATCTTTTTTTATCGAACGGGAAGAATAATTCATTAATAGAACGCTAAACAACACTTATAATAAATACCTATAATCGCAATCAAATTTAATAATCCTTTTTAGAAAGCCATCAAAGAGTTTGCTGTGTAATTTAGAACCATTATTGTGTATGAAATTAATTTATTGCAGTTTTTGGTTTCTCTATTACCGGTACTTACTTGTAAAATAGGAAGGTTAATTAATTTATTGTACTATATTGGGATCTCTTGATTTTATGTTGTCTGTTTAGGAAATCTAGGTTGTCATTGCATGAACAATATAATTAAAATCTGCATCAAAAATTGATATATTAATGCATAATTTATTCTACTTAGGCCTTGTTTTCTAAACAGCGGATTGATAATAGTAGAAGCAGATTTAGAAAACAAATTTGACTAGCAGAATCAATTGACAGTTTTGACCAGCATATTTAATTAGTAGAATATTTTAAGTAAGTGTTTGTTAATTAGCAGTTTTAAATTAGCAGATTGTTTGATTGCTTTGTAAAATGACACAAAAGGACATAATTTTATTTTTTTTCATTAGATATACGTCAACATATATCACACTAACATTTTGATAATTAATATCGTCGATTTCTTACATTAGCTGTTAAAGTTGAACAAATATTATCACAGAAAGTTGATATTTCTAGAATTTTCTAAGTATCGACCGGAGACAAAGCAATTCAATTCATTAAACCTAGATAACATTAAATTGAAAGTAATGCTCCATGAAATTGTATAAAAGACTGAAAATTGATTCAATTGAAATAACCAAAAAATAATTATTGCAAGCTAAGAACTCATTGCATATCAAATTCATGCATAAAAAAATTAAAGTAAAGATGAAGATGGATCTTAGAAGGACGAATTCATGAAATAGTTGAAAATAATGAAAGTAAGGTTTGATTTGAAAAGGGGTAAAAAGGTAAAAAAAAAAAAAAAAAAAAAAAAAAAAATCCGCTAACTCCTAGCAGCATATTGCACCCCAATATGTCATTTACCAAACACCATCGTTGGCATATTTCGTGGTCAAACATGTTATCTTCTTCCAATATGTTTTTTTTTTGCGGATCCGCCGTTCACCAAACACCCCCTTAATCAATATCATTGTTAATCTTTCTGTAAGTAAACAATTAACATGTGTCCAGTTGACACATGTTAGAAAAAATAATCCATTAAATACAATCCATATATATTTAAACGGTTTTTCTAACGTGTGTCCAGTGGACACACGTAGGGGTGAGCAAAAATATACGATACGGTTTTATTATACGTATACGATACGGTATACGCTTTCAATTATACGAATTTCCGTATATCCGATACGAATAACCGGATATACGATACGGTTTTCCTTAAAACCGTAGCGGATACGTATCGGGGAAAATAGAAACCGGATATCCGGTTTCCAATCCGGTTTTTTAAAAACAATAAAAAATATGAAAAATATAATCCTAATATGAATTATACAATAAAGAATTCAAAACCCACTAATTATTTTCAAAGGTAAAAAACAAAACTATTAGTAAATTTATGATATTATGTATTGAAAAGTAATATTTTGTTAGAATAACTGTACCGTAAGACATATATACCATTTTTTTGAGGTTTTTTAAATATATTTTATTATATCAATTTATATAAAACGTAACGTTGCTTAAAAATCAATTAATTACTCTTAATTAAAATTTAAAAAATTGTTTTAAAAAAAGAAAAATTGAAGAAAAATATAAAACCGGATATCGGATATCCGAAAACCGGATATCCGAAAAAACCGGATATTCGGAAAAAACCGGATCGGATACGGATCGGGAATTTTTTGATTTTTAAAACCGGATATCCGATACGGTTTACAAAACCGGATCGGATATCCGGTTTTGCTAACCCCTAGACACACGTTAATAACTTAATTAAAGCAAGTTTAAGTAATATAATATCATGAGAAATTGTTATACCAAGTTATATTTTCCATACTAACACAATATTCTGGTTAAACTTGCTTTAGTTAAACTATTAACGTGTATTTAGTGGATACACGTTAGAAAAACCGATAATTAAAATAGATTAGAATTTTGTAATTTTTGGTATTAAAGCAAGAAATGTGGTAATGATTCATTTAGGATTTTATACAGCTACAATAGCCATATAAAGATTTCTTTTCTTTTTTAGTTTTAACCAGTAACCTATCGAATAAAAACATTTTAGAATTTTCTACGTGGGATCCCTGAATTTTTTACTTTTCTACCTTGTACCTATACAATTTTTACCTGTATACATGGTACCCTGTACTTTACTAAAAGTTTCTTTGGTACCCCTAAACTTTATTATTATCTTTATTGGTACCCCTAAATTTTTTTTCCCGTCAAGTTTTAGCAACAAATTAGCTTTTTATGTTCAAGATTAAAAGTTAAACATTATTTAACATACCTAATTAATCGATAATTGAATTTAAACTAACAATTTTGTACGTGTTTACAGTTATAATCCGAATCTAAACGGATTATATTTTTGACGTTATATTGTCAAATCAAATGATAACACTTCAATTAAGCCCAATTACTGGTTAATTATCTTTTTTTTTTGAGCGAATAGATCATTTCATTAATAAGAAGTCATACGACATCTACAACTTATATCAAAATTGAACGGATACAATACTATAAAATTTGAGTAAAATAAATTCTCATTAAAACAAAGATCTCTCACTAAGATTTTGATCTTCGCTTCTGCACATCCTCTTTCAACACATCGCTATTTAATGATACAACTTTTCACAAGAGGGTCTTCGGATCTTCCAAGGTTTTGACGAGAATCAATTTCATCTAACCCAATAAATTGTAGCCGCCGATCTGACATCAATTGAGATACCACGTGATGAACGATTATAGCACTGATGATCTTCCGCGTCCTCTCCACTATAATAGATTTAAACATCTCTCCTCAAAGAGAGAGCGAAACCCATCAATTGATGGGGGGCGAAACTCTCCAAAAGGAGAGGACTTATTGTTATAACTAAAATACTAATAGTACTAATATTAAAATGATATAATTAATTAAAAAATTGGGGCTTACCACCATTAATGGTGGTAGCCCCAAGGTTTTTTTTTGGAGGTTAGGGTTTTTTGTTGGGAGGAGGGAGAAGGGTTTAATGGTTTGTTCTACGTCTTTATGGTTAATTATCTAAGTTAAATGATATTGAAGTCTTAATTCTAAGCTAACGATTTGATGGAAAAAAAACTTTCGGGGCGCTAGCTAAATTAATATAGTAAACTTCAAAGTTACCATGCATAGACATAGAAAAGGCAGTGGTATCATGTAAAAAAGTGAAAAATATAGGGGTACCGCGTAGAAAATCCCAAACATTTGTGTTGTAAGAGGAGGAGCAAGTTTGGTATAGTATTTTTTTTGAGTTAAAAGTTAAAACGTGGACGGATTTATTAAATCAATTTCCGCTAAATCAATATCGCTTGCGAAAACCCGGAAACCAATATAGCTTCGCTCAGGGATCACTACTAAAAACAGCGGAAATAGCGTCGGATAGGTTGCGTCGGATTTACAATCCGACGCAACTGGCGCAACTGTGTCGTATTGCGTCGGCTAATCCGATGCAATTACATTGCGTGGGACTAGCCGACGCTATCCGACTCCATAATACAGGCGCCAATGATTTTGGGTTGGCGCCACTATGTTGAAGGTTTTGCGTGGGATTTGCCGACGCAATCAGACGCAATATTAAAATTTGCGTCGGCTATTCCGATGCAGCCTGCGTCAAAATAAAAAAATTTAGTCAACAGAATTAATAGCTTTGCTTCAGATTAGCCGACGCAACATTTAATATTGCGTCTGATTGCGTCGGCTAATCCGATGCAGAGTGTGTCAAAATTTTAAAAATTTAGTCAACAGAATTAATTTCGTTGCATCGGATTAGCCGACGCAACTTTTAAAATTGCGTCTGATTGCGTCGGCTAATCCGATGCAGTGTGTGACAAAATTTTTAAAAATTAGTCAACAGAATTAATTGCGTTGCATCGGATTAGCCGACGCAACTTTTAATATTGCGTCTGATTGCGTCGGCTGATCCGATGCAGAGTGTGTCAAAATTTTAAAATTTAAGTCAACAGAATTAATTGCGTTGCATCGGATTAGCCGACGCAAAGTTGAAAATTGCGTCTGATTGCGTCGGCTAATCCGATGCAGTATGTGTTAAAATAAAAAAAAAACCATAATTAGGTGTGTTGCATCGGATTAGCCGACGCAAAGTTGAAAATTGCGTCTGATTGCGTCGGCTAATCCGATGCAGTATGTGTTAAAATAAAAAAAAAACCCATAATTAGGTGCGTTGCATCGGATTAGCCGACGCAAATCGGAATATTGCGTCTACTTGCGTCGGCTAATCCCACGCAATGTATGTTAAAATAAAAAATAAACGCGACAAACAAACACAATAACCAAACCCTCCTATCTCTCTAAAATCGAGCGACCCAATCCCCAACCCCGAACCCGTACAACCCTTTACCCACCTCCGGCGACCTTACTCCGGCGACGTTAGTCCGGCGACCTAACCCCGGCGACCAACACAACACCAAGATCCGGCGACCACGAAGGTTAAATCGACCCCAACAACCAAACCCTAGGTCTCCCTCCTACCCATTTCCGGCGACCTCCTCCGCCCTACCCTTTTCCGGCGACCTCCTCCTCTTCCGGCAACTCCAGAAACCCCACTAACCCTACCCTTTCCGGCACACCCAAACCCGGCCCCTAAAAAACCCGGCGACCCGAAACCCCAGGCGACCCGAAACCCCCGGCGACCCGAAACCTCCGGCGACCCGAAACCCCCGGCGACCCGAAACCCGAAACCCGAAAACCCTAACCCGACCCCCAAATCTCAGGTATGGTGATTACTGTTTATGTGTTTTGATTAGTTTAATTTTTACTTAATTAGTTCAATTAGTTTACTGTTAAATGTTAGTTTACTGTTTCATTTTAATTTTTACTCAATTAGTTTAGGGTGATTTTGTTAATTTTTACTTAATTAGTTTAATTTTTACTCAATTAGTTTAGGGTGATTATGTTAATTAGGTTAGTTAGGGTGATTATTACTGTTTACTGTTTAATTTTTTGCTCAATTAGTTTAATTTTGATTGTAGGGTGATTATGTTAATTAGGTTAGTTAGTTTACTAATTAGGTTAATTAGGTTAATTAGTATATTAATTAGGTTAATTAGTATGTGAATAAGGTTAATTAGTATGTGAATTAGGCTAGATTTCGTTTTATTGTTAGACGGTAATTGTAGTTTGTGAATTAGGTTACTTAGTATGTTAATTAGGTATTAGTGATTAGTAGATGGGTAGTAGTATTAGTAGTGGATTAATTAGTAGTGCTAGTAGTAGAATTACTAATCTACTACTAGTATTACATTAAAATACTTCATTACTACTACTAATGCTATTACTAATATTACTAATACTACTAACCTACTACTAATACTATGTAATACTAATACTTCTACTAATCTAGTACAACAAATCTACTAACACTACTACTACTAATCTAGCTAATACTTTACTAATTTACTAATTTACTACTTGTACTTTTACTACTACTACTAATATTCTACTACCACTACTACGAATTTCCTACTTCTACTTTTACTACTACTAGTACTAATTTTCCACTACTACTACTAATTTTCTACTACTACTACTAACTTACTACTTTTACTTTTACTTCTACTACTAATTTTGCACTACTACTATACTACTACTACTAATTTTCTACTACTACTACTACTAATTTACTACTTGTACTTTTACTACTACTACTACTAATCTATTACTAATACTAATTTTCTACTACTACTACTACTAATTTTCTTCTACTACTACTACTACTAATTTTCTACTAATACTACTACTAATTTTCTACTTCTACTTTTAATACTACCACTACTACTAATTTTCTACTACTACTACTACTACTAATTTTCTACTACTACTACTAATTTTCCACTAATACTACTACCAATTTTTCTACTACTACTAATTTACTACTTGTACTACTACTACTAATTTTCTACTACTACTAAATTTCCACTAATACTACTACCAATTTTTATACTACTACTAATTTTCTACTACTACTAATTTACTACTTGTACTTTTACTACTACTACTAATCTATTACTACTACTAATTTTCTACTACTACTACTACTAATTTTCTACTACTACTACTAATTTTCCACTAATACTACTCCCAATTTTTATACTACTACTAATTTTCTACTACTACTACTACTAATTTACTACTTGTACTTTTACTACTACTACTAATCTATTACTACTACTAATTTTCTACTACTACTACTACTAATTTACTACTTGTACTTTTACTACTACTACTAATCTATTACTAATACTAATTTTCTACTACTACTACTACTAATTTTCTACTTCTACTACTAATTTTCCACTAATACTACTCCCAATTTTTATACTACTACTAATTTTCTACTACTACTACTACTACTACTACTACTAATTTTCTACTACTACTACTACTAGTACTAATTTACTACTTGTACTACTACTACTACTACTACGGCTACTAATTTTCTACTACTACTACTACTACTAATTTTCTACTACTACTACTACTACTAATTGTGGTTGTTATTTGTTGTCATTGTGTACTGTGCATGAGCTGACTCTACAGTTTAACTTTGCGCAAACATATTTTGTAGACGTGATTATGGCAGGTACCAGTGAGATGCTGACGGGGGCCACCAGCCATGGTGACCATATGGAGGAGGACACACCTAGGACTCCTGTCATCCTGGGTGTGGACGCTGTCCAGGAAGTCGGGGCGACGGTCTACGTTGCCACGCCTGGGAAACCGTACCTATCACGGCAGAAAGTGCCTTCTGCTACTTGGTGAGTTTTAGTTGTTGTAACCAGTTCTTTTCTAAATTTCCACTCATTTATTTGCTTCACATTATCATGCTTGACTTGTGTAGGTGGGACGACAAGAAGTACTCAGAGTATATGCGGGATTCCGTAGTCATGACGTATGCGTCCACCCCTGGCGCCTACCGTAGCTGGACGGAGGCGCCCCCGGAAGCTCGGGAAGCGATGTATATGCACTTCGCGGTAATTACCTCGTCTTTGTTTCTAAGGTTTTCGTTGCACGATTTATACATTCAATTGTAACTAACGAATCCTTTTTTTGACAAACAGAAAAGAGTGCGTATAGACCTGGGGTACGACCTCAGGTCGGATTATGAGAGTCGGATTAAGAAGAGGATAACCGACTTATTCCAGCGAGCTGTCCCGAGGGTCGAGAAGGCGGAATGGATTCCGATCGAGAAGTGGGAGATATTGAAGAAGAACGCTGCCGACCCAAGCTTCAAGAAGAAATCGGCGATTAAGTCGTCGAACAGGAGAGGTGGGCAGGTGGACGGGGTGGCCAAACCCACGAGCTGCCTTGGAAGTAGGAGTGCAGCAACGGCCTTCGCGCAGTTGGTAAGTGCTTACAACACAAGTAAAAAATTTGAGTATAATTCAATATATAATATTGGTAAATAAATGCTGAAAATTTTAACACTGTTATTTGAAGGGCCCATCTGCAACCCCGGTCCAGCTCTTGGAGAAGACGAAGAAGGGGAAAGACGGCAAGTGGATTGACCCTAGAGGACCGGAGATCGTGGTGAGTAGTAGTAATGTTTTTAAAAATATATTAGTCATGAAAATTACGATGTGATAGTATGTGTTCCTAAAGTTATAACACTGTTTCATGTTGCTGTTTCAGGAGAGTTACGAGAAAGCGGTGGAGGAGGCACGCGCCTCTGATCAAGCACCCAACACCCTCAAGATCTTCCACGATGTGTCAGGTGGCTACAACTTGAAGAAAAGGTTTTGGGGGATAGGTAACGTGGCGAAAGAGCTCTTTCGCCCATGCTTGAACCGTGGTAAGGAGGTATCTGCGGACACATACCTCCCCACCGCCACCTCGCAGGAACGCACGCTCAACGACCGTATGGAAGATAAATTCGAAAGGCAAGAAGAGCGCCTGAAGACATTGGAGAAGAGGTGCGAAGAGCAGGACCAGTTTATTCAGTTCATGAGGGAACGGTTCGCCATGGGGAACGAGGGATGCAGTGGAGGACCACGCATGACCAGGCGCGACGATGACGACAACAACGATGGTCATCCCTTTGGGTCAGAGCAGATTGAGTCCCTTTCGTAGGTAGTTCCGCTCTCTTATGTTACTTGTTTGGATTCTGGTTGCATTGTGTGTATATATTTTACCAACTCCTAGATAGAATTCTGAACCTAGCACTGGTTGTCTTTGTAATATTTTCATTTTCTATAACAGTATACTAGTTTATGTTTGTTTCGTTTTGTGGAGTTTTGTGAAGAAGACATGTACGAGAGCTTTGATTGGAGTTATTGATGGACTTTTGTTTGGGATGTGGTGTTGTTGTTGTATGTTGTAGGAGTGGGTTGGTTAATTGCAGCTTGTTATATTTCGCGCATACGGGGAGCTGAAAACAAAGGAACGGTTTTTTTGTTAATAAGCTTTGCGTGGGATTAACCGACGCAAAGTCAAACATTCTGTTGACTTTGCGTCGGCTAATCCCACGCAGAGCCTCTTAGTCAGCTCTCAGTCAATGGTTTTGCGTGGGATTAGCCGACGCAAAGTCAAACAATCTGCTGACGTTGCGTCGGCTAATCCCACGCAAAACCATTGACTGGGAGCTGACTAAGAGGCTTTGCGTGGGATTAGCCGACGCAAAGTCAACAGAATGTTTGACTTTGCGTCGGCTAATCCCACGCAAAGTCCATTGACAGGGTGTTGACCTCCATTTCTTCGTGTCGTAATAGCCGACGCAAAGCCGACGCAAAATGCATGCGTCGGATTAGCCGATGCAAAATAAAAAATTTGCGTCAAATTATAACGGCGGCCGATTGCGTCGGTTAATCCCACGCAAACTACGATTTGCGTCGGATTTTTCCGACGCAATTCGGGCTCGTTTTTTGTAGTGGATCATGTGCTACCGTATTGTACTTACATTTAACATGTTTAGATTTGCTACGAATAAAACAACAGAGTAAGAAGACAACTTCATCAATACATGACCCGAACTGACTTCTCATTTGCATCTTAGTTTAAAGGTACAATGTATACTAAGAGATTTAAATCAAGGCAAGTATTTTGTAAGATTTTTCAAGCAAAATAGAAAGTTTTTCTTTTTTTATCCTTAATCTTCACATTTTTTTTTGAGATTTTCTACATGGTAAAGGTGTTTTCAGTTTTTCTACAGGGTAACTTTGCACTTTTATAATCACACATGGTACCCCTCACTTTTAGTGTATTATGTCCCTCTATTCTTAATGACGCTTTCCATCTTTTTTTACTTCCTTTTTCCGTTAGTTGGGTTGCTTATACAAAAAAGGGAGGTTTGAGTGATTATAAGATTAACATAAACAACCAATTAAGCATAGTTAAAGCAACACAACCAACGGAAAGAGAAAGTCAAAGAAGATAGAAAATTTCATTAAGTTAGAAAGACATAATTCACTAAATGCTCGCTTGTGATGAGGGTAATGTTTTCGGGGTAATAGAACAAAAATGAACTAGAAAATAGCGGAGAGTAGTGATGATGACAAGCGAAAATGAAGAAAATGAGGGTACTCTAGCTTATTTTGGGGGAAAATATTTGTAGACACCCACATTTTGACCGCTAGGTGTCTATAGCAGCTTCCAAAAAACACCCGATGATGATCGGACGCAAACATGACTTAATACGCTCGATTTTCGGACTCGGAATCAATAGTAGTTGACACGAGCTTTCAGCGGAGTAAAAATCTCACAAAACCTACCTCAAATTAAGGCCCAGTGGGTCATTTCCAGTCAAATAAGACTAATTTGGGTCAAAACCGTCACAAAGGGCAAAACCGTCACAAAGGGCAAAACCGTCTTTTAGCGACCGGGTCAAACCCCGGTCAAAGGCATTTCCGAGCCATAAAAATCTGGCACACCACTTCAAAAATTCGACTTAAGGTCAAAGACTACATAAAAATCAGCAATGAAAGAAGAATTATGCAACTAGACTTCTTCGTTAGAGATAAAACTCGATCTCTAAGGAGTTTTCCACCCGGCTAGACCCACTCGATCGAGTGGACCAGCTTACTCGATCGAGTGGACTCATAAAATCAGCCAAAATCGGGTGTTTTCTTCCCTTACAAGCAACCTTTTCCTATCCAAAGACAGAATCCTATTGCATCCAAGACTACTACCTTTCCTATCCGAAACAGGAGTTTCTTCCCATCCAAGTCAGGAAATCTCCCCTATAAATACACCCCCCTTGCACACACAAAAGAGGAACATCCACGACAATAACAATTCCCGACACATATCAAGAATACACAACACAACAATTCCAATCCCGACATACACAAGTTACAACCCGGAATTCCAGCAATACTAGGCATATTATATTCCGATCTTTCCTCTAGAAATCCTATAGGATTCCCAACCATTCACAACCCGAAATTCTAGGCAATTTTAGGCAAACCATATACAAACCCGAGAGCAAAATTCGCCAAATCCCCTCCCTAACCATACACACCATAACTCTCCTATATACATCTTAACGCTCCCGCGCCTAGGCCGCTACTACGAGTCCGTTTTCAAGATAATTAAGCATGTAGGTTGAGGGGAGAAAGGATCCTCTCCATTACCTCAAAAGTAATGGATGGTCCATTACCTCTAATACACCCATTTTAATATAGTATTTCTTCCATTCATCACCATCCATTACTTGATGCTTGGACCGTTAGATCGTTTCGAGATAACATCTGCGCCGTTGAAAAGTAATGGAGAGGGTAATGGAGAGGATCCAAATTGGGTTGAGTGTGTTACAAAATCCTTACTTCTCTTCCTTTTCTTCCGTCTTTCTCGTCTCCTTCACGTTTTTTTTTTTATTATTTTTAATTTTTTTTCTCGTTTCTAATACCGATATTATCGAAACAACTATCTAATTTTCATTCTTAAAATACGATATCGACTCTATAGTCGAATATTGTATCTAAAAGAATTAAATCAAACTTGTTGATGCTAAGATAATCGTCACATAGTCTTAAAGGACATAATACGACGATTTCGACGCGGAGAGAATCTATTTCATTCAAATCGATTTTCAAATAATTCATAATCATCTTTTCTAAAAAATTGCTCCGAATATTGGATATTGATTTCATAATCAAATATAAAATATTGACGAGTATCGAAAATTTAAGTCGGGTATAAATTATGCCATATTTTTACACGACTTAGCAAAATAATCGGTTTTCAAAAATTAAAAGCAATTTCGAGATCAATACTGAAATTGCGAACCGAGTCACCACTCGAACAGGGGGCACTCAATCGAGTGCCATAGCCACTCGGTCGAGTGACACCCTAAAAAACGGCAGAAACCTTTTTCAAGGGACACTCGACCGAGTCCCTCCATGACTCGGCCGAGTACCCCCAATTACGCCTAAATAAACGCGTCTTACACGCTACAAGTCTCGATAATCTTTTTTCAAACGATTTTGGTCAACATGTGTCAAGTCTATCACGTGAATCTAGTCCTTTCAAAATCGCATCGTGTCATGCTTACATCTCCTAACTCGTTCTCTTTGTTATTATCATAATTGTTGTATCGTTTGTTGCATTATATTCCCGGGTGGTATGCCGCTCGTATATTGTAACATGTTTTTTCTTTCATTGTTTGTTTTATTGTACTAAAATGAACATCACATGCTAAAACAACTTTGACGTTAGTTTAGATGCATTAAATGACGTAGCCAAACATAATTCACATGTTTAGTCAAAACATTGTTTGCATATCATTTAACCGTCAAACTAACGCGCGTACACAAAAAACAAACGATATCTTAGTAAAGGCCGCTAAGTGCGGGCGGGGTTGGGTGTTCTTTGTGAACTTCCCAACACGTACCTTCACCCCTTACTCAGAACCTTGGTTTCCGAATGTCCGAAACCATTGGCATACGAGAGTCATTCAATACCCGATTACCGATAATGTCGGTATCGGTATCACAATGCAAGGGACGAACCCAATAAACTTTGAAATCGGAGTCGTACTTTGTGCACGGCCCACTACGACATAGAGTGGGTTCGAATGGGCCCGAACTCCCACAAAGTTCGGTGGCGACTCCAACTTCGATTTAAATTTCAATTCGAGATCCATCTCACATGAGATTCATTCGCCTCCCCAAACCCGCGCGTGGCCGCGTCGGGGTGGACCTATGTCATGTCCACAATATTACTCCCCTCTCCCCCAAGTAATGCATTACTCACCAATGGGGTATTTGTTCATCTCTTCTATCTGCTTAACACCATAAAATGTCACAGCCAAGCATTATCATCCTTCTGTTATAAAACGAGAGAGAATGGAAAAGTAGAGAGAAAATAGGGCGAGAAAATATGTTAGAGAGTTATCTTATTCATGTCATTGAGAGGGATATATATAGTACATCAGTAATGATAATGGAGTTTACATATGGGTCAAAAGTCCAATGGACATTCACCTAATATGATTTCATAACACTCCCCCTTGAATGTACATTACGGAATAATATGTTTCATAAAAACCTCACTCGAAAAAAACCCCGTGGGAAAAAAACTAGTGTAAAATAAAGTATATTATTCCTCAAACACGCATATGATGCTGCCTCATCAAAACCTTTCCATGGAAAACTCAGTGGGACAAAACCATGGATAAGGAAAAAGAGTACAACGCGTGCATACTCCCCCTGATAGTTACATCACTCGAAAATAACAATATTATTCATGATATGACGATGAATCTCGATCTTTGAAATAACAATCAACATGCTTGAGAAACTCCATAGATGTCTTCGATAATAAGAAATTTATCATTGATCTTCAAATAATTATACGGATAATATGAAGATAGTCTTTGATTGTTGCGCCTTCATCCAAATATAACTTCAAAAGTTCAAAGTATAGTCAGATTATCAATAATTTGCATGAATATGATATGAAATGATGTAATGATGTGATAAGAAAATTAATACTCTATGAAATAATTTACTTAGTCTCTATATGCACATGTTGACTCAATTATGCAAAAGGTATAGTAGAGTATATTATTCAATATCCATAAATTGGATTAATTTCAGGATTATGAGCTCATTGATACCAATAAATATGTCGACGGTCGTACGAATTTATAAAATCCTTATTCAATAGGTCACTTGATATTGCACACAAATGTGTAGCCATTTCATATCGATGTAATTTCGTAGAATCGTCATTCTACTTATATATTACTGTACACGATAAATACGCGTAATTTGATATGATAAAACTTCTTTTGTTTTACCAACTTGTCACTCACTTTCTCCCCCTAAGGTGGTAAAAAAATATTCAAGATAGATTGCAATCATTTACTTAATCATCTTAGAATGCTATTTATCATATCATGTGCAAATAAGATTTCATTGATGGGTATTTTTGCAAGATTATGATATATTTCAGGGAGTACGTGATTCATAAAATAATTGACTTTTAATGGCTGATTCTAAATGCCAAATTTAAGAGATCAATTTATTCACATGATAACGATCAAATTGTGAATTCTAATATCATAAATTACTCGTATTTGATGTATGATCTCCAAGCCACTTTAAACAATATCGATCAATTCGTATAATTGAACTTAAAATATGTTTATTCAACCTCGAGTAATGTGCAATTTGATCTCCTAATATCATCATTTATAGTCAATTTTAATTCACAATTCTTAAACCCATACTTTTAAGCACTTGTTGATCATATATGCTTAATTAGTCCATGTCAACTTTTGATATTTGTTCGCAATTAATTGCAATAATGCGTATGCGAATGGAAGTTGGCTATATCTCAATATGTACAATTTGCACTTAGGAGTACATGCCAAACTATTGGATGCTAAACTTATGATTAGCTATTACTCAATATGATACAAAACTTTATATTCATCTCGCCATATAGAACACTTCTAGTGTCTTATGTAAATTTGCAAGATCAGTCATATATTAATATTCGTTTGGGAAATATAACGATATATTCTGTTTGAGTAATTTCTCAAATGATGAATATTTAAGAGTTATGGAGTGAAATATTTTAGACTTCCAGATTGAGTAAAGAATTGGAGAATAATTATGAGTAAGATTACTCTATAAATAAATTAGTCTCACATTAAACTCATGAGAGACTTGACTGAACCTATACCGATCGAAGATCGTAAATTTACAGAAATAATCTCCCATTATACTGATAAAAATATCGTCTCACATTAATGTGATAGGAGACTTACTCACATTATTGTAATGACAACAAAATTGTCTAGCCTTAATTTGATAGGAGATTGTCCTGCATTAAATTGATAGAAGACAATCTCACATTAAATCATCACTAAACAACTTACTATGAAACGCAAGTTATGCGTGACAAATATAACTTAAAAAAAATGAACATGATTATGAATTTTTTTAACATTCTAAATTGCTAATAGTAAGTATATCATGTCATTACGTATTTGTAATAAACCCTAAGTCCCTAAGGATGATCATTTCTATTTCATACTCCTTCTGTTTTTTTAATATAAGTCATTCTCACTTCTCGAGACAACTCCTTCCCTCTTCAATATCTCTCACGACATAAGAAAAAATACTATGAAGTGTATACTCATTTGAAAACTCTTTTCGTAAGGAATTTTATGATACAATTTTTAAAATTTTTAGAATAATATATTTCATAAAAATTAAAGTCAAAGTTTCACCTCGAAAAAACAAAACGTCATATAAAAAAATACGGAGGGAGTACAATATAATACGGAGTATGAAGCAAAATAGAAAGATTGTTAACATAATTACAAAATATTACTACCATAACTACATTGCTATAACAAGTTAGAGAATATACTATTATAGAAATTAAATATTTATGATATCAAAATCTATGACGTTAGAAAATATAAAGTTTATTTAGAAAATATTATTTAGAAAATATTTATGTATTTCGATAATCATCCAATTTACCATCTAAATCATATTGTTTAAATAATATAAAGTTGTCAAAGTTTCCGTTTAAAAATATATTGACAAAGAGATAAACAAAATATTAGTATCATAGGAACTTAACTATTGCTTTAAATATATATCTCAATCGTTAAAACGACTACTTTAATATATATAATTCTTTGTCATAGAGATACAAATATGGAGATGCATTGAAAATACCCCATATATATATACTATGATCTCCTTATAGTCATAAGGTAATAATAGATCATATGTGTATTTTCAAAAGACATGAATTAACTTCTTAATATAGGACTGAGAAATAAAATACGACTTCTTTGCTATAAAGATGCAAAAATCAAGAAAAAATAACGAACTTCTTGCTTTAATAGATGCAAGGATTGAAAAAAATACCGAACTCCTCGCTTAAGAGATGCAAAGATTGAAAAAGAAAATAATGAACTTCTCTGCTCAGTAATTAGAGTCTCGTGCTGATAACGTGTTATAAAACGAGAGAGAATGGAAAAGTAGAGAGAAAATAGAGCGAGAAAATATGTGAGAGAGTTATCTTATTCATGTCATTGAGAGACATATATATAGTACATCAGTAATGATAATGAAGTTTACATATGGGTCAAAAGTCCAATGGACATTCACATAATATGATTTCATAACACCTTCATTTTAATTCATTTTTATTCTATTATCCTCTAATACATTACCTTCATCCAAGCAATTCCGTTTATAAAATAGCAATTCTGTTTTTTATTATTCAACCAGTAACTATATTTATAACGAGCAATGCAGGATAACCCGTTTAAAATATTTGTGTCCATGCTCGGCCCATTTAGTAATTCATGCCTGACATGTCTGACTTGTTACCCATTTTAAAATATTTCCATTGTCTAAGCTCGCTAAAAAATTGGGTCGGATGGGACGAGTCAATCAGACGGTATGACCGCTGATCAACTCTATTTATTTCATATTTTTTTTGGATTATTGTCCTGATCTATTTATCCACCAGGCATAGTATGTCTTTGGAATATTTATCCAGTAGCGTTTTACACCTTAAATATATTTCATTTTACTTAGCAAAATTTAAAAAAAAATCGATGTTCTCAAACTATTTCTAAAACTGAATCAAATAAGGTCTCACGTGATTATATCCTCGAAAATATCGAAAGTTCTACTCCCTCCGTTCAAATCCAAAGGATATGTTTGTTTTTTCACACTTGTCGAGATACTTTTTATACCGTCAATATCTTTCGTTTTACACTAACAAAAAATATACTGTAAAAAATTACTCCCTCCGTTCCAATGAATTGTTTGTCTATTCCATATTGAGGCGTCTCAATGAATTGTTTGCCTTTCTATTTTAGGAATGTTTATTATTTGTAATTTGACCTTTGACTTCACATGTCACTTTTTCACTGGTTCTCTTTCCCTTGGTGTCAAAAGCAAAAGCAAACAATTCATTGGAACGGAGGGAGTAATATTATAGAGACGAATCAAACAAGATCCTACCTGACAATAAATTATTGAGAATATTAACGATTATTTCTTGAGTTGGGTTGACGTATCCTTTAAATTTGAATAGAGGTAGTATTTAATTGGGACTTGGGATAGTATCAAAAAAAATCAAACGTGTATTATTGGATTTGAAGTAGTATTAGTGTTTAATCACACTTTAAAAATAATCTAACAACACTAGCAAATAGCAATAGCCCCTTCGTAGTTTGCTTCTCTTCCCTAATTTCTTTCTTTATCTCATCCCTTTATCTCTTCTCCTCTCCCATCTTCTTCTTCTTCTTCATCCTCTTCTTCATCACCCCCTTCATTTTTTTCGCCAAGTATCCCAGATTTTTTTCCCCATCTTGCTTGATTCAATAGATCTATACTTATTCCAAAACACTACTGTAAAATTTCCCTAATTTTTTTTTCTCCCGAAAAGATTCGATTTTTATCCTTTTTCCCCCTCCTCTTTGTCTTGTTAATCAAGCTTTGATTTCAACCTTTTGCCATTTTTAGGGCAATGGAGTTCGATGATTCGCTTAATTAATCTTCTTTTTCGATAATCTCCATCGTTGAAATCGAGTTTTTAGGGTTTTCATCAATCTTATTCAGCCCTCCCCTTTTGTTAAAATCTGATTATCTGACAAAAGGGCAGTAAATATACGGTATTGTTTCATCTGGGTCTAGTCTAATTTGTTAAAAAAATAGATTTTTTTTAGTCAAATTAGTGGTTCAAAGATCTGTATTCTGTATAGTACTCGGTAGAAATTATCTGGTTTAAGGGGGCATTTTTTTCCTCTTAATTTCTAGGGGAATTTTTTTCCTTTGGTTTTCCAAAAGGTTAAGGTGGGTAGTTGACCAGTAAAAATTCATCATCCGATCAGTAAAAAACTTGGTCAATTTCACCTAGATTTTAGTTGGAGAGTAAGTTAGTTCATTTAAGGTTTATAGCATTTAACTTGAGCTATTTGGGGTTAGTTTGAACATGGATCGTGTAATTGGTGGCAAGTTTAAGCTCGGTCGAAAAATCGGAAGTGGTTCATTTGGGGAGCTCTACTTAGGTATTATATCTATTTGCATTTGTACTTTTTTTTGAGGTGATATAATCATCCATACTTGTGTAATTTTATACGAACTACGGTACGAGTAATAATTTGTGATTCGCATTATGTTGTTGATGTAGGCATCAATGTGCAGACTGGTGAGGAAGTGGCTGTTAAGCTGGTTTGTGTCTGATCCTTATACTTCTCTTGTTGAATCCATGGACGTCGCTGTCATTGTTCATTGTTTAGTAAACTGCATGATTATGTAAACTGTATTGTAACTTGTAGTTGGTCTGGTCTACTCATTTCATGCATTAGTTCAAGTTAGTATATTTGTAGTGTCGACTAGACGGTTTTAGCCCTTTATGGTAGGAAATGGCAAAAGAAGAAACCATATGTTGTCTGTAGAAAAGATATTGAAGAGTGGACAGTGCGTCGAGAGAGATCCTTTTTTTCCCATTCCATTATAGAACTGAGATAAACTAATCATCCTGTCTTGTCTGCATATCTGACACTGCCGAGCATCTTGTTTTGTAGGAATCCGCAAAGACAAAGCACCCTCAACTTCATTATGAGTCAAAATTGTACATGCTTCTTCAGGGAGGCAGTAAGTACCCAATCTTTCTTTTATATTTCAGATTGCTTATAATTTTTACCATGGCTTAATGCTTGCTATTGTACTATGACTTAATGGTGCTCTGACTCTCTGTGTTTTGCATATAATAAAGCGGGTATTCCTCATCTCAAGTGGTATGGGGTAGAAGGTGAATACAATGTTATGGTTATTGACCTTCTTGGCCCAAGTTTGGAAGACTTGTTTAACTACTGCAGCCGCAAGTTTTCGTTGAAGACAGTTCTAATGCTTGCTGATCAAATGGTAACATGCTACCTCCAGAACAGTTAAGCTTATGGGCTTATGTACTTAGTTTGATTTCTCCTTCTTCTCCTTGATAGATTAATAGAGTGGAATACATGCATTCAAGAGGTTTTCTGCACCGTGATATCAAACCTGACAACTTTCTCATGGGACTTGGACGCAAGGCTAATCAGGTATCTTCGGTGGATGTTTTGTGTAGTACTCGTAGAAGTTAACTGGTTGGCTTTGCATCAGTTAGATTCTACAGTCACTTTCTTTCTAAGCTCATCAAGGAAGAGAACAATGTGTAATTTTTTGTTTCACATTGAATGTTTAGCAACTGCTCATTCATCGCACATCTGTTACTTCCATATTCATGAAAATCTGTTGATAACTTTTTCTTGTTGTTTTTCGGGGTATGGGGTTGGTCTCATCTTATATGTTAGAATGACATCTTAACCATAATGCTTCTATATCCCTCAAACTCCAGTAAGTGCTACACCAAATGCACAATACCCTTAAAAATCTACAACTAGCCACATGCTCGGAAACCAAAATTTTGTTCCATGGCTGAATATCTTTTTTCTTTTGTGTTAATATTTTATACGGAAGTTGAAGTCTGAGCTTACTAATTGGTGGGTAATTTACTGTTTTCTTATGTTCTTTTTTATGCCTGTGTTAGATAATTTTGAGTCTGCAACAATTCTATTGCACCGTACCTCTATTTTTTTTACTTTGTTTCCCTATCTTTCTCCTTTTGTTTTGTTTTCTTTCCTTTTCGTTTCCTTGTTACCTAATCAATTTGTAACCGAGCAATTTTTAGATGTTTTGACTTAATTGAGTTGTACACGGGAGATTAGTGTAGTTTGGAATGCCAGTTTTATAGTTGATATTCGTTACTCAATTAAGCAACTGTGATAGTTAGATGAACACCCAAATGTTTGATGTATTCTTGATATTTGGGCCTATCAAGAGCTTTACAGTAGCAACCTTTCTGGTACATTTTAAATTGGAAATAATTTATTCCAGTTTTTTTTGCCCCAGCTCAGCTTTCGATGACTAGGATCTTAACATTATGGTATATTATGTTTATCTTAGCCTAGAAAATGTGCAATTTTACGATGAAATTTATATGTGCGTGATAATTTTAGATTGGCCTTTTGTAATCATGTTCCTCTACTTTCCTCAACACTTAGTGATATGTTGCAGAAGTGTTCTATTATGGTGACATTATTTTTTATTGGTATCTTCTTGTGACTTGATAGCGTTATGTTTTTATTGAAAGTTTGTTATGTCAGAACACACATTGTTATGCATGAATTAGCAACATGAACTTTTTTTTCTTGGTCGTTCGTGGGTTGAGAATGGCTCCATATTTTTCTTGAATCGGAGCCTGAAGTCTGTAATTTTGTATTGTGTGCCTTGCTGCAAATTCTGATTTTGATAGGGTAGTCCGCCTGTTTTCTGTGGGGTTTTCTACAAGTTTGTTAGCACATTATGGCTTCATGGTTATACTGGTTATAGCAAACACTTTGGCAATCTATTGACTTTCGTGGGCTATTTTTTTTCTCAGGTGTATGCCATCGATTTTGGACTTGCAAAAAAGTTCCGCGATCTCCAAACTCACAAACACATACCATACAGGTACTTGGAAGGTGCTCGTGTGGATCCCTTATTCAATTTTTTTGTTCACCTATCAATGCTTATTGTGACTATTTTACAGAGAAAATAAGAACCTTACTGGGACCGCTCGATATGCAAGTGTCAATACACATCTTGGTGTTGGTAAATTTTTCCCCCTGTCTTGTCATTTTGCATTCATTTCTCTATGGTTGATTCCTTGTGTTTCTTTTTTTTTAACCAATGATGCTGAACTTCATTGTTATCTTGGAACTTGGCAATCCTTCTGATAGTTTTCATTTGTTGAATCAGAACAAAGTAGAAGAGATGACTTGGAGTCTCTTGGCTATGTGCTTATGTATTTTTTGAGGGGAAGGTTAAAATGAACTACTTTTTGCCATCTTGTCCTTTTGAAAACTGTCCTGTCTATTTCGCGTGTCTAATTTATGTTTTTTGATCTTCTCTCAGTCTCCCGTGGCAGGGATTGAAAGCCGGTACCAAAAAGCAGAAGTATGACAAAATTAGTGAAAAGAAAATGCTTACCCCTATTGAGGTACTCCATTGAACAGAACTATTTCGAGTCTATCATATTTCATCTATCCTTTCATGTGTATATAGTGTGCTCTTCTAAAGCGCCAATAATTTACCACAGGTGCTTTGCAAGAATTATCCATCAGAGTTCACGTCATACTTCCACTACTGTCGGTCTTTAAGGTTTGATGACAAGCCCGACTATTCGTATCTTAAGAGACTATTCAGAGACCTTTTTATTCGAGAAGGTATAATCAATGTTTCCTGAGATCTTGTTAATCCCTTGTTATTTCACAAAATTTTAAATTCTGACTGGTTCTATTGACTCAGGCTACCAGTTCGATTATGTATTTGATTGGACAATACTGAAATACCCACAAATTGGCTCGAGCTCTCGTCCACGGGTTAGTTTTTTTTTCCCTGCGTATGAGCTCCTGTGACCTATCTTCTCCTGTTTTCCTGCTCTCCAGTTTTTGTGTTCTTATTTGTTGTTTTAATCTTGCAGCCAACCACCAAACCAGCTCTAAATCCTGGAACATCTGCAGAAAGAGCTGACCGGACTTCAGGTCTGCTCTTCTCCATAGCAAAATACATATACTTAGTGCCCCTCTGTCCACAAGTACATGCTGTTTATCACACTTGTTCCTATCAACATGGCTGTCACTTTTAAGATTTCACGGTCACAGTAATATTCGAAAGCTTTATAGATCGCTCGCATTGTCACCTCACATCAGAGATCTAATATTTTAGTCTTCACACCTTCACCTGCGACTCCACCACTAGCAACGTCCAGCAAATGTGCTCCTAGCTCACCCTCTGTTCAAGCACCTTGCAGGCTTGTACCCACTCCCTGGAATCCTTACCACCCTAGTATCCACTCCTAATGCCATGTCGTTCGTCCTTGTCCCCATGACAAGAATCGCTTAGGCCACCCCAAAAGGAGGGGTTAGTTTCCCCCTAGAAGTGTAATAAAAATCCGCTAAATGGGTGAAGTTTTGGAGGGAAAGTGACATCAGTCAACCCCATGCTAAATATAGGGTAAAAGTTTGATATCTTTAGGAGGGCATGGGGATGTGAGAGAGGCTCGATGTAGTAGGGGTGATGAAATATAGGATTTGGTCAGACACGGGGTCAAGCCCATTTGAATTTTGTGACCCACAAATGAGACAGCTAATGGGTTTCAGTTGGTGAGCCTAGCCTCATTTGATTTTGAAAATAAATTGTCAGTACCCACTTTTACGAGATAAGAGTTGTCTACAATGAGATCAAGTTGGACACATGGTTGGCCCATTTGCTCTGTGTGACCGACTGTCAAGTTGGCGAGTTGATTTTGGTGTCACTGTCCAAATCATTTCTATTTTCATGTAAATTCTAATTCAACTAGGATGTCTCTTTCTGCCCTTCACTCCTTTTCTCCAACCCAACTTACTAGCCAACCAAGTGATGTCCCCCATCCAGATCCAATTGTCCAAACAAAGAGTAACTCTATGCATCACAACTCACGCATTATGTAACTTGTGTTTATACTCAATATATAGTGGGACAAGATATTCGGGACAAATTTTCTGGGGCTGTCGAGGCTTTTGCAAGAAGGAATGCTCAAGGCGCTAGTTTGCAAAGAGATCATGCACATCATAGATCACTAGATGATCCAACGATCAAAGATATGGTAAGTTGCCGCAAGATTTCGTTTATTAACCTCTTTCTACCCACCCTTTCACATGTTACTCATCTTTGAAATACAAAAATGTTGTTGAAGAAAATGTTATTTTTAAAATTAGCAAATTTGTTTGCTAAAACAATGCTGTTAACCGCACCCGGAGGCCTTGTGCATTATATAAAGAAGGCCAACTAATGAATGGCCTGTTATGTTGTGCAAGGAGCAAGGACTTGAGTTTGTGCTGCTATGACACATGATTCAATTTTCTTTGTAACTTTATCAGCAGGGTGATGCTGAAAGAGGTCGTATTTCTCGAAATGGCAGTACTTCGAAACGAGCTGTCGTTTCCATAAGTCGGCCGAGCTCATCTGGCGGGCCCAGTGATGCCAGATCAGGCCAGCTTCTGTCGTCCAGTGGTCGCGTCTCTACAACCCAAAGGATACAGCCTGGCATGGAGTCCAAGACATCTTCTCGAGCCCGTGTTTCTTCAGTAAGAGCTGGGCGAGATGATACCTTACGGAGCTTTGACTTTTTGTCGATTGGCACTGGTCGAAGAAGTTAACAACTCTGTCCATTTAGGAATCAAAATCAAGCCTTTCAACTATTTTTCGACGGGTTTCTCGTGTTTGGGTTTTGTGATGTTGAGAAATGTAAATGATTTAAAGTTCCCGATCCACGCTCGAAGAGCTTAAATGGTACAAGCTTCCTTTTTCCATAGCGATAATTGTGCTGTTCTGGATTTGCTTTTGCTTTGTCGAATGCCTTTTTTTTATTATCTTGATCCTTGTAAAATTCCGACCTGTTAAGGGGGAAAGATAATGAAATTGCGTTTAGGAAAATGTTGTGTTATACTGCTTGCTTGCAAGGAAAATGTTGTGCAAGGTGGCAGAGAGGTTAGTTGGAATTCCTTTGCTACTCTAATTCATGTTATCGTATGATCCAAGTAACTCCTGTCACGTGATATGACAGGTAAAATAGAAACGTGGCCCAGAAAGACGTCCCAACAGTGAACACCTCGAATATTAGTTACTCACAAAAATATGGAGTATATTTTTTTATACTGAATTACGGTCAAGAAAAAAAATGTTCAGAAATTGAACAAGGTTTTCATTAGGCCGGTGAGAACGACCCAACATAAAATATGAGAAGCAACGGAGAATATTTGAGGTCCTAACATGTGTCAAACCACCGTTGATCGAAAATCGATCATTTGTGTAAAAGCGTTGTGCAAAACTGATGTATCCTTGTCGTTTGGACATGAAAATTGGCATCCAGAGGCGACTTCTTTCACGTGGTAGAAATTCGGGTAAAATTGAAATGTGGTCCGGAACGACCTCCCGAACACCTCGAATTGAAATGTATCATACACGTTTCGTTAGGGATTTTGGTCCGGAACAAAAATGGTCAGAATTTGAACAAAGTTTCATCAAGTCAGTGCACAAAATATGAGGCGGAGAACATTTGAGAGTCCTGATATGTATTAAATCACCGTCGTTCAAAAATCGTAAAAGCGTCGTGTAAAAGCGATGTATACTTGTCATTTTGGTGTGAAATCGGGCAGGATATATCCTTAGGCGAATTCTGTCACGTGGTATGAAATCCGTGTAAAATTGAGATGTGGCCCGGAACGACCTCTCGAACACCTCGAATTGAAGTGTGTAATACACATTTCTTTAGAGATTTTTGGTCCGGAATAAAAATTGTCAGAAATTGAACAGAGTTTTCACTAGGTCAGCGGAGAACACCACAAAAAAAGATGAGGAGAAACGAAGAACATTTGAGGGTCCTGATATGTGTCAAACCACCGTCGATAAAAAATCAATCAATCGTGTAAAAGAGTCGTGTAAAAGCGGTGTATACTTGTCGTTGGGGTTTGAAATCGGGCGGGATACATCTCGAGGCGATTCCTGTCACGTGGTATAAAATTCTGGAAAAATTGAAACGTGGTCCGGAACGGCCTCCCGAACACCTCGAATTAAATGAATAATACACGTTTCTTTAGGGATTATGGTCCAGAACAAAAATGGTCAGAAATAGAACAAAGTTTTCATCAGGTAAGTGGCAGCGACCAAACAAAATATGAGGAGCAACGAAGATCATTTGAGGGTCCTGATATGTATATTAAATCACCGTCGATCCAAAATCGATCAATCGTCTAAAAGTGTCGTGTAAAAGCGATGTATACTTGTCATTTAGGCATGAAATCGGGCAGGATACATCCTCAGGTGACTTCTGTCACGTGGTATGAAATTCGTGCAAAATTGAAATGTGTCCCAGAATGACCTCTCGAACACTCTCGAATTGAAGTGTATAATACACGTTTCTTTAAAGTTTTTGGTCCTGAACAAAAATGGCCAGAAATCAAACAGTGTTTTCATCAGGTCAGTAGTGGGAACGTCTACACAAAATATAGGAAACAACGGATAACATTTGAGGGTCCTGATATGTGCTAAACCACTGTCGATCGAAACTCGATCAGTCGTGTAAAACCGTCGTTTAAAAGCGATGTTACTTGTTATTTAGAAGGGAAATCGGGCAGAATACATCTTAAAGCGCCCTAGTCACGTGGTATAAAATTCAAGTAAAATTGAAACGTGGTCTGAAATGACTTCCCGATCACCTCGAATTGAAGTGTATAATACACGTTTTTTTAGAGATTTAATGTCGGAAACAAAACTGGTCAGAAAATGAATAGAGTTTCATAAGGACAGTGGCAACGACCACACAAAATATGAGGAACAACAGAGAACATTTGATGGTCCTGATATGTGTCAAACCACCGTCGATAAATAATCAATAAATTGTGTAAAAGAGTAATGTAAAAGCGATGTATACTTGTCTTTTGGGTTTGAAATAGGGCGAGATAGATCCCGAGGCGACTTTCAAGATATTTAATTTCGGGACCAATCATACCAAGCAACGTGGATAATAATCTTCAAAATCAACAGTTTTCGACGATTTTTTATGAGTTTTAAATGTTGCTTTTAAAAACATTTAGAAACAACTGATATGTTTCGAAATGACAATTAACAGTTAGCAAAGAATCGAGAACGATTTAAAATCGAGTATGCACGACTCGAAAAGTAATTATAAGGTCTCTAAATGTCTTTATTTTAAGCCATTTTTATCATTTCATTAACACTAGAATGATGTATATATTATAGAGTAATTATGGTGCGAATTTCTAGACATATAATTTCGGGACCTAATCGGACCAAAAAACGTGGATAATAACCTTCAAAATCGACAATTTTCGACGATTTCTATGAGTTTTAAATCCTGCTTGTTTAAACTATTTAGAAACAACCGATATGCGTTGAAATGACTACTAACACTTAGTAATGGATCAAAGACGACTTAAAATTATGTATATAGCTTGTTTTGTCAAATTTCTGCACGACTCGAAAAGTACTTTTAAGGCCTCTAAATGTCTTTATTTTAAACCTTTTTCCCATTTTATTAACAAGGGAATGATGTATATATTATGAAGTAATTATGGTGCGAATTTCTAGACATTTAATTTTGGGACCTAAGCAGACCAAAAAACGTGGATAATAACCTTCAAAATCAACAATTTTCGACGATTTTTATGAGTTTTAAATGCTGCTTTTAAAAACATTTAGAAACAACTAATATGCGTTGAAATGACTACTAACAGTTAGCAAAGGATCGAAGATGCTTAAAATCATGTATATAGCTTGTTTCGTCATATTTCCGCGGAAAATAGGATTATACACCTAGTTGTACAATAGCATTGTACAACCAGGTGTAAGTTTTTGAGCTTTTGTTTATATTTATTGAGCTTAAAAAAGTTTCTGAGCTGAGTTGTAAGTTTTTGAGCTTGAACATTTATGTGATTTAACTCGACAACTTTACACTAAAGCTCAGAAATTTTACAGCAAAACTCGAAATCTTTGTGATAAAGCTCAAGATCTTAAAACCAGTTGTACATAGAGCTATGTACAACTGGCTGTATAATCCTATAACTGTATTTCTGCACGACTCGAAAAGTACTTTTAAGGCCTCTAAATGTCTTTATTTTAAACCATTTTCCGATTTTATTAACAAGGGAATGATGTATATATTATGGAGTAATTACGGTGCGAATTTCATGACATTTAATTTCTGGACCTAATCGGACCAAAAAACGTGGATAATAACCTTCAAAATCGAAATTTGACGATTTTTATGAGTTTTAAATCTTGCTTGTTTAAACCATTTGAAAGAATCGATATGCGTTAAAATGACTATTAACCGTTAGCAAAGGATCGAAGACGACTTAAAATCGAGTATATAGCTTGTTTCTTCAAATTTCGGCACGACTCGAAAAGAACTTATAAGACTTCTAAATGTCTTTATTTTAAATCATTTTTTCATTTTATTAACAAGGGAATGATGTATATATTATGGAGTAATTATGGGCGAATTTCATGACATTTAATTTCTTGACCTAATCGGACCAAAATACGTGGATAATAATAACCTTCAAAATCGACAACTTTTGACGATTTTTATGAGTTTTAAATGATGCTTGTTTTAACCATCTAGAAACAACCGATATGCGTTGAAATGACAATTAACAGTTAGAAAAGGATTGAAGACGACTTAAAATCATGTAAATAGCTTGTTTCGTTAAATTTCTGCACGACTCGAAAAGTACTTATAAGGCATCTAAATGTCTTTATTTTAAACAATTTTTTCCATTTCATTAACACTGGAATGATGTATATATTATAGAGTAATTATGGTGCGAAGTTCAAGACATTTAATTTCGGGACCTAATCGGACCAAAAAACTTGGATAATAACCTTCTAAATCGACAATTTTTATGAGTTTTCAATCCTGCTTGTTTAAACTATTTAGAAACAACTGATATGCGTTGAAATGACTACTAACACTTAGTAAAGGATCGAAGACGACTTAAAATCATTTATATAGCTTGTTTCGTCAAATTTCTGCACGACTCGAAAAGTAGTTTTAAGGCCTCTAAATGTCTTTATTTTAAACCATTTTCCCATTTTATTAACAAGGGAATGATGTATATATTATGGAGTAATTACGGTGCGAATTTCATGACATTTAATTTCTGGACCTAATCGGACCAAAAAACGTGGATAATAATAACCTTCAAAATCGACAATTTTCGACGATTTTTATGAGCTTTAAATGTTGCTTTTGAAAACATTTAGAAACAACTAATATGCGTTGAAATGACTACTAAAAGATAGCAAAGGATCGAAGATGACTTAAAATCATGTATATAGCTTGTTTTGTCAAATTTCTGCACGACTCGAAAAGTACTTATAAGGTCTCTAAATGTCTTTATTTTAAACCATTTTTTCCATTTCATTAACACTAGAATGATGTATATATTATGGAGTAATTATGATGCGAATTTCATGACATTTAATTTTGGGACCTAATCGGACCAAAAAACGTAGATAATAACCTTTAAAATCGGCAATTTTCGACGATTTTTATGAGTTTTTAAATCCTGCTTGTTTAAACCATTTAGAAACAATCAATATGCGTTAAAACGACTATTAACCGTTAGCAAAGGATCGAAGAGGACTTAAAATCGAGTATATAACTTCTTTTGTCAAATTTCTGCACGACTCGAAAAGAACTTATAAGCCTTCTAAATGTCTTTATTTTAAATCATTTTTCTATTTTATTAACAAGGGAATGATGTATATATTATGGAGTAATTATGGGCGAATTTCATGACATTTAATTTCTTGACCTAATCGGACCAAAATACGTAAAATCGACAATTTTCGACAATTTTTATGAGTTTTAAATTCTGCTTGTTTTAATCATTTAGAAACAGCCGATATGCATTGAAATGACTATTAACAGTTAGCAAAAGATTGAAAACGACTTAAAATCATGTAAATAGCTTGTTTCGTCAAATTTCTGCACGACTCGAAAAGTACTTATAAGGCTTCTAAATGTCTTCATTTTAAACCATTTTCCCATTTTATTAACAAGGGAATGATTATATATTATGGAGTAATTATGGTGCGAATTTGAAGACATATAATTTCGGGACCTAATCGAACAAAAAACGTGGATAATAACCTTCAGAATCGACAATTTTTGACGATTTTTATGATTTTGAAATGCTTTAAAACCGTTTAGAAACAACCGATATGCATTGAAATGACAATTAACAGTTACCAAAGGATCGAGGACGATTTAAAATCGAGTATATAGCTTGTTTCATCAAATTTCTTCACAACTCGAAAACGATTTATAAGGCCTTTAAAATGTCTTTATTTTAAACCATTTTTCCATTTTATTAACACGGGAATGATGTATATATTATGGTGCGATTTTTATGACATTTAATTTTTGGACCAAATCGGACCAAAAAACGTGGATAATAATAACCTTCAAAATCGATAATTTTCGACGATTTTTATGAGTTTTAAATCCTGCTTGTTTAAATCATTTAAAAACAATCGATATGCTTTAAAATGACTATTAACAGTTAGCAAAGTATCGAAGATGACTTAAAATCGACTATATAGCTTGTTTCGTAAAATTTCTGCACGAATCGAAAGGTACTTTTAAGGCCTCTAAATTTCTTTATTTTAAATCACTTTCCAATTTTATTAACAAGGGAATGATGTATATATTATGGAGTAATTATGGTACGAATTTCATGACATTTAATTTCTGAACCTAATCGGACAAAAAAACGTGGATAATAACTTTTTCAAAATCGATAATTTTTGACGATTTTTATAAGTTTTCAATCCTGCTTGTTTAAACCATTTAGAAACAACCGATATGCGTCGAAATGACTATTAACAGTTAGCAAGGGATCGAAGATGACTTAAAATTGAGTATATAGCTTGTTTTGTCAAATTTCTGCACGACTCGAAAAGTACTTTTAAGGCCTCTAAATGTCTTTAATTTAAACCATTTTTCAATTTTATTAACACGGGAATGATGTATATATTATGGAGTAATTATGGTGCGAATTTCATGACATTTTATTTCGGGACCTAATCGGACAAAAAAACGTGAATAATAACCTTCAAAATCGACAATTTTTGACGATTTTTATGATTTCATACATGTTATTAAACGATTTCTATAGATATGAAAGAATTTTAAAAGGAATGTTTGATTTCTCAAGAGTTGCGTTTCTTCAGTAATTCCCATCAAATTCTGTTAAACTTAGGTGGAGCGCCTTTTGGAATGATGAGTTTGCAAATTTTGCATCCTATGGCCGTAGCGTCATAGACACACTAAAGTCAGCTACAATAATTTAAGTCCAAATCTACAACTTTGTGTTGCATACTCCCAAAGGGATTCATGTTCTGAAAAAATTGGCTCATTCATCTTTGGATTGCTATGGGATATGTAAAGGAAGAATATGCAAAACCAAAGTATAGAAGATGCGGCAGAAAATTATGTGTTATGTTTGCTAGAACGGGAATTTTTCTTCGACTGTGACAAAGATGGATATGGGTTTAAGATGCACAACTTGATGCATGTTTTTGTGCTTTCGATTGCAGGATTTAAGTATAAAATGGCAGAGTATAATACAAATGAATTTGATGAAAGAGTTTGTCATGTGTCTTTTGAGTTAGTACCAAACCCATCTTGGAAAGTCCTACCATCACTATTTAAAATCAAGCGCTTGGAGTCAATCCTTCCTCTTCCAGGATCAAGTTTTTATAAGCAGGTTAGAGTTATAGCTTCATATAATGAATCCACATTTAAATCTTTAAGAGTGTTGTGGATGCATAGGTTAGGAATGAGTGAAATGCCAAGTTCTGTTGGCAAACTAATCCACTTGAGATATCTCGATTTTTCTAACAATCCCATTCGTAAACTCCTCGACTCAATCACAAAGTTTGTGCATCTTTACTTAGAGTATTTACGTCTTTTTTAAACTTTTAACGATGTATTACACTTAAACCTTATTATGAAACGTGTAGTATAATATTACGTATTTAGTACGGCTAATCAAATAAAGTCACGATTTGTTTGCTATTATACTTACTACTAAAGAGTAAAAGCATAAGAAATAACAAAGATAATTAAAATGCGTAAAGTAAATTAAATAACACGATCAATTTTAACGTGGTTCGGCCCAATTGAAAAGCCTACGTCCACCGGTGTCTTTATTTATAAGAGTACCTTCTTCAGATTACCTTACAAATAAATACTCTCACGATTAACTCTAATCGTGATAGTGAGAGTGATGTGAAGCATTCGATTTGAGAGATATTAAGCTCTCGGGTTGTGGGATGTTAAGCCCGCGACTGTGAAGGATGTTAAGCCTTCGGCGGGAGGGATGTGAAGCCCTCGGTGGTTGAACGATGTGAAGCGTTCAAGGTGTGAACGAAATTAGTCGTTCGATTAAGCAAACCACTACTCGACTCGTATACTTTACTCGACCTCTAGTTTACAATATTTCTCTAGCTACGATTACAATTCAATTGTCTAGAGAGAATAGAGAAAATATATGACTTCTATGCATAAACAATAAAACACGACTTAAATAGCCCAGACTTTTTCGAAACCTTTTTGCAAAAACCTTTAAAATAGAAATGTAGTGAACTTGCAAATTGAAGAGTTTTGTGTGTAAGTCGTGTATTGTAGTGAGGTAGAGTGTGAGTATTTATACTCGCAAAAAGTGAATAATTTTATCAAATCAAATAAAATCAATTGATAGAAAATTTTCTTTTGAAGTATAGTTATGTGGTAGGTAGGAGATTCCAAGGAATCAAGAAGATATCAATTAGATCAATCTAATAAAGTTTTCTTTGTTTGGATGATTCCCTTATATTTTACCAGGTAAAATATCTCTGAGATCATTTTGGAGACTTTGTTATTTTGATTATTGAATCTGTCGAAATCTAACATGCTTTTTGAGAACCCTATTATAAAATTCCTTTGTAAATCTTGGCTCGTGTTTAGTTGCTCAAAGGTGTGAGGTTAATATAACCTTTGAACAAGGTTGTATTAACCTTGTCATATAATTTTTTTTCTCTTTACATTTAGATCCTAGACTCATTTCCTCACCCTTCTTCTTCCGTCTTAAATGAAGTCTTCTTGAGTCTTGTCTCTCTCTTGTAACACTGAAAACTTATTTGCAAATTACCGAGTAATACACATGACATTAATCTTGACATAATCAAAACCCAAAATAAGCAAAGTATAAACATGAAACCGTAGGTTCCACAATTTCCCCCCTTTTGATTATGTCAAGTTGTTGTCGATATGGTGTAGGTACCTGAGTCAGAGATCAGTTTTTGGAAAACATTGATAAGATGAGAACTAACTTATAGAACCGGGTTGTTACCTACTATCGACTCTTCAATTGTGGAACTTACAGACTAGATCTGGCAAAACTGACCCGGCCCGAACCCAAGCACACACCCAAACTGAAAACTCGAGGTTGATCCGTAACTCGAATTGACGCGGCCCGAATGAGGCAACCCGACCCGACATCCGAACTGAAGACCTGAGGTTGACCCGTAACCCAAATTGACCCGACTATTATTATAGAAAACGAATCGATATTCCTAAAAGTTGAAAATAACAAACCCAAAAACGACCTGAATCCAAAATAACCTGGCCCGACCCAAAGTTAACCTGATTTCTATAATCCGTAAATGACTTGACCCAATCTCAATCTTGTTGACCCATTTGTCAGTCCAATTATGAGGCAATAGGTCTTCTTTGTGACGGGTATATCCGTCACAAGGTTATAACGGGTCAAGTAGGTTAGAAAAGACAATAGCACATGGTGTTGATACTAGCAACACTTTTGTCTTATTTGTACATATGATATGATATTTGATCCGTCTTATATTTATGACGGATATTCCCATCTTAAACAAGAATTTGTGATCATGAGGACGGTGGTGTTGTATGGGCACGTAAGCAGCGGACAGCTACATTCAACCGTCAAATAAATATAGCCTGATCCATCCACACATTTTCTATTCCAGACAAGGGATACTTTATTGTTTACCCTTTACACTAATCATCATTCACCAAAAGAAAATAACTTCACTTTATTTTCTGTTTTCATTATAATTACGGGGACTACTTTTTACCGTCGGCGCTTTACTTCTTACCGTCGGCGTTAATTACGTGAAATGACGACTTTGTCCTTGCTATTTATTTTCAAAATAATATTACTTTTACATTTTAATTATAGATTATCGATTTATTAAAACTCGATAACAAAACCGTCTTTTTCGATTATCGTAATAAATCAAAACCGACTCCCTATATAGTTAATTACGCAAAATGACAAGTTCTCCTTTGCAATTAATTCTCGAAATATTATTACATTTACATTTTATAGAGTATCGGTTTATTAAAACTCGATAATAAAACCGTTTTTTCGATTATTGTTACGCCTCCGATTTTAAACAGTTAATTAGATTAATTAACGACTTAATACAATTTAATAAACGTAATTTAAGTATAATGTAAATCATCCAATGGTATGAGACATGAATTATAAGGTGGTGAAATTGGTTACATTGATAACATTTCATACAAGTGGCCCGGGTTCAAATCCTCTTGTTCGCACATTTGCCTTTTGAAAAAATAATTAAAATTTACAAAATTATGCAATTAACATGGATCGAACCCCAGACCTATTGAGTAGGAGGCAAATGACCAAACCACTACACCACCATCAATAAACTGATATTTCAAGTGGCTGAAAACTATATTAAAAGAGAAAAAAAACCCGGAAAATGGGGGGGAGTCGAAGAATTTCTTCGACTCGTAGATGGGGGAGTCGAAAAATTTCTTCGACTCACGGATGGGGGAGTCGAAGATTTTTTTCGACTCCCCCATCCACGAGTCGAAGAAATTCTTCGACTCCCCCATCTACGAGTCGAAGAAATTCAATATAGTTTTCAGCCACTTGAGGTCTGGGGTTCGATCCATGCTAATTGCTTAATTTTGTAAATTTTAATTATTTTTTCAAAAGGCAAATGTGCGAACAAGAGGATTCGAACCCGGGTCATTTGTATGAAATGTTATCAATGTAACCAATTTCACCACCTTATACTTCATGTCTCATATTATTGGAAGATTTATATTATACTTAAATTATTTTTCAAAACTTTCAAGTATTATAGAGAAAATAATACGACCCTTAGGTGGGTCGAAAAACCCAATTGACCTGACCCATTTCCGGATTTGTTTTTTATTTTAATTTGCATTGATCTGTATAATAAATCTTGATTGTCGACTTGTCGTAGATTAATTAGGATTTAATTTGCATATTACTCATATTTGTTAATTATGTTTATTAAATTGTATTAAGTCGTTAATTAATCTAATTAACTGTTTAAAATCGGAGGCGTAACAATAATTGAAAAAACGGTTTTATTATCGAGTTCTAATAAACCGATATTCTATAAAATGTAAATGTGATAATATTTAGAGAATTAATTGCAAAGGAGAATTCGTCATTTTGCGTAATTAACTATATAGAAAGTCGGTTTTGGTTTATTACGATAATCGAAAAAGACGGTTTTGTTATCGAGTTTTAAAAAAAAATTATAATCTATAAAATGTAAAAGTAATATTATTTTGAGAATAAATAGTAAGGACAAAGTCGTCATTTCACGTAATTAACGCCGACGGTAAGAAGTAAAGCGCCGACGGTAAAAAGTAGTTGCGATAATTACTCGTATTATATATACTCGTACGTTCATGATTTATGTGATACTCTTCTCTTTACTATTTATTGACTTATTTTATTAAATTATTTCTAACAAATATAAAAAAAATAATGACAGAAAATAGTAATTTTATTTAAGACGGTTTAACTAAAGAGTGAGACTCAAATACTTCGTATATAAGCCGTAATTATTGTGTACAACCGTTGTACCGTGCGACAATAATAAAAATTTGTAATTTATGATAAAAAGGGATCATTTTAGATTAACTAGTTATCATGTTCAAATAAATAGTTACCACGTTTTCGTATAAAAGAATAGTCAATATTTAACTTAAATGGTCACTAAATAACTTAAAATGATAGAATAACATTTTACCATAAATTCCTAATTTTAAAACTCATCATACGGTACAACAATGGTATAATACTCCGTATAATTTGTGTCATACAAATGGCAAGTGTGAGCAATCATCCACCATCGTTGTTCACGTGTTTAATACTGGTAGTAGTAATAACTGCACCAGAATTTAGGCTAATAACGTACAAGAGTGCTCCTTAAAACCTTCCCTCACTGACTCATCAGATCACTGCTACTGCTACTGCTACTTCATTCATTCTTTACTCCTTCAATTCTGCCATGGCTGCTGCTGCTGCTGCTGCTGCTGCTGCTTCTTCCTCCTCCCCCTTCTCCAAACCCTTGAAGTATCCTGCCGTTCGGCGTGACGAATCCATCGTTGATGATTACTTCGGCGTCAAAGTCCCCGATCCTTACCGTTGGTAAGGATGCATGCATCTTCATTAATTGAGACTAAATTACGCCATTCATTCATTCTTATTCCTCCCATTATTTCTCCATTTTAATTTGATTTTTGTCAAGCTTTATCTTCACTGTACCACATGCACTAGTTTTGTTTTGTTTAATTTCTGGACTTCAATTGGACAAATTTACTCCCTCGTTTTATTGATTTCTTGCACCTGACACATTTTTTAAGAAAAATAGATAAAAGTAAAGTAAGTGAGTCAGGTAAGACAATAAGAAAAAAGAAAGTGGAAGAAATAAAAGGAATGCTTGAAAAAAAACGTGGAAGATGAAACTAACGGTGCCTGAAATTTCAAGCAACGTGTAAAAATTAGTGTAAGAAATTAGGTAGAAATTAAATGAAGTTTTCGTTGATTTATGGAGTAGATTTTAATTTGTATGGAGACTTGAATTGACAGGCTAGAGGACCAGGATTCGGAAGAGACAACGGAATTCATAGATAATCAAGGGAAGGTGGCGGATTCAGTGCTTGAAGAATGTGATTTGAGAGACAAAATCAAGCAGAAAATCACGGATCTCTTGAATTTTCCGCGCTGTGGAGTGCCGTTTAAGCGTGCTGACAAGTATTTTCACTTTTACAATTCTGGACTTCAATCGCAAAATGTGCTTCATATGCAGGTTTTCTTAACTCCCACATTAATTATTTCCCCTTCATTCTTTTCTTCCGTCCATCATTTACCACCTCACTAATTGTGTGTCATATTGTTATGCCAACATCGAAGCTAGCTAGAATTTGTGTTGATCAGTCATGCCAGCGAGACACAAAAATAATTGTAAAATCTAACCACTCCTTATATGGAGGTCTCGCAAAATGATCGTAGGAACGTCTCATAAGAAAAATTTGTGTTGGTATTTACTCCGTAACTTGGTATAACAATGTGATGAATATATGCGTCATCAACACTAAGTGCAATTACCTAGAGACCCTTCGGTAAACACTAGATTAGATGTTTTTTACTAGTATGTTCGGAGGAGTGAACATATTTGACCAATGAATTACTCGTACTACTTTAAATTACTGGTAAAGGGCGTGTTAAAATAGTAGATTGAACTCCAATCAACTTTTTTTGTGGTAGATTGTTGTTTATATAAATTGACTGTGTTTTTTTAACGAAATATATTAAAGAAATACCTTAATACTATAAATTGTTTATACCCTGCATAAAATAGTTTCTCCAATTCAAAATAATCTACCCAACTTCACTTTTGTGAGTATTTGGAACGAACCGCGAATTATTGGAATGAGTTGATGGCTATTTATTTGGTTTCTTTTGGATTTTCTGTGAATTGAATAAGAAAGGAGGTGGGTATGGGTCGCTTTTAATAACAATGAAATTTGGGATCAAAAACATGTGAGCGAAGGAAATTAGAGGAAGACAAGATGTGGATGTTCGTCCCCTTTCAAATCAAAATGATACTCGTAACAATTTTCAGCTAGCTAACTGATACGAGTATTTAATAAAGTGACATAACGAGACATCGTGTCACTATTGTTGTGATAATTCTAAGGGGTAGAGAAAGAAATCAAAAAAACTTTTTAAATACGCTTTCTTCATATGCTATCTGAGTAGCCTTTTATTTCGATTATCTTATGAAATACGGATTAAAAGGCTACTCAGAGCAGCGTATTAAACTGAAAGTTACTCCATTACTGATGAAAACAAGTCAATTACAAGTGTTGTCAGTTAACGTTGCTTTAATTTAAGAGCAGAGTCATAAAAAGCCAACACTAAGAATAACAATGTCTGTGTTCCGTAAGCGAGGATGTCAAATATGTGGGCCCATGTTTCTTACATAGTAGTTCTCACCAAGCCACAACCACAGGTCCACAGCACTCGTGCTTCATGACTAGCGACATTTGTATATCTTACAGGATGATTTGGACGGAAAGCCAGAAGTGCTGTATGATCCTAACCTTAAAGAAGGTGGAAGATCCGGATTACACCAGTATTCCATAAGCGAGGATGGCAAATATTTCGCATTTGGTACAAACACAGGTTTTTCAGAATGGTTGACTATCAAAGTAATGAAAATTGAAGATCGGAGTATTTTACCTGAAACTTTATCTTGGGTAAGTTTATAAATATAGTGTCAAGTATGCAAGCTGGTAATTGTGATTTTGAAATAGTAGTAGCGCTATGGCATAGCTTGCTACAGTTTTTAGAACTTTATCTTCACAAGAATACGACTACATACGTAGGTAATGATAATTCTCTGAATTGATGTGTGTTTCGTTCATGCAGGTGAAGTTTTCTGGTATTCACTGGACGCATGACTCTAAAGGATTTTTCTATTGCCCGTATCCACCTGCCATGTATGTGACTTCTGGTTTCCCTGCAAGTTATCTTTGTTACATATACCAAACCTCTGCCTGTGTTACCACATGTTCACATGTCTAGTCCCCCTCTCAACAAGTTTGGCAGTGTTGAATTTTGGCAGCAGAATGAAGTATTGAGCCAGAATTCATAAACATTGATCTTCAATATTTTTGGGGAGAGGTGTGGGACCTTGATAGCTCCTGAGCCTGAGGCTTCAAATATATATATACAATTTCGTTTCTAAATTAATTCCATCATCCTTGACTTCTTCGATTCTTAATTCTAGAGCTCGACTATTCTATTAACTTGCATAGATATTTGATATTTATCTCTAGAATTTTTCTAGATTAATTCCAATAGGTAGTTGCGTCTTTATATGTGTTTGTCAAGGAATCAACTCAACCAAAGCTTATATTGATGGTTGGAGTCGTGGGATTAGTTTTACACTCTTAACTTGTCCCCTCACACGGATGACCTTTGGGCTTGACGTGTGGTTCTAGAGCAGACTTCCTCATACCTAGAGCTAAATATTTCACTTTAGAAACGAGGGATTTATGAGATTTGAACCCATGACGGTGAAGGTGAGATACCATGTGAAGGAACCAATTCAACCCAAAATCCAAGATTGGTCGTATATTCTAACAATGTTAGGTAGTCAGTGAAGGGAAAACACAATGATCAATTTATGGTGCCGTTAGTAAACCGGTTTCCCTTATCCTGCATGCCAATCGGTAGAAGACTTTAAGGTACTAGATGATACTGCAGTTAGTGTCCATCATTCCAGAAGTCTTGAACAGTGACAAGGGGAAGAATGATTATTTGTTTATACACGGTTCTGGGTTCTCTTAAAAATGAATAACCGTATGGTACTATGGATACTACATGTCTTTGAAATTTATTATGGCTCTTTGGTGCAGTGAAGGAGATGAAATTGGGATGAAGACTAATTCTAGCTTCAATCAAGAGACAAGATATCATTTTATTGGTACTGATCAGTCTGAAGATATTCTTTGCTGGCGAGACCCTGATAACCCCACGCATCACATGAAGGGTGATTTAACTCCTGATGGAAAGGTAGACTTCTGTGTTTACTTAGTTGCTTTGTTAGTGCTTTTTAAGCCTTGATTGTTATCTGGCCAGAGAAACCACCCTACGATACAGATCCTCCTCTTCTATTTCCATTTGTGGGGAACAGGAGGAGGGTCTCGGGAGCTCAGTGGGTAGACAACAAGCCTCTGGTTGTAGGCAGGTTTCCAGAGGGAATAATTTATTCCTGGAAGTATGTCGTTGGAATTTTTCAGCGTTCTTTCTTTTCATTTTTGCTTCTCTCTATGTATGATTTGTACGTGAAGAAATTTTAGTGCATAGAACTAATACACTAATTATGCCTTGTTTCTTTCTGACATTTTCAGTACTTCCTACTCTATATATCAAGTGGTTGTGAAATGGCAAACAAAGTTCATATTATGGATTTGACAACTCTGCCTAATGGGCTTGAAGATTTGCGTGGGGGAAAGGACTTACTTCCTTTCATAAAGCTTATTGATGATTTTGATGCAACGTATACAGCCGTTGCTAATGTTGGCTCTGTGTTTACTTTTCTAACCAACAAGGATGCTCCAAGAAATAAGCTTACTTTTCATAAAGCTTATTGATGATTTTGATGCAACGTATACAGCCGTTGCTAATGTTGGCTCTGTGTTTACTTTTCTAACCAACAAGGATGCTCCAAGAAATAAGCTAGTTCGTGTTGATTTGAATACTCCCCACATATGGACTGATGTGATCTCAGAGTCTGAGAAGGATTTGCTTGAATCAGCAAATGCTGTTAATGGAAACCAACTTCTTGTCCGTTACCTAAGTGATGTCAAACATGTTCTGGAGGTTAGAGATCTTGAGACTGGCTCTCTATTGCATCGCTTACCTGTCGGCATCGGAGCTATTGATGGAATTACTGCACGACCACAAGACAGTGTTGTGTTTTTCAAGTTTACAAGCTTCCTGAGTCCAAGCATAATTTATCAGTGTGATTTAAAAGATGAATCTCCACAACCAAAGATTTTCCGAGAAAGTGTTGTCACTGGATTTGACCGTACTGAGTTTGAGATTAATCAGGTGTTTAACATCTCTTCTAATGTTATGTTATTTGCTATATTCTGTGTAGTACTTTTGCCTACTTTTGTGAATGGTTTGGCTCATTTTACCCGGCTATTATGAAACTGAGAGTATGAAACTTTAATATTAGTAATCACACACATAATACAACATTTTCACACGATAATCTATGATTTTGAAGCCAAATGTTAAAAGGTTTAAACCTTCAATATAAACTTGCATACTTACAGGTGTTTGTATCTGCTAAAGATGGGACAAAGATACCTATGTTCATAGTGTCAAAAAAGGGAATTGCTTTGGATGGATCACACCCATGTGAGCTACATGGTTACGGTGGGTTCGGCATTTGTATAAAACCATTTTTCTCCGCCAGCCGAATCGTAATTCTAAAGCACCTTGATGCTGTCTTCTGCGTGGCTAACATCCGAGGTGGTGGTGAATATGGAGAGGAATGGCACCAAGCAGCAATGCTTGGTAAGAAGCAGATTGCTTTTGATGACTTCATCTCTGCAGCTGAATATCTTGTTTCTAGTGGCTATACCCAACCTAGAAAGTTAAGTATTGAGGGTGGAAGTAATGGTGGCTTGCTTGTTGCCGCTTGTATTAATCAGGTATTTGGTCGCTTCAGCTTTCATTCGTTCCTGACTCCGTAGCTTTTACCTGCTTCACCTTACAGTGATCATATTGGTTATACAGAGACCAGACCTTTTTGGTTGCGCTCAGGCTAACTGTGGTGTGATGGACATGCTTCGTTACCATAAATTTACCCTTGGTGAGGAATATACTCCAAATTATACTTTTTTGCTTTTTGTTGATTGAATGAACCTCTTGTTGATGAAAATGTTTTATTGAAGGTTATCTTTGGACATCGGATTATGGTAGTTCCGAGAAAGAGGAAGACTTTAAATGGCTTATCAAGTGAGTAATTTTTAATCATCTTTGTTACCACAATTGCTGCCAATAGAGTTACTTTATACCACAGATATGTCAGATGTCCTGCCTTATCTCTAATTTTCTTTCGAAACAAATATAGGAACCCAACCCCTACAACGGGATGCAGATGCTAGTCTATGTACTGAAATATACTCAGTTACCTTTTACATCAGTGACCGGTCCGATATATAAGGGATTAAGGGTAAAGGGACAGTTATGGCAGATCTTACAGCCAAAACAAAAGGAACCCAACCCCTGCAACGGGATGCAGATGCTAGTCTATGTACTGAAATTCTAAGGCGCATATGAACTTCGAATCCTATCCGAGATAACTAAAATCCGTCACTAGACTGCTATATTCCCTGTTTCTTTAGTTTTTAAAGTGAAACTGTCGTCATCGCAGGTACTCACCCATACATAACGTGAGGAGGCCGTGGGAGCAATCAAAAAATCAACAGTTACAGTACCCTGCTGTTATGTTATTGGCAGCCGATCATGATGATCGTGTGGTGCCTCTTCACACCTATAAACTGCTGGCTGTAAGTTATCTGATCTGCCGTGTAGCCTGAAGTAAAAACTGGCACCCAAACTGACATACAATATGCAACGATACAGGACATTACACGATAATTAAAATGATCTTTTCTCGAGTATCCTCCATTATGTTCCCTGAACGTGTATATTTGTATGCACTTGCAGACTTTGCAGTATGTTCTGTGTACAAGTTTGGAGAACTCCCCTCAGAAAAATCCAATAATTGCTCGGATTGAGCGGAAAGCTTCACATTGCGGACGTGCGACAATGAAGCAGGTTTGTTAGCATTCCTTTGTTTACATTTATTTTTTCTTTGTCAATCAATTCCTAAAGCCCACCCTGCTTTGCAACACACTTGAGAAAGATTCACTCGAGACATTTCAAATGAATCAACGTAAGAAAATGAATGGGATAGGATGATTAATATTCATTTTATATACGGAGTAAGTTTCATGAAACTCTTGTTGCCTTCTGTAGGTTGATGAAGCTGCGGATCGTTATGCTTTTATGGCAAAGGCAGTGGAAGCTACTTGGACTGATTGAAGAACTCCCCAACCCTTTGAGTTAACATTTTCATGACGACAACGGCTCAAATAAATTGACTCTGTTCATGGGTCATTGCTCTGTTTTTCTTTTTTTTCAGTTGGAATAAACCGTTGTCTTGTTAAAGAATGTTGAACTGTCTGCTTCGTTTTCTTAGATGCTCAATAAATTGCGTACTTCCATTTTTCAATTGATCAAAAACATAAATTCTCATGTGAGACTAATTGTATCAAAAACGTGCAACGAAAGAAGTCGAGGACTATAGATCCTTCCTATTGTTAGAAACGGTGGACAAAGAGGTGTCTTATTAGACCATCTCCATTTATTATGGAGTCACCTACACAACCAGAAATCCTCCTCTTTCCCACCCACTTACACAATGCCCCCGTGACATTCACCACCTCAATAGAAACACGCACCTATCCAGAGTTTTAGGAAATAAGTAGTTTTTTTATTCAACAAAGCACGTATTTAGTTGAATTAGGGATGGGAATTCAAATTTGTGACACAGGATACCTAGTCTTAACTCTTAATCAATAGGCTAGGACATCTCCGGTAGAAAATACAGAGTATATGAGAAAAAGAACTCAATGCTCATACGAGTATTAGAAAAGGCGGGCTTGTCAAGGGTTGTGTTGGTCGGGGGCTGATGTTCAAGAGCAAATGGGGGACATTCTATGATGGTCCACACAGGCTTGGGATACAGATGAAAAGGGGGAGTTTATGGGGGTCAATTTCAGGAGGAAGGGGCACCGTTAGACGAGAGGTTTGGAGGCACCCTCTTGGCAGTGGCCATCAGCGGTGGAGTTTGACGTGGTTGAGGCATGGGTGACGTGACTGGAGGATGAGTGAATCAGGGCATAAAAGATGACTAAGCCCAACAAGATGGAAAAAAAAAAAAAAGCACAAACTACCAACTGGGGACTACAATTCAACAAAACAAAGAAACACCAGTAGTATCTCTAGCCTCGGAATAACTCGAAGAGGAAAAAAAAATCAAAGATTACAAAACAGAATGACGGGACGATTACATAAATCAGGTGAATCGACTTAATTACAAATTTGGATGGAGAGCAGAGGAAACACATGAAAAACAATCAACTGAACATAAACATATACAGCTGTGGAGTGTGGGGTGTGGAGTGTGGGCTATTAATTTACAAAAGATTGACATATCATATCATATCATATCATATCATATCATATATCAGTTGAAGCTTAAAAACAATCACTCTATATCAAAGGCCAATTGCCCCTCCCTTTCCGCAAAGCCACCCTCTTTCCTCAATAATAATGACCCTCCCAAAATCAAACAAACTAAGACGACCTATGTGATTTTTTTATCAAATCTGATTTGCAGACATATCATGTTAGTAAATTTACAATGATGCTTCGCTCTGTTTCTCAGGAATTTCGGGGTGAGTCGGCAGAAGATTTAGGAAACTCCCTTGAGCAGGCTGGCTGGAATTTGAGTGGGACTGAGGCTGAGGCTGAGGCTCATCATCTGTTACAAACACAGGGTAGGGTTACTTCACCCCTCTGTCTCTTCAAACATATGCCAATTTTCTTCTAAGAAAACCGTTAAAAAAGAATGTGACACGTGTCATATTTTCCCGCCTAAAAAATAGACACTAATGGACTCATTTGGGGTACAAATACTAAAAACATCTGAATGTTAGCCTACTAAATAAAAGTCTGCATATTACTCCGTATAACTAATGGTTCTTTTTCGAATTTTACAATACATCTGAATGGTGCATTTTTTTGGAGTACAAGTTCTTTTTATCTTTCTTTTTTTTTCAAAAAATTTCTCTACACAGTATAAAATCAATCATTTTACGATGCATAAAAGCAACCCCTTTATAGTTGGTCAATTGAAATTGAAGTTTACATATAGGGAGTATTTAAAACATGACTCTATTTCTCTCAAATGAGTAATGACTATTAAACTATCATCGGAGTATCATTGTTAACACAAACCCCTATATAAGTCATCCATTTGCATGGGGCCTAAGCTAGTATGTTTAGTTAGAGACTAACCCATTTAACTATATAATCATATACCCCACTAAACTACCCAATTGAATTCTTATATGCACGCGCGACTCATGATTATATGAAAATCTGTCTACGACTGGGAGAGCAAAGATACATAGTAACGTGGGAATTTGACAAGACCAAACCATCATAGCACAAACTTCACTCATTTAAGGTACTCAGGTTAAGACTTTAGGAAAGAACCCTACAGTGTGGTTCCCTCTCCCCAAATCCTAAACAAAAGGCATCCACCTAATTGCAGATAACTAAAATATTTGTATGATTGATCTAGCTTAACTAGAGGTCTCAAGTTTGATTCTCAAGGGATGCAGCAGCATGAGGTCTGAGAGGTTTTCAATCACTTGTGGTCCTACGGATTAGTTCCTGACTAAACTGGATGGTCCAGACCAGACAAGAAGAGATCCATTTTTTAGTGATTTCGCGAGTGAAGTAATATTATGAACTCACGTTCACATTTTAAACGAGGAAAAGAAATATTAGGCAACGTTTTTAGTCTGGGAAGAGGGTATGAAAATATAAGGGATGCGTATTGCATGCATGCTACATTGGTATATCCTACAGATAAAGGGTGCATACCAAACAGCGACTTGATAGTTGGTCTCTTCGGTTTGGTATTCTTTTTCTTTAATTCAGCTGCAAAAACGGATACATGAATGACGAATCAGAACCTAAGTTTCCATTTATAGACAAGCGGAGAGCATTATCCACACAGGAGAGGAAAACTTACATATTCCAGGTACTTCATGATCATTGACGATTTCAAAATTCTTGTATGTGTATCCTACAAAGTTCACATCCTTTGAAGGAAGCATCTACAGCACAAGAAAGATAGCAACAAGACGATCAGAAGTACAACTAAGAATTCGACAGCAAGTACAGACTAGAAAACAAATAAAACATGAACATTCCAGGTAGGTCACACATACTTTCATGAAAGGCCTACAGTCATGCCTATCGCTATGCAAAACATTAAGCAACACCATCTAACAATCGTGCAAAAGTACCAAGTGTCACATGAGCAACATGACCCATCATTCAAGGACTGCTAACCTTCCCTAGATTACTGCAGAAATAAGTGTGGTACTATGTAATACACAAAGAACCAATACCATCAGGTCCTACAACTATGAATCAGTTATTGTAGATGAGACCAACAACACAATAAATAAATACTCCCTCCATCCCATTCATATTTTTCTCAATTCTATTGTGGTCCAACACTGTATTCCAAAAAAAAATCTCTTCCAAGGTTTCCAGTTGAAAAAAGGTGGGCAATTACCATAACTGAATTCTATAAATGATAACTAGCCAACTGAGGACAGCATAATTGGGATGAATGGAGAAAAAAGAACATTAATGGAAATAGCATAGACTTTCTGAGCCAAAAAAACAACTTTCTTCAAACTAACCTTTCTCCAAGGACCAGATTTTGAGTTAGTCGGATGTGATTGCTTATCTACCTGCAAAGTCATCAATAAATAAAATGAGAGTACGGCACTTACAGGACTAACTCTTCTAGCACATATTATTGATTAAACCCACAAACCTCTTCAAAATTTTCAAAGTTCTGTGTATCCAGCTCATCATTTACTTCAGGAATAAAAGCAGCTTCCATTTGATACAATTTATCCCACGCTGTGCCCTTAAACCATGGATGAGCCTAATGACCAAAGAAAATGAACGAAATTCTAAGAATCGCTCATTGCAAGAAAATGCTTCAGTGTAAAGCATGAGATAAAAAGGATACCTTAATCTCATCTGCACCTTTTGTTCCAAGGCGTTGCTCAACGCTGCATAAGAGTTTACATATAAGATCCTTTGCCTCCCGAGATAACCTAGCTTCTTCCGGAAATTTAAGATGATGTCTCCAATTAACAATCTGGCATAAATAGACAGATTTCCAATAGTAAGATTAAGAAACTGATAGCAATGGATGCATGTAACGGAGCACAACAAACTGTCATACAATTCATATTTTCTTCACAACCCCTCTGACAAACTCCCCCACTTTAATATCTATAATTAGACAGTGCACAGAAAAAGAGGGGAGAAGAAAAACACGTCCACCTTTGTTTGTACCTATGATTAGACAGTGCCTCGAAAAAAGAGGGGTTCCATAATACATCAAACAATTAACTATAGTTGTGAGCCTGTAACGTAGAATGCCGACGGCAGCTAGACACTAGAGTAAGGAAAAAAACATTTTCTTAAGACTAACAAACAGTAAGTTAGAGAAACAAGTGACGAGAGATACAGATTCAAAAGTTCCAAGTTGAAAACTAATCCCAAAACCTTGCAATATCAAGTTTTATTTTTAATTTGTATGACGAACTTAACGGAAACTTGCTCTAACATTAAACAAGTTCAACTGTTCAAGCGTACCTTTCTGCAAGTTGACATAGGGTCATCTGAATAGAATGGTGGATATCCAACAAGCATTTCATACATGATAGCACCCAGAGACCACCTGACCACATTGAAATTACGCAAATTATACTCTAGGTCTGCTGCATGGTGTGATGGAAGAAAAAGTGACTGCTTAAGGTGAAAAGTGACCATTTTAGCAAAAAAGACCAATTAATGGTGAAGAATGACCACTTCACTTGAAAAAAGTGAACATTTTTTTAATACTAAAATTGTGGTCACTTTTAATTATAAAATGGTCATTTCTTCCTCCGTTGCACTATACAGCGGTTCTAGATTATAACTACGTTTGAAATTAAGCTTGAAATAATATGGTCTATTCATCAAAAATCTTTAGTAAAAACAATCAAAAGCATATTGATGCTAACCAATCACATTCCATTCCGTATCCTTTCTTCAGTAGCACTTCAGGAGCAATATAGTCTGGAGTCCCCACAGTTGAATAAGCCTGAATATGTACACAACAAATTAAGCACCTTCTTCATGGAAGAACCATCATAGCCCAGCATAAAATCTTTTTTTTTAAAAGACATGAGAACAAGTTTAAGAACGGCTGATAAGGCCAACATAAAAATGTTTTCAGAGAAGTGTAATTACAAGCATCCTCCGGTTTTTCTGCCAATGTAACAACTGCTCTTGTTGGGTCCGTCTTGAAGCTACTGGCCGGCCATCTCGCTGAAGAGCTCCACTTAAATTAGTCCCTATAGAAAAATCCTTCTCCTGAATACTTCTGCAATCTAGTGGCTTACATAACCCGAAATCTGATAACTTCATGTGACCATATTTATCTAGCAGTAAATTATCAGGCTTGATGTCTCTGCAACAATGTAAGTTAAGGTTATTGCCAAACTATTATCTGCACACAAAAAAAAGGAGCAACTCGCACAGGCACGTACCTATGAATATAATTATGCTTATGAATAGACTCAATTGCAAGCACAGTTTCACCCACATAAAACTTTGCCTCATCTTCTGTCAGTGTATCTTTGCGCATAAGTAATGTCATCATATCACCTCCAGGCAAGTATTCCATGATGAGGTAAAGATATTCCTCATCTTGAAAAGAGCAGTAGAGCTTAACGATGCAATTGCTGTCAACCTCAGCTAGCAGGTTTCGTTCGGCTTTTACATGTTCAACCTATATCAATTTGAACAAACAAGAATTCAGCCAATTGTCTTCATCATCTCAACTAGTGACCTACCTTTTCAAAATAATAAACACCTGGCCCCTTTGAAGCATCTCAGATTTCTTCAGCTTCTTCATGGCGTATACATGGCTAGTTGATTTTTCTCTACAAATCCTCACCTAAGATGACAAAGAAACAGAATGTGAATGTCATAGACAGTAAACGAATAGTAAAACAATTCCAATTTGGTTAGATAACAAAAAGTCAAAGCTACAGATAGGAGAGGGTATGCCTTCAATTCACTAAACTCCCAACCATACCTAATTGCAGAAAATCATGTGTCATAAAATTTGTTTATAGAGATTAAGAGATACGGAGTACAATTTAAGTTAGCCTAACACATCTCAACGGTGTGGCCTATCCGTGTATGTATACAATCCCAAGTTCTTTTACTCCATTCAGAAAGTCTTTTCCGCCGGACGACTCGTAGGAGGTGAGAAGGGCCTCACTAAAGCTCGAAATATCTATCACACCAAACAACTTGTAGAAGCATATACACAAAGGGTATTGCAAGTGAGGGTAAACCATGCAGTGCATAACTAAGCAAGCACAAGGCAGGAACAAGCAAAGAAAACATACCTCACCAAATGCACCCTTCCCTATCATTGTCAATGGCTCAAAATCATCTGCTCCCATTTTATGCCTCTGAAGACGCATATATTCCCTTTCTTTATTCTCCAAGTACTTAAGTATGTTGCTATGTTCTTCCTTGGATACATCAGCATCAGCCAACTTCTTCTCTAGCATATCACGGCTGAATGAAAAAAAAAAATGGTAACTAAATTAGTAGAAAATGATTAAAAATCAAGTAGGTGTAAGTCAGAAGACACATACTATACTAACATACTGTGAATTCTAAAGACTGGCATCATTCAGCATATAGACACAGTAATAATTCACTTCCTAAATATCTGTATATCCTTAGATAGCCATCGTCAAAATCTGACAGTAATCCAGCTGACATCTTTTCGATTGAGAGGGCAGTAAATAGCAGCTAGATAATGTATCAGAAGTACTGCTTACAAGGACTGCCAAAATACTCCACGATGCAGAGTCCAGTACACATCGCTTATCCAAATTACACGAAGTAATACTATACAAATAGCAAAATGAGCAAGTATTATGACATTGCGGAGTAGCTTACAACCCTTCACTCTCACAAGTACTCCCTCCACCCCATATTTATTGTCCCGCTTTCTATTTTTGGAAGATTTAAGAAATGGTTATGTGGAAGAAGATATATTGAAAACGCACTATTTTCCTTGCCCAAAATAGAAAGGGACAATTAATTTGGGATAAACCAAGTGAGAAAAGGAAGCGATAAAATTGGGATGGAGGGAGTAAGACAATAACACTTCACTTTCACGGGGAAAATGGGTCTACTATATACGACTTACCTACATTCCAAGGGGGCCAAACAATCAACAAACTCAACATTGTAGCTAGGCCAAGCAAAACTACAAGTAACATGAAAGCTGACAACATAGCCCGACTAAAGAAATGCGTAACTTCATCCCCAAAAGGTAAAACTCCAAGTTCATCTGCCTAACAAGACAACATTTCTGAAAAAATTAGGGTTGTATTTCCTTCAGCATAACAGTAAGGCTTTCACATATGCAGCAGAAAATGCAATGACAAAATTCAAGAAACATAAAACTGTTGGCATCGTTACCGCTCCTTCCTTTGCTGCAGGTTCTTCATTTGATCCTGGTAATGCTTCTCAATGTATTGCTTTGCAGCTGCCACCTTTTGCTTTGTAGCAGTGGATGGTGCTTCTTCACTAACTGGAGCTTTTGACCGTTCTTTCCCTTTGCCCATGGTCACACTATCCTCATTTTTCTTCGCCCCATTTTCCTTTGGTTTCGCTTTGAACCTGCTGAAAAACTTCTTCGTCGCATCCATCTCCTTTTACTTCTTTCACACCCACTTTGTTCTAAAGCTTCACCAACGATAAAATAACCTCTTAAACACTAGAAACCAGTATTCCGCATTGCACTTCACTAGATCTTCAACAGCAAAGTATCACCACACACACACACACACACACACACACACACAGAACCAAATTCCTGCACCAATTCGACTGATTGAAATCAACTAAACATCGAGTAGCAACTACAAAGTACGAGTATAAAACAATACATGAATCATCTTCAAAAACATCAATCAATTTAGCCAATTACCTCAATTCAGTGACATAAACAGTGAATTTATGCACCCAATTTCAACAATAATTCAAAAAAGTTACAAACTTGCAATCAATCAACTACTAAAATAGCCAAAAGAAATGCACAATTCAGGAAATAAAAACTAATCCCACACTTACAATATCAACCAATCCAACACTCACTACAACTTTATTATCATTCCTCTCACAACCCAAAAAAAAAACAGGAGCAAGATCCAATTAAGCAAGAAAATCACAATCAATTAGAAACAAAAATCACAAACTTTGAAGATAATTATCAAGGCAAAGATCAAAAGCCCCAAAACAAGTAATTAAAAAAAGACAAAACCCTAGAATTACGGAAAGTGTGGACTGAATTGCGCTTAAAAAAGTAGCGAAACGATTAAAATAAGCAGAAAATACTACTAGTAAATAGTAAAGAGTTTAAGAGAGAGAAAGAAGATCACCTACTGATAAAAAGAAGACGAAGAAGGAGCGAATAATTGGAAACCCTAATTTAAATTGGTGAAGTGAGATAAAATTAAGTAGCAATTGAAGTTGAAGAAGAAGAAGAAGAAGAAAAATCAAAGAATGAAATTGGTTTTTGCATGATTCCCCCAATTCCAATTCCAATTCCAATATTGTTTGCACTTTCTCTCTCTACCTATCTATCTATCTTACTTTCTCTCACCTAACTATTTTCTTCATTGTTTTCCTATTTGTATTTGTTGTGTGGATAATTACTTTCCACCTTTGGGAATAAACTTAATCAAGGTAACTACTCCCTAACTAATTACTCCTTATCATAATAGCAACTCTCCTTTGTGACGGGTAATATCCGTCAGAAGTTTATGACGGGTCAAGTATTGTTTAATTAATAGGTAATCAGATGTCATTTCCTATTTCCTATGCACTACTCTTTATGTCTTTTTTTCCTATGCGCACTACTTGATCCGTCACACAGAATTTATGATATAAAGGCTCACTTCATTACAAGTAAGCCAGTAGGTTTATTGAAAAACAGTGTCTTATTAAATTTATTGAGAGACTGCAAATAGAGGTAATAATGGTACCCAAAATAATACTCAATAAATACATTTTAACTAAACGAGTATATAAATATAAAATGGGTACGAATATAATGATGAGACGGTACTCCCTAAACAACAATGGGGCCGGGTCAAACTTTATCATGGCAAAGGCTCAATCAATTTCAAATTATAGGGTGATTAGAGTCATATTTTCTTTTCATTTGAGGAACAAAAATGATTATTTTTATGATTTACCAATATAAATAAAAAGGATATGCAAGAACTTAAGAAGAATGAATAGGGGAAAGTAGTGATTAAGTCCCTTTACTTTGTTCAATTGTGAAATCAAGTTCCTTAACTCTTGATTGTATCAATTAGACCCCTTAATTTTGTCAATATGTGAAATTAAACCTTTTTTTATTTTTTCCGATCAATTGCCAAATTTCTCGTCAATTTTATGTCAATATCTCATTACTATCAATAAATATTTTATCCCAAAATACACTAATATAATACGTATACGTATAGAAATAGATATTCCCAAGTACGAAGTAGTACAAAAAAAATACTATTCGTATTCGTAATGTACGTATTCGTATATCCTAAGTAGTTTGATAAAATATTTTGTCCCGTAATGTACGTATTCGTATTCTATTGTAATGTATGTATTCCTATTCTACCATAATGTACGTATTCGTATTCTAGTAGGAGAAATTGACGAAAAGTTGAGCAATTGATCGGAAAATAATTAAAAAGGGTTTAATTTCACGTATTGACAAAGTTAAGGGGTCTAATTGACACGATCAAAAGTTAAGGGGTTTGATTTTACAATTGAGTAAAATAAAGGGGTTCAATGAATATATACATCAGACTAATTATTTTAGGGGAGACAAACTAACAATGGTATTGTAAAATAAAATGTCACGAAAGGATATACTATAACAATTTTTCTAACGTGTACCCACTGAAGACCGTAACATGCTTATTAAGAAAGAAATCACAATGATATTATCATGATAAATTGAAATATTAACTCATATTTAGACAACATCATTCTGATTTAATCTTTAATAAACATATTAACGTGTGCCTAGTGAACAAACGTCGGAAAAAACAATACTATAATTTTGAGTTGTGACCCAAATGACTTGATTGTATTAGCTATTAGCATCGTTGTCATTCGTAATTAATTCGGCGTTACTTATTTGGCATTGTAAGTAACTAAGTAGCAGTGTGTGTGAACATAGAATAGTATATTTGGGCATGACAAAATTAATCCAACCTGACCTCGAATTGAAGATTTGATGAGTTTACTCATAATCTGAATTGACCTGACTTAACTCAAACTAACCCGAATATTTTTATATCAAAGTATCATACAAGCCGATATCTTGAAAAAGTTGAAAACAAAAAACTTGAAAATGATCCGATCACAAAATGACACTCCTCGACTTGAAGTCAACCCGATTTTACTGATCAAAAAGTGGTCCGACCTGAAGATGACCCGGTCCAGTTGACTCGTTTACCAAGTCTATATGATACGGAATATTATGTTACTTGTAGGTGGTCATTCTTAAGAAAGTCAAAAACTCGAATACCTAGCTAGCTAATACGTACAGTATGTACGATATCTCTTGAAATGGAGTTATTAATAAATACGAGCAGCATTTTATGGGGTTAGATACGAAGTATGATAAAAGAAATTGTTATTTCTATCCATTTTACTTTCGTCATGTTCAAGCTATTTGATCACTTACAAGATAGACGTATATATTGGTTTTAAAGAAGAATTTGCAACTAAACAAGGAATATATATAGTCCCTAGAGTACTCCCTCCGTGTTCAAGAAAATAACATCGGTGAATTTGCACCACACAAAATCCACTTGCTTTACATTACCATAAAAAAAAAAAAGTTTACAAAAAATGAAAATACGTAACTATTGAATAATACGAAGTACAATACATCCAAAAGAGTAAATAGATAAGAATTCATATAATTGGATGAATTAAGGTGGTGATATATAGGGAACCCTATTGCCAATGGCAGACGTTATCTCCTTTGGTTGACAAATAATAAGTCGTCTCTTTCAAGTTTCAACTTTCACAAATTAAAGAAGACCTAGCTACGGATATAATTAATCATATATGGACTTGAATTCCTAACTAATTATTTAACCACAAATTATAGTTATAAGCCTTACATTAATTAGGTTTAGTAAGTAGAAAACCTCAGAAGTACATGTAGGACTACTTATTAAGTAGATATCTGTCTAGTACGGAGTATAAAATTTAGGGTCGTTCAATCTTCGTTACTAGTATAATCTTTTATACTTCGTAAGATTTAGGTTCCATCGATGGTCCATTTGTTCGTCCACGTATATCAAGTTCAAACCCCCTGTAAAAGTCAATTTTGTGAGAATTATAGGGTTTGTGCAAAGCACGCTTCGGTATCGTGTCCGTTACCTTGGTGATATAGGCAATAGGTATTAGGGTTCCATTTTTTGGGTCGTTTATTGATTGGTGCGTCCGGAGTTGGACCCACGGGCAAGAGTAGTCCTTGATTGATCAAATGTTTGAGAGTCTCGGTGTAAGATAAGTCAATTGGGGTAAACTCCCTTCGTGACGTCTCTATTTTGTTGGATATGGCTTTATAAGGTCTTGAGGTTTTTCCTGTATTGACTTTGGGAGGTTTCGATTGGGTGGAACATTGGGATGGTCTACTCTAGGTAAATTCTTGGGCGTGGTAATCGCCCGAATTGGCATTCGTTTCGCTTTCCGTGTCTCTACTCTCAAGAAAATTGCGGCAGCTATCGATGTGACAAACGAAGGAAGTCAAACGGGTTACCGAAGTGTGGACATTGCGAACCAATTCGGTTAGGGTGTTGACATCGTTGCGGATGCTTTCGATGACATTTGACTCTACGAACATGTTTGGAAGATGATTCTGCGAGAAAGGATCGAATGATAAGAATGGATCCACTGGACAACGTAAGAGACTCGATGGAAGCTCATGGGCGAGCGACACGGAAATGAGACCCTTGATTCGCGCGTGTTTGCGGTCATCGGATTAGGGACTCGGGTGCCTTAGAAGCTTGGTGTATTTGGCGGAACGCCTAATAGACCACTCATTATTCTTCCTTTGTATTGTGAAATAAAGTTCGGTTCATTGTACTTTTCGATGCCATTTTCATCTCCTGTGATTTATAACGTTATTGATTCATACTCCGAAACACGGATCGGATAATTATGGAGCAATAGACTTGACGGTGCCATATCACAAAATGCGCAATGGGATAATTGTATTTTTATGCGCAATTTAAGAAACACGTATCATCCTCATTCATTCATTCATTCATTCATTCTCTCATTCATCACTCTGTCGTTTCACTCTCGCTTTCATCGTTCTTTCATTCATTCTCTGGTTCATTATTCTTATTCACGCCTCATTCAGAGAAATATACTTATTTAATACGTGAATGAAATATACCTGGTGTTATATGATACTGAATTAGTAGTTTCTAATTTTCTACGTTGAACTGCATATTCATCATATTGAGTTATTGTAGTTCATATACTGCGTTACTTTAGTGTAGAGCATCTGTTACTTTAATGTCTACCATCTGTTACTTTATACCTGGTGTATAAGCATCCTCTGTTAATTTAATCCAATGTTACTGATGTGTCGTATTTATATAACTTTATTCCCTCGATTCCGCTGTCTTTTATGGTCGGAACGCGCTCTTTAGAGCCGTTTCTTCGAACATTTTGCTTTGAGTGAGTGTTTTTGTAGATTCTACACGATTTCAGGTCTTTATGTGCATTTACACTCATATCCGGTTAGAAGAACGATCCCGAGACAAAACCCGTGCCTCAAGACGTTTAGGCGAAGAAGAAATGGGAAGTGACGATTCATTGGGCCATGAGAAGCTTCCCATTACTTCTTTTATTAGTGCGTGCACGCCAGCCTGCATGTGACCGGCGGCCTGCTGGCCGGCCGGCATGACACAAGGCCAATTTTAGCTTCATTTTTAGGTGTGCGTCGGCCCCTGCATGTGGCAGGCGGCCTGCCAGCCGGCCGGCGTGACACGCAGCCCATTTCCGCTTCATTTTGTATAACTAAGAGTTGTATCATTTCCCTACTATCACTTTTTCATACTTAGCTTATTTTTACTTTAGAAAACTCGTGACCCTTAGGATTCTAGCACTCGGTTTTCAATCGGATTCGATTTCGGTAATTTTGTTTTATGCAAATTTCAGTTTGATGTTTCAATATTGATCGCAATTTATTTAGTTCGTCGTAATTTTCTCTATTTGCAATTTGTTGTTCCGTTTAGTTCGTTAGATTTCCGTTCGTTTATTGCTAGATTTGTTTGCTTCACTTTCAATCATGAATTCCATGTATGCGTATTGTTGTTCCGTAATTATCATGTGTAGCTAAATTTCTCGCTAGGGTCGAGGGGGATCGATGGATTATTATGCGATTATGCTACTTTGATACTAAATGTATAATTATGCTAGTACCTTTTTTGCGTGCTTTATTTGTCGATTAATCTGTTAAAGGCCACAACATGTTAATCTGTTTGGGAAATTCTAGTTCTTGTGCGAAAGCCGAATTAGGATTAGACAACGCGCGATTTGGTAGGAAGTCTAATAAGTTGCGAGAGCCCGTTAGATCATTCCTAGGTTGACATGGTTCGAGAGAACGTGTTATAGCCGACTAGCATGTTTATGTGTTTATTATTATTGTCGCATAATTGTTGAGCATCTATCGTGAACCCGTGACCTTAGTTTTCATCCCATTGTTAGATTCGATTTTTATTACCGTCTTTTAGTAGTCTTTATTTATTTTCAATCAATCAACCGTTCTGAGCATTTTAGAATCGCCATAGCTAATAAACGAAATTGACTGTTTCCCTGTGGATTCGATACCTTGCTTGCCGCTATCTTCTTGTTAGTAGCATTAGGTTTATCTTGATTGGGTGAGACGATTTAACCCACATCAAATTTGGCGCCGTTGCCGGGGAAACGGTTTTTCTTGTTTTTTTTAGCTTGTTTCTTCTATGCTCTCTTTCGTCTCAAGGAATTAAAACTCCTTGAGATTGATCTCACTTTTCTACTGTAGTTTTGCTTATGCCCAGGTCTTTTCGGTAATCAGAGCTTACTCCGTTCGACCCTGAGCCCGAGAAAACCTTTCGTAGGCGACGACAGTTTTGGAGAGAGATTTCCGCAGCTCCCGATCTTGCGACTTTGGAAGCTATTCATACTGAATTTGTAGCTGAGAATCAGTCCTTTGAAGAGGAACATCAATCTCAGCCCGAGATCATTTTACCACCCCCTCCGATCATAAAAATGCCGAAGCTTTCTAGTCATTCGGAGCCCGAGCAAACTGCTCTTCCTAAGTTGGTTAAACGACCAACTGCCACTCAAGGTACATTTGAGATTCGACCCGCCTTCATTACTTTGGTGGAAAAGAATCAATTCGGTGGCGACCCTAAGGAGGATCCTCACAAGCATATGAGGATATTTACTGATTATTGCTCCACAATTCCGCTTCCGGCCGGGGTAACTCAAGAAGAAGTCATGGAGATGCTCTTCATGTTCTCACTACAAGATTCCGCTAGGGAGTGGATAACGGACCTTGATAAAGTCACCGAGGGGATCACCGACTGGAATTCTCTTGCTCTTGCCTTCTACAAGCACTATTACCCTCCACAAAAGACGAACATGCTCTGGAGTCAAATCACCAATTTTCGTCAAACTCCGAACGAGAATATTCATGAAGCGTGGGAGCGGTTTAAGAAGCTTGTGAAGGAATGCCCGCATCATGGTTTTCAGGTTTGGTTTCTTTGTAACCAATTTTATAACGGGTTGTATGATGATTGCAGGAGTACACTTGATTCGGCATGCAATGGGCGTTTCCAATGTAATGTGGATGATGATAAGGCTTGGCAAACAATAGAAGAGATAACATCTCACCACTCCCGATGGGGTAATCCACGTGGTAATACTCGATCAAATTCCGGTGAAAGTGGGTCTCGAATGTCGTGGCTATTCAATTAGCCGCTTTGGCTAAGAGGTTTGATGCATTTGAAGTGTCAAATTCTCAAGGGGGAGGGGGCATGCATCAAGTACATGCCATGCAAGAATATGCATGTGTTCGATGTGGTGCCGCGGACCACCAAGCTCAAGATTGCCTAGGCTCCATAGAACAGGTGAATGCGTTCCATTCTATGCGCCCACGTTATCCATATATGAATCAACCGGGCTATGATGCATCTCTCTTGTCTTACAGGAGTACTAATGTCTTGAACCCGCCTATTACACCACCCTATGTGCCCCCGCACAAGCAGAATCTCCAGAATCAGCAGAATTTCCAGAATCAAGGAAATTTTCAAAATCAGCAGCAATTCCATAATCAAGGAAATTTTCAGAACCAACAGAATTTCGGAAATCAAAGGAATTTCCAAAATCAGGGAAATTTTCAGCAGCGACCTCACTCGGGTCAACATCAACAAAATTTTGGCAATACTAATCAGAACTTCGGGAATTCTCATCAGAATTTCGATACTAGTCAGCAGAATTTTGGCCAATCCTCATCACAAGCTCAAGGTAATTCTTCTTCTTCTTCGAGTTCTAATGAAATGGCTGAGCTTTGTAATATGATGCAGATGATGGCCAAGACCCAGGAATCTATGATGGCACAAATGCAAAAGAATGATCAAGCTAAGGATAATGCCATCAAGAATTTGGAGAACCAAGTGGGACACCTTGCCGCATCACAAGCAACGCGTCAACAAGGTAAACTCCCTTCTCAAGGTGATCAACAACATGATACGGCTAATGCGATCACTCTTCGTAGTGGCACACACTATGAAGGCCCGTCGATGCCTAAGGATGATACACCGACCGAGAAGGAGGAGGTTCTAGTGGAAGATGTTAATGAGAATGTTATTGTGGAAACTTCAAGTGGTGAGCGAGTTCCACCACCCACTACTCCCGTTCCCACTCCAACTAGCCCAACAATTCAAGTGCCATTCCCGGGTCGATTGAAGAATCGGAAGGAGACTACCCAGTTTGGCAAGTTCATGGAGGTTGTGAAGAATTTGCAGGTTACGGTCCCATTTACCGAGCTCATTTTGCAGGTCCCGTCTTACACCAAGTTTATGAAGGACATCTTGACTCGGAAGAGACGCATTGGTGAGGTAGAAACTGTCGCTCTTACTGCAGAGTGTTGTGCATTTTTACAGAACAAGGCCCCACCAAAGCTAAAGGACCCCGGTAGTTTTTCGATTCCTTGCACTATTGGCACCTTATCGATTGATAAGGCATTATGTGACTTAGGTGCTAGTGTAAGTGTCATGCCTTACTCCGTTTGTGAAAAACTTAATATGGGTCCTCTTAAGTGTACTAGTGTAACTTTGAAGATGGCGGATCGTTCCATAAAACGCCCTTTGGGAGTTTTAGAAGACGTGCCCGTTAGAGTTGGAAAATTTTTTATCCCGGTTGACTTTATCGTCCTTGACATGGCCGAGGACACTCAAATTCTCATAATTTTGGGAAGGCCATTTTTGCACACCGCCAGCGCAGTGATTGATGTCAAGAACGGTAAATTGACCTTGGAAGTGGGTGGAGACACCATTGTTTTCTGCTTAGATAGTACACTTAAGAATCCGATGGTAACGGATTCTTGTTGCATGATTGATGTTGTGGATGTCTTAGTTCATGATTCTATGGAGGCGTCCCTTATACGGGACCCCCTAGAGGCTTTGATATGTTTGGAAGCGTGTGCAGGTGATGCTTTCGTTGACTCTGCTGTTGTTGATGCCTTAGAAGCTGCTTTGGAAGGAAGAATGCTCACGGAGGAGCAAGGTGTCGATGTAACCAACATTGTCCACACCTCATTTGCCATAGACATAACCGTCCCGGAGCGTAAGCCACTTCCATCTCACCTAAAATATGCCTTTTTAGACGATACAGAGAGCTTCCCCGTGATTGTAAGTGCTGATTTAATTGAGCAACAACTTTCTGATTTGCTAGTTGTTTTAAAGAAAAATAGGAAAGCTTTGGGGTATAGTCCTGATGACTTGAAGGGAATCAATCCCGATTTCTGTATGCATAGAATTAATCTTGAGGAAGGTCATCGTCCTTGTGTCCAGGGTCAACGTAAGTTGAACCCGAATATGCAAGAGGTTGTTAAAAAGGAAGTTATGAAATTGTTGGATGCGGGAATTATTTATGCGGTTCCCGATTCAAAGTGGGTGAGTCCGGTACAAGTTGTACCTAAGAAGGGAGGGACTACGGTGGTCCCGAATGAGAAGAATGAGTTAATCCCTACACGAATTGTGACGGGATGGAGAATGTGCATAGACTATAGAAAGTTGAACACCGCTACACTTAAAGACCATTTCCCATTGCCCTTTATCGACCAAATGCTTGAGAGACTAGCTTCTCACAAGTATTTTTGCTATTTAGATGGATATTCCATATTTTTCCAAATCCCGATACATCCCGCCGACCAAGAAAAGACCACGTTTACTTGTCCATATGGCACTTTCGCATATCGGAGGATGCCATTCGGGCTATGTAACGCACCCGCCACCTTTCAAAGGTGCATGATGAGCATCTTTTCTGACTACATCGAGTCCATTATGGAAGTGTTTATGAACGACTTTAGTGCGTATGGTATGAGTTTTTCAGCTTGTCTAGCTAATTTGGATACAATTTTAAACCGATGTGTCGAGGTTAGTTTGGTCTTGAATTGGGAAAAGTGCCATTTTATGGTCACTGAGGGTGTTGTTTTGGGTCATGTAGTCTCCGAAAAGGGCATTCAGGTGGATAAAGCAAAGGTGCAAGTGATTGAGCAATTGCCCTTGCCGGTTAATGTGAAGGGAGTGAGAAGTTTCCTTGGTCACGCGGGATTTTATCGCCGCTTTATCAAGGACTTTTCCAAAATTGCTAAGCCACTTACACAATTGCTCCTAAAGGATGCCCATTTCGATTTTACTAATGAGTGTGTTGAAGCTTTTGACAGGATTAAGCAGGCCCTCATTTCTGCTCCGATTATTCAGTCACCGGATTGGAATTTGCCATTCGAGATAATGTGTGACGCGAGTGATTATGCTGTGGGAGCGGTTTTGGGCCAAAGGAAGGACAAGGTCTTGCATGCTATATACTACGCTAGCAAAACACTTGATAATGCTCAAGTTAACTATGCAACAACCGAGAAGGAATTGCTAGCTATAGTATATGCTTTGGAAAAATTCAGAACCTACTTGGTTGGATCGGAAGTCATTGTTTTCACCGATCACGCGGCTCTTAAGTACCTCCTTGCCAAGAAAGAAGCGAAGCCCCGACTACTTTGATGGATCCTACTACTCTAGGAGTTTGATTTATCGATCCAGGATAAGAAGGGAGCGGAAAATGCCGTTGCGGATCATTTATCGAGGCTTAGAGTTGAGGAGGAAGGAGCTGTCATCCCCATAGATGACTCTTTTCCCGATGATTCTCTCATGGCCTTAGCTATCGGTGAAAGCGAAGGACCTTGGTATGCGGATTATGCTAATTATTTAGTTGGCAAGGTATTACCTTCCGATCTTTCTTATCAACAAAAGAAAAAATTTCTACATGATGTTCGGCAATTTTTCTGGGATGATCCTTATTTATTTAAGGAGTGTGCTGATGGTATTTTTCGTCGATGTGTCCCTCAATGGGAAGTTCGAGGAATTTTAGAAAGTTGTCATTCATCACCATATGGTGGCCATCGTGGACCGAGCCGAACCACGGCTAAGGTCCTCCAGTCTGGTTTTTATTGGCCAACCTTATTCTGGGATGCCCAAGCTTTTATTATGTCCTGCGACGCATGTCAAAGGACCGGTAATATCTCTAGGAGGCATGAGATGCCTCAAAATGGGATTCTCGAGGTAGAAATTTTTGATGTCTGGGGTGTAGACTATCAAGGTCCGTTCCCGTCATCCAAAGGCAACCGATATTGTGGACATGACATAGGTCCACCCCGACGCGGCCACGCGCGGGTTTGGGTAGGCGAATGAATCTCCATATGAAACGGATCGAATTGAAATTTAGGTCTATGTGGAGTCGCCACCGAATTTTGTGGTTATTCGGAACCATTCGAGCCCACTCTATGTCGTAGTGGTCCGTATACAAAATACGGCCCATTTCCGATGCCAGAGTTTATTGGGCTCGTCCCTTTGCATTTGATACCAATACCGACATTATCAGATATTGTGTATTGAATGACTCTCGTGCGCCAACGGTTTCGGGCATCCGGAAACCGAGGTTCTGAGTAAGGGGTGAGGGTACGTGTTGGGAAGCCCACAAAGGACACCCAACCCCGCCCGCACATTAGCGGCCTCTACTAAGAATTCGAATGACTTACAATACGCGCGCTAGTAAAACGGGAAAATGATATGCAAACAGTATTTTCCCTAAACATGCGAATTGAATTGAAACGGGTTTCTAAGTCAATTTAACGCAACTAAAATTAGCGTCAAAGTTGTATTTTAGCATGCGGGTTCATTTAGTACAATAAACGAACAAGAATTAAATTGACAAGCGAAACAAACAAACGGTTAGTAACGGTAAATCGATATTAACGGTTTGTGCAAATAATGAATTGAATCGAAAAGATGCAAATGTGAGGATGCATGATTTGAAAAGATAGTATACACGTGATTAATTATGCACGTGTTGACCTAAGTCGTAAAATACTATCGAGTTTGAAAAATAGGGTAATGTACGACTCGTGTTTGAGTCGTTATGAGGGCACTCGATCGAGTGGTCGATAGACTCGATCGAATAGGCCCTGAAAAGAGGTTTCTGTTTCGTGTTATGGGCCGTACTCGGCCGAGTTATTGACCAACTCGGCCGAGTACGTGGCCACTCGACCGAGTCACTGTGAGACTCGACCGAGTGAGTACTTGAAAAGTATTCTGTCCAGATCTGGTGACCCTACTCGACCAAGTTATTGACCAACTCGACCGAGTAGGTCTCCACTCGATCGAGTCACTGGAAGACTCGACCGAGTAGAGGTCCTGCAGACCATTCTGTCTCGATTTTGTGATGTCACTCGATCGAGTGACGTAGGCACTCGACCGAGTGGCACCTGTACGTAACCAGAAAACGCTTGCAATTGATTTGAATCGTTTAAAGTAGCCGAGACAATAATAAATGTTCCTCCGTGTTTGTAGTGTTATAATTGGACAACATCTACGTTAACATCAACGGAAAATTGAAACGGCTAAATTATTTGATTTGATTTATTAGACTCGACGTCCAATTACGGAATTGTCATCGGGTCTAACATATCGATACTTTGCTTAAAATACAGAAAAGGACTTGATTCCCTCGACTTTTCCGACATCGAAATAAATTCCTAAGGATTGTGATGTCGGATCCGTGTCAATGGGTTTCGACCCATATTGAAATACGATGTTTATTTTTTGAGAAATCGATGCGAATAATAACGATGATACAAACGATATGAAAATTATTGTTGAAATTGACCTATCTCAACGATCAAGTAACCGGGATATCGGAACGAGCGACCGTCAACGCTGTGTGCAGTACACTTGTATATTCGTGTTTCCTCATTCCGATATCACTTATACTCGACACAAATTGATAGGTATTTTAATGTTTTGATACTAGTATTATTGATATTAACGATGCGATAATAACGATAAAAAAAAAAATAAAAAAAATAAAACGACCCGTATGAAATAGACACGACGCGAGAAAAAGGAAGAGAAGGGAAGAAACGGGGTTTTGACACCCTCAACCTACATGTTCTTGTCTCGGTGCGGACTCGTAACCGTGGCTATAACACAAGAGTCTTCGAGGTTTATGGAGGTCGAGTTATGGTGGCTCGGGTTGTTGATTCCTAAACTAGGTCTAGGGTTTGCTAGGATGTTGCTTAGGGTTTGCTTAGGGTTTGTAGAGGATGTAGTATGTGTGTATGAGGTTGCTCTAGGGTTTCGATAATTGTGTCCAAGTTGTTGAAGAGGGGTGTATGGGGGTTCCTTTTATAGGAAAAGCTAGGGCTTCGGATTAGGGTTACTCGACCGAGTAGGTGGCTGACTCGGTCGAGTAGGCTTGTGCGTCAGCCGTCGGGCCTAAATAAGGGCCCACTCGATCGAGTGGATGAGGCACTCGATCGAGTGGCCCAGTTGGGTCGCGCGGGTCACTTGCTTGGACCTTGACCGTGGGTATTTGAAGGGTTTGAGTTGGACTTTTGATGATTGATGGGTTGTTTTTGTGTGTCTCGGGAATGACTTTGACCGGGATTGACCCAATCGTGACAAGTCGGTTTTAATTCCGGTGTCGGTTTTAGCCCAAATTAGTCTTGTTTGACTCGAAATGGTCCGCTGGGCCTGGATTTGAGGTTGATTTTGTGAGATTTGTACTCCGTAAGTGCGTTAGCCAACGATTAATGGATTTGAGCCCGTATCCGAGCGCATAGAAGCATGTTAGCGTCCGATCATCATCGGGTGTTTTTTGGGAAACTGCCATAGACACCTGGCAGTCAAAATGCGGGTGTCTACAGAGCCCCCACTCTGACTGAGGCTTGGACAGGGCGAGAGTCAGAGTATCCACCAGGCCAATCGAGGATTGAAACCTGGCGGACTTCCGGCCGGGTCGTTTATAGTCCGTTAGACTTGCGTGAAGGGCTCGCCAGCCGCAAGCTAGAAGTTATACCTGAGCTGATAACTCCGTGGGGGATTGGACTTGTCTCGTAAGTCCTGGGTGTGCCTGTATGTAGACTCATCCCTTGAAATGCCGTCGTTGGCTTCCGCTGGGGAATTATCGTGGGTCGCACTTCCCTAATTGAGTTGTACCTGTATGAGTCACATAAAACGCATGCAACACGTAGGCAGTAAAATGACTCGCGTTGGGGAGAAATGGTTTGAAAATTTGAATTTTTGAAATCTTGAAAATTTGAGACTTTTGAATTTTGGAAACTTTGAGATTCTTGACTCCTAACAAAGATTAGGAAAGTTTGGGATGGAAATTCCCGTGCTAGTATTGAGACTAGGATTGTGGTTTGATTCCTAATTAGGATTAGGAAATTTTCCTAAATACTTTGCAAGGCTAATGCTATATATAGCCCTTCCATGCCCTTGATTTTCTTCATAATTCCCAACACAAATCAAAAGAAAGTCTCTCTATTTCCCTTTAGGCAAAAGAAAGTCTCTTTATTTTCTTAAGAAGTTTAGCCATGGGAATTGATAGGTTGACCGTGATGCTGCAGGAGTGGTCCCGTCGCTTTAGGGACGCAGATAGGGTGGCTTTGAATCAGACGGGGATAACCCAATTGTACCCGTTCCGTCAGATGGTGGTTGACCGCTACTTTCTGGATGCTTGCTTGGCTTATTGGGATGACATATATCATGTCTTTTCTTTTCCTCGGGGCGAAGTTTGCCCTTTACCGGAGGAGATTGCAGCTATAGGAGGATGGAATCCGATTCTTCGCCCTGCTGTCCCCTATTCGATCTATGACCCGAGGAGGAAACTGAGGGAATTTCTAGGGCTCTCTCACAATGAGGTATCCCGCATGATGGATGGTGACAAAATTTCTCTGATTGACTTGGCTGAGAAATTCATGAATTCACTCGATGTTCGGGTTAGACCGGCTTACAGCCGCAGGGCCTTCTCTTTTTGCATGCTTCACGTATATGCTTTCGAGGGTCATATGGATTTGTTATCCTGTATGGGAAACACCCGTCTCCTGACCGTAGTGGATCTGATGGAGACCGAGCACAGCCCGGCTTGGTTGATCACAGGCGAGATAATCCAAGGATTGGACGATCGCAAAAGGGACTCATCCATTCGCCTTACCGGTAGCACCCGTTTGTTGCAAGTATGTCACTTGGCTTTTTTTTCAATTCTTGATTTTTTCTTTCTTCTTTCTTTTTCGAAAATTTTTCTTACTGCAGGGGGTACTCGATCGAGTCACCCAAGCACTCGGTCGAGTACCCTCAATTAGATGCTTCTGACCTGTTTTCGGAGGTGCCACTCGGTCGAGTCACCCTGGCACTCGATCGAGTGCCCTCGCAAAGAGTCTCCTGTTTGCGTTCAGGGGCACCACTCGATCGAGTATCCCAAGCACTCGATCGAGTGGCCTTTAGGCGAACGCCTATTTTGCCTATGAGCCTCATGTTTTGTTTTCTTTTGCAGATTTGGCTATATGAGAGACTATCAGTGATAGATCCTCCTCTTGATGCGGGCAACTACCGTCCTAACCAGGTGATGACGAGGAGGCGGGCAATTGACTTTTCTCGTCAGATTACGCAGAAGTATTGGGACGAGGTTTTGTCCTTTCATGGCGGCCCGTTAATTCGATGGGTGGTTCCATGGTGGCCCATCTACCTTTGGAGTGGCTTGGACCCGAGGGACAGAGCCCGCTATCAGGTGATCCTTTCCTTCAGGCAGACGGTTCATCTTTATCCTGATCGCATACTAAGGCAGTATGGATGGACCCAGCGAATCCCTGAAGTTGAAGCAGTTGTGAGTGACCCTACCCAACTGACTGATGTAATGTGTGATACCTGGATGCAAAGGTGGTATACACGGCATACTTGGCCCGTTGTCAAATCTCGCCATTCAATCTGGGTTTCAGATTCTTATACGAAGTGGACCAAAGCCGGAGATGCCAAAGCTCGAGCCGCTTTGAAAGTCGATGAAGCCTTCGACCTGCTGAGAAGAGAGCAAGCTAAAGACAACAGGGGGTTCTCTGATGAGGGAGACACTCCAGCTACCCTAGTCCGCCTAATGTCAGGGCAAAAGAAAAAGACTAAGACTCAAGCTGAAGGGTCTAGTGCTAAAGGTGCTTGGGGGAAAGTGAGCCCCCAGACGGACTTAGAAAGGAGACTGGGCCCAAGACTACCCGTGCAGGACCGACTTGGCCCACGGGATAGACTGCCTGAGCACGTGCGGGCCCGACTTGGGCCGAAGACCGTGATTGAAGACCCGTCGCCAAAGAAACGGGCCTGGGCTAAAGAGGTTCCACTCGTGATTCGGGAACGCTCGTCGCCACCCCGAAGACCTCAGGCTCCACGCGACCCGAAGGACAAGGGGAAGGGGAAGATGCCCGGATACTAGTCTCCTTATTTTATTATTTGTGTGGTGTGGTTTTTTGTGTGAATGCCGTTTTTTTTTTTTTTTTTTTTTTTTGTAATCCCGAGTTTATCGAGATATTAATAAAAGACATATTATTGAACACCGCTCCCGTCAGTGGTTGTACCCTTTTGAGGGGTTGTCTACGTATCCGCAAATGGCGGAATCAAACCTAACGTAGTTCAAAAATTTGATTTGATTGATGATTGCAATTTTCGAAATACATCAAGATTATTAATTCAAGATGTGCGACAGTAGAATAATTAATTCTAGCTTATTGACTTGTCTATAATTTTGAAAATTTATAAAAAGGACAGATTTTTATAAATTTTTGCAAATGACATTGAGATGGGGGTTTATGGGTAATAGCGCTTCAGCTGGTCCAAGTTGGTTGGGTTGACAAATTCGTTCCCGTCCAAGTCTGTCAGCATTACCGCTCCTCCTGATAGGACCTTCTTGACCAAGTATGGCCCAGCCCAGTTGGGTTTGAATTTACCCCTTGGGTCAACCGGCAGTAAGGCACGAACCGATTTTAGGACCAGATCCCCTTCCTTGATGTTCCTGGGCCTAACCCGCTTGTTGAAAGCCCGTTGGATCCTTTTTTGATATATTTGAATGTTGTTGAGAGCCCGGGATCGCCGTTCGTCTAAAAGGACTAGCGAATCGTATCGGGCTTGGACCCAATCTGCCTCAGGTACTTGGCTTTCAAGTAGGATCCTAAGGGATGGCACCTCTAGCTCGACTGGTTGGACCGCTTCCATTCCGTATGTCAAGTAATACGGGGTTGCCCCGGTCGCGGTGCGGATTGAGGTTCGATATCCCCATAGGGCAAAAGGTATTTTGTCGGGCCAGTCCCGGTAATTTTCAGCCATCTTTTTAAGTATGGTGACAATTGTTTTATTGGCCGCCTCTACCGCTCCATTTGTTTGAGGCCGGTAAGGCGAAGATGTATGCCTTTGAATTTTGTATTTTGCCAGCAATGCGGCAGTTTCGGCTTGGAAGTGGGTCCCGTGATCGCTGATGAACTCGTGAGGGATCCCATATCGGCATATTATTTTATTTTGGATGAATTTGGCCACGTGCTTGGCGTTCAAGACACGGTATGACTCGGCTTCGACCCATTTGGTGAAGTAGTCGATGGCCACTAAGATGAAGCAATGACCTCCCGTCCCGGAAGGATGCACCTTTCCAATTATGTCAATACCCCATGTCGAAAATGGCCATGGTGATGTCATGGTATATAATAGGGAAGATGGCATATGTTGTACATTGGCGAAGATCTGACAGTTATGGCAGTGTTTGACATACAACTGACAGTCTGTTTCCATGGTGTTCCAATAGTACCCGAGCCTCATGATTTTTCGGGCTAGCATATGGGCGTTCATATGAGGGCCGTTTTCACCATCATGGACCTCGGCCATGACCTTTTCGGCCTGTATTTTGTCGATGCATAGGAGTAGAGCCCCCTGTGCCGTCTTTTTGTACAATTGCCCGTCATCAGTTCGAACAAATTGGGTTGCCAATCTTCGTAGGGCCTTTTTGGCCCGATTTTCCGCTCCCGCGGGATATTCTCCCGTTGCCAAGTAGGTTAGGACAGCTTGATACCAAGGCTCCGGGTCCGTTATCTCGATATCCTGAATGGCGTGGATGTAGGCTGGCTCGGACCGTCTTTCGACACAGATTGGCATGCTGGTCAGGTGATCCGGGATGTTTAGTAGAGATGCTAGTTTGGAAAGTGCATCTGCAAACTGATTCTCCTCCCGGGGCAGATAAATGTATTCTACCTTTTGAAATTGTTTTTCTAGAACCCTTACCCGTGCTTGGTAAGCCACGAGATTGGCGTTCCGAGTTTTCCATTTTTGGAGTGCTTGGTTGATGACCAATGATGAATCACCGTGGACTCGGAGGTTTGTTACCCCTAAATCAGCGGCGGCTTGCAACCCGTGAATGCATGCTTCGTATTCGGCTGCGTTATTGGTCACGTCGAAGTCTAACTTGATGGATAAGGGAGTGTGTTCCCCTCGGGGTGAAATTAATAGGATTCCGACCCCAAATCCTCGGAAGTTGGATGCCCCATCGAAATATAAATCCCACACTTCCGTATCGGTATGGAATATGTCTTCATCAGGAAAGGCCCATGTATCGGTGTGGCCTTCTTCGGGTATTGGGCTGTCAGCGAGGAACTCGGCAACTACCCGGCCTTTGATGGCCTTTAATGGTACAAATTTGAGATCGAACTCGGATAACATTAAAGTCCATCTTGATATCCTACCGTTGAGGATGGGCTTCTCGAACAAGTATTTGATAGGATCCATTTTGGATAACACATGTACCTCGTGACTGAGCATGTAATGTCGGAGCTTTTTAGTGGCCCAAACCAATGCTAGGCACGTCTTTTCGAGCATTGTATATTTACACTCATATTCGAGGAACTTTTTACTGATGTAGTAAATAGCCCGTTCTTCTGAATCAACTGTCTGGGCCAGCATAGCCCCCATGGCTGTCTCAGTCGTTGTCAGGTATAACGACAAAGGCAGACCGTGTTGAGGTGGCATTAATACCGGCGGAGCAGACAGCATCTCCTTGATTTTGTCGAAAGCCGCTTGACATTTGTCGTCCCATAGCACCCGTTCTCCGATTTTTAGCTTTTTGAAGATGGGTTCGCATACCATGGTTAGTTTTGCAATGAACCGGCTGATGTATTGGACTTTCCCGAGAAACCCCCGTATTTCTTTTTCGGTTTTGGGTGGTTGCATCTCGGTGATGGCTTTGATTTTAGCTGGGTCGACCTCGATGCCGCGTTGGCTAACGATATGGCCCAGTAATTTGCCCGACGTTACCCCAAAACTGCATTTTTGTGGGTTCAGTCTCATGTTGTATTTACGTAGCCGGGTGAAGAACTTTCTTAGGGCTGAAATGTGCCCGCTTCGGTCCTTGGATTTGACGATCATGTCGTCCACATAGACCTCCACTTCTTTATGCATCATGTCGTGGAGCAAAGTAGTGGCAGTCCGTTGATAAGTGGCCCCGGCGTTGATAAGCCCAAATGGCATGACGGTGTAACAGTAAGTACCCCAAGGTGTAATGAAGGTGGTCTTACCCATGTCCTCTTCTGCCATTTTAATTTGATTGTACCCGACATACCCGTCCATGAACGATAGAAGGGCATGATCGGCCGTATTATCCACCAGTATGTCGATGTGTGGTAACGGAAAATCGTCTTTTGGGCTTGCCTTGTTAAGATCCCGGAAGTCCACGCAAACCCGCACCTTGCCGTCCTTCTTGGGTACCGGCACGATGTTTGCAACCCAGTCTGGATATTCAGACACTTGTATAAAGCCTGCTTTAAATTGTTTATCGACCTCTTCCTTGACTTTAAGAGACCATTCGGGCTTCATTCTTCTGAGTTTTTGCTTTACCGGCTTGCACCCATCTTTGATGGGTATTCGGTGTTCGGCTATCTCCCTGTCTATACCCGGCATGTCCTTGTAGGACCATGCAAAGACATCTTTGAATTCGTGGAGGAGGTCTGTGAATTGTTTTCTCTCCTCTGGATCTAAAGATAGGCCCAACTTAAGCATCTGGGGCTCTAAAGTGGTTCCCACATTGATGGACTCGGTTTCTTCGATTACCGGATCTCGGGATTCCCTTTGCTCGAGCTGCTCGACTAGATGTTGAGGTAGGGGTACCTGTTCGTCGGGTTTCTCAATGTCATTGCATATAAAATTTTTGAAGTTGAGAAAATTTTGGAAATAAGACAAGTCGTAAGCAGAACGGTGTTCGTTATTATTATTGATGGTAAATTTTGAAAATAGTTCGAATAGAGCTGCCATCTGATCATTGGTCAGAGGCGGGATAGGGAGAGGTCTTGGGACAGGCCCCGAGACCTCAGTGGATAAGGGAAGAGGGGTTACAGACTCGGCTTTAGCACCAGACCCTCTAGACTCGGACTCAGACTCCGACTCTGACTCTGACTCAGACTCGGTATCCGGCATGTCTCCCTCGCCGGTGGTCAGCTTGTAGACCCGTCCTTGACTGTCGGTCCATTTTATGGTCTTCCTCCAAGTTCTCGTTTCGGTGTTGGCGCCAACCTCGGTGATTAGCTTGGTTGGGTCAAACCGATCGCTGCGAAGGATCAAGTTGACCAGGTCGTCCTTTGGAGGAGGAATGGCCTTGTCTTCCCCGAATAAGAGCCCCAGTACGGGCTCGGAGTTGTTTTCGCCCTCCTTTGATTCGGCCTGAACGATGGTGAATATATCATCAGGGATGAAATTGCATTCCCGAGCCTTTTTGGTCTCGGGATATGTGATGGTGGGTTGGTAGAGGCCCACTTGGATAGCTCCGAAGACTGGAGTGACGAAGTAATCCGTTAGCTTCAGGCTATACGGGCTTATGTAAGTACCCTTGATAATGTCGATGGCCTTGTGAATACCGGCCCGAACCACGTTCTCCGGGGTTATAGCATACCCTAATCCGAAATGTGACTCGCCGTCGTTTAGAACCTCGATAATCCTTCCTGCTGGAAGGTATGGCCTTGAGGTTATTCCGGGTAGGTAACCCAGATTTTGTAGCATCGTGTCGATGCTAGTTGTGAAGTAGGGCCTAAAGAGATATTCTTCTTCGATCATGCCCACGAAATCGAATCCTCGTGGGTCGGCCCGTCCCGTAGCGTTGCAGCTTGCTACGGTAATTGGGGTCGCCTCCAGCGTGATGATACCGTCTTTGAGGGGCATCTTGACTTTTCGGTGGAGGGTAGATGACACGGCCTTAACTGCGTGGATCCAAGGCCTTCCCAGCAAGAGATTGAATGATGAGGTGACATCTATCACCTGAAATTCCAATTCCTTTTCGATTGGGCCCGTTATGATCTTCAATTTCACGGCCCTGGCGACAGGTTTTGGGCTTCCGTCGAAAGCCTGGATGGTCTGCGCCGTTGGAAGGTAATCGGCATCGGTGATGCCGAGTGCTTTTGCGGTCCTTAGAGGAAGGACGTTTACGGCTGATCCATCGTCGATAAGGGTCATCGGGAGATATTTACCTTTGCAGATGACCGTGATGTATAGGGCCAGATTGTGATTGGGCCCAAATGGTGGTAGGTCAGCTTCGGAGAAGGTTATGAGTGGGCCTTCTTCTTTGGATTTGCCCTTAAGGTAGGGCATGATGGTGGCTACCATTTCAGCGGGGGTAGCCTCTGAATCAACCTTGATTTCATCGAGAGCCTTAGTCAGTGCTTCCCGATGAGCTTGCGAGCTAACCAATAGTTGCCATATAGTTAGATCGGCTCGGACCCTCTTCATTTGTTGGACCAGAGCCGTGTCTGGGCTTGGTTCTTCGAGGGTAGGCTCCGTCCTGGCGGGTTCAGTGACGGATATAGGGATGGAACGCCCAGCCGCGGCGAGATGATTGGTGGCTAAAGCTTTGGACTTTGCCTTTCGGACCTCTTCAAGGGTGATGGGGACGGCTTCCCCTTTGGTTAAGTACACATCATCCTCGTCGTCGAACCATATCCCGTTGATTTGTGGGATATAGGGAGAGATGAGGTGAGAACAGTCAATTACCTCACCGGTGAAGATAGCGTGGGCGCTGAACGGGTTTTCTTTGTTGCTCGGCTTGTCTCCGGGCAACGGGATTTTCCCGCTCTCGATAAGGTCCTGGATTAGATGTTTTAACCTCCAACATTTTTCAGTATCATGTCCGTTGCCCCGGTGATACTGACAGTAGGCTTGGGCATTGTAAGTTTTGGGCCTTTTTTCCGCTGGAGGTTCTGCAGTTGGGCCTATCGGTTGGATTAGGCCCTTTGAGGATAGCCTCTGTAAGGCATAAGTATAGGTAGTCCCTATATCTGTGAATACCCGATTTGGTGTATTCTTTTTAGATGAGGTGTCGAGCAGGTTTACCTCGTCAAAGATGCTGCGAGTTGCAGCTGCAGGTGTGGGCTTGATTGTGGATGAACTTGCCCCTTGATACCCTTTGGTAGAGGCCTTAGTCAGGCTCTCCAACCTCAAATCGTCTTCGATCCTTGTGCCCATTTCAGTAAGGACAGCAAAGTTCGGGATAATAGCATACCGGAGATGGACCCGGTAGGATGGGAGTAGATTTTTGACGAAGGCTTCCACTAGGGCCTTCTCGCCGGGCTTGTCAACCAGCTTCACACTCTCAGCCCTCCACCTTTGCAGATATTTTGTGAACCCTTCTTTGGGCTCCTGGGCCATTACCTCCAGAGTACGCATTGTAGTCTGGATTTCAGTGTTATCGGCGTAGTTCCGGGCGAATTCGGTTGCCACATCATCCCAAGTCTTGTACTTCTTGGGGTCGAGCCTGTAGAACCAGGCCCTGGGATGCTTCTCCAAGGAGGAAGGGAATAAGTGCTTGAACATGGTGGACTTTACCCCTTTGACCGCCATGAAGTCTTTGAAGGCCCGGATGTGATGGACCGGGTCTTCGGTACCCTCAAACATAGGAATTCCCGTCAAGTTGAGGTTGGCCGGTAGCTCGTCATTCAAAGGTGAATAAATGCGAGCATTCTCGGAGTGGATCGAGTTGCTTGTTGACAAGTGGACTTGCTCCTCGAGCCTGCGAACGACACTGACCAATTCGGCTATGGGCCCAGCGGAATCAGCTCCTTCAACTGGGACCGTCTTCTCCACAGTGCTCAGACGGGTGTCCAAAGTTGCTTGGTTAGCGAGGATGGAGGTCAGTTGAGTCTCGATCTTGGCTAAGGCGTTTTTCAGCTCGTCCATCTTGCGTTGATGTCGGGTTGTGGCTGGCCTGTCTGTAAGAACACCACGTAATCAGAAACTAGCCCAGAAATCCCGGAATAGAAAGTACATCCCAAACGAGACTAAAGGGAAATGACTCGAAGAAGACACTTAGACGGGTGACTCGTGAAGTGTGGGCCTTCCTTAGGATTCGGCAAGTGGGCCTAGTCCTGTTCGAAGGAAGGTTCACGCGAGACATCCCCAGACTTTTGACTCGATCGTGTTGACGGGCCCTCCTTTGTAAGAGTATGTCCTACTTAGGTGGGCCTTGCCTTAGTCTAATAAGGCGGACTGGGATAGGGAAGAAACTCGTGATGTAAGATCGACAGAGTTTCGACGCTAGAAACCTTGACAACTTAAGACTCGACCCGACACTGCTAAAAATGGGAAGTCCTAAGAGGAGGGAAGTTTTGGAAATTGATTGATTTTTGAAAAAGGACCGAGTGGACTCGGTGAATGGCCCAAATTTCCGGAAAAAGTCATTGGGCCATGAGTTTTGAAAGTTTGAGTTTTGATTTGGGCAGCATACCGGCTAGAAAATAGGCTATTTTGAGTAAAATCATAAGTCCTAAATTAGGTATGTCCCGGGTTTTGAAAATCGAATATCTTGAAAAGGAGGATGTAATTTTTGAAAAGTTGATATTTTTGAAAATGACTCGGAAACCAAGTAGCACGTAGTCACACAAGCATTATAACGACGCCATGTATGCTCTACACTAAGTCTCGGTCGGTCTGAAAGGGTCTATACCAGTGTACATAGTCTAGACGTTGATCGGGACGGACTCTCTAAGTCGAATTGAGCTTAGAACATGCCGCGAAACCCACTCGAATCGACTATGGACACCCTTTGACATATCCATGTTGGAGTACATCAATGGTATAGTGGGACGTCGGTCACCAGTACCGGCCCGGGAAAATATGGGTTATGCATGAACCGTAAAACTAACACGCGCATTGTATTTGTCAAACGATTTCTATTCGAGTCTCACCCTGAGGATGCCGATGGTAAGTCACGCATCAGTTAATCCCCAGCGGAGTCGCCAAATTGTGGACATGACATAGGTCCACCCCGACGCGGCCACGCGCGGGTTTGGGTAGGCGAATGAATCTCCATATGAAACGGATCGAATTGAAATTTAGGTCTATGTGGAGTCGCCACCGAATTTTGTGGTTATTCGGAACCATTCGAGCCCACTCTATGCCGTAGTGGTCCGTATACAAAATACGGCCCATTTCCGATGCCAGAGTTTATTGGGCTCGTCCCTTTGCATTTGATACCAATACCGACATTATCGGATATTGTGTATTGAATGACTCTCGTGCGCCAACGGTTTCGGGCATCCGGAAACCGAGGTTCTGAGTAAGGGGTGAGGGTACGTGTTGGGAAGCCCACAAAGGACACCCAACCCCGCCCGCACATTAGCGGCCTCTACTAAGAATTCGAATGACTTACAATACGCGCGCTAGTAAAACGGGAAAATGATATGCAAACAGTATTTTCCCTAAACATGCGAATTGAATTGAAACGGGTTTCTAAGTCAATTTAACGCAACTAAAATTAGCGTCAAAGTTGTATTTTAGCATGCGGGTTCATTTAGTACAATAAACGAACAAGAATTAAATTGACAAGCGAAACAAACAAACGGTTAGTAACGGTAAATCGATATTAACGGTTTGTGCAAATAATGAATTGAATCGAAAAGATGCAAATGTGAGGATGCATGATTTGAAAAGATAGTATACACGTGATTAATTATGCACGTGTTGACCTAAGTCGTAAAATACTATCGAGTTTGAAAAATAGGGTAATGTACGACTCGTGTTTGAGTCGTTATGAGGGCACTCGATCGAGTGGTCGATAGACTCGATCGAATAGGCCCTGAAAAGAGGTTTCTGTTTCGTGTTATGGGCCGTACTCGGCCGAGTTATTGACCAACTCGGCCGAGTACGTGGCCACTCGACCGAGTCACTGTGAGACTCGACCGAGTGAGTACTTGAAAAGTATTCTGTCCAGATCTGGTGACCCTACTCGACCGAGTTATTGACCAACTCGACCGAGTAGGTCTCCACTCGATCGAGTCACTGGAAGACTCGACCGAGTAGAGGTCCTGCAGACCATTCTGTCTCGATTTTGTGATGTCACTCGGTCGAGTGACGTAGGCACTCGACCGAGTGGCACCTGTACGTAACCAGAAAACGCTTGCAATTGATTTGAATCGTTTAAAGTAGCCGAGACAATAATAAATGTTCCTCCGTGTTTGTAGTGTTATAATTGGACAACATCTACGTTAACATCAACGGAAAATTGAAACGGCTAAATTATTTGATTTGATTTATTAGACTCGACGTCCAATTACGGAATTGTCATCGGGTCTAACATATCGATACTTTGCTTAAAATACAGAAAAGGACTTGATTCCCTCGACTTTTCCGACATCGAAATAAATTCCTAAGGATTGTGATGTCGGATCCGTGTCAATGGGTTTCGACCCATATTGAAATACGATGTTTATTTTTTGAGAAATCGATGCGAATAATAACGATGATACAAACGATATGAAAATTATTGTTGAAATTGACCTATCTCAACGATCAAGTAACCGGGATATCGGAACGAGCGACCGTCAACGCTGTGTGCAGTACACTTGTATATTCGTGTTTCCTCATTCCGATATCACTTATACTCGACACAAATTGATAGGTATTTTAATGTTTTGATACTAGTATTATTGATATTAACGATGCGATAATAACGATAAAAAAAAAATAAAAAAAATAAAACGACCCGTATGAAATAGACACGACGCGAGAAAAAGGAAGAGAAGGGAAGAAACGGGGTTTTGACACCCTCAACCTACATGTTCTTGTCTCGGTGCGGACTCGTAACCGTGGCTATAACACAAGAGTCTTCGAGGTTTATGGAGGTCGAGTTATGGTGGCTCGGGTTGTTGATTCCTAAACTAGGTCTAGGGTTTGCTAGGATGTTGCTTAGGGTTTGCTTAGGGTTTGTAGAGGATGTAGTATGTGTGTATGAGGTTGCTCTAGGGTTTCGATAATTGTGTCCAAGTTGTTGAAGAGGGGTGTATGGGGGTTCCTTTTATAGGAAAAGCTAGGGCTTCAGATTAGGGTTACTCGACCGAGTAGGTGGCTGACTCGGTCGAGTAGGCTTGTGCGTCAGCCGTCGGGCCTAAATAAGGGCCCACTCGATCGAGTGGATGAGGCACTCGATCGAGTGGCCCAGTTGGGTCGCGCGGGTCACTTGCTTGGACCTTGACCGTGGGTATTTGAAGGGTTTGAGTTGGACTTTTGATGATTGATGGGTTGTTTTTGTGTGTCTCGGGAATGACTTTGACCGGGATTGACCCAATCGTGACAAGTCGGTTTTAATTCCGGTGTCGGTTTTAGCCCAAATTAGTCTTGTTTGACTCGAAATGGTCCGCTGGGCCTGGATTTGAGGTTGATTTTGTGAGATTTGTACTCCGTAAGTGCGTTAGCCAACGATTAATGGATTTGAGCCCGTATCCGAGCGCATAGAAGCATGTTAGCGTCCGATCATCATCGGGTGTTATTTGGGAAACTGCCATAGACACCTGGCAGTCAAAATGCGGGTGTCTACAGATATATTTTGGTTGCGGTTGATTATGTCTCCAAGTGGGTGGAGGCGGTAGCATCTCCTGCTAATGATGCTAGAACGGTGATTACTTTGTTTAAAAAGACTATTTTCCCCCGCTTTGGTGTTCCAAGGGCGATTATTAGTGATGGTGGAAGCCATTTTCATGAGAAGCGACTTGATGCTTTACTTGCTAAGTACAGTGTCTCGCACCGTACCGGTCTTGCCTACCACCCTCAAACGAGTGGGCAAGTTGAGGTGTCCAATAGGGAAATCAAGTCTATTCTCCAGAAGGTCGTGTCCAAAGCTCGAAAGGATTGGAGCTCTAAGCTAGATGATACATTATGGGCTTATCGCACCGCCTTTAAAACGCCTATTGGTACTTCACCTTACCGATTAGTCTATGGCAAGTCATACCATTTACCGGTCGAGCTTGAGTATAAGGCTTGGTGGGCGATTAAGGAGCTTAACTTGGATTCACATTTGAGTGGGGAGAGGAGACTCATGCAGCTGAATGAGTTGGAGTAATTCCGTCTTAGTGCCTATGATAGTGCTCGAGTTTATAAGGAGCGCACCAAGCGGTAGCATGACAAGCATATCCTTCACCGTGAGTTCAATGTGGGGGATAAGGTATTATTATTCAATTCTAGGCTCCGGTTGTTTCCCGGAAAGTTAAAATCTCGTTGGTCCGGACCTTTTTCTGTCACCCATGTGGGTAAATTTGGCTCGATTGAAGTCGAGAGTGATGCGGGTGAGCGATTCAAGGTGAATGGTCAACGATTGAAGTTATATCATGAAGGTGCTCAAGTTGGAGCAATTGAAGTTATACGACTTCATCCCGTTCCCTCATACCACTAAATCGAGAAATTCATCCAAGTCGTGCGGGACTATAAACCAACGCTACCGGGAGGTAGCCCGAGTATGTAAATAATTTCCCTCATTCTCGTTTTTATTTTATTTTATTTTATTTTATTTTTATTTTAGTTATCTTAGTGAGGATGAGAGGAGGGCCTAACATTTTGGAGATGCGCAGAATCATCGGAAATAACTTGATTTGGAGATATTAGTGAAATAAGGAGAAGGGAAAAATTCATCGTCCTTGTGATAATATAGCAGGTCACCTCAGCCTAGGCCTAGGGGGCCTATCGACTTTAGAAGTACGAGTTGAATTTGAACTCGAAGAGAAGGATTTGTGCACCTCAGCCTGTGCCCAGGCCGCCTATAGACTTCAGGGGCCGAGGCACAAAGAAAAAATAAGGAAAATTGGAGCAAAAATCTCAAAAAAGGCAGTCCGGCCGGCCAACCGGCCCCCGGTCCATACCGGCTGGCTGTGAGACAAAATTTTCGATTTAAAAAATCAAAAATAATGAGGAAGTCAGTCCGGCCGGTCCAGACCGGCTGGGGCGCACTCAGACCCCCAAACCCAATTTTTTTTCGTCATTTCATTCATTCCTTCACCTCTCTCGCCTCTCTCTTCTCTATCTCATCCCCTAAAACCCCAATTTTCCCCATTCCCCAGCATTCATCTTCCCCATCTTCACTCTCACTCCCCATATTTTTCCCATATTTTCCCTAAAACTGCTACTTTCAGCCTGATTTGCAATGCCTCCTCGGAACAAGCGCACCAGAAACGACCATGCTCAACCCGACATTGAGCCCGATTCAGTTTTTTGAAGTGTAATTTTTACCACTATTGACCAAAAGGTACGGTTTCAAAATTTGAGAAAGCGGTCTATTGTTCCAACTCGTTTTATCGATCATGATGCTATGCGAACTTTAGGCTTAGATTCTGCTTTGGAACTATTGTTTAAGGGTGTTGGTATGGGTACATTTTTTACGATGCGTCGTAACACGTATACCCAGCTTACGTTGGAATTTCTGAGTTCGTTTGAGGTACATAAGAATAGACGGTCTGGTGATATTTCTGTTGAGTTCCGTTTATTGAATACTAGTTTTTCGCTGAGCCTGAAGCAGTTTGGGGATTGTTTTGATCTTAAGGATTATGATGACCGTACACCACCCGAGCATGCTAATTTTAGGGTGGGTGATTTTTGGGAATGTATCGCTGATGCCCCGTACACTACCGCGGGGCATATGAGTTCAAACAATATTCATAATCCTGTTATTAAGGTTTGGCAGAGGTTTATGGGATGGACGATTTTTGCTAGGAAGGAGCCACATAATGTGCGCACCGAGGAGGTGTTTATTTTGGGCTCGTATTTGCCGCGTAAGACAAAGGTGTGGCATATTAATATTACCTATCACCTCGTCCTCCAGTTTAGGAGAATAGCTACGGCCGTTGCCGATGTTCCTATTTATATAGGCGGGTTAGTCACACAATTGGCTCTTCGGTTGACCGCTTTTCGCGAAGCGGATCATGATCCGGTCCAGGGCGAGATTACCCTTAGCCTCCGATATTTGGCTTCTCTTAACTGGATTTCTTCTAGGCATCAGAATCGTTGGGCTTGGCTTATTCATGAGCAGGCGACTATTATTTTGCAAGTCGGGTCGGTTTTGTCACTTGAGGCTGATCTGCCTAATTATTTATTACCCGTCGCTGCCCCTAGCTCTCTTCCCTCGTCGCATGCTGTTACCTATAATCGTCGCCCGACGAGCGAGCCTAGTACCTCCCAGCCCGCCTCTGAGCCCGGTCCATCTCAGCCTGCTCCCGAGACCACAACTACTACTACTTTTGAGCAGCCTCCTCCACCACCCTAGTATGCTCCCCTCCATCCCGATCTGATTTCATGGATGGAGCGCATGGAGTTGAGTGCCGGTTCGTCACGTTCTGACTTTGATACTTTTCGCACGGAGACTCGTGCCGACACCGCTGCTACTCACGCTCGCCTAGACAGGTTATATGCTGATTAGTGCCTCGAGATGTATCCCGTTTATGATGACTATGCTAGGCGTGCGGCTGTGCCACCACAGGGCCCTTACCCCTAGTACTTTTCGTGGCCCGTGGGTGATTATACTGATCCTTCGATTCATGGCGGCTTCCATCTTCACAGTGACTATTTCAGTGCCCCGACGGGCCCTGGTTTTGGAGCCGCTAGTGATTTTCAGGGAGGTGGTTGGTATATGGGTGGTGCATCTGGCTCCGGGACTGCTGCAGATGATGATATGGAGGATGATGATTTCGGTGATGATGACGATGATGATGATCAGTAGCGGATTGCTGATTCTGCTACCTTCCCTGTATATATTTGGTATGTCTTTTCTCTATCCTCGGTTTTTATTTGTGTTCCCCCACCAATTTTGAGTCTGTATGATTTGGACATTGAGGACAATGTCGAGTCTATCGTGGGGGAGTTTTTAGTATTTCTAGTTTTATTTCCTTGTGTCTTAGTGGTTGTCTATGATACCGATTATGCAGCAATGATGATAATTTGCACTCTTTAGGCTACCTATGCATTCTTAATTGGCATTCATTTGACCTTTGTTATGTGGAATAATAATTAATCGACAAGTTTGCAACCAACCGAGCTATAATTTGTGGTTCCCATTTAGACCGACTTTGCATCCAGGCTTCAGCTACAAAATTGGTGAGATTTAGAGCCTCTTGTAGCCAGTGCATTCATACCTGGCTACCACTTAGGTTGTGTGTGTAGGTCTCTTCCTGGAATATGTTATGTCGATACGCATAAGTATGGTGTTTGCCCCTTTATTTTGACTAACTTGCCTAGTGATCATTTTTGGGTCATTTTTATTTTCATCTATTTTATCCATTTTCTCCTCGGCTTAAATGTTAAAGAATTCACAAAATGAACTACAAAATCAAATTTGCCTACCCAGCCAAGCTTGATGAAGTAGGTCACCTAGTGCGTTCTATGCTCGTTATTGTGCGATTATGGAGATTTTTGATGGATGATTGGATGTGGTTGACTCTGTTTCAAGGGATTTTGTAGATCTTGTCCGGGTCAATTTTGGTTATTGTATATATTTTTGCTTCTAATTTCATCAAGCTTTGAAAAAAACGAAAAAAAAAAATCAAAAAAAAGAAGAAAAAAGAATATGTTATTCTCGTTACTTTTATTTTCCGTTTACTTGATGAAATTTGAGCGCTCTCTTTTGATCCTGGACTCGTTCTCGTTGGTTGGTGATTTGTATGTTTTGTTTATAGAAGTGGAAGAATTTTTGAGTTGAGCATTATCGCACTAGTTAGTTCACTAGCTTGGCTTTAACCTCACATGACCATATCGGTTTCCACCTTCTACCTTGTTATCACCATCCTTGCCTCACTATGTGATCTTAGCATGTTTTGTAAAAATTTAGAGGTCGATACCATATTAGATTGCGGGCATATTTCCATGAGTTGGAGTAGTTGAGCGTTTTCACATATATATTTCACATATACACACCCTTCCTGATTGAGCGATGAGTGACTCCGTGAGTAGCCTATGCAAGGGTTTTGGTTGAAAATGTGGTTTCTACATATTATGCTTGGTGAAGTTGTGCATTTGTTGATGGATTATTTTTCCTGTTTCCCCGTCTTGGAATTTGTTTCTTAGACTTGGTTTGATGTTTGCTATGACGGACTTGAGTATTTGGTTGTCTATTATTTGCTTTGAGCTGCTTCGGTATTATATTAGTTGTTTTCTTACGGGTCTTGCTTGAGGACAAGCAAGGGTTCGGTTCGGAGGAGTTTGATGTGTCGTATTTATATAGCTTTATTCCCTCGCTTCCGCTGTCTTTTATGGTCGGAACGCGCTCTTTAGAGCCGTTTCTTCGAACATTTTGCTTTGAGTGAGTGTTTTTGTAGATTCTACACGATTTCAGGTCTTTATGTGCATTTACACTCATATCCGGTTAGAAGAACGATCCCGAGACAAAACCCGTGCCTCAAGACGTTTAGGCGAAGAAGAAATGGGAAGTGACGATTCATTGGGCCATGAGAAGCGGCCCATTACTTCTTTTATTAGTGCGTGCACGCCAGCCTGCATGTGACCGGCGGCCTCCTGGCCGGCCGGCATGACACAAGGCCAATTTTAGCTTCATTTTTAGGTGTGCGTCGGCCCGTGCATGTGGCAGGCGGCCTGCCAGCCGGCCGGCGTGACACGCAGCCCATTTCCGCCTCATTTTGTATAACTAAGAGTTGTATCATTTCCCTACTATCACTTTTTCATACTTAGCTTATTTTTACTTTAGAAAACTCGTGACCCTTAGGATTCTAGCACTCGGTTTTCAATCGGATTCGATTTCGGTAATTTTGTTTTATGCAAATTTCAGTTTGATGTTTCAATATTGATCGCAATTTATTTAGTTCGTCGTAATTTTCTCTATTTGCAATTTGTTGTTCCGTTTAGTTCGTTAGATTTCCGTTCGTTTATTGCTAGATTTGTTTGCTTCACTTTCAATCATGAATTCCATGTATGCGTATTGTTGTTCCGTAATTATCATGTGTAGCTAAATTTCTCGCTAGGGTCGAGGGGGATCGATGGATTATTATGCGATTATGCTACTTTGATACTAAATGTATAATTATGCTAGTACCATTTTTGCGTGCTTTATTTGTCGATTAATTTGTTAAAGGCCACAACATGTTAATCTGTTTGGGAAATTCTAGTTCTCGTGCGAAAGCCGAATTAGGATTAGACAACGCGCGATTTGGTAGGAAGTCTAATAAGTTGCGAGAGCCCGTTAGATCATTCCTAGGTTGACACGGTTCGAGAGAACGTGTTATAGCCGACTAGCATGTTTATGTGTTTATTATTATTGTCGCATAATTGTTGAGCATCTATCGTGAACCCGTGACCTTAGTTTTCATCCCATTGTTAGATTCGATTTTTATTACCGTCTTTTAGTAGTCTTTATTTATTTTCAATCAATCAACCGTTCTGAGCATTTTAGAATCGCCATAGCTAATAAACGGAAATTGACTGTTTCCCTGTGGATTCGATACCTTGCTTGCCGCTATCTTCTTGTTAGTAGCATTAGGTTTATCTTGATTGGGTGAGACGATTTAACCCACATCAGTTATTTCAATGCACTTCATCTGTTACTTTAATTCTTCTTATCTGTTACTTTAATCCATATTTCAAGTTTTGATTGTTTTTTTTCCGTCACGTTTATTGGCACTGTTATTGTTTTTCAGTAGACACAAAAGCACATGAATGATGTAGGGATGTGGGTGAGAGTTTCCTCCATTGTGCGGTGGTGAGATTAAATCAAAGCTTCTGAGATGATGATGATGATGAAGAAAAAGAAGAAGACGGAGAGGACGAGAAGGATGAAGAAGAAGCATGATTATAAGTAGGACATTATATTGTTAGAGTAGCCTACATTATTCGTTAGAGTAACATACTTAATGAGTTACAGTAACACAGATTATGAGTAACAAGTGTGAAACATTGGAATTGTAATAAAGTTGATTTAGTTGAAATTTTGTACCACTTTTTGTTTTGGAGTATCTTAATAAAAACAAACATTATTCTTTTTGTTAATTGGAACTCCTGTTTTTGCAAGAGACTACTATGCAACGTAACAGATTTTATAAGTTAAAGTAACACAGTTCATGAATTAAAGTAACACATTGTATGAGTTAGAGTAACAGTTTTTGCAAGAGACTATGCAACGTAACAGATTTTATGAGTTAAAGTAACACAGTTCATGAATTAGAGTAACACATCGTATGAGTTACAGTAACATAGTTTATGGATTATGTCAGATAGTAACATACATACAATGGCAGTAGGGAACAGATGATTTTTTGCTGAAGATGAAAAAAACTTAATTTTAAATAAACTTGTTGTGTGAGAGAAAGAGACAATTAAAAATTTGATAGGAGAGAGAATCTGTACTGAGATAATTAAGGAAGAGAGAGAAAGAAAATATATTTTGATAGATATTATAGTTATTTCCTTAATTATGAGATCAAATATTGTCCATTAATCTAACCTTGAATCAAGGGCTAATATGAGGACTCACGGACTCAAAATATATAAGTGGACTCACCGGATCCCACTTCTAACACACACACACACAAATATATATATTACGATAATCTCTCTCATAACCCCTCAATCTTTTTTCATAATTCAAAATTCAAAATTCGCATCATCACTAAACTTTTTTTTTTCATAACCCCTCAATCTTATTTTCAAAATTCATAACCCCTCAATCTTTTTTTTTCTTTCAATCTTTCTTTTCTTCCTTCTTTCAATCATCCATGGAGAACTTTGCCGGAAAAAAATTAAGAGCAGCAGATTTTAAAGAAAATCGATTGAGACTTCCGGTAACCTTTTACGACTCACTCTTGAGAAAATAAGTAACTACAAAGGAATTCGAAAGAATGGGAAGAAACGGTGAGCGCTTAAACCTCCCGATTTCTAATGCACAGGATGTCATTACAACAAAATAGTCTTTTCGTGACGATTATTTAGTGTCAATTGAAAAATCGTCACAAATAATATGCAATTACTCTATAATTGACTAACTTACTACGACCAATAAAAGATGACACTAATTAACCCGTTTATATGACGGGATAGCATATAGATTGCTCTGTATCTCGTAAATCACCCTTGTATATGCATTGAAATTTTGGGAAATATATTAAAAGCCTCAATGAAATTAAAACCTAAAACATCCACAACTATCTAGGTCTCTCAACAATCACCCCCTTACTCCATCTTTCAACCATCATCGCTCATCACCGAGGTATTTGAACTTTCTGTATAAGATTGTATTATTATTATTATTTTTAATCGTATAAACGGTTTAATGATATCGAGTTTAATCGTATTGATGTTTTTTCGCCTAGTTTTAGAGTTATGGTTAGACTATATCCTATCTCTATCAAATTAGGATTTACTGTGTGATTATATTCAATTAAGTTGATTTCTTTACTTGTAGTGATTCTGTTGTCAATTTCAAGTATATTACATTGTTTATGTTGCATAGAATGTTTGATTGGGATGATATTTTTTTATTTTTGTCTCAATATATGAAAAAAAAATTGTTGTATTGTGTGGAAGATGACATCTTTCATCTATATCAAGTTTCGTTATGAATTCACAGCATAAGAAGGCAATTTGTTTGGATTATCTGAAGTGTGGTTGTCAGTTGATTCACCAATTGTGATTATAGCTCTTAAATGAATGCAGGTACTACTAAGTGATGCATCTTTGCAAAAACTAATGTAAAATTTCTAATAATCACTTATTCAGTAATGTATGATTAAAAAATGTATCAATTAATTAAACAAACTTATTAGTGGGCATGCTTGTTGCTTTTTGGATGTTGCATTACTAGATTGTTATATCACAGTTGTATAACATGTAAGGAGTAATATCTTTAGCATATAAGAATAATGTAATATGTAATATTATTATGCTTGGTGTAGTCTGATTTATCCTTTAATAGTTTAAAGAATACTTGGTTCCAAGCTAAGGAGCTTTGCTTAGTATTTAGACTAATGATCTACTGCATTGAAAATCAATTCTTTAACATTTTTATTAATCTATTAGTTAGACATGACTTGCTGTTGATTAAACTTATTCTGCAGTTTCATAAGATGTGGGAGTTATATATAATGCAACTATCTTATAGAAGCTTTGAACAGTTGGTGTTATCATGTTATAATTGGGCATATAGCCCCTAAAGGGAAGGATAATAATCCTCTCAGCATACATTTTTCAGCCAAAAAATTTCTCGTTTGTAGTTATTAGAAACTTTTCCTTATGTTTGTTTGTAATTGATGTTGGCCCTAATGTTTTAAAATTGAGTTTGGTTGGTATTATAAATCATGTATAGAATGTTACATACGTGGTATATATAATAATTATGGAGTACTCTTTGTTGTTCTTTTTTTTTTTTCAATTTAACACCCCTTCTGGGAATTGTTACAGATGTTACCCACACGTCTTAAAGAACTAGATGGTCTGTTGATTTTTTTGTAACTTTGTTTAGCAACTTTGCTGTCGTGTATGAGTTTCACTCATTTATACATGCCCTTATTGTCGTAAGTGAGGTATATTTAGATATAGGACATCAAAATAATAGTCTTTTTTTTTGCCAGCTAAGACAGAATTAGACCCTTTTCAGACCCATACGAGCCATCGCATGGGCATCAGAGTTACAGTTTCTAGATACATAAGAAATAGAAAAACAATGAAAAGATAAGGCGAGATGTTCAATGTTGTCCAAAATTCTTCTGACAGTCGGCCTGATATGATTCACATCTCCAGTCATCAAAACAATCTGTTGACAATCAGAGTGAATCGCGATATGTAAGAAACCCATCTTGAGAGCCCATTCCACAGCAGCAAGAAGTACCAGGGCTTCAGCTTGGATCGGTGAAGAAGCCAAGAGTGGTGTGTTCATACGGCCAACGACATGAGAAACCTCAAGTTCTATAATACAATTGACCGTATATTTTGTTAATTTCTTATGCGTGTTTTGATCTTTATTCAATGCTTATAGTGTAGGCCAATGAACGACGTCAAGATTTTTCTCCTAATCTGTTATTTTTTAGGGGAGACTGCTTTGCTTAGTTGGGTTGTCCTCATCTTTACTTGATATACTTGATGAATTCGTTTCTACTTCAAGCATCTCAATTTCTTTGACATCTTGCAAATGAAATCTTTCTTCGTTCTAAGATCCACATGTCTACTGTTTACCCTTAGTGAATGTAATTCAGTCGGTTTGAGTGTGTTTCCTACATCAGAGAGATTATAATGGCACGACCATGTTTCCGGGTGCCCGGGTTGGTCAGTGTCGAGCCGGTTTGTGCATGGCATTTACTATGGTATGCCTAACTCCCTCACTTTTGTATCACAACTTTCTTTTTTCTTAAAAATCAAATTATCCACACATGATTTAACATCCAGTTGCTAATCACACTATGACTTCATTAAGATGATTACATTGTACTTTGTGACCTATGATATGGCAATTACTACATTATGATTTAACATTTGTTTACTTTTTTCCCTCCTTTTATTCATATTGTATTCAAAGGTTTCTCGAGTGTGAACATGATGGTCTTCATGGCCAGTGATTAATAGCGTAGCTGATTATTTTTGTGTTTCTATGTGTGCAGGTCAGCATTGCCTGAATCATTTAATTGCTACATACTCTCTCCGTCATATGCAATTGTTCAGGTCAGCAATTCTATTATTTCATTTATACATATACACTTCAAGGGCTTATGATGTCGCTTGTAAATTGAAGATTAATTTTCTAATTATAGGCCAACAATGTCATTTCTCTCGGTTTTGATCTCTTGCCTTAAGACGTACCAACTTAAGTGGGTTTTACTGGTGCCTTTGAGGTGTGTGTGGGCTTAAATTTGATCTAGTTAAGTATTTGCTACTAAACAAGCTCGTAATGATTTTGAAAGGCATGCAAAATTGTTTATCCTTCATTTACACGGGTAATGTCCATGTTTCTGATCCAACTGCAGTGAGTGTACATTTATAAATGTTAGAATAAGCAGAGAAGTGTTTTGTGAAACAGTTTGGTAGGACATAGATTTTTTTAACTTGCACACCATAAATGAATAAAATTCGGATTAACATGGTTTATACATTATCTTTGTTTATTGCAATTTTTTGAGGCGAGGCGCAACTACTTTACGCAATCGAAATACATGTGTTGAAGCTTTTCTTTCGTGGTCACTGACGTAGTAATTTTTTTGGGTTTTCAAAAGATCGTTTACTGTTATTGTTATTAATTTAATTTAGTCGATGTTGTATATACATACTCGTATAATTTTTGGGATTTTATTAGTAATTTAAAAGTTACATGCTTTTTCACATCTCCTTCGCTTTTAATCTTGCACTGCATTATTTGAGAGCTACAAATGATATTTTGTATCGAATGAAATCGATACCAAATTACTACTGTATATGGTTACGATTGGTAATAAATTATATTTTGTACTATATACCGTGTCGTATACAAAACTACAATTGTCGTACATGCCATTTTGTAATACTTATCGTGTCGAATAGAATTGATACAAATGTAAATAGATAACATTTAATAGTATTTGCCGTGTCGAATATAATCACAATAATATTTACTAGTGGGAAAATCAAATTATTTACCGCATCAATAATAATCTACACTAAAATTGCCACTAAACCTCCTCTTCTTTCGCGTCGATTTTAAGAAGCTTGAATAGATTATTCGACACGAAAGGCTACGGCAACGCCGCCTACCTCAATGCACAATTGATGGGGAAACCTTTCGCGTCGAATAGAATCGCCACGAAATACCAAAATAATCGCCGCGAAAAGGTGATTTTGTTGTAGTGTGTTCCTGATGGAGCCTCTATGATGCGTGTTCGAACTCGCATCAAAAAAGATGAGACATTGGCTCGGATTCGAGATTATATGCCCGGTGATACCCTCCGCTTTCACGGTAATAAACGGCCAAGTAACCTCATAGAAATAAATAATTCAAGTAAAAAATTTTATATTTCTAAATTATGTCAAATAAATAACAAATAAACAACCTAATAACTTTGTACTACGTGAAATTTTTGTCACAATTAAATTTCAAAAACAAATTGTGGCAATTCTTTTGCATATTTTTTTCGATAAATTGTTCATTACGAAATAAGTATTCTATTAGGGTGTTGCATATTTTTTACGATAAATTGTTCATTACGAAATAATTATTCTATTAGGGTGCAAATATGATATGGTAAAAAATTAATTTGGAGAGCTTTCAATTCATTAACTATTGAGAGTCGTCGGATGAAGTTATTAAATTTTAGAGGGTATATGATCGGTTAACTCTATCGGGGAGTGGAAAGGTCGAAAAAATAGGTAAGTAATCTCATGATTGTGTTCAAGCCGCCACGTGACGTTGTTTAAAAATCACAAAAAAAACTTGTTTTGAATTGTCTTTTTATTATATACTAGTTTTCTTGTCGCGCGCAATGCGCGCGTATGGTTAGGTACGATTCGTGTATGTATTTTGATGGCGCATATTGTTGTCATTGATTGTCAAATTGTTGGCATAATTCGAACTATTGTTTGAGGTTTTTTTTCCTTTTTGTCATACGTTTATAGTGCTAAGATGAAACTATCTACTAATCTAGGAAGTACGCGTTGTAATATGAATTTGCGCAAAACAGGCTTATGTAATAAAAAAAATGTTATTCTTGGTTATTTTCCGCCATTCAAAGCAATGTATGAAAAAGGGTCATAGTTGAAGGTACACTAAACAAAATCACGAAATTAAGTGTGCTATAGAAATTCATAAAAACATATTAGCGGATCACCTCGATATGTTTACCGCTTAGCAATGCAGCGCTGAATTTATCATATATGCCATTTGTATCTCCTTAGGCGGAAGTTCATCGAAGTTGTATGGAAAGTCTTGTAATGCATTTTGCTTGATGTGTACCATTTTTTCATGCATTTTCAGGAGAAAACAATCAGGAGATGACTAAAGCGTGCAATCCCAAATAATACAAAATTATCTCAATAGAAAATTATCAGGAGCAGAATAATATCCCAAATAATGCATTATCAGGAGCATACAATAGGAAATTCTTAAAAATAATCAAATAATAGCATAATAAAGCAAAATCAGGAGAAAACAATCCCCAATAATACAAAATTACAATCGCAGATCTAATCCTGCAAGCAAACTCATTAATTTTGCTCATGTTGTTGATGGGCAATTTAATTACAAAGCATGTCTAACTCTATCTGGAAGCCTAATTAACTACCCAAGCCAGCCTTACATCCAAAAACCTCATCTCATGATTTGCTTAATGAATCAGTACCTTATGACTTCACAATATGAATAACAACCACCCAAATGAGTCAACAACAACCTGGAAAATCCCAAAAGGTTAACAAAAGACCAAATCTTGCAAAGTTAGAAAACAACAGGCAGCAGATTAGGGAAGTGGAATAACTACATAAACTCACTAATCATAATTGAATATGAAATTAAAGATGAGTATTTAGTAAGCTGTTAATATAGTCCTACAAGCAAACTTAAGAAGGTAGCCATTACGTGTCCAGAATGCCATCATATGAGTCTGTGCCGGTGGCTGTTAGGAATGCTGGAATATGTGATGCAGATGGCAGTAAAGTTTCGCACTACGACGTCGTGCTGCAGGGTTTAGTGGATCTGTACCCGGAGTTCTATGGGAAGTAGGTAGACGGATCGGTGCCTGTTAACGACATTTGCATAAGCAGTTTTGTCCTCATGCCGGTTTAATTGTGTGTACGAATCTGTTGCGTCAAACTGTTGTTTCATGTAGTTAATATTATGTTGTTTCCTGTTTAGTTTGTAGGATTGCAATGTACCCGTGTTTCCTAATTTGACTCCCACTAAATATCAATGTTGCATGCATTATCTCCGATCTGTACCGCCATACTCACTGGCTTCTGTCATGTGTAAGGCGGGAACAAGGTTCCGGTGTGGCAAGAAGTGATTGTACGAATGATACTTGAGCGATCATTTTAGACGATTAAAAGTTTCTGACAGGCAAAAAACCCAAGTCCAAAACTAATTCTTCGTGCTACAGACAGTTCCTACATCAAAGATTTGGTTTAGAATGAAGCCTATCTATGGAAACAACAACTGTATTAGTGCAGGAGAAAAATGAATACCTAAGTTGAAAGCAGAAATCATTTCTGATCTCAAATAAGAATTCCCAAATAGTTGTTCTAGTTCCTTTTTTCCTGGATATGTTTGTAAACAGCGAGGGGGAAAAAGCATCTAGTAATGTCAGTTGCTGGCTCTATTCATTGCAAGACTTATGTAATGTAGTCTAGGAAAGGTATGACAATGGATGAACTTCATCTTCATCCTTGTCATACTGTAAAAACGTCATCCAAAATATACCTCAAGCATACTGTAAAAGCGTCATCCAAAACGTCTCCCTAAAGTTTTATACATCCCTGAAATGTTAGAAGTAGCATTATAGGCGGAAACTGATCACATAAGTAAAGATCTAGCTTAAGGAGCTCATCTTTACCAAGTTCATTGAGATCTACTCCCTCCGTCCATTATTTATCGCCCCACTTCATGAATATATGTGAGGAGTATTTTAATGGAGTGGGGTGATAAATAGTGGACGGAGGGAGTATTATGCTAGCATGTGGCTATGTCGAAAATTGACAGAAGCCGAGCATCATTTCTTGTGAATACATCATATCTTTCGATTGCAGATATAGACGTGTCTCAATAAAGCAATAAAAGATACGTGCTATATTATCAAATTTGCTATGAACTTAAGATGGAAAATTCGTTCTAAGGGAGACGTATATGTACGCCCACGAATAATTTAGACTCGGTCTTCTAAAAAACATAGCCGAGGAAGTTGTTCACAAGTATGGATTTTTTTGCAACCCTAGGAAGCCCCTCCATGTTTACTCTACACTGTTTTGTTATGATGTGGTTGAAGATTCTCTACTTGATGGGACTCAACAAAGCGTGCATGTGCTTGTCTATGTATGTTACTGTTCATTTTACATTATTTTGGGAAAAGTGAAAGGGCAACTAACCATTGCATGTTTATGGTATGCGCGCAGACGGTTAGAAATATATCATATATGATATGTGAAATGGTGTTTTGTTGGTTTTGCCTATTCAAATGTTGTATACGGTGAACATCATTGTAGCCACATTCTAAGTGTACGCCAACCGTCTTAATTGATCCCTTTAGTCTTCCATGTTTTATCTGTAACTGCAGAACAATTAACGGCCAGCCGATGTAGGGAAATATCCAATACAACATCCGCATTAGTCACACATAAGATTTGGTAAGAAGTCAGGTCTAGTTATAGTCATGTACTTATACTAAATGTGACATTTCCTATTCTTCCCCTATCTTCCTCGATATTCCACTTTATCCTTTCTCTTTCCTCTTTTTCCCCTCCTTTTTGTCCTTAAATACGACTTGCTTTTGTGCTATAGTTGTCCTTAATTTAAACAAAATGACCACCAACTACATAAATGCAGCTAACTTCAAATGCTCTCATGAGTCCGGAACCCTCAAGCCAACATTGCATAATGCATTCCCACTCAGTATAGTTGTCAAAAGCGGTGAACTTATGTCCACAACCTCTTTAGGCTCCATTTTCTTGTCTATCAATTTTCCTCCTCTACATTCACTTCCCCTGTAGAACATGTACAATAGAGAAGATTGACCCTCCTCTTAGCTCTCTCTTTCTTCTGAGAGGAGGTCCTCTCTATTGTAATGTCTTCCTTGTGCATCCTCTTAGTAAGAGGAAGATGACTTCTTCCTTTAATTTTAGAGGGAAAACATTATTGGCCATTGTGCCCAATTAACCAGTAATATATTGCATGTGATTTTATTTTTTTTAGCTTTTATAAAAATTGGATGGTAATTAAAATAATAAGAAAAGTAATATATAAGAGGATAATCTCTATTGTGGGAGAAAAATTGAATAATAGAAGAGGAAGGGGATGTAGATAGTGGAAAATGTAGTAAACGAAAGAGAGTATGAGGTGTCGAAAAAATAGAGAGAGAGAGAGAAGAAATAAGAGGATGCAAATCTCCTCTCTATTGTACATGCTTTCACATCCACGCCTCCGGCCTATTCTTACACTTCATCTATATCCCGTAATCCCCTTCTCCTATCATTCCCCTCTGGGTCTCCTGCATCTTTTCATGATCTAAACTTCATCCTTAAATATGTCGATCTTTTGGCATGTAGTTTAGTGAGGATTCTTTCCTTCAACTTCTTCTACCCTTGGCGTTCTCTCTCGTCTCCCTCCCCACCCCCTTACTCTCTTCCTAATGCTCCTCCTTTTGACGTTCCTCATTGCCCTATACTAAGATCAGTTTCCCTCCTCATTTATCTCCTTTATATCTTCTTCTCCTTCTACTTCCCCTCCTTCTTCTTCTCCCCCTCCCCTCTTTCTCCTCATCTAAGTAATACGACTCTCTCTTGTCATCTCGCTCAGCGAAAGTGTCGGTTCTTTAAATATTTTTACCTCTTTCGTTCTTTGCTACCTCATCTCATAACCTTCTTCTCTTTCCTCCTTAGTGTTCTTGATCTTCATGTTCCCCCGTTTTCTTTTACTAAGACCAGCTTTCTTCATCCTTCACTTCCTCCACATTCTCTTCTCTTTCGTTTTCCCTTGTTCTCCTTACTTTGTTCTCTTTCTACTCCTCATCATCATCCAATATTCATTCTTACATATGACTTTCTTTTGTCATCTAATTCAACGAGGATTCGTTTCTTCCACTAATTTCACATCACTTGTTCATCACGTCATTTTCTCTCATTTTCTTGTATCTTTGTTCCACTAATGCTACGCCTCTTCTTGTTGCTCATTTTCCATTTACTAAGATCATTTTTCCATCTTCTCCAACTCTCTGCTTTCTTATTCTCTTTCTCCTCCTTCCACTTCAAGAAAAACTATCGCGGGCGACCCTGCTCTTGCGTCCAAATTTTACAGTTTTTCATCTAAGATTCAAACCTAAATATGATTGCTTTTGTAATGTATTTTAGCGAGCGTGTCATCCCTTGAAAATCTTATACCCATATGATTCCTGACCCCTCCTCCCGCATGCTCCCTTCTCCTTATCAGCACATCCCTCCTCCCTAACACTCCACTTTTTGTTTCTTCTTTCTCCTCTACTAAGAACATTTTTCATCCTCTTTCAAATCATGTTCTTCCTCCTCTTCTCCTTCATATCATCTAAGATTTGTTTCTAAATATAACTTTTTTTTTTTATCATTTAGTACAGTGAGAGTGCTATCGTTCAATTCCTTCCAACCTTTCCCATTATTCACCTTATCCCTTGGCTCTCCCCCATCTATCTTCATTAATGCTCCTCCTCTACCTATTCTCATTCTCCATTACTAAGATTAATTTATTTTTCATCCACGTCCTTTCAACTCTTTCTAGAAAGCATTTTCCTTAATTGCCTCCAAACAATTGTTATTATAACAATAATGGTAGTGTATCCCTCCTAGTTTTAATGTTCTTCCCTCTTTTCTTATTGGGCTTTATTGGCTGAGTTTGATCTTCTTTCTCATTTTCATTTAAGAAATCTTTTTTCATAACATTATCATCCGACCCCCACTAATTTCTTTATATTACATCAATTATCTTTCATTAATTAATATAATATTTCTCTCTCCTACTTTTACAGTTCACTTTTTTCATTCAAATAATATGATATCATTATCTCTTACTTTTTCAATCCACTTTATCTTTTTTTATTACTCTCTCCTTCTTGAATAAGCTTCATATTCTTCTTTGGACATTTTTTTTATGTTAACCCCATTTCTCAATAAGGTAAAGTTCTAATTTTTGTTTGGGGTTATTTCATGACAATAATACCAACTATAAGGGGTCTTCTTAGATTAATCTCAACTATACGTAATCTCGTTTTAATATGAACTATGTCTTCATTAATCTCTCATTGATATAGGTGACCGGTTACCTGGAAAACTGGTTGAACCTTCTTCTTCAGTTTCAGCTATTGGTTAAATTTTTTTTGAATCTTTCCAAAATTCATCTTGCATTTTTTTTTTCCGATTAGTATTATAGAAGTCATGAAAAAAATGCTTTAATTTTCTTGTTGTTTTGGCTTTCATGAACGACGACGGAACACTCAAGGACCCTCGAAAGTCACAACCGGTCACTATTGCCGGTAATAGCAGGTCATAATTTTGTCCATAGCAAAATGAGTTTAATGAAGGCATAGTTCATATTAAAACGAGATTACGTATAGTTGGGATTATTCTAAGAAGCACCCTTATAGTTGGTATTATTGTCATGAAATTACCCTTCTGTTTGACTATTTTATCCTCATGTGATTTCTCACATTTCTCCTACCTTCCCTCATTCAACTACACTTAATCTACCCAGCTTTTTCTTAAAAGGACATCAAATTCCCCTACCGTTTTCCATTTCCTTGGTATTTGTGCCCAAACCATACCATATTACTCTCTCCTTATTTTCCTCCCCAAAAAGAAAGGGAAAGAAAACTAAAACTCGGAGGGAGTATTAAATGACATTTATTTGCAAATGTATCAATTTATGAAATTACACGAAATACAATTAATCGATCCATGATACACAAAACAGCACAACCGTAATGACTATACACAATTATACAACCACGATCAAATGTAACATATCTGGTAACCCTTTTCAGCGTCATTTATAATCATTAATTATACTCTATATATTTATTTGATGGCGCAATTAGCTTTTCCCGACTTTGTCCTAGAGTCGGGACCATGCATCAAAACTCGTTGTCTCTATTTACTCTTTCCCTTTCCCCTACCCAAGGGTTCACTTTGAATGCAACACTTTCCGTTGTAAGCTAAGCTAGACCAGATTACCAGCACATAGTGAAGCAAATTTACAGAAATATTCAGCTAAATGAACTAATAACACAACATTAATGTCTACCAGACTCATACAAAATGGAGATATTGGAGTACACTCACGATATTGGAGGTGAAACCGAGGTAGTAAACTCGCGATATTAGAGTATCTTTTTCCTTATGTGAAACATTTACTGATCAGGTGTCAGTTTTTGCCTTTGTATTTATAGCATTAGCGGGATATATGACTGTTCTTACCAACACTCTATCATCGTGCGACTAATTAACTACATTGCGTTGTTCATACAGAAGTGCAATATTTTAATAGGAAATATATGGACCGTAACTGACGAAAGAAAAGTACATTAATTTTATTTGACCGTACCACAATTAGCGTTTTTAGCTTACAATAGTTAATAACGCAACCCCAGTTTGACTTATTTTCGTCATCTATTTTAGTGAAAGCGTCGTTCATTCAACTCCTTGTACGCTTTTCCTCACACCGAGTTCTCCTTAAGCGCCACTTTCACATCACTTTCACATCCCTTTCGCCTTCTATTTACTAAGAGTAGTGTACACAAGCATATACACCTAGCATTCCACCTCCACATACCATTATTTGATTTGCATTCCACCTAGCATATACACGGTTGCAGTCTAACAAAAGAAGAGAGTTTATGTTTGGATGGTCTACAAGACGAGATTAAAGAGAAATGCGAATGGGATAAAGAATACAACTCAGATTAAATAAGAAGCTGTCAAGAGATGGAAAATCGATTTGAAAACTCTTAATAAGACTGAAATTATTCTAAAATCTTATCAAATACTCCCTCCGTCCCACTAAGATTGTCTTGTATTCCTTTTTGGGTAGATTTTCAAAGATTGTCTCATTTCTCTACTTTCCTTTTTTGTCCATCCCTTTTTACAACTTTGTCCCTACCAAGTTAAAGTATTTACTCCCTCCGTTCCAACCAATAGTATACATATTCCGTTTAGGTCCGTTCCAACCAATTGTATACATTTCCTTATTTGTATACTCATTTAATTATTAAATTACCCAAATAACCCTTCTTACTCCCCACTCCATCCAACCCCCAAACCCTATTAAAAGTTAACAAAGGGTAAAATAGTAAGTTCAACATCAAATTATCCCTTTTTTCACACCACCTAAAATCTTGTGCAAAAAGCATATGTATACTATTGGTTGGAACGGAGGGAGTACCATTTTTCCATCCATTAACCCACACCACCTCACAAGACACTATGACTCACGCTATAAAGGCAGTCATCATTGCCTACATAGTCAATCATCACACCAATTTCTTAATTATTGTGCAAAAGTTTATGTGACAATCATTTTGGGACGGAGGGAGTAGAATTTAGAAATAGGATAGGATAAGACTAAAGTAACATTACAATAGGATATGATTAGAAAAAAAATACAGTTTCGGTGTAGTATAGACTCACAAGACTAAATCAATGGCTGCAGCAAACACATTCCAATGTAAATTCTAAAGTCCAAAATCCGTGACATTTTTATTTTATACTCCGTATTTGAATTCTCATCTGGGATTTACATGTTATTAATCAAATCAACCTCACTAAGGTAAACACAATGTGGTCGTAGACGCTCATCACACACCGTACGATTACAACGCGAATCATAATGAGAGAACTCATGAGGTACTCAATTATGTTTCCGACTCACAAACGAACAACAAACTTCATCAAAAAAACAAACCATATTCCTAATCTCATCTAGCTGCAAGAGGCGCTTACCCTTTGACAAATCAATTTTTAGTTACAATTTTTGACATTTTCCTAGTTCACATTATAGCATAACTAATTCGTCCCCCTAGTATTTTCTCTAGACTGCCAGTAAGGTCTATAAACCCCATTTAAAACAGGTCATGTTTTTAGTTCACGGGCTTTTTTGGATCTCTTACATGAGTGCAAGTGTGCAACACATAAACGTAAACATGACTCACAAACCATAGTAAACATATTCATCTTGGAACTCCTGAACTTTGTACAAAAGTGTCAAACAATCTTAAACTAATCTCATACTGATAACAGCAGGTAACTTGCATTAGAAATGATGAACATTTGGAAGAAGCATTAGCAATGGAGTCCAATATGTGTGTAAATGTGTAATAGCTGTACATAGATATTGCTGTAAAAATCTTGAGAATCTGGGTCCTCAATGTAATCAGAATACGATTCACTACTAAATAGGATACTTGAGGTGCTAGCTGCTGTATTTTCCAAACGCGGATTATCGGTAGCTAGGATGTTCCGTAGGTTGAATAAGATATATGGCTCAATCAGTCTCAAAAAGCAAGGTGAATTGCATCGAAATTTATCAACAAAGCAAGCTGACATCCAAACACAGAATTAGAAGACACACACCATAGGAGACATAATAGCATAAAGAAAACATGGTCCGTTGAAGATGGCAACCCCTGAATTCGCCTTTCCTTCCACATAAACCTGAAAGTTCACATGAGCAAAGGGGGTATTACAAAAAACTATTATTATACCAATTAAGCTCGTTCACTGCGCAAATCCCCCCTTTTTTACTCCAGGCTTCACTCATCACTATTAGAGGAAGGAAAATTCCCACCTCCATTTTTAATCAAACAAAGGGCCATAATTATCAAAATTTAAAACAACTAAAAGTTGCTTACTTTGTTTTGCTCGCACTTGTAGAAGACATCCCAGTACTTTCTAGCATCCATTTCATATTTTTCTGCAGTCAAACAAACAGTACGCAGTAAGAAAGGCGCATTATTTGAAATGTCCGATGAATCAAATCAACGGAATCGAAGAATCAAAGTCAAACAACAAAACATCCAAAATTACAACAGATCTCCAACATTCATCAACAAAACACAAAAATAACGAAAAAGGTCAGATCCGTAAAAACAAACCATCGACGTCAATCTGTCAATCCGTCCACAACAGATTTCATCAAATCAACCATAGGGTCCTGCAGTGATTATCTTCAAGTGATAATCCTGTACTAACTATTTGACTCGTATAAGTTTACCATATACCAGGGATTTTTGCTAATCAATAAGCTTACTTTTTGGGCGATCAGATTTTGTTCTATTCTGCCATATTTTGAGAAGAACCTTTTACTTTTATCCCAATAGGGAAACTAACAAACAACAATAGATATTATACCAGATACGGATAGTAGGACCGTTAAGAACATTCAAGCAAGCGGCCTGTCTTCATCGACCAAACAAAAATCTAAAACGTATATGAGAATTAAACAGTATTAGTCACGTAACAATCAAAAAAATAAAAAAACTACCTAAAGAAGTCAAATGAACCTAAAGTCCCGGCGCAAATAACTTCACCATCTTGATCAACTGTCAGGGATAAAAATTGCTTAGAAGACTCAAGATAATTAGAATGAACATCAAATCATTGCACAAATGAGATTCCTTATCACATTTTCATACTAAAGGCCAATGAAGGAACTCAAGACTCAAGATAAGAGAGCTTTAAAGTGAAAACAGAATTATGTAATACTTAATCCACTAAAAAATGTGGCATGATAATTAACAAAGACTAAACCGAAAAGGGCGAGAAAAGGCTCGTCATAAATTGATAAATAGCTTCCTTGGCACTCCTCAAGCTCCCGAAGATTAAGAGTTATAGGTCCCACAACTGCTCCTATTCCCCGTAGAAAATACACAAAAGTGTATAAAGACCATGATTTGAAGAGATACACAGACCATCTATCATGTTGAAGTATGGTAAATTGTTAGACAAAATTAATAGATAGCCCATACATCTTATATGCGGTAACTTACCACGTGCTTGAATACTTGCTGCAGTTGAGAGTAAGGGTGGTTGACACGAGTTTTGACATAGTAATCAGTGAACCGACAACCAAACCGTTTATCAAAATTTAAAATATTGCAAAGACCAATAGCATTGATCTCAATAAAGTACAAAAGCTTTAGCAGATCATGTCTAGTGCTTTTGTATTCTTCCCTTAATTGCAATATTCTGCCTAAGTCTGGTTGACTTTCAGGAGAGTTATGCTCCTCTCAAACTTTAGCTAACCTTCCACCAAGTAGCCCTTGTTGTTCTAAAGGGAACAGTATAGTTTTCTCGATCTGAAGAAGAGAAAGTAAAAACATTATAATAATTTCTTACTCTTCTAAATAATTCACTGAGGATGTTGTCTCTTTTAACTTCTATCTTTCCCATCGTTTAACCTTACTCTTCTTCTCTTACTAATGTTTCCTCTCTTTCATGTTCCTCATTTCCCATCTATTAAGATCGATTTTTCCCATCTTCTCTTTTATAAGTAACTGAGCTATTTCCTCTTATCAACTGGTTCAAGGATGGAACCTCGCTTCACTTCTGACCTGTCTGCCTCACTTAGTCGCTTGAAATTGTGAACCTGTTGTGGAAGACTCAACTGTAGACGAAAGATACGAGTAAATTCTAGTGTACCTTATAAACAGGGCCAAAACCTCCTTCACCTATTTTATTGCTGCTATTAAAGTTGTCTGTCGCGGCTTTGATCTGCTTTAAGGAGAAATAACCCATCCCTAGTCTTCTAAACTCTGCAGTGCATGAATTATATTTCCACATAAATTTCGAAAATGAAATCTTGGTTTTTTTTTCTTATTTTGAGCACAGTCAATTAAAACATGACCTGTCACCCTCATTTTCACATACTAACCTTCATTTTCGTCCTTTTTCCCTCATAAGTAGCCTATCACCCTGAGAACTGAAAGAGCTAATACAAGAGCGACACAAGAAGCAAGCACGATACCAACAATGGCTACTGCAAACAACCTTTTATCAATTTTGAAGTCTGCAAAGTAATGAAGGCGAGTTTTATAAATAAAATGAGTCAGGAAACATAATAAGACTAACACAGATTTGACATGGAACTATGGAAGATTGAGTAACTGGGCGTCACTGTAATCCTGGAGATAAGAGGTCCATATGCGCCCCTGAAAGGAACAAATGTAGTTCCTCGCCCACTCCAGTATAAGTAGACTTCGAGGGTGCTGCCATTCACATAGGCATCATTGAACTCTTTGACGATGGGCTTATGAACACCTCCAGCTGTGGCCGCGATATCAAAATCCTTCAGTACTATATCCCCATGTAATTTCACAATTAAAACAAAGAGAATAAGATCCAATGGTCCAAGGCAAAATATTAAAGACATACGAGTACGAATTAGTTTAAAAGTTGTCCTCACCAGCTTCAAAAGTAGCCCTGTAAACTTCAAAAGTATCATGGTTATAAATTCAAGGATAGATTTGAAACTTAAAAGGTTAACTATCAGACTTAAATGTGGTTGTAGGTGAGTTAAGTTCACTCAAAAAACCATCAAAATTGGTTTGGTAAAACAAATCATGAGCTTAAGCTTGACACTATCTTGGCACAACACGATCCAAGCTCAAGCATAGAAAGACTCGGGTCGGAAGAATTTGTTTTAACTCATTTTAATTCTTAATAACTTGTAATGGTTATTACTTTAAAATCGTGTTTGCAACAGTTTTAAACCTCTTTATGTAAGGCAAGAGACGAGGCTGAAGTACAAATTCGACACTGAAGCTGAAACTCAAAATACTTACTTTTGAAGAGGCGATTGGAATGAGCCGGAACCCAGAGGGCAGAAGGGGAGCATCATCGGAGAAAGATGCGTCTATTGGAGCAAAAATGAGTTCTGCGGACGCACCAACAGCATTTTCATCAACTCCGCAACAAAGTTGTGTAACCAGAAGGCCGGAAATTACATTAGTAAAACGTATTACTACTGATGCCAAACTTTCACTTTTTAATTCGTACTGTTCTTACTTGCAAAAGAAATATATATGTCTCCTGGCATAAACATGTCTTCTCTGTACTGACTAAGATTTTCAAGCCTAACAACCTCCATGAACTGTTGCAAACACGGTTGTTAATTTCGTTAGACCATACAAATGGAGAAGAAAAAGAAAAAATAAGTGAAGACGGCGGTAAATTGAAATGAGCATAGAGTTGAAAAAAAAGCACAAATGGAAGCTCTAGCACAAAGCACTGAAGTCCCAACTGGCGGAAATCCATTGTTATAATAGTTATTAGAGTTCAGAATTTTGCTGGGAGATGCGTTAACTAAAATAGTCACATCATCAATGAGTTAACTGAAATTAGAGAGGTAAGATAAAAATGAAGAGAGATCTGAAGACTAACGGTCAAAACAAAGAATCTTTGGAGAATAACTCAGTGTACTTTTCTGCTGGCTGTATTGCAAAACATTAGCTCAGAAAATCAGTACCACGATACTGAATTTACATAGATCCAGAAAAACATGAAGATGGGATTAAGAGAGCTCACCCGAGCAAGTAAACCCGCAAAAGCCGCTCCAATGATCGGTCCAAGTAGTAAGTTCATAACAAAAAAAGAGAGATATGGTTCAAATTAACATCAAACTAAGAAACCAGATCAAGTATCAACACAATTATTACTGTACAAGTTTACAAGAAACGAATTATAAATGATTCAAAACAAAAAAAATGTGAATTAAATCAAACCTTGGTGAATTTAATCTCATCTTCAAGTTCCCGAAATCGATTATTAAGACTTCATCTGCTAAACTCCAACGATGTACAGAAAAGTGCATCAAAAAGTAGCTTAAGCAGCTAAACTTTGAGAAATAAGGAAATATAACTATGATCAAAATAACTACTAATCAAACCCAAATTATATACCACCAAATCAAAATCAAAATCAAAATACCCATAAAACCTAATCCCCTAAATTCACACAAACCTATGAAAAACCCACAATTAAAATCCAAAATCAAGCAAATCTACACACATCAACTAAAACCCAATCAACTTCAAACCTTTAATGAACTTCTCCTACCTTCAAACCAAAAGATCGGAACTCTACGATCACAAAAAAAATCAAATTTATACCTTCTTCTCAATATTCTGAGGAGGATCATTAAGAATAGATTGTTTGGGTTGAGCAGGAAGCATCATATTCAAACCCTCTCTACGTTTCTTAAGAAGATTATCTTGCCTCTTACTCTTCCTGATCTCGACCAAATTATCCTCTCTACAGCGACGAGCTTCATCGGCATCGACCCCAAAAAGGGCAAAAAAAACCAAAAAATAGAAATTAAGTTTAAATGAAACTGAAATCAGACATTAATAAACATAACACAATCGATTATATCCATGAAAAATATCACCTGAACCTCCACAATCTACAAGTAGATCTGGCCTAAAAAAAGGGGCTGATTTAGAGAGAAGGAGAAATGCAGAGTGGAAGAGATGAAATGAAAGGGCAGTGGAAAACAGCGAGCGAAGAAACGAAGAGGAAGGCATTCACTGTTCCTAAGGAAACACTGTTCCTAAGGAGATTCACTGTTTATAAGCCATAACACTGTTCCTAAGGCACTTTTTTAGGCAAAATTTTTCTTTTAATATGTAAAGATATAGATATATAGATTATATATTGCGAGTATCACTCTAATAATAAAAAAGAGCGACTCAATTGGCGTGCACGACTTAAAGGCTACGACATTGGCTTACAGGTTATAACATATATGTCGGGTGTTTATAAAAAAATGCACCGATACATTGTTCGTATATATTAAAGTTATGAAATTATACATAGTAAATATGAGGGTAAAATTTGCATGTCGAAAACCCATTAAAGTAAGTTATTTTTGCATTGAATTCATGAGCTCCCATACTTATTGATTGAGTCAAAACACCCTCAACCATCTTTGGTAAATCTGAAATGATTGTATAATACAAACATTAAAATTAATTAATTTAAGAATTAAATGACATTGTGTCCAAGTCCACAAGTTTTAATTAGTGAGTACAGGGTATAATACAAAGAATAAAATTTATTTTAAACTTATCCGTAGAATATTGGATTTTACTCTTTTAGTCACACATAGCGTGAAGGCTCCACTGCCTTAATCATCTTATTATTGACCTTAAACGTGGTCTTCATTTTGTTGTTAATAAAATATTCTGTAAAAGGGAAAAAAAAAGGTAAGTTTTGTTGACGTATTTTCTATATTCGTTCATCATAATAGTGAACTCTTGTACTCTGTAGTATATTACAATAAATACATTTTGTTAAAATCTATAGTAAACAAGTCAAAAACAGAAAATGTAATCTATTGACTCACGCAATTAAATGGAAAATTGTAAACTACTCTCTCGGTTTTTGAATTTATACTCCGTATCATTTTACATTTTCGTCTTATTCTTTTAACTTCATACAGTATCATTTTCTCGAACGACCAAAATAAGTTGATTATCTCTGCAATCTACAATTCACAAGAATGGGGAAATGCCTTTAGTTACCCTAAATAAATAAAAAATTCACTTCCCACGTAATGCGGCGAGTCCATCACCCACTCATGGTAAATTTAACTTCCAACATTCATATAGAATATTACCGAAGATGTCTTGGCCTTAGGGCGTCTCCAATGATAAGACTTACCAAAGTCTTAAGACTCTGTCACCTCAGCTTTTCATTCACTTTTAATATTTATTTATTCCTCAGACTCACCTCAAATTTTACACATTATCAGTCATACTCTACTCAGACTCTGTAATCCCCTAGAAAATCTAACGCGATACAGTGGCGGAAACACTGTAGAGTTAGGAATAAAACACACCGTAACTATGCCTTAGTAAATTAAAATGGTAAAGTCAAACAATAGGCCATGAATAAAAATGACCAAAATTTAAAACAATCCATAAAAGGGGTTTGAACATTTCATAAGACAAAATTATTAAAATAACCAAGCAGGATCCACACTGCTCGCTAGCCCACACCCGAAAACACGTATACCTGCCATGTTAAAACATAACAGCCACAATCAGTGGGGAGCAACGTTGTAGACACCCACATTTGGCCGTTAGGTGTTGTTTCGGTATGGAAACAATTAGACCCGATTCTGAGTTCGGATCTTTTGCTATGATGTTTTAAGTCCTAAAGTGATCAATGCAAGTCTTCTATTGACTCTCCCCTTTCCCTCACTCCGATGGTCGAACTTCCCCGGCGGAGATGGCCTGCCCCTGCACAAGGAACACACAGGGCCCCGGAGGTGTCCGGGGGAACCCTCTCCGATGACTAAGTCAGTTCGTGGAATGCCTTAACGAACCTAGCTCGTGAGGAACTAGGTGACGGTTTTTAGAGTGAGAGTCTAGAGAGAGAATTTCCAACCCCCTTCTTGTGGGAAATGGAAGAGTATTTATACCTTCCCACAAGAGAGAGGAAGGAGGAGAGAGAGTAGGAGAATGGGTGGATGAGAAGGTGACAAGTGGCTTCACCTCATCCACTCATTCCCCATTACCTTAGGCAAAATGACGGGAAGGTCCCTGGTTTCCTCTGCCCCTGCTGGGCATGCGAACACCTAAGAACCAGGAGGCAGGGAGTACTGGTCGCCCTGCCTGGCAGGGCGGTGATGCCCTGCCAGGCAGACGGATGCCTTAGAGTGATGGCTTCTTGCTCCGTGACCTGCTTGGTAGGTCCTTTATTCCCGGGTCAGGCCACCCCGGGACCCAAATGGCGGGCGGCCCGTTTGCAGGCTTCCGACCCCCATCAAGTGTCCATGGCAGTTTCCAAAAAACATCCGATGATGATCGGACGCAAAAATGACTTAATACACTTGATTTTCGGACTCGGAATCAATAGTAGTTGGCACGAGCTTTTAACGGAGTAAAAATCTCACAAAACAGACCTCAAATCCAGGCCCAGTGGATCATTTCCAGTAAAATGAGACTAATTTGGGTCAAAACTGACACCAAGGGCAAAACCGTCTTTTAGCAATCGGGTCAAACCCCGGTCAAAGACGTTTCCGAGACATAAAAATCTGTCACGCCACTTCAAAAATATGACTCGAAGTCAAATACTACACAAATATCAGCTACAAAGTAGAAATCCTTTCCTATCAAAAGTCGGAATCCTACTCCCTCTAAACCGGGTGTTTCTTCCCATCCAAGTAACTTTTTCCTATCCAAAGACGGAATCCCACTTCATCTCAACCGGTTGTTTTCTTCCTTTGCAACATATCAATCTCCTATCCCAAGTCGGTATTTCATTCTATAAATACCCCACCCTTGCACACACAATTCATCCACAACAATTACAATTCCCGACATCACAACAACAATACACAACCAAAATTCCAGCAATCCTAGGCAGACTATACACATTTTTCCTCTAGAAATCTTTTAGGAAACGAGATCAAAACTCGTCAAAGACCCGAGAGCAAAACTCGTCAAATTCCTTCCCAATTATACACATCATAACTCTTCTATATACATCAATTAAGCATGTAGGTTGAGGGTGTCGCAAATCCCGCTTTCTCCTTTTCTCTCTTCCTTTTCTTCCGTCTTTCACGTTTTTTATTACTTTTTATTTTTGATTTTTTTTTCTTTTCTTTCCTCGTTTCTAATATCGATATTATCGTAACGACTATCTAATTTTCACAAAACAAACATTCTTAAAATATGATATCGATTCTATAATCGAATATCGTATCTAAAAGAATTAAAGTTAATCTCGTTGATGCTAAGACAATCGTCACATGGTCCTAAAAAGACATAATACGACGATATCGACGCGGAGAGATTTTTATTTTGTCTTAGTTCGATTTTCAAACAATTTATAAACATCTTTTCTAAAAAATCATTCCGAATATTCGATATTGATTCCATAATCAAGTGTCGAATATGACGAGTATCGAAAATATAAGTCGAGTATGAATCGTATCATATTTTTACGCGACTTAACAAAATTATCAATTTTCTAAAAAAACAATTTTGAGAACAGTCCGCCACGTGAGTCGCATGCGCCTCATGCGAGTCGCGTGGCTACGCGAGTCGCGCACCCTCCGCGCGGGTCGCGTGGTTCCCTGAAAACCGTGAGTTTTTTTAGCATCTTTCGAGTCCCGATCAAATATTTTTATGACTTCGGTCAACATGTGTCAAGTCAATCACATGTCAAATCCTTTCAAAACCATGCATTGCATTATATTCAATTTACAAACCGTTACTAACTTGTTTGTTCATGTTTTCAGCGATTTATTTTATTGTTTGTTTCATTATACTAAAACGAATCTCGCATGCTAAATACAACTTTGACGTTAAATTTAAATGCATTAAATTGACTTAGCAACCCATTCAAATTCTCGCATGTTTAGGCAAAACAATGTTTGAATATCATTCATCGTATTACTAACGCGCGTATTTCAAAATAAAACGATATCTTAGTAGAGGCCGCTAATGTGCGGGCGGGGTTGGGTGTTCTTTGTGAACTTCCCAACACGTACCCTCACCCCTTACTCAGAACCATGGTTTCCAGATGTCCGAATCCATTGGCACACGAGAGTCATTCAATACACGGTATCCGATAATGTCGGTATCGGTATCAAATGCTAAGGGACGAACCCAATAAACTCTGACCTCCGAATGGGCCATACTTTGTGCATGGCTCACTAAGATATAGAGTGGGTTCGAACGGGCCCGAACTCCCACAAAGTTCGGTGGCGACTCCACTTCGATTTAAATTTCAATTCGACCCATCTCATAAGAAGATTCATTCGCCTCCCCAAACCCGCGTGTGGCCGCGTCGGAGTGGACCTATGTCATGTCCACAAACGTCAACGTTCTCCCAGCCGTATAACAGGATTTTAAAATTGTAATTACTACTATAGAAAAATAGTAAAAATGAAAATACAGTAAAACATTATAATGAAAATAAGCTTTCAGTGAAAAACTTCACGTATCGAAACAATATAATAAAAACGAGTTTTCTGAAGAAAACATAAAACGTTTGCCAACCTGCAAATCAAAATTATATCGATAATAATAAAATATTCAAAATGGCGTTATGGATAGGATTAGTGTGCACAAGGCTAGACTTTCACTAGGGATATACTAAAAACTAGTTTCGAGAACTCAGACACCAACTTCACACGCAGCGAAGATCCAAGGTCTCTAACTAGGCAACTCAACCATAATAGGACGACGACTTAACAATGCGAGGTCCTTGCTTAACTAATATACACCCTTCCTGGATACCGAATGTATCCAGTTCAACTGACGGCGACTAACACGATGCGATATCTAGCTTAAGGGCACAATGCACATATACTCCTGGACACCAAAATGTGTCCAGTTCAACAACCAATGCATCCCAAATGGATACACCAGCCTTATAGTTGATGGCAAAACAGTATATCCTAGACTGTATTACTCTAACCCCACACTTATCCTTATTCCATAACTCCAAAACAAAGTCATTATCGATATATTTAGGAGATATAATCATTATAATAATAAGAGAACAAAAGGGAAAAATGACCGCCTTCCAAAAAAGGAATCTTTCTATTTTAGGAGACTTCTATATTTAGAAACTTCTATATTTAGAAACTTTACAAAAATAGCATTATATTAAATTATCGAAAATATTAGTTCATATTACTAAAACATTTTTAGTAAACGATATAGATTTATAAAACTAATACTTTCGGCCTTAACGATATTAATTTCCAAAATAAGGATAAATGGGTTTATGAAATTATTGAAAAAATCATACAAGTGTTTATAAAATAATTAATAATGTCTTAAACATTTTAATACTACTTATTAGGGTGTTTCCAAAATTTATAAGACTCAAATTTCTTAATTATTAATAGTTTCGACAAACCGAGCATAAATAGGATTTTACGGCAAATGTCAAAATAAATCATTTAACGTCTTTTATTTAATTAAATCGTTAAACAAATTTAGAATATGATAAGGGGTGACTTAACTCTTAAAGTTTCAGATTCAAGTGTTTTCAAAATTGCTGGAAAAACAATTCATTTAGGTGGAACGGGACATTTTAACGATAAACCGTAATTTTGTCCAAAAATCAAAACTATTAACCAAAGACTTCAACAAATAGTACAAAAATTACATAAAATAGTTAAAATATATTTTGGACATTCTGTCCAGAAGAACAATTTTTCCAGAATCCCAAAACTCGATTTTTAAAGGGTTTTCTCGTTAATCGTCTAATCTCGACGATAACGATTAATAAAAATAGTAATTTGGAAACGATTTAAGTATTAATATCCAAAAATTATTATTAAACTCAAAAATCATCATTTTCCAGAAACTAACATTTTTTCCAGATTTCACCATTTCCATTAATAAAATTTATCGTTCCTAACATTTTATTAAAGTATTAAAAATCATAAAAATACATTTTATCATGAAATCATCAGAAACACAATTTCTCCAGATTTAAAACACCAACCATAAATCAGAAATTGTCTTGATCGGTTGCGAAGTCGTGTATGATTCTCGAACACCTATCCCGATTAGCATAGTAATTTGGAAGTATACAAGTTTGAAATTCAGGTTTTGATCGTGAATTATCGCTTCCGTCAAATTGGATATTGTTGAAAATAAAAAATTGTATAAATGAGAGTAATTTATCGTGTCGTATGTCGAGAAATGTTTGTCACAAGTCACGACCCCACAAAAGTCTTAACTTAAGTCTTTAAAATTCAAGACTCAACTTAAGACTTTGGTACAATCTTGGTAGATCCCACATGAGTCTTGAGACAATACTCACCTCAAAATTACCAATAATCTTCCTAAGACTACTAATAATCTTAAACTTTCTCAAGACTATCAATAATCTTAAGACTTTTCTCAAGATTTTACAACATTATTGGTAAGACTCACATTAGTCTTTAAGACAAGACTCTCTTAAGACTCACATGAGTCATACCAATGTGGATACCCTTACGCCCCTTAACCATTACCTAACCTCACCACCAAACCCGTTAAATTTTGACTCGACCCACTCGACCCATTATTTTAGGGTCAAGACCCATATGTTTTTGACCCATGACCCATTTGACCGGAACTTGAAATTACTCATTTGAGACTTGATCCGTTAATTTATTATATTTAAAATAATAATTAAAAAGTTATTAACGATAACATGATAAATTATAAAAATATAATTTATATTACTTTTATTATCATTCAGAAATAAAATAATTGTAAAATATTATAGTTTTTTTTTTTTTTTACAATTTTTAAATTTTAAATACGGTGTAATTAATATAATAGCAACATACTCGGGAAAAAAAATTCAACTTTTTAATTGGTAAAAAAAAGCCGTCAGAAATTATTTCTACCCATAACCTGAATTATGAGCCATATAACTCGACCCAATTTTGACTCTCAACTTGTATTCATATCCGACCTGTAATTGTTTCTGACACCCTTACTTTTGTAACCCAACAACGAGTAGCGTCAAAAGATAACCTTTTTTCCTTTCTTTTACATATCCTTTGTTGATTTCATTCATTTTACCTTTCACCAACCAAACGCCTCCTAAATGTGATACGAATATGGTAAACAACACGTGCAATGCGGATAAAAGTATACTAATGTCTCCTTTGACCTTTATATTCCCCCTCCATTCTTTAAGATTAGTACATTTTCGTTTTGGGTTGTTATTCAGTGTCACCTCCGTTTTTTATGTTTCTAGTCGTATCTCTTTTTAGGGCCGTTTTCTTCTCATTTTTATTTTTATTTGTTCATCCCATTTTACCTTTTTGTTCTCATTGGATACAAATCATTTCATAAGGTCCGATATCCATTATTTTACAATATTTTAACCACTTTCTTATTCCAAGTGAAAAAGAAATGGGAAGAAACATAAAAAACGGAGGGACGTTCCATTTCGGTATATGATTTGTATTTTTAATTTTTTTGTGACACCCTATTTTCTCTCTAATTCATTTTTCTCTACTTATTTACTCTCCAAGATAGTGTGGAACATCTTAAATTATGAGTTTAGAATGAACCAAACTCATACACTGTATGTGTTACCCATACCTCAACGTCGTTTAATGCATCTTAAATTATGTCGAAGTTGAATTTAAGCATGTGGGTTCATTTAGAAAACGATAGATGTCAAGCAATGAAAATAAACAACTTAAAAATAAATTACAATTTACACGGGCGGAATACAACCCGGAATTCACAATACTTGGACAAAATGATGATGATAATAATAATAATAATAATAATAATAATAATAATAATAATAAAAATAATAAACATCGACATAACCTCGTTCGGGACACTCTTTTGGATATCTGTTTCCGTTCCGGGGTCTCGGCCGGTAAGGAGATCGATATTGGTCTGATTGATGATCATGACAGATCCTTGCATCCTGCAGATTTGCTTCTCTACTCGTGGGACAGGGGGCGTGACGTTTGCGTCGATCTTACCGGGTCTTCTCCCTTGACTCAGTCCGGGCTCTCTGATTTCACGTCAGGTCGTGCTGTGGAAGACGCTGCTCGGCGCAAATGCGCTAAGTACAGGGGCTTATGCTCGGGGCTTGGGTATGGGTTTTTGCCTTTTTCCTTTTCTTCGCTTGGGGAATTGGAGGCGGATGCTATTGACTTACTCAAGAGGATTCAAAAATTTTCGATAGCACAGGATGCCGGAGCACGCGCTGCTCCTTTTATTTTTACTAGACTTAGCTTTGCTATAGCTAAGGGGGTGGGGGCCCAGATTATATCTCGGCTACCCACCAATTTTTTGTAAACTGTTTTTGATTCATCAATAAAATTCCTTATTATAATTAAAATAATAATAATAATAATAATAATAATAATAATAATAATAATAATAATAGAATTAGCAACAACTCTCAGGTATGAGTTTCCCATATCCAAGAGGGGAGATGGGCATAAGATATCCATGGAATCTAACATTGTTTGATTTTTTGAAAAATGTTGTTCCAAATTTTTTGTTGAAATATTATGACTGAAATATTGTATTGAGAAACACTAATTTAAAATACTAAAAAAAATATTTTAAAAATTTATTGATGTAACTCAGCATTTTATATCGCCAAAATGGATGTTTTTAATGAAATTTATTCAATTTTTCTTTCGTGCTAGATTTTTTAGACTTTATATAGTCATTGTTATATAAATTTGTATATATTTAAAATATAATTATTAAATATAATTTTAAAAAAACTAAAATTCCATATTTAATTCTCAATCATCTAAAAAATGACCCAACCACCAAGTATCGGAATCAAGTTCTAACTTCATACTATCCGGTTTGATTCCTGATTCCACCTCATATCTTTTTGCGAACCAAACGACCCCTAAAGAAGAAACATAAATATTAAATATGGGTATATATTATTATGTGCGAATAAGGAAAGGACTGAAAACAATACCGAATCGACTTAGCGCTTTCCTAATAGAACAATTCGACACTTATTTCAGTGCAGGGTTGTACCGAATTTTCTACTGAGATAATAAGACGATGTTACTCTGAATTTGCACAGAAAATAGAGATATAAATATGAAGTATTTGTTGCTTATGTTTCTAATGAAATTTTATCCCTATATATCCACATATATAGAGTTTGAAGAGGCAGAAATACGAGTTTTTAAAGAGGTGTGACTCTTTCGAAATTCCGACAAAATCTGTTTAAACAAATTTGTCGTCAAAAAATAATCAGGGGCGGACCCAGAAATTACATTTATATGGGGCAAATTTTTTTCTAAATTATAGTACTACATATTTTTCCGGTTCATAATACAATATATAAAGGATTTGCTTAGTTAATACGGAGTATTATACGCATTGTCATCTCATATTATAATATTACCTGTATCATTCGAGTTAGAGAAAATAGCGAGTTTTGAGAATTTTACAATATATATACTCCTTGTGGACTAAATGAGTTACTCCGTATTTTTTAATTATCATTGTAAGTACTTAATTGAATCTATTTTGAACAAATAGTTTCCTCTAACATGTATTATAATTTGATTATAACCACTAATGGAGGTCAAGACTCAAGAGGTGCAATATAATGGGTTGAAAAAACTAAGATGGTGAGTACAAAATAACAAATCCATCAGTTACATAACTAAATAATTGTTCTAAATATACGATACAGTCGTATAGAGCACTAAGAAATTTCCGTTTTTGAGAAGTTTCATGTGTGACAAAAAGTATATAAAATTAATGTGATGATATTTAAGGCGGATGAGAAAAACGAGGAAATAATTATACGGTAAGTTTGAATAATTAATTGTGTTAATTGTAACTATACATAAATAAGGATATATTTAAGGCGGATGACAAAAAGGCACAACCGTTGGGTTTCGAACCCACGTCCATTGTCAAAAAGGGGAGGCTTTTGCCAACACAACACAACTATATTAGCAATTTTATTCACCAGTTTTGTATATATCTTTTTCCAAAAATCATGTTGGGCTTCAGCCCAACAAGCCACAGCCTGGGTCCGCCCCTGAAAATAATTATATAAAAACGTACACACTTTGTACAACCCGAACTTATATCATGTATTACATTGAATTTACCCATCCGTGAGCCAAATCCGAACACGTTAAAATGTACCGATATTTACACTAAATGACCTACATGATATTTACGTTAAAATGTACCGATATGTACCTACACGATTAAATAACTTAGTACTCCGTGGTTGACAAGTAAACTTATTAAGTTTTTCAAATTAATACTCCGTAATTTGGAGTTCTTTCTTTTTAGAGAAACAAGGTTAGTGCATCTCCAATGTTAAGACTTACCAAAGTCTTTAAAACTTTGTCACATCAACTTTTCATCCACTTTTAGTACGGAGTATTTATTTATTCGTCAGACTCACTTTAAGATTTTACACATTATCCGTCAGACTCTGCTCATACTCACCTTACCCTTTTTTGGTTAAGAAATTAATTAATTTGATTTAGTTTGTGATTAAACAATACAATTTACTTGTCTGGTACAAATTATTACAAGTACTCGTATTACTTTACTATTTAGTTTTATTAAAAAAATTTTAGCTTGTTTTATTTTATTTTTGTTGATTTTCGTGTGATATACAAAAAGACGGGCACACGATCTTTTGGGTTTCGCTCATATTATAGATACAGATAATTTATGATATTTTAATTATGCTTTACTTATGAAGTATTAATTAACGATATTTTAATAATTATTTTTTCGTACATGGTATTAACGATATTGATTTAGGTTGACATATGATATAAAATACTACTAACATACATGACAAATTAATAAGTAGTCTATCATGACAATTTAAAATATTAGATTACTAATTTAAAAATGAAAATATCATCTAACTAACATCTCCTCCGAAACGAGTCCAAATGTGTTCCACCAAGTCGTGTTGGAGTTGATGATGTCTTGATCGATTGCGAAGTCGTGTATGATTCTCGAAGAAACTATCCCAATTAGCATAGTAATTTGGAAGTATACCAGATTGAAATTCAGGTATTGATCGTGAATTATCGCTTCCGTCAAATTGGATATTGTTGACCAAATTATTGTTGAAAAGAAAAAAATGTATAAATGAGAGTAATTTATCGGGTCGTATGTTGAGAAATGTTTGTCACAAGTCACGACCCCACAAAAGTTAGTAGACCCCAAATGAATCTTGAGATAATACCCATCTCAAAACTACCAATAATTTTCACGAGACTATTAATAATCTTAAAACTTTCTCAAAATTATCAAGTACCAATAATCCTAAGACTTTTCTCAATATTTTGCAATATTATTGATAAGATTCATATGAATCTTAAGACAAGACTCTCTCAAGACTCACCATTGAAGTTCGTTAATAATCCGTAGTTTGCTGAAGAAAAATATTACTCGGTAGTTTGCTGAAGAAAAATATAGTCCGTGATTGCGGAAACCTCATTTGTCATTTTAGGAAGATTATCTTGTTGAATGCGAATGCGAGTCATATCCTAAAGACTAAATTTAGTGCTAGTATGTGGAATTCTTCGACCAATTCGTGGCTATCCCAACAATTCCCAACCACAAATAATCAATGCTCGCATACCAACATCGTGAATTCATTACTCCCTATTGCGCGTATTTTATTTTATTTTTTTTTTGATTAAAAACGTAATTAGTCGTATCATCAGGGGCGGATCTAGGAATAGAAAGTAACTAGGGCTAAATCGATGTCGCCAACTTTGTCATGGTTAGGCGTGAAGGCAATTTTTTTAAGAGATGCTAAAATTTTCCGAAATTTATATCACCAACTTCAAAAATACTCTATATATTCCAAAATCTGCACACATATAAAATACTGTAAAATATATAGATAAAAGTTCTTTATTCGACTAAAAATAATTCATTACGGAGCATAAGTTTTAACTTTCATAATAACCACAAATTCTCAAATACGACGGCCTAAAGTTAGTTAAAATAATCAATTTTTAATTATTTGATTACTGTAAAATCTAATTCGAGATGATCTCTTTCTTTTAAGAGACCTTTTGCATAGTTTAAATCGAAAAAATCTTATTATCTTCACTATTTTAATAAAAAAAATTGAAAAATAAAATTGTTGCGTCGATTTTTTTTAATACATTTTCTACAATTACTTACCTCAAAATCTCAAATATAAACCATTTTCATTATACTCTAGTCTCTAGGTCAATTAATGAACATTTAAAGCAAAATTATCAATTAATGAACATTTAAAGCAAAATTATCAATTAATGAAGATTTAAAGTAGAAATAATTAATGAACATTAGAAATTGTACTCAAAAAAATGAAAAGAGGTCTCCATAGTATTCGAACCCATGTCCAACAGATACATTTTACCTTCAACCTAACCACCTTTGCAACATTCCACAACTGTCTATTTTCTACATTATTTTTTATATTACCAAATCTTACTAGGGCTATAGCCCATACAGCCTTTGGCTGTATCCGCCCCTGCGTATCATAATATAGGAAAAGGTCAGAAAAGAATTTAAACTTAGACCTATTATCGAGGATACCAACTTGAGACCTAATGTTCCTACAGGGACCCAACCCAAGGGTAGGATCAACAACAAAACACCAACCCATAAAACAAAAACCAATATTAAGTACGGAGTATTTTATACTCGTATATGTATTTATATCCATTTTTTAAGTTGCTTTTAAAAATTGAAAATATATATAAAAAAATACCCCGAAATGATTTACATGGGATCGAGTCGAACATTTTTCCAAGCATTAAGTTTTTAAGCTCATAAAATTCCAGTCCGATTCTAATCTCAAGCCCAAATTTCCGGAGCTCCCTCCGTGGGAACATTTAAATGAACATGACTTACAATAGTTACCAAACTCTGCTAGTCCGCTTGAATTTCTGAAATCAAGAAATTTGAATGCATAATCAGCAAATTTGTTGATCACTTGCAATACCAGGGACCTTCTTCATCTAGTTGATCGATCTCCTATAGTCGGAGGTGAGTTCTACAAAAATCACAAATAGCCAATGGCTGGCTATTGACTCAAATGTACAGCCAGTAAGAACAAAGACTTCACCCTTATTACTCAAAATGAGACTCTATTGAGTACTGTATCTAATTTGGGATGGTTGATAGAATGAATGATAGCTGATTTATATGGTACACCAAAAACTGGATACTTCTTCAAATAACTATAGTAGGCAAAATGAATGACATGATTTACAAGACTTGGCTAAAAGAATTAATCAATAGCAGGATCCTTATTTCTCTTGAAAATGGATTCGATATCTTGCATAATTTCTGGCGAGAATGGTCGGGGTGAAGTCAAAAAGGCATCAACGTCTTCTTTAAGTTGATCAACAGAAGTAGCACCGATGATGGAACTCGTCACAAATGGACGATCTCTGACAAACCCAAGTGCTAACTCCACCGGAGAGAGACCGTGTTTCTTGCCCAACTCTACATACTTTTCAGTCACTTCCTGAAATTAAACTTGTAACATAAGCTCTCCAGACTTCCAAGTGCCACTGCTACCATGTTAGATGTTATAACTCCACATAGACTTAGCAATCGGATTGGGTCACTTCGGATACAGGTGAGTTGTAGTGACTAGTGAGGTCATTCCACATTGGACATTGATTACTGAGGTTCCTTTTTGTTTCAAATTAGTCAATCAGAGTCATTTCAGGTATTTTAGGGTGGGGCGTTGAGGATCGAGTTGAGTCAATTTTGCCATGTGCTTAGGTCCACTCATGCATGCTAGCGGTTTTGAGGAAGGGATCAAGAGCCGTCAAAGCCTCAATGTAAGCTAGAAAAATGATGTATTAAACACCATCAAAGGAAAAAGATGTCAAAGCATCTCAGTCACCTAGTTCACTTAATCAGTGTTCATTTCGGTTTGCACCATTTAGTTTAAACCAGTTCAATCCACAAAGCTCTCATTCTAGAGTTTTAAGCTAGATGAAACCCTAACAATAATCGATCTTGTTAGTCAGGTTACGATTTACCTTTTTTGTACATGAGGTGACTTTTAAACAAAACTACCTAAATGACTTAAGACAGAGAGAATATATACTCGTAGTATTGATTACTCGTAACAAATAATATGGGCATATATTTACATGATCTGACCTTTGCATAGGAGCTATTGTATCTCTCCATATATCCGGGGAAAATATTAAATCTCCCTTTCTTAGAAGCTTCAGATTTAGGATCCAAGTACTTCCCGGTCAGGTTTCCACCACCGAGAGGAGAATATGCGAGCAGACCAATGTTGTAATTATTTGGATGGCAAACCTCAACCAAGTCAACTGCAAAGCGTTAGGCAATACCATAAAGATGAAGGTCAAATCAGAACATAGCGCTTAGCAGCTCATATATGTTATCAAGCTCCCAATCATTTAGTATTCTAAGGAAATCTGAATCATCAAAGAATTTGGATTCTCTAAGACTACAGAGTTGCATGAAACACATTGGACTATGTAAACTTGCCTTCAAACTTGCATCGAGTTATTAAGTTGTAGCAATTCTGAATGCTAACAATCTTTGGAAGGCCTGCAACTTTTGCAGCGTGGACAAACTCCATCACTCCATAAGAGGTTTCATTTGAGACGCCAATGTACCTCACCTACATATTTAACACTCCATATGTAAAACGAATGAGTTGATAGAAGCACAACCATGAGATATGCAGTAGTAACAGTGTGAACAGGAAGGAAAATAGGTGCCGAGAAAGAAAAGTCATATCATGAGGAAAATAAATCACCACAAATCTCCTAGAATCTAAAACTGAAGCATGGTGAAATTGCGAACTGAATATGAAAATATGCCTAAATTTGGACCAAAGGTCAAAACCATGTTGGATATCCTTTATCTGCCAGTCACAGATATCACAACACGGAATACATGCAGCTCAAACAATAGAACATTTGTGATATCGTTTAAGAAAAAAGATTGAAATTCTTCTTGTAAAGAAGAAATCATAGAACATGACCACATTTTTTTTTAAAAATGGACATAGTTTCATTCCTGGTTATCAACCTCTGAATAGAGAGCATGATTCATGATCTATTGCCAGTTCAGAGTATAAACATATACATTTCTATATTTCTCCCATGCCTTTGTTCTAAAATCCCTGGTTAAATTAGCTGCAAGATACATTGGCATTCCTATAATGCATGTAAGGATGCAATACCTTTCCTTCATCAATAACATCCTGTAAAGCCTTAAGTTGATCCTCAAATGGCACACCTGACCTCCATTTATTGAAGTCGTAAGTAAAATCACCAAAAAGAGCAGCATACCTGTCTGGCCTGAGAAAGCAGAACACCCTTTTATTCAGTAGTCCATTAATAAGGAAAAAGCCGTAAAATGGCAGAAATTTGAAGCCACGGGAGCTACAAAAACATTAGTACATGACAGAAAAGTTTTACCAGTGAATCTGCAACAAATCAATATAATCAGTGCCGAGTCGCTTAAGGCTTTTCTCCACGCTTTCCTTTATGTTGGCAGCATCAACACGTAAGACCTTCGCATTGTCACGAATATAACCCGATCGCTCGGAATATCCACACACTTTGGTTGCTATAATAACCTAAAAAAGTACATGAAAAACAAAGCCAGTGAATACTGAATTTCTTTTCAAGGCAACACAAATCGATCATAAGAAAAATCACAGAGAACAAGATCAGGTAAGGAATATGAGAAAGTAGAAAAATTGATATGATTAAAGTGGCACTCTAACATTCACGTAAATACCTTATCACGAGACTGAGACTTCAGCCAACTACCTATGTAAAGGTCTGTTCTTCCTTGCGTCTCTTTCTTCATTGGGATCGGATACTGCAACACCATGTTTTTAAAAGGTTTACGACATATGTCAAAATTACCTTATGAATACTTCTTTTCAACCGCCATATTCATTGATTACTCCGTACTCATGTTAAGAGAAGGTATTGTACACAACTAAGATAAAAAAAATGACAGGGGTAGCTTACAGCCTCGGCAGTGTCCAAAATGTTGATCCCCTGATCATACGAATAATTCAGAATATCGTGAGCTTCTTTCTCTGTGTTTTGCTCCCCAAATGTCATCTACAAAGACACGTTCAATTACTTATTAGGCTCCGCCAAGGTCTACATGAAAAAACACGCATGTGACATGAAACTCGTTAACATCTAACTCAGGTTTGAAATGAACTGAGAGTTCCTGAGCTACCCTGTACCAATTGCTATATGAAAAAAAAACAGCACCAGGAACTTCAACTGGTTTGAGCTCAAGCTTAGCCCTGAATTGACCGTTTGTTGTCGAACAATAATTTGATGAACCCAAATTTTCGCAATCTTGTACAATCCATGCAGTTTGATTCGAAGGAAAGTTTAATCGGTAGGATACAACAGACAGGACTTGGGTACAGGGATATAATAGTAAGGTACTTCAGGTGACATTTTCGATCTTTTTTCAAAATTATAATACTAATTTATTACTAGTACACCCTAGAGACATCTAAAATCTCAAGTAAGACCGTCTTACACTCAATGGCGATCACTGGTCACTCTATAGTCTATACAATGTGGTTGACGAGTATATCCGTCACAAGAGTGAAATGCTCCCTAACATTCAGCTTATTGTCTTGTTTATACTATTTGATGCATCACAAACAAGAATCTGTGAACGATGGTTCACACATACAAAGATATGATCAACACCAATGCAACTAGAAATACGATATACACAATAACATCAACAATTCAAATAGCTACTGTATAATTTACAAAGAGGAAAGTTAACCAAAAAAAAGAAGGAAAGATGAGGTAAAAGCGTGAAATTACAGTTCCCAGAGTAATTTCGCTGATAATTAGGTCAGAATCGCCGAGTTTTCTGTACTGCAACTCACTCCTCTCCCCGGCGCGTACACTCAACGCCGCTAACCTCCGTCGCCGCTGCCGCACAACCACTGAGAAGGGACGGCGCCTGGAATTGAAGCCATTGAAGATGCGAGTCGTTTGCGAATACGATGGGCTGGTGTAACAGCTCGTCATGGCGGCGGCAGTCGACGTCGTCGCCATTTTAATTGGCAACTGTGAGGGCGCCCTTTCTGTACAATTTCGATTTCTTATCAGGTCTCTCGCATCGTTTCGCCATCGTCGTTTCGCCACGTTGCTTTATTTTTTAAGACGTTTTTCATAACGAATTCAGTAGCATGTTTAATTACTAGGCTAATTCATCTTGTTCATGACATTAATTAATAAAACTCGAGTATAATATTTTTAAAAAAAATATTTTGTCGATCAGAAGAGTGCATTATTATTTCGCAGTTAAAAATCGAATCACGGCATAATGATTTGAGTAAAAAAATTTTTACCACTTAAACAATATCTTGTTCTTATGAGTAAAAGACTCTACCTCAAAACACAAATGGTCGAGTTATAAGGGCAATTGTGGTAATGACGGTCAATCCTAAAACATAAATAATCGAGTATGATCACTCAAAAAGGCATAAGTCACAACTTAATTAAGTAAATTACTCCATATCAACCCAATACAATTTTCTTTTCTAATAATGCTCAAAAACCAAACAATTTAATGTAGGGCCGGGTGAGTTGAATTACTTGAAATAAAATTATCGAAAATGGATTCACGACTTGATGTTATCTATATATGCTGGTTTGGAAGTAGGTTAGGAAGTTAGGTCAGGTCACCAAAAGAACGATTAGACCCACTTGCAAGCTTCAACTGAGCAACAATTTAGAATAGGAAAAGTCGCTCACGGATGGGGAATGGGACGAGAGAGTGAGTTGCTCTTTGAGTGAGTGACTAAAGGGGTGTTTGGTTATCGGCGAATCCGCAAAAAAAAGAGCAATTTGGATGGAGTAGCAGGTTTGACCACGCAATATGGAGCCGCATAGTGTTTTCAGTGGATAACCACATTCTTTTGTATGGCATTAAAAATCGGTAATGAATACGCCGTCTGTGGGGATTGAACCCACGACCACGTGGTTAAAAGCCACGCGCTCTACCACTGAGCTAAGAAGGCTATATTGAAAGAAAAGGACTATTTCAATTATAAATAGACGTTAAGTGCATGTATGTATGTATTCAAATGAGCAGCAAGTTTACTGATGGAAATAGGCGCAGTACACCAGAATGTATCGTCGAGAAAATGAGAAGTTAAGTTAATTCTATTTAAGTTTGGACACATTCAAGTTTATTGATAAGTTTGTACTTTTGGTTGAGTTACTAATAAGTCTCGTTCAATTAGGTTGAATTAGGTTTTTGTCTTTAACACGAAAAAATAGAGCCTAAGTATCATTCGATTGACTTGACAATCCGTTTTTATTACCGAACAATAACTTTGGAATATAGATTGTACATCTACAAAGGTTAATTATCGACTAGACTATACCTTTTTGAAAAAATTTACATGGGCATAATAAGCGATTGGTCTTATATCCGTCTTAATAATTAATTAAAGGGTTTAAATAATATAAATATAAATATCATGGGTAAGACAAATATTTTGTTATAACGTGGCCTAGATACATCATGAGGTTTGTCTTATCATAATTATTTGATCTATTATAAGTTTAAGATGAATATAATCGTCTCAAATAAGAAATTGTGATAATGGAGGGACCTATCATGGTTGGCGGTGATGTGTAAAATGTAAATGTAAATGCATGCTTAAGATATCTAGAGGGAGGGTCAAGTGATCAAGGGAATGCCGTGAACTTTGCCTTTAAACAAATTTGATGTATAAAGGAAAGCTATGAAATGTACGTGGGGGAGGTGGAAAGGCATATGCTTTGGTTGCCTTTTTTAAAGTTTGGTGACCTTGACATATGACATTGCTTGTGGCTTGTGAATATGGATAGAGATGCGAACATGATTTCAAGTTGATTATTTTACTGTACTGGATTACGGGCAGGTTGATGTGTTGACTACACATAAAGGAAATAAGTGTATGTGGTGGACAGAGTGGCTGTAGGTGGTGGTCGCAGTACGACTGGTGGAGGCACAGTCAGGGTCGGAGATTTAAACACATAACCTCTAAGTTAACCTTAACCATCTTAACCACTGCACCAATGTATCACTCCGACACCCTTGTTCTCATACAAGAAGGAGAACTTTATGTAATTTCAAATTTTGTGGTATCAGAGAACAAATGACAGTATAAACAAACCATGCAATCACAGATGGAAAATAAATTTCCAAAAAAACACATCCATAAGAAATTGGGTAGGGATCGAGATACCAAAGTTTGGTCTTGACATCGTCACATTTGAGGAAATCTATGAGCAAAAACTACCCTAAAATGTATTCATAGGTATTTGTTTCTAATTTTGTACACACACATTATTTTTCCCATACCTAAATACTCCGTATAAGTTTTGATTATATTATCATCATGTGACTCCTTCCTATCGTATGTGGGGTTGTTCCTTCCTAAGCCCGTTTTCAGCCATGGTCAATTGTAAGTTCCTGTCTCACATGCAACAAGCAAACTGGGTTTGAAGATATTAATTTGCGACAAGCAAAATGTTTGTTGTGATACTAATGCCAATGGGGTATACAAGGAAGTTTTCCAAAACTCGAGCTAAAATAAAATGAGGAACCTTTTTTGTCGTTTGTGATTACGTACTTAAGGATGTTGTTTGCTTAAAATTCTACATTGAACAATTGGTTATCACTGTTCATATATTCGTTTAGCAGTTGTTATTCACAAATTTAATCGAGATCGATCGTTATAAATATATGACCTCCTAAGAACACCCTTACTAAATGTACAGAACTACCTACATAACACCCCAACTAGAAAACCGTGCATCTGCACGGGATCTAATATAGTTATTCTTATGTGAATAAGTTCGTACTACCAGACTTGGTGACATTAGTTAGTAGGCAAATACAAACTTTAGTCTTTAAAACGTCACTTTGTTTAGTGCTTTCTCCGATTTTTTGGAATTGCAGTATTTGCTTTTTGTACATAAATAAGGTTGTGAGTGCGGACGATGAGTCCCTCTAGTAAAATAAAACATCCCCGCTAATAAAAATATACGAATACTTTTTTTTTTTGATGAACGAGGGAACCCGCAGCCGCTACTCTTCTGGTGCGCACTGGGTAAACCCTCGGGTGTACGCATAGCCTGCAAACCACGCACACCAAGGTAAACCGCTAGAGGCATAGTCTCAAGCCATACAACTCCCACAAGTTCGCGCTTGCAGGGGCTTGAACCTGAGACCCTTGGGCCGATGACCACAAGTTTTAACCACTAGGCAACACCCTTATGGGCAATATACGAATACTTGTTATAAAAGAAATGTGACAATTACACCGAACATATCCATTATGGAATTTTTTTTTCTCCCAATAGAATATACGTAGCAAACACCAATAACTTAAGCAAAGGTAAAAACAGAACCAAAAGCATCTTCAACATGGTAACATCTTTAGCAAACCCCAGCCAATAAAAAACAATAATAGTTGCCAAACCTTAGGTACAAAGGCTTCTCAAACACCACACCTATAAGGCTATCATCTCCCATTTATTTTCGGGAGTAGTAGGTCTAAAGAAAGACGGTCTCCCACGTAATTAGTAGGAGACACAACATAGAAAATACTACTGTAGAATTCACCTACTTCTTTTTCTTATCTTGTAAAAAGTTTTTTCAATAATATTATTAAGAGACTGTCTCTGTGAAATTTTTGTTTATTTTCGAAAGGAAACTTTTAAAAAATGTCCAAATTATATAACAAACCACCCACAAATGTTATCACCAACAATTATTATTGTTAAGTCTCATAAAACCAAATCCATTTATTTAGTACTCGTATTTGATTGATGTCTTGCATATTGTTCACACCAAAGAAGTTGAAGCAACTTCCTTGCTCTTCTAAGAAGGCTTGGAAGTCCTTCACCTCCTCCATTTCTCCTAAGCTCCACAACCTTCACAACCTCCTCAAACACCCTAATAATAACTCAACCGTCCGCCGTCGCACCCGTAGAGCCACCAGGACGACGGTGGGCGGTCTTTCCTACAGGGAGTACAAATATCACCCTCCCTCCTCTGTCTACGTCGATAAACTCTACAATAACAACAACATTAATAATAATAATAATATAAGTAATTATTCGTCGAGTAGCAGCAGTAGTAATAAGGGAAAGGGGCCAAATAGTAGTAAAAGGGGTGAGGTGAACTGGAAGGAGTATGCTTCGAAGTTGCCACCCATAAGAGGGGTTGATGAGAAGGCGGATGAGTTCATTTCGAGGTTTCGTCAGGAAATGCAACTTCAGCGAGAGCAATCTCTTGTTGAATTTCAGGACATGTTGGCTCGAACTACTGTTTAATTTGACGTCAATGTCCCGTCCCTACTACTTATATGATACTCCTACTATGTAAGAGATACTCCGTATATAGATAGGTAAAACGGTTTTACAGTAAGTTGTTGTTGTTGTTGTTGTTGTTGTTGTGGAGATTGAAGTTTGTGGGTATAATATAATTAAGTTTGAGAGATTAAGTGAGCTAAAATAATGTTGAGTTGTTATTCATTGTGTTTGAGGCCAGGGGATGGAGGGTAGGGTATCGCTCAATTCATTATTTTTTGAATGAATTTGATCGTCTTTGTGGTTGGAATGTTACGTTTGAGTTGTAATCGTCTTGTAGGGGAGGTGCAATTTCACCATTGTTATACTACATGTCAATGAGGCAAGAATTTATGTACGAAATACAGAGTATTCCGTATTATATACGGATTATATAATAGTATAATTATTGTTTTTTACGTAATTTATTTTCAATATTTCTAATTAGGTAGAGTAAGACCTTTCTTGAAACTACTCGTATTTAATTATGTTTACGGTATATGTGTATTTATATTATGTACTACCACTCGGCTCGAATACTGGTGGATTGTATACCACTTGGCTTGGCTATGATGAATGGCTGCAGGTATGAAGACTCGGTGGATGAGCTATGTGTGGAATAGGCACTCTATTCCTAAGTATAGAGTTGGAATGTTCGGAATGTCGGTAGGGTTGACGGATATGTGACAAAACCGGAAGTTATCCTCAACCGAGTGCGGTTAAATTTTAGAGGTCGGGTTCAGTTAGTTCGATCCATTTCGAGCTGTAATAGTGATTGGGTTGAGTGCTTCTGTCAGTCATTTTGGAGGCAGTTGATTAATCATCAAAGTTTGTATGGTGCAAAATGGTTTATCCATTATAATATATGATTCACATTTCACCAAAAAAAGTAAATAAATTATTATGTACTACTTCGTAGTACTAACCTTGTGTTTTATTGAATTGAATTTATTTTATCTTTGTAATAGAATACGACACACGAGTATTATTTAGTACTCCAAAAATGAAACACAAAAACTTAACATAATTTTTGAGTCGAAATGTATACTCCATATATATAAGGTCATAAGGATAATATGTACAAGAGAATTACACACTGTTATTACTACCCTTATTAATGTCTTTTACGTTGAGGTGATATCGAGAATAAAGTAGTTCACCATATTTATAATATGTGAGATACTAAATATAACGGGAAAGTAGTGATTAAGCCCCTTTACTTTGCTCAATTGTGAAATCAAATCCTAACTCTTGATTGTAGCAATTAGACCCCTTAACTTTTTCAATATGTGAAATTAGACCCCTTAACTTTGCCAATATGTGAAATTAAACCTTTTTTTTATTATCCGATCAATTGCTCAATTTATCATCAATTTCTCATGCTAGAATATGAATACTTACATCACGGTAGAATAGGAATACCTACATTACAATAGAATACAAATAGGTACATTACGGGATAAAATATTTTATCAAACTACTTTGGATATACGTATACGTATATTACGAATACGAATAGTATTTCTTTTTTGTACTGCTCCGTACTTGTGAATATTTATTTCTATACGTATACGTATTATATTGGTGTATTTTGGGATAAAATATTTATTGATAGTAATCAGATATTGACATGAAATTGACGAGAAATTGAGCAATTGATCGAAAAAAAAAAGTTTTAATTTCACGTATTGGCAGAGTTAAGGGATCTAATTGCTACAATCAAGAGTTAAGGGGTTTGATTTCACAATTGAGCAACGTAAAGGGGCTCAATCACTACTTTCCCGCCTAAACATAACTTCACTAACTTTCTTTTTTCATGTGAGAAATCCTTCCTTGTCTATTTCATCACCATAAGTTTTCTTTGGCAATTCCCAAAACTAGTTTTAATCCCGCGCAAATTGCGCGGTTGTTCATTCAAAGATTATATAAATTCTTATGTGAGATGATTATTGTGAAATCGTCTCAGGCGAGATTTTTTTAAAAAAAAATTGTGCTACTCTTCAAAGTAAAAAATGTCTACATGTATTATTATTATTTTTCTCAAGAATTTCGAGGAAATGTGAAATGGATTTGCGGGGTTCGATTCAGAGATTGTTGATGATACCGCAAGGATTTTTGAGGTAATAATTAATATCAAATTCGATGCTTATTATTGTCGTTTAAGTTTGTATGCCAATAAAATCGACTAATTAGGTATGTATTACCAAATTGACAGATACAATTTGAATTCGGGTCATTGGTCAAGTATATTTGGGGATTCATCAATGGGAAGCCTATTTTGCTTCAATACTCCCTCCCATTCATTCAATGTTTTACATGTGGGGTATTACAACTTTTAAGAAAAGTGGTAAAAGTAAGGGTATTATTGGTAAATCAAATGGTTTTATGGGTCCACCAAATTTAAAAGTTATGAAAAAGCTTTGGTATTTTGTGTAAATAGAGGAAAGATACGAGGGTTATATGGTAAAGTCTTTTGCCAAAAGAGAAATGTAAAGAATTGATTGGATTGTGCATTTATAGTAAGTGTAAGGAATTGAATGGATGGGAGGGAGTACAAATTTGCTCAAAAAATCATGTGAAGACGTCAAAGTCAGAAAGCATGAGCAAGGATCTGGTGAGACGAGGGTTTAGAACAGGTGGTGCAATTATTTATGTTTTTCTTATATGCGTATTATTTCATTTTTTTAGTTAAATGATTTTGATTCAAAAGGTTTCATCTTTCTTAAACCCTAGAATTTTAATTTCTTGAATTACATTGAAAGAGTACAATATTTTGTGCATTTTATCAGTTTCCCATGTTTCATTTTGAGTAATTGATGATTTTAGTTATTGATGGGGGTCGGTTGCCTGCCTTTGGCCGCCTGCCAATCAGGCCCCAGGGCGACCAGTCCCAGAAGGAGGAAAGGTCTGTCCAGCAGCCTTTCCATCAAAGTCACTAAAATCTCCAAGTGTGGCCCTAACCCCTTGAGCCATCCGCCAAACAAAGCAAACAAGGCCTGCCGCCTGCTTCCAGGGCGTTCCCGCCTGAACAGAACCGAAGGAGAACCGAGGACCCATCCGTCATTTTGCCTAAGGTAAGGGGAAATGGGTGGACAAGGTGAGTCCACGTGTCGCGCCAACATCCACCCATTTCCCTCCTCTTCTTTCTCTTTTCCTCTCTCTTGTGGGAAGGTATAAATACTTACCCATTTCCCACATAAGAGGGGTTGGATTTTCTCTCTCTAGACTTTTACTCCTAAAAACGCCACCTAGTTCCTCACGAGCTAGGTTCGTCAAGGCATTTCACGGACTGACTTAGGCATCGGAGAGGGTTTCCTCGGACAACCTCCGAGGCCCTGTGCGTTCATTGTGCAGGGAGCAGGCCATTTCCGCCGGAAAGGTCCGATCTAGGGAGTGAGAGAAAGGGGAGACCAAGGGAAATCAAACGATCATTCGTTCACCATTAACCCGATTATACAGCCCGGATCCTAGGCCGGGTGAATTGTTTCCGTGACCGGAACAATTTGGCGCCGTCTGTGGGGAACTTATGGTTGTGCTCACGAGTTACCCACTAAAATCAACCACTCATAATCACAAAACCAAAACAATTATGCCAGAAATCGTTGATGCCAGTGCAGGAACGGGTCCGACGGTCCCACCGGTGACCCCCCTGTATGGTATGCCGCAGTCGGAGAAGGTTCCTCCTGCCACGATCTTAGGGGTAGGGGGAACCAGTCTCCTCGGTGGACCTAACACTGCGGTGACCCCTGAGCTGGGGACACTCCCACGACACGCTCTTAATCTGACCCCAGCTCAGATGGCACAGGCAGCCGCTTTCTTCTCTGCGATGCTGAACCAGGATTTCACTCCTGAAGACTTGGTAGGCAGGGTCGCATCGGCTCCCAGGCAACCATCCCCTATCAGCAGGGATGAGGCCGGGGGCACGAGGCGGACCGCCGTCAGAAATGCTCAGAGGAAAGCGAGGAGGACGGCTCAAGCGTATACGCATATGCAAAGGCGCATTACTACTGGCGATCCAGAGCCACCCGTCCAGCAGGCGTTCTCCATCCACACGACAGAATCAGCGTCTGGAGGACAGGGAGGCTTATCCCGGGGATTACAGGAGCGCATGAGGCCCAGGGAGCCCATGTCGAAACGCTTGGGAGAAAAACCAGGCGGAGTTTTCTCCAGGCTAACGCCTGCAGCCAAGGAACAGTCGGCCCCAGGCTTATCCCAAAGCCTGCAATCCAGACTCAACCGGGGACAACCGCTCGAGTCCAGGTACCATCAGGGTGAGAACCTCTGCCACTCTCAGAGGAAGAGGCCCAGACAGACCTCCCCGGAAACAGAGGATGAAGCAGCCAGTAGGCCGCCACCAGGGTACCGCTCCCCCAGTGCGAGGAAACCGACCCATAAACAATGGGAATCTCACGGTAACCAGTCTGGGGAAAGCAGGTCACGACTGGTAGGCAGGCCCACAAAAACCCCATTGCACCCTGAGGTACAAGAGCACCCCATTCCAAAAATCAAAATGCCCACCATCAAATTTGACGGGACGACAGATCCTGAAGACCACCTTGCAGCCTTTGAGAGCCACATGGGCATGTATGACGTAGATGATGCCGTCTGGTGCAAAGTTTTCCCTACCACCCTGGTAGGACTCGCGCAGGGATGGTTCAGAGACCTCCGCCAGGGGTCAGTCAGGTTCTTCATAGAGTTGGCTGAAATTTTCCTCGAACAGTATGCCGGAAATAAGAGAAGACGCCTTACCCGTTTCGATCTCATGACCCTGAAACAGAAAAAGGGTGAGAGTGTGAGGGAATACATGAGAAGGTTTGATCTATCCTACCAGCAGGTTAGGGAGATCGATGATTCCACTGCCGCCTACGCCCTGACAATCTCCCTACTTCCAGGGGAAATGAAAAACCAGATGATCAGGGCCCAGCCAGAAACCCTGGCCATGGCCAGGAAGATTGCTGAAGGGTTCATTCTGCAAGAGGAGTTCCACGGCCTGACGGATACCCCTGCAGGCCAAACAAAGCCTCAAGGGGGACCGCAGGGTGGAAGGGGCAGAAGTGAGCCAGGCAAGCAAAGGGAAGAGGGAGACACTCCCAAAAGGGAGCGCACAGTCTACCAGCCCAGATTCGACAGTTACACTGCTCTGAACAAATCCAGGGCGGAGATCTTCGAACTGGAAAAAGAAACTGCTAAATGGAACCGCCCGAACAAACCTTGCAGCCCAAAAGGAGACCCCAAGAAATTCTGCACTTTCCACGACTGTATAGGCCATACCACCGAAGAATGCCGTCACCTGAAGGACGAAATTGAGAAATTAATCAGGAACGGATGGTTGGCCAACTACGCAGCAAAGAATAAGTCTCAGAAGGAAGTGTCTGAAAAACCCGAAGGGTCAGTGCAAAACCGCATGGTGATCCATGTAATTTCAGGGGGCACTGAGGGCCAGCTCAGTCGAAGAGGCCAAAAAAGACAAATGCGCGAGCTAAGGAACCAGATCTGCTATGCTGAGAAAGCAAGGAGTCCAAGGGGAGTGACATTAAGCATCACCCCTGATGATGCAGGGCGCGTGGTATATCCGCACAGTGATCCTTTGGTGCTGTCCCTAGAGATCAGCAACCATATTGTGCGAAGGTGTATGGTGAACACAGGCACGTACACGAATTTGCTGTATAAGGACGCCTTCGAGAAAATGGGCCTGGAAAAAAGGCACCTGCGACCTGCCCCCGGATCATTATACGGATTCAGTGGGGCAGGCGTGCTGCCCATGGGAGTCATAGATCTGCCCGTAACCTTTGGAGAAGGCTCTACTGCCAGAAATGTCAGGGCAACCTTTGTTGTTGTGGATGCAAGATCTGCCTACAACGCCCTAATTGGCAGAGCCACCCTGGACGAAATCGAGGCGGCCATCTCCATCAGGGCTCTAACCATAGCGTATGTCACTTATTTCGGGCTAGAAGAAAAGGTGCGTGGGGACCAGGAGTCAGCCAGACAATGCTACTCCGTGGCCCTACAAGAGCACGAAAAAGAAAGGAAAGGAAAAAGGAAGGCTGACCGCTCCCCCAGCAGGGAGGGCGAAATCCCAGCCGAACAACCGGCGCCCGACCACCTGGAGCCAGGGGGCGAAAGCATGTTGGTAGATTTGGAACCAGGCAGACAGGTCCTGATAGGAGCTGACCTGGAAAAATCCTACCAGGATGAACTGGTCAAGCTGCTAAAAGAAAACAAAGACGTATTTGCCTATTCTGCAGACGAGATGCCCGGCGTTGATCCATCGTGCATCGTTCACAAGCTGAATGTAAGCACGGATGCTCGCCCTGTAAAACAGAAGAAACGAAACATGTCTGCGGAAAAAGACGCAGCAATCAAGGAAGAAATTGACAAACTCTTGAAAGCAGATTTTATTGAGGTCTGTGACTACCCGGAATGGTTGGCGAATGTAGTCATGGTTAAAAAGTCGTCAGGCGCATGGAGAATGTGAGTAGATTTTACAAACCTCAACAAGGCCTGCCCGAAAGACTGCTATCCGCTCCCCAGAATCGACCAACTGGTAGACTCCACCAGTGGTTACTCCATGCTGAGCTTCCTAGACGCCTTTTCAGGGTATCATCAAGTATACTTGTGGCAGCCGGACAGGGTGAAGTGTGCGTTCATCACTAGTTCAGGCACCTACATGTACAAGATGATGCCATTCGGGCTCAAAAATGCAGGGGCTACGTACCAGCGGTTAGTTGATAAAGTGTTCGAGAAACAAAAAGGCAGAAACATCGAGGCTTACGTTGACGACGCCATCGTGAAAAGCAGAGAAGACAGAGAACACCTGATAGACCTGCAGGAAACCTTCTGCTCCCTGCGCGCCTACAAAATGAAACTTAATCCGAAAAAGTGTACATTTGGAGTCCGCTCCGGCAAATTCCTGGGGTTCTTGGTCAGCTCTCGGGGGATAGACGCCAACCCTGAAAAAATTCAGGCAGTTCTAGACCTTCCTGAGCCCAAGACCATTAGAGACATCCAGCGCCTGACGGGCCGCATGGCCGCCTTAGCACGGTTCGTCGCCTGATCAGCAGACAAGGCCACTCCCTTTTTCAAGATACTGAAAGGGAACAAACAGTTCAAGTGGGAGAACGAGCAGAAAGAGGCCTTTGAGCAATTGAAGGACCATCTTAAGAGGCTCCCTACCCTGGCAAGACCAGTAGCAGGAGAAAAACTTTTCCTCTACATTGCAGTGACCAATATAACTGTCAGCGCGGTCATCCTACGAGAAGAGGCAGGCGCCCAGCAACCTATATACTTTGTAAGTCATGCGCTGGGGGTAGCTGAGAAGAATTATCCGATGGTCGAAAAAGCCGCCTACGCGGTCATAGTTGCTGCCAGGAAGCTCAGACCTTACTTTGACGCGCATCCAGTCGTAGTCCTCACCGACCAACCCCTGGAAAAGGTGTTGGAAAAATTTGAAAAATCAGGGTGATTGTTGAAGTGGGCGATTGAGCTGAGTGGGCTAGGTATATCTTACCAGCCGAGAACGGCCATCAAGGCCCAAGCCTTGGCAGATTTTTTGGCTGAGTGCTCCCATTCAGGGGAGGAAGAAGCCCCTGCCCAGGAATGGATCGTGTACACTGACGGATCCTCGACAGCCAATGGCGCAGGCGCAGGCGTCGTGCTAACCAGCCCAGGAGGGACTGACTTTGAGCATGCTCTCAGATTTGTTTTCCCAGCATCAAACAATGAAGCAGAGTACGAAGCAGTACTCGCAGGCGTCAGGCTAGCTAAAGCCGCAGGAGCAGAACGAATTGTCCTGGCGACAGACTCCCAGCTCATCGCCAACCAAATCAATGGAGAATACGAAGCAAGAGACCAAGCAATGGCCACATACCTGGAGATGGTGAATGGAGAGTTATCCGGCCTAAAATCATATGAGGTCAAACAAATCCCCCGATCCCAGAACAACAGAGCAGATGCCCTGTCAAAACTGGCAAGCTCCAGTCTACAGGACATCCGGAGATCAGTATGGGTCGACGTTTTACACGAGAAGTCCACTAACCCCTGTCAAACGATTAATACCGTGGAAGAAGAACTGGAAAGCTGGATGACTCCCTTCATCCAGTACAAGAGGCATGGTATCTTACCATCAGACTCGTTACAAAAGAGGAAGATACAGGCTAAAGCAGCCTGGTTCATACTCATTGATGAAGAACTTTACAAAAAGTCTTTTACTTATCCCCTGCTCAAATGCCTACGGGCGGATCAGGCCGCTGAGGTATTGGAGGATATCCACTCAGGGATTTGTGGACATCACATTGGTGGGAGATCGCTGGCCCACAAGGCCCTCAGGGCAGGCTACTACTGGCCTACCATGCTGGCAGATGCCAAGAGCCTGACCCAGAAATGCAGAAAATGCCAACTCTTTGCCCCATCGATCCATGCCCCGGCCCAGGAGCTCAGGCCAATCCTATCTCCCATCCCCTTTGCTCAATGGGGGATGGACATTCTAGGACCCTTTACGGTGGCCACAGGGGGCAGAAAATTCTTGATTGTCGCCATAGACTACTTCACCAAGTGGGTGGAAGCCGAAGCAGTGCCCAACATCACTGAGCCGGCGGTTAGGAAGGTGGTCTGGCGAAATATCATCACCAGGTTCGGTCTACCAAAGATGTTGGTATTTGACCACGGCAGGCAGTTCGATAATGATCCGCTAAGAATCTGGCTGGAAAGCCACAACATCTCAGTCGCCTACTCAGCTGTCTGTCATCCTCAAACCAACGGACAGGCAGAAGCAGCCAACAAACAAATCCTGAACGGCCTGAAGAAAATGGTGGATGACTGCAAAGGTAGGTGGGCTGACGAACTCCCCAGTATACTCTGGTCAATCCGAACTACCAGAAAAGAGTCTACAGGCCAGACCCCATTTGGTCTGGTATATGGAGCAGAGGCACTACTGCCAATTGAGACAAGTATCCCCTCTCTGCGCTCCCTGCAGTACGACCGGGCTGAAAACGAAGCTGCAATGGTCGAAGCCTTGGACCTGGTGAGCGAGTTAAGGGAAGAAGCCAGTACCAACATCGCTGCCTACCAGCAGCGAATGAGGAAAGCTTTCAACAGCAAGGTACGACAGAGGAATTTCCAGATAGGCGAGCTGGTTCTGAGAAAGACGCAGGCGATTGGGAAGTCAAGAGAACATGGAAAGCTGAGTGCCAACTGGGAGGGCCCATACCAAGTAACTCGGGTTCTGGGACCAGGCACATACAAAATAGCGAACCTTGAGGGACAAGAGCTACATGCTCACTGGAATGCAGACACACTAAAGAAATATTACGTCTGAACAAGAATACAGGCAGTTTTTACTTTTACTAAAAAAGGCGGAGGACGGTCAAAAATGTCGACGGCTCCGACCACCCCAATGTCAAAAAGAAAATTTTAAGAGAAATGAGAAGATACAGATTTATACTCGTTGCCTGTTCACACTCGCGTCTTTCACACACAAACGAGCAGGGGGCAATAGGGGGAGGCCCCCCTGTTGCCGAAATTGGGAAAAGTGAACCCCCCAACGCAAATCAAAAGCCACCCTGCTTACCTCTGGGCAAGCAGGGGACAGGCCATACTAACAAGGTCTGGGGGCAAGCCCCCCAACCTTGTATAAAAAACGCAAAAGCTACCCTGCTTACCTCTGGGCAGGCAGGGGGCAGGCCCCCTGGACTTTGAACGAAAAGCCAGGGACAGGCCAGGTTAACAAGGACTGGGGGCAGGCCCCCCAACCTTGTATAAAAAACGCAAAAGCTACCCTGCTTACCTCTGGGCAGGCAGGGGGCAGGCCCCCTGGACTTTGAACGAAAAGCCAGGGCCAGGCCAGGCTAACAAGGACTGGGGGCAGGCCCCCCAACCTTGTATAAAAAACGCAAAAGCTACCCTGCTTACCTCTGGGCAGGCAGGGGGCAGGCCCCCTGGACTTTGGACAAAAGCCAGGGGCAGACCGTACTAACAAGGACTGGGGGCAGGCCCCCCAACCTTGTATAAAAACACAAAAAGCCACCCTGCTTACCTCTGGGCAGGCAGGGGGCAGGCTCCCTGGACTTTAAACAAATGCCAGGGGCAGGCCAAACTAACAAGAACTGGGGGCAGGCCCCCCGATCTTATATAAAAGTGAAACAAACAAGAACCCTCCTACCTACAGGCAGGCAGACTGCGAATCAAATTCATGAAGAATCAAAATATACAAAAGCAATCAGAAAATTCACATATAAAAGAAAAAGTAGTGTCAAGGGAATGCAAGACCAGAGTTTTCAAAACAAAAGGTTACAACCAAGAGTACGGCAGCCGGCCACCAAAGGGTTCGGCGCGCAAAGAAGTAAGGAAATTAAAACGTTGGCACAGGCGCAGCAGGGGACGAGCAAGAGCCCTCTGAGGAAGACTGCCCACCATGTTAAGCAGGGGGAGCGTCTGGGCGGAAGCAGCAGCTCCCTCAGACAGCCTGCGCATTTGAGCTTTATCCTTAGCAGTGTAAAGGGTCCGGAAAGCATCTTCGTCAAAACCCGGGAACATCTCCCTGACAGCTTCCATGACAACCTTCAGGCAGGAGTTAGCACCATTAACGAAGCCCGCCGACACAGCCATTTCCACCTCCTGAAGAATCTCACCCCTCTCTTTCTCCCAATCCTCGGTCTTCGCCGCCAGATCGCCGAGGGCCGCCTGCAGATCAGAGTTTGCCTTGGAAAGGCGCTCCCCGAGGTTAATAACGCTCTTCTTAGCATGGTCCAGTTCAGCTAAAGCCTTTCTGGCCTGCTCCAATTCAGCAAAGGCCTGCTGTGCTCTCTTGGACTCCTCCCCCAGGCGAGACACTTCCCGGGTAGCCTTCTCGCTCTCAGACTTCCAGTGGATCGCCTGACCCCTGGCCTCTTCTAGCTCAGTCTCCTTTTTCGCCAGCTGATCCTTCAGGCTGGCAATGAGAGCAACATCCCTCTCAACTGCAGAAAGGCGGTCGGGGTTGGCTAGTTCCTCATCACTCAGGCGACCAAGGGCAGCCAGCTCCGCGGAAGCCTGCATAATTCGGGAGGTGCGCTTAATATACTGGGTCACTTGACTGGTAGCAGACTTGACAGTCTTGAGAAGATGGTCTGTTAGAACGGCCCCTGAGTCGGAGAGTAGGGCGGAAACATCTTGGCTGTCGCCTGCATTATAATGGAACTCAACGTTCTCCTCAAAGAAAAGGGTGGCGGGAATCTCCGGAGCAAGACGCTTGGGTTCAGGCGTGGAAGTCTCCAAGTCCACCACCTGGTCAGCATTGGGAGCCTCCTGACTCCTCTTTCTGGTCAGTGCCCGGGGGGGTACTCTCCCCAGTCTCCTCGGAACCTGCGGCCCGCGACCCCGGGGGAATCTGAATCCCTGCTAAAAGGCCCTCTTGCCTGCCAACAGGCGAAGGGGTAGCCTCGAAAGCAATCGCCCTCGCAGCTGGAGAGGGGGTGGCCTCGGAAACCGCCGTCTTGGCAGGCGTAACTCGAGGAGGAGGGGAAAGCCTTGGCCTACTGAATGTCAGGCCCTTCAAATGCTTCATCAGATTCTTCTCGCCTCTCTTAAAACCAGGGGGAAGAGAAGGGCGACTTTGGATAACAGTGAGATTCTCGTCCAGGCCCAGGCGTCTTACCTCCCCTTTTCTCCAAATAAAAGTGGCAAGAGCTGCAAGACAAACAAACAGGCTGTCAAGGCGTTTTCAAAAGAAAAAAGAGTAAGAAGGAATCACCAGCACTCATGAACTACCTTTATCTAGACCCGGATTCATGCCCAACCGGGTCAAATAATTGTCAGTCGCTATAAGCTCCGCATGAGGGAGCCATAAGGTGGGGCCATACACCCCGTACTTGTTAGTGTGGCCTGCAAAGTAGGCCGTCAACTCCTTCTCCTTCTCACTTAGCTTAACCTCCAAGGCCTTTCCACCCACGCCAGGGTGGTACTCCTCAGGGGTCTCCATCCTGGTGTGGACATGATTCCTGAAGTGACGAGGAATCCTCCACCCATGGGTGCTGTGTATGTAAAGGAAGTTGTTCTTCCAATCCCTCAAGCTGTCCATACCAGGCCACACCAAACAATGTCCCTTCTGCCTCAAGAGGGACCAATAACCAGGGGAGCCCGTACTCCCAGAAGAAACCATCTGTAAACCCACCATAAACCGCAGGGCGTCGATGGAAGGCTCCATGCGGTGGAAAAGACAGGTCCAGACATATGAGATCAACGCCCTGACAGCTGTGGCTGTCAGCTGGGCGACGGCGACGTTCATGCGCCTGAAGATCTCCTCTAAAGCAGGATGGAGGGGAAAGCGAAGGCCAAACTCTAAACATTTATGGTAAACCGCTATGCACCCATCCGGGGGGTTGCATACAGTATCCTTTTCGCCGGGGACAACAACTGTGTACCCCTCTCTGAAGTTATAGAGCCGCTCAATCACAACGGCGGCGTTCTTAGCGAGGATCACCTCCCGATTTTTCGGGTCAGGGAAAGTACTCAGAGGGATGCGGTATTTAGCCCTCTCTAAATAGTAAACCCTACCCTTTTCCCGACGAACGAGGGGGCCGGAAGTTCGGGAAGGGTTAACTTCCAACGCCTCGTCGTCCGAGTCGATAGCATCAAATGAAGGGGGGTCAGGAGAATTACCGCCCCCACTGTCCGCCGAGTGTTCTTCCTCAAGACCAACCTCCCTAGAGGAGGAGGCAAAATCCATCCCTTCTCCCCTCTTTGATGGGTCGATAAGGGGCAAAATCCTTTCACGGGTTCTGGACATGTTACTCTAAAAAAGATGCGAAAAAAAGGAAATCGAAGAGAGAAAAAGAGTGGAGGATGAAAATCTGACCTAAGATCGCCTGACAGCACGTCACAAGCCCGAAGAAAGAGTCTCAGGGAAATGGGGGTGCAAGGTAGGATACGATCCGTCAATACTCCAGGGTTTTTGACAAGACAGAGAATGAGGGAATGTCAAAAGAAAAGAGAGATTGGAAAAAGTGAAAGAATGAATAACTGATCGCTTTTATAGAAAGAAAGGCATGCCAAGAGTCGCCCAACCCTCAGAAATTCACCCAAGGGCTGCGGTCCACGTGTCGCCCCTAGGGGGGTTTACTCTAGGCAGCTTCCCAAGAAGAACCTCGGGAGGACCAAGGGGTGTCAGAAGATTGGTCACCCTATGACGTCCCCCCTAAAAAAAAAAAAAAAAAAATCGCAACACACAAACGCATCGCCTGATCTTCATTTCATTAAAACCTTACAAAGGAAAGCTACATCTTAAGACAGATACGGGAAGAAAAATACATAAGGCCCAAAGTTCCGGCCTGACAGAAAACAAACGCCCCGCCACGCAGGCCTAGTCATCGCCCAAATCTGGGGAACAATCCCCAGGGCTGCCTGGACTCCCGAGAGCCGAACCCCAGTCCCAGTCTGGGGAGCCCTGGAAGGGGTCATCAGAAGCTCTGTCTTCATCCCTGTCGCTCAGGCAGCCAAGACCCTCGCTGTCATCAGAGTCATGGCTGCTATCTTCCCAGTCCCTTCCAAAGGGAACGGCCCGGGACTCGTCGCAGGTGCGACAGCCTGTCTTTTTCACAGGCGAAGAGGGACCTGACGCCAAGGAGGAATCAATGTCAGAATTGGGGTCAAATTGTTCAGGGTGCAGCCATGGAAAGCACTCATGGCATCCCCTGTCGTAACAGCCCCCTCCCTGGGAGCAACGCCTAAACCTAGGCGCAGCAGAAGGCGAGGACCTCCTAGGGCGTTTGCCCATCCTAGCAGAGGCCCTCTGACTTCTCCGGCAAAAATGAAGTTGTGAACGGCGACTCCGCCGAACAGCTAGGTAAGCAGCACGAGCATATCGAAGCCTCCAAAAACCTCTGAAGATGAAAGTAACATGCCTAACTCCGCGACGAGTTACACTTTTTTTGATCCAAGCCATGATTAAAGACAGAACGAAGAGTGGAAATGGGTCATAAAAATAGTGAAGGAGGATGCAATTTATACGGAAAACAGAAACAGGGCATTAATGGTGCCCCAACCACCTCTGCAAGGAAGAAAGCCAATCATCGAACTGGCACACTGCCCAAAAATTCTCTACGCAAAGGAGGGTAATCATAACAAAAGACGTTTGAACTCCCTGCGTGCCCAGAGGAATTAAAGCATGTTCCCTCGGGAACATGCGACGCATTAAATGCAAGTGTCCAAAGAGACAACCTCCCGCTGTCCCAAAGCAAGACGTCGCCTGCCGAGCAGGAACCCCGCTCCTCCTCAGCCGGTGAGGGCCAATTGATGGGGGTCGGTTGCCTGCCTTTGGCCGCCTGCCAATCAGGCCCCAGGGCGACCAGTCCCAGAAGGAGGAAAGGTCTGTCCAGCAGCCTTTCCATCAAAGTCACTAAAATCTCCAAGTGTGGCCCTAACCCCTTGAGCCATCCGCCAAACAAAGCAAACCAGGCCTGCCGCCTGCTTCCAGGGCGTTCCCGCCTGAACAGAACCGAAGGAGAACCGAGGACCCATCCATCATTTTGCCTAAGGTAAGGGGAAATGGGTGGACAAGGTGAGTCCACGTGTCGCGCCAACATCCACCCATTTCCCTCCTCTTCTTTCTCTTTTCCTCTCTCTTGTGGGAAGGTATAAATACTTACCCATCTCCCACATAAGAGGGGTTGGATTTTCTCTCTCTAGACTCTTACTCCTAAAAACGCCACCTAGTTCCTCACGAGCTAGGTTCGTCAAGGCATTTCACGGACTGACTTAGGCATCGGAGAGGGTTTCCTCGGACAACCTCCGAGGCCCTGTGCGTTCATTGTGCAGGGAGCAGGCCATTTCCGCCGGGAAGGTCCGATCTAGGGAGTGAGAGAAAGGGGAGACCAAGGGAAATCAAACGATCATTCGTTCACCATTAACCCGATTATACAGCCCGGATCCTAGGCCGGGTGAATTGTTTCCGTGACCGGAACAGTTATTGTTTTTTTTTGATTAATTAATGATTTCGTAGTTTTTGGATGAGAATAAGCCGCTGATAATTGCAATTATGGAATGTCGGAATTTGGGTACTATCCTGTTATTAATGCCATAATTAAAATGCAGTGGAAGGTATTCTCAAGGAGAATTTTCACTCTCGGATTCTCGAGTTTGCTAATATTCATCCCAAAGTATACATCGATATCCCAATTCAAGATGATACCAAGAAGGTATTGTCTTTTATTTTCCTCAAGTAGTATAATCGCAAGTAATACAAGATTGAAATCCTAATGATTTTGATTGATTTTTTGATTGTTTTTATTTAGGTATTTGATTAATTCGACAGTTTATGTATTCGATCAATTTCGGATTGTATTGCTCATTTCTTAGTTTCTAATGCTGTGTTTTTGATATTCTAATTAGGAGTGATTTCAGTAATTGAGTTTCTTGGGTCAGTCAGTTTTCGCCAGCGGCAGGCGTGTATTTGTCAAATTCTAGACATGGTTAGTTTGTTTGATGTTATAGACGCATTCACTATGTAGACACGGAAAATTTATTTAAGTGTCGAATATGCAAGAAATTAATTATTCTAAGTCGATAACAAATTTTGACTTAGTATAGTTATATTTGTCCCGTAAAAGTTAAAGTCGGTTCGGTTCATTTCTGAGCTTGGTAAAATTGACTCAAAAGTCAAGAAGAATGTATACCTGACCCAAAAGTCAAGAGCATGTCAAGCTGGCCAAATATTCAAACAAATGTCAGCTTGGCCCAAAAGTCAAGCAAATTCAAGATTAGCCCAAAAAGTCAAGCACCCGTCAATCTGGCCTAAATGTCAAGAAATTGCCAAACTCGGCCCGAAAGTCAAGCATTGACCAAATTTGACCTAAAAGTCAAGGAATGGTCAATTGGGCCCGAAGAGAAGTCAAGCTTTCAAAAAGCCTAACTCCAAGTCCAACAAGAATGAATGAAGAAATTCTATAAATAGAGTGCTTCTCCACAAAAAAAAACAACAAAAAAGATACAACACAAGCTCACTACAAAAGGTGAAGAGAAAGAAGACTACAAAAGCTCTGAAATTCTCGAAGCATCATTCCTTCTAAGTAGCAACAAGCACTACAAGATCGTGCCGCCTACTCAAGGAAGTCAAATCAACATCAAACATCGAAAGGAGACTCAAGTCATCGCGACCCTCCCAAGAGGCTAAAGTCAAGCGAAGAATGAAGATCGTTGAAGTGTGCCTGAAGAAACGTAGTAGAATCAGAGGAAGAATAGAGAACCGAACAGTTGAACTTTTCTGATATTATAATTTTTTGACTTTGGTTTTGTATTACAGATATTTATAATATCTTTATACAAAATTTGGGTTTACAAATTTTTGGTGAACCCGACGTGAAACTCTCTACCTCTCATCTCTCCTACAAAAGCAAGCTACTTCAACAAGATGTCTTTCCAAGAAAACACTCCAAGCACACCTAAGCAATTCAATGCATCAATCCTCAAGGAGCCTCTCAAATCAGGCATGCAATCTGCTGGTGTGTCCACTAGAGCAATGACGAAGAAGGCTGCTGTCAATGCTACTGCTGCTAGCCTACGCGCTGCTAATGTTCCCAGAAGGCCACGTAGATACTCCATTCAGTCTATTGCTGCTGCTGCTACTACTTTACTCAAGGCCTCTTCATCTCCAAGCAAGGAGCACAAGATGTTGAGTCCCATAAGTGGATCTCCCAAAAGTGGATCCCCTCGCAAGGCTACTTCATCTTCAAGGACAAATCAGAAGGAGTTGAAGTCTTCCAGTGCATCCCCTCGCAAGGAGAAGAAAACTTCCCCAAAGAAAAAGGAAGTTGAAGCCCCTCTTATTGCATCAGTGATGACCATTGGTGGCTCTACCCTCGAAGAACAAGTGGCAAACATGAACAAAATCCTTGAACAATTGATGAAGGAAAACGAAGAGAAGAACAAGAGGATTGAAGATCTTCAAAAAGAAATGGAGGATCTTCGTAACAAGGGTGGCTCTAGTTACCATGGAGATACCGCAAGTGAAGCTGTGAGTGACGGTGAGAAAGATGATGGCGAAAAGGGTGGTGAAAAACCTCTCACCCAAGAACAGCTGCGTAACTTGATTAACAGCACCATCAAGAATCAGTTAGATGAAGGAGCTTCCTACAAACTGCGCTATGTGAAGCCATATACAAAGAGGATCGATGACATGCGTGTGCCTTCAGGCTACCAACCTCCCAAGTTCCAGCAGTTCGATGGGCAAGGCAACCCCAAGCAACATATTGCACACTTCATCGAGACTTGCAACAACGCAGGGACTGCTGGTGACTTATTGGTGAAACAGTTCGTCCGTTCCCTCAAAGGCATCGCCTTTGATTGGTACACGGATTTAGGTTCTGAGTCCATCGACAGTCGGGATCGCTTGGAGATCGAGTTCATGAATAGGTTCTACAGCACACGGCGCATTGTGAGCATGAGTGAGTTGACAAATTGACAGGGGTAGTCGTATCCCTAATCAAAGATACCCTAGGGTCCACTAACTAATGCATATAGTGAAGTAGGGGTCGAACCACCAGGAAACGGGACTCAATTACTTGCTCTAAGGTATAGACTTAAGACTACGGGTCACTGTTTTTCTGTTGTTTAAGTGGAATGACAACTAACTGCTATAAGGTAAATCAATAATAAAAAGGTCTAGGGTCTCAGGTTCACAATGAATATCAATCGGGTCAGGGAGTCAACTAACAGGTCAATAATCGAACTATCTAAGGTGTAGGTCCGGTCGGTACTACTACAAACTTTAGAACTAAACTTAACCTGCGGTCGCTAGAATTAAGCTAGTCTACCCAAAATGTCGTGACCTAATTAGTTCTTAACCCGGTCGGTGAAAAGTCCTAATTGTAATACTAACTAATTAATCCTGGCCAGTAATTAATCAATCAGAATTAAAACAACATTCAGGCGACAGTTCATATGATCTGAGACAGGTCAATTTTCTATAACCTAATTAACACCCATCGATCCCCTTAAACCCTAGATAAAATTTAGCTACGCACAACGATTGTAATTAAACTAACAAAATATGAATTGCAATTAAACATGATGAATGCAAATTAAATTAAACTACAAGACTGAAATCAGATAACTATGAAAACTAAGAACGAATTAAGACAAGAATTAAACTAGAGACTTGAAATTGAAATTAAAATTAAAGTAGCGATACCGAACAATTTGAGATCTGAAAAGGGAAGAACGGAATTCGATGAATCTTGCGAAGAAAAACGGGAAAAGCTTAAATACTTCGAGACTAAGCAAACGTACGTAATGTTTGAATGATGAAAAGTAAGTGATGAAGTGTGTCTGACAATGTAGTCGGAGTCTTATGTAAAACAATCTAATTGGACTTCGAGACACAGATCCAAAATTCTAATAAATTAAAATTCGATCCGCGGCCTGGGTCAGACGTCACTCGATCGAGTGCATGCGTGCCACTCGATCGTGTGGACTCGTGAATGTTCCAATCTTCGTTTGTTCTTGAGCTAGAAAGGTGAATCGGCCCAAAACTCTGATGCAGTCCAGTTGGGCTCAAATATGAGGCACTCGATCGAGTGGGTGCTGCTGGAACTCGTAGCTGAGTTCTTCATTGCTTATCGACTTTTCGTTTTCTTCCTCGTCCTTCGTCCTCGTCTTGGCTACCCGGGTTATTACTCCTAAATATGCTCAAAATTGTACCTAACCTGCAAAATAGCACGAGGACCAACAATATCGACTTTCTAATAGAAATCGACATTAAATATATAAATAAGGAAGAAGAAAAGCTCAAAAATGGTTGTCGGGGGACAATAAAATACGATATAAAATACGTTGATCAAACTCCCCCAAACCAAACCTTTGCTTGTCCTCAAGCAAACGACTAATATACACAAACGAGGACAAGTGATGTGAAACACGACTCAGAGCTGAATTACAATCATTCTCCTAAAATCGACCAAAACCAACGAGAAAACATGTAATGCTCAAGAATGCAACGAGATCAATAATCATGCCATAATCAAACAATTGTCTGCCAAATTTTCAATCTTGCAAGACCAATAAAGTCGGACTTTCTTACGGTTGTCGCTCGACACTCATAAATACGGGTAAGTATATATGTGAAGATAGGAAGGAAATAGGACACTCACTCGACTTATGAAATATGCATGCAATCGAATATGAAATCAATCTCCCCAATCAATTACGTGTTCCACCAATCAGGACCATAGTACATGCCAAGGACTTACAAAGGGTGGCTTATATGTGAGGGAATAAAATGGATTGTGCTTAAAGCACGTATGAGAATGTGAGTCTAAGACCAGTAGTTGCAGCTACACAATAAAAACTATCCATCCAAAAACCTCAACTTTGAATTCTAGCCCCTAACTAGAAATAAAACTCAAAAGAGCATAAGAGGGAATTTTGTCATCCTCCTAATTATAATTCAATTCTAGTTACAACATCTCGACCGTTCCCCGAAATATTATAAGAAGCATATATATTTTTCTTTTCTTTTTCTCGGAATTTTTCTCTTTTTCTAATTCCATTTTTTTCTTTTTCTTTCTTTCTTTTTCATGCTTCTATATTTTTTCAATTCAGACAAGGGGAAGGCACATATAAGGTCGCACAATAATGTTACACACTAAGATCCAAAAGATGTAAAAAACCAAATTGTGATCTAATAGTAAATTAACTCCAATTATGTTCACTGTGACTGTCCTGGTAAGGTAGGCTATTCTGGGTTGTAGCTGATTGATATATATATATATATATATATATATATATATATATATATATATATATATATATATATATATATATATATATATATATATATATATATATATATATATATATATATATATATATATATATATATATATATATATATATATATATATATATATATATATATATATATATTAAAAACAGGCTTACAACAGCTGAAATGAGTTGAACAAAGGGAAACTGACCTAAATCTACAGGGTAGTAAAAATGGGTAGTTTTGGCTATGTGGAGTTCATCAAAAACAGAAATGCCTTTCCTCATGTACCTCCTCCTCAAACCAAACGCGCATTCAATATCAAGAGACGGACGTCATATTTATGCAAATTTATGTTACTTATTCCATAAGGAGAAACCACTCAATCCCTAAGTATAAATGAGACCAGTTATGGATGTTACTGGTCTACGAAGCTCTAAATCCTCAGAATTTATGTGGTTTGCCGACAAAATAGTCAAATTTACTCGTTTGGCAATTAACAGTTTAATAGGCAATCATATCAAAATCATCTCATCTCAAGTATTATATGCATTTAGGTACGGAGTTAGCTGTCAATTAGGAAAAATTATGTGAAATGCAATGTCATCATCGCCGTTTTGCATGTTTCACATCAGACACAAGACACACAAAAATAAAATCTTTTTGAATTTTTCTGATTTTTCGATTTTTTTGGATTTTTAGAATTTTTGAAAGCACACAACAGAAAATAAACGCACACAAAAACACACAAATTCTCCCCCAAACCTAAATGTCACAGTGTCCTCAATGTGATTCTACAACATATATGACAAGAAATTCCACAGCCATCTCATCAAGAAATCCTAAGGACAACTCGACCTAAGGGGAAGAAAAATCTAGGAAAGCAATAAAAACATAAATAAAAAGGAAAGAAAGTACCGTATATACAATGATAGCTCCCCCAAACCGGCTAATCAGCCATCTCATCATCTCCACCGGTCCCAGATGGACCGGCTCCAGTATCGCCCTGGCCTGAGCCACTAGTGCCGCCCTGCTGACCCGCCTGGCTCAGGTCTCTCAACCACTGTGCTCCTAGGCCGCCGTACGTGTGCTCGTAGTCCGGACCCCAAGCAGCTGGATCGACCCCGTAATCGTGGAATATACCACTAGTATCACCCGGACCTCTCCAGTAGGACGAGTGCTGAGGCGCCGAGATTCCTTGAGTAAGCATGAACTCGTGGATCTCTCGGTTGACAATGCTCTGATTAATCCCCTCGTGTACCCGTCGCTGGTGCTCGTAAACTGGATCATACATAAACGGATACGGGTGCGGAAACTCGGCACCCGGAGTCTAGAACGGGAAGATCGGGGTGTGTGTGTGTGTGGCTCTGGGGGGCTCGGTCTCATCGGGTTCGGTCTCTACACGAACCCCACGTAGAGGGGGTTGAACGCCCTCGTCAAAAATGAAGAGCTCCTCGGGAATGAGGTAGCTCGGTGGGTCGGGTGTGTCCTCGCCTGCGGGAGTAAGTTGCGAGGCGAGGAGTGGCGGTAGGATTTTTCCTTCGACAACCGGGAGTTTCATCCAAACCTTGTCTCGGACGCGCCACAGAAAGTTCGGAGGATTGCCCCGAATCCACTTCAAAGTGGAGAAGAGGTAGCTACGGTCTAGCAAAGGGACGCGGTCGGTGAGACTCTTAAAAGTGACTGTATCCCCAAAACCCAAAATATAGCGCTTTGCTAGCGCGGTGATATTGGCTCCACAACCGAGCGGTCCAGATCCACTGATGTGGCGCTCGATTCCGACGCAGATCATACCCGTTGCACTAAACGCCTTTAGGGATCGCCTAAAGGGGTTTAGGTAGTGTCCTAAAATCAACACCTCCAACGAGTGAAGTTTACTCATATCGGAGCGTGGAAAAACCACATGACTCAAAATCCGCAAGAAGAGGCAGATAGTAGGGTGTGGGATGGCGTTGAGTGCCATCGCAGTGACACTGGCACTTCGACCCGAAAATAACTTAAAGTAAGGAGGGGCCTTTGAACTATCGGGTATGTCGAGGATGTCTTCCTCCTGGTCAAAGGTAAGCCTTAGACACTCGGAAAGGGTGCTAAGGGCAATGGTTTGTTCCTCATTGTTCAACCGAAAGGATATCATGCTATCTTGTCTATCAAACTCAAATGAACTTAAGAATTCTAAAGTGAGTACTCGGTAAGATAACTCACGTAGTGTCCATAAGCCACCGAATCCGGTCATGGACAAGAGGTGCAGTAATTGCTCGTTCAAACCGAGCTCGATTGCGAATTGTGACGAGCAGCACCGGGTAGCCTCCATCGTTCTAGGTATCAAGGCAACTAAACGAGCTCTCTGGGCCTCGACCCTGCAATTAATTTTTTCATAGCCTGGCACAGGCAGAACAGCCGGCTGCCTTGCGTTCCTGTTCCTATTGTTGTTCCGGGGTGGATTCCTTCTTCCTGCCATGAATATAGCATAATAACAAAACATAATCATACAAAAATCCCACAAAAAATATAAAATCTCGGCCAAAATCAGTCCCTATACACAAAAATCAATTTTTGAGCACAAAGTGGTGAAATCAACACAAAATCAAGCATGGAATGGGATTAGTATATAACTAAGGATGAAATTCAACTATAAAATCAAGAAAAACAGCAAGAAAATCAGAATTCCGAAATATACCTTGAGGGGGCACGAAAATCACGAAAATAGGGGAGAGGGGACAAAACTTTCACAAAACAACACCAAAGAACACAAGTAAATACTCCCAATTGCAATTTAGAAGCAAAAATCGTGAGTTTTGGTAAAGAATTGATGAATTGGGAGTGATTTGGTGAATTGGGGGTTAGGGTTCTTAAGGATAGTGAGGGGAGGGGGGATTTTGAACTCATAAAACTGGTTTAAAGTGAGGAGCAAAAACAAATAAAAGAGGATGAAAAACCGGCACTGAACCCGGTTCAGGGGCACTCGACCGAGTGCGTTAGGGCACTCGATCGAGTAGCCCCTGAAAAAACAGGCAGACCCTCCTTCGTCAGGTCACTCGATCGAGTGACCACTGCACCTGCTACTTCACGATTTATTTTCTCTCTAATTGCTTCAAAAATCCTGAAATTAAATCAATTAAACCGTAAAATTCCCTCGTCCTCACTCGATAAATTATACTAACTCCCAATTAGAGCTACCAAGCTAAAAATATAAAAATAAAAAAATAAAAATGCGGAAAGGGAAATTACAAATATATACAAATGGTGTCGGGTTGCCTCCCGGTTAGCGCTGGTTTTTACGGTCCCGCTCGACCGGTTTACCTCAATAAAATTAGGCGGACTCAAGAGTGTCGTTGAGGTCCATGGCCTCTACGACACCGACATGTGCACCTTCGTGATAAATCTTGAGGCGTTGACCGTTCACCTTGAATATTTCGCCTTTGTTGGTAGTGAGTGTAACCGACCCGAATTTGTTCACCTTAGTTACCGTGAACGATCCAGACCATCGGGATTTAAGTTTCCCGGGAAAGAGTCTAAGTCGGGAATTAAATAAAAGTACCTTATCGCCGACATTGAACTCTCGAGGGATAATGCGCTTGTCATGCCATCTTTTGGTCCGCTCCTTATAAATTCTTGCATTATCATAAGCATGGAGACGGAATTCATCTAATTCGTTCAATTGCATGAGGCGCTTCTCTCCGGCTAGCTTCGGATCAAGATTAAGCTCCTTTAAGGCCCACATTGCCTTAAACTCGAGCATCACCGATAAATAGCAAGCCTTGCCATAAACGAGCCTATACGGGGATGTCCCGATAGGAGTCTTGAATGCGGTCCGGTAAGCCCAAAGAGAATCATCGAGCTTCGAACTCCAATCTTTTCTCGAAGTATGGACAACCTTCTCGAGAATAGACTTGATCTCTCGGTTTGAGATCTCGACTTGTCCACTAGTTTGTGGATGATAGGTTAGCCCGATACGGTGGTGAACACTGTATTTCTTCAATAACTTAGTGAGTTGGCGTTCATGGAAGTGTGAACCGCCATCACTAATAATAGCCCGTGGGACCCCAAAGCAAGGAAATATAGACTTCTTAAAGAGCCGTATCACCACGTTAGCATCATTGGTGGGTGATGCAATGACTTCTACCCACTTCGAAACATAATCTACGATGACTAAAATATACCGGTTCCCATAAGAAGAAAGGAACGGTCCTTGATAATCGATACCCCAAATATCAAATAATTCTACTTCAAGAATCCCGGTTTGAGGCATTTTATGGCGTCGAGAAATGTTTCCCGTTCGTTGGCATGCGTCGCAAGAACGGATAAAAGTGGTGGCATCCTTGAGAATAGTGGGCCAATAAAAGCCCGATTGCATTACCTTCACGAAAGTCTTCGCAGGACCGTGATGTCCACCATAAGGGGAGGAGTGACATCTAGTGAGGATAGAATGTACCTTACTCTCGGGAATACACCTCCTAAGTAGGCCATCTGCACATTCTCGGAAAAGATACGGGTCGTCCCAGAAATACCTCTTCACATCATGTAAAAATCGCTTCTTCTGCTGATACTGAAGGTCGCGAGGTTGAGTACCTCCAACTAGGAAGTTGGCATAATCAGCAAACCATGGAGTCTCCATGGTAATACGAGCAAATGGTCATCCGGGAATGAATCGTCAATTGGGGCAAGATCCCCACCATCATATCTTAGCCGGGATAGGTGATCGGCTACGACATTCTCGGCTCCGGACTTATCACGGATCTCCAAATCGAACTCCTGCAATAATAAGATCCATCTGATAAGCCTCGGTTTGGCCTCCTTCTTCGCTAGAAGGTACTTCAAGGCTGCGTGATCTGTATATACTATCACCTTCGAGCCAATGAGATAGGCTCAAAACTTGTCTAGAGCATAGATGATGGCCAACAACTCCTTCTCCGTGGTAGCATAATTAACCTGTGCCATATCTAACGTCCGAATAGCATAATAGATCGCATGTAAAGCCTTGTCTTTCCTTTGACCCAATACGGCTCCTATAGCGTAATCGCTAGCGTCGCACATAACCTCGAAAGGCAAATCCCAATCGGGCGCTTGAATAATCGGTGTGGAAATAAGAGCCTTCTAAATCCTGTCAAAGGCTTGAACACACTCTTCAGTAAACACGAACTGGGCATCCTTGAGGAGCAGCTGAGTCAGAGGCTTGGCAATTTTGGAGAAATCTTGGATGAAACGGCGGTAAAAACCCGCGTGACCAAGAAAACTCCTCACACCCTTAACATTACGGGGTATGGTAATTGCTCAATCACCTCGACTTTTGCTTTATCCACTTGGATGCCACGTTCGGACACTAAATGGCCCAAAACGACTCCCTCGGTCACCATGAAGTGACACTTCTCCCGGTTTAAGACCAAATTGGTCTCCTCACAACGTTGCAAGACCCGTGAAAGATTAAGTAAACATTCATTATAATCAGTGCCATATACACTGAAGTCATCCATGAAAACTTCCATGACAGACTTGATAAGGTCCGAGAATATGGACATCATACAACATTGAAAAGTGGCCGGGGCATTAAAAAGGCCAAATGGCATCCTTCGGTATGTGAAGGTGTTGTAGGGACAGGTGAATGTTGTTTTCTCCTGGTCGTCTGGGTGAATTGGGATTTGAAAAAATCCCGAGTAGCCATCTAAGTAGCAAAAGTACTTATGGCAAGAAAGACGCTCTAGCATCTGGTCAATGAAGGGGAGTGGGAAATGGTCTTTCCTAGTAGCTACGTTCAGCTTACGGTAGTCAATACACATTCTCCATCCAGTCGCTAATCGAGTAGAGATAAGCTCATTCTTCTCGTTCGTGATAACCGTGGTCTCTCCCTTCTTAGGGACCACTTGGACAGGACTAACCCATTTAGAGTCGAAAATGGGATAGACAATGCCAGCATCGAGGAGTTTCATAACCTCTTTTTTAACCACATCTTGCATGTTCGGGTTCAACCTACGTTGTCCCTGAATAGATGATCTATGGTCTCCCTCTAAGTGAATGCGGTGCATACAAAATTCGGGACTAATACCACGTAAGTCATCAATACTGTACCCAATAGCCTTCTTATGTCGTCGTAATATAACTAACAACTCCGAAAGTTGGCTGTCTGTGAGTGCAGCGTTGACAATTACGGGGTGTAGACCCTTGTCATCTAGGAATGCATATTTCAAATTAGAGGGAAGGGGTTTTAGTTTAGGTTTACTTACCTCGACCTCCTTTTTAGTGGTGTCGAGACTGTATACCTTCTCGTTAGTGCTCTCTTTCCCGTTTAGCATACGTTCTAGCTCATCCACTTTCGCGCTCCATGATCTCTTCTCGGCATCAGCATCGCCGGATGTCAACAATTTCTCCAAAGGGTCCCTGCCAAGGTAATCGTCAATATAGTTTTCAATCTCTAAATCGATGACATCTATACTATAACAGGACTCCTCTATCATGGGCTTCTTAAGAGCTTGATCGAGACTAAAAGTCACGGTATCATCTCCTACGGAGAGTGTGAGCTTCCCATTTTTGACATCGATGATCGCTTCTGCAGTGTGTAAGAAAGAGCGACCAAGGATAATAGGTATTATGGCGTCCTCAGCCATGTCTAAGACTACAAAGTCTACGGGAATAAAGAATTTCTCTACTTGGACCGGAACATCCTCTAAGACACCTAGAGGATATTTGACCGATCGATCAGCCATCTGCAGAGTCATATTAGTACATTTCAAAACACCCATATTCAATTTCTGACAAATAAAGTATGGCATCACTGACGCTAGCTCCTAAGTCACAAAGGGCTTTATCTATAGCTAATGTCCCTATAGTACAAGGGATAGAAAAACTCCTTGGATCCTTGAGCTTGGGCGGAGTACGACTCTGTAGTAGCGCGCTGCATTCCTCTGTGAAAGCAACTGTCTCAATTTCACTAAAAGAACGCTTACGAGTTAGTATTTCTTTCATAAACTTCGCGTAAGCAGGAACTTGAGTGATCAAATCAGTAAAAGGGACACTTACCTGCAAATTCTTGACGACTTCTATAAACTTACCGAACTGCTGATCTAGCTTTGTCTTACGCTGTTGGTGGGGAAATTGAAGTATGATTGGAATCGCAGGCTCCTTGACTTGAGACGAGGATTCTTGAGAAGATTTTCCATCCTTGGTCGAAGACTGGGGACGAAAAATAGATGAATTGGGCGTCACGGTCTCCACTCGATCGAGTCTAGCCTGACTCGGTCGAGTGCCAGTATACTCGGTCGAGTCACCTGAAGGCACTCGATCGAGTGGTATCACTGGGGGCTACTGGTCGATTTTTGAGGGTCTACTCGATCGAGTGGGCTGACACCACTCAGTCGAGTGACCTCCAACTCGATCAAGTCTGGCATGACTCGGTCGAGTTGACTACGTGACTGCTCTCTGCCAGGTTTTTGGGGGTCTACTCGATCGAGTGAGGTGGTGTTACTCGATCGAGTGACTTCAATCCGTGGCCTGCTCAATGCTTCTTCGGTTAGCTCTTGCTTCTCCAACTCGGTCTCATCAACCACAACATACTCCTCGGGCATCTTCGGACCGTCATAATGGGCTCCGCTTCTCAATGTGATCGCATTGGCTTGCTCGTGTGACTGTTCGCCTTGAGGAGGTAAAGTACTCGGTGGCCCAACTTGCTTTTGGGTGGCAAGTTGTGCTACTTAAGTATCTAGGATCTTGTTATGGGCAAGTATCTGATTGACTTGGGTTTCTAGCTTATTATGACTTTGGATACCCTGCATCAATAAAGCTTTGATCTCCGTATACTCGGTGTTGGTTGGAGCTTGAGCTTGGGTTTGATTTTGGTTTTGTGGGATCGGTTGAAATTGTTGTTGGTTCCCCCACCCTTGTTGGTTACCCCAAGGTTGGTTGTTACCCCACTGTTGGTCACCCCAGTTATGTTGGTTACCCCAATTTTGTTGCCCTCCTTGGAATTGTTGTCGGTTATTGCTATGGTTTTGTGAGGGTCGGTTGTGGGGTGCTACATATGGGACAGTTTTGTTACCACCGGGTGGTGGCGGGTTAAGCACGTTTTGGCTCCTATAAGACAACAAGGATTTGTCATAGCCCGGTTGGTTCATGTATGGGAGGTTTGGTCTCATGGATTGGAAAGCATTGACTGTTTCTAAACCTACACACTCCTGTGCATAATGACCTATATTCCCACAACTCTCACAAACTACCTCGGACATTGCATTAACTTGGGACATACCTCCTTGTTGTTGTTGGTTTTGGGTTCTAGCAAGCTCCATGGTATCTATACGCTTAGTTAAAGCGGCTAAGTGGCTTGCTATGGCATTTGATGACTCGGAGTCACCACTATTTCCTCGGGTGTTACCTCGTGGATTTCCCCAACACGAATGATGAGTAGCCATATCTTCAATCAATTTCCATGCTTCATCATCATCAACGTTGTTTTGAAGCCTGCCATTAGCTGCATAATCGAGCGTAGCTTGGCAATCGTCATATAAACCATTATAGAATTGATTGCACAAAAACCATACCTCGAATCCGTGATGTGGGCACTCCTTGACTAGCTTTTTAAACCTTACCTATGCCTCGTAGATATTCTCGTGAGATGTCTGTCGGAAGTTAGTAATCTGACTCCTCAACATGTTGGTCTTCTGCGGCGTGTAGTAGTGCTTGTAAAAAGCTAAGGCTAGGGAGTTCCAATATGTGATTCCCTCAGAAACGCGGTCTAGATCCTTGATCCAGTCTCTTGCGTTATCGCGTAAGGAGAACATGAATAGCATCTCCATCACCTCTTCTTGTGTTACTCCCATGGGGAGTGGAATAGTATAGCAATAGTCGGTGAAGAGCTTCATGTGCTTCGCCGGATCTTCATCGGGACCTCCACCGAATTGATTTCGCTCCACCAATGTAATAAAGGCGGGGCGAATCTCAAATGATCCCGTAGTGGCCGTGGGCCTCTTCAATGGCTTCGGTTAGGGGTGTTCACCGGTCCGAAACCGGACCGGACCGGACCCGATTGGACCGAAGACCGGCCAGATGCATACGCCAGAACCGAAGTCCGGACCGGCCAGGTGTTAGACCGGACTGGGACCGGACCTGACCTGTCAGACCGATCTTAACCCGGACCGGACCGGTCGACCCGGATGGCGCGTGATTACGTACGGCTAGTTGTAACTTGTAAGAATTTGGTTAAGATGCAATGTCCCAACGTACAATGTTTATAAATGAATACGTAATCATAAAGAACTGAGAACTATTTAGTATATTAGTAAGTTAGTAAGTTAGTAATTTAGTAATTAGTAATTTAGTATAGTATTTTGAATTATTTCTAGATTAAAAATTATATAGGAAATAGGAATTATGGGAAGTTATGATTTGGGAATATTACAATTTACAAAGTTAGGATTTGAATTGGACAGAATATTGGGAATTTGAGTATTTGAAATTAATGGGAAATTGGGAATATTGGGAACTTGAGGATCAATTTCGGTCTTCCGGTCTGGACCGGGTTTTTCCGGGTTTTAGCCCGGACCGGACCGGGAACCGGAAAGTGCATGGAAGAGGAACCGGGGACCGGACCGGTTGTGGGTAGGTCCGGTTCGGTCCGGTTGGCCGGTCTGGACCGGTTTTTGAACAGCCCTAGCTTCGGTAGGGCACTTTGCTCCGGCTCGGAATGGCTTGCGAGTTTGGGAGGTATCTTGACTAGCGGTGTCTCGGGGGCAGTAGTGGGATTATCCTCTTCAAAGGACTGCAATTCGGATATATAATCGTCGTCCGAATGTTCCACTGATTCTGATCTTTTTGTCTCAGCAATCTCCTTGCAAAATTTCCTAGACCTACGGAGAGTTCTCTCTGGTTCAGGATCGTATGGTGGTACCTAGCCTGAAATTTGAGAGGACCTGGGCATACGAGGAAACTACAAGAAAAATGTGAGAAACTGTCTCAAGGAACTGAAGTTCCTCAAGACAAAGTAATCGATCAAAAGACTAAAACACAAACAAGTAAATAAATAACACCGTCTGCCGCCAAAATTTGACAGGGGTAGTCGTATCCCTAATCAAAGATACCCTAGGGTCCACTAACTAATGCAGATAGTGAAGTAGGGGTCGGACCACCAGGAGACGGGACTCAATTACTTGCTCTAAGGTCTAGACTTAACACTATGGGTCACTGTTTTTCTGTTGTTTAAGTGGACTGACATTTAACTGCTATAAGGTAAATCAATAATAAAAAGGCCTAGGGTCTCAGGTTCACAATGAATATCAATCAGGTCAGGGAGTCAACTAACAGGTCAATAATCGAACTGTCTAAGGTGTAGGTCCGGTCGAAACTACTACAAACTTTAGAACTAAACTTAACCTGCGATCGCTAGAATTAAGCTAGTCTACGCAAAATGTCGTGACCTAATTAGTCCTTAACCCGGTCGGTGAAAAGTCCTAATTGTGATACTAACTAATTAATCCTGGTCAGTAATTAAACAATCAGAATTAAAACAACATTCAGGCGACAGTTCATATGATCAGAGACAGGTCAATTTTCTATAACCCAATTAACACCCATCGATCCCCTTAAACCCTAGATAAAATTTAGCTACGCACAATGATTGTAATTAAACTAACAAAATATGAATTGCAATTAAACATGATGAATGCAAATTAAATTAAACTACAAGACTGAAATAAGATAACTATGAAATCTAAGAACGAATTAAGACAAGAATTAAACTAGAGAATTATAATTGAAATTGAAATTAAAATTAAAGTAGCGATACCGAACAATTTGAGATCTGAAAAGGAAAGAACGAAATTCGATGAATCTTGCGAAGAAAAACGGGAAAAGCTAAAATACTTCGAGATTAAGCAAACGTACGTAATGTTTGAATGATGAAAAGTAAGTGATGAAGTGTGTTTGACAATGTAGTCAGAGTCTTATTTAAAACAATCAAATTGGACTTCGAGACACAGGCCCAAAATTCTAATCAATTAAAATTCGATCCGCGGCCTGGGTCAGACGTCACTCGATCGAGTGCATGCGTGCCACTCGATCGAGTGGACTCGTGAATGCTCCAATCTTCGTTTGTTCTTGGGCTAAAAAGGTGAATCGGCCCAAAACTCTGATGCAGTCCAGTTGGGCTCAAATATGAGGCACTCGATCGAGTGCTTAGCACTACTCGATCGAGTGGGTGCTGCTGGAACTCGTAGCTGAGTTCTTCATTGTTTATCGGCTTTTCGTTTTCTTCCTCGTCCTTCGTCCTCGTCTCGGCTATCTGGGTTATTACTCCTAAATATGCTCAAAATTGTACCTAACCTGCAAAATAGCACGAGGACCGACAGTATCGACTTTCTAGTAGAAATCGACATTAAATATATAAATAAGGAAGAAGAAAAGCTAAAAAATGGTTGTCGGGGGAGAATAAAATACGATATAAAATACGTTGATCACAAATACTACTCAGTGGGAAGAGGAGCCCGTTGTAGAATACATCAACTGATGGCGCACCCTAAGTCTGGAGTGCAAGGATCGCCTGAGCGAGGGTTCTGCAGTTGAAATGTGCATCAATGGCATGAAGTGGGACCTGCTCTACATCTTGAACGGTATCAAACCTCGAAGCTTTCAAGAGCTGGCGACTCGTGCTCATGATATGGAGCTGACAATCAAGGCACGTGGAAAGACTCGATCATCTTCTTCCAATACAACATCAGAGAAGAAGGAATTCAAGAAAAATGATAAGGGTTCCAAAAGCTCTTCCAAGGAAACAGTGAATGTAACCACCTCCAGTGAGCCCGTCAAAATTTCGGGAAAACCCAAGCAGAACAAAGGCAAGGAGACGTACACAAATGACTTCAAGCGTGAAAGACTAACGCTAAAATAGTTGCAGTCCAAACAGTATCCGTTCCCTGATTCAGATCTGTCAGGCATGCTTGATGATCTACTTGAGAAGAAAATCATCCAACTACCTGAGTCAAAGCGCCCGGAACAAGCGAACAAGACAAATGATCCAAATTATTGTCATTACCATAGATTGGTGAGTCATCCTTTGGAGAAGTGCATCACCCTCAAGGAAAGAATCATGCAACTATCCAGAGAAGGGAAGATCATCTTGGACGTGGATGACGTAGTGACGATAAATCATACCACGGCAATAGTTGGTGAATTTGATGCCACACCCATGGACGTTTCAAGTGAAGAGCATGAAGTATGCTTGATACAATTTGGAAGTCTTGAGCCTACGATGTTGCGAGTGCCAAAGTCGATATCATCAAAGCCAACTTCTTGGAATGAAAAGGCAATCGCAGATAGCACAAATGATGATGATGGTGAAGGGTGGACATTGGTTACTCGAAAGAAACCAAGGAAGCTAGTAAAACTTCAAAATCAAGAACCGGTTTAAAGAGGAAGGAAGCAAACAGAGAAGAAGGGGTCACGCCGCCCTAAAAGTAAGAAAAAAGCAAAGAAAGTGACCAAGTCAAAAGTCATGCCTATTGATTTGCTAGAGCAAGATCTTCCATCTCCAATTGTCCTAAAGGAATTCTTCTTCGAGGGCTATCTCGACGAAGTCACAGTTTACACAATAGCGGCTGAAGTGATCGTGGAGGATGAAGAAGATAAAGAAGAAAGTGATACTTCAAAAGTAGCCACTGAAGAGGATGAAAATCTACCCAGAGACACTAAAGTGTCAGCTACACTCGATTCTCTACCCGCACGCATGGAGTGGAAGCAAATCTTTAACTTGCCTAAGGAGATGCGTCATCAAGTCTCCCAAACACTTCAAAACCCTGAGCTGTATGAAGAAGACATTACTAGAAAAGAGGGCAAAGAAACCATGTTAAAATAGCCTAAGACACCATTATGGAGATGATCTCCAGGTCAAAGGTGTCTTAAGGTAAGAAATCATGTGAGAAAAATGGTTTCTTTGCTTATGATTTAGAAACCAATTTTAAGAGATAAATGGTTTCTTTGGTCCCCAAGTAAAACACCATGTTGAAGAGATAAATGGTTTCTTTTCTCAACTTAATAAACCATGTGATGTACTTACATGATTTCTTTGCTTACCAACCTAATAAACCATGTAACACACTTAAATGATTTCTTTGCCACCTTTTTTTAAAAAAAAAAACTTTTAATATTCAAGATAACCCAACCATTAAAATATAAAATGTACTCATATTTATATATCAACTAAAATAGACATGAATTTCCAAAAAAAATACTCATATATATAATGATGTCAAGATACGTCAAAAATTACATTGTAAACGCACAATAATAGTGATTATAACAAAATATCCTAAAAAATCCTAAAAAATCCCAAAATAATGAGTATGTTTTCCATACGACCTTCTCGTTCCGGGTTCTTTAACCACAAGGTTAGCACATTGCCCGAAACATCTTTAACCACAAGGTTAGCACCGTCAACTTAACCACAAATTCTCTTAGTCAATCTACATGTCGGAAAGTACAGATTTATAAGTACAATTTGATGAGCAAAATGCTGACCAAGATTCTGATGACATCTGTACGATTCCATCCAAGCGGATTATACGCCACCACAACCTATGGAAATCATTAAGAATAATCAGTTGTTGAAACCTAAAGCTTATTAGTAAGACGCGGGGTTAGAAAAAATGGATTAATTATCATCAAATTGGAAACCCATCTGTTAAAAAGCTTGTGAGATTTTAATAGGGCCACATCGCTAAAACCAGCTAGGTGGTAAGATTGAGTATAAAATAAAGACCACAATCATCATCACTTATTTAAGATTCTACTTCACTGAAACTTACATTTCTAGACTCAGAGAGATCAGTGGTCTCCATATAATACTTCTGAGTTTGCTGGATCCCACTGCAATTAAATAGTACATGTATAGTGACTACGATAAATTGATTTTCAAAGTAAATACCAACTACGGCGAAGCAGCGAGCCTAATATCAACTTGTCAAAATATTAACAAACTTTTAACAACATATAGCAGGCCACAAAGTTTGATGTGTGATGCGCCCTACATGGTTTGAGTTGAATAAAAATTGAAGTAACACTGCAGCAATATTTGTATAGCAACAAATAGTAGGATTCAGGAGTCGTAGCAATATAAAATTTTAACGCACTTATGCAGACAGGTCTAGGCACCGTAACTGGTAAACCAAATGTAGTCAGTGATCCATGCAAACATGAAAAGAATCATAATGCAGAAAAAAAAGCAAGCAAAAAATAGGACCTTGATAAACAGAAGGCAAATGCCAGAACAGTTGAGAGTGACTTCACAAAATTTTGAAGTCTCTGCTTCACAAGCTGGCTTGATTCTGTAGGCATAGCTATTGGATCCAAAGCCCTGAACAACATGGATGTTATAACTAATGAACAAGCAATAAAGATGCTGAAAGAAAGGTGCCTCAGTACGGTGTGACCATTATCCACGGCCAGTGTCAATTAACATGGTAGGAGAATAGACTTAGCATGTGCACCTGCAAACAAGGATTGCTGCAGTCCAAAACAAAATAAGTTGCAGATAAGAGGTCATAACATAGTTTGTTGTACTCTTCTTCCAACTGTTGTCGCTTTTCTACACGCCAAAGGATGAACAAGAATAAATAAGACATAGGTCAAAGGAATCTAAATTTGAAGTTATAACTAGACATAAAGATCAATGGCATATCCACTCAAAACTTTACAAAAGCCACTAACATTTCATAGACAAATTTTGGCAAGATTTAGACAAAAAGGAAAGGATAAAAAAGACAAGACCAAATAAGCACTGACGATGAAAAGGTGCAAAAGGCTCTCCACCAGAAAACCAGAAGGGGAAAAAATCTGTATTAAGGAAGATATCGCACCTGCACAAATTTTTTTCTACTCAACTGCATGAGTGGTTGCAAACCCCATAAAGTGAATACGAAAATCCCGATAGCAGGAGCCAACTTAACCACAAGAGGATTACCTTGAAAAGTGTTGCATGATCTGTTCACCAGGACGGCAGGAAATGTTAAAAGACAAAAACAGCGACATTAAAGAAGGAACAGAAAGACAAAGTACAGAAGTGCAGAAGCAGATTCATATTCGACCACTGGCATGGAAATGTTTTAATATTGGCAAGCATCTAGTCATTCAAATCTGGTCATTCAAAAACCTTTGTGGATATTCAGAAAAGTCATTACCTATTTACTTATCACTCAATGGCAGTTGCAAGCAAAAAGAAAACAACTACTCATATTTCATTACGACTAAAGCCTCGCTTGGAATGAGGGTAATATTGGGGGGATGAAAAAGCTGCAATGAGCCAATGAACTAGAAAATGAAGAAGAGTAGTGATGGTAGAAGGTGAGGAAGAGGAAAAAAGGATATATAGTGCATTAGTGCTACCTCTTTAGGAAGAATAGTTACCTACCTTCCCCTAAGTAAAAAAGCAATAGGCATATCGGCGTTAGATTTCTTACATGTTGTTCCATCATTGATCATCCTCATATAGTGACAGCAAGCGTAAAGAAGACTGAACTACTATAGGTAGCAGGAAATCAACTCAATCAGATGTTCATTCTCACTCCCACCTTAGGTTTGCAAATTTTCTCAATCACAATGAACCACGAATCAGTTTGTGTGTATGCTATCAATCTATCATGCCTTTTTAATAAAATAAAATTATAAACTCGATAAACTTGATGTTAAAGTATTCACATTGAATTGGAGACCTTGCTCTCGCCTTGGTTGTGGTCAAACATAAACAATCATTTATCGAGAAAACATTCAAAGGGAAAATGCTACTCCATTTCCGGTAAGCTCGCTCCCTAAATTTCACTTAAATTCTATTCTCACAGAACATGCAACTAGTAAGTCAGTCTCAAGGAAATGTCAGTTTCATCATTAGGCCTAACTAGTAACTAGTAAGAAAACCAGGTAATACTGTGCATATCAAGCTGAATCAAACAAATAAACTAAATACAAATAATACTAACTACATTAGCCTACATACGCATCCTTACCAAAACATTATTACCGGGATCATTGTCTCAACTAGCGGCTCACTTCGAATGAGAGAGTAATTATTATGGTACTAATAGAGCTTGAAATGAGAAAAAATAGAGGAGATTGGTGCTTTATGGTGGCAGTTTAAGGCGTAAAGAGAAGGTGATAGAGAAACCATTATCATTACCCGCTTTTCCTAGCCTCCACCCTCCACCATCACTAATTTCCCCCATTTTCAAGTTTATTCTAGCTCCACTACTCCCCAAATAATAACATAATTTTCTCATTCCAAGCAAGCCCTGAAACTTCACCTAATCCACGCTCACGCAAAAATCACAGGTATAAGACGAAACCGGAAACGGGTTATCAATAACAGATAGAGAACATACTGAAGTAGAAGAAGATAACTGAGTTGCCAAACGATGTTGATGTCCTCTTCCTGTAACATACTGTACAAATCCATCACAATAAGCTTCAACAACAGTACTCTTGTCAAACAAAATCTTCAGCAAATAAAGAACAGATGTAATGAACAATTAATACGTGAAAATGTGAAAAAAAATCAAAAATACCTTGAAATGTTTGAATCGACGTTGGTTCCCGCAAAACCCTAAAGATGGGGATAATTACAAGGAACCAGCAACGGACATTATTGAACTAATTTCGCGCTTGGAAATCTATCTACCAGATATCATAATCCGTAAATTTTGCGCCGGAAACCCTAAAATCAATCATGCAACAATGAATTAAACAAGAGAATTAAACAAGAAGACAATTGCATAGAACCAGCAACGGACATAATTGAACTAATTTCACGCCATAAAATCTATCTACCAGAACCCTAGAAATCAATCATGCAATAGTGAATTAAACAAGAAGATAATTGCGAGGAACCAACAACGGACATTATTGAACTAATTTCACGACGTAAAATCTATCTACCAGATATCATAATCCCTAAATATTGCGCGGAAACACTAGAAATCAATCATGCAACTGTGAATTAAACAAGAAGATAATTGCGAGAAACCACCAACTGACATTATTGGACTAAGTTTGCGCCAGAAAATCTATCTACCAGATATCATAATTCATAATCCGTAAATTTTGCGCGGAAACCTTGGAAATCAATCATGCAACTATGAATTAAACAAGAACATAATCGCGAGGAACCAGCAACGGACATTATTGAACTAAGTTTGCGCCGGAAAATCTATCTACCAAATATCATAATCCCTAAATATTGCGCGGAAACCCTAGAAATCAATCATTCAACTGTGAATTAAACAAGAGACAAGAAGATAATTGCAAGGAACCAGCAACGGACATTATTGAACTAATTTTGCGCCATAAAATCTATCTACCAGATATCATAATCCCTAAATTTTGCACGGAAACCCTAGAAATTAATCACGCAGTTGTGAATTAATTAAACAAGAAAATTAAGATGATTGATGATTAGATAATGGAATTGGAATGGTTCAAGAGAGAAATGCTTGCTGAAATTGAGAGAAAAATTCCTCCACCTCAACCGCCACTCTAACCACCTTCTTCGCTTCCTCCACCTCCATTCTCCTGCACCAATTTATCAACACACCTTTGATTCTCGCCCTTGACGGTTTCGTGGAGGTGATGGAGATGCAGAAGGAAGAGGAGGAGGGGGAGGGGAAGAGGAGGTGAGGTGGTGGCGGAGATGGCGGGCGACGAGGAAGTTAGCGCTGGTTGCAGGATGAGCAGAGGTAGGCGGTGTCGGAGGAGCAGTAGACAGTGACGGTGTGGTGGCAGAGTTTGCAGGTTCGTCATGGTTCATTATTAACCGTAATCGAATAAAATCATATTGAAATTAGGGATTTGGAATTAGAATTGGGAATTAAGGATTGTAAATTGGGGTAAATGGAATTTAAAGTTACTGAGTTCTTATTTAATTGGTTGTGTTGAGTGATTAGAAATCATTTACTATTTGAAAATGATGTTTTTGGTATTCACTGTCTATGTTAGACATCAATGATTTGGAAAAGGTGTCTTTGGTATTAGACTACATGTGGTTAGGAATCAATTTTTTTTAAAATGATGTCTTTAGTATTAGATAAGAGATCACTTTTTCAGGATAATTAATTTCTTAGATCAAAGACATCATTGATAATACATAAATGGTTTCTTATTAATGATTTCTTTTAAAGTTATTCTAGTAGTGAGAGATAAAAGATGTTGGCAAGTCTGTAGAACAAGAGACCAAATGTCTATCCTGCAACACCGCCTTGACATTCTCTGATGAAGATCTTCTTCTTGGGTCCAAACTTCACAATAGGCCACTGTATGTCTCAGGGTACATAAGAGGGAAGAAAGTAAGTCGCATTCTGATCGATGGTGGATCCAATGTGAATCTCATGCCCAAGGCAACCATGGTGGAGCTAGGCATTACAGTAAATGAATTATCCAGTAGTCGGACGCTAATCCATGGCTTCAATCTAAATGGCGAGCGTGCAATTGGAATCATTCGCGTCAAACTAAGCATGGCAGATTTGTCCTCTGACACCCTCTTCCATGTTATTAATGCAAAGACCTTAGCTCGTTCAAGCTTTTGTTGGGACGACCGTGGAAGCACGAAAATGGTGTAGTTGCTTCAACACTTCACCAATGTTTGAAGTAGTATCGTGATGGCGAGCAAAAGATTAATGGTGATGTCAAACCCTTCACTAAGGCAGATTCATTCTTTGCTGATGCAAAATTCTTCAAGGAAAATGCCACTTCAAGTGAGTTCTTGCCGACCACTATTTCTTCCACTGGAAAAGGGGGCAAAGTTAAGAGAGCTGCAATTTCTCCAAACAAACCTGATGTTCTTACAGAAAAGGAGGACAAAGGTAATCAATCCAAGGGTAAAGACAAAACCACCCAGGATTCAGAAACCAAGGCTCGGGAAGGAGAGCTGCCAAAGAGTTCGCATCCCGTCTTCCGATACATCCCAAAGTCACGGCGCAAGCAAGGTCAAAGCCCTTTTGCAGAGTATCAGAATACCAAAGCAGTCCAAAAGGAAAAAACAAAGCACAGTCCCTCAGTTAAGCAAGAATGGATGGTGAAGCTTGTTACTCCCCTAGCTCAGTCAAATGAAAAGCGAGTGGTGAAACCTTCACTAAAAGGGTTTGCTTCATCATCTACCATGCTATACGGTGGAAAAGAAGAAGGTGTATACAGTACCAATGCATACAAGTTGCTCGAAAATTGTGGATATGACTTTGAGAATCCTAGTCAATTAGGAAAGCATATACAGGTAAAAACAGATGGTGAAGCTCGAAGCCGTAGCTTAACCAAGATTGGTATAGGCTATGAAACACCAATGCCAGTCAAGATTTCAGCAAGGCACAAGGCCGACTCATCATCTTCTCAATACATCACGGTCGAAGAAAATATTGAAGCTAATAATGCCTTAACATGATCCTCTGTCTTCGATAGAATTCGACCATCTAACGCAAGAGAGAACACTTCAGTGTTCCACCGGTTAGGAAGATCATCGCCTTTAGAGCCACAAATACCTTTAAGGAACCGTTTCTCCGTATTCAAAAGGTTGGGCAACCAAGAGGTTAACGATCGCGCTCGTCATGCAGCTACATCATCACATTCGAGGAAGAAGAAAGGATCAGTCTTCAATCGTTTGGGTGATTCAAAACAAGCTCAGAGTTGTAAACAATCCTATGCAGCTTCTACAAGCAAAGAGAAAACGAAGGTGAAAGTCAATGATGATCTCAAAAGTATAATCCCTTCCCGCATGAAGCGCATAGAGGAGGTTAACATTGTGCAAGAGCAACCTTTGAAAGTCAAGCAACGTGTTGTCATCCTCACAAACCAACAAAATTCCAAAATTTCGCAAACAAAACTGAAGCCGCGAGTTGATAGAAATTTCGAAGCGTTGGATGATAAAATAATGACAACATATCATATCACTGTGGAGGAGGTCCCTGATCCTAACGAAGAGGTAGAAGCAGATGATGCCCTCGAATTGTTAGAAGATGGTGGTCAGTCAACAGTAGATGACTTGAAAGAGCTTAATTTGGGAACACCTGAAGATCCCCGTCCTATATATGTTAGTGCTCTCCTTAGCAACAAAGAGGTGGAAGAGTACCAAAAGATTTTAAGTGAATACAAAGATGTTTTTGCTTGGAGCTACAAGAAAATGCCAGGGCTGAGTCCAAAAGTTGCAGTGCACCGACTAGCAATCAAAAAGGGTGTAAGCCCCAAGAAACAACCTCAGCGTTGTTTCAGGCCAGAACTTATTCCTGAGATCAAGAATGAGGTCAACAAACTCATAGAAGCTGATTTTATTCGTGAAGTAAAATACCCCACATGAATAGCCAACATTGTGCCAGTGAGAAAGAAGAATGGTCAACTACGTATATGCGTGGACTTTCGGGATCTAAATAATGCTTGTCCGAAAGATGATTTTCCTCTCCCTGTCACAGAACTTATAATAATTGGGCATGAAGCTCTGTCATTCATGGATTGCACAGCAGGGTACAACCAAATAACGATGGCACCTGAAGATCAAGAGGCCACAGCTTTCCGCACTCCAAAAGGGATATTCTGTTACAAAGTTATGCCATTTGGATTGAAGAATGCTGAAGCAACATATCAAAGGGCGATGCAGAAAATCTTCGATGACATGTTGCATAAGTCAATTGAATATTATGTTGATGATGTTGTGGTCAAGCCCAAGAAAAAAGAGGATCATCTCAGTGACCTTTGTACTATTTTCGAAAGACTAAGAAAATGTGTCAGTTGAAGATGAACCCACTCAAATGTGCATTCGGTGTCTCCTCTGGCAAGTTCTTAGGATTTGTGGTACGACATAGGGGAATTGAGATAGATCAATCAAAAATCAAAGCTATCCGAGAAATGCCCGCACTGAGAAATTTGAAGGAGTTACGCGGACTGCAAGGACGTTTAGCTTACATAAGAAGATTCATTTCAAACCTTGCTAGACGTTGTCAACCGTTCAGCCATCTTATGAAGAAGGATACTGCATTTTAGTGGGATGAAAAATGCCACAATGCCTTTGAAAGCATAAAGAAGTACTTGTCCTCCGCACCAATGCTGGGGGCACCAATTCAAGGAAAGCCACTTATCCTGTATATAGCTGCACAAGAGCGTTCTCTGGGGGCATTATGTGCTCAGGAAAATGAAGATCGTAAAGAAAGGGCGCTCTACTACTTGAGTCAAACTTTGGTGGGAGCAGAGTTGAACTATTCTCCAATCGAGAAGATATGTCTAGCCCTTGTCTTTGCAATCCAAAAATTAAGGCACTATATGCAAGCTCACACAGTTCGTGTGGTTTCAAAGGATGATCCTACAAAGTATATACTTTCAAGACCGGTCTTGTCTGGACGCTTAGCTAAGTGGGCGGTGTTACTCAAGCAGTATAACTTGGTCCATGTGCCTCAAAAGGTAGTCAAAGGACAAGCTTTAGCTGATTTTCTTGCTGACCATCCAATCCCAGGCGGGTGGGAATTACAAGATGACCTCCCTGGTGAAGAAATCTTCTATGTTGATGTGCTTCCTCCATGGCAAATGTATTTCGATGGAGCTGCAAGACGAGATGGTGCAGGTGCCGGTGTCGTGTTCTTGTCACCCGAGAGTCATCTATTGCCTTATTCGTTTGTCCTCACCCAGGTATGCTCAAACAACATGGCCGAATATCAAGCTCTTATCTTAGGACTTGAAATGGCAATCGAGATGGGGATTAAAGACATAGACATTTGTGGTGACTCCCAATTGGTGGTGAATCAAATCCTCGATGATTATGAAGTGAAGAAGGACGATCTTGTCCCTTATCATCAATATGCAATCCAATTGCTCCATAAGTTAGATAGTGTTCGCATCGGTCACGTACCAATAAGTGCCAACAAGTTGGCTGACGCGCTCGCTAATCTTGCAGCCACTTTGGCACTGGGGGCAGATGAAGTCACATTCTTCCAATTTGCAATAGATAGGTAATACCGCTGCTAGAAATGAAGGAAATCAAAGGGACATCCAACATGATTTCCGCTTATCAAGTTGACAAGGAGGATTGGCGACAGCCCATCATCGACTACTTAAAACATCAAAAGTTACCCGATGATCCAAGGCATAAAGTTGAAATTCATCGATGTGCTCCACGATTCATCTACTACAAAGGTACATTGTACAGACGTTCCTTTCTGGGGCAATGGGTAAGGTGCCTTGATGAAACTGAAGCAGCTCAAGCCATGTATGAAGCTCACTCTGGCATTTGTGGTGCTCATCAATCTGGGCCTAAATTGCATGATCATGTCAAGAGGATGGGGTATTACTGGCCAACAATGGTACAAGACTGCATGGACTTCTCAAAAAAATGTGAAGCCTGTCAGTTCAACGCAAACTTTATTCATCAACCACCTGAACCTCTACATCCCACTGTATCGTCCTGGCCCTTCGAAGCTTGGGGATTAGATGTGGTAGGACCTATCATTCCAAAAGCCTCTAATGGACATGCGTTCATCTTGGCAGCAACAAATTATTTCTCCAAGTGGGCAGAAGTTGTCTTCGTGCGTGAAGTCAAGAAGTAAACAGTTGTTTATTTCATCCGTACCCAAGTCATCTATCGGTATGGTGTGCCGCAACGCATAATAACTGATAATGGCACGCCCTTCGTCAATAAACTGATGACGAAGTTAGCTGAAAAGTTTAATTTCAAGCAATACAAGTCATCAATGTACAATGCCCCTGCAAATGGTTTGGCTGAAGCCTTTAACAAGACACTCTGCAACTTGTTAAGAAAAGTGGTGGCTAAGTCGAAGCGTGATTGGCATGAAATAATTGGTGAAGCGTTGTGGGCATATCGTACAACATACAAGACACCCACCCAATCGACCCCGTACGCGTTGGTATATGGAGCTGAGGCTGTGCTACCGCTGGAATTGCAGATTCCATCAATACGTATTGCTATCCAAGAAGAACTTTCAAGTGATGATAATGATCAACTGCGTTTAGCAGAATTGGAAGCCCTTGATGAAAGAAGGTTGTTAGCACAACAAACACTTCAATGTTATCAAGCAAGAATGACACACGCTTTCAATAAAAAGGTGAATCCTCGATCTTTTCAAGTAGGGGACTTGGTGCTTGCCGTAAGAAAGCCAATCATTACCTCTCACAAACCAGTAGGTAAATTCACTTCTAAGTGGGATGGGCCATATGTCGTGCAAGAGGTGTACTCCAATGGTGCTTACAAAATTGTGGATGAAGACGGTGTGCGTATAGGACCGATTAATGGAAAGTTCCTAAAGCGCCACTACTCATGAATCCCTTTGCAACAATGCTCCTAAGCAAGAGGATAAACTGCAACAATGCTCCTAAGCAAGAGGATAAACTGCAACAAGGCTCCTAAGCAAGAGTATAAACTGCATACAAAAAAAACCACCAAATGAAAATTCCTTATCCAGAACTACGTTGGCTTGATCTTGTAGAGTATTTCGATACTTTGCAGGTACGTAAGCAACTCGAGTGAATATATGTAGCTTGAGTGCAACTACACCTCCAAATAAAAAAGAAAATCCTTCCCATGAACTACGTTGGCTTGATCTTGTAAGTTGTCTCCTATGTCAGCTTTCACAAGTACGTAGGCAGTTCGAGCAAATACTTTGCTTGAGTGCAGCCACACTAACACCATTCTTCAAAAAATACTCCTGGCCCGCAAGAGTTTAAACTGTGTACGGCTAAATAGACTTCAAATCGATTGCACTTTGTGGCTTCACAAGGATGTTGCCCAACGATATGTTTGCTTCAAGATAATTGATGTCTTCACATCATCCAGCTCCCCAAATGCCTTGATTACTTTAGAGGAAAATTGTCATGAGCTTCGGGTAGGTTGTGATCTACGATCATCGTTGGATGAGCTCCAGACTTCTTCCTCCGCGATCTGCAAGTGGGATTCATCATGCTCTATGTCTTCGAGTAGCGATTGTGATAAAGTCGTTCTCCCTTCAATGGAAAACTTCAGGCTTCATCTCTTACTTGTGATCTTCAAGTAGGATTCATCATGCTCCATTCTGCAAGTAGATTGTGATTCATCATCGTCATCCTTTCTTCAATGAATAATCTCCAAGATTCTTTGAGTTGGTTGTGATCCATGATCGTCATTGTTCTTCCATCAATATATAATCTCTAGGCTTCTTGTCTCATCTACAATCTGCAAGATTCGTCATGCTCCATGTCTTCAAGCGAACTTGTAGTTGTATCGAACGTCTTCATATAGCTTGACAAGGAACCTTCAAAATTGCTTTGGAAAATGGAATTATGGAGTAACATGGTGATTTGACTCAGAATGACTTGTATCCTAGGGTCGGCAGATTGTTTCATTTCATAGTATCTTGAAGAGAACTAAAATGGCCTCCCCGGAGCTCCAAAACTTGAGTCATCGACGAATGGGTTCAATTCGTGGTTCCTCATAAGAAAGTCATGATGATCCAAACGGCTTCCCTCATGACAACTCAAGTAGGAGGAAATGATCCAACCTAGAGTAGCTTGAAGCAGTCCAACGATCGACCGATAGCTTCATAGTATGATAACTCCATACAGAATTGAAATGATTCGTTCGAAATTCCCATCCAATGATTTGACGGGTAGATTCGTTGATTCCTATCCAATGATTTGACGGGTAGATTCGTTGCATGATATCGACTCAAATGAAATTGAAATAACTCGTTCAGAATATCCACCCCAGTTGACGGCTCGAATTAATGCTAGTTACTCAAGATTCCAAGATACCCCTGCAAGTGAGCTATACAAAATACAAAGACAAAGCTACAGATTATTTAAAAAGAAAATTGTCGTTAGTCTTGTTTTCCATTCTATTTCCCGTGATAAAAAAATACATAGAAGGTGAAGCTCCTGAAATCAAAATCCGACTTCATCATGATCGAACTTTCCCAAAGCTACAAGTAGATGGGTGAGCTGACACTTAGCTTTTCCATCTCCCGGCATCTCTATACGGATCCTTCGCAGTTCCAGTGTGTCATCAACGCCATTTCGTTGATCGTTTCGGCCTTCGAGGCCAGGGCTCTCCTCGTTTATGGTCTTGAGATTCTTCTGCCATCATCTAGCCAACAACAATTGACTCAGTTAGGTGAGGTTGTTCCTAGAACAAAATCCGACATTAAAATTTCAAAATCCACATGGGCATGAGCAAAATCTTAGAACAAAAGGCGAATTCAATGAAAGAAAGTGAAGAAAATTCAAAATAAAGAAAGGGAGTACCTTTGCTAAATTCGAGCAGAGTAGTCGTGAGTAGGAAATTGGATGAAATTCAGTCACGTGTCAGTAATTATTCCTTGCTTAAGTGTGCTATTCAGTTCCAACCAAAGTTTCTCGGCCAACGGACTGAATAATCGACGTAGAACCGAGGCAGAAATCGACAGTATTAGCAAAGATCATGATGCATGTGAAGGAAGCAGCCGAGAGAAATAGAGCTTAGAGAATTATGGCAGTATGAATGCATGTACTTACTGCAAAGCAAAATATGGTAGCATACAACTATATATGCATGATCAGCTGAGAAAGAAGATGGATAGAACAACATTGAAAAAAACTTTGAAAAAAAAGAGTATGCCTTCGAGTTGTTGTTCAAGCTTATACACAAGATTGCCATCCATGTTTCCTCCAGCATATTCATCTCTCCATACCAAAAAAAAATGAAGCTAAGCTCTCGATGTTTATCTTCCTACCCACAAACAAAACTTCTTGAGCTAAAAACAAAGCAAAAAATTCCCATTTGAGCTAGTATAAAAAAAGGAAAATCGGTGTGAAACTTCGAAGCTATTCTGATGTTCCAAGTAAAATTTACGTGAGCTGGAATCAAATTTGTGCTTTAATGGAGTAACAATATATTTATTTGAAGATGCACTGCATTCACAGAGCCTCGAATCAGTTCAATCATGCTAAAAATATGAATAAAAGGAGTCTCGAAAGCTTACCTTTATCAAGCACGGAAAGGCGAGTACAAGACGGCATGAAGTAGTGGCAAAAAATCGCTAATTCCTGATGAGGTTGAGTTTAATTTGTAAGATGAGTTGGTAAAAAAAAAAAGAGATGGATTATTCATGAAAAAGGGGGGGGGGGGATCGGAGTATATCTTTGAGTTGCTGTTCAAAGCTTATGCAGAAGATTGTTGAAGGTTTGTCATGTTCATCTTGGTATATATAGTGAGTATAAGGAGGAAGGCTTTAAGTGAAATTTTCAATGGCTATTACTTCTATTGATTTTGGAGTTACAAAATCTGCCACTATATTGTTCCAACGGATAGAAGATTAAAACCAATGCTTAATGATCCGTTGAAACACAAACAGACAATCAACTTTGACTACAGCACACAACAAATGGAAGGGATGAATATGGCTGCCTACATTGTTCAAATACTTGCAAACGGTCAAAGAAAGAAGGGGACTAGTGGAATCAATGGGTTTAATTCCAATTAAGTTCCAAAATCAACCAAGATTACAATGGGGTGTTGACCATTTCTGTTGATACGGAATATTGAAGTACTATCCAAATTGAAGTGCGGGAACTACTAAAATTATCTATTTGACGGAGCTCTCGTCTTATACGTAAAATTCATTGACGGACAAGGACCAAGTTCAAGTTACGGTATTTTACCAGGATCAAATTATCAAGACGATGTACTTGTATTATCCGTCCAAGGAACGATCGGGTGACGTCTCGAGTTTACGAAGGTATTCTTTAACGACGAGTTACGTACCATCTCCACTTCCAAGTCAAACAAAAAAAATCATTGTCCGACAAGTCTCAAAGTGACAGGGTGATATTTCAAAATCTACATCGGTTGTAATCCCCTAGAAATTCTAATGCAATACAGTGGCGGAAACACTGTAGAGTTGGGATTAAAACACACTGACAAACTATATCTTATTAAAAGAAATGGTAAGTCATTACAAAGGTCTCTTTTTACAAAAGAGCTAAAAAGGAAATTCTCCAAACGGGTTATACAAATCCATAAATTACATGAATAAAGAAAGAGTAGGATCCACGCTACTCGCTAGCTCACACCCAAAACCAAGCAGCAAATACCAGTCATGTTATAAACATAACAGCCACGTCAGTGGGAGTAACTCGGACGTCCTCCCAGCCAAATTATATCATATGGAAAAAGAATAGTATTATTATATCAAAATATTTAAAAAGAGAAAACATTAAAAACGATATAATAAAATAAGTTCTCGGAGGAAACTTAAAACATTTGCCAACCTGCAAATCAAACTAATCGATAATAATAATCATATTCAAAACTGGCGTTATGGAAATTCGGTCAGTGTGCACAAGGCTAGACTTTCACTAGGATAATACTGGAAACTAGCTTCGAGAACTGTAGACTTAACTCATAACAGAATCCAGTCTCTAACTAGGCAACTCAACTATAACAGGACTGCGTGCAGCGAGGTCCTGGTTTAAGTAGTATACACCCCTCCTGGATACCAAATGTATCCAGTTCAACTGACGGCGACTAACACGATGCGATATCTATCTTAAGGGCACAATGCACACTCTCCTGAACACAAAACATGCTCAGTTCAACAACCAAATGTCCCCCAAATGGGCACACCGGCTTTATAATTGATGGCAAAAATGTACATCCCAGACTATATTACTCTAACCCCACACTTGACTTTATTCCATAACTCCAAAACAACCATTATCGATATTCAAAAATAAATATAATCAATATAGATAATATGAGGATAAAAGAAATGAACATTTTATATAAAAATGGAAACTTTCTATAAATAGAAACTTACTAATTTTAGAAACTTACTTAAAATATAAATATTATTATAGAAGATACGTAAGTTATTAAAATATGTGAAATGTATTAAAAATAACATTTCTAATGAAATTAACATTTTATTATTATCGTCGTTATCGTAACTTTATTATATGTCTAAATTCGTTACACAAAGTATAAATAAAATATAATAAGGCAATATATAGTATTTTTAAATAATTACAAAATCGAGTTAAAACAATAAAGTTTAGAAAATAGTTGTTTTAAGAAAAACGATATCAAAATTAATTGAGTCAACGAGTTTTATAAATTAAACGAGATTTTACAAAACTTTCGAATTAGATTTAGCAAATAGATTTTATCAATAAATAATTCCGATTTTACTAAAAATAATCAATCGTAAACAAATGAGAAATTATTAGGGAAAATAGTCTCGACTAAAAATGTATTTAAAACAAAATCGACTACTTTCCCATTTATTAATATAAGTCGTAAAATGAAATTAATTTATTGAACAAGTATACAAATCTCGATTATAATATAAAAATACGATTTGAGTTAAAAATTATAAACTAACAAAATATGACGAAATATGAAATCGATATTATTTAGTTACTAATGTCATGATAAACAACAAAATATTATAACGATCGTAAATAATTAAATTACTAACGATTTATAAAACGATATCGAAAACTTGTAAAATATTTATAAGGTACACAATTTAAAATAATATTTTTTAGCAAATAATAAATAGCTAAAATTAGAAAACCGAAGTTAAAATATTTACTACATACTACTACTCAAACATATGATATAAAATCCAGTAACGTCCTAAAGTTACCTTCGGTCAGTATTCGAATCGATCTCGTACTTGTCTACTTGCATAGTCCGAGTTCCGAATCTTCAATAGCACGCATAACCTTCGTGTCGTGACTCGCTAGCCTTCCAAGTATGCTCCACTTCACATTCGAGACAAAATAAACATAAACGAAGAGATCGGAATAAGGAATGTTGGAAAGAAGAAGGAGAAACAGGTGGCGGTTACAAAAGCAAAACGAAGCAGCAGCAACCAGAGGAACGACAACGTAATCGACCAAAACGGAAGTAGAACTGATCAGAACAGGGGATTGACAACCACATGACCGCAACACAGGAACGTAATGTATACCAGCATAACACGCACGACAATTTGACGGTATTATCCAACAGCAAAAGAGGCAACCACGGCACGACGACAACAACAGCACGCCTAGAAACCAAAATAGAAAAAGAAGGGAAAGAGACAGCAACAGCAGAACCAACGAACAGAATTAGAAGAGGAAGAAAAGAAGACAAGAATAAGAAGAAGGAAAAAGAAGAACGGAAACAAAGAACAGCAGCCAAACGAGACACGAACATCGACCAAGTATCAGTGAACAACATCACACAACGGAAACGAATTACAGAAACACGACTAATATACCAACAGCCGACAGCAGCGACCTTGGCTGATAACAACAGAAACTGCAGCAGCGAACATACAAATAGATGGAGAAGAAAAGAAAAATCGAGAAACAAACAGCAGAATCGCCAATAACAGAAAAACAACAGACGAGCAGCAGAAAAGAAGTAGAACAGAGGAGAAAGGACGGAAAAACAAAGGTTAAGAAGAACGAGGACGAGCAGGAGTAGCACACACAAGGACAGCAATCGCGATAACAATAAACAACAGAACAGTGGCGATGACAACCATGGAACAACATAAGCAAACGAGCAGCAAGAGAAGAAAAGAGAAGAAAACAGGGAATGAAGAATAAAAGAGAAGAAGAAGGAATAAGAACAGCAGGAGCAGTACCGTAACAGCAGCAGAAAGCAACAAAATGCAGCGTAGCAGCAACACGGACAGCATCTCTGCAGCAGCGGCAGCAACAGTGAAGTAAAGCAGCAGCAGGCCGAGAAGCACCAGCAGCAGTACGCATCAAAAATCGAACGAGGATGATGGTGGGGAACGATTGTTGATGAAGAAGAACAAAAAGGAAAAAAAATGAGGCGAGAAAGAAGAAAGAAATGGGGTGACGGAGAGAAAAAGAGGAGGGAATACGAAGAGGAGGAAGAGGGGAATAAAGGGAGGTGAAAGCAAGAACAAAATAAATAAGGGGCGTTGAATTATGAGGTGAAGCGGTGGATGGGATGAAAAGAATAACAATGGGTTGAACGTTAATTTAACAAGTGGGAAGAGGGAAAGAATCCATTGGTTTTCACAAACTTTAATAAAAGTGAGTAAAAAATAGGAAAACGATAAATCGAATATGCACAATTAGGAGACGGTTTCCGAAACGATAAGTTGACTGACCCACGAATTGAATTAAAATGAGTTAATAAAATTAATAAATAATCGGGTCGTCAAATAAAATGAGTAAAAAGGTACTCGAACCAAAAACGAAGTTTATAGAAATAAAATTAGACAATGAAATAGTATTTCTCAATAATTAATAAATCTTCGATAAAGTGAATTAAATTGATTACTCGAGAAAAAATAATAAATATTTTGATGAAAGTTAATATAAATGACCTTCGAGTCGAAAATAGAAATTTCGAGCTTAAATATAAATAGATAAAAAGGAATTTAATATTTAAATCGTCGAAATAAACTTTCGATAAGAATTGAAACAGAAATAAAAATATGTTTTAAATATAAGAAGAGTTTTCGAGTCAAATAAAAATTTAGGAGTTTGAAACGATTAAACGATAAATTCGTTTTATAATAATTTTAAGAATTACGAGTTAAATCGTAAATAAAATAAAAATACGAATATAACTTTAATTTATTTTATTTTATAAAATCAGGGGCGTTACATCGGTACTCCTACGATAAGTTAAGCACCTATCGACTCTCAAGTCAAAGAAAAATCAAGGTCGCACAGTCATCCGCAAAGTTGTAAAATGACAGGATGACGCAATACCTATCGAATTCCAAGTCAAAAGAAGAAAATCGAGACCATGTCTTCCGACGGTCAAATCGTCTACGCGACAAGGTCCCGAGGGAGCAATTTGTAGACACGGAAAATTTATTTAAGTGTCGAATATGCAAGAAATTAATTATTCTAAGTCAATAACAAATTTTGACTTAGTTTAGTTATATTTGTCCCGTAAAAGTTAAAGTCGGTTCGGTTCATTTCCGAGCTTGGTAAAATTGACTCGAAAGTCAAGAAGAATGTATAGTTGGCCCAAAAGTCAAACAAATGTCAGAGTGGCCCAAAAGTCAAGCAAATTCAAGATTGACCCAAAAAGTCAAGCACCTGTCAATCTGGCCCAAATTTCGAGAAATTGTCAAACTCGGCCCGAAAGTCAAGCATTAACCAAATTTGACCTAAAAGTCAAGGAACGGTCAATTGGGCCCGAAGAGAAGTCAAGCTTTCAAAAAGCCCAACTCCAAGTCCGACAAGAATGGATGAAGAAGTTCTATAAATAGAGTGCTTCTCCACCAAAAAAAACAACAAAAAAGATACAACACAAGTTCACTACAAAAGGTGAAGAGAAAGAAGACTACAAAAGCTCTGAAATTCTCGAAGCATCATTCCTTCCAAGTAGCAACAAGCACTACGAGATAGTGTCGCCTACTCAAGGAAGTCAAATCAACATCAAGCATCGAAAGGAGACTCAAGTCATCGCGACCCTCCCAAGAAGTTAAAGTCAAGCGAAGAACGAAGATCGTTGAAGTGTGCCTGAAGAAACGTAGTAGAATCAGAGGAAGAACAGAGAACCGAACACTTGAACTTTTCTGATATTATAATTTGTTGACTCCGGTTTTGTATTACAGATATTTATAATATCTCTATACAAAATTTGTTGTTACACACTATAACATTTGTTCTACCGTTGACAATATTATTACATATTATTAAATTTATAGATATGAGGAATTGCAAAATTATTCGTCGGTCTGTATAAAAGCATCTTTTCAGATAAAATGAGCTCAAATAAGTACGGAATACTATATTGTGTATATGAAAGAATACTATATCTCGATCATAACGTTAGATTAATTGAACATGATATTAGTGTTCTTATTGTATTGTCTTGAATATTACTCTGTACTATATATGTTTAAAACTATTAATTTTCACACTCTTTCTAATACAGAGTCTTTATTAAATTATTTCTAATTTAAATATAGAACACATTTTTTTATTAATACATCCGCGCAATTTGCGCGGGATTAAAACTAGTAATAATACGGAGTATTATACTTAAATGTACCATTAGCAATATAGTTTGAAATAATAATGGAATAATATAAGTTCATTAGCATATAGCACGGACTATATTCTTTTAGTGTAAATGATTTGTTAATGGTTTGTATCTAATCCACATGTATAGGTTATACAAGTAAATTCTAATAATAAGGGTAAGATGTTTTTCTCATCTCAGGAGTATTTTGTATGCAGACATTGTTGTGAAACTTTCGCACAAGATGAGGTTACTAATTTAATAACTGTTTCATTGAAATTTTTGTGTTTTTTACTGTTTGTGTACTTTCTATTTGGTCAGCAAAGTATTTTCAGATATGATCCTTCAATTCAAATGATGAATTTAAGTGTTTTAGTCGAGATTTTGGTCACATCTTTATATTGATTTTGGTCACATCTTTATAGAATATAGGAAGTAATACAACAAGAATGTAGCGTATAAACATGTCACGAGTGATTATATGTATAGTAATTTTATATTTATTGACATGTTTATGCTTGCTTATATGCATGGTAGATTCTACAAATGATTTGAGACACGACTGCTTTTTATGTCATTAACCATAATGCAGATACTTTCAAGTTCGCAATAGAATTTCATTTAGTCAATCATATTGCTTATCCGCTTTCTTAAAATGAATCAAACAATGGCACATTGTGTCAAAGACAAAATATTTACGTAGTAATTAGGTAGTACTCCGTACTAGATAGGCAAGTTGACGTATGAATTGATGTCTTTGACCCGTTTTATGATTTACCCGTGAATTGACGTAGAACTAGTTTTTTACAGGTGAAAATCATCGATATATTTCAATATAACTGTCACAATTTTGTTTTTAAATTTAATTGTGACAAATAGTTGTGAATATCATCACAATTATTTGTTACAGCTAAATTGTGACAATTCTTTTGATATTTTGTTATCAGGACTATAAAACAATATATCATCAAAAAAACACCAATATGAACTTTCTTAGATGCTCACTAAAGATAGAGTTCATCGATTACAATATCGCTGTCGACGATTGAAACTGTGATTCTACATTATAAGATAAGTTTGGTTAGTGATCTGGAAGTGGTTCGCTTCTTCAAACTGATTTAGTTTTTTGTTCTCATTTTCTCCTTTGCGCTCTATATCTTAGTTATCACTATTTTTCCTCTTCGAATTCCTTATTGCAATCTTAATTGTTGACGCAAGAATGATTTATTAGGCTAATGATAAATCTATCTCCGTCCATGGTTAAGTTCGTGACTAATTTGTGATTTCATCTTGCATCATTTTCAGCGACGGGATGGCGTGAACTTTATGCGACTCGATTAAAAAGAGTGAATCAGTTACACACCATAAGTCAACAGGTGATTATTTGACATGTTTAGTATTGTTAACCATCAAATATAATGAGTATTGTTAGTAATTCAGTATCATAAAAACACAATTTTTTTTCCAGATTGGCAGTGCGATAGTGACTTTCTCTTTTCCAACTTAGGGCTTGTACACTGCCCGATTAGCAGTGCGATATTGACTTTTCTTTTTCGACTGAGGGCTTGTACACATTGGCAGTGCGATAGTCATTTTCCCTTTTCCGACTGAGGGCTTGTACACTGTCTTGTGCGGTGGTCTCCAGGAATCATTGAAGGTAACATTTTTTAACATTAAATATTTCTTTTTGACCTTAGAAAATAAAATTTGCAGCTCGTACTACTCAAACAAGTTACAATAAGATTTAAATTAAACATAATTGATAACGTAAATAACAAGAATAATTAACAATTGAAATCAATATATATTAATAAAGCAGAAACTTGCAAGTTGACATAGGAATTGATCTCTTTGACCCGTTTTATGATTTACCGTGAATTGACGTAGAACTAGTTTTTTTACCCGTGAAAATCATCGATATATTTCAATATAACTGTCACAATTTTGTTTTTAAATCTAATTGTGACAAATAGTTGTGAATATCGTCACAATTATTTGTTACAACTAAATTGTGACAGTTGTTTTTGATATTTTGAATAAAATTGTTTATTACGAAATAAGTATGTACTCCTATTATATTTGAGTACAAATACGATATGTTAAAAACTTATTTAAGAATAGATAAATGTTTCTATCAATTTTTGGCAAAAATATTCGGGTTTAAGGTTTTTTCCCGATTAATTGTATGTTTAACTCATTATTGTTTTTTACATATGTATTTTCAATATTTCTAATTAGCTAGAGTGAGACCTTTCTTGAAACTTGTGGACATGACATAGGTCCACCCCGACGCGGCCACGCGCGGGTTTGGGGAGGCGAATGAATTTCCATATGAGATGGATCGAATAGAATTTTAAATCGAAGTAGGAGTCGCCACCGAATTTTGTGGTTATTCGGAACCATTCAAACCCACTCTATGTCGTAGTGGGCCATATTTAAAACATGACCCATTTCCGATGTTAGAGCTTATCGGGTTCGTCCCTTTGCATTACGATACCGATACCGACATTATCGGATACCGTGTATTGAATGACTCTCGTTGCCAATGGATTCGGACATCCGGAAACCATGGTTCTGAGTAAGGGGTGAGGGTACGTGTTGGGAAGTTCATTGAGAACACTCAACCCCGCCCGCACTTAGCGGCCTTTACTAAGATATCGTTCGTTTTTGTGTACACGCGTTAGTTCGACGGTTGAATGATATGCAGAGATTATTTTCCTAAGACATGTGAGGAAAATAAATAAATGGGTTGCTAAGTCGTTTAATGCATGTTAAACTAATAACGTCAAAGTTATTTTAGCATGTGAATTCGTTTTAGTCTAATAAAACAAAATATGAAAATAAATTGCTACAACCACGAGAAAACGAGTTAGTAATGATTGAATAATAATATAGCAAATAAATATTCGAGATCGAGAAAATAAATATTAATCGAAATCTGAAAAATATTGTTAAAACGCTGTTTTGTATAAAAAAATGAAGTTCGAAAAATAATAAAAAGAACGAGAAAGGCGCGCGAAGGCAGCCGGCCGCGCGACTCGCCCGGGATGCCGGCGGGTCGCGTGGCGGCCTGTTTTCGGAAGCGGTTTTTTGGAAATTTTCGATTAAATCGCGTACGAATATCGCATAATTCGTACTCGACTTAATATTCTCGATATTCGTTATATTCGATAGTTGACTACGAAGTCAATATCAAATATTTGGAATAGTTTTAGAAAAGGTATAAACTTTAGAAATCGTTTCGTAGAATAAATAATAAAAAACGAACGAAAAAGCAAAAAAACGATCCGGTTCACAGGCCCGTGCGCGAGTAGCCTGGGCATGGCGCGACTCGCGTGCGGGTCTGCCCGTTTTTATTATTTTTTTGTCGAAAATCGTTAAATTTTATAAATCGCGTACAAATATGGATTAATTTATACCCGATTCATATTTTCGATATTCGTCGTATTCAATATTCGATTATGAAATCGATATCGAATAGCCGGAAGGATTTTTAGAAAAGGTTTTGAAAAAAAGCTTGTTTTGAACGAAAAGTTTAAAAAAAGATTTTGAACGAAAAAAGATGTAACGATTTTTAAAATCGTCGAAATCTTAATATAATTCTTTTCGATACAATATTCGATTATAGAAAATCGATATCATATTTTTAAGAATGTTTGATATATGAAAATAGTTTTTAATAATATTGATATTAGAAAATAAAAAAAAAGACCGACGAAAGACCCGTAATAAAAAAACGAGAAGAAGAGAAGAGAAGAAGGAGAAGCGGATTTGATTTACACCCTCAACCTACATGCTTTGTTTTCTCGGGATAAGGCTCGTCAGAAAGTGGCTTAGACTTGGGAGCGCCGAGATGATGAGGATGAGTTTAGGGTGTCGGTTTGGACGAGTGGTTGGACGTCGGGTTTGGCCGGACGGTGGGGGGGTTCGTCGGTGTTTCGAGGTTTTCTTCGAGAAGGTGTCGGGATTTGCTAGATATCGAGGATGCAGGATGTGTAAACCGTGATATGAGGCTGTTTTTTTGGTGTTAATTGTGTGTAAAAACCGTTGTGTTTTGTGTTGGACAAGAGGTCCTATTTATAGGAACCGAGGTAGCCTTGCTTGTGTGACAAGAAATACCGGTTTGGATAGGAAACACGAGAGTTCGAGAGGAAATCAAAGTCTCGTTTCTTGGTGAAGAAGTCATGAATCTCGGCTGGTGGAGGAGTATTTCGGCTGACTTGGGACGCCTAAACCGAGTGTTTGGGGCTCGGTTGATGTCTGATTCGGTTTCCGGATATAATTCCTACTTGAGGTCGAATTCTACATTTAACGGAATTGTTTAATGTTTTAACGAAGCTGAAATTTTGTAGGAATTTGAGTATGAATCAACCGTGTGAAGTGTCACGACTGACTCACGTGTCTCGGGAAAATCTTTGACCGGGTTTTGACTCGGTCGCTAAAAGACGGTTTTACCCCTGGTGTCAGATTCGACCCAAATTAGTGTTATTTGACTCGAAGCGACCCACTGGGCCTGGATTTGAGGTTGATTTTGTAAGATTTGTACTCCGTAATAAGTCTAAACCAAATGTCCATGATTACAAGCCCATATCCGAGTCTATCAAAGCACGTTTACGTCCAATCATCATCGGGTGTTTGGCGGAAACTACTATAGACACCTGCCGGTCAAAATGTGGGTGTCTACAGAGCCCCCACTCTGACTGAGGCTTGGACAAGGCAAAAGTCAGAGTAGCTACCAGGTCAATCAAGGATTAAAACCTGGCAGACTTCCGATCGGGTCGTTTAGGGTCCATTAGACCTGCGTGAAGGGCTCGCCAGCCATAGGATAGAAATCATACCTGGGTTGATGTTGATAATGTTGCGGGAGCTGTCTTGGAAGCTATGGGTATACCTGTTTACAGGTACATCCTGTCTTAGAATTGCGCGGGAGCTTGCCTTGGAAGCTATGGGTATATCTGTTTACAGATATAAAATGTCGCCTGGACTTTCCACTGGGGAATCTTTCTTAGAATTTCTCGGGAGTGTTGGGTGTACCTGTATGCTGACATAATTTGTATGTAACATTTAGGTGAAACACCGACTCATGCTGGGGAAGAAATGATGATTTTTTTTCGAAAATTTTTGAAGAAAAAAATGCTGATTTTTTTTTTGAAAAGCTTGGAAATAAGGATGCTTGGGATGACTTTGATTCCTAATCGGATTCTGACACGGACTCCTGAAACTTCATGGTTAGGCCTGTATGCCTAGATGAAGTATGAGAAGTGATATAAAGCCTATTCCTGTGATGACTAGGAAAAGGGATATTCTCTATTATAAATAGAGGGCTTTGGCTTCTTATTTTTCAAATCCAAATCTTTCCTTTCATCTTAAAATCCCTTAGACTTTTTAGGATAAATAAAAGAAACTATTCTCGCAATGGGCATTGATCACTTGACTGCGATGCTTCAGGCGTGGGCCCAGGATTTTCGAGATGAAGATAAAGTTCAGCTAACTCAAATGGGAATTGTGGCTTTATTCCCACTTCAGCGGCTTAGGGTAGATTCACACTTTCTTGATGCTTGCTTATCCTTTTGGGATACTATCCACCATGTTTTTGCATTTTCTCGAGGAGAAATGTGTCCCCTTCTTGAAGAAATTGCAGCTATAGGCGGTTGGTGCCCTAGTGCTCGTCCTGCCATTCCCCCATTTTATCCTGACCCAAGGAGGAGGCTAAGGGATTTTCTAGGCCTGTCGCATGCTGAGACAGCCCGTATGGTAAAGGGAGATTCAATTTCCCTATTTGACTTGGCTGACAAATTCATGAACCCAGTTGGCGCAAGAATTACTTCTACCCATAGGCGTAGGGCTTTTGCCTTTTGTATGCTACATAGATATGCCTTTGAAGGTCGGATGGATGCTGACTCGTGCTTGGGTGAGATCAGGCTAATTAGCATAGTTGACCAAATGGAGACAGGTCACAGCCCGGCTTGGCTGATAACTGGGGAGATTATTATGGGTCTTGACGCTAGAAGACTTGACCCGAATCGACCATTGACAGGAGGCATCCGTCTTTTGCAGGTATTTAACCGTTTTTCGAAAAAATGCCGGATTTTCCGAATTTTTCCCGAAACTAATTTTCCGAAATTTTCGAAATTTCCAATTTTCGAAAATTTTTGTTTTTTTTTTTCGAAATTTCCAATTTTTAATTTTTGAAATTTTTTTTTTTTTGAAATTTTTCGAATTTTTGATTTTTCGAAAGTTTTTTACTTTTCGAAAATTTTGCAGATCTGGTTATCGGAGCGTCTGTCAATCATAGAGCCCCCGGTGAACATATCCAGATATCGTAGCTGCCAGATTGGTTCAAGGTCCCGACGAATAAGGTCAAGTCATCATATAAATCGAAAATATTGGGATGAAGAACTAACATTCCATGGGGGGCCTTTGATTAGATGGAACGTCATCTGGTGGTTCCTTTCAAGGCTGACGGGGTTAGCTAGGAGGGACAAGGCCCGTTATCTGGTGATCTTGTCTTTGGACTGGACTGTCCATATCTATCCGGACCGTATTCTAAGACAGTTCGGTTCGTTTCAGGAGATCCCTGAGACTGAGGCAATTATTAGCGTTTCGATCCAATTGACGGACGCTATGTGTGACACGTGGCTACAGCGCTGGTTTACCCGTGTCATGTGGACTATACCTCGCCCTTGTCAAACCACTTGGGTTTCTGAATCATATCGAAGATGGACCTCTGAAGAATCGCAAGAGACCCGTAAGACTTTGAAGACTGAAGAGGCACTTGACTTGGCCCGTCAAGAATCGGTAAAAGATAATAGACGGTTCTTTGATAAAGAGGAGACTCCAACTACCTTTGCTGAGCCGGGGTCGGGTTCTAAGTCAAAAACTAAGACTCGAGCTAATGAGACCGGTGCTAGTGACTTGGAGAGGAGGCTCGGACCGAAACTAGCGGTCCGAGATAGGCTAGATCCGCGGGATAACGAGGTGACCGGGGAATCAAGTTTGAAGAAATGAGCCCGGGTTAAGGAGGTTCCCTTGGCGATCAGGGAGCGTTCACCTCCACCTCGACGCCGATGGACCGAAAAGGAGGCTAAAGGCAAAGGAAAGGGAAAAATGCCCTAGTTTTTTATTATTTAAGTATTAGTATTATTTATTTATTTTTTCGATTGTTTTTTTTATTTCTCCGAATTTGTCGGATTTTTTTTTTTGAAATAAATAAAGAAGTTTATTAAAGAACCGTTCCTGTTTCTTCGATTGCAGTGGTTGTGCCCTTTTGAGGGGCTGCCTACGTATCCATAATAAATGGAATCAAACCAAACGTAGTTCAGACTGACCTAATTTGCAATTTCGAAATACATCAAGACTAATGGTTCAAGATGCTTGTAACAGTAGAATAAGTAATTCTAGCTTTTGACTTGTCTTTAAAAGTTTTGAAAAGAGATGTTTTTTAATAAACTTTTGCAAATGACATTGAGAAAGGTGGGTTAAGGGTAATAGCGCTTCAGCTGGTCCAGGTTAGTTGGGTTGACAAACTCATTCCCGTCCAGATCCGTTAGCATTACTGCACCACCTGATAGAATCTTCTTTACCAGATATGGTCCGGCCCAGTTAGGTTTAAATTTTCCCCTTGGGTCTACTGGTAATAAAGCTCGAACAGACTTGAGAACCAAATCTCCTTCTTTGATGTTTCTGGGCCTTACCCTTTTGTTGAAAGCCCGCTGGATTCTCTTCTGATAGATTTGTATATTATTGAGGGCACGAGATCGTCGTTCGTCTAAAAGGACTAGCGAGTCATATCGTGCTCGAACCCAATCAGCTTCGGGTACTTGACTATCAAGTAGGATTCTGAGTGATGGCACCTCTAACTCAACAGGTTGGACTGCTTCCATGCCGTATGTAAGGTAATACGGCGTTGCCCCGGTCGCAGTACGAATCGAGGTCCGATATCCCCAAAGTGCAAATGGTATTTTGTCGGGCCAGTCTCGGTAATTATCAGCCATCTTTTTTAGTATGGTGACAATTGTTTTATTAGCCGCTTCTACCGCTCCATTGGTTTGGGGTCGATAGGGTGAAGATGTATGCCTTTGAATTTTGTATTTGGTCAGCAAGGCTGCTGTTTCGGCTTGAAAATGGGTCCCGTGGTCACTGATGAATTCGTGAGGGATCACATACCGGCATATTATCTTATTTTGAATGAATTTGGCAACATGGCTGGCGTTGAGAATACGATAGGACTCAGCTTCTACCCATTTGGTGAAATAGTCGATTGCTACCAAAATGAAGCAGTGTCCTCCGGTTCCCGAGGGGTTTATCTTTCCAATTATATTGATTCCCCATGTTGAGAATGGCCATGGTGATGTCATGGTGTATAGCAGGGATGGTGGCATATGTTGTACATTGGCAAAAATTTGACAATTATGGCAATGTTTAACATACAGCTGGCAGTCGGTTTCCATGCTATTCCAGTAGTATCCGAGCCTTATGATTTTCCGGACTAACATCTGGGCATTCATGTGTGGGCCGCATTCGCCATCATGTACCTCAGCCATAACTTTTTCAGCGTTGGTTTTATCGACAGATCGAAGGAGAGCCCCCTGTGCTGTCTTTTTGTAGAGTTGCCCATCATCGGTGCGGATGAACTGGGTTGCCAGTCTTCGCAGGGCCTTTTTGGCTCGGTTGTCAGTTCCAGGTGGATATTCCCCGGTTGCTAGGTATGTCAACACAGCTTGATACCATGGCTCGGGATCAGGCATCTCGATTTCTTCGATGTCGTGAATATATGCTGGCTCGGATCGTCTTTCGACACAGATTGGCATACTGGTCATATGATCGGGAATATTTAGCAAGGATGCCAGTTTTGAGAGTGCATCTGCGAATTGATTTTCTTCCCGAGGTAGGTATATATATTCTACCTTGTGGAATTGTTTCTCGAGATCCCTTACTCGTGCCTGGTAGGCCACGAGATTAGCATTTCGAGTTTTCCATTTTTGGAGTGCTTGATTAATGACCAGAGATGAATCACCGTGTACTCGGAGGTTTGTGACCCCTAAGTCGGCAGCGGCTTGTAGCCCGTGGATACATGCTTCATACTCAGCGGCATTGTTGGTGACGTCGAAGTCTAACTTGATGGATACGGGAGTATGTTCCCCTCTTCGCGAGATTAGGAGAATCCCGACTCCAAATCCTCGGAAATTGGATGCCCCGTCAAAGTATAAGTCCCACGCTTCGGTGTCAGTGTGGAAAATGTCCTCATCCGGGAAGGACCAACTGTCGGTGTGTCCTTCTTCGGTTATGGGACTGTCAGCGAGAAATTCGGCTACTATTCGTCCTTTGATGGCTTTCAATGGTACGAACTTCAGATCGAATTCAGCCAACATTAGGGTCCATCTCGATATCCTGCCGTTGAGGATGGGCTTTTCGAAGAGGTATTTGATTGGATCCATTCTGGACAACACTTGCACCTCGTAACTGAGCATGTAATGTCGGAGCTTTTTAGTGGCCCAGACCAGAGCTAAACACGTCTTTTCGAGCATGGTGTATTTACACTCGTACTCTAAAAACTTCTTGCTGATGTAGTATATAGCCCGTTCTTCGGAGTTGACCGTCTGGGCTAGCATATCCCCCATGGTTGTCTCTGTCGTGGTTAGGTATAGTGACAAAGGCAAACCGTGCTGAGGTGGCATCAGGACCGGTGGTGAGGCCAAAATTTCTTTGATTCTATCAAAGGCTGCTTGATATTTGTCGTCTCACAGTAACCGTTCCCCTATTTTTAGCTTTTTGAAAATCGGTTCACACACCATGGTTAGCTTTGAAATGAACCTGCTAATGTATTGGACTTTTCCGAGAAACCCTCTTATCTCCTTTTCGGTCTTAGGGGGCTGCATCTCGGTGATGGCCTTGATTTTGGCTGGATCGACTTCGATACCACGTTGGCTAACGATGTGACCCAGTAATTTGCCGGATGTTACCCCGAAACTGCATTTCTGAGGGTTTAGCCTCATGTTGTATTTGCGTAATCGAGTGAAGAACTTTCTCAGGGCGGTGATGTGACCGTCCCTGTCTTTGGATTTGACGATCATGTCGTCCACGTAGACTTCCACTTCTTTATGCATCATGTCATGTAATAAAGTTGTGGCGGTTCGTTGATAAGTGGCCCCGGCATTGATGAGACCAAATGGCATAACAGTATAGCAATAAGTACCCCAAGGTGTAATGAAGGTGGTCTTATCCATATCTTATCCATATCTTCTTCTGCAATTTTTATCTGGTTATATCCCGCATACCCGTCCATAAATGATAGAAGGGCTTGATCAGCTGTGTTATCCACCAGTATATCGATGTGTGGTAACGGGAAATCGTCTTTCGGGCTCGCCTTGTTAGGATCCCGAAAGTCTACACAGACACGAACCTTACCATCCTTTTTAGGGACCGGTACAATGTTTGCAACCCAATCTGGATACTCGGAGACTCGTATGAACCCAGCTTTGAATTGTTTGTCGACTTCCTCCTTGACCTTGAGGGACCATTCGGGCCTCATGCGTCGGAGTTTTTGTTTAACCGGCTTGCTTGAACCCTTCCTTGATCGGTATATGGTGCTCGGCTATTTCGCGATCAATCCCCGGCATGTCCTTGTAGGACCATGCGAAGACGTCTTTGAATTCTTGAAGGAGAACTATGAATTGTCGTTTCTCCTCGGGGTCTAAGGTAATCCTATCTTAAGCATCTGAGGTTCTAAGGTTGTCCCCACGTTGATAGATTCGGTTTCTTTGATTACCGGATTGCGGGATTCCCTTTGCTCTAGTTGCTCGATCAGATGCGGAGGCAAGGATACCTGTTCGTCGGGTTTCTCAATGTCATTGCACGTAAAATTTTTGAAATTGAGAAAGTTTTGAAAATGAGACAAGTCGTAAGCAGAACGGTTGTTATTATTGATCATAAATTGGGAAAAGAGCTCGAAAAGAGCTGTCATCCGATCGCTAGTCAGTGGCGGGATAGGGAGGGTGCCTGGGACAGACCCCGAGGCACCAGGAATAGCTAAAGGGAGAGGGGGAGTTACAGGACTGACCCTAGCACCGGACTCACTAGACTCAATCTTAGACTCTGACTCAGACTCCGACTCGGACTCAGACTCAGATTCTGGCATCTCTCCTTCTCTTGTGATCAGCTTGTAAGTCCTTCCCTGACTGTCAGTCCATTTGACAGTTTTCCTCCAAGCTCTGGTCCCGGACCCGACTTCTGAGATTAGCTTAGATGGATCAAAGGTGCGACTGCGGAGTATGAGGCTGACTAGCTCTTCCTTTGGTGTTGGGACCGCGAGTTCCTCTCCAAAAATTAGCCCTAGCGCGGGCTCAGCATTCTTAGCATCTTCGGACTGGATAAGAGCGAATATGTCATCTGGTATGTAGTTGCAGTCCTGGGCCAAGTGGGTCCCAGGGCGCATGGTGACGGGCCAATATAGGCCTAATTGGACAGTCTCGAACACTGGAGTGACAAAGATAACCTTGCCGGTTCCGGTTTGGCCCATGTTTTCCGGGGTTAGGGTGTAGCCCAAGCCTGTTTGAGTCCTCCCATTGTCCAGAACTTCGAGGATTTTTCCTGCAGGGAGATCGGGCCTTGATGTAACCCCTGGTAGAAAGCCCAGATTCTGCAACATTCGGTCAAGGTGGACCGTGAAGTAAGGACGGAAGAGATGATCTTCTTTGATGGCCCCTACGAAATCGAACCCTCAGAGATCGGTGCGGCCCGAGGTGTTGCAGTTAGCCACAGTCATAGGTGTGGCTTCTAGAGTGATGACGGTGTCATGCAAAGGTAGCTTGATTTTCCGATGCAAGGTGGAGGACACAGCCCTGGTCACGTGGATCCAAGGTCTTCCCAAAAGAAGGTTGAAGGAGGAAGTCACATCGATCACTTGGAATTCCAGCTTCTTCTCTATCGGGCCCGTTATGATAGTGAGTTTTGTGGCTCCAGCTACTGACTTTGGGCTTCCGTCAAAAGCCTGAATGGTTTGAGCTGTGGGAATGTAGTCGGCCTCGGTAATGCCGAGGGCTTTGGCGGTCCTTAAAGGAAGGACATTGACTGCTGACCCGTCGTCAATTAGGGTCATGGGTAGGTACTTTCCACGGCAGATGACCGTGATGTAGAGGGCCATGTTGTGGGCTGGCCCAAATGGTGGTAGATCAGCATTAGAGAAGGTAATCAGTGGGCCTTCCTCTATGGATCTCCCTTTTAGGTGGGGTAGAACTGTGGCCACCATTTCAGCTGGAGTAGCCATGGAGTCGATTTTGACTTGATCGAGGGCCGTAGTGAGTGCCTCTCGATGTTCCTGGGAGCTAACTAAGAGTTGCCCTATAGAGAGGTCAACTCGAGTCCTGTTTAGTTGTTTTACAAGAGCCTTTTCAGCAGCTGGCTCTTCTGGGGCGGGCTCGACCCTAAGTGGCTCGGCAATGATGAGGGCTTGACTAGTGGCTAAGACCTTGGACTTAACCTTCTGAATCTCCTCAGGCGTGATGGGGACAGCTTCCCCTTTGGTGAGGTAGACGTCGTCTTCGTCGTCGCACCAGATCCCGTTTATTTGCGGGACAAATGGAGAAATGAGGTGTGAGCAATCCATTATTTCCCCGGAGAAGATGGCGTGAGTGGCCAACGGGTTATCCTTGTTGTTGGGTTTACCGTCGGGCAAAGGGATCTTCCCGCTCTCGATGAGATCTTGGATAAGGTGCTTTAGCTTCCAGCATTTCTCGGTATCGTGCTCCTTACCACGATGGTAGTGACAGTAGGTCTGGAGGTTGTAGGCCTTGGAGCGTCGTTCGACCGGGAGATCAGGTGTTGGACCTATCGGGGTGATCAGGCCTTTTGATGATAGCCTCTGCAGGGCATTCTCATAGGTGGTGCCTATGTCAGTTTATACCCGGGGGGTGGTATTCTTCTGGGACGAGGTATCAAGTGCGTTTACCTCGTCAAAAATGCTACGAGTGGCAGCAGTAGTTGTGGGCTTGCTTGTCGATGAGCTGACCCCTTGGTATCCCTTGGTGGAGGCCTTAGTGAGGCTTTCCAACCTTAATTCATGTTCGATTCTCGTTCCCATTTCAGTTAGGACCGCGAAGCTAGGTATGATGGCGTACCGGAGATGGACCCGGTAAGCTGGAAGGAGGTTTTTGACGAAGGCTTCAACCAGCACTTTTTCACTGGGCTTATCGACCAGTTTGACGCTTTCAGCCCTCCAGCGTTGGAGATATTTCGTGAATCCTTCCTTAGGTTCCTGGGCCATTACTTCCAGGGTGCGCATAGTGGTCTGGATTTCCATGTTGTCGGCGTAGTTCCGAGCGAATTCCGTTGCCACGTCATCCCAAGTTTTGTATTTCTTGGAATCGAGCCGGTAGTACCAGGCTCTTGGGTGCTTCTCGAGAGAAGAAGCGAACAGGTGCTTGAACATGTTGGACTTAACTCCCTTAAGGGCCATGAACTCCTTAAAAGCCCGGATATGGTGGACCGGGTCTTCAGTACCCTCGAACATTGGCAGACCCGTCAGATTGAGATTGGCGGGTAGTTCGTCGGTCAGTGGGGTGTAGGTCCGAGCATTCTCCGTATGGATGGAGCTTTGGGTTGACAGATGGACCTGTTCCTGGAGTTTGTGGACTGCGCTGGCCAATTCAGCTAAAGGCCCAGTGGTATCGACACTGCCGCTAGGAGTTCCCTGCTCTATGGCACTTACCCGGGTGAGGATGGAGATCTGGTCCCCTCTCATCGACGTTATCATGTTTTCCAGCTTGGTCAATGAGGCCTTCAAATCATCGACGGCTTGTTGCGTCATGGCTCGTGTGTGGGGTGGCCTGTCTGTAAGGGCACCGCGTAATCAGTAACTGACCCAGATCTTAGAATCAAAAGTACATCCCGAGCAAGGAAAAGACTAAACGAGAAAAAAGACCGGAAACTGACTCCTAGACGGATGACCCGTGGACGGTGGGCCTTCCTTAGGATTCGGCAAAGTGGGCCTAGTCCCGTTCGAAGGAAGGTCTACGTGAGAATTCCCCAGACTTTGGACTCTAGTGTGTAAACGGGCTTCCCTTAGTAGGAGTTTGTCCTACGAAGGTGGGTCGTGCCTTGACAAATAAGGCGGACTAGGATGGGGTGGAAACTCGTGATATAGGATCGACGGAGTTTCAACGCTATAGACTCTAACTTATAAGAAGACCCGACACTGCTAAATACGGGAAGTCCTAAGAAGAAGAGGGTTTTGAAAAGGGAATTTGGATTTGAAAACCGAGCAAGGTTGATAGGAAGGCCCGATTTTTTTTTAAAACCGAGAAAGAGGTTATCGGGCCGAGATTTTGGGCTTTTTGAAAAGGTTTGGACAGCATACCGGCTAAAAATAGGCTATTTGAGTCAAAATCATAAGTCCTAAATTTGGTAGCTTTCCGGATTTTGAAAAAGAATGGATTTGAAAAAGATGTAAGTTTTTTGAAAAAAAAATTACGGTTTTTGAAAAGACCAAAGAAGATCAAGTAGCATTTAGTCATAGAAACAGTATAACGACGCCATGTATGCTCTTAGTCTAAGTCTCGGTCGGTCGAATAGGGTCTATACCAACAACGATCGCATTCTCGCAAATCAGGACGGACCTCCTAAGCCGAGTTGGTCTTAGAATCTGCCGTAAAACCCATGCGAGTTCCGCCATCGAAGTCTTTAGTGCACCCAAGTGGGAATGCACCGTGGTATAGTGGGACGTCGGTCACAAGTAACCGGCCCGGGAAAGAACGGGGTTATGCATGAACCATTGAACTAAAACGTGTACATTACTAATCGAACGATTTCTTTTCGAGTCTCACCCTGAGGATGCCGATGGTAAGTGACACATCAGTTAATCCCCAGCGGAGTCGCCAAATTGTGGACATGACATAGGTCCACCCCGACGCGGCCACGCGCGGGTTTGGGGAGGCGAATGAATTTCCATATGAGATGGATCGAATAGAATTTTAAATCGAAGTAGGAGTCGCCACCGAATTTTGTGGTTATTCGGAACCATTCGAACCCACTCTATGTCGTAGTGGGCCATATTTAAAACATGACCCATTTCCGATGTTAGAGCTTATCGGGTTCGTCCCTTTGCATTACGATACCGATACCGACATTATCGGATACCGTGTATTGAATGACTCTCGTTGCCAATGGATTCGGACATCCGGAAACCATGGTTCTGAGTAAGGGGTGAGGGTACGTGTTGGGAAGTTCATTGAGAACACCCAACCCCGCCCGCACTTAGCGGCCTTTACTAAGATATCGTTCGTTTTTGTGTACACGCGTTAGTTCGACGGTTGAATGATATGCAGAGATTATTTTCCTAAGACATGTGAGGAAAATAAATAAATGGGTTGCTAAGTCGTTTAATGCATGTTAAACTAATAACGTCAAAGTTATTTTAGCATGTGAATTCGTTTTAGTCTAATAAAACAAAATATGAAAATAAATTGCTACAACCACGAGAAAACGAGTTAGTAATGATTGAATAATAATATAGCAAATAAATATTCGAGATCGAGAAAATAAATATTAATCGAAATCTGAAAAATATTGTTAAAACGCTGTTTTGTATAAAAAAACGAAGTTCGAAAAATAATAAAAAGAACGAGAAAGGCGTGCGAAGGCAGCCGGCCGCGCGACTCGCCCGGGATGCCGGCGGGTCGCGTGGCGGCCTGTTTTCGGAAGCGGTTTTTTGGAAATTTTCGATTAAATCGCGTACGAATATCGCATAATTCGTACTCGACTTAATATTCTCGATATTCGTTATATTCGATAGTTGACTACGAAGTCAATATCAAATATTTGGAATAGTTTTAGAAAAGGTATAAACTTTAGAAATCGTTTCGTAGAATAAATAATAAAAAACGAACGAAAAAGCAAAAAAACGATCCGGGTCACAGGCCCGTGCGCGAGTCGCCTGGGCATGGCGCGACTCGCGAGCGGGTCTGCCCGTTTTTATTATTTTTTGTCGAAAATCGTTAAATTTTATAAATCGCGTACAAATATGAATTAATTTATACCCGATTCATATTTTCGATATTCGTCGTATTCAATATTCGATTATGAAATCGATATCGAATAGCCGGAAGGATTTTTAGAAAAGGTTTTGAAAAAAAGCTTGTTTTGAACGAAAAGTTTAAAAAAAGATTTTGAACGAAAAAAGATGTAACGATTTTTAAAATCGTCGAAATCTTAATATAATTCTTTTCGATACAATATTCGATTATAGAAAATCGATATCATATTGTTAAGAATGTTTGATATATGAAAATATTTTTTAATAATATTGATATTAGAAAATAAAAAAAAAGACCGACGAAAGACCCGTAATAAAAAAACGAGAAGAAGGAGAAGCGGGTTTGATTTACACCCTCAACCTACATGCTTTGTTTTCTCGGGATAAGGCTCGTCAGAAAGTGGCTTAGACTTGGGAGCGCCGAGATGATGAGGATGAGTTTAGGGTGTCGGTTTGGACGAGTGGTTGGACCTCGGGTTTGGCCGGACGGTGGGGGGTTTCGTCGGTGTTTCGAGGTTTTCTTCGAGAAGGTGTCGGGATTTGCTAGATATCGAGAATGCAGGATGTGTAAACCGTGATATGAGGCTGTTTTTTTGGTGTTAATTGTGTGTAAAAACCGTTGTGTTTTGTGTTGGACAAGAGGTCCTATTTATAGGAACCGAGGTAGCCTTGTTTGTGTGACAAGAAATATCGGTTTAGATAGGAAACACGAGAGTTCGAGAGGAAATCAAAGTCTCGTTTCTTGGTGAAGAAGTCATGAATCTCGGCTGGTGGAGGAGTATTTCGGCTGACTTGGGACGCCTAAACCGAGTGTTTGGGGCTCGGTTGATGTCTGATTCGGTTTCCGGATAGAATTCCTACTTGAGGTCGAATTCTACCTTTAACGGAATTGTTTAATGTTTTAACGAAGCTGAAATTTTGTAGGAATTTGAGTATGAATCAACCGTGTGAAGTGTCACGGCTGACTCACATGTCTCGGGAAAATCTTTGACCGGGTTCTGACTCGGTCGCTAAAAGACGGTTTTACCCCTGGTGTCGGATTCGACCCAAATTAGTGTTATTTGACTCGAAACGACCCACTGGGCCTGGATTTGAGGTTGGTTTTGTAAGATTTGTACTCCGTAATAAGTCTAAACCAAATGTCCATGATTACAAGCCCATATCCGAGTCTATCAAAGCACGTTTACGTCCAATCATCATCGGGTGTTTGGCGGGAACTACTATAGACACCTGGCGGTCAAAATGTGGGTGTCTACAAAACTACGTATTTAATTATGTTTACGGTATATGTGTATTTATATTATGTACTACCACTCGGCTCGAATACTGGTGGATTGTATACCACTCAGCTTGGCTATGATGAATGGCGGCAGGTATGAAGCAAGACTCGGTGGATGGGCTATGTGTGGAATAGGCACTTTATTCTTAAGTATAGAGTTGGAATGTTCGGAATGTCGGTAGGGTTGACGGATATGTGACAAGACCGGAAGTTATCCTCAGCCGAGTGCGGTTAAATTTTAGAGGTCGGGTTCAGTTAGTTCGATCCATTTCGAGCTGTAATAGTGATTGGGTTGAGTGCTTCTGTCAGTCATTTTGGAGGCAGTTGATTAAATCATCAAAGTTTGTATGGTGCAAAATGGTTTCATCCATTATAATATATGATTCACATTTCACCAAAAAAATAAATAAATTATTATGTACTACTTCGTAGTACTAACCTTGTGTTTTATTGAATTTAATTTATTTTATCTTTGTAATAGAATACGACATACGAGTATTATTTAGTACTCCAAAAATGAAACGCAAAATCAATATCAGATCAAAGCTTAATCAATCAATAATCGACATTACTTCGAGAACCCAACATAATCAATCAAAAATCAATATGCAGTGACATCATCATCTAAAATAAAGAAGAAAGGGAGAGAGCATAATAAGGAGACAATCATAAACTCAATAAAGGGAAATTAATTTTTTTTTGTTAATTGAAATGATTTGTAAAATTTGGCAGAAGATAAATAAGTCTCTCTTTAAAAACGTTATTAATTCTTGTAAACTGAGATGATTTTTTTTTTTGTGTTTAAAAGTCAATGAGTTTCAAACGGTCAAAAACTGCTCATCAGTTATAATTTAGGGTAACATCGTGCTAAATACTCAACACGTAGTACTTGCCACGTCAGCGACAAATCAGCGCCACGTGAGACGATGACGTGGGTGAATGTGGTGCTAGTATTTTCTTCAGCTTTAATATATAAAAGATAGAAGAGATATTTTTAACAATCTCCCACCTTCGGACTATTTTGTCTCTAACGATTCACCTAGTACGGCTGCATCTCCGCTCATGCTGAATACAGGAGCCCAATCGAGGTACTGTCCAACCTCGACCTTTTATCATCCAAGTTTGTTTCCAACGACAACCATACTTGTCGGGTTTCACTCATCGCTCATCGGGGCATGTACTCCCACTTGAACGAAACACCCTTACGTGCCACACTTGAACTCCTTGAATTTTCGCACACATCACAGCGTGCCAGTTACACCTTGTGCGTTCTTAGAACAACTTCTGCCTTCAAGCAACCAACTTTACTTACACGGTGCTTAGTGTAATTAAGGCCCACTATGCAAAATTTTCGGATCACGCATCAAATCTCCTGAAATAAATTCTTTCTCCATATCTTTACTCTTATATTTCTCGTGCCAACATACCCTCCAATGGTGTATAAAGTTTCGCTCTTAGTCCCACGGGCTACTACCATAACTCATTTGACTATTTTACATAAACTTCCTTCAAAGGCAACTTTATAGCCTGCATCATCGAGCTTACCTACAAATATCAATTTCTTTTTCAAGTTCGGGATGAACATGACATCTGTCAGCTCCCACCTATCCCCAACCGGGGTATGAATTCTAACATCACATTTCCCCATAATCGGTAAAAACTGTATTAGATCTTTGGCAGTTAATGCAAAAACATCACCTTTAACCTCGGCTGCAATCGCCGCATAACCCTCTTGATCGTTTATTACGCTGTTGTCGATTATTTTGGGATTTGGTTAATCTCTCCTGACATGTCCAATTTCACCAGCATAATCTCAACAAGTCGATCAGACCTCCTCTACCTCATGCCTTCGATCTCAGACGATGACTAGCTCTATAATTTCTTCTCCCTCTGCAATTAATCCACTCTCATTGATTCCCAAGGTCTCACCTAATTCTCTCTTGCGAATACGGTCGCGTAGAATTAAGTCCCACACCTCATCAAATTTGAGTTTCTCCTATCCAAGAGAATTACAAATTGTAGTAACAGTAGTATCCTAACTACTAGGTAAAGAAGATAATAAAACTATTAAGGATAGCAAAATCGATCTTCACCGAGCTTAATTGCCTTGTTATCATTATTAATATGTTTAATTGCCTCGATATACAGAATCTTGCTATTATATAAACGTTGATGGATGATTCATGATTAATGCGATTATATAAACGTTGATGAATGATTGATGACTAATGAGGCGATATTCTTCGTCATATAACATGCCTTCAGTGGGCATCCAATTAAACAAGTCATGATTGAGTTGAACTTATTAAACCATACCGCCCATACGTATACGCACCATTACCAATTCAATCAATTTATCCGATAGTGTGTAGTTTATTATAGTCATGAGTCACCCTAAGCAATATATAAAGGTCAACCATGTTTGGGATCCGATAGGATGTGAAAGTTGGTCCCCTATATATCCAAATTCAAGTGACTGAATTAAATAGCGTTAAAATCAATCAAACACCCCCTCTCCTCTCCTCTCCTCTCCTCCTATAAGTAGTATCCACCATAAACTCAACTCCCCATCATTCAGTTGACTCTTCTTCTTCTTCTTCATCTTAAAAGTATCCAAGTAGGAAAATGGCGGCAGAACCACTTCGCGTACTAGTCACCGGCGCTGCCGGTATTACTTCCCGCTTCTTTCGCTCTTATTACTACAGTACTAATTATTCATTTAGATCTATAATTATTAACCAATTCAAATGCTACTGTATTACTTACCCAGTAACAGCACTACTACTCCGTCTACTGCTGCTTAATTTTAGATAAATTTATTGAATCTGGAACTCTCTATATATATCTCTCTACTTCATCTTTTCACCAATCCTTTCTTTCTTTCTTTCTTTCTTTGTTTCCCTACTGCTTCTTCATTGCTATTCTTTGTATTTCATCTTCTGAGCTGATTTTGTTACTTTAATCTCTTTACTGCATACTGCCAATGATTCTGTGCTTGTTAAAATCTTCCCCCTTCCCAATAATTTGATGCAAACTATTAATTTAGGGTTTGCTGATCTCACTCATTCTTTTTTTATTTGACTCTTTTATTGGAGACGTCTTGATGGTTTCATCTTAGCCCACCCAAATCATTTTCGGACTAAGGCTCTGTTGTCCTTAATTTATTACTACAGAGTATTAGTTTTGCTGATCCGATTCAATGTGATCGGATGTTGTTTTGCTCAGTCTTTATGACAAAATGGGAAAAAAAAAACAAGACTAGACTTTTCTGTTGAGAACTTCACGATCGTGGAAAGCTATTATGATGCTGGTGATATAATTGATATGATCCATAGTAAGTTTACAATGTTTTGTACTTTCGTGATGACAGCATCTATGCATGTCTGAACCTTTACTGTCTTTCTGTTTGTTTTACCAAGCTTGAAACAGTTTATTATTTGCGATTTTCTTCTTGCCTTTCCTGTTATTTGTTAGTATTTGACACTGTCGTTAACTTGGCATCGTGTTTGATAGATGGCTTCCGTGTCAACTAGATACTTGCAAACCTTAGTATGCCGAAACCTTTACAAATGCTGTGCTGACTACAAATTTTCTCTGAAATAGTTATTTGACCAGTTGGAAATATATGATGCCTTGGCATATGTATACTTTTGCGGTGAATGGATTGATGTGTGTCTGAGCCTTTATCTTCATGCAATTTCAAATGCAGATAGATTTTTACTTCATGTGTTCCTTGCTCCATTTGTGGCTATAAGGTGCATCAAATTTCATTTCGATCCATGCTGATGTTTATTTGGATGTTTAGGACAAATTGGATATGCCCTTGTTCCCATGATTGCTAGGGGAATAATGTTGGGTGCCAACCAGCCCGTGATCTTACACATGCTCGACATTCCTCCTGCTGCTGAGGCTTTGAACGGAGTGAAGATGGAGCTTGTGGACGCAGCATTCCCTCTCCTAAAAGGTTGCTAAATCGTTGTTTTGATGTTTTGTTACCTCCAAAAAGTAGTTTCAATTCCGGATTTAAATGTGATTCAATTTTTTTTCCACTCATTGTTCAGGTGTCGTCGCTACAACTGATGTTGTTGAGGCCTGCAAAGGTGTAAATGTTGCTGTCATGGTTGGTGGTTTCCCAAGGAAAGAAGGCATGGAGAGGAAGGACGTAATGTCGAAGAATGTTTCCATCTACAAGTCCCAAGCTTCTGCCCTTGAGCAACACGCTGCTCCCAATTGCAAGGTTTTGGTCGTTGCAAACCCTGCCAACACCAATGCATTGATCCTCAAGGAATTCGCGCCATCAATCCCAGAGAAGAACATTACCTGTCTGACAAGGCTGGACCACAACAGAGCTCTTGGTCAAATCTCAGAGAGATTGAATGTTCAAGTATCCGATGTCAAGAATGTCATCATTTGGGGAAATCACTCATCTTCCCAATACCCTGACGTTAACCATGCAACCGTGAACACACATAGTGGTGAGAAACCTGTTCGTGAGCTTGTTGCTGATGATGCATGGTTAGTAAACAGATCAATAATAAGAATTTATGTTGTCATATACCATTAAGTTAAAAGATGTTCAACGTTAGTTTTGACGGGTTTGTCTATTTTTGAAGGTTGAATGGAGAGTTCATTACTACTGTGCAACAACGTGGTGCTGCAATCATCCAGGCACGAAAGCTCTCCAGTGCATTATCCGCTGCCAGCTCTGCCTGTGATCACATCCGTGATTGGGTGCTTGGAACTCCTGAGGTTTGTGTTAAACCAGCAAAGCTTTAGAGCAGTTATACGCTCCTTCTAATTCTATGGTGGTTATTTAGTAGCAAAACCATAATTTTTTGTTTATGGGGTCTTCTTGAAAATCTAAAGCTACTCAGACTCTTCTTGAAAAGTACTCCGTATATCTTTTTATCTGATTGGTTTTCCTTGACCCGTGTCCCTCAAGCAAATGGAATGAAAATGCTTCATTCTGATTGTTTTTGTTTGTTCAAGGGATTCTATCATTCCTTTTACCGCTCCTTATACATCCATTCCCCGTATCAACAAGTGTTTTCCATCCACTTTCTCATTCATCATGAACCCCCAACATACTACGGTAGTACTCAGTACCACCGTCACCTCCCTTCTTGCCCCCACTTTCAGGGCAAAATTGACGCCTTTCTGCCACCACCACCCCAAGTCCCCAACACAACTCCCCCGTTTACTAAATACCATCTCCATGTGGTGGTAGCTTGTTGTTTTGCAGTGTACCTATTACTCGGCAATTACAACCCAACCTTTATTTGGTTTGGTTATTTATCTCAGGGAACTTGGGTATCTATGGGTGTGTACTCTGATGGGTCATACAATGTTCCAGCTGGAGTCATCTACTCTTTTCCAGTGACCTGCAAGGATGGAGAATGGACTATTGTTCAAGGTAAAGTTATTTCCTGAAATTTTGGGTGGTTCCCATGACGCTTACAACACAAAATCTTTCATGCGACGGTCTTGCACATATTAGACCATTGTCGATAAATTTGCACTTGTTCGTTGTTTACACAAATATTTGTATTCATCTTGGATGATTATTTGACTAATTCATCTTGGCCAATGAACATCGCTTTAGCACAGAGTCTACATTGTTGTTGCTGTCGGACTGACTGTTGGCGCATATATTACAGGGCTTCCCATCGATGAGGTGTCAAGGCAGAAAATGGATGCAACCGGGGCAGAGCTTGTTGAGGAGAAGGCTTTGGCGTACTCATGCCTTACTTAGAATCCTCGTTGACGGGTTTTGAAACTTAAAAGCTAAAGTGTTGAGAATAAGGCTTGTTACAAGAGACTATTTGAGCTGTGATTTGCCTTGTGGCCGATACCAGCCTTTACAATTTAAAATTATGAGTAGTTGCTTTGAATTTTGTATGAAGTTTGATAAACTGGAGGAAATTTGCATAGAAATGATTTCATCTTTTGCTTAATTGCTTAGGGTGTGCTTTCGACCACGTCAAGCCTTGTGTTGTTTTTCAATGTTGTATACTCTACTTGTGTATTCATGTACGCTGAGGCCACACACTAGAGCTACTCGTGAATCGTGATACCAAGACTCTGATACCATAATGAAGGGTAATGCATCGTTTTCATTCATAGTGGCCACGTCCTACAAACTACTCCGTAGAAAAGAGTAAGGGGCCGTTTGGTATGAGGTATTCAGGAAAGGGAAAGGGAATCAAAGTTCACAATTCCCTTTGTTTGTGTTTGTTTAGCCAAATCAATCATTTCCTTTCCCCCTACTTTTCCCCCAAACTCCTCTACCTTCTTACCCCCACCCCCAAGGTAATTGCATTCCCTTTCCCGCACTCACCAACCTAGTCATCACGTCACCATCACCAACAACCGCCGCCACCACCACCACACCACCAAAGTCCACCCACCACCGCACCACTACGACCACCACCACCACCAAGGCCCACCTACCACTATTACGAACACCACCACACTTTCGGGTCAAGTCATACATGAGTCGAAGTTGGGTCAAAATAATTTTTGATACCTTCATTTATCAATTAAAAAGAAAATGTATTTTTTAAAATTTATCATATTGCAGTAATTATTACTCCGTATATTTACCATATTTACAATTAAAAAAGTGTAAAAATAATACTCCTTATATTACAGGTATTTTATTATCAAAAGATACTACAAAAATTAATTCTTATTATTTTTACAATTTAGATATTAATTTATTTATTTTATAATTTTTTATTTTACATAAGTATAAATAATATGATGGCACACTGCTAATGTCAAGTTTGAGTGAAAGTTGGGTGAAATTCATTCTCTCTCATTGAAACCAAACAACAACCTAAATTTGGGGTAATCCCATTCCTTTCCCCCTGTTTCCCTTTGTTGATTTCATTCATTTTCCCTTTGATGAACCAAACGCCCCCTAATATCCTTGCCTAAACAACAATACAACATATAATCATGCTATATTCCTATAACTAACATATTGAGTATATACCTCTTCTAATATTCTTTTACATCCATTCAATAGTTTACGATTTTCTTTTCTTAGTATATCAATTACTTATTTACATTTCTATTTCTGATAGGTTTACCGTCCTTACTTTATTTGACTCTTCTCATGAGTTTTGTTCCACGTATCACTTTCTCATTGGATCTCTTGTCCTTGGTGCCAAAAGCGAAAAGACAAACAATTCATTGGAACGGAGGGAGTATCTTTTACTCTAACTTAATACTAGTATTACCCCGTGCAAAATTTGCACGGACCTATTTTGTTCTAATTTTAATTATAATTTTCTATGTTATACGATTTACGTCCCTACTTTTCTATTTTTGTAAATTATTTCGTTTGAACTACAATTTTCTATTCTTTTTTGTTAAAAAATTTGAAAGTCCAAATCTATTGTATTTATTACTCGTATAATTTTTTTAAAAGTTTTTTTTGTTTTTTATACTGGAGTTGTTTATCTAATTTGAAGCGGAAATGGTGATGGTAGATCTTTTTTTTTGTTTTTATGTTATATACGGTAGTTTTTTTATGTTTATGTTATACAATAGTTGTTTATCTAAATATTAAATTTTTCGTTTATCTTCCTGTTTTTCGAGATTTGAGAGATAGATAATCGAATATCCTTTCTTTTTATTTTTTGTTTTTTAATACTTTTTATTTTTGTTTTGTTAATCATTAAAACTTTTACATTTAGTTAATTTTGGAAAGATCCCGGTAAGATTCGACTATCATCTGTTTCGTATATTTTGTTGAAAATCTAGTCAATTCAGATTAAGATATTCATTTATTACATACATTTTTTTTTTGCTTATTTAGTTTATATTGGTCGCTTTATTTTTTAAAATTTTATGTTTGAAATTAATCAAATACAATAAAATTAAGTATAATTATCAAATTATTATTTAAAAATTAAATGCAATTAAAGTGTAATTAATATTTTACGTAGGAAGTGAAAATTAATAAGGCATAATAAAAGTTTAACTAAAATAAATTGTAACTTACTACTGTATGATCAAGTGACTTAAGTCATAATTATTAATTTCAACTTCACCATGGTAGTTATTTTTATACAAAATTTATTTAGGTAGTTAATGGTATGAGAAGTGACTATTTTATTCTTCAAATATTTGTGGTATTGCCACGTATGCGTTTTTTTTGGTGAGAGTGGATGTGGTTACTCTAAAAGATGTTTTACTTTATATAAATAGAGATATGTATATAAAGTAAACGTTAACTCTGTAGTGATACGGAGCGAGTAATATTTGAGTTTAGTTTGATTTTCTTCTCACTTTTCTTTTTAATGTATTTTTAATCTTTTTTTTTATTTTTCCTTTAATTCTGTATTCTTTTCCTCCACCCCTAACCTCAACGCCTTTTCACTTTATATCTCACCTTTTACACTTCATATATCACTTTTTACACTTTTATTATTTTTTTTCCAAAAACAAATTGGGAAGAAATACTCAAAATAAGTAGTTAGTTAGTTACCAAACATTTTCTATTCATGTCGCTGAAGAGATTTGAGAGAACATACTCTACAACAAATTACATCAATACACATTTGATTTTTCCCCACTAAGTTACAAATTTCTATTATCAACAATATAATTTGCTTTTGATCATTACATTTGATTTTTTTCCTAAGTACAGTTATTCATCATGCATGCATTTCTAATGAACCTATTGAAAACAAATCAATTACTCCGTAGATGCGATTAACGCCTCCCTCCAAGAAAATTATGGTTTCCGCCGCCTATATAGTACTCGTTGTACGTAGTACGAATTATCCAACAAAACAAAATTATTGAACAAAAAGATCCCCCAATTCAGGCAATTCCAATGCCGCCGCTCCACCAGCATTGACGAGTACGTCCAACCAAAAATCGACACCTGACGTACTTGTCTCTTCTTCCTTTTGACATGTCGTCTCAATTTGCAACTGCCCTGGAAATTCGACGTCCATGCTAAATGTGTCATAACTTAATTCAGGGGACGTCCAGAATGTGTCATCAATGATAGGGAATTCCTCCTCCCATTGATCTTGTGCGTCCATACAAGCCTGCTGCTGCTTCATGTTATTTGGGGTTTCAACGCTTGAAACGTCCGTAAGTGAATAAAAATCGTCACTAATGTAAGACCATTGAGATGAATTGGGCACTTCATGTTCATCACTCGTGACCTCCGAGAAATTATTATTAGTACTAGTAGAGTTATTGTTAGAGTTGGTCATTGTCACATTTTGATTATCCTTGTTTTTCATCATTCTGCTGCCTCGTGATGATTTTGGTTTTGGGTTGTAATTGTCGTCGAGTCTTTTCTTCAAGTGGGTATGCCACACGTTTTTTATTTCGTTGTCGGTTCGTCCTGGAAGCCTCGCTGCTATCGCAGACCATCTGAAATTAACCCAAATAATACACTCGATCGTTAGAGAATTAAACCCTAATTCTTACATAATATGGAGTATAATATATATTATTACTCATATTAAGATTAATTTGTAATATGAAGATTTATATATATGTTGAATAATGATAGTAGTATGTATGTATGTATGTATGTAAAAGCTAACCTATTTCCCATCATTTGATGGAGTTGAATAATAGTGTCCTCTTCTTCCTTGGAGAAGTTTCCCCTCTTAATATCTGGCTTCAAGTAGTTTATCCAACGCAATCTACAACTCTTCCCACATCTCAATAAACCTGAACAAACAAACATCCATCAAAATAAAGTTAAGAAAACCCTAACACAAACCGAGGGTGATTACTAATTAATGTAATTAATAGGTTCCTATGGAACAGTTTTACAAGAGATCTTCAATATTGTTTAGGAGTACGTTATATATAATTACCAGCTTGTTTAGGGAGAGCACGCCAATTACTATGGCCATGGTGTTGAATGAAAGAGATCAAGACTTGATCTTCTTCACAAGTCCATGGCCCTCTCTTTAGGCCCACCTTGTCGCAACACGGAGCCCTTCCCATCTTCTTTTTTATGAATATGAATTCGCTCTTTCACTTAGTATGTATAATATCTTGAAAGTTAATAGTGTTTTAACTTCAAAACGACTATGTTAGTTGTATCACTCACTCTGAGTGAGTCGTAAATTATCCTGAAATAATTTTATTGTATTGATATAGAGTAAGTTGATAGATTTTGTATTTGCTTGGATCACTGTTTTTGTCTTGATCTTTGAGCTCAACTCGTGCAAAGGCAAACAAATTGGTCAGAGAAATGTTGGGTGTTTGTGATGTAACAAAGGAAATGTTGAGGAGTGTATATATAGGGCAGGAATTTGACAGTGTATAAGATAAAAAAAGTGGCTCATGTTTGAATAATCCAAGTCTTCAGAATAAAGTTAGTACGAGTAGTTGTTATTAATAATTACGAAAATATGTCTCACATTGGTTCAAAGTGGAATTTTTCTGCTTCTTGGAAGTCCGATATCACTTTCTCACTCCTTCCCTCCAAGCTTTTTATCTTCGCAAATTGTTTATTAATAGCAATATCCCTCATATTATTATATTTTGTAATATATAAAATATTTATCCATTATTTAGATTGGAAAGGTATTATTTTTAATTTATTCGTTCTAAACATGGCTTTGTCCTTCATTCCTTAACCAAATGCGATTTTTTAATCAAAAATAAATATTCCGTAAATAACTAAAATAGAGAAAGTAATATTTGATCTATTATTAATTTATTATACGAGTATGTAATAATAAGAGAACAAGTAAGACTATGTGTTTTATCTTATATGAATGCCGATAATTTGTTTGCTCGTACGAAGTACAAGGGGCTTTAAGTTCACTATTCTTAGGTCATTCACTTTAACGGTTTAAATAAAGTAAAATGATTTGCATAAATATGTTATTGTCTCTTTTAGTCGTTTTTCAGGGCAATTCTATTTGAAAACAGAACATTTCGACCGAGTTGAGAATTGAGATCATCGAATCTGTTAATTTCGGCATGTGTTGTTATATGATCACTTCGATTATATATGTTTTTTTTCGAAATTACTTTTTCCTAACGAGCCTTTACTCAATCCTAACGAAAATAACATCACTTTTCCAATTTTACCCTCTCCATAATTTAACCTCACTTGTAATTTTCTCTATTCTTCTTTGTCTCTTTACCTCAATTTTCTCTATTCTTCTTTGTCTCTTTACCTCCCCAATTTCTTTAATCAACGAACTTTTTCGAATTCAATTATCAATGAAGTAATATTATTGTATTAATTATTTAATTAACTGATTTATATTTTGTAGGGTGTAATTAACTTTTTAAATTAGGGTTAGGGATTTATGATGCATTATGGGTGGTTCTAGGGCATCAATCGTATATCCTGATATTGTAATTTTTTTTTCTTTTCCTGTAGTTTTTTTAATTCGGTTTTTTACTATCTTATTTTTCTTTCTTTTATTATGTCAAATTAAACTTAATTAATTGTGTTTTGGGCGGTGTTTGTTGGTGTTTTTGGTGGTGGTTGTTGGTGTTTATGGGTGGTTGAATTTAGGGTTTTTTATATAAAGAAAATCAATTTGGGTGAAATGACAAGGACAAATTGGTAAAATATCGTTAGGATTGAGTAAAAGTTCGTTAGGAAAAAGCACGACCCTTTTTTTTTGTGCTCAATCACTTCGAATATGTAATCTTCGCAAGCTAGGTTGGTAAGATAAATTTGTGTATCAAGACTAGACCGGTAAGTTTTTTGAATTCGTCAAGCTAGTAGCAGTATCAAACGTTAAGTTTAATTTCATGATCATAAACGAGGGACGGTATATATATTTATATAGTTCAGTGTTAGTTAAGGCATTTTAATCATTCAAAAGCAAGTGTAGACTTTACGTATGATCGAGTAGAGTAGCACAATAATACCATATTTCAAGGACATTATTTTTTGTCCCATTATTCCAATATTTGTAAGAAGTATTTTAATGAAATAGAAAAAAAAAAAATAGGGTTAGGAGCCGGGAGTAATATAATGGGGAGAGATGGAGAGGAAGAAGGGCAAAAAGAAACACGTAATCCATATAATACTACTACCTCCGTCCCACTAAGATTGTCACATTTTATTAAAATACTCCTCACAAATAATAGGCAAACGGGACAATCATTTAGGGACGGAGGGAGTATATGATTATATTACTTCATCAAATAAAGACTTGCATGCATGGGATTAGTTATTAGTATTATAATAATGTTTAGTTTAATTATTAAAACTTATTATAAAGTAGGAGTCGTACTAATTATGCAAAAGTTAAAGAAGGTCCAACTAAGAAAGTAGACAGACATGAATGATTAATTATGTAGTCACATTATTAAATACTCTACTAGTGCATGTATTAAAAAAACAAAACAAAACATGCTCACAAATCACAATGACTGGAAATTTAGCATAATACTCTATCAAAATACAGGCCGGAATGAAGTGTGAAATGTTACAAATATTTATATACCTATTTAAATGGTATACGTATATAAATGTTGTCCACTTTCAATATAATACTCCTCACATATATTAAACAAAGTAGACGAACATATAGATACGGAGGGAGATACAGTGCTACATACAGTATTTGTAGTATTTGGTTAGGTTTATGGAGTAGTAGCAATTAATTTCAGGGGGATATATAGGAATAATGTTTTAATAATTTATTACAAAATTAAAACAGACTCATTTTTCTTATCAATCAATGTTGAAAAATTCTAACCCATACTCGATGTACCATAAAATCATACTAAATCCTAACCAATTTTTTTCAAACGAGTGTATTATACGTGGATAAGCATCGAATTTTCGATTTCATGGTTAGGTAATACGTACGACTCCGTAGAACTTTTTACCACTTGAAGTGACTATGGGTTTTTTTTTCACTCTAACCAACGAATGTACAACCATTTCATTTCACATAAATTATGTTTTGTTAATCATGAAAAGTACTGTAACGAGGACGTGGTATACGGATGTATCCAAGAACTCGTTTATTTTTTATCCTGAATATTTGAAACATATAGTTCATTTTTATTTTATTTTATTTTAAACGCTCCTACTATCATATTTATTTTGTGACTTAAATACCTTATGAAATACGTTATATGTACAATTGTGAATTACCGGAGTATGACTTAATTAAACCTTCAAATTAAAAGTATTTCTTTCAATGTTAAATTGAATTACTAGGACATGCAATCAAGTTAATAATAAAAAGGAAATAATTGAATACGGTAGTTAGTATTTTTAAAATAGTGAAAATGAGGAATGAACTACGAAACATGGCGGACGATACTTTTGAAATAGTGAATTGAAGTAACTAATGAGTCAAATAATGAAAAATGAAGGTATTTTCGAGATGTAATGAATTTACCTAGTATTAATAAGACTAAGTGATGAGGCAAAAGTGACAGACGTGAGATTAATATGAGTTTACTATATCTTCAACTACGTATAAGGAGTAATTAAGAAAGATGATGAAATGTTGATGAGAAGTCAAGTTAATTTGATGATAGACTACTGTTTTGCAGTAGTTGACCAAATCCAGCGTTAAAAAGTCAAGTTGAATAATAGGGTGGCCTAGTACGGTTAGGAGAATATATTTTCAATTTGCTATAAATAAATCCAACGAATTTAAGTGATAAAAAGTAGGGAGTGAGTGACAAATAGTCATCAAGGGTTTACCAATCATCATCACACACAATTTCAAAAGTTTGAATATCACAAGTCCTTCATTATTGTAGCGTTAAAACATAAAATAAATATAATTACCACTACTTTCACATATATAAAGCTTGGCTTTCTCTTCAATTCTCTTGTTCACACCCAATATTCACTCGTTTTCATGCTTTCCTTTTATAACCATACCATACATTGACCCCTAATATATAGTATTTGATTACCAAAATGCAAACCACATTATTCTTTTTCTTTGTTTGAAAAAAACTAGAATTAATACAAAGACTAAGCAATGTCTTAACAAGGTACGTAATAACTAAACAAATCAACCGTACTAGTGTTTGGTACAACACTTTAACATAAGAAATAGTGAAAAAAAGTAAGTCTTCCTTGCACAAACCTGTAATAAGTGTGTAACGGATCGAATATCCCTCATAATGGTAGATAGGAAAATAGGGTCATAATGGTAGATAGGAAAATAGGGTCATACACCTGGTTGTACAATGTTATTGTACCACTAAAGCAAAGTTGTTGAATTTTTGTATATATTTACTGAGTTTATACAAGTTTATGAGCTGAATTGTAAGTTTTTGACCTTAAATATTTATGTGATTTATCTCGACAACTGTACACTGAAGTTCATAAAGTTTACAGCAAAACTCGAAACATTTGTAATAAATCTCAAAATAATAAAACTAGTTGTATATAGAGCTATATGTATAATTGGTTGTATAATCTTCTCATTGTGGTAGATAAGACAAGCAAAATCACAATGTCTAAGAATACTAAATGATTTGTCTATAAAAAAATAATTAACTTGTTCCCTCTAGGGTTTCCTTGGGAGGGTGTGTGGCCCCTAGGAATCCTAGGTTCTGCTCCTGACTGTCAGGCGCTTTGGATCTAACGTTCAGTGGCAAATTTTAATCATTGGCATACTACGTAAGTCTCTCTCTTATTGTGCACTTGTGCGCTGTGTTCGTTACAATTTTTCTCTCTCATTTTTTTGGGGTTTTGTGTCGATGTCTACCCCAATAAGGCAATAATTAACCTTAATCATGCGCCGACGGGTGTGGACATTGAGGATAATTTTGAGGGAGGGGACATGAGAAATTGGAGTGGGTGATTGACGAGGGGGAGGAGAGGGTGGCTGGGGGGGCGATGTGTGGTTGGGCGTTTGTGGATGGAACGATACTAATATGCGTCCCTAATCGACATTATGATTAGGGCATGGAAGTGCAAGGGGAAGTCATAGGGGAGGAGGTTGACAGAACGCAAAAGATTGTTACGTTTAAATTTACGGATGAGGGGAACAAGAAGCGGGTGCTTGACGAAAGACCTTGGCATTTCGAACGTCATTTGCTAGTTTTGACTGATTTAAAAGATGATGTCATTCCTACTGAAGTACCTTTGTTCTTCTCCCCGGTGTGGGTGCATATATACGATCTTCCCCTAGTTGGCCGGCTGAAGGAGGAGAATATATGCTTGGTACGTTTGTGACTGTGGACAATTCTGTAAACCCCGATATAAATCGCTCTATGCGGCTGAAAGTGGTTATTGATGTTAGGCGGGCCTTGATCGATAACATTACTCTGAAGATGCGTAAGGGGAGGAGATGGAGGGTTCGGGTGTGCTATGAGAGCCTACCGCTCTTCTGCTATGTTTGTGGACGTATCGGGCATGGGGAGAAAGATTGTGGGGAGAGAAGTGGTCCGGTGGGAGAAGGAAGAAAATATGGTGATTGGCTCAAGGCATCCCCGTGGAGGGTATATGACAGGGGTGAGCGGTTCGTGAGCAAAACAATTGTTCCCAGACGAAAATGCAAAGAAGTTGGAGCAAGATGAACTGAGTCGAATGGTGGATATGCTTAGAGGTGTTTATATCGGTGAGAGCTCGGCTATGGAGGAGGAGGATGACGGTGGGAGAAAGGAGGGTGAGGGTGGGGAGGGAGCACTGTGTTAAAAATTGTGGCCGCAACAAATGGGACTGGGAAATGTCAGGTGCTGAATCAGGAGGGGGGAAAAGAGAAGAAGACCACAGAACGACGATTTATTAAAATTAAGAGTGTGGGCAAGGGAAGAGGGGGGATAGAGGCACGTGGGCAAGTGGGGGTTGAGATTGATGTGGGAGCTAAAAGAAAGTTCAGTGCGGGGGGGGGGGGAATGATAAGGATCGGGAAAGCGATGAGCCGGGAGGTAAAAGACGGTGTGACGGTGTTGTTGATTGTGATTCCTTTTTGAAAGTAGAGGATGCTGGCGAAGACCAGCACCTAGGGATGTCAATGGATCTCGGATCCTACCCTGATCCTAGGATCCAATACCTTTAAGGGTAGGATATGGATCGCAATATTTTTGGATCTTGAGGATAAGGATCGGACCCTGATCCTTTTAAAAATAAAAGGGTCGGATAAGGATCCCGTCTATAAGATCCTGATCCGACCCTTATCCTACCCTTTTATTTTATTTTTTGCATAATATTGTAATTTTTAAATTTAGGCCCAAGCCCAAATGTCTAAATTGATGATGATGACATAGTTGATGATGATGATATGGAACATGAATCATCAAATTGATGAATAATGAAGAAATAGTAGCGGTGGATTTGTGTTTCTTGTGGTCTTGTGGAGTTAGTTTCTGTTGAGTAACGTATTTTGAATAATTGATCTTTGTGGTTGTATGGACTAGTGTAATAGCGTTAGTCTAAACTCTAAACTTCATTTAGCTTTGTTTGACCATTGTATAATTATTGGTTGCTTAAACCCTTTAAATGGTCTAAATAATTTAAATGATTACATAAGGTGAGAATATAATATAGAACCATAAATAAACTTAAAAATGAAAAGATCCTGATCCGATCCTGATCCGATCCTGATCCTTAGGATCCGGAAAAGGATCCTATAATTTTGGACCCTTAGGATAAGGATCGGATCCGGGTCCAAGGGGAGAAATAAGGATAAGGATCTGGATCCTATAGGATCTGGATCCTATAGGATCTGATCCAGATCTTACCCTTTGACATCCCTACCAGCACCGCGAACAACAATGAAAATCATAAGCTGGAATGTCAAGGGTTGGGCAACCCTTTGACAGTGAGCTCCCTCCGTGATAGGTGTTGGAGGGAGTGCCCAAACATCGTTTTCATTATGGAAACGATGGTATGTAGTAGTGTGTTAGAGTCTATTAGAAGTAGTTGTGATTTCCGTCATGGCATTTGTCTTAGTAGTTCGGGTCGTTCGGGTGGAATGGGTATGTGGTGGAGGGATGTGGATGCTGACCTGGTAACTTACGATGCGCACCGTATTTGCATCGAAGTTACGTCGAGGGAAAATGGGCATCGATGGAGAGCTATAGGTATTTACGGTTGGCCGGAAGTGAGTAATAAACATTGTACGTGGGCTTTAATCCGGAGGCTTTGTGAGGGGTCTGCTATTCCGACTATCTGCTTCAGAGACTTTAATGAAATACTTAGCATGAGGGAGAAGAAAGGTGGGGCGGTTAGAGGAGAGGTCCAAATGGATGCCTTTCGGGCAACTTCTGACGACTGCGGATTACGAGATCTCGGGTACCCGGGGGAACATTTTTACATGGCAACGGGGTCGGGGTGTGGAAAATCTAATTCGAGAAAGGCTTGATCGGGGAATTGCTAATGCGGGGTGGACATCTTTGTTCCCGAATGTGTATGTTCAGAACTGCTCTATTTATGCGTCCGATCACGCGCCCATCATTATAAGAGAGGTACCACTTAGTGATAGGCGACGGGAACGCAAACGATTTCGCTTTGAACCTTTGTGGCTCTCTGAGCCTGCTTGTCGTGGTATTGTGCAGAAGGCGTGGAATAGTAACGGCGGGGCGGTGATTACTGACAGAATTGAGCAGTGTTCGTCAAAGCTCTCGAGGTGGGCGAGAGAGCAATTCGGGGATGTCCGACGCCGACTACGGGAAAGAGAAGTAGAGCTGGATATATGGCAGATGAAACCTCCGTCAAGTGACATGCTTGATAAATGCAGATCCCTTATGATGGAGATTGACACTCTCCGGAGATAGGTCGAGACGTATTGGTTTACCCGAGCCCGGAAAAATGAGTTCCGAGATGGCGATAAAAATACAGGGTATTTCCATCACAAAGCTAGCCAACGACGTAAGCGAAATCGGATCGATGGGTTAGAAAACGCAGATGGCACGTGGTGTACCGAGAGGGACGAGATTGGGAAACTAATCCAGGAGTATTTTGCTGCTTTGTTCCAGGCGGAAGGGTCCACAGGGGAGGCGGAAGTCCTGCAATGTGTTAGTCGGGTGGTAACGGAGGAAATGAACTCGATGCTGACTCGACCTGTTGCGGATGAGGAGGTGAAGAAGGCTCTGTTTGATATGCACCCAAATAAAGCACCAGGTCCTGATGGTTTCCATGCGCTTTTTTACCAGAAGCACTGGGATATCGTAGGGCCTGATGTTTGCTCGTTTGTCCGATCTTGGTGGTGGGGGAGACTTGAGTTCTATCAATAAAACCTCGGTTGTGTTAATACCAAAAACGACAACACCTCATAACATAACCGAGTTCCGGCCTATTAGTCTCTGTAACGTCATTTACAAGATTATCACAAAATTTATGGCGAACAGGATGAAGAGTATTATGAACTCTATTGTGACAGAGAATCAGAGTGCTTTTACCCCTGGCCACTTAATTACGGATAATGCTATTATTGCGTTTGAAATTTTTCACGCAATGAAGAGAGGCGGAGAGGGTAGAAACGGAACTGTCGCGCTAAAACTGGACATGAGTAAGGCATATGACGGAGTAGAATGGGGTTTCCTCGGTGCCATGATGCGTCGGATGGGTTTCGCGGATGTTTGGGTGCAGTGTGTGATGGAGTGTATATCGACTATTAGCCATGCTTTCGTAGTTAATGGCTCGCTTATTGGTGATTTGAGACCGAGCAGAGGACTACGATAAGGCGACCCTATCTCCCCGTACTTATTTTTACCATGCGCTGACGCTTTCTCGTATTTAATTCGGAAAGCCTCAGAGGAGAAGAAGATTCATTGAGCTTGTATCTGTCGGGGGGCCCCGCGGATATCTCATCTATTTTTTGCAGATGACTGCATTGTTTTTACTAGAGCAACGTCTGAGGAATGCTCGAGTTTAGCTAATTTGATTAGCCAGTATGAAGAAGCATCAGGTCAGAAAATTAATTATTCAAAGACGGAGGTTGTTTTTAGTAAGAAAGTCGCGGCACAAAATAGGGAGGATATTAAGACTATTATGGGGATTCAGGAGGTGGATAGGCATGAGAAATACCTTGGCGTGCCTATTATTATCGGTCGATCCAAAAAAGCCGTTTTTGCCAGCCTGAAGGAGCGAATCTGGAAGAAAGTGCAGGGGTGGAAGGAGATATTGTTGTCAAAACCGGGTAAGGAAGTTCTTATCAAGGCGGTGGCGCAATCTATCCCAAATTACATGATGAGTATCTTTTCAATCCCTGAGGGTATCATTGATGAGCTCAACTCAGTTATGGCGCGGTTTGGTGGGGGTCATCCGATTCTCGTAAGCGTATCCACTGGCGGTCCTGGGATAAACTGTGTGTTCCTAAGAAAGAGGGGGGATTAGGGTTTAGGAACCTGAGGCTGTTTAATCAGGCGTTGCTTGTGAAACAGATTTGGCGTCTTTTGGTGTTTCCGACTTCCCTTGTTGCCCGACTACTTAAAGCTCGATACTACAAACACGATGATGTGCTAGAAGCCCGACGAGGATATGACCCGAGCTATGTGTGGAGGAGCCTGTGGGGTGCGAAGGCCTTACTTTTGGAGGGACTGAAATGGCGTGTGGGCATTGGTGCGAAAATAAACGTGTGGAATGACGCTTGGCTACCGGGGCATAGTTCCAGTAGGATTCCGGTCCAAAACCTGGAAGCGGATCCAAATTTGCGTGTTGATGCGTTTATTGATCAATTACAGGGTGTTTGGTGGGGGGATAAGCTGCATGAAGTGCTTCACGAAAATGATGCCCGGGATGCTCTGAACCTCCCTCTCCGTAATGACCTTCCCGAGGATATTCTCTGTTGGTGGCCGAATCGGGATGGAGTCTACTCAGTAAAATCCGCGTATAGATTGGTTGCAGAAGGTTATGCGAGGCTGACTAGTAATGTCAGAGGTTGCGAGAATACTGAATTTTTGCAGCAGCTATGGAATTTTGTGATCCCACCGAAACTTGCTCACTTCGTGTGGAGGGCTTGCTCGGGGATGCTCCCGGTTAGACTTACTCTGTTTAAGCGACATATTGTAGAGGATCCGTTGTGCAGATTGTGTAACTCGAAGGAGGAGTCAGATGTTTATGTGCTGTTCCGGTGTCCGTCTACTCGAAATATTTAGGCTGCAAGTAATCTTGATGTCCTGATTGCGCAAACCCCGAATCTCGACTGCTGTGCAACGTTTATATATGTGGATGATGGAGAGGTTGAACAGGGATGAGACGCGGTGTCTTATGACCACCGCGTGGACAGTTTGGAGCTGGCGGAATCTTGTTCTTTTTGAGGACAGACTGCCGCCTTTGGCTATTGTTCAGCTGGGTTTGTCGAGATTGGTGTCTGATTACTCGCTGTACAATGGGCTGGTTTGTGTGCCTGGTAAGTCGGCGCTAAGGGTGGGGGAGAAGAAGTGGAGTAAGCCAGCTATCGGGTGGATGAAATTGAACGTGGATGCGGCAATCTTCGGCGACGACATCGTGGGATTGGGTTTCGTGTGTCGTAACTCGCTGGGAAGGGTGATTCTTGCAGGAGGTAGACGTCTTCATGCACGCTGGGATGTCGAGATAGCGGAGGTCCAAGCTATGATCTTCGGACTACAGAGTACCCGGGATGCAGGGGAGGAGAGTATTGTGTTGGAGAGTGAGGCACTAACTGTTACCAGTGCCATCAATTCGTGTACGGTGTTTCGGAGCCCATTGGGATTATGCTTTGATTATGTTTCTGTTTTGTTGCTTTCTTTTTCTCGTAGTAGATGTGTGCACGTTAAAAGGGAGGATAATACCGTCGCCCACTTTATGGCTCGGTTTGGTCCTTCTGTGGGAGAAGAAGTTGTATTCCGCTCTAATTTCCCGCAAGCCATTACCGACTTGGCGGAGATTGACTTAATATAAGAGCTCCCTTTCTCAAAAAAAAATGATTTGTCTCTAACAAGAACATAAATTTTATTTGATCCGTCACAAATTTGTGGCGGATGCTCGTCAGAAACAAGAATTTGTGTTGTGAAAATTAGTAGGTCCTTTTTTTTCCTCGTTTCTTCCTTACTGAAGGACATAATTCAATACTAAAAAATACGGAGCAATGCGGCAGAACATGTCGCCACGAAAATGCATCTCGCAGTAGAACATTTCGCCATGAAAATTCATCCCGCGTCAGAATTTCTGCCGCCAATATCAACGTTTTGCTAATTTTATTATTTCTCGAGGCTTCAAAAGTATGTTGGTGATTTAAGTGTAAATACCGGTTCATTTTAGCGTACTCGGGTTTGGTTTACGGATGTGTGAATTCAATATAATATAACATAGGTTCGGGGGAAGTACGGAGTGTACGCTTATATATAATTAATTGCTAATTCACGGTACCAGGTTCATATATGTTGAACAGATTTTGGTGGGAAATCATGAAGAGTCGCAACTCTTCAAACTCTTATCCCTGCTCCTTCAAACTATATATAATAGAGATTTGATCAAATTCGAAAACAAGAACAAAAATCTGCACAAAATACTACATAGTTATATCTCTGTTTTTTGTGCAAATTCAGAGGAACACCGTCTTATCTCAGTAAAAATTTGGTACAACCCTGCACTGAAATAAGGGTCGAATTGTTCTATTAGGAAAGCGCAAAATCGATTCGGTGTTGCTTTTTCGTTACTTTCCTTATTCGCACATAACAAAGTAGTGTGTGCGATCAATCACTATTTATTTTTCGAGACGGGCACGACATAATTTATTTACTCCTTTATGTGGACGATGTTGTACTAACCGCGTCTAGCACCCAATTGCTACGAAGTATTATCACTGATCTCTCCCAGGAATTTGCTATGTCTAACCTCGGATCCCTAAACCATTTCATCGGCATCCACGTTGCTCGCCAGCCATCTGGCCTTTTTCTCTCTCAAGAATCTTTGCCCGTGTGTAAATGACTAATTGTAACTCCGTGTTGTTGACCTCCGTCGATGCCAGGTCGAAACATAGCTCTACTGCAGGTGCGTGCTCTGATCTCCTTCCTAATTCCTCGTTATATCGCAGTTTGGCCGAGGCACTTCAATATTTGACAATTACTCGTCCCGACATCTCTTATGTCGTTCAACAAGTGTGCTTGTTTATGCACGTCCCCCGTGAGCCCCACTTCCAATTTTTGAAACGTATTCTACGTTACTTGAAAGGAACTCCATCTGGATCACGGTCCTCGTCTCTTCAAATTCTCCTCCCAAAAGCTCACAGCCTACATAATCCGATGCCGACTGGGCCGACTATCTAAACATCCGTCGTTCTACTTCTGGCTATTGTGTTTTTCTCGGCGATAGTTTGGTGTCTTGGTCCTCCAAGCGTCAACTTACCGTATCTTGATCTAGTGCCGAAGCTGAATACCGGGGTGTTGCTATTGTTATAGCTGGGACGAGTTGGCTACGTAATCTCGTACTTGAGCTACATGTTCCTATCCGTCAAGCAACGCTCATGTACGGTGATAATGTACGTGTTTGCGATCTATTTATCGGGAAATCAAGTACAACACCAACGAACCAAACACATTGAAATCGATATCCATTTTGTTCGTGAAAAAGTTCGTCTCGGCTTGGTAGGTGGCCTTCATATTCCCGTTGACTATCAGTACGCCGATATTTTACCAAGGGCTTCCCAAAGTACTTATTAACTCGTTTCCGGTCAAATCTCAACATCCGTTTCTCTACCCTTCTGACTGAGTGGAAGTATCAGTAAATATTATGTCAACATGATGATTAATGTAGTTGTTGACTTGTTATAGAACCTTTCACATTTATCATTAGTTTGTTATTAACTCATGTAATTAGTTGGTGTGTTAGACTCATTGTATTGTGTATCCTTTTCCCGATATTTAAAACAACACAGCATAATAGAATCGCAAATTCTTACTTATGACGGACATATCCGTCGCAAGTATGCGACTGGTCAAATATTATCCATGTGGGGTAGATAAAACAAAAGTAAAATGTCTAGGAAATGACAATCTATTTTGTTTTATACTCTTATCCACCCACATGATAATATTTGACCTGTTGCAAGCTTGTATCGGATATCTCCGTCACAATTTTTTACCAAAGCAGTAGACAGAATGACTTGTGGCTCAGCAATTATACTTCATTGGCTCAAAGATGCCCTACAAGACTATCTAGGATAATACGTGGTTTCAGAAGCCCAAAACCATAGCAACTTTCGATGACTGTTTGATAGAGTCCTGCAATGCAACTTGGCATATAAAACAAAGATTAAGTCTTAAGATTTGAGAAGAAGACACAATCAACATTAATTACTCCGTACAGTACACTATTATATACTTAGCTTAAACAAGATCAAGCTAAGTGTGAAGAAGAAGACATAATCAAACAATCAACATCGTACGTAGTTTATGAAGAATTGCGTTGCCCGGCTATAGGTTTGAAAAGTACGTATGCCAAATTGGCAACTGCATGGGTAGTCTATTAGTCGATGTACGATCATAAGTCGCAAGTCGCAACATTCCACTAGATACATGACAATATGACATGGTACAACTTGATCACTACTACTCTGGGCCATATTACTTTTACCAAATACAGTACCAACTACGGAGTACTACTAACTAAACAACGTGGGATTGTGACGGGAGTATATATATATAGGGATGCCAATGGCTAGGTCTGGATAATGTTCTATAAGGTTCAGGTTTGGATCTGTGTCTCATATATCTCGATGGAATGTCCGTCTCTATCCTATTTTACTCATGATCGGTCTTTTATGAGGAATTCCGTCTTGCGGGAGCATATTGTAGATAAATAATATTATCTCCTACTTTGTTGATATCTTGTATATTATCCCATATCATTTAGATACATACTATCTTACTAAGTTACGACTCTAGGTTAGTCTTGTATGCCACTCACAACTGTATGTATTTATACTTGTATCCAAAAAGGGTTTGGTTATGAGGATGTCCTTGTCCTCGCCCTTCTGTATGTTGCTCGGTCTTGTCCATTGGCTGGCTATATGAGTGTAGGGTCCGATCATCAAGGTGTAGGAGATTTTTCTTTACTAGAGACAAGCCTCGCTCGTCGCTATGCTCTCTCACCCATTTCTTTCTACGCTCTTTTTGTAAGAGCGTAAGTGCACCTTGATCTCGTCACTGTGCGGTTCATATGTATGTATGGTATCTAGGAGTCAAAACCTGTTCTGATAGGGCTGATGAAGACATTCATGTTCAATCTTCCGTTCACCACCAACTCCACTACAATCATCCGACTCCTTTATTTTATAGCTATAGTATCAGTAGTAGTTTTTTATGTTGTTTTTATGTTCAATACAGGATATAATATGGATTTCGAGGACCCGAATAGCATGTAATCCAGTGTTTTTTTTTAAAAAAAAAGATTAATATCAATTAGTATCATTCTTGATACAACTTCGACTGTACATTACAAACCCAATTTTTTTTTTCCTTTTCTAATTCCGCCCCCAATCATGTCAATTTGGCTATAAGGAGCAGTTGATGGATGGAGGTGGTTTAGTGTCATTCATATATGGTGGCAAAATAAAAACTTTCCAAATCGTCATTTTTGACTCATTTCTGGTTACTGTCATTTCAGAGAAGACAGTTGATGATTCAACCTTTTTTTGCTCGAGTATACTTCGATTTGTTCTTTGGTTTGGGCCCTGAATCATTCACTCTGGAGTCTACTTCAGATTGTTCTATTTGGGTTTAGGTCAGATGAATTTTGTAAGGTCTTTATCGTGTGACCATCTAATCCGATCATAAGCAACGCCAACATAAACAATTAAACCAGTTACCAAAGAAGAGTCCAATTCAATTAACCAAGCAATGACAGATAACAAAGTAATGTACAAGCACATTTCATTGCTGATACAGAAGGTTAACAGTTACATCGCCTAAACTGCCTACACGATATGAAATAATGCAATGCCCACTAAAACTACAAACAAAATCATCAGAGCTGGCGTATCTTCTGACTACGACACATGATCATACATACGTACTTAATAATCTAACTTGTCAAAATGATACTTACACTGAAGGGTGTTTGCAACTTCCACCATCATTTACAATCAGGTGCATCTCACACCTTTAACATTTCCCGGGTCAAGATGCAAATCTTCCCTTCTTTTGTTTCGCCCTTCAACATTGAATCACACAGTAACAGTAAGAAGTCGGCCATTTTGGGATGGGTTTAGAGGTAACAAAATGGTAGTTCTGATGGATGGCCGGTCTCAAACCAATTCATGGTTAAGATTTAAGAAGAATGTTCTAAAAAACTATGATCAAGCTATTGTCAAGAACGATGTTCAAAGGGAGAACAAAACGACAATTAGTCACTTACTGTCCATTTGCAGGCAATCCTCCACCCTTGGACCGTCCAGGACCAAAATCTGAGATTTGAATTGAAACAATAAGAAATAGTCTTCATCAAATATATAATTATATACTTCCCCTATCCCGTTCAATAATTTACATTTTCTTTTGGCAGAAAAATCAAGCGAGAGAAGTGCTGCAATGCAGTCTCATCCCCTGCCCCTTCCATCCTCTACCATTCTCAAAGCTCCTTTAATTTACATTTCCAACAACCCATCGTCTTATGAATCAAATCAAAGGCAAGCACTATCCTCTTTGGTACATTACAAATTCTTTTTGTGAAACCGGCTGTATTTATTGTTGAGTACGGGATAAATCTGAATTCATTTTTTTTTTTACTGAATTTGGGTATAGGATGATTTATTGTTGTTACTGGGGTAGGGCTAGGGTTATGAGCATCAAGCATTGTGGTTGAGATTATTAAGGGTGGGTCCATAGTGATTAGTGGTGGCTGTTAGACCTCATGAAGCAGGGCTGGCTCAGGTCATGCACAGTGATGGCTGGGTAAGTGAATCGATGGAAGGGTACAAAAGAAACTTCTCATACATAATAAAAAAAAGTTCGATAGGATAACTGAGTGAAGAAACATCCCCCAAAAGTATTTTTGCAAACAACTGACCGTGAATCCGGGACACGAGAAGTAAATAGGAATGTCTGTAAACTAGGTGAAAGCTTACCATCACGGCCAATGCTGAGCTCTTCAACCTAAACAAGAGTAGAATTAAAGCAGTACAGTTGTTAGATCCAAATAATTATTGGAAAGGAGAGGCCAGGATGAGCCAAGGAGAGGACGCCCAGGACGGCAATCCCACAACTAAGGAGCAGCAGGATTCAGAGAATTATCCAAAAAGTAAATGTTGAGAATAAATTGCACTCCATATAAATTAAGGAAGAAGAACGTAGTATTGATATTAATTTATACGGAGTAGTTTTTTTGTCAAACATTATCTGAAAGTTAGGTCACTTTGTGAAGTACCTACATTTTTTTGTCACACACTACCTAAACTTCAATTTCTTCTGTGAGTAACTATCAAAATTCTGTGCAAAAAGTCAAATTTTCAACATCAATCAACTCTTTCCTCGAAGAAATTACCTCACTTTGTTTCGCTTTTGTGGATTACTACCTAAGTTTCATCCTATGTTCCTCGAAACTACTTAATTATGGCCAACCTTCATTATCCATCACTATCTTATCCTAGTGATACAAGCTACGGAGTACATTTTTAAAGAGGAGGTTCAGCATTATGGAGTACTATACAAACAAATCTACCAACATCATCAGAGCATTAGTTCCAAAAAGATTTGGGGTATGCTAACATGAATCAATATCCAAAAAATGTCAAGTCATCTCCAAAACACAATAATATAAAAAGGCATAATAGTAGTGATACTAAGAAGAAGAGTAACACAAATACATAGTTTCAAGCTTAAAATAAAGCTGAAAATGTTAATAATATTTTTATATTTAAAAAGAGTTATAAGTTCCAAGTCAAAGAAAAAAAGTTTAGTAATTAAAAATAATAGTAGTAATTATAGTTAAACAAAAGAAAGTAATACTCAGTAATTAAGAAAAAAATAAAAATAAAAAGATAGTCCTCAAATATCATCAACCACCCGAACTCTCTGCCCCACATCGTCATATCTAACGCCACAGTTTCTCCAATACCAAGAAATTTCATGTCGTTCTCAATTACTCTTATACAAGTCTGTTTAGGTCTTCCTCGACTCCTCAACAACCTATGCTCTCTATCGGTATATCAATCAGCCTCCGTCTCACATGCCCAAATCATGTTAACCGATTTTCTATCAACTTATCCTCTATAAGGATCACTCGTACTTTTCCTTAATCACCTCATTTCTAAGTCTATCATTTCTTGTATGGTCACACATCCATCTTGCAGAGCACTGTAGTTTAACAAAATAAACTCCAAGGCTTGTAATAATATCCACAAATTAAAGTCGCTTACTTTCACATTTTTCATGTAAAAATAGTGATTTTGGTAGTGCTTAAAAGAAAAATAACCAAACTTCAGGTAATGTTTGACAAAAAATAAAACTTTAGGTAATTCTTCACTTCCTCACAAGTGATGTATATTGTAAGTAGTGTTTGACAAAAAAAAAACTCTAATTTATAAGCACAAATGTCTAAACACATTGGGAGACAATAAAATCATTGTAAGGCATGAAAAAATTTCAGATAGAAAAGGTGAAAAGAATTGACTGTAAAATTGAAAATCATGCTTACAAAGGTAAAAGTGGAGAATGTTCAGCTGTTTATGTGACTTGAGGGTCGCGTAAATTTCACTTGAGTGCAATGGGGCTTAGGTAAAATTTATTACATTCCCTAGGGTTTAAGGGGTGCTACTGCAGCAATCTGAGCTCGTGAGGCATATTTAGTCAAAGCTAAGAGGTAATAAGGCTTAAAATACAAACAGATGGTAGGATGAATCATAGTTCCAAGGCAAGATCTCATGGTGTCGGTGATTCTCATGCCTCAAGGTTAACAAAAAATAAAATAATAACTAGATCAATATATAGTTTCGATAGGAGGGGAAGGGACAAATGTGCACTATAAAAGCCATGAGTTTAACATTTACATACAGCAGGCGAGGTGACGGATGACAGAGAGAATATTCTATCTTCAGGTTGAAACTTCCTAGGCCTCTTCAAGCTGCGCCAAAATGATAAAAAAAATAAAATAAAATTAAACATTACAATTAAAGCTATAGTGGAAATACACGTCCAAAACGTAGGAAAGCCAAAATACAAGGAAGTGATAGAAACACCATGTTCAGTTAAAAAAGTGGAATTGTTACTCCTGCCATACAGTTCAATTCTTTTCACTCTCTTTATTTAAATGTTCGTCCAATTCTTCAAGTTTTGCCTCATTTGGCAAGTTTCATCCATTAGTAATGATTTCTTTGCAAACCCATTTATAAATTGCATCGCTTTCCTTCCCAATTACATCGATATAGATGGAATTCACACACAAATGTGAGCAAGCTAAGCTTAAAGGTTAGGCTGAGGCACACGAGTACAAATCCAGATGAACTCTGTGCAAACAGCATGTAGCTGCAGGCAGGCAGCAAGTTCAAATGGAAAACACCAAGGTTTAAAAGCAAGTCGGCGCACAAGTTTAGATATATTTCACAGATCTATGGCCATCAGAATTTGGAAGTAATCCGATTGAATGCATCAAACTACACAACAGAAAAAAAGGGGCATATATCAAAAATTGAAAATTGCATACTTTACTGCCGACTTTGACGAATTTATGAACCCTTCAAACCCTTTTAAAACATGCCCTAAATGATTTGAGTCCTGCAAATAACTTGTCTCCAACTCATACACCTACACAATACACATCAAAATGCAAATCAACATCTTCTGTGAACTGCTCGAAATTTGAATTCACATGAATTAACACAACATCCAGTTTCTTCACCTGTTTTTCGATATTCCGAAGCTCATCTTTAAGCTTTCCCCTCTTGCTTAAGAGTGCTGCAAGCCTAACCCCCGGATTAGTGGCCTTTTCCCCTAATGACGAATTTAACCACAAAATTACATCCTATTCATTTAACTATACACCTAAAAAAACCCATCTCTAATCATGTAAATTGCCATTAATTTTGTCATTACCAATTAATTTAATTTTAACCACAAAATTACAACCTCTTCAATTTTTAAACATATCAATACTAATTAAAATTAACATCGCATAATAATGAAATCTAAACAAAGTAATAAACCCATCACTAACACGTAAATCATCATAATGAACATCAAAACTAACAGGAAAAAGGTGGGTAGTTTATAAAATTTACCATTGGATTCCATGGTCAAAGGCGCTGCTTACTCAAATCCAAAGCAGTAACTTTTCCCCTGTAACAATCAAGTTGAAAAAAATAAGGATAATTCAGAAGTGAAAGCAAATTCTATGTACTGGATGCATGAAATTGACTGCATAAAGATAAATTTTAGAGCATGACATAAAGGTGGAAACTTTACTGGGTTTTCTTGATCTAGTGTATGAATCTTTTAAGGGGGAGAAGTAGAACTTCAACTTTTAATTAAGGAAATTATTATGTGGAAAAAAAAAAAACAAAGTAAAAGGAATTGGAGTAAGGTAACTACATTAAATAAGCGATTTCCAGAACAGCGTAAAAGTGAATTTTGATGCAGAAATTATTTGGAAGATGAAAGATGAAATCTTTACCGAGGAGAGCCAAGAGTAGTCTTTGCCGATAGGATTTGTAAGTTAACGGAACTCCGCAATTGCTAACGGAAGAAATACAAACGTTTCTGGTTTTAAGATACGGAGTACGATGTACCCCACTCCAAATTATTGGAAAAATTCCTCAAAATAATAATAATAGGTCATAAGGTGTTGCCTAGTGGTTAAAAATTGTGGTTATTGGCTCAAGGGTCTCAGGTTCAAGCCCCTGCAAGCGCGAACCAGTTGTATGGCTTGAGACTATATCTTCTAAACTTCGAGTTTGTCGCCTACGAGCGGTTTACCTTGGTGTGTAGAGCGCAACAAAAAAGGTAGCGGCTGCGGGTTTCCTCGTTCATCAAAAAAAAAAAAAATAGTCCCTCTGTTAAATCAAAGTGTACATTTATTTTTTCGACACTATTCACTGTTAAAGGAAATTTTCGATATTTTTGACAATTTATAAGAGAAAAAGTATACTCATGTGAGATCTTATTTGATTCATCTTTATGAGTAGGCTAAGAATATCAATTTTTTATAATTTTTTGCTAATGTAAAATGAAAGATATCGATGATGCAAAACGCGTCTCGACAAATGTGCAAAAAAGAAATGTGTAGTTTGGATTTGAATAGATGGACTATGCGAAAGTGATAATTAATCCTCTTGGCTTTTCACAATGATGAAATTATGGTTTCTTTGGTTTTATTTGTAGCAATTGACCCCATAGTTTTAGGAAATGTTAAATTCAACCTGCTTTTATTTATTTTTTTCTCTTAAATTTATGCAAATATTCATTTTTTTTTGTAATATAAAACTTATTAAACACTTTTTTTTTTAATTAATTACAATATTGTTAATTTTCACATATTTAATTTATCTAAAAACAATTTTAGCTTTGTCTACCATAAAATAAAATAAAAAAATAAATATATTTGATGTAATACTAGTATAGACCCCGTGCAATGCACGGTATTTATAATATATTTATCTTATAGAATATTTCATTTAAGATTTAAAATTAAAAAAAATATTATTTTATTTTTACTATTTAGCGACTGTGTAATTTAGAAATAGGAAAATATTTTGATTAGTTTTGCGATTTAAAATAAAAAAATATTTTTTAAATCGCAAAACTAATCTAAATATTTTAGTAATGTCTTAAAATGTTCGGAGTATTAAATAACGTGTAATTAATAAAAATATTGTTTATACTCCCTCCGTTTCATTGAAAACTTCCACTTTTCCTTTTTCGTAAATTTCTTTGATAGCTTCCACCTTCTTTTTTGGTATAACTCTTCACTCTTACCTAGGTGGCCCACCTACTTTACACCCTCTCTACTTTTGAATATTTTATTATTATCCTTAAAAAATGTGTCATTTCTTAGGTGGAAGCTTTCATTGAAACAGAAGGATATTTTTTATATACTCGGTTTATATCATCTCACATCTCGAGATACTCACTTCTCTCTTTAACATACCATAAAATACATAAATATTTATCAAAAATTGTATAATCATGTGCTTTTTTTATTGGTTAGCACGCCGTGATATGTTCTCTTTGTCTAAAAAATTTATTCAGTTTTTCATTAGAAAATTAAAAAATAAATTAAAAATGGACTGTCTCAGGTGTAAGACTTATATTATGTAACTTGTGAAACTTTTTTTATAAGGATTTTAATAGTATATTCCGTATTTTGTAGTCCTCCATACCAAAATAATCATTCTATATGATAATTATAATCCTCGTATATATATATATATATATATATATATATATATATATACATATATATATATATATATACATATATATATATATATATATATATACATATATATATATATATATATATATATAAAACATTCCTAAAATAGAAAGGCAAAGAATTCATTGAGACGCCCCAATATGGAATAAACAAAGAATTCATTGGGACGTGGAGAGTATATTTTTGTAAAAGTTAAAGTAAATAGCTCATTTCAAAAATAATTTTTTTAGATAACTGATTTTTTTCTCAATGTTAATGACATCATATTTTAAAATTTATCTAATTATTTTCATAAAAAAAAGTTTTTTTTGTCAATTTCTTTAACATTAATGAAAATGAATAGTTTACGAATTTATTAGTGAAATGTTCTTTTACTTCTCAATTTAAATTAGTGTATATTTGAGGAAAATGTTAGTAACTGTTATTGTCGTAGAGTAGTATATAGAGAATTTTCGGTGAGTTTTTACTATGTATCAGGCTTTGTAAGAGCAATCAGAATATATATTCCATTTTTATATAGTTACTAAATTTTATATTGATGTTAAGAATATGATTTTCGAATATGATCAGAAAGATATATAATAATAATCATAACTATTTTATATTCTATGTAAAATATTGTACGGGATAGTGCAATCTCCTATTAACAAAAATAATGCAACTATTTGGTTAAAACGGAATACAATATGTTTATATTTTTTTTAAAAATTTGATCATACATTCCATATTAAATATCGTATGTGATATCTTCCATGTAAAACATGTGATTTTCGTAATCAATGTAATCAATCAAATTTTCTTAATTACATACTTTCTGTGGTGTATATCTTTATGTGTGATGTAGTGATATTTAAATCAATAAGATGTTAGAGTGTAGTTGGAGAAGAGAAGGGTGACGCACATGAGGTCATGGGTTCGATTCGTGCCTAGCTCATTTGGTCTTTTTTTTTATTTTTGTTGTGGATAGCTTTAGGCGGGAAAATATATGAGTTGAGTTATTTGGTTAGTGGAAAGGGGGATTCTTATGTGTAAGATCAATTATCTAATAATAAAAATTCAATAAATACATCATTACATTTTAACATATACAGAGTACTATTTTGTACTCCCTCTTTTTCGTTCATTTGTTTGTCTTTTATATTCATTGTGGTGAGTATTTTAATCAAAGACAAACAAATGAACGAGAAGGAGGGAGTATAAAGTTACAAAATTGTAAAAGTTAAATTTTATATATAACTAGATTAAAGCCCGTGCGCTGCACGGGTTAGTTGGCTTAATTACATTGATGATGTACATTCGTTAAATAAGAAACTTAATCAAATTATGTCATTACAATAAATAAGATGATCACATTATATTAGTAATCAAACTTAATTTCAACTGAATTTATAGTCTTAAGAGCTTATTTTAAAACTCAAAAGAACACATGATTGCTTTTATTTATAATATGAAATTTCATCATTTTATTATAAATTTTCGATGTGGAAATAATTTTACGCTTGTACTCTTATTAAGAGATTTTTAAGACTCAAAAGTTTTTGATTGATATCTAAGAACGAATGAATTTTTTAATTGATACTCCATATCTAAGAATGAAAGATTAGTCTTATTTATAATATAAGATTTTATCGCCTCATCATAATTTTTCGATGTAGGATAATTTACTCAAGTTTCATAGTCTTAATAAGATCTGCTTTTAAGACCCAAAAAAATGCACGATTACTCTTATTTATAATATAGAATCATTGACTTATTTTAATATTTTCGATGTGGGATAATTTTAGGTTTGTAGTCTTTTTAAAAGTTTTTTAAGACTAAAAAGATTGTTGGTTGATATTTAAAACCGAAAAATGACTCATTTATGATATAGAATTTCATCACCTAATCATAATTTTTGAATGTGGTATAATTTGATTAGTACAGACGTGAAAATCAGGATAAAGGCTATGATGCCTGGTCATACTTTGAGCTGGTAGACTGGATTAGATGATTTGATTAGTGTAGTTTCTGTCAGCTGAGCTTGTAAGGAAGGAATTGTTCCTATCCTTGTTACGGTACCTTATGGTTTTGTAATTTGTAAATCTCTGGGTTTTTTTTTATATATATTGAATCACATTTTATCAAAAGAAAAATGTGGTATAATTTACTTAAATAAAGTTTATAGTTTTAAGAGCTATTTTTAAGACTTAAAAATTTTTTGTTTTTATATCTAAGTTAAAAGGAATTACTATTATTTATATAATAAAAAAAAATTCACCTTATTATAATTTTTCGATGTGGGATAATTTCACTTAAATTTATTTAAGTTTAGATATAGTAGTCTAATTAAGAACTTCTATTTATAGACGAATGATTACACTTATTTATAATATATAGAATTTCATCAATCCATCTTAATTTTTCGATGTGGGATAAATAAACTTTAACTATATAGTCTTAATCTTAGGAATTTCTTTTAAGTCTCCAAAGATTGTTGGTTAATATCTAAGAACGAAAGATTACATAGAAATTTGGAGAAACGGTTACTTTTATTTATATAATAGAATTTCATCGTATTATCATACTCTCTTCGGTCACTATTTTTTTCAAATACCCCTCACAAATATTAAGGTGAAGGTATTTTAATAGTGAACGAAGAGAATATGATAATACGATGAACTTCTATTATATAAATGAAAGATTATAGTCTTAAGAGTGTTTTAAAACTCAAGAGTGTTTTTAAGACTCAAAAGAGAAGGAGTATAATATTTCGATGTGGGATAATTACTTAAGTTTATAGTCTTAAGATTTTTTTAAGACTCAAACGATTTTGATTGATTGATATCTAAGAACAAATAATTAGTCTTTATATAATATAGAATTTATCACCTTATTATAATTTGTCGATATGGGATAATTTAACCAAAATTTGTAGTCTTATTATAATATAGAATCATCAACGTAACTTATTTTAATTATTTTGATGTGGGATAATTTTAAGTTTGTAGTCTTATTAAGACCTTTTTTAAAATCAAAAGTTTTTAAAAAGACTACATATTCATGACCTCATCATATATAATTTTAAAAAAAAAATGATATAGAATTCCATCATAGTTTTTTAAAAAAACAAAAGTTTTTTTGTTGATTGATATTTAAAAACAATGATTACTTTTAGTTGATGTCTAATGATTTTTTTTATTAGTTTTATTTATAATATAGAATTTCATCATCTTATTATAATTTTTTATTTAAGTGTATAGTCTTAACAACTTTTTTAAGACTCAAAAGATTTATGTTTGATGAAACTTTATAATTTTTCGAATGTGGATAATTTTACTTAAGTTTATATAGTCTTAATATATATTTTAAGACTCAAAAGAATTTTGGTTAATATCTAAGAGCACAATTACTATGGAGTACTCCATTATTTATAATATAGAAATCTATCGTCTTATTATAATTTGTCGATGTGGGATAATTTAACTAAAATGTGTATCCTTATTTATAATATAAAATCATCACTGTATCTTATTTTAAATGTTTCGATGTGAGATAGTTTACTTAAGTTTATAAACTTAAAGAGTTTTTAAGACTCAAAAGATTTTGATTGATATCTAAGAACAAATAATTAGCTTAGTCTTATTTATAATATAAAAATTCATCGTTTTATTATAATCTGTCGATGTGGGATAATTTAACTAAAATTTGTTTTCTTACTTATAATATAGAATCATAACCATACCTTATTTTAATAGTAGTCTTATTAAGACCTTTTTTAAACTCAAAATATTATTGGTTGATATTTAAAAACAATGATTACTCTTATTTAGTAGAAATTCATAATCTCATTATAATTTTTCGATGTGAGCGAATTACTTAAGTTGGTTGATGTTTAAGCAAGAATTATTATGTCTTATATATAATATATAATTTCTTCTCCTTATTATAATTTTTTTTACTTAAGTGTATAGTCTTAAGAACGTTTTTAAGACTTAAAAGATTTTTGTTTGATGAAACTTTATAATTTTTCGAATGTGGGATATTTTTTATAAGTTTATAGTCTTTATATATTTTTAAAACTCAAACGATTTTTAGTTAATACTCCCTCCCCTTCTCTATGATCTTCCATATTGGATTTTGGGAAGTTTTTAAGAAAGAGGGAATATGTGGAGGAAAATGAATGGGAAGAAAAGAGAGTGGGGTCACAAACAATAAGAACCACAAAATATAGTACTAAAAAGGAAAGTGGAACATCTTGGTGAAGGGGAGTGAGTATCTATGAGCACATAATTACTCTTATTTATAATATAAATTTTCATCACCTTATTATAATTTAAGAACGAATGATTAGTTAGTCTTATTAATAATATAGAATTCATCATCAACTTATTATAATTTTTCGATGTGGGATAATTTATTTAAGTTTATAGTCTTCCATCACCTCATCATAATTTTTCGATGTGGGATAAATTTTTTTTTTTTTTTTTGGTGACGAGGGAACCCGCAGCCGCTACCTTTGGTGCGCTCTGGGTAAACCCCCGGGTGTACGCAATAGCTTGCAAACCACGCACACCATGTAAGCCGCCCTTTGGACGACAAGCTCGAAGCCTAGATGGCATAGCCTCAAGCCATACAACTCCCACAAGAACGCTCTTGCAGGGGCTTGAACCTGAGACCCATGGAGTTGTAGCCACATGTTTTAACCACTAGGCTCCACCCTTGCGGGCATGTGGGATAATTTACTTAAGATTATAGTCTTAAAAACTCTTTTTAAAACTAAAAAAAGTACGTCCTTACCTTTGATTATAATATAGAATTTCATCACTCCATCATAAATTTTCAATGTGAAATGATTTTAAGTTTGTAGTCTTATAGTATATTAAAAGCTTTTTTAAGAGTTAAAAGTTTTTTTGTCGAAATTTGAAATTTAATGATTACTATTATTTATAATATAGAATTACATCACCCCATCATAATTTTTCGATGTGAGATAATTTAAATGTTTTTCTTGGTCGATATTTATTTAAAACCGAATGATTACTCTTCTTTATAATATAAAATTTCATCACCTTATCATAATTTTTCGATATAAGATAATTACTTAAGGTTTATAGTCTTAATAACTCCTTTTGAGATTCAAAATATAATTACTTTTATAGTCTTAGAAACTCTTTTTGAGATTCAAAAGACTTTTGGTAGATATCGAAGAACGAACTATTACTCTTTATTTATAATATAGAATTTCATCATCATATTATAATCTGTCGATGTGGGATAATTTTAAAATTGTTATATGTAATAAATTCATTACATAATGTGAAACAAATAATATGAAATTTATACTCCGATGAAAGCATTTTTTACCACGAATATAATTATTTTATTTTTATAATTTATTTTACGATAATGTTTTTAAAAAATGAACTCTAAAGGTTTTTAACTAAGAATGGTAAAACATCACATTAATATGATAAATTAAATATATATTATAATAATTAAAAGATTCTCTAGTTGATTTTTTTTATTATTTATGATACTTTCTAATTTGAGGTTTGATGAAACGGACCAATGAGATCGCTCGAAAAAAGCCTAAAATATATATATATATATGTATATTGATTAATTGGATTATAAGATGATTTTTTATGAAATATTTCTAAGAATTAAACAATGGGGTTCAATTTCACTTTTGATTAAAGTTATGAGAGTCGATTGCTACAAATAAAACGTAAGAGATCCAATTTTACAATCGTACAAACTTAAGGGGCTCGACTACCACTTTCGCGAAAAATAATCTATATACTCCTAGACCCTAAGTTCAATACTCCATTTGTTTGATTGATATTTTCCACGACTTATAAAAGCATAGAGAGTAAAGTAAGTAAAATGGAAGAAATTGTTGAAAAAATTAATGTAGAATAAATTCAGTGAAATAGTAGAATAATTATCGAGCCTAAAATTATTTATTTTCATGAAAGAATTTTAATTATTCTATTTTTATTCGAAAACCCATTTAATTCTTTTCCTCGCAAGTATGTTTAATTATTTTGGAGAAATCATATTTTCTATGAACAATAGTTTTAAAATCGAGTCTGAACTATTTATTTTTCAAAAAATGCTCGATTATATTTATAATTGGTTTCTAGCTCAAAAATATTTTATTTTTGAAAAATAGCTGTTTAATTATTTTACCACGCGATTTCGTAAATAATTATTTTCTAACTCGTTTTAATCTGATTTCTTCGTAAAGGCTTATATTATTTTACGAACCTACTTTTATCAACTTGAGAAATATTTTCGGACACCTTTTATTAACACTACATATCATTTTTATCCTATTTATTTTAAAGTATTTATTTTAATCGGAAACCTATCACATCGATTTGTTGCTTGTTCTTTTCATCTCAACCATCTCGTCTCCTAGTTGAGTTAAGAGTCTTGTGACTTGTTTATTTCTATCTTTTAGCTTTCTAATTTCTCTTTATATTCTCTTTCATTCTAGTCTATTTTATTCACAACACAAGTCTTTTTTTCTCCTCTATGTTTTACTTTAAACTTCTTGCTTTTTGTTCACCAATTCGATCCTAATTCGTCTCTAATTCTTTCCGATCTCGAGGTAATTTAATTACTATTATTCGTTCTTCATCTCATTTTCTCCTTTTTATTCACTTATAATGTGGTTTGAATACCATATGCATATGTTTAATTATTTCGTAGGCTATCGTGCTAGATCCAACGAAGACAGGTATTTAATTGATTTGGATCTCGGTTAAGATAACATTGACACGTTACTCGGTATTATGTGATATTATTGTTGTAGTTGCATGTATAAAAATTATATTTTTGTTAGACAATATATTTATACTCGTTTTTAATAACAAAAACTATAAAATCGTAAATTTTCACATGTTTTGTTATTTGAATTCATTTTTACGAGATTTGTGAATAAGTCGTTCTTTTAACTATTAAAAAGTATTAAAAGGCCGAGACTAAAATATACAAATAATAATTTATTTCATAATTTTCGTGATTTTAAAGTATGAATTATCAAATTGAAAGTTTCATTGTTTTTAATAAAGTTACAGCATGTTTCAGACTCTGTTAGTGTTTTTGTGTGAATTAGTATTCTATTTTAAAACTTTATTTCCGAAAACTTTGAAAAGAGACTACTATTTATTTTAAGTCTAATATATTTTTGTTTAATTTCGTAAAATTATTCCAAATATTCTTTTCACAATAAATTGTTTATGAACAGGTGTCAAATTAATCCGCGAGTCTGCCAGTTGTGATAAGATCTGATTTGAAGCATATGTTAAAATTTTTGTTTAATCTTGGTAATTTACGTAGATAAACTATGAAGAGATAGTTAATGTTTCCAATTGGATTTACTTTAAAATCTATTTTTAAACGTGTTTTATTAAAAGAATACAATCGAGTGTCTAATTCTGACAGTTTGTAAAGATACGAACAAAAACCCATGTTTTATTTGGAATTTGAATTTTCTCCAGAAATAAAAGTTGTAACTAAGTTTCTAAGGTTTATAACCCAGTGGTCTTACATTGTTTTGATTTTTAATGATTTAATTACGAATTTTATAGTAAGACAGTGCAATTTTGGAAAATCTGTCAATTTCTTATTTAAATACTTTTAATTACTTAAACTTCAATCTATTTAGAAATAATTATGATTTTGACTTTACTTGACTTTTAATCTTGAATTATACATATATATAATAAATATTATGTTTACGTCTCGAGCCCTAATATTAACTATTTTATATACTTCTTATTTTAATCGATTTCTATTTATAATAGTACCTACTCTTGGAAAGTTATTATTTTAAGAAAAGTTCTATATCTATAAAGTTTTCTCTTTTGAAAAACGAACTATATTTCTATTGAATTTCGATAATGGCTTTGTTTTGGAGTTATGGAAAAAGAGAGGTGTACGGGTAGAGTAATACAGTTTAGAGTATACATTTTGCCATCAGCTATAAGGCTAGTGTATCCGAGCGGGATGCATTGGTTGTTGAACTGGGCATGTTTTTGTCCAGGAGTGTAGCTTCATTTTGACCTTAAGCTCGTACCTCGCATGTAAGACGCCGTCGGATTGAACTGGACACATTTGGTATTCCAGGAGGGGTGTGCATATTTATTTAAGTTAGGACCTCACATTGATAAGTCGCCGTCCTATTATGGTTGAGTAGCCTAGTTAGAGACCGAAGTCTGATTTGTTTTGACTGAGTTCTTGAAGCTAGTTTTTAGTATTCTCCCAGTGAAAGTCTATTCTGTTACACTAATTCATATCCATAACGCCATTATTATTATTGATTGATATTGACTGGCAGGTTGACAATCATTTCGAATTATTTTACTATATCGTTTTAAACATTTTCCATTTTGAACTATTTTGATATAATAGTAATTATGCTTTAATGTCATGTAATATGGTTGGGAGAACGTCGTCGTTACTCCCAACTGAATTGTGGCTGTTATGTTTATAACATGACAGGTAATTTGCTGCTGGGTTTGGGTGTGAGCTAACGAGTAGCATGGATCCTACTCTACTTCATTATATTAATTTTTGAATTGTTAAACTCATTTGGAGAATTTTTATTTTTAGCCATTTTGTAAAAAGTGGCATTTGTATTGACTGACCGTTCTTTTTGTAAAATATAGAACATCAGTGTGTTTTAATCCCAAATCTACAGTGTTTTCGCCACTGTATTGCGTTAGAATTTATAGGGGATTACAGGAGGGAGAACTATTTTCTACTTCGTATATACTCCTCCATTCCAATCAATTTTCATACGTTTACTTTTTGGATATTATTCATAATTGAGGAAATTTTCGATATTTCTACTCGTAATATATAAAATAAAAGATAGTCAAGTGAGATCTTGTTTAAATCGTCTAACCGAGTGTATTGTGAATATCAAAAAATTAATGCACCAACTAAAATTTATTTCAATGTTTTATTTCAATTGACGATTAAAAAATTAAGATAAATCGACATGTTATACTACTATTAAATTTACTTGTCCAGGTTCGAGAATTACAGGCTGCGCGTGCTGATTTTTGGGCCCAAAAATCGAAACAGAAGTGGATTAAGGATGGCGATGTGAATTCCGCGTACTTTTATGGTATTCTGAGGGCACGTCGAGCTCATAATTCTATTGCTAAAATTATCGATGCGGATGGTCAAGAATGCTCGAACAAGCAAGAGATTGAAGGCGCTTTCCTTCGATACTATCTTACGCTCTTGGGGGAGTCCAGGTCTGTTGATGCTATTAACTATGGTTTAGTCCGTAGAGGAAAAATATGTTCTGAGGAGCACAAGGTTTGGCTCGGGGCGAGTGTCACTGAGTCGAAAATCAAGAAGGCGATGCATTCTATTCCACGGGACAAGGCGTCGGGTCCAGACGGTTTCACCAGTCAATTTTTTATTGACTCGTGGGATATTATTGGAGGCGATGTGGTCAGAGCTATACAAGATTTCTTCATTTCTGGTAAGTTGCTGAAACAACTGAACTGTGCTATCATTACTTTGATTCCCAAAGTGAGCAGGCCTCAGACTGTGAAAGAATTTAGGCCGATTGCGTGCTGCAATGTTGTTTACAAATGTATTGCTAAAATAATTTGTTCGAGATTGGCCAAACTTCTTCCCCAGATAATTTCGCTAACGCAGGGTGGTTTTATCGAGGGCCGGAGTATTGTGGAAAATGTGCTCATATGCCAAGACCTAGTTAAAATGTACAGGAGAGGGCGTGTTTCTCCTAGATGCTTATTCAAGGTAGATATTCACAAGGCCTATGTTAGTGTGGAATGGAGTTTTGTTGACCAAATGTTGAGAGCATTAGACTTCCCGGATAATTTCCGATGCCTGATTATGGAGTGTGTTACTTCGGTCTCATACTCCCTTTGTGCTAATGGTGATAATTTCGGGTTTTTCCGGGGGAAGAGAGGTTTGAGGCAGGGTGATCCGATGTCGCCTTTGCTTTTCACAATTTGTAATGAATATTTTTCTCATATTCTAACCCATGGCAAGATGGACAAGAACTTTAAATACCATCCAAAATGTGGCCCGATGAAGCTAACACATTTGATGTTCGCTGATGATCTGCTTCTCTTTTGCAAAGGGGAGACTGAATCGATGGAATTCTTGTGGAGGGCTTTTGCTACTTTCAGCAGGGCCTCGGGGCTGAATATAAGCATTGGTAAATCCCATGCTTATTTTGCCGGAGTCGATGAAGATACGAAAGTTGCTATACTGCAATTTTTAGGCTGTGTGGAAGGTACGATGCCTTTTCGTTATCTTGGACTTCCTATCCAAAGTACTCGACTTGGTAAAATTGATTGTGAGAGTTTGATAGCCCGTATTATCTCGAGAATTTCTAGTATTGGTGCTAGAAAACTCTCCTATGCGGGTAGACTGACCTTGGTCCAGGCTGTGCTGTCTCAGCTGCATAATTATTGGGCAATGGTGTTTATTATACCGGCATATGTAATGTCCAGAATTATTTCTCTGTGTCGCAATTTCCTTTGGAATGGTGGGGGTGGAGGGAAATAACCGGGCTCTTGTGAGTTGGGAGAAACTTTGTTGCCCTAAGTTGGAAGGGGGTTTGGGGCTTAGAGACCTGTCTGCTGTGGCAAAACTGGCTTCTTGGGTTTTTGATCAGCCGGATCGTTTATGGGTTCGGTGGGTGAATAACATTTATCTGAAGGGGCGTGATTGGCGTGAATACCAACCCAACACGGATGTCACCTGGGCATGGCGAAAGATCTGTCAGGTTAAGGAAAAAATTAAACATATGTATGTGAATGGTCTTTGGCATGGTTCGTGCACCTTTTATGCGATCTCTGGGGGTTACGAGAGCATTCGGACTCAAAAGCCGAAGGTTCCTTGGGGTCGCCTCGTTTGGAGTGTTTGGTGTGTTCCTAAACATAACTTTATTTCTTGGCTAGTGTTTAGGAGGGCTTTAAACACTAGGATGAAATTGGTGAGGTTTGGTGTTGCTGAATCCGACCGTTGCTATTTATGTGAAGCTCAGGAAGAGAGCTTGGAGCACCTTTTCTTTGATTGTGGGTGGAGCTCCCAGATTGTTGATAGCCTAAGCGTGTGGGTGAAGAAACAAATACCGAGTAACGATCCCTTACTTTGGGCGAGCAAGATGCGGGGATCGAAGTTACAATGCAACGTCATGCATGCTATGTTCAATGCCATGATTTATCATGTTTGGAGGCAACGAAACTTGTGTAGAATTGATGGATTGGTGCAACGACCTCATATTATTGTTAAATTGATCAAAATGGATGTACGAGATAGAATTATGTCTAAGATCAAATACCCGTTACGGACTAGAGATGCTAGATGGCTACATAATTTGATGTAGCCATTCACCTGTACATTGAACCACATTTTTTAATACATACTTGCCCTTTACCAAAAAAAAAAAAATTACTTGTATCAATAATATCTGACCACCTATATAATATACGGAGTATAAGTTGCGCATTTGCAGAAGATCAAAACTAGTACTCCGTAATCCACTAACACAAAATCTTGGAAGAGACCCTCTCTCAATAACTTATTGAGAGACCTTTTTTCAGTACCACTTTATGTACTATTCGTACCCTTAAATGACAATTTTGTTTTGTACCTATTTTTATAACAAACGTCTCATCTTTATATTTGTATACTCTTTTATGTTAATCGTACCTAATTCTATTGGTTTGGTACCATTGTTACTCCCATTTGTACTTGGTCTCTCAGTAAAGTTAATGAGAGACCGTATCTCAGGAGACCTTCTCATTCACTAAAACCTAAAATTGTAACCACCATTATGCGGGAGTTCTCGCAATAAATTTATTGTGAGATCTTATATTTGAGAATTAGTGATTCCTAATGACGGGGTTAGCCTACTCCCTCGACCCCTTGGCCTACTTTCCTTGGCCATCGAGACCTTTGGCTCTCGTACCCGGTCCAAACCTTGGCTTGACTGGGAGACGAGGTCTGGCGAGGCAGTCGAACGACTTTACACCTCGGCCCCAACAGTCTTGGTCGGATAAACAACGCTTGGACCCGTCATCTATATATCTGAAGGTGGCAACCAACGAAGAAGGAGAATTACCGTAAGACACGTGTGCAAGTTGGTCCATGATCTTGTTCACCAAACTATTTCCCTCAAACACGTAAGAATAATGAATATCTAACAACTTATCTTTAAAAAAATACAGCACAACCTTCCTCCCAAGTGAAAGGTCTCATCAAGGCTAACAAAATTTGACTTAGATATCGGAGAGATCCATCAAACCTCCTTCAAGGCCATCTTTATTCCTCTTCGCAGGGACATCCATCCATCCAAGCCCACCCAACAAAGCTACAAGCCCTTCAAAGGGCGATGATCAATCCCGATAAGATTTAGACATTAAAGCAATTACCAAAAGTGTGGAAATGCCCAGGGAATACAATAAAGCAGTCCAAGGCTGAAGTATACAATTAGTAGGAAGGCCCACGTTCACATACTGAAGAAAAAATATTCTAATTGAAACACGTACGGAGTACGGACAGACCAAGGGCCTCTTACTTCTTCTTACTCTATATTGCACCTGCTTTATTTGATGATCCAATTCAAGACTATTATATGTACAATGGTACCAATACCCTTAAAACCACATCAAAATCAGTCCTTGAGGTAAGAGTAATTTAGTAGGACAGGCTACGAGTAATTTAGTACGAAAAACATACAAGAACGATCTCGTGTGAGTTGTATGATTTGGTGTTATTTTTTTTAGATTTCGAGTTTGTCGTCGTAAGGGTGACTTGCATGGTGTGCGTGATTTGCACGCTACTACGTATATCCAGGGTTTACCCAGAGTGCACCAAAGGTAGCCGTTTCAGGTTTTCCGTCATAAAAAAAGAAAAGAAATTAACATCCAAAATAGTTTAAAAAAATGGAAAGTAGATGGTATTTCTAAAGAGCATAACTGTTAAAAGTTGTAGATATGATAGTGAGGGAGTATTATGCATGGTAATGCATGTAGTGTTACTGATCTATGCATTTTCCACGGTTAGTTACATACTCCATTCTTACAAATTAGTTCTAGGAGTATTTAAAATAATTTTTCTAACTTGTGTCCACTAGACACACATTATCATGTTAATTAGATTGGGTAAGAATCACAATAATATTGTTTAAGTATGAGAAATATGAGTTGATATTTCAAGTTCTCATGATACAGAGTAATATCATTGTGATTCTTGTTTAATTAGCACATTGACTATGTATATGTGTCCAATGATTACAAGTAACCTTATTTAGAATAACTCACCTTTACCATGCATGTAAGAGAGGTTTTATTTTTATAATAGGAATACGAAGATGAATTTATTGGAATTCGATTTATATTTTGGGAATTTGAAGTGAATGAAGAGTCACAGTGAAGTTCGATTCCATGTATTACCACGTCTATATTTGTATATGCACTCCGTAGTACTCCCTCCGTTCCAATGAATTGTTTGCCTTTGTTTTTGGCACCAAGGGTAAGACATCCAATGAGAAAGTAACATGTGGAGCAAAACTCATGAGAATGGTCAAATTACATATAAAAAGCATTCCTAAAATAGAAAAACAAACAATTCATTGAGACGCCCCAATATAGAATAGACAAACAATTCATTGGGACGGAGGGACTAGGGAGTATATAAACTCATTTTTGTTGGATAATCAATTCAAGAAAACAGTACAAGAAAGAATCAAAATCAAATAAACCGAATATTTCTTACATTCTAAGTTACTCCATACTAATTAAGAGTTAAGACCAACAAATTTACACTAATAGTACGAAGTATATAGTACCAAATAATCTTTGTTACGAGTACAAGTTGCATGGAGTGCGAATGAATGTGGTTATATATGTCTTCCTTGCTACGAGTATTATTTACGTAGATGAGCCCTTGAGCGTGTTAAGGGAAGGTTGTCTAAAAGTAGTCTGCTAGTCTCTTGACTCTTCCCAAAAGCCACTATATTAATAATTACTAGTATGTCATTATTATTCTTCTACGTACTACGAGTAATAATTAGCGTATTATTATTATGTCATACGTACGGAGTATATATCTTGCATGCATGCATACATACATGGTCAGGAATTTATTAGGCATGAACACGCACGACAATCTCTCCTTTTTATTTGCTACGTATGTACTACCTACGGTTCATAACAAATTTCTAGTGACTCACATTTCCACGATTCATTAAAATTACTAATATAAGAGTTTGCCCATTTAACAATATAAATATAATACTCGTATGATTATTGTGCATGCATGGGCATGGGCATGGCCGTTTAACTATTTGGATTCGTTTGAGTTGAGTATAAATGGAGACATCATTAAGTGATAGCTTGAGCTGAACTCGATTTGATCAATCAACCAATAATGTTGATTAAGATAAGAATCATTCATTGCTTTTAATTACTCCATATAACTTTAAGGGTTTTGAGGGAGATTTTTTTTTTATCGGTTCAAATCAAAATTTGAAGGCGTTGAGGTCTTACGCATCTTTGAATCTTGGAAGCCGCCTAAATCTCACAAATGATGTGTAAGCAAACAATACGAGTGAGTTTGTGTATTATTTACTCTTCAAACTTAAAGAACATTTGAGTAAGGGGTAACTTTAAGATATAAATACATCATCACTTACAAAAGTTTAACTACGTATCACCTTAAAATTACTCGTAGTAATTTTTTTATCGCGATGGTTTTCTAATGGCTAATCATGTTATGTTAAGTTAATTAACAAAAATATCTAGACATGCTTTCAAATTTGAGACACATACGAGTATACGAGCATACGGGTATATATGAGGTTGAATATGAAGTAGTGAAGTAGATCTCATGTGCATTATCGTGATGACTGGCATGGATGAATGAATGGGATATGTACCTACATTATTATTATATAGAGTATGTACCTAAATTTATCGTCAATTTTCTTTTTGAGTAGAGTATTAGTTGTAAATTTGTCTCATGTAATGTAGCAACAAAAGTGTGTGGACGTCAAAGTTAGAGAATGAAGATAATGCAAAGCAATGTCATTATCTCTTTAATTAAACTAATTATAACCATATACGATTATTGAAGCCTACTCATTTCTAATTGACCTTACCGCTTCTAGAGGGTTACATACAATTACAAACCGTACCGTACCCTACTAGTGCGTTTATTGTAACCATTACGTAACACGTTAGAAAGTTGCAATGAAAACCATTTGTGTGAAGCATGATCAAATGATAAAGAGTTTTATGAATGACTCCCTCCGAATACTATTTTTTGCCCTATTACTCTAATATTTGTGAAGATTATTTTAATGAAATGAAGCAAAAAAATAGTGTCCGAAGAGAGTATTATCCAAGTTAATACAAATTGCAATTGAAAACCTTCATTTTAAATATCACTCCACTTTTATAAGAAAATAAATAAAAAACATGCAAGTGTTCATTGAACTTTTAATTCCACAATTTCTTTTAAAGACAATTTTACACAAACATTATCATTAAACCCCTTATTTAAACAAATATTTTTATTATGCTTTCATAGCTTTGATTATTAATCGAGTTTTTTTTCCGTGTTGTTATTTGAGTAAAGAGAAGAATATTATATTCCCTCCAATTTCAAATGATTGTCTCATTTCAACATAATATTTTTTTACATATATTACCCAAATGAGACAATCATTTAAAATCAAAGAGAGTAACGTAATACTCTCTCCATTTTTTTAAATTTAACCTCATTTAACTTTTTATGTGATAGAAAATTTGGTTAATGGATCTAAATAAAATTAAATGGAGGGAGTACTGCATAATGTACAATTGGACATCCACACCACAATACTTCCAAAACAATCAACTTTATGTTTATCCTAAGCAAGCAACAAATAACTAAATATTTTCCGAAATTATTAAGAAATGTATATAAATCGAAAGGAGGGAGTTGAGTTGTGTGAAAAGTCAAAAATACTATTCCCTACTTCTTATCCATTCAATTCTTTACGTGAAATCCATTTAATATTTTATTGTATAAAGAAATGTGGGAACACACGAAAATTGTTAGCGAATGAGTGACAGCTTAGAATGGAGAAATTGGATATATGTATGTATGTATGTATTGTAAGCCATTGCATGACCCACCTACTACATACGTGATACATCTACAATCGAATTCCATACATATATAAGAGTATTTAAATGGATTCCATCATACGAGTACGTACGGGTACGGCCTTGACCAACTAATCCTTATCAGCTTATCTACTTTTCAGGCGCATTTCAACAATAGTCTTACACTACCACTGTACGGACCTTGTACCCTTTTTCTTTTTTTGTAGTCCATAATTTGATCCCTATATACTCATACTATTCACTTACCCACTTTATTATCTTGAATTCTTGATTCTTTGTTTGTACGATTATAAAATTCATATGTACTTTATTATTCTTTGATATGCGTATTTTATATACACTTTTTATGCTTTTATTACGCACATTTCCGTGTTTATCGAGTAGTGTAAGCTACCATTTTGCCCCGAATTGGCTACTTTGTGGTGTGAATTATCTTTTTGCAAGAACGGAAGCCACAGGAGCTAAAACGAATCAAAACCGAGCCAAAATAAAGCTGGAAAGAGTTGATTGCAGAAATGGGCAAATTATAGTCGACAGACTATTAGAATAGTCGACAGACTATTAGAATAGTCGACTGACTATTTGGGAGTCTGCAGAATATCAAATGAGTCAATATTAGTCGACCGGCTATTTTCTGGGCCGCGGACAGATTTTGTGTTGAGCAAGCGGTTTCCTTATTCAGTTTTACTCTTCCTAATTGTATAAATAGGAAGTTTCAGCTTGTTTAGAACTTACTTCTTTCTCCTTAGACTTTTCCTTAAACTACAACTTCTTCTCCTTAGACTTTTCTTTAAACTACTACTTTTTCTTTTTAGACTTTTTCTTACTTCTACACTTCTCTTTTTAGATTTTTACTCTTAATCTCTCTTAGAATTACTTTTGCTTCTAGGTTAATTTCTTTCTTAAAAACTCGGTTATTTTAAGATTTCAAGATTCGAATCGCTTTCATCCCTTTTGGTAATTTAATCTAATCTTCCTTCCTTCCTCTTCGTTCTTGATTATTCTTAATCTTTATTTATAGTTGTCGCAATTTTATTATCATTCATTATGTTTAATCTAGTAGAATCGTTTATTAATATTGTTGTTCTTGATTTAATTATTATGAGTAGCTAATTCCCTTCACTAGAATTTAGGGGATCTGCGAATTGAATGTGGTTGCTAAATAATTTATAGATCTGTCAATGATATTGCGTCTGAGTTGTCAATTATAGCATATAATCGCGATTAGTCTGTTAATGCACATATTGATTAATTGAATTCGGTAAATTTGAACCTAAGATCGGAAGCCTGGTAAAGTTAGACTTGCTACAACACATTGGCATGCCTTAATAAGATCGGAAGCCTTTAGACGCATGCTAGGGTGAATAGCGGACCGGAAGGACCTTCTCATTACCCCTTAGACCAATATCTGCGATAGACCATAAGAGGTTCGTAGTGAACCGACAATCATAGTTCTCTCTATATTTATTCATCCTTATTCATCCTATTTATTTTAGTTATTATCCTTCTTTTTACTTCTCTTTCTTCACTACTTTTAGATTAGTTAAACACAAAAACAAAACCCCCGACTTGGTTACTTAGATAAATTTTAATTGCGAGGAGAATTTATTTGTCTCATTGTGGATACGCGATCCTGACTTACCTAGCTATATTTTTAGTTAGACCTAAGTTAGTTATCTTTGATATATAGGTGTACGATTAGCTTATCAAATTTTGGCGCCGTTGCTGGGGAGACGATGTATTTTTGCTTGTTATTTTAGTTTGTCTTTTGTCTTAGGGAACTCCAGTTCCTTGAGACCGTTCTCACCGTTTCCATGAGGATTATTATAAATTTTCCACAGGAGTCCGATGAGACTTTTGGAGCTTATATAGAGAGATTTTGCGATTGGCTTAACTCTCTCAAATCCGCTCGTTTCACTAATGAAACACTTGTTCTTACCGTCTTGAAAGGTATGACTGACTCTACAAAAACCTATTTATTTTCCACTTGTAAGGATTTCGAAAGCAAGTCCTATGAAGAGGTGATAAATTACTTTGACTGGCTAGCTGAAGAAAGTGTGAAACCCGATTTTTCACTTTATTTGACTAGTGATGAACTCATTTGTGAGACTAGTAATGCGGATATCTTTAAGGGACCTTGTTTTGATATTGAGATATGTTGTGACAAAAGTTATGACATGAGTGCCTTGATTCCATTTTGTGAGAATTTACGTGATGAGGTTCATAAAGAACCTTTTGATTCAAAAATCGAGGTTGGATGGGACGAGTATGAGCACGACATTGTAGATGAACCATTATTGGTTACTTTGCCCGTTATCCTCTTTCTAAGGTTTTGGGCTTACTTCCTTCTGTTCCACTCCTTTTTCCACCTTTATGCTTATCTGTAACACCCCGTTATTTTCCGAGTCAATTATTAAGCTTGACTTTTCTACTTTTATTTAAATCGGGTTTTTAAGTCGGAAAAATATTTTCGGTGTCATTATAAAATAAAAGTATGATGGGTCATCTTATAATAAATCGGTTTTAATTTTCTTAAAGTGAAACGTTATTTACTTACCAACTCGATATCGGGTTGGATTTTGGGTCAAACTCAAAAAAAAGAAAAAAAAGAAAGAGAAAGTCAATACAATGCATACTCCCTACGTAACCCTACAAATAATTATTCTCTTCCTTCACTTATATATATACACACATGCGTCCCAAACACCCCCCTCACACATACACAAAATATCATAGTTCGGTAGCCGCTCAAACAAGAAAATCTTGTGCCCGTCGTTAGATCGTTCTTTCCCCGAGTTTTTCAAGCCCTTGTCTTTCGTTGCCCAACCTTACTCCGTATACTAGAGTCCGTCATCACCTTCTTCCATTAAGGTAATTAAACTTCCTTTTATGTTTTAAGGTTTGTAAATTTAGTAACTCTCCTATAATGATCATGGTCTGTTCACCTATGTCGTCGTAGCAAGTCTAATGTTTAAAGATATTAAAATACCAAGGGTTAGTTTGTGTTGTCATACGGTGTTTTGTTGTCATAAATCGGTCATCGGGGTGCTCTCCTTTTGTACGGTTTCGGGTAAATTCCACTATTTGATTTTTGGTTGTTACGATGGTGGTTGACAAATTTTAGTCGAGGATGTCGATTAAATGTGGTATTGGATCTTTGTTTAGCCTATGTCGTAGGGGTGTATGATGAATAAGTAAAGAAAGTGGGAATATGAGAAGGTTTACAGAGAGGGATATAAAGGATTACGCATGAACAGAGGAGTTAGAGTAGTCAGTTAGATTCAAAGTATTTGACTTTTGAGGATATTTCTTGATGAGTCTAACAATGCTTTAATTTATTTAAGTAGGGATTTAAGGGTATTATTTTAAGTCTCGCTAGATTACGTATAATAATGTTTACGATTACTTCAATGTCTTACGTATAAGTAAGAATGGTGTAATTAGTCTATAGAAGTTTGGAGAGACGTCTACTTGGTATTAATTAGTTTAGGACGGTATAAATATAAGTTGGTTGAAGTAGTTATTGAATTCAATTTATATTATTTGTAACTTGTGGGTTCGAGGAGCAGAAATTTTTGGATAAATTATAGCTCAGATTGACCGTCTTGAGAAGTAAGGACGTTTTGACCTTTTCACCTTTAAGTAAAGAGCATGTTCGGTTTAAATTATATTTTTGAGACGGTTTTATAATTATTTTGTCAACGATGAATTTTTATGATACTCTTGTAATATTTTGGATATTGGAACTTTGTGACAAGTCATATATTGGAATTATTTTGGTACAATTTTGGTGGTTATAACAGACTCTGGGAGCTCTGTTGGTCTATGAGGTTAAGGTGCGTCTGAGACGTCCCTGAGATTTCGTCCCGAAACTGAACTCCTGGCCCGAGTTGTGTTAGGTGGGGTTTTCCGGCCCCCACTTGCTAGGTAGTTAGACTTTCTCCTTTGGCAGCCTCATCCTACTGACTGCCCAAGTGCGCACTATAGTAAGTCTAGCTAATCATAGGTGGTACCTCTAGATCGTGCAAAAGGGTAGGACCTTGGCACACAGGTGGTGACAATATATTTTTGTTGGTTTTGGCTTTGACTACTGTTTTCACAGTACTTTTGGTTTGGTATTAAGACAATAATATTTAACTCTGATTTCAGTTTACTACAAATTATAATTCTTTTGTTACGTTTTCATTATAATATATTTTACTCAGCTTTGCTGACATCCTTTTGTTTTGGGTCATTCCCATGCTGGAACCTGTACCTATTTGTGTTTTGGGTACAGTTGATAGGTACAATTAATATGCTGCATGGGTGCATTTGGTTCGGGATGCTGAGCGAGGAAGGATTTTAATATTTAACGTTTACCTCCAAACTATTTATGTTTATGTTGAACTTAGGGTTGAAGTTGTTTTAAACCGTTTTGGATTTTGTGGGACTTAAATCTTCCGCTGCAACGTTTTCATTTAATTATTTATCGGATTTACATTTCTTTTTAATACATATACTATTCTTTTGCCTTGCATTTGGCCTTGTGAGCTAAATGCGGAGTAACGGCTTTAAATTTTCCTATTTTATTCTTTTATTTTGGTCGCAAAAATTTAGGGCTGTTACATTATCAGCCCCACTACTGCCAATTTTTGACCATTTTCCTACGATCACTAACACTTTGTTTTCTGATTTTAACTTTGGTGCTCCATGTCTTGCAGACGAGGGGATTAGTGCAGTACTTCATGTGGAAATTGGTCCTTCGCCCCGTGATAAGATGTTTCATTCCATACTTTTGACATTTGATACTTATATCTTATCATGTGCTTTTATATGCTTTCATATTTCTAATGCGCAGGAATATGACATGCTACTTAGGGCGTTGATGTGCTTTTTAAGTAAAATGACGAAGTTGGTATATTTTGATGCTTGGGAGCGGTTTGGGAAAGGTCTCCGTTTGTATATATCTTGTAAGTAGTTCTTTCTTTTTCTTTCTGCACTTCCATTTTTTTGCATTTCTTCCCCGTATTTATTGTTGTCACTTATTGTTTGTTGTACACAATGAGGGCATTGTGTGATTTGGTTTCGGGAGGGTATGCGTCTGTCTGTTTTCATCCACCTGCATATTTCTTGCATTTTCGCATGCATAAAAAAATCACAAAAATACGTTCTTGCATTTAGTCGAGTCTTGGTTGAGTCGGAATGCTATGTAGCGATGATGATAATGCTTCTATGTCTTCATTTAGTTGCTTAAGCTCGTGCGTCGTTACAGTTTTTGTCCACAATCACATGCGATATTCTTGCATTTTTGGATAACTGTACTGAACGAATAAACTTGACTCATTGTTGGCAAACTACTCAGAATTGTAAGGATTTAGAGCCTTAAACTGATGACATTCATGATCAGTTTCATGTAGGTTGAGAGTAATACTTCTTATGAGGCATGTAACATCAAACTGCATAAGCATGACATTCGTCTCTTAAGTACCTGTACGTTTTTTTACTCGTGGTTTTGACATGTGCGAAAAAAACAAATCCTTTCTTTTATCTAATTCCCATAAGCCTCACATAGTCAAATTGACCTGTTTGACCCGTTTATTAACTACATGTCATAATTTGTCTACCCTAGTTAAGCTAGTTGATGAATTGGACGGATTTTTTTTGGGGTTAATTTTGGTACACTGATGATTGAAAAAGAAAAAAAAAGGGAATTGTGAAGAAAAATGAAAAAGAAAAAAAAATCAATGAAAGAAAAAATTTGAATGAAAAAAAAGAAAAGAAAAGAAAGGAAATAAAAAAAATGAAGTGAAACTAGAAGAAGAATGTGTTTTTGGTATGAGAAAAGAATTGATCTCTCTAATTTCATAGTTATTAGTGGGAAGTGATCTTGATAAGACACTTGTTACTATGCTTAATTTCTTCGACTGGAGTTTGGTGAGAACGGAATGTTTATTATTGATGGGTGTAAGGAATACTAGCTTGTCTTTTACCTCCTCATATCCATATTGTTTTGCCCCTTCTTACCCGATTAGCCTCACTTTATACCATATGTAAGTCCTTGGCACGTGTCTTTACCCGTTAGAATGCGTATGCACTAGTACAAAAACCACTTGTGGCTTCGGTTAAAGAGAACATATGGTTTCGGTTATATAGGCGTAGTAAATCAAGGCGTAGCATTAAATCCATGAGTTGTGGCTTCGGTTGTGAAGTGAAACCAAAAATTGGGAAAAGGCTTCGGTTGTTGAGATGAACCGCAACCAAAAGTACTTTTCGCTTAAGTTGTTTAATAAGAACCGTAGCCAAAGGTTGATAAAAGCCTTGAGATTGCGTCTCGTAAAATACGGCCATCATGGGCAGAACCTTCCCATCCAGGCAAGATAAACACAAATTCCATATTTGGTGTACATACCCCTAGAACATTCGTTGTAAGGTTCCCTTTTCTTGTCCGATATCGCCCTCTTCCCTCATTTGTCACATTAACTCTAATATGTGTACCGTCTAAGGCTCCTAAGCAATTCTATAATTAATATAAAAAAATTATATACTTTACACATATAAATAAAGTTATTCGATTAATTAATAAAACAATTAACGTTGTTACCTTGAAACATTTCCATCTATTGTTCTCCAAGTCTTCTAGTATTGGAGTAGGGTCTTTTAATAAATGACGATGTAATTTTAGAACCGCAAGAAGACAACGATTGAATTGTCTGCTAACACTTTCAGTACTTCGGTGGAAATATGTCCCTATCGACCTATTTTTTTTATGATGAGCTAATGTATATAAAAACATAGCCAAAATCTCTTCTAAACTCATGTTTCGAGTACCTCTTAATCTACCAATTTCACTAACCATCTCACAAAGTACACCAAATGTTTGTCTATTCATATGTAATTCACTCCTACAAGCAATATCACTATCCCGAATCAAAGCATTTAAATTGTATATTCTACGACGTTCCTTATTTCTATTTAGGTGTATTCTACGAAGTGATACATTTCTAGTACGCAATACAAAGTACATGCAAATTATCGTATTAATAATAACCAATAAAGTAACAAGTAGGTCTCTTTGTTTCTTCATCTTCTTCCTTATTAATGATAGTCCGTGATCATCCATCTCTGTGCATAGTTGTATTTTCACAAATTACTACCCGTACCAACTAAAATAATAATGTAACTTCAAATTTCAATTATTGTAAAATAATATAGCATCAATAAACATCAAAATCTAATGAATTTAATTATGTAACTTCACTTCACAACAAAAATTCTATACAAAATTTAATACTAGTAATTAAAAAAGAAATAAATTGGAAAAACACACAAAAAAAAAAGTACCTCAGTATGTGAAGATGAACGTGATGAATGAAGAATTTGATTTGGGGTTTGACGGCAGAGTACACTTGTGGTATATTGTGAGAATTGTTTCAAAGATTTTTTTTTTATTTGATACCCAAGGGTTTGGAATGAGTGATATCCACCTCCACCCAAGGGTTTCAAAAACCCATACCTTGAGGGTTTGAGGTATGAGTATCAAGATTAAAAAAGTGCTAACCAAACAAAGGTATGGGTTTCGACCATTTTAAACCCATACCTTATACCCGATATTGTCGAACCAAACAACCTAGAGATATAAGTTTGGTTCATTCTAATTAAACCCATACCTTATACCTCTTTTTTGCGAAACAAACACCCTAAGGATTATGTAAAATTCTAGTATTGATTACATACTTGATATACACCTAGCGTCACTTTTGTTGGAAATTTGGAATGTAATATCTTTTTTTGGCAACGGGTAGAATTTATTTATTTATGAAACATTACACATACTAGAGTTCAGAAAACTAACATTACATATACTTCTGAAGAAACAGAAATAACACAGAAAAACTAAAAACATAAGCTCCACCCTCCATCTGGCTTGATTGTTGTAAACGGGAGATTGGCCGTGAGCGCTTGAGCTAGTGTTATCCTCACCGCGGACCAGCGTAGGCTGTTGAAACTTACGATAATCGAGCTGACAAACACCAAGTGTACTTACGTTGCAAGAACGTAGAAAGAAAATAAGCATGGAAAGACGAGAAGTCCATCCAACAATGGAGATAAAACTCCTACACTTGGGTAACCAATCTAGGTGACCATAAATCCATCCAAGGCAGAGAAACATGAGAACAAGTATAGCCCTTCAACCAAGGTGCTAATTTCAACAAAACAACAAAAGATCCTATAGAAAGGGACAGTGGAGGCATGGAACGTGAAACTACAACAAAACACTAATTAGAACGAGAGGGCTAAGCAAACTGGGATCATAAAGGAATTAGCCACCCGAAACTCCACCTCTCAAAACGTCAATCTCACCAAACCCGACTACTGACTCCGCCCATCAATCGAAAGCTAGTTCCACACGCACAGCCGCAAGAACGTCGAACACTGAAAGTTTCCCACCCACAAAACCAACAAACCAAACCACCAACAACAGATGACAAGGAAACCCAAAACCAGACCACATGAAAGACGACCGAAACAGACAACACAAAACCGGACTAGACAGGGGCAGAAGGTGGGGAGGGGGGAAACCTTCTGTAGACCCAAAAGCAGAAAACACCCGACCCAAGGCTAACCAAACTCGGTCATCGGAAAGTGGAGGAGGGGGGCGAGGGGAGGGGGAAACACTCTCCGACTAGAGTCAAAGCCAGACATAGAGGGTGAACAACGAGGAGCACCACAAAATCAAGACAAGACGGTTCAAGAAGGTGGGGAGGGGGGCGAGAGGAGGGGGGAAACCTTCTGAAAGCATCAAGAAAAAACAACAACAGAACCACCTGACTGTAATCTAGCGAAACCGACCATCAGAGAGTAGGGGAGGGGGGCGAGGGGAGGGGGAACACTCACCGACAGGAGACAACAACAGACAAAGGGGTGAACAAAGGGAAAGGAAAAAAACAAAAAAAATATAAGAGCCACCAAGATTTGTCATCGGTGGTAGTGACAGAGGCGGCGGGGGAGAAACATCGTCGGTGACGCTCAGACAAATTGTGGGGGAGTAGAAGAACCAACAGAGGAGAGTAGGTAGTACATTGGCCGGAGATGGGTCAAGAAATGACCCTATCCCCGGCCAACGGTGAAGATCGAAGTTGAGAAGAGAGGAACAGGAGGGTGGCGACAGAAGTAGGGTTAGGGAGATTTGTTTAGAGCGAAGTCGGAGGATTTGGTTTAGAGAGAGAATTTTTTTTACAAAGCGCAAATTCACTACAAGAGTTAAAGTCAGTGGCGACTGAGCTTAGCTACTGACATCTGTTGCTAAAAAGAGACGCGCGACTGTCAACAGGCGCTAAGCGACAGTGGCTACAATTATTCGCATCTAGCGACTGATTTCAGTCGTTAAAAAAAACGCGCGACTGAAATTAGTCGCTAAATTTAGCGACTGGAATCAGTCGCTATGGCCTCATTTTAGCGACTGAAATCAGTCGCTAAGAGCGTCAGTTAGCGACTGAAATCAGTCGCTAAATGGTGCAACGTGGCGTCCTACAGCGACTGATTTCAGTCGCTAAATAGAAAATTTAGCTACTGATATCAGTCGCTACCGTGCCAGAAATAGGCCGGTTATATTTATTATTTTTTCTAGCCAAAATCTGCACAATAAAACAAACCAACAACCACAATACATCCCAAACATCATTCCAAACGTTGTTCCAAACGTTACGCAAGCTTCACACTCCAAAATTGGCAACCAAGTACACAAACGCCGTGAATACACTAAATTAAAAGTATTGTTACAAACTGCTTTTTCAACAAGCATTCAGAAACCACAAATTGTTTTCATTCAATCAACTCAGCCAACAGGGAAACTAGCTGACGCACCACTACTACCGTCACCGAAGGGGTCTCTAGGATCCGGGAATCGGAGAGTGGGGCCGGCATTGCAGTTATACTGCTGCGTGTTCCTAAGACGCCGTAGCTCTTCCAGAATTTGCTGGTTAACGGACTCCTGCATCTTCAGCATCTCATCCTGCTCCTTCTGCCTCTCATCCTGCTCCTTCAGCCTCTCAGCCATAGCCGCCCGTAGCGCCCTCTCCTCTTGGATTTCCGACCTCATCTCAGCCATTTCGGATGGTACACACTCTGTCGAGGTCGCATGGCCCCCCCGAACATTGGGTGGTGTCTAGTACAGGGAATGAGCGTTCCCCGTACCATACACCGCTCCCTTGCGGTATCCCTCCGCGACTCTGAACCAAATCGTGCTCGGGTCCACACCTTCATTCTCGGGCGCTTTAGTGGCCGCCAAATACGATCTCTGAAAGAAATTGAAGTCATGATTAGGTTGATTGTTTGAAGAAAAAAAAGTAACGAAGTCTTGTGTTTGAAACTTACCCAAGTGTCCATATCCTTCTTCGTGGCGAATGATCGACCGGTGGCATCGCCCCCCTTACTCTTCGCGTCGAGAAATAGCTGCACAGTAGGAGGGAATTCTCCGGTTTTCTTCTTCACCTGTTGACAGTACATGTAGATTTCTCATTTATTTTTATAATGAAAACATTAAATAAGAATCCAATATAAAAATCAAAGGTACGGAAATACTAACGTTCATGGCCCGCTGGTGCATCGACTGCGACCCACCGTAGTGGGTGCACTCCGCCTCCGCCTCGGGGTCCCCTCCCCGCCTCTTGTTCTTTTTTGCCTGGACAGATCTTTTAAGGAACTTCGGGTCGGAGCAGGGTGTTTGGAACTGTTGGATGGCGTCACCTACAATTTATACACTTTGAGATCAATAAATGTTTTGAATATATATACAACTTTCTGTTCAAGTACTAACACCAATTTAGTAATCGAACCTCTAAGGTGTTTCTGTAACTTTTCATCGCTCGCCATCTTATACATCATGTCTTTGTGTCTGTCCTTCGCGACATCCATGTATCTATCTCTCACAGCCACCTCGAGACCATCGTTGTAAAGGTGTTTCAACTGCAAGATAGTTTGTTGTCATTGTATTAGTAATCTGTAAACAGTAACAGATAATTAATAAAAATCAGAAATTGGTGTACCTTGAAGTTGGCAAACCACTTCTCCCGTTGCCACAGAGGCAACTTGGTCCAACTCGTGCAGTAAGTAGTCAAGTCATTCATGAAACTGTCCTTGACACCAGTCACCACCGCACGTGTACGAAACCTATACCAAAGAGTGAAATAAGATGATGTCTCACAAAAAAAGGAAATATATCGTCTCACCATGTGTTCTCCGGGGTAATAATAAGGCGCCCTTCGTCGTTATATCGAAGCGCTTCTTGTTGTTGCGGTTGCGGTTGTTCTGGTTGCTCATTGCCCTGCACCTCCTCCTCGTTCTCCACTTGTTGTTCGTCCTCCCGCCGGTTCTCTTCTTGGTCTTCCTGCTGTTGTCGGTCCATGTTCCTGCTGCTGCTCGAACTACCAAACCTCAGCCTGCTGCCCAACGTCATATCTACAGACATGTAATAGTTGAAAGTTAGAAACTGACATCATAATATTGAAATAATCTCGAAAACAAATATGTAATGCAGATTACTATGTACAAATAATATAACTTACTAAAACTATACTCTACTAAAAATCATCGTCACTGTCGTTGTCATCTTCCACTTGCCTACTCGAACCAACGACATCCTCTTCCTCGACGCCATCTTCGTCCTCCTCGTCATTGACCTCTAAATCATTGGTGTCATCCTCCTCCTCGACCATATCACTAGAAGCACCTTCCTCCTCCTCACCGCCTTCATCGTCTTCAAAATCATCCCCCACATCCACCTCATTATTGTCATCATCATCATTTGCAAAAAGATTCTCATCAACTGGAGACAATGTTGTACCACTAGAAATGACGTCCTCTTGGAAGAGGTCAGAGTCATAGTGCCCCCGTGGCTTAGTTTTGAACACTGCCCACCACTGGTTTACAGTTCTGTCGTTCTTTGTGGTTGGGTAAGGCGCAAAGTACACTTGGTGTGCTTGATGTGCAAGTATAAACGGATCGTACTTGGAGTATTTTTTTGGTATGATTAACTTCAACTAGTTTGTACCTTTCATGTACTCTAGTACCTTGCAGAAAGTTGTCCTTCCATTCACATTTAAATACCACAGCTCTATACCCACGATCATTTCCAACATAGCACAGCTCGAAGATGTCCTCCAATAGACCGTAGTAATCTTCACCCTCAAGTGAAGACACACTCACACCGAAGTTACATCTACTCCTACTGCTACCGTGGGCAAATGTATGGAAATTGTAACCATTAACCGAATACCGGTTCCAAGTTCTAACATTCCATAAAGGACCTAATGCTATACTCCTAACCAAATCATCCTGAATATTCTCTGAAATTACATGCTCCTTAAGCCATTTAGGAAACTGTTCCTCATGCTTATTCCAAATGTCATCAGCATTTAAATGTGGACTAGCAGCCACAAATTCAGTTACAAATTTCTTCTCGTACGGCTCCAAAACTTCACAGTTTGATAGCAAGTACAGGTGAGCACGATTGTGCTCCTTCTCATCTAATGTCCTCCACCCGCCAGCTGATGACGATCCCTCACCTTCCTTACTTTGAAAAAAGTCTGGTATGTTGGGGTCAATCGTCGTCTCGGGTGTTTCTAGGTTTAGATTCTTGGCTTTGGTGTTCACTTCTTTCTCGAAATACAGAGAACAGAAGTTGGCTATCTCCTCTGTTAAGTAAGCATTACATATGGAGCCCTCAACCCTCGCCTTGTTACCAATTTTTTTTCTTCAAATGGTTGAGAAATCTATGACAATCATCAAGCAATTATGTTATTATCAAATTACAGTGTCTAACCTTAGTTAGTGGGTAAAATAAGTAAGTAGTTGAAAGTTCTCACTTCTCAAATGGGTACATCCATCTAAACTGTACCGGTCCTCCCACTTTAGCTTCGTAGGGCAAGTGGACCGGTAAATGCTCCATTGAGTTAAAGAAGAAGGGTGGGAAGATCATCTCAAGTTTGCATAGTATATGAGGAATTTGATCCTCCAAACGAGTCATGTCGTCATTTGTAACTGTCGACGAACACAAATCTCGAAAAAACTGAGATATCTCAGTGATAGGATTCCAAACACTTTTCGGCAGCAGGTGCTTCAACGCCACAGGTAGTAATCGCTCCATGAACACGTGGCAGTCGTGACTCTTCAAGCCTTGGAGCTTCAGGTTCTTAATGTCCACACACCGACTAAAATCGGATGCATACCCCAGGGAACTTCAGTTTCCCTACCCACTCTGACACGGCCTTTCTCTGAGCCTTATCAAGGCTAAACAAGGCCCTAGGCTTGGACCCATCCCGCTTGATATGCATTTTCGGACGGTCACAAATTTTTTTCAAATCTTTTCGGGATCCTACGGTGTCACATGTCTTACCCTCTACATCCATGACAGTGTGAATCAGTTGCTCAAGGAAATTCTTCTCAATATGCATCACGTCCAGATTATGTCGGAGTAATATAGTACTCCAATATGGAAGGTCGAAGAAGATGCTTCTTTTAAACCAACCATTTTTCAATTTCTTAAGATCTTTGAACTCTTGATCGGTCCCGTCAACAGTAGATGGGAACTCTGAAATCACCTCCCAAATCTCATCTCCTTGGAGACGAATCGGTGCCTCATCTAGCACCACCTCACCCTTCTTGAAAGCTCTCCTATTCTTCCTGTACATGTGACCCTCGGGTAGAAACTGTCTATGACAGTCAAACCAACTAATTTTGCTTGAATTACGTAGGTAGAATGCTTTACTTTCACTCATGCAACAAGGACACGCTCTTTGGCCCGCCGTAGACCAACCGCTCAACATACCATACGCAGGAAAATCGTTTATAGTCCACAAAAGCGATGCTCTAAGCTGGAAATTTTGTTTCAACGACACATAATATGTCTCCACCCCTACTTCCCACAAGTGTTTCAATTCCTCTATCACTGGTTGTAAGTAAACATCCAAGTGATTTTTGGGATTTTTTGGGCCGGGAACAATGAGAGAAAGGAAGATGAACGGTGGATTCAGACAAAGCCATGGGGGTAAGTTGTACGGTGTGACCATGACAGGCCAGCATGAGTATGACTTACCGAACTGACCGAAAGGGGCGAACCCATCGGTACACAACCCAAGTCTCACGTTACGGGGTTCCTCAGCAAATTCAGGGTAAATCCTATCAAACCGTTTCCACTCCTCCCCGTCACTAGGATGACACATCTTCCCCTCTACACGAGTTTCTTCTTGATGCCACCTCATTTGTTCGGCAATGGTTTTGGTTGCGTATAATTTTTGAAGTCTAGGGGCGATGGGAAAGTAGGTAAGTCGACTAAGTGGTATAGGTTTTTTATGCCTCGCAACACTCTTTCCCTTCTTACCCCTCAAAACAATATTCCCATCTACAGTTTTGTATCTACCCTTCCCACATATCTTACATTCCTCAAGCATGGCATCGTCCTTCCAAAAGAGCATACATCCATCGGGACAAGCATCGATCTTTTGATGCGGAAGTTCAAGACCTTTAACTATTTTTTTGGTGTTGTAGAATGTTTTGGTCATAATGTTGTCTTTTGGGATGAGTTTCTCAATCAACGCAGCGATACCGTCTACGCACCCAAAAGGTAGGTTATACTCACATTTAAGGGTCACTACCATAGACGCGACTTCTAACAATGTCACATCACACCCTCCATATAATGGTTTCTCCGCAGCCTCTAACATATCAAAAAAAGCTTTCGCTCGTGGGTTTGGCTCTTGTGGAGTTGGTTGGTCATCGTCGTTAGTGTACATGCTCTCATCATTAAACAAATTGCACTCAAGCACATCAACAATCATTCCTCTCACCCCGCCTTCATTCTGATCCACCTTAGATTCCTCAAAAGCAGACTTCTCACCATGACAAATCCAATAATAGTAATTCGGGCTAAACCCATCTGAGATAATATGTTCCTTAATCAAAATACTATCCAAGAATTTGATGTTCTTACATTTCACACAAGGACACCTAAATCTACCCTCTGACGCGTATTCGGGATGGGTTTTAGCGAACTCAAGAAAACTATTAACACCCTCTAAAAATTCCGTTCTGGGACGTCGTCTCTTATCTAATCTTTCCTTATACATCCATTTTCATTCCTGTCGCTTCATTTTTTTTTTATCTAAAATAATTGAGACAATAACCACATACAAATTATTTCCTCTAAAGTAATTTACTAATATATATACACTACTTACATATTCTGTAAAATTCTCAATTTACCTAAACATAGTGCTATTTGCACTCATTCAGTTCATAATTACATCACTAAATCGGCATAATTGTATTTCAATTCCAATTTGCTAACACATCAAAACAACCCAATTCATTCAACTACGTAACCGCAAACCCTAATTTTATACTAACAATCTACCTATTTCAAATTGGGGAACCTATTGGGCGATTAACATTCTAACTACACTAAATATTCCGACAACTAAAAAACTATCCAACCCAATAACTAATTTATTTATATCTATAAAAACATAACTAATTTATTTATATCTATAAAAACAGAAATTAACAAATAATTGAAACTAAATATAGATAGATGTACATACCTTAAGGAAAATGAGAGAATTGAAGAAGGAATGAAGAGGAATGGAGGATGGGCGAGTTTAGAGAGAAGTTAGAGAGAAGGAGTGAAATGAGTGAATGAGCCGGGGGAGGGGCGGGGGGGGGGGGGGGGGGGGGGGGGTGTTCGGCAACTTAAAAAAAATTGACACTTTTAGCGACCGAAATCGGTCGCGCGCCACTATTTTTAGCGACCGATTTCAGTCGCTAAGGCACATATTCAGCGACCAATTTAGCGACCAAAATCGGTCGCGCGTCACTTTTTTTAGCGACTGATTTCGGTCGCTAAGGGTAATTTTTTTTAAAATCCGTCTCCTCGTTCAGCGACTAATATCGGTCGCGCGTTGAATTTTCAGTCGCTAAATTAGCCACTGAATTTCTCAGTCGCGCGTGGATGGTAGCTAGATGAACTATTTCTTGTAGTGATTGTTGGAATGTAATATCAACCTCTTTGAGGTTGTTACATGGAGTAAGGATCCTCTTCATTATATAACCTCAAAAGTAATCGATGACTTATTACCTATAATACACCCATTTTAATTAGTGTATAGTATTTCTCCCACTCATCACCATCCATTACTTAATGTTAGGACCGTTAGATCTTTCCGACATAACATCTAGACCGTTGATAAATAATGGAGAGGGAAAGTAATGAAGATGATCCAAATTGTGTTACAGGTTGTTGTAGGTTGTTATTACCTTAGCTAGGTTGTTACAATGTCGGTTACATATAACTTGTGTGTATCTGTTGCAATTTCTACTCCCTCCGATTTTTATTTATCTTCTATGTTTCCTTATTGGGCTGAAACACTCTTCGTGTTTCTATTTTGGACTATCAACATGTGGACTATCAATATGTTTTAAGAAAAGTGGTAAAAGTAAGGGTATTATTGGTAAATCAAATCGTTTTTTTTGTTCAACGAAGAGCAGACCTATTGTCCCCTACCACTAGGCTAAGACAAATCGTTTTATGGATCCACAAAACTTAAAGTAAGTAAAAATTAGTGACATTTTGTGTAAATAAACGTAAGATATGAGGTTATATGATAAAGTTTTTATAGTAAAAAATTGATCGGATTATCTATTTATTTGTAAGTGTAAAGAATTAAATAGAAAAAAAGAAAATAATTGTTTCCTGCTCCCACTTGAGTCCCACAAACTGTTTTAAGACTTTTAACTAGTGCTTTTTACTAAAGATTAATTGAACTCACATAGAAATCTGAATAGGGGCGCAAGGAATAGCAATTGTAATCCAAAAAGAAATCCGAATTGCAACAGAAATAATGATACTACTACTACTCTTTTAATTCCGTTGGGATCAACCTGGAATATCCCCTTCTTCCATTACTAACTCACCTATATATACATTATACATACTCCCTCTATTATACCAAACCACCTCAACTTCAACTACCCTTCCTTCTCTACCAAAACCTGACTCCACATTTATTCATCATCCCCCACACAAAAGATGCTGCCATTACTCCAAGACTACGAACTCCTCGACGAAATCGCGCGTGGCAAATTCGGCGTGGTCTCCCGCTGCAGATCACGCGCCACCGGCCACATCCACGCCGTCAAGTCCATCACCAAGTCGACCGCCGCCTCCGACCCCACCGACGCCCTCTCCCTCACCAACGAGCCCAAGGCCCTCTCCCTCCTCTCCGCCTCCCCCTCCCCCCTCGTCACCCGCCTCCACCGCGCCTACGACTCCCCCGCCCACCTCCACCTCGTCCTCGAGTACTCCCCCCTCCCCACCCTCTTCGACGTCGTCTCCTCCCAGGGCCGCCTCCCGGAGCACGCCGCCAGGGAGGTCGCCCTCTCCCTCCTCCACGCCCTCCTCCACTGCCACCGCACCGGGGTCGCCCACCGCGACATCAAGCCCGAGAACATCCTCCTCGACCCGGCCTCCAACCGAGGATGGATTATTAATGAATGAATGAATGGATAGGGGTGTAAAGTTGTAAAGATACCAACCTGGCCATGAAGGATGGAGGCGATGGTAAGATACCAAGCAGTGTAGGTAGTCATAACCAAGCCAAGGAAGGACCATATTCTATAGTTGTGAAAGGATGGAATAAAGACGGTGGTCGCACAGCATGCCCCGAATATGTAAGTCCATGTCCTCTTGTCCAGATTATCATTTATATAATATATGTTGCTGCATGCATTTTCATCATCATTACTATTACTCGTATTAATTATTATTAAGAATAATTAAGTAGAGTAATTACCTTGCACAAGCAATGAGTTGGATGACCGATCCAAAGAGAAGAAAGGTGCAGTTAAATGCCAAGCCCACGTTCCTCCAATGCTTGCCTAGTAATCCATCAAGCACCTCAAACCACTGAATCACATGATTCCTGAAATCAACGATTATCTGTAAGGATGATTCCTGAAATCACATGATAATCACATGCACCGTGCCCGAGGATGATCTGTAAGGATGTTTCTCGACGATTATCTGTTGAAGAAGCGCTAAGTAAGTGCCTCTCCCTACAATCTACTATGGAGTAGGACCATTCTCCTTAACTATTCACCATTCACCAATTCTCCAATAAGACAGTTTAGATTTACGGATTAGCAGCAATTACAGTAGATTTCATGGTAAAGTAGGCTTATGTGTGCATAACTCGTTGTAAAGTTAGTCCTATTTAAGTTCAACTTTCGTAAAGTTAGCTACATATAGAGTATTTATTTGATACTCCGTATTACTTTGCATTTTCACATCCGTATCAAAATGATGTTTCTATTTCATTATTATTATATATGGAATGGAATTTTGAAGGTGGAAATTGGATGACTATGTAGGACACCAATGGTTCGTAGGCGTAGGCGGAGGACAGTCGACGAGAGGGCCGGGGTGCAATAATTAATTGGGAGTTGGAGGATATAGAGGATGGATAGTACAGTGAAGTAGGCCAAGTTTTGTGTACCAGGAAAAAGGAGAATGAAGGTTTAGCAGCTTGCTTTGATGAATCTCCCATATGTTTAGATTGGAAAGGAGAAGTGTAAATGAAAGTAGATTGTTGCATTGGTAGTTTAATTACTACTATTCCGTATTTGGCTTTTCCTGGCCTAGTACTAGTACGTACTTAGTGCCATTGAGAAGGCTATATTTCCCCATATCATTTTGTTGTTCTAACTTCTAAGTAATGAAGCGTGTACTTAATAACTTAAATGGGATTGAACCTGAGATCTAGAGTATATATTTTTCCTTTTACGGTCAAGCTTCCATAATATTATCGATTGTCAATTAGTTTTTATGAAGAGCCACAAAATGGAATGTTATCTTCTAATTCAGAGGTGCGTTTCAAATATTTCCTTTGAACCTTCAACCATATTTATCTTTAAGTTTTTGTTTTTTTGTTGAATTGGTTCCTTCATAATATCAGCATCAGGCAGTATATGAAGTAGAGGGTACAAAAACATTAATTCACTCAGGTAGTACTCGTACTCATATTTGACAATGACAAAGGCCTGTTGTACTGTGGAGTCCATATAAGTTATAATGTCACAGATGTGTACAATGGAAGGTTTGGGTTCAGGTGGTGGTGGAGGGTATGCAATACATACAGATACAGGTGGGGCATTGTGTCTTCATTCATTCTCCAACATGTCTACGACACCAGCTGCAGCTGCTAAACATTCATACTCATTGCTCATAACTTCCATTTTCATGTCACTATCATACGACTGTCCTCTAGTATTGCCAGGGACGAATCCATGATTTCTTGATAGGGACATTTAGAAAAGTATTCCGTGTATATAGTTTGTATTTTGAAAATAAATAAATTATAAGTGAATTTATAAAGTAAAAACAATTGTTTGAAAATTAAGTTTTGTTTTATAAATTGATGTTGATTTTGAATTTTTTTGCTTCGTTTTGGAAGACTTACAAATAAATACTCCAATGAACGAAGTAGTTGAAGACTTAAAAAAATGTGTGGCAGGGGATTCAAACCCTTGACCTCAAAAACAAATGGAAAACATCACAAGCAATAAACACAAGCCATATTATGATTAAAGGAGTTAAACAATTCTAATTATTTATGAGATTTGGGTGAGGGCAACCGCCCACCCAAATCCGCCATAACATGGGTCTATCTAAATGGGGGAAATCCATTTTAAAAGTAGAGATTAGAGATTAAAATGAGAAGTGTTATTAAGTTAAATATTTGAACTTTTAACTAATGGGCTAATCTTATACTACTCGGTACTAATACTACTCGTAATAACTATTTGTGTAATATGAGTAACTACTCGTATTTTGGAAGTAAAATGATGGGCTAATGCTTGATTTCTGAACCTCCATCCAATCAGGCCGACAATACCAAATTTTGAAAGCCCAATTCACGTCTGTGTTTTCTATCTCATTGATCCATCTCGTGTAGGGCGGGCCTTCAACGAATCAACGGCTTCAAGTACACCCCAAGACAGAAAAGCTTCTACGTATATACCAAGTATTTCGGTCTACCATTTAAAAATATACACACAAATTCTTGTATAAAATGGTTTTACACAAGATCGTGTTTGTTCCGGTCACGGAAACAATTCACCCGGCCTAGGATCCGGGTTGTACAATCGGGTTAATTGCGAACAACTGATCGTTTGACTTCCCTTGGTCTCCCCTTTCTCTTACTCCTTAGATCGGACCTTCCCGGCGGAAGCGGCCTGCTCCCTGCACAATGAACGCACAGGGCCTCGGAGGTTGTCCGAGGAAACCCTCTCCGATGCCTAAGTTAGTCCGTGAAATGCCTTGACGAACCTAGCTCGTGAGGAACTAGGTGGCGTTTTAGGAGTAAGAGTCTAGAGAGAGAAAATCCAACCCCCCTCATGTGGGAAATGGGGAGGTATTTATACCTTCCCACAAGAGAGAGAAGAGGAAGAGGAATGGTTGGATGGGAGAGTGACAAGTGGCGGCTCCCCATCCATCCATTCTCAATTACCTTAGGCAAAATGACAGGAGGGCCCCTGGGGTTTATGGCCCTGTCGGCCAGGGATTTCCCCAGGGCAGACAGTCTCCAAGTGGGGGGCTGCCGAGCCTTGGCAGGCTGCATTGGCCGGTGCTCTCGGTGGCTGACGGCCAACTTAACGTTTTCATGCTTTATTCTTGGTTCTTGCCGGGGGCTGGTCTTTCGACTCTTCGACAGGAATTGCCCCGGGGCCTGCATAGCAGGCGGTTGACTGTCAGGCTGCCCACCCCCAATCAATTGGCCCTCGTCAGTAGGAGGGAAGTGAGACTTTTCCTCTGCTGGCGATCCTTGCTTGGAGGGGGGGTTGACTTCCATGTCTGTCGCAGCATTTAATGCTTCGCGCCTTCCCCGTGGAACTTTGTACTGTTCCTGTCAGGAATGCAAAGAGGCAAGAATACTCACGTAATGATTGCTCTTTTCTTCTGGGCGGATTTTGGGGAAACGTGTGGAGTTCCTGATTGGCGGTTCTCCTCCCAGGGTGGTTGGAGCGCTTATTAATGCGGAGTTCACCTTAGTATAAAATCTTCAGCTTTCTTGATCACTTGTGCTTCATTCCACTTTCCATCTCTCCATTTTCTTCACTTTTAAACATGGCTTGGATTAAGAAAAGTGTGGTGCGCCGTGGAGTCAAACATGTTTCCTTTATCTTCAGGGGGTTTTGGCGACTTAGATATGCACGAGCTGCCTATTTAGCGGTTCGCCGGAGCCGTTGCTCCCGACTTCGCCTTCGCCGGAGGAGAGGGAAGGTCTCTATCAGGATGGGCAAGCGCCCTAGGAGGTCCTCTCCTCCTGCCGTGCTTAGATTTAGGCGTTGCCCCCAGGGAGGGGGCTGCTATGACAGGGGGTGCCATGAGTGTTTTCCATGGCTGCACCCTGAACAATTCGGCTCTAATTCCGATACCGACTCTTCCCTGGAGTCGGGCCCTTCTTCGCCTGTAAAGAAAACAGGCTGTCGTTCTTGCGACGATTCTCGAGCCGTCCCTTTTGGAAGGGATTGGGAAGACAGCAGCCGTGATTCCGACGACAGTGAAGGCCTCGGCTGCCTGAGCGATAGGGACGAGGATGGGGCTGCAACTGACCCCTTTCTGGATTCCCCAAGTTGGGACTGGGGTTCGGCTCTCGGGAGCCCAGGCAGTCCTGGAGATTACTCTCCAGATTTGGGGGACGACTAGGCCTGCGCGGCAGGGCCTTTAATTTCTGTCAGGCTGGAATTTTTCCAAGCCTTATGTAATTTTTCTTTCATGTATGCCTTATGATGTATTTTCCGCTTGCGGTGTTTTCAATGAAATGGATATTTTGCGCATTTTTATTATTATTATTATTTTTTTTTTTTTTTTTTTTTTTTTTTTTTATTTTTTTTTTTTGAATGGAGTCATTGATTGACTTGTCTTTCTGACGTTTCCGTTTACCGAGGCCCTTCTTGAAAAAGGTGAGCAGTCGGTGTTCAGCGCGTGACACGTGGAAAATCTTCGCAGGTTTTGTCATGGGTTCAGCCTTTCGAACTTCTTTGGGCCCTTATATAAAAACCCATCTCTCCCTTCATTATCTTCTTTTACTCTTCTTGATACTCTTACCCCCCCTAACACTTTTTGAATTCCCTTCATCGATCAAGCGTTTCTTTCTTGGAGGAGCAAGGATCATCTCTTGTCGCCATCTTTGATAACCTCACCGGCGTTTTTAGGTTAGAACCCTTTTTTCCTTTTTTGAATCTTTCGCTTCTTTTCTTCCCTTCCATAGCCTAGATGTCACGAGCCCGCCCCCTTTCTTTCGATTCTTTGCTCGGAGGGATTAGCGGCGGCGACGGTGGTCGTCGTGATGTAGCTTCTTCCTCCAGGGTTGGCCCCCGGGAGGGAGATGATTATAGGGGGGAGGGGGCTGAGTCACCTGACCCAGCTCCCTTTGATGTGATCGATTCCGACGATGAAGCCCTGGAGGTTGACCCCGCCAGGGTGGCCGGTCCTCTCATCCGCAGGGAGAGAGGGAGGACCTATTTTTTAGACAAGGAGAAGTACGTGATTCCCTTACAGACCTACCCCGAGGCCAAAAATAGGGACTTGCTCTTGGAATGCGACGCAACTAGGGCCATCGAGCAATTTTACAACTTTGGGGAGGGGTACACTGTAGTGATCCCTGGGGAAAGGGACACAGTATGTTGTCCCCCAGATGGGTGTGTAGCTGTCTTTCATAAGGCCCTAGAGTTTGGCCTGCGATTTCCATTGCATCCCTTCCTGGAAGACACTTTCAGGAGGATGAATGTCGCCATAGCTCAGCTGACTGCAACAGCCATTAGGGCTTTAGTGGCTTACACTTGGACTTGCCTGTTCCATGGTGAGGGGCCTTACATCGACGCCCTTCGCTTCATGGTTGGCCTTCAAATGGTGTCTTCATCAGGGGGGGATGGCTCCCCTGGTTATTGGTCTCTGCTGAGACAGAAAAAATACGCCCTGGTATGGCCACCCCTGAGCAGTCTCAAGGATTGGAAAAACAACTTCATATACGTCCACAGTGCGACGGGGTGGAAGATTCCCAGACACATTAGGAATCATGTCCACACTCGCATGGAGACGCGTGAGGAGTATCATCCTCGCGTCGGGGGGAAGGCTCTGGAGGTCAGGCTGACCAACAAGGAGAAGATTCTGATTGAAAAATTTGAGATCGTGGCGGACAAACATGGGAACTTTTGCCCTGTTTTCTGGCTCCCTCACGCGGAGCTTATCACTACTGACGAGTACCTGCTTCCCATGGGCCTGATTCGTGGCCTTGAAGGTAGTTCTAGGGTTCTTGTTGTCGCGGTTTTCCAGGGATTTCATCTCTCCCTGCTTTTTAAATGATCACCTCTCCTTTTCTGCAGATTCCTATTCTTGGACCTGGACCAAGAAGCAGGTCAGAAGGTTAGGCCTGAGCGAGGAATTGCACGTTCTTTCAAAGCGCCCTTCTCTTCCGCCAAACTTTAAGAAAGGAAGTAAGGCCTTGATGAAGCTCGTGAAAGACTTCGCTGCAGGTCGAAGATTGCCTCTTCCTCCCCGGCTGCCTTCATCGAAGCCGGCGACTCCTACTCCCAGCATTCATGAGGGGGAAGCGGAGGTTACCTCAGGGGCTACTCCTTCCCCTGGCCAGAAGCAGGGTGCTTCTTCAGCTGGCCCTCGGATCTCGCAGGGAACGCAGCCTGGAGACTCGGAGGGGACCGGGGAGAGTACTCCCTTGGAAGTGAGGAGAAAAAGAGAGAGGGAGCCCCCCAGCGCTGATGTGGTGGATTTGGAGGCAGATGTCTCTACCCCGGATGCAAAACGCCCTGCTCGTGAGCCTTCGAGCGTTCCCTTCCCAGAGGAGAATGTGGAGTTTCACTACACGGCTGGGGATAGCGTGGACGTTTCGGGCCTACTTTCTGACTCTGGGGCTGTCCTGGCTGACCGCCTTACAAAGATGGTAACTTCTACTTCCCACCAAGTGCTTCAATATATCCAACGCACCTCCAAGGTTATGTTGGCCTCTGCAGAACTGGCAGCTCTCAGCCGTCTGAGCGATGAAGAGCTAACAGTTACCCCTGGGGCTCCTCCTCCTGACCGCCTGGCTATGGTAGAGAGGGACGCTGCCTTGATAAGCTCCTTGAAGGACAAACTGGAGGAGGCCAAGAGGCAGGCTGATAACTGGAGGGTGCAGGGGGAGATGGCTGTGAAGGAAGTTGCCAAGCTGGGGGCCGACCTGCAGGAGAGCCGACAATCATTGGACCGTGCTAACATATCTTTGGCTGAGATGGGGCATTTGAAGGGAAGGGTGGCTGTTTTGGAGGAGCAGCTGTTACAGGCAAAGTCGGCTTTTGACCAGGCACAGTCGACTTTTGATCAGGCCAAGGGAGAATGGGCAAAGGAGAAAGAGTCTTTGGCTGCGGAGAACGAGGAAGCGGTGGGTGCCAGCTTTGTGAGTGGCGCCAATTCCTCTCTGGTATTAGTCATGGAAGTGATAGGGGAGATGTTCCCTTCTTTTGACGAGGACGCTTTCCGGAGCCTGTACTCTGCTAAGGACGAGGCCCGGGTGACTAGGCAGCCTGAAGCAGACGCCAACGCCCGCCAGGATGCCGCATGATGCCCCTTCTCTTTTATAAAAACTCTGCATTTCCTTGAACCAGTGTTTCATGGTTTTTCTTGTAATATTTTGCTACTCAGTTCTTCTGACTTTGTAAAATTTTTCCACCCTCCACGGGTTGTTTGTAGGATATTTTCCTTTGCTTCCTATGGCATTACTGTTTTGAGGACCTTTTTCTCGTATGTTTGATTGCGCCTGTCATGGCCTCTCTCTGGTTTTTCGTTCAAAGTCCAGGGGGCCTGTCCCCTGTCTGCCCAGAGGCAAGCAGGGTAGCATTTGCGTTTTTTATACAAGGTTGGAGGGCCTGCCCCCAGTCCTTGTCGATACGGCCTGACCCTGGCTTTTCGTTCAAAGTCCAGGGGGCCTGCCCCCCGTCTGCCCAGAGGCAAGCAGGGTAGCATTTGCGTTTTTATACAAGGTTGGAGGGCCTGCCCCCAGTCCTTGTTGGTACGGCCTGACCCTGGCTTTTCGTTCAAAGTCCAGGGGGCCTGCCCCCCGTCTGCCCAGAGGCAAGCAGGGTAGCATTTGCGTTTTTTTTTATACAAGGTTGGAGGGCCTGCCCCCAGTCCTTGTTGATACGGCCTGACCCTGGCTTTTCGTTCAAAGTCCAGGGGGCCTGCCCCCCGTCTGCCCAGAGGCAAGCAGGGTAGCATTTGCGTTTTTTATACAAGGTTGGAGGGCCTGCCCCCAGTCCTTGTCGATACGGCCTGACCCTGGCTTTTCGTTCAAAGTCCAGGGGGCCTGCCCCCCGTCTGCCCAGAGGCAAGCAGGGTGGCTTGCGTTGGGGGGTTCACTTTTCCTGATTTTGGCAACAGGGGGGCCTCCCCCTATTGCCCCCTGCTCGTTTGTTTGTGAAAGTGTGAACAGACAACGAGTATAAATTTGTATCTTCTCATTTCTTTAAAAATTCCTTTGACATTGGGGTGGTCGGAGCCGTCGACATTTTTTGATCGTCCTCCGCCTTTTTACTGTAAAAGTGAAAACTGCCTATGATTCTGTTTAGACGTAGTATTTTTTTAGCGTATCTGCATTCCAATGAGCGCTCAGCTCCTGTCCCTCTAGATTGGATATCCTGTACGTGCCTGGACCCAAAACCTGAGTTATTTGGTATGGGCCCTCCCAATTGGCACTTAGTTTCCCATGCTCTCTTGATTTTCCAGTTGCCTGTGTTTTTCTTAGGACTAGCTCGCCTACCTGAAACCTCCTCTGCCGGACTTTGCTATTGAAGGCTTTCCTCATTCGCTGCTGGTAGGCAGCGATATTTGTACCGGCTTCCTCTCTTAGCTCACTTACCAGGTCCAGGGCCTCGACCATCACGGCTTCATTCTCAGCCTGGTTGTACAGTTGGGAACGCAGAGAGGGAATCCTTGTCTCAATAGGCAATAAAGCCTCTGCTCCGTACACCAAGCCAAATGGGGTCTGGCCCGTAGACTCCTTCCTGGTAGTTCGGATGGACCAGAGTATGCTGGGGAGTTCATCAGCCCACCTACCCTTGCAGTCATCCACCATTTTCTTCAGGCCATTCAGAATTTGTTTGTTGGCTGCTTCTGCCTGTCCATTGGTTTGAGGGTGACAGACTGCTGAGTAGGCGACTGAGATGTTATGGCTTTCTAGCCAGATCCTTAGTGGGTCATTATCGAACTGCCTGCCGTGGTCGAACACTAGCATCTTCGGTACACCGAATCGGGTAATGACATTCCGCCAGATTACCTTTCGGACAGCCGGCTCAGTGATGTTGGGCACTGCTTCAGCCTCCACCCATTTGGTGAAGTAGTCTATGGCGACTATCAAAAATTTTCTGCCCCCTGTGGCCACTGTGAAGGGCCCTAGAATGTCCATCCCCCATTGAGCAAAGGGAATGGGAGATAGGATTGGCCTGAGCTCCTGGGCCGGGGCATGGATCGACGGGGCGAAGAGTTGACATTTTCTGCATTTCTGGGCCAGGCTCCTGGCATCTGCCAGCATGGTAGGCCAGTAGTAGCCTGCCCTGAGGGCCTTGTGGGCCAGCGACCTCCCGCCGATGTGATGTCCACAAATTCCTGAATGGATATCATCCAACACTTCAGCGGCCTGATCCGCCCGTAGGCATTTAAGCAGGGGATAAGTAAAGGATTTTTTGTAGAGTTCTCCATTAACGAATATGAACCAGGCTGCTTTAGCCTGTACCTTCCTTCTTTGCAATGGATCTGGTGGTAGGGCACCGTGCCTCTTATACTGGACGAAAGGGGTCATCCAGCTTTCTGGCTCTTCTTCCATGGTATTAATCTCTTGACCAGGATTAGTAGACCTTTCGTGTAAAACGTCCACCCATACCGACCTCCGGATGTCCTGCAGACTGGAGCTTGCCAGTTTTGACAGGGCGTCTGCTCTGTTGTTCTGGGATCGGGGAATTTGTTTGATCTCGTATGATTTCAGGCTGGATAGTTCTCTTTTTACCATTTCTAGGTATGAGGCCATTGTTTGGTCTCTGGCTTCGTATTCCCCATTAATCTGGTTGGCGATGAGTTGGGAATCTGTCGCCAAGATAATTCGCTCCGCCCCTGCAGCCTTAGCTAACCTGACGCCTGCGAGTACTGCTTCGTACTCTGCCTCATTGTTTGATGCTGGGAAGACGAACCTGAGAGCATGTTCAAAGTCGGCTCCCTCTGGGCTGGTTAATACTACGCCTGCGCCTGCGCCGCTGGCCGTGGAGGACCCATCAGTGTGCACGACCCACTCCTGGGCAGGGGCTTCCTCTTCCCCTGAATGGGAGCACTCAGCCAAAAAGTCTGCCAGGGCTTGGGCTTTGATGGCTGTTCTTGGCTGGTAAGATATACCCAGCCCACTCAGCTCAATTGCCCATTTTAACAACCTTCCCGATTTTTCGAATTTTTTCAACACCTTTTCCAGGGGTTGATCGGTGAGGACAATGACGGGATGCGCGTCAAAATAAGGCCTGAGCTTCCGGGCTGCAATTATGACCGCGTAGGCAGCCTTTTCAACCATGGGATAATTCTTCTCAGCTGCCCCCAGCGCATGACTCACAAAGTATATAGGCTGCTGGGTGCTTGCTTCTTCCCGCAGGATGACTGCGCTGACAGTTATGTTAGTTACCGCGATGTAGAGAAAAAGTTTCTCTCCTGCTACTGGTCTTGCCAAGGTAGGGAGACTCTTAAGATGGTCTTTCAGTTGCTCGAAGGCTTCTCTCTGCTCGCTTTCCCATTTGAACTGTTTGTTTCCTTTCAGAATTTTGAAAAAAGGAGTGGCTCTGTCTGCTGATCGGGCAATAAATCGTGCCAAGGCGGCCATTCGTCCTGTCAGGCGCTGGATGTCCCTGATGGTCTTGGGTTCAGGGAGGTCTAAGACCGCCTGAACTTTTTCAGGGTTGGCATCAATACCCCGAGAACTGACCAAGAAACCTAGGAATTTTCCGGAGCGGACTCCAAACGTGCACTTTTTCGGATTCAGTTTCATTTTGTAAGCGCGCAGAGAGCTGAAGGTTTCCTGCAAGTCTGTCAGGTGTTCCTTGTCTTCCCTGCTTTTTACGATGGCATCGTCAACATAAGCCTCGATGTTTCTACCTTTCTGCTTCTCAAACACTTTATCAACTAGACGCTGGTACGTAGCCCCCGCATTTTTGAGCCCGAAGGGCATCATCTTGTACATGTACGTGCCCGAACTAGTGATGAACGCGCACTTCACCCTGTCTGGCCGCCATAAGTACACTTGATGGTAGCCTGAAAAGGCGTCCAAGAAGCTTAGCATGGTGTAGCCACTAGTGGCGTCTACCAATTGATCGATCCGAGGGAGCGGGTAACAGTCCTTCGGGCAGGCTTTGTTCAGGTTCGTAAAATCGACGCACATTCTCCATGCTCCAGACGACTTTTTGACCATAACAACATTTGCCAGCCATTCTGGGTAGTCGCAGACTTCAATGAAGTCTGCTTTCAGGAGCTTATTGATCTCCTCCTTGATTGCTGCGTCTTTTTCTGCAGACATATTTCGTTTCTTCTGCTTTACGGGACGAGCCTCCGTGCTTACGTTCAGCTTGTGAACGATGCATGAGGGGTCAACGCCGGGCATTTCGTCTGCGGAATAGGCAAACACGTCCTTGTTTTCTCTCAGAAGTTTAACCAGTTCGGCCTGGTAGGATTCCTCCAAGCCTGTTCCTACCAGGACCTGTCTTCCTGGTTCTAAGTCCACCAGCATGCTGTCGCCTCCCGGCTCCAGGCGGTCGGGAATCGGGTGCTCAACTGGGACTTCGCCTTCCCTGCAGGGGGAACTGTCAGCTTTTCTTTTTCCTTTCCTGTCCTTCTCGTGTTCTTGTAGGGCCACGGAGTAGCATTGTCTAGCTGACTCCTGGTCCCCACGTATCTTTCCTTCCAGCCCGAAGTCTGTGACATATGCAATGGTGAGAGCTCTGATGGAGATTGCGGCCTCGATTTCATCCAGCGTGGCCCTGCCAATCAGGGCATTATAGGCAGACCTTGCGTCCACAACAACAAAGGTTGCCCTGACATTTCTTGCTGTGGAACCCTCTCCGAAGGTTACGGGCAAGTCAATGACGCCCATGGGCATCACGCCGGCCCCACTGAATCCATACAGGGATCCGGGAGCAGGCCGTAGATGCCTTTTTTCTAGGCCCATTTTTTCGAAAGCATCCTTGTACAAAAGGTTGGTATATGCGCCAGTGTCTACCATACATCTTCGCACAATATGGTTGCTGATTTCCAGAGACAGCACCAGAGGATCACTGTGTGGATATATCACCCGCCCTGCATCATCAGGGGTGATGCTTAGTGTCACTCCCTTTGGGCTCCCTTCTTTCTCAGCGTAGCAGATTTGGTTTCTCAGCTCGCGCATTTGCCTTTTTTGACTTCTTCGGCTGAGCTGGCCCTCAGTGCCCCCTGAAATCACGTGGATTATCATCCGGTTCTGCGCAGACCCCTCGGGTTTCTCAGACACTTCTTTCTGAGACTTGTTTTTAGCTGCGTAGTTGGCCAACCATCCGTTCCTGATTAATTTCTCAATTTCATCCTTCAGGTGACGACATTCTTCAGTGGTGTGGCCAATACAGTCGTGGAAGGTGCAGAATTTCTTTGGGTCGCCTTTTGGGCTGCGAGGTTTGCTTGGACGGTTCCATTTGGCAGTTTCTTTTTCCAGTTCGAATATTTCCGCCCTGGACTTGTTCAGAGCGGTGTAACTATCGAATCTGGGTTGGTAGACTGGGCGTTCTCTCTTGGGAGTGTCTCCCTCCTCTTTTTGCTTGCCTGGTTCACCTCTGCCCTTTCCACCCTGCGGTCCCCCTTGAGGCTTTACTTGGCTTGCTGGGGTGTCCGTCAGGCCGTGGAACTCCTCCTGCAGAATGAACCCCTCGGCGATTTTTCTGGCCATGGCCAAGTTTTCTGGCTGAGCCCTGATCATCTGATTTTTCATTTCCCCTGGAAGTAGGGAGATTGTCAGGGCGTAGGCGGCGGTGGAATCGTCGATCTCCCTAACCTGCTGGTAGGATAGATCGAATCTTCTCATGTATTCTCTCACACTCTCGCCCTTCTTTTGTTTCAAGGTCATGAGGTCGAAACGGGTGAGACGTCTTCTTTTGTTTCCAGCATACTGCTCAAGGAAGATCTCAGCTAACTCTAGGAAGAACCTGATTGACCCCTGGCGGAGATCTCTGAACCACCCCTGCGCAAGTCCTACCAGGGTGGTAGGGAAAACTTTGCACCAGATGGCGTCATCTACATCGTACATTCCCATGTGGCTCTCAAAGGCTGCCAGGTGGTCTTCAGGGTCCGTCGTCCCGTCAAATTTGATGGTGGGCATTTTGATTTTTGGAATGGGGTACTCCTGTACCTCAGGGTGCAACGGGGTTTTCGTAGGCCTGCCCACCAGTCGTGACCTGCTCTCCCCAGACTGGTTACCATGAGATTCCCATTGTTTATGGGTTGGTTTCCTCGTACTGGGGGAGCGGTGCCTCGGCGGCGGCCTGCTAGCTGCTTCATCCTCTGTTCCCGAGGGGGTCTCTCTGGGCCTCTTCCTCTGGGAGTGGCAGAGGTTTTCACCCTGATGACATCTGGATTCGAGCGGTTGCCCTCGGTTGAGCCTGGACTGCAAACTTTGGGATAGGCCAGGGGCTGACTGTTCCTTGGCTGCAGGAGTTAGCCTGGAGAAAACTCCGCCCGGCCTTTCCCCTAAGCGTTTTGACATGGGCTCCCTGGGCCTCATGCGCTCCTGTAATCCTTGAGATAAGCCTCCCTGCCCTCCAGACGCTGATTCTGTCGTGTGAATAGAGAACGCCTGCTGGACAGGTGGTTCTGGTTTGTCGGCGGTAATGCGCCTCTGCACATGTGCATATATTTGGGCTGTTCTTCTTGTTTTTCTCTGAGCGTTTCTGGCGGCGGTCCGCCTCGTGCCCCCGGCCTCGTCCCTGCTGACTGGGGACGGTTGCCTAGGAGCCGATGCGACCCTGCCTACCAAGTCCTCAGGTGTGAACTCCTGATCCAACATCGCCGAGAAGAACGCGGCCGCCTGCGCCATCTGAGCTGGGGTCAGGTTGAGAGCACGCCCAGGGCGTGCCCCCAGCTCGGGTGTCGCAGCGGCGTTAGATCTACCGAGGGGATTGGTTCCCTCTACCCCAAGGATTGTGGCAGGAGGGACCCTCTCCGACAGCGGCATTCCGTACAGGGGGGTCACCGGAGGGACCGTCGGACCCGCTCCTGCACTATCATCGACAATTTCTGGCATGTTTGTGTTTAATTTTGTGGTTATGAGTGGTTGATTTTAGTGGGTAACTCGTGAGCACAACCGTAAGTTCCCCACAGACGGCGCCAAATTGTTCCGGTCACGGAAACAATTCACCCGGCCTAGGATCCGGGTTGTACAATCGGGTTAATTGCGAACAACTGATCGTTTGACTTCCCTTGGTCTCCCCTTTCTCTTACTCCTTAGATCGGACCTTCCCGGCGGAAGCGGCCTGCTCCCTGCACAATGAACGCACAGGGCCTCGGAGGTTGTCCGAGGAAACCCTCTCCGATGCCTAAGTTAGTCCGTGAAATGCCTTGACGAACCTAGCTCGTGAGGAACTAGGTGGCGTTTTAGGAGTAAGAGTCTAGAGAGAGAAAATTCAACCCCCCTCATGTGGGAAATGGGGAGGTATTTATACCTTCCCACAAGAGAGAGAAGAGGAAGAGGAATGGTTGGATGGGAGAGTGACAAGTGGCGGCTCCCCATCCATCCATTCCCAATTACCTTAGGCAAAATGACAGGAGGGCCCCTGGGGTTTATGGCCCTGTCGGCCAGGGATTTCCCCAGGGCAGACAGTCTCCAAGTGGGGGGCTGCCGAGCCTTGGCAGGCTGCATTGGCCGGTGCTCTCGGTGGCTGACGGCCAACTTAACGTTTTCATGCTTTATTCTTGGTTCTTGCCGGGGCTGGTCTTTCGACTCTTCGACAGGAATTGCCCCGGGGCCTGCATAGCAGGCGGTTGACTGTCAGGCTGCCCACCCCCAATCAGTGTTTATCTTATTTACACAAATATCTTTAACCGCGTATTTTTTAGATGTAAGGACAGTTCGTGCATATCGTTAGTTTACATCAAATTTATTGAAGTTGGAGGCTTTCAAGTTCAAAAAAATGTGCATTATTTAATCTAGGCAAAAGTTTAGGTAGGCCAACCTCTTAGCGTTAAGTCTCTGAGACGTTTCTTATTAATATTACTGAAGGATCATGTCAAAATCAGTTTAAACTCGTGTCAAAGATCATTTTTTCAGGGTTTTATTTTGGTTAAGATCATCTTTAGACTCACAAATGCTAAAAAGTAAGCAAATTCTTATTTTATGTACTTTCAACAATTCAACTAAAAATGTGATCGACCATAAGAACTTGATTACCCATAAGCGATCCAAAATATAATTTCTTTAAACCTAAAATTGAATCTGAATCTATTGCAACCTATGATTATCCATCTAATCTAAATAATGGATTAGATATGAGATTCAATCAATTGGAATCGAATCGATATCCGACACTTAAATGGGTTTTTTTTGCTTGGACTATATTCACTCAGTAACCATGTCTGCAACTTATACAAGAAAAACCCATTTGCAAGAATAGGATGTAATTTGAGAGGCAAATTAATCTACAATTAGGCCATGTATATAATTTTGACCAGCAAATCCGTACAAATGCACAAAATGATCTACTTAACAGCTTTATATCAAAACAAAAGTCCCAAAATTTGTCAAGTTGAAGTTCATTAACAATCCCCAGCCATTGATGAGTGGTTGCTTGTTGCAATGAATGCCTTTGACCCTGCACCTCTCCATAGCAATAAATCAACTAATTATCCTTTTTTGTTGTTTCTTTTCTTTTTCTTTATATGGTGTTAACACGGGGAAGGCTAGCGCAATGCAAAACAGCAAAAGGAAAAGGATTCGATCTTACGACCATTGACTATAGTAAAATGAACCATCTTGCTAACCCTCCTCTTCATCTTCATCTTCATCTTCATCGTGCTCACCAGACAACTCTTCCAAGGACTTACCTTTAGATTCGGGGACAAGTAACGTCGTAACAAACCCAAGCCCACAAATTGCACCCAATATGATCAACGTAGACCTGACTCCAATACCCGGTGGATAGCCTGCATCTGCCTTAGCCGGGTCAGGGGGCTGAGCCAAGTACATGAACCCGAAGGCCCCTATAATTGCCCCTAGTTTCCCAGCAGCAGACGACAAACCATGACACGTCGACCTCACTCGAGCTGGAAATATCTCAGCTGGGATCACGAACGTGGTGGCATTTGGTCCAAAGTTGGCAAAGAAAAAGGTGAAGGCATACATGACTATAAACCCAATGTGGTTCCCTGGGGTGGTCCAATGGTGGTAGGGAATGGCTAACCCCAACAAGAAGGCTGTCATGAACCCAAACCCTATCAGCTGGATGGTGAACCGGCCTAGGATATCAATAAAGGCGACAGTGAACCAGTAGCCAGGGAGGGTGCCACAGAGGGAGACCAGGGTTTGAGCCCTGGCTACCATATACATCTCTTGGAGAGCACTCATGGATTTTTGAGGCGGAAGCCAACCAACTGAACTAAATATATCTTTTTGGAAGAGATTGTTACTATAAAAGGCTATGTCGAGGAGGAACCAACTGCTAGTTGTCCCCAGCAAGTGCAACCCGTGTCGTTTCATGAACTTCTTAGAGAATAACCCATACTGTTTATTCTTCCTTTCAGATGGTGGTGGTGGTGGTGATGGTGGATCTTCAGCTCTTTCGACGTTGCCTTGGGTTTGTGTCTTGAGCACCTTGGCCATGTCTGAGGTGGCTTTCTTGGAGTCTTTGGCCACCAGGGCGGTATAACGAGCTGTTTCGGGCATCTTCATACGCCAGTAGTACGTCAGCAAGGCCGGAGCAGACCCGAACATGAGAACGATCCGCCACACATAGTCAGCCTGTGGGACAAGGGACGCGGGTGCGTTGTCCTGATACGCAGGCGCAGGGAACGCGGACTTGAAAGCCGCAGAGAGTATCAAGGCGACAATGCCTCCCGTCAAGTTCCCAAACCCTTGCATAGCAAACACGGCAGCAACAAAGGCCCCGCGTGTCTTCTTGTTGGAATACTCGGACATGATAGTGGCGGACAGAGGGTAATCTCCTCCAATCCCAAACCCGAGCCAAAACCTGAAGAAGCAAAGAGTGATCATCACAGCTTTAGGCTCATCCCCGAAAGAGAGGCCGGAAGCGATGGAGCTTATGACCATCATCATGAGGGTCATACCATACACCTTTTTGCGGCCCAGCTTGTCTCCGAGCCACCCAAAGAAGAGCTGGCCGGAGAGGCTGCCGCAAAAGGCAACACCATTGACAGCGGCCGAGATAGCAGGTGGCAGTGTACCAGGTTTGGGTGAATTGGGATGGGTGAAGTAAATACGGCCCAGGAGCTTTGTGACTAGGGAGATGCTGAAGAGATCGTAGGCGTCTGTGAAGAATCCCATACCGGCTACAACGATGGCTGTGAAATGGTACAATTGTGTCTTTGCACCATCCAGTGAATCCAGTACACTATGGTTGTCATTAGCCATTAATGTCTGACTTGTCAGAAATGGTTCTTACTGAAACACAGGAAAAAACAGGGGAACATCAGCGGTGGAAGACTTTCAAGTACTTCATCCATTTATTAATGTTCATCCATTTATCTTTTTGAAGGTCAAACTTACACTTTGAATAAAACATAAAATATAAAATCTCCTAATATGATATTTATATAATTATTAGTATAGACCTCTTGTGACGATGCCTAGTATTTTTAATAAATTTATTTTATAACATATTTCATTTTAAATTTTCAATTCTTTTATTTTTATAAATTTAACAATGGAACGTGTAGCCATGTAGGTATATATATAAATATTTTTGACATTACAAAACAAATCAAGATAATTGAATAATGTTTTGAAATGTAATTAGGTATGTTTTAATGAAAATATTACGTATATTTTTTATGCTCCGTATGTGTCATCTTGCATTTAAAGATACATACTCATTTCTCTGTACAATTACGGATACGGATGCTTTTTTTAGTTGTTACGGTGAATCAATTTTTTTATATAAAAAGCCCTAATTTTTCAATACTAAATGAAGGATTTTATGTGTAACTTTAAACACTTTTTGTGCAACTTTAACACTTGAACTTATAAAAATTTTTGATCTTAGGAGAATCTCTCTCTCTCTATATATAATGAGTCATTCTACATGTCATATGAACTAACTCTATGATTTAATTTGTGAAAAACAATTGCAGAGAGTTTATTGATACATTCCTTATTTTGTACTCCCTCTTAGTTTCTAAGATTTTTCCTCTTCCCTTTTTGGCACTAGTTCAATCATCTTTTCTTTTCCCTTTTTGGCACTAGTTCAATCATCTTTTCTCTTTTCATTTTTGGATTGTACTTTAGTCATTTCTTTATTCTTCCTTCAATTCTTTATTCTCTCCTTTACTCACAAACTTCACCATATTTCTACTTTATACCCCACATTTTCTTAATTTAATCAATTCTTTATTCTCTTCTTAATATTTGTGTCAAAAAAAGAGGGAAGATAAAAAACTAAGAGGGAGTATACTTTTGTAGAAATTAAAGTAAAAAAAAAATCATCTCAGAAATAAACTTACATTTTACAGAAATACGTTTTTTGTCACAAAGTTAATGGCATTATATTAAATTTCGAAATTGATTTCACAAAAAAAAATTGTCATTTTTGGTATTAATGACAATTAATAGATTGAATTTATTTAATTTATGTAATGATTTTTTCTTTCCTTATTTAGAGTAGTGTAGTTTGGAGAGAAAACTTTAGAGAGAGTTATTCTTTTAATGTATAGGAGAGGTGTATAAATTGCAGTCAAAGCGTCATTTTAGACAGGCCCATCAAATCAATTTACGATGTCCTGTTCTATAAACCAAAATGAGGCCCCAACGATTTCAAATACTTGGTCGTAAAATTGTAAACATTATAAATTGAATATAAAATATGTTAATTAGGGGACTATAAATCATACTCCCTCCCCCCACATTGATGTTCCCATTTCAATATGACACATTGATTAATAAATCGATAATGAATGGTGGTAAATTGTTTGGTGGGGTTCAAGTAGTCAAATCACAAAAAGTAACCAATAGGAAGAGAGTAAATTGGATGAATAAGGAAATTTTTGAAGTGAGAAAATCATAGTGGTGTTTTTTTATTAGGAAAGTGAGAAAATCATAGTGGGGGGAGGGAGTAAATAAAAATTTGTAGTAACATATTCCACATTTTTGGATTGTGTACTCCTAATGTTCATGCTAAACCTATATATATGGGACCCCTTACTGTTTGGGTCCTCTATTTTTAGAATGGTTTGAACATGCTGTTAGACGGCTCTGATTTTAAAGACAGTATATAAAATAAATGGAAAAAGAACAATTATAAATGGAGGGAATATAGTGGAAACCTTACTCTCGTAGTAACAGTAGAAACTTCTAAAAATATCTCAACATGCATTGGCAGAAAACTAGTTATATACTACTCCCTCTGTTTTTTAATATAAGTCATTCTCACTTTTCGAGACAACTCCTTCTCTCTTCAATATCTCTCACAACATAAGAAAAAATAACATGAAATGTATACTCATTTGAAAGCTCTTTTCGTAAGGAATTTTATGGTGCAATTTTTAAAACTTTTGGAATAATATATTTACATAAAAATTAAAGTCAAAGTCTCACCTCAAAAAAGTTAAACGTCATATAAAAAAATACGGAGGGAGTAGTACATATGGCACATTATTTGGGCACAAATTATTGGAAGATGATACACTTACATAGCGTGTATCATATTTTTCATACACAACGAATAAGAAACTGTCACGTGTGTGTTTTTAGTTTAACCTAAAATGATTAGTATAGAGTTAGGTTAGTAATTTTATATTTTTAGTTAATTTTTAACCTTAATTTAGTTAAGTCAATTTTAGAAATTTTTGTATTTTTGTTTTTACATTTTTTTAAAATAATCATAGAATATTGTTGATATAATTTTGGTTTCTTTAACTATATAAGAAAATTAATTACGAAGTAATATAATTACAATTTATAAAATAAATAATCAAAAATCTTAATATGTTATCATACATGTATATTCCAATTTTTTTTTTATTATATTTTTTAATAGGTTATTTGATCAAAATTTCAGTTAACTTATTTTAAATAACTTTTCTTTTTTCAAATTAGTTAACTGAAATAAAAAATTGGTGGGGGTTGTTATTGATGGTACGAAGTACTCCATACAATTTTTAAAAGAGAAAGTGGAAGTTATCAAAAAAATTTACGAAAAAAGAAAAATAAAAACTTTCATTGAAATGGGGGGAGTATAAATTTTTAAATTAGCGTCAAATATATCTTACTCCTAATTAAGTGTATAATTTCTTTTGTCAAAACTTCGTTCAAACAAGAAAAAAAACTTTATCTGAAATTATAGGTTGATTTTGTAGGGCAGATTTTGTCGAAACGAGTACAAATTTGGAAAAGTTGGTTTTTCTTTCCGATGAATATATTCATCATAAAGTTATAACGGGTCAATATCAGAATGAATATAAGATTTTTTTCATATAAAACAAAATTAGAATGCATTGGAAATAGGGAAAAAAACTGTCTTTATCTATCCATGTAGATAATATAATATTTGACCTATTTCACATTTGTTACAGATATACTCATCACAAAAAAAATTTTGGGCCTAAAGAATAGCCTTCCTACAAAATTTCTCCTAAGTGCCCATATTTAAAGAAAGAAATTATTTTCTTCCATAATCATTTGTCTACCTTAATTAAAATACATCTCACAAATAATATACTAAGACAATCCGATACGAGCTAGACACTAACAACCAAAAAGTAATTACCCCTCTTATAATTTATTTGTCGTAACCTTAAGACGGATTAAGTAATACACCAAATCACATGGCACTTGCAAGTGCCAAATATTTTGTCTTTATTAGGCACATGTGGTGGTATTTGACCCGTTTTAAGGTTTATGACGGACACTCCATCTCAAGCAAAACCAACTGATAACTTATAAGGAGGTCTAATAATACAACTATATCGAGAGACCGTCTCAGTATATATTAGCCGAGATCAATATTTATAAGCTTATAGCAAGAAAAGTTCATGATCCAAACACCGGTAAATCTAGTTTTTTTTTTTTCGTCCGAGCTCAATAAAATACTTCTATTCTTCTCCCATACATTAACAAAATACTGGTAAAATAAACGTAGAGGGTGAATTAAATTTATTTGATATCTTGGCAACTTGTGTAAAAGGTTTCAAATCATTATTGTCCAATGTCTCCATATATAATCATAAGTCATAACCAAGAGCAGAAAGGAAGAGAAAAATGAGAAGAAAGAAAAGCAAAATGAAGAAGAAAAGTTGATAGATCACCTTGAAACAAATAATAGATCTTGTTGCTTGAGCTTTGTGTAAAATGTGTGTATTATTATTCCGTTGAATTAGGAAGAAATGAGAGTGAAAATAATAAGACGAAAGTGAAGAAGCATAATATTAGAGGGTATTTAAGAACTAGAATATGGGAGAATTTTAAGGGACGACTCTCGATATTTGGCAAGTCATTTCAGCCAAGTCCAAGGACATTCTTTCTATTTACATGTACCGTCTTCCACATTCTTTTTACTAAAACCACCATTACCCTCGTTGGACACAAAAATTAAGGAAAATAAATACTCTTATATACTCCCTCCGTTCCAATGAATTGTTTGCCTTTGCTTTTGGCACCAAGGGCAAGAGATCCAATTAGAAGGTGACATGTGGAGTCAAGAGCCAAATTACACGTAAAAAGCATTCCTAAAATAGAAAGGCAAACAATTCATTGAGACGCCCCAATATGGAATAGGCAAACAATTCATTGGAACGGAGGGAGTAATGTTTTATATGTTCTCTTCGTTTGTATACATTTGCTTTTTGAACACTATTCATAAATCAGAATAATCTTCTAATATAACTTCAAATAAATTGATGGTCTTGGTGCTTGTTGTTGTCGAAACCCCGATGGAAAATAAGGCTTTTGTTGTTGTTGGACAAACGAGCGAGATTAATTCTTGAAGATTTTGGACGACGTTTGTGCTTTGTAGGATAAATAAGAATAAGAATGATCTCTCGTTCCTTCATCGTAGAAATTAATACTCGTATTAGAAAACGGGCGGGTTCCCTCTCTTAAAAGTTTGGTATGCATTGAATTATTAGTGACTTATGCTTTTGGATTGGGTACTACGGGATTGACTCATTCGATCAACCTAAGACTCCAACTCACCGGGGATGTAGATGATTGGGCTTACTAGTCAAATTACAAACCCGATAAGGAGGTAGATCAGATTACCCTAGAGGTGTTCCACTCATTTTATCACCCCTCGCAACTTCATACCCGAGATTCTTTAATAATCATTTGGCTACGTCAGTGGTGACATCGGACCCTAGTCCTTCTTATTGATAAAACCCGTATCTTTTCCTTTCTTTCGCTATTTAGATTTTTTTTATATCGGTATCTCTAATTGGCTGGTTTACTCTGTTAGCTTTGATTGTTGGTTGGTAGTTGTTGGGTTTGTTGATGATGACAATGCCTATTTAACTTGTGCTCTAGTTTAATCTTATAGGTTAATCGTCATTTGGGTGATAATTATCAAATGTGCTAATTCAAGAATGATGATATCAAGACAAGTCAAAGGTACCCAAGATAAAGATCAAGAACTTCAAGTGAAGAGAATAAAATTGAGTCTAAGTCCATAGTCACTAAGAATGGCAAAGTGTGTGTTTTTCGGTACAACAGTATGTAACAGTCGGACTGACTGTTACATCGTTCGACAACTCTTAATGATTCAAAAAGATTTTGATTTCAAAAGTTAAATCTTCAGAAAAAATATTTTTACAAATTTAAATTGACTTTGAAAAAAATCTGATTTCTTTAAGAAAAATGGATGATTTGGTTTCTTGTAAAACAATGCACCTCTTCTCCAAGGTTTTCCAAAAATGGTTCTTCACTTTTGAAAGTGAACTTGAAATGTTTCTTCTTTCAAGTATCACCTTTCAAGTAAACACCTTCTCTTCAGTTTTGGTAAACCTTAAGCATTCTTCCCTTTCTTTCTGAAAAAGCAGCTTTCTTTTTTAACAAAGTCAAAGGTTTCCTTTTAGTCTTTGGATTTTTCAATGAGGCACAGTCTTTTACTCATTTCCACATCTAATATAGAAGAAACTCATTTACTTCATTTATTTCTCAAGTCTTTCAAACTAAAACTTCATTTATTGCATTTTGTAAGGATTAAAGTCAGGGGTTTGATAGGAATTTTATCCTACTCATAATATTCTTTCCCATCTCGGATCTAACTGTTATGTTCGACTAATGGTATTTCATTTCTTGTTGTTTGATATTGATATCTTATGAAATCTTTCACCAGGGACTGCTGATAAATTAAGATTTGAAATAAAAGAAAGAAAAAATTTTTTACTGCTTCTGGATAGATGTGTGGGGCAGAGGGCTCGTGGTACCTCCTGCTCACCCTTCCTCCTCTGCTTTGAGAACCGTGTGAACGGAGAGTGGGCAGAAGGGAAGGAGGTCCTCATATGGAGTCGCACACTTACTTGAGCAGTGCGAGAGACTGGGAAATGGCGAGCTCATAAATTCGCTCCCTTGGGGCCAGATAAATTACAGACAAAGCTTTACTTAGATAGTGATTTCATTTTTTTTTTCGGAAAGGAAAGTAGGGCTCCTATTGACTAGACGTCAACCTCCCTCAATCAAAGGGAGACCAGCTTTCAATACTAGTTGTTAGGTTATGCTGTCATTTTTCCAATATCATTGAATAGCATGGCCTGGGGCTAAGGTAACTCAAGTAGGAGAGCCGTGTTATGGGTGACCTTATTGCACGGTTCAGAGAGCACTTGTGTATGTGATGCAAGTGAACGTGTACGAAAAAGCTGTATCTAGGGTGAGTTCTTCGTTCCGTCGTCGACCCTATCTATGTTTCTATGATGGCCCAAGAACACGCTCATTCTTCAGTCGTGGCTACTTCAATCAAAAAAGGGCGATCCCCTCCCTTGGAAAGAAAAACGTAGCACCGAAGAAAGGAAAGAGCGAGATGGTCAAAGGTTTTTATATTGAAAGCATTTTGCAAAGTATTTTCAAAAGAGAAAGTCTTCAGTAATTTCAAAGTCATAGTCAAACACATTGTTACACAGAATCACACACACTCTTGTCTAACTTGGTTTTCAATTGTAATCTTTGTAACTTTCTAAGTTATTAAGAGTCGTAGCCGGAGTAGGCTATAGGACGTGACCGGAGTAGGTCATTGGTGAGTTAGAGACGGAGTAGTCTTGTAAACTCAAATCGCAACCGGAGTAGGTTGTTGGTCGTAACCGGAGTAGGTTATGGGTCGCTTTTCATTGTAAGAGTCTTTTGATTTCGGAGTAGATTTCTAAAGAAAAGCAATAAGAAAAGCATTGGACGTAGGCCCTTAGAACGTTTACCGAACCAATTCAAAAATATCGTGTTTTATCGTGTTCTTTACTTTTCCGCTGCATCTTTCGATAAAAGCATGTTATTTTGTTTTTCTTTTATTTGCTCAAGCTTCAAACTTAGTTTTAGTTGTGCTATTTCCTTTCATGCAACAGCCGTCTATACTGTGACATTCGTCTGTAGCTTTTCATTCTGCTAAGCGAATCAAATACAGTCTGACAACAGTCGCTTATACTGTGGCTTTGTTCTGTAGCCGTACTCCTTGCTAAGACAAAGCGTAACAGTCTGACTGTCCGTTGTATGTTAAGTCTAGTACTTCTTTACATATTCGTTTTTTACTTTGATTCAACTTGCTTTAATCAATAAAGATTAAGTTGAAATTTTTAAAAGATACCTAATTCACCCCCTCCCCCTCTTAGGTACTTAGGATCCATAAACTCTTCAAGTGGTATCAGAGTCTCGTACTCTTTTAAAAGCTAACTACCTAGAGTTTGATTCCTCGATATGGATTATGCTAAACGCTCCAAGATCCCGGTCTTTACCGGTGAGAATTTTGGTTGGTGGAAGCTAAAAATGGAACACTATATCAAAAGTATCGATTATCAATGTTGGAAAATTATTAAAGAGGGTCCAATTGAAATCAAAGCGTCTAGTGCCAATGGCAAGTCTACTGAACTTAAAGATGAGTCTAAATATGATGAATATGACTTTAAAATTGTTGAGAAAAATTCTAAGGCTATGTCAATCCTCCAAATGTGTGTCGGTGAGGAGGAAGTGAGTCGTATAAGTGGATGTCCTACGGCTAAGGAAATTTGGGACTCCCTCGAGCTTGCCTATGAGGGCACGTCTCAAGTCAAAAAGCGCCGTATTGACCTTCTCATGCAACAATATGAAATTTTTCACATGTCAAAAGACGAATCCATAAATAGCTTATCGAGTCGTTTTTCTTGTATCATTAATGAGCTTAAAAGTCTAGGAAGAGAATTCGAGTCTGAAGACATCATTCGAAAAATTCTTCGTAGTCTAACCGATAAATGGCAACCAAAGGTCACAGCCATAGAGGAAGCTAAAGATTTATCCGCCTTGACTCTTCATGAACTAATGGGATCACTAATGGCTCACGAACTAAATCTCGTGAAGCGTTCTAGTGACAACCAACGGGGAAAGAGTCTTGCTCTTAAGTCCGCCTCAAGTGATGAGGATGAGGACGAAGAGGACGGATTTGCCATGTTCACTAGGAACATTGTTGGTATGGTAAATGGTCAAGGAAATCGTAAGTTTAACAACAATTTCAATAAGAAACGATTCCCTAAGAAACGACCTAGCTCAACCATAGGATGCTTTAAATGTGGTGATAAAACTCATCAAATCAAAGAATGTCCTAAATGGAATGATATTCACTCTAAGATAAACACGATAAAGCTAAAAGGGAATATAAAAGTAAGGTCATGTCCGCTATTTGGGGAATGTCCGATTCGGAAGAAGACGATGAACCCAAGGATGAGGAGTTAGATGCTAATGTGTGTGTCACTAGCTACTAAGGTCAATAACTCCAAAGTTGAACATCTTAGGTGTCTCATGGGCAATCCCGATAACTCAGATTTTGACTCCGATAATGAGGTACAAAGACTTAAGGCTAAAGTTAGAACTTACTCCAAAGAAAACGTTTGCAAGTTGCTTGATAGTCTTTTTGATAAGTGTCGTTCTCAAACTAAAAGGTCTCTTGCTATGCAAGAAGAAATTGAGGAAATTGCAATTGAGAATGTCCAACTTAAAGAAATACTTAAAGCAACAGACAGTGTGACAATTACTGATGAAGTTAAAAACGAGCTGAAAAATTTGAGAAAGGTCAACAAAGAGTTGTCTAAAGAGTTGCTTGATCTGAAATTTGTTACAACCCAACCTACTGTTCCCAATGAGTCTCCTAACCCCCAAACTATTGAATTGACCAAAGGGAATGAACGTCTCAAGGTCGATTTTGATGTGACTAAAGAAGAGTTGAGGAAACTCCAAAAGAAGCTTGTTAGTAATGGTACTCTAGAGTCTAGATCTTCAAGTGCTAGAATTTTCTACTTAGAGGCGTGTAATCTCAACCTTAAATGCTTAATTGAACAAAGAGACAAGAGTTTACGTCAATTTGAAGCTAAGTGTATCACATCCGAACAATTTCTCAAACAAAAAATTAAGGAAAACGAGAGTCTCACTCACTCTATTCAAGACACTATATTAATGAACTTGTTGAAGCTAGAAGAGTCCACAAAACTTGGGAAGGAAGTCAAAATGTGCTAAATTTTCTTACCAATCAAGACAACTTGTGTCGTGAAAAAGAGGGGCTTGGGTTCAAATGGAATAGACGTCATGACTGTAAAATTCACAACTCCAACCCTACCAAAAGAGATTTTAGGAAAAGAAAATATGTAGCACTTACCGAGTACATCATTTGTCATCATTGTGGTAAAACCGGTCATTTTCTCAATGCTTGTGAGAAAAGGGATCAAAGTATTGATCGTGGTATTAAAGTAACTAACAAGACATGGGAACGAAGGGAATTAATTAAGGATGCTTTAACTAAGGGACTCAAATCCGTTTGGGTTCCTAAACTCACCTCTTAATTTCATGTAGGGCTTGGTGAGGGGACGCCGTGATTGATATCTTGATAGTGGATGGTCTCGTCACATGACGGGTGATAGAAGCCAATTCCTCTCACTAGAAGCGTATGATGGTGGCACGGTAACTTTTGGAGACAACAAAAAAGGTGAAGTCATAGGACTTGGAAAGGTTGGTAAGTCTTTATTGGTTTGTGTCGACAATGTGCGGCTTGTCAAAGGTTTGAAACATAATCTTCTAAGTATCTCTCAATTATGTGATCGTGGTAATTTGGTTGAGTTTAGTACTAGTATGTGTCGTATTTTAAATGCCACTACCCGTGAGGTTGTTCTTGAAGGTAGACGTGTCAAAGACGTCTATTTAACCGACTTGAATACTTTAAATGGTCAAACTATGTCTTGCATGAGCGTAATGAAAAATGATCCGTGGTTATGGCATATAAGATTTGGACATGTTAGTGCTAAAACTCTTAATACACTTAGAAGACTTGATCTTGTTGATGGTTTCCCTAACATGAAATTTCAATTTGATAAAATGTGATATCAATGTGCTAAATGCAAACATGTTAGAAGCTCCTTTAAATCCAAAAGATAGTCAGCACGTCACGACCACTGCAACTGTTGCATATTGATTTGAGTGGTCCTATGAGAGTTCGTAGTAGATGTGGAAGTCGCTATGTATTGGTGATTGTTGATGATTACTCTAGATTTGTATGAGCATTATTTTTAAGTTTCAAAGATGAAGCATTTGATGAATTTCTAATATGGTTAAAAAGGGTTCAAAACAAACTTGATCTAAATCTTGTGTCAATTAGAACCGATCATGGAACCGAATTTGAGAACTCATCTTTTGGTGCTTATTGTGATGATAATGGAGTAGATCATAACTTTTCGGCCCCTAGGACACCTCAACAAAATGGCATCGTAGAACGCATGAATAGAACTCTTGAAAGCATGGCTAGAACTATGTTGTTATGTAGTAAGCTACCTAGAAACTTTTGGGCTGAAGCGGTAAACACCGCTTGCTACATTCATAATAGAGTCATGGTTAGAAGTATAATAAATAAGACTCCCTATGAGTTGCTACGTGGTAGAAAACCGAATATTTCCTATTTTAGATACTTTGGAAGCAAGTGTTTTGTGCATAATAATGGTAAAAATAACTTAGGAAAAGCCGTGTTCACAGGGTATGCCGATCATAGTAAAGCTTACAAGGATTATAATAAAAGAACCATGATGATCGAAGAAAGTGTGCATGTCATATTTGATGAATCTAGTCTTTTTGAGCAGGTACAACATGATGATGAAGAAGATGAAGAATTCGAAATAGGTCTTGCTCGAAAAGAACACACACTTGAAGATGAGCTAAACAGAGCTGCTGAGCAACAGTCTGCCAGACCGTTACCTGAAGACGAAGTCACAAGTTCAGGGGGAATTAATGATCCTCCTGAAAGTAATCTTCAAGGAGATAATGGTGAAGCAGCAGCTAATGCCCAAGGACCAGAGGCGTCCTTAGAATCTGGTGTGGAAGCATCGACTCCCAGCCCAGAAGCAACAGTCAGAAGGACTGTTACAGTTGAGGGGGAAGATACTTTCATTCCAAGGAAGCGGAAGCATCAAAGCTCACACCCCCTCTCTAATCTGACTAGTGACTTGAAATCTGGAGTACACTACAAGAAAACCAGCTCCGGGCGTCCACCTGGTGGGCGTTCTGGGTATATGGACACCTACATGGCGTCTGAAAATACAAACGGGCGTTCACAGTCAGACGCCAAACTTGGCGTCCGACTGAAGCTGGGCAGGAAGAAATTTAGGCTGATGGGCGTCCACAAGCGGACGCCATATTCCACTAAATGGCGTCCACTGTCAGACGCCATGTAGTGGGATATGGCGTCCACAGTCGGACGCAAGTTTGGTTGGATGTGGCGTCCGATAGCGGACGCCCGTTCGCCTGCCTCGCATCAAATACCCGCCCAACCCCCTCTCCCCCTTCATTCCTAATTTTTTTTTCACTCTCTAAACTCTCTCTACTCTACTCGCCGACCCCATTCTCCCTTCCTCTCCTCCATTTTCCATACTTCTTCTTAATTTTTGGTACGTTTTCTTACTTTACTTAGTTCTTATTCATTATAATTAGTTCTTATTTTTGATTTTTATCGCTTTTTATTGGTAGTTTGCTAGTTAATATTGTTTAGGTCTGAATTTCAATTAGGTTGATTAGTTTAGCCCAAATTCGATTAGGTAGATTAGTTTTGCCCATCACAATTTGTGGACATGACATAGGTCCACCCCGACGCGGCCACGCGCGGGTTTGGGGAGGCGAATGAATCTCCATGAGATGGTCAAATGGAAATTTAAATCGAAGTCGGAGTCGCCACCGAATTTTATGGTTATTCGGAACCGTTCGAGCCCACTCTATGTCGTAGTGGGCCGTGTACGAAATACGGCCCATTTCCGATGTCAGAGTTTATTGGGCTCGTCCCTTTTGCATATCGATATAGATGCCGATTGGAGCGGTTAATCATATATTGAATGACTCTCGTTGCCAATGGTTTCGGACATCCGGAAACCACGGTTCTGAGTAAGGGGTGAGGGTACGTGTTGGGAAGTTCACTAAGAACACCCAACCCCGCCCGCACATTAGCGGCCTCTACTAGGATATCGAATGACGTTTTAATGCGCGCGTTAGTAGAACGATGAATGATTATGCAAACATTGTTTTCCAAGCATGTGAAAAATTGAATGGGTTGCTAAGTCAATTTAATGCATGAAAATTGATTAACGTCAAAGTTGTATTTAGCATATGAGATTCGTTTTAGTATAATAAAACGAACGAAATAAAAGGATGAATTTGCTACAAAACAAACAAACGAGTTAGTATCGATTTGTAAATAATAATATAGCAAATAAAATATACGAGATCGAGAAAATAAATATTAATCGAAATCTGAAAAATATTGTTGAAAAGAACGTTGTTTTGTATAAAAAACGAAGTTCGAAAAATAATAAAATAAAGACGGAAAAAAGCCGCGGCATAACAGCCGGCCGCGCGACTCGCCCGGGATGCCGGCGGGTCGCGTGGTAGCCTGTTTCGGTGCCGGTTTTCGAAAACTCGAAGTTCGTATTAAATCGCGTACGAATATTGCATGATTCGTACTCGACTTAATATTTTCGATATTCTTTATATTCGATAGTTGACTACGAAATCAATATCAAATATTCGAAATAGTTTTGGAAAAGATATAAATTTTAGAAATCGATCGAAGAATAAATAATAAACGAACGAAAACGTAAAAAAAAGGTCCGGACGGTGTGCCGTCCGGCTTTTGGGATTTTGTTCGAAAATTGTTATTTTTAATAAATCGCGTACAAAATATGAATCAATTTGTATTCGACTTATGTTTTCGATATTCGTCGTATCCGATATTCGATTATGAAATCGATATCGGATATTTAGAATGACTTAAAAAAGTTTTGTAAAAATTATTTGTTTTGAACGAGAAAAGAATTTTGAACGAAAAAGATGTAACGATTTTTAGTATCGTTGAAATCTTAATATAATTCTTTTCGATACAATATTCGATTATGGAAAAATCGATATCATATTTTTCAGAATATATGTTATGAAAATAATTTTTCGTTAATAACGATATTAGAAAAATAAAAAAATCGACTCTAGACCCGTAAAAAAAACGAAACGGACGAAGAGGAGAAAGGGAGAGAAAGGAAGAAATCGGGTTTGATTACACCCTCAACCTACATGCTCTTGTTGACTCGGATCGGAGCTCGTCGGAATGTGGCTAGACACGGGAGCGTCGAGGCAACGTCGGTTGGGTTAGGGTGGTACGGTCGAGACGGGTGAAGGTGTCGGGTATCGGGGCCGGTTTCCTTCGGGTTTTGGATGTATTATCGGTTTCTCGATGCTAAGGAATTATGTGTGTCGGGATGATAGAAAGTTGATATGTATGTATGTCGATAATGTATGTATTATTGTTGGTAAAAATTCCGTTGTGATTGTGTTGGATGCAAGGGGCTATTTATAGGAAATTCCCGACCTTGGCTTAGGAGAGTTTGACTACCGCTTAGGATAGGAAACGTAGGAATCTGAGGGAAATAAGAATTCCGCTTTCTTGTGAAAGAAGAAAGGGCACACGGCTGGTTTGCTACTGTTTTGGGCTGTTTCGGCCGAGTGTTTTACACTCGGTCGGGTGTTCGAGTCGGTTTTTGAATAGGATTCCCGTTTGAGCTAGAATTACCGCTTGAGTAAGAAGCTGAGGAGAACGAGAATTCCGTTTTCTTGTGAGGGAAGAAAAGAGGAAAAACCGGCTGGTTGTGCTACTTGGCCGAGTGTTTTGCACTCGGTTGAGTGTTTGAATCGGTTCTCGGATAGGATTCCTACTCGAGATCGAATTCTACCTTAAACGGAATTGTTTATTGCTTTGTGTAGTTTGATTTTTTGTAGAATTGGAGTGTGAACTGAACACGTGAGATGTCACGGTCAGTCCGGATGTTTCGGAAAAAATCCTTGACCGGGTTTTGACTCGGTCGCTAAATGACGGTTTTACCCCTGGTGTCGGATTCGACCCAAATTAGTGTTATTTGACTCGAAACGACCCACTGGGCCTGAATTTGAGGTTGTTTTTTGTGAGATTTGTACTCCGTAAAATGCCTAGGCCAAATGTCCATCATTACGAGACCATTTCCGAGTATGTCAAGGCACGTTAGCGTCCGATCATCATCGGGTGTTTGTCGGAAACTGCTATAGACACCTGGCAGTCAAAATGTGGGTGTCTACAGAGCCCCCACTCTGACTGAGGCTTGGACAGGGCGAAAGTCAGAGTAGCCACCAAGTCAATCAAGGATTAAAACCTGGCAGCTTCCGGTCGGGTCGTTTAAGGTCCATTAGACCTGCGTGAAGGGCCCGCCGACCATGGGCTAGAAATGTACCTGAGCTGATGATAACTCCGTGGGGAATTTGAACTCGTCGCATAAGACTTAGGTGCGCCTGTATATGGGCTCATCTTGTTAAATGCCGCTGGGGAGTTATGTGAATTGCGCTGTCGTGATTTGTACCTGTATAAGTTACATAAAATTTTGCATGCAACACGTAGGTGAAACAAATATGACTCGCGCTGGGGAATAAAAATGATTTTTGCTGCATTTTGAAATCGAAGTCCTGAAAGTAACTCACGTGCTAGGAGATAGGTTTCCAAGATTGAAAGAGGTGGAAAAGAAATTTGCCGTTTAAATAGACTGAAATTTGACCTTGTCGAAAAGGATTTTTTTTCAAATGGCTAAGTTTTGCAAATTTTAAAATGAGAATTTGAAAAGAGAGGCCTACCAGCAGACTCGACTCTGGACGCGACAGGACGAGTTGACAGACACGACTTGGACTCTTTAAGGGTTGGACCGTGACTTGGTAAGGAGGTGGGCCACCTAAGATGACAAGACTCTTAAGTTGCGCTATTCCGTAGCCTAAGCGAGTGATAACACGGTCGAATCCTCAGAATAGGAAGGATGTGCTATGGGGGGATTGCAATAGTCTGTAATGAGACTGTTTTGGCAGGACTTAGCAGTGGAATGCTGTAGGCTAGTGCTCTTTTGAATCCTTTTTGATTTTAGGGTACATTTCCAAAGTGGGTATTGCCTCGAGTCCTGACAGATTCTTGTCTTCGACTGAGCCGAGTACTAGGACACACTATAGAAAGGAGGCTAGATTTTGAAGGTATTTGGATTATGTGAGTGGAAGGAGAACTTCTGTCTAATAGAAGCCCCCAGGACGACAAAGCTAGCTGTTGAGAACATGACAGTGTCGTGAACGGAATGATGGTGCTTTTTGAATGTGTGTCAATGTGGGTGGTTGTGCCTCTGTTGAAAGGCTGCCTACGTATTCATGTGTGGTGAAATCAAACCAAGCCGTAGTTCAGTGGATTATAGTGCCTAATTTATTAGGGCTTTGTGTGTAACTAGCCATAGCGATGGTGTAGGCTAGGTGCATTCCCAGTGATGTCTTGATCAAAGGGCTAGAATGGTTAGAATATTGATCCTGTGACTGTGAGCGTTCTCCGGGATAGCCCCCAGAGGTGGTGTGCACTATTTGGGCATGTTCTATGCCGACCGCAAGTTGAGTTCCCGTGTTTGGGGTTGGTAACTGGTTTGAATGAGAAGAATTGAGATAGGATTTTAACGAGTTCTGTTCTCAGGGATTTTAACGGGTTCTGTTCTCGGGGATTTTAACGAGTTCTGTTCTCGGGGATTTTAACGGGTTCTGTTCTCGGGGATTTTAACGAGTTCTGCTCTCGGGGGGATTTGACGAGTTTTGCTCTCGGAGAATTTGACGAGTTTTGCTCTCGGGGGGATTTGACGAGTTTTGCTCTCGAGGGATTTGACGAGTTTTGCTCTCGAAGGGATTTGACGAGTTTTGCTCTCGGGGGATTTGACGAGTTTTGCTCTCGGGGGGATTTGACGAGTTTTGCTCTCGGGTTTGCGTATGGCGATTGTGAATTTTGTTATGTAAAGAGGAAGTCGAGTAAAATGGCTCGAACTTTGATCGGGATAAGTTTTGATAATGCGAGATCTGATTTCCATGTCTGGCCCTAATGGTTAGGGGTATCGTATGGAGCTTGAATCCTCAAAATTCCGGGCTGTCTCTGGCCTGGGTCTCGGGACGGTCTTGAGGGTTGTAATGGGGGAAGGCTAAATGTGGTGTTAGCTGACCAACTTGATTGTTTCTCCTCTATTTGATGGTATGAGTATTGATAATTGACCGTACCCTGGTCATGGGACTTCCACTTGAATTGACCGTTGATCATGGTCATGGGTTTTTGGGAGTTCTTTTTTTATCATGGCCAGCTCTTTTGTTTTGGGCCTTTTGCTTTTTTCTTTTTTTTCTTGGACTCTTGATTTTTTTCGTCCAGTTTTTTTTTGTCATGGCCAGCTCTTTTGTTTTGGCCGTTTGCTTTTTTTTTCGGCTGGTCAGATTAACACCTAAGGTAGGGATCGGTTAGTCCTATTGGATGGGCGTTTTATTGTGGGAAATGGGCTTGCCTCCCGTCTTTAACCCAAACTAGGAGATTACCTAGATTTGTCATAGGATTCGATACCGCTCCTGCTAAGGGTAGTTATGTGGCTTTCTATAACAGACATGGAGTAGGTAAAAGGAAAACACGGGTCTCATTTTCCTGCAGTCATTATAGATGTGCCTATAATAGTCACGTGCGTGTGCTCACAGTGTATGATGGTGTTCATCATGTTCTCGGAAACACATAAGGAAATTATATATGAGAGATTGAAAAGCTGACTTTATTGAATTTTGAAAAAAGAGAACAGAGTACAACTGACTCTGACTTTGAAATTGAAAGAAATAGAACATCCTAGACTCGGACTCAGACTCGGACTTAAACCAAATCTAGACTCTCGGATGGTGTTGTCAATTCAGCTTCTAAGGACTCAAGTTGATGTCCAGTATAACCTCCAATAGACGCTTCACCCAGATCTTCATTTTGTCGAAGATCATCTTCAATCCTAATGCCCATTTCGGTAAGCACTGCAAAGTTTGAAATGCCGGCATACCTAAGATGGACGCGATAGGAAGGGAGGAGGTTGTTGATGAACTCCTCCACTAGTGTCTTCTCGTTGGGCTTGTCCACCAACTTTACATTTTCAGCCCTCCACCTTTGAAGGTATTTAGTGAAACCTTCCTTAGGCTCTTGGGCCATAACCTCCAGAGTGCGCATGGTAGTCTGGATCTCGGCGTTATCCGCGTAGTTTCGCGCGAATTCCGTTGCAACATCGTCCCAGGTTTTGTATTTCTTGGGATCAAACCTGTAGTACCAGGCTTTCGGGTGTTTCTCCAGAGAGGAAGCGAAGAGATGCTTGAACATGGTCGATTTGACCCCCTTAACAGCCATAAAGTCCTTGAAAGCCCGAATATGGAGCACCGGGTCTTCCGTCCCGTCAAACATTGGTAAGCCCGTTAAGTTGAGGTTAGCAGGCAGTTCATCGGTCAAGGGCGAGTAGGTACGGGCATTTTCCGTGAGGATGGTGTTTCTGGTGGTCGAGTGGACCTGTTCTTCAAGTTTGCGAACGGCGCTGACCAGTTCAGCTATGGGCCCCGTGGTTTCATTCCTGACCTTAAAAGTCCTTTGCTCCATGATACTCAAACGGGTGGCAATGGTCGTTTGTTCGGCCCTGATAACCGTCAATTGGGCTTCAAGCTCAGCTAGGGAGGTTGCCAATTGGTCCAAAGTTTCTTGCATTTTTTGGTGTTTGGTTACCGGTGACCTGTCTGTAAGAATACCGCGTAATCAGAGAAGTTGCTTCGGAACTCAATTTCGCCAAGGCATAGGAAATAGCGTGAGAGGAGAGACGACTCCAGTTTGACTCGGGTTAGACTCTCCTAAGACAAATGTGTAGGGTACGATTCTCGTAGTGACTGTGATTAATCACTCCGTCGGAGAATAGCCCCCAAGTGAGACTAAGGACTTTGATAGGACCCAGATGGTGTGGCATCTAAGTGACTCGAAAGTGGGGTACGTGAGACAACACGTGCAAGACATGACCCTTAAAGCAACCGTGATTGATCGCTCTGCTGAAGGGTAGCCCCCGACTGGGACTGAAGACTTTGTTAAGACTCGAGTGTCGGATGAGTGACCCTTAGACGTAAGGACCGTGAACCTCTTGTTATAGGGCTATGCCTTGTAAAAGGTTGACTCGGAAAAGACACTTAGACGGGTGACTTGTGAAAAGGTGGGCCTTCCTCAGGATCCAACTATGTGGGTTGGGCCCTGTTCGAAGGAAGGTTCACGTGAGACATTCCCAGACTTTAGACTCGATTGTGTAAACTGGGCCAACCTTTGTAGGAGTATGTCCTATGTAGGTGGGCCTTGCCTTGACAAATAAGGCGGACTAGGATAGGGGGGAAAATCCGTGATGTAAGATCGACGGAGTTTCGACGCTAGAGACTTCAACGACTTATGACACGACCCGACACTGCAAAATACGGGAAGTCTGAGAAGAGGAAGTTTTGAAATAAGAATTTTTTGAAAAGCCCGAAATGAATCGGGTGGAACCGGCCCTTTTCGAGAAAACGGAAAAGGTGGGCCGGGTGGTGGTTTGAAAATTTCGAAAATAATTTCGAGTTTTGAATTGGGCATAATACCGGCTAGAAAAAGGCTATTTTGAGTAAAATCATAAGTCCTAAGTTCGGTATATGACCCGGGTTTTGAAAATTGGATATTTTGAAAAAAGGATGCAAATTTTGAAAAATGACGGTTTTGAAAAAAGATATGGATCAAGTAGCACGTAGTCATGGAAACAGTATAACGACGCCATGTATGCTCTTAATCTAAGTCTCGGTCAGTCTATAAGGGTCTATACCAGTGTACATAGCCTATCAAGAATCGGGGCGGACTCCCTAACTCGAGTTGAGATTAGGACATGCCGTAAAACCCATATGAATCGGCTAATGGACACCTTTGACATAACCAATTTGGACTATATCAACGGTATAGTGGGACGTCGGTCACGAGTACCGGCCCGGGAAAATGGGGTTATGCATGAACCGTAAAACTAAAACGCGCATTTTACTAGTCAAACGATTTCTATTCGAGTCTCACCCTGAGGACACTGAAGGTTATTAACTCATCAGAAAATCCCCAGCGGAGTCGCCAAATTGTGGACATGACATAGGTCCACCCCGACGCGGCCACGCGCGGGTTTGGGGAGGAGAATGAATCTCCATGAGATGGTCAAATGGAAATTGAAATCGAAGTCGGAGTCGCCACCGAATTTTATGGTTATTCGGAACCGTTCGAGCCCACTCTATGTCGTAGTGGGCCGTGTACGAAATACGGCCCATTTCCGATGTCAGAGTTTATTGGGCTCGTCCCTTTTGCATATCGATATAGATGCCGATTGGAGCGGTTAATCATATATTGAATGACTCTCGTTGCCAATGGTTTCGGACATCCGGAAACCACGGTTCTGAGTAAGGGGTGAGGGTACGTGTTGGGAAGTTCACTAAGAACACCCAACCCCGCCCGCACATTAGCGGCCTCTACTAGGATATCGAATGACGTTTTAATGCGCACGTTAGTAGAACGATGAATGATTATGCAAACATTGTTTTCTAAGCATGTGAAAAATTGAATGGGTTGCTAAGTCAATTTAATGCATGAAAATTGATTAACGTCAAAGTTGTATTTAGCATATGAGATTCGTTTTAGTATAATAAAACGAACGAAATAAAAGGATGAATTTGCTACAAAACAAACAAACGAGTTAGTATCGATTTGTAAATAATAATATAGCAAATAAAATATACGAGATCGAGAAAATAAATATTAATCGAAATCTGAAAAATATTGTTGAAAAGAACGTTGTTTTGTATAAAAAACGAAGTTCGAAAAATAATAAAATAAAGACGGAAAAAAGCCGCGGCATAACAGCCGGCCGCGCGACTCGCCCGGGATGCCGGCGGGTCGCGTGGTAGCCTGTTTCGGTGCCGGTTTTCGAAAACTCGAAGTTCGTATTAAATCGCGTACGAATATTGCATGATTCGTACTCGACTTAATATTTTCGATATTCTTTATATTCGATAGTTGACTACGAAATCAATATCAAATATTCGAAATAGTTTTGGAAAAGATATAAATTTTAGAAATCGATCGAAGAATAAATAATAAACGAACGAAAACGTAAAAAAAAGGTCCGGACGGTGTGCCGTCCGGCTTTTGGGATTTTGTTCGAAAATTGTTATTTTTAATAAATCGCGTACAAAATATGAATCAATTTGTATTCGACTTATGTTTTCGATATTCGTCGTATCCGATATTCGATTATGAAATCGATATCGGATATTTAGAATGACTTAAAAAAGTTTTGTAAAAATTATTTGTTTTGAACGAGAAAAGAATTTTGAACGAAAAAGATGTAACGATTTTTAGTATCGTTGAAATCTTAATATAATTCTTTTCGATACAATATTCGATTATGGAAAAATCGATATCATATTTTTCAGAATATATGTTATGAAAATAATTTTTCGTTAATAACGATATTAGAAAAATAAAAAAATCGATTCTAGACCCGTAAAAAAAACGAAACGGACGAAGAGGAGAAAGGGAGAGAAAGGAAGAAATCGGGTTTGATTACACCCTCAACCTACATGCTCTTGTTGAGTCGGATCGGAGCTCGTCGGAATGTGGCTAGGCACGGGAGCGTCGAGGCAACGTCGGTTGGGTTAGGGTGGTACGGTCGAGACGGGTGAAGGTGTCGGGTATCGGGGCCGGTTTCCTTCGGGTTTTGGATGTATTATCGGTTTCTCGATGCTAAGAAATTATGTGTGTCGGGATGATAGAAAGTTGATATGTATGTATGTCGATAATGTATGTATTATTGTTGGTAAAAATTCCGTTGTGATTGTGTTGGATGCAAGGGGCTATTTATAGGAAATTCCCGACCTTGGCTTAGGAGAGTTTGACTACCGCTTAGGATAGGAAACGTAGGAATCTGAGGGAAATAAGAATTCCGCTTTCTTGTGAAAGAAGAAAGGGCACACGGCTGGTTTGCTACTGTTTTGGGCTGTTTCGGCCGAGTGTTTTACACTCGGTCGGGTGTTCGAGTCGGTTTTTGAATAGGATTCCCGTTTGAGCTAGAATTACCGTTTGAGTAAGAAGCTGAGGAGAACGAGAATTCCGTTTTCTTGTGAGGGAAGAAAAGAGGAAAAACCGGCTGGTTGTGCTACTTGGCCGAGTGTTTTACACTCGGTTGAGTGTTTGAATCGGTTCTCGGATAGGATTCCTACTCGAGATCGAATTCTACCTTAAACGGAATTGTTTATTGCTTTGTGTAGTTTGATTTTTTGTAGAATTGGAGTGTGAAATGGACACGTGAGATGTCACGGTCAGTCCGGAAGTTTCGGAAAAAATCCTTGAGCGGGTTTTGACTCGGTCGCTAAAAGACGGTTTTACCCCTGGTGTCGGATTCGACCCAAATTAGTGTTATTTGACTCGAAACGACCCACTGGGCCTGAATTTGAGGTTGGTTTTGTGAGATTTGTATTCCGTAAAATGCCTAGGCCAAATGTCCATCATTACGAGCCCATTTCCGAGTATGTCAAGGCACGTTAGCGTCCGATCATCATCGGGTGTTTGTCGGAAACTGCTATAGACACCTGACAGTCAAAATGTGGGTGTCTACACAATTTTGATTAGGGTTTGATGAATTTGGTTAAATTGAGCTAGAATGACCTCTAGGGCCTTCCGTGAGGTTTAGTGTGACTTAGGACGGACCAAAAGGTGTCGTAATAATGCCGGATTTTTCCGAAACCACTTCCATCGTGATCGGGGTTGTAAATAGGTGTTAGCGGTGCTTTCGGAGTTTTGATATCTCTATCCGAAAATTTGACCTTATTTGACCTGTTTAAGCTGTTTCTGTCTGACCTAATCCAAGATTTTTTGTGTTTTGTTCGGTTAAATTGGGATTAAATTGATAAACTACGGTTTTCGTAAATTGGGGTTAAATTGTGATTACATTTGTGATTAAATTCGGTGACTAATTTTCGTAAGGTCAATTCTAAATTAATAAGACATTTGGGTTTACTTTGACGTATTAGTGATTAAATTGAGGAAACTCAGTTATGGAAATTAAGTTAGAGAAATTAAGTTTAAGTTAAATGGTGATTAAATTTTTGTTTAGTAAGTTCTAAATTAAGTTAGGAAAATTAAACTTTAATTTGTTATATATATTTTTTTAACATAGAAAATGAAGAGAATTGAACGAAAATGGATGTATGAGGGAAGACTTGATAAGAAGAGACGTCCCACCGTCGAATTTTTGAGGGGTGTTGAATAATTTGTCGAGGTCGCTAAAAAGTCACTAGACTACGCATCGAGGGGGGAGGTTAGGTGTCCGTGTACTAAATGCAAGAACCTAAGATTTTTTGAGGTCCTTGTAGTTAAGGAACATGTCATCTATAATGGTTTTTCACCCGATTATTATAATTGGATTTGTCATGGTGAGCCATCTCAGTCTGAGGAACCCCAAAACCATCAAAATGAGGGGGGGTTGAGAGGTATGATAGTTGACGTTGTGGAGTGCAACTTGTTTAACAACGAGAACACATATGGGAATGACGACTCACCCAACCCACAAGACTCACCTAACCCACAAGAGCCTAACCCACGAGCAAAGGCGTTTTTTGACATGTTGAACGCTTCGGAGAAACCGTTATACGGAGGGTGCGATGTGACTTTGTTAAAAGTCGCATCTATGGTAGTTAGCCTTAAATGTGAGTTCAACCTACCCTTTGCTTGTGTCGATGGTATTGCTGCCTTACTCGAGAGAGTTATCCCAAAAGACAATATCATGACCCGAACTTTCTACACAACCAAAAAGGTTGTGAAGGGCTTTCAACTCCCGCATCAAAAGATTGATGCTTGTCCAGATGGATGCATGTTATTTTGGAAGGACGATGCGATGCTTGATGAATGTAGGAGATGTGGTAAGGGTAAGTATAAGACGGTTGAGGGGGATATTGTTTTGAGGGGTAGAAAAGGGAAAAGCGGTGTTTGGGTAAGAAACCGATCCCAATAAGTCAGCTTACGTACTTCCCTATTGCACCTAGGCTTCAAAAATTGTATGCCACAAAAACCATAGCGGAGCAAATGAGGTGGCACAAGGAGGACATTAGGGTATCAGGGAAGATGTATCATCCGAGTGACGGTGAGGAGTGGAAGCGTTTCGATAGACTACATCCCCACTTTGCGTTAGAACCCCGAAATGTAAGGCTTGGGTTGTGTACTGATGGATTTGCACATTTCGGCCAATTTGGTAATTAAGTCGTACTCTTGCTGGCCTGTGATGATCACACCTTATAACCTACCTCCTTGGTTGTGTTTGAAGCAACCTTTCATCTTCCTATCTCTTATTGTGCCTGGACCCAAAAACCCGAAAAATCATTTGGATGTTTACTTGCAACCTGTTATTGAGGAATTGAAACACCTGTGGGAGGTAGGGGTGGAAACTTATGATGTCTCTCTGAGACAAAACTTTCAGTTCAAAGCAACTCTGTTGTGGACTATAAATGACTTTCCGGCGTACGGTATGCTCTCGGGGTGGTCTACTGCGGGTCAGAAAGCATGTCCGTGTTGTATGGAAGAGAGCAAAGCTTTTTATCTTCCAAATTCTAGTAAAATAAGTTGGTTTGACTGTCATAGGCAGTTCCTACCAGAAGGTCACCCATATAGAAAGAATAAGAAGGCATACATTCAAGAAGGGTGAGGTTGTGCTTGACGACGCACCTGATCGACTCCCAGGAGATGAAATATGGGAGTTGATTTCCGATTACCCGTCCACTGTTGACGGAACTGAGCAGGAGTTCAAAGACCTCAAAAAGTTGAAAAATGGTTGGTTTAAACGTAGCATATTTTTTAATTTACCATATTGGAGGACTTTGTTACTTCGTCACAATTTAGATGTAATGCACATAGAGAAAAACTTCTTCGAGCAGTTGATTCACACTGTCATGGATGTGGAGGGGAAGAGTTGTGACACTACAGGCTCCCGGCGAGATGTAAAGCATTTTTGTGACCGTCCTCAACTGCACATAAAACGGGATGGATCCAAACCGAGAGCCTTGTTCACCCTTGACAAAGCTCAGAGGAAGGCTTTGTTGGAGTGGGTAGAGAAGTTGAAGTTCCCTGATGGGTACGCCTCTGATTTCAAACACTGTGATGATCTTAAGAACCTAAAGCTGCAAGGGTTAAAGAGTCATGACAGCCATGTCTTCATGGAGAGGTTACTTCGGGTAGCACTAAAGCAACTTTTGCCACCGACGGTGTGGAATTCTATAACTGAGATATCTCAGTTCTTCCGAGATTTGTGTTCTTCTACAGTATCAATTGAGGACATGACTCGGCTGGAGGATTAAATTCCACAGATACTATGCAAACTTGAGATGATCTTCCCACCGTCGTTCTTTAATTCCATGGAGCATTTACCTGTCCACTTGCCCTACGAGGCTAAGGTTGGAGGATCTGTCCAGTATACATGGATGTACCCATTTGAAAGGTACATAAATTTTAGTAACTTCATTTATAAATTTAATTTACACATAGCTAATTTTTATTAATTGAATACATAACTTGTGTATTTAGGTTCTTCAATCATTTGAAGAAGAAAATTGGTAACAAGGCTAGGGTAGAGGGTTCTATTTGTAATGCATATTTGACAGAAGAGATTGCAAACTTCTGCTCCCTCTACTTCGAGAAAGATGTCCAAACAAAAACCAAGAACCTGAACCTAGAACATTTGGTGCCCATTGATCCTACTATACCCGAGTTTTTTCAAAAGAAGGACGATGAAGGAACTTCATCCGTTGAGGGTTCTAGGACGCTAGATGAGAAAGAGTACAACCGAGCGCACCTTTACCTACTCTCCAATTGTGAGATCCTAGAGCCTTATGAGAAGCAATTTGTAACTGAATATGTCGCTGCAAACCCTGACGTGAACCCTGATGACGTTTGGAGTAAGCATGACGAACATTTTCCTAAGTGGCTCAAGGATCATGTAGTTGCCTTAGACATACATGATGATTTGGTTAGAAGTTTGGCATACGGTCCAGTGAGAGCGGTTAAATGTTGGAACCGGTACTCAGTGAATGGGTTCAATTTTCACACATTCAACTACGGGAAGAACAAGGCTAGATGCAACTTTGGCGTGAGTGTGTCATCTCTTGATGGTTATGAGTACTATGGTATTTTGGAGGATATTTTCGAGTTGTGTTATGCTGGCAAAGAACGGGGGTATAGAGCTGTGATATTCAAATGTGAGTGGAAAGACAGCTCCGTGAACGGGACCCGAGTGCATGAACGTTACAAGATTGTGGAAGTTAATCACACCAGGAAATATCCTACGTACGATCCATTCATACTCGCGCATCAGGCGAAGCAAGTCTACTTTGCTCCTTCTCCTTACACGAAAAATGACAGAAATCAAAGTCAATGGTGGGCAGTCTTTACGACTAAACTACGGGGGCAAATAGACAGTTCTCTGTTCCAGAAAGATGCGGCTTCAAGTGGTACACGCTTATCTCGAAGTGAAGAGACCATATTCTCCAGTGAAGATCAAAATAAAGGGGCAGAAGAAGATTTAGAGGATGACGATGATATCGATAGACTACGAGATTACATGGTTACGGATGTTCGGGAGATCCTTGAGGAGGAAGACGAACACGATGAAGAGAATTTGGAGGATGATCAAGTGGAGGGCTGTGGACATGACATAGGTCCACCCCGACGCGGCCACGCGCGGGTTTGGGGAGGCGAATGAATCTCTATATGAGATGGGTCGAATTGAAATTTAAATCGAAGTTGGAGTCGCCACCGAACTTTGTGGGAGTTCGGGCCCGTTCGAACCCACTCTATGTCGTAGTGGGCCATGCACAAAGTATGGCCCATTTCCGATGTCAGAGCTTATTGGGTTCGTCCCTTAGCATTTGATACCGATACCGACATTATCGGATACCGTGTATTGAATGACTCTCGTTTGCCAATGGATTCGGACATCCGGAAACCATGGTTCTAAGTAAGGGGTGAGGGTACGTGTTGGGAAGTTCACAAAGAACACCCAACCCCGCCCGCACATTAGCGGTCTCTACTAAGATGTCGTTTCATTTTTGAATACGCGCGTTAGTAATACGATGAAATGATATGCAAACATTGTTTTGCCTAAACATGCGAGAATTTGAATGGGTTGCTAAGTCGATTTAATGCATATAAATTTAACATCAAAGTTGTTTTAGCATGCGAGGTTCGTTTTAGTATAATAAAACAAACAATAAAATAAATTGCTGAAAACACGAACAAACAAGTTAGTAATGGTTTGTAAATTGAATAAAAGATGTAAATATAATGCAATGCATGGTTTTGAAAAGTTTATGACACGTGATGGATTAAACACGTGTAGACCGAGGTCGAGAAAATATTTATCGAAGCTTTTAAATATGCCGAGAAAACCCGATGTTTCGTTAAAGAAACGATATTCGAAAATTTAAAAACGAAATTTTTGTGTCGCGTTTTCAGGAGTTCGCGCGCCTCGCTCGGGAAGGGCGCGACTCGCGCGGGTCAGGCGACTTGCCCGGGATGCGTGCGGGTCGCGTGACGGGCTGCTTTCAAGATCGTTTTTTTTTTAAAAAATCGATAGTTTTATTAAATCGCGTACAAATATAGCATAATTTATACTCGACTTAATTTTGCGATATTCGTTATATTTGATATTCGATTATGAAATCGATATCAAATATTCGGAATGATTTTTTAGAAAAGGTGAAAAAAAGAGTTTCGTAAAATACTTTGAAAATCGAACTAAAAAAAAGCAATGTTGATTCTCTCCGCGTTAAAATCGTGATATTTTGTTTTTAAAATTATGTGACAATTTTTTAGCATCAACAAGATTAATTTAGTTCTCTTTAGATACGATATTTGACTATATAGTCAATATCGTATTTTAAGAACGTTTGTTTTGTATGAAAATAGTTTATAGTATCGATACTATAGAAAATGAAAGATGCGACGATGACCCATAATAAAAAACGGACCGACGACCAAAATAAAAAAACGAGAGGGAGAGAAAGAGAAAGGAGAAGACGGGGTTGATTTTACACCCTCAACCTACATGCTTTCTATTCTCGGAACGGGGCTCGTCGGAATGTGGCTTAGACATGGGAGCGTTGAAATAATGTCGGTGAGTTGTGGTGGTTTTGTTTTGGACGTGTAGGGTGTCGGGTGAGGTGGCCGGTTCCTTCGGGTTTAGGCGGCGTGATCTCGGGTTGTAATATCGGTCTTTCGATGCTACGTGTATGAGTTGAATGTATGTATTGTGTATTGATTGTTGATGTTTTTATGTAGTTGTGATCGATGTATCAGGTGTGTAAATTGTGTTGTGCAAGGGACCTATTTATAGGGGAGTTCCCGACCTTGGCTAGGAGAGGTAGTTAGATGAGAATTACCGCTTTGGATAGGAAATGTAAGAAGTCGAGAGGAACGAGAACTCCGTTTCTTGGTGGAGAAGTCACGGAATTCGGCTAAAATAAGGCTGCTCGGCCGAGTATCCTTATGCTCGGTCGAGTGTTTGATCGGGTGTTCGGATAGGATTCTTATTGGAGATCGAATTCTACCCTTAACGGAGTTGTTTAATATTTTTTGTAGCTGATTTTTTTGTAGTCTTCGAGTTCAAGCCGGATTGGCGGGATGACGCGGCAGATTTTAAGCCTCGAAAAATATCTTTGACCGGGTTTTGACTCGGTTGCTAAAAGACGGTTTTGCCCTTGGTGTCGGATTCGACCCAAATTAGTCCTATTTGACTCGAAATGACCCACTAGGCCTGGTTTTGAGGTTGATTTTGTGAGATTTGTACTCCGTAAAAAGCCCAAGCCAAATGCCAATGATTTCGAGCCCATTTTCGAGTATGTTAAAGCATGTTTGCGTCCGATCATCATCGGGTGTTTGTCGGAAACTACTATAGACACCTAACGGCCAAATATGGGTGTCTACAGAGCCCCCACTCTGACTGAGGCTTGGACAGGGCGAAAGTCAGAGTAGCTACCAGGTCAACCAGAGATTAAAACCTGGCAGACTTCCGATCGGGTCGTTTATAGTCCATTAAACTCTGTGTGATGGGCTCGCCAGCCATAAGATAGAAATCATACCTGAGCTGATGCTGATAACTCCGTGGGGAATTGGACTTGTCACGTAAGTCCCGGGTGTACCTATATATGGGCCCATCCCGTGAAAATTGCCGCCTTGGGCCTTCCGATGGGGAGTTTGTCGCATGTCCCCATTTGAGTCGTACTTGTATACATAATTATGCGAAACGGTGCATGTAATATTTTTAGGAGAAATGACTCGCGCTGGGGAATAGAAATTTTGTAAAAAGATTTTGAATTTGACGAAATTTTGAAAATTTGAGTATTTTTGACTCTGAAAAGGAATAGAAATGCTCGGGATGGCTTAGCCAAGGGATTGTGATGGGGGCCTGTATGCTAAACCTTCTGGGATTAGGAGTCCTAAAGTAAGGGGGAAAGTCTGGGTTTAATGCTATAAATACCCATGCCTTGCTTTTATTTTCCTCATAATTCTCATAATTGCCTCCCTTCCAAAGAAAAAAAGTTCCGAGAATCCTTATTCTTTTTAGGAAAATTTCAGCCATGGGAATTGACCGATTGATCGGAATGCTGCAAGATTGGTCCCGATACTGTAGAGACGCCGATAAAGTTATTCTGAATCAGAATGGTATTACCCAATTATTCACGATCCGTCAAATTCAAGTGGATGGCCATTTTCTAGATGCCTGCCTGTCCTACTGGGACGACACTTATCATTTTTTTGGCTTTCCTCGAGGCGAAATTTGTCCTATTCCTGAGGAAATTGCTGCTGTAGGTGGATGGAATCCCATACTTCGCCCTGCTATCCCGTTTTCAGTTCACGACCCCAGGAGGAAGTTACGCGAATTTTTAGGGCTTTCTCACATGGAGGTTTCCCGTATGCTGGAGGGAGATACCGTTTCTTTGATTGATCTAGCTGAAAAGTTTATGAACCCACACGATGTCCGGGTCAGGCCGGTCCATAGCCGTAGGGCCTTTGCTTTTTGTATGCTTCATGTTTATGCCTTCGAGGGTCATATGGATCTGTTATCATGCATGGGCCACGTCCGACTTTTCACTGTGACTGACCTGATGGAAACGGAGCACAGTCCGGCTTGGTTGATTACGGGAGAAATTATCCAAGGCTTAGACAATCGTAAGAGGGATCCGTCAATCCGGCTGACTGGGAGTACCCGTCTTCTTCAGGTATATTACCTACTTTTCTGATTTTCCCACGATTTCCTCGATTTTTTTTCGCACTTTTCGTTTTTTTTTTCTAATTTTATTTTTGCGCGGTTTTCTCGATATTCCTCGATTTTTGATTTTTCGCGATTTTTTCAACTTTGGCTCTTCGAGAGGCTATCAATCGTGGATCCTCCAATTGACGTGAGCCGATATCGCCCTAATCAAGTGATGACGAGGAGGCGGACCATTGACTTTTCCCGCCATAATACTCAGAAATATTGGGACGAAGTGCTTTCTTTCCATGGAGGCCCGCTGATCCGATGGACCGTACCCTGGTGGCCCATTTACGTTTGGACCGGCTTGGAATCGAGAGATAGGGCACGATATCAGGTGATCCTATCTTTTAGGCAGACAATTCACCTTTACCCCGATCGCATACTTAGGCAATATGGTCGGGCCCAAAGAATCCCGGAAATTGAGGCAGTTGTGAGTGAATCTACTCAGCTGACGGACGTGATGTGTGACACCTGGATGCATCGGTGGTATACCCGAGCTACTTGGTCTGTTTCTAAGACTCTTCACTCAATCTGGGTATCAGATTCTTATGTGAAATGGACGAAGGCGGATTCTGCTAAAACCCGAGTTGCCTTGAAGACTGATGAGGCTTTCGACCTGCTGCGACGAGAGCAAGCTAAAGATAATAGAAGTTTCTTCGACGAGGGCGAGACCCCGACTACCTTGGTTCGACTGATGTCAGGTCACAGAGGGAAGACTAGGACTCAAGCTGAAGGGTGCAGTACTAAAGGTGCACGGGGGAAGATGAACCCCCAGACAGACCTGGAAAGGAGACTTGGCCCAAAATTAAGGGTTCAGGACCGACTCGGTCCTCGAGACAGACTACCCGAGCACGTACGGACTCGGCTCGGACCAGTGACAACGGCAGAAGACCTGTTGTCGAAGAAACGGGTTCGAGCTAAAGAGGTTCCACTTGTGATTCGGGAACGTTTGCCCCCGCCCCGTCGACCTCGGGCTCCGCGCGACCCAAAAGACAAGGGGAAAAGAAAAATGCATGAGCAGTAGCCTCCTAAATTTTATTATTTAAGTATTACTATTACTTTTGTGGTGTGATTTTTTTGTTGTTTGTTGTTTTTGTGTGATGTATTTTTTAAAATTTCCGAGTTTATCGGGGTTTTTTTTAAAATAAAAGACATATTAATGAATTCCGTTCCCGTCTTTTCGTTATTACAGTGGTTGTACCCTTTTGAGGGGTTGCCTACGTATCCACAATTAGTGGAATCAAACCAAACGTAGTTCAAGTGTAGATTTTTTTTTTGCAATTTTTTGAAATACACCAAGACTATTAGCTCGAGATGTGCGACTGTAGGATAAATAATCCTAGCTCATTGACTTGCTTATAATTTTTGAGAATTTATAAAAAAAGACAAATTTTTATAAACTTTTGCAAATGACATTGAGAGAGGGTTTATGGGTAGTAACGCTTCAGTTGATCCAAGTTGGTTGGGTTGACGAATTCATTCCCGTCCAAGTCTGTTAGCATCACTGCCCCTCCTGATAGGACCTTTTTTTTACCAAGTACAGTCCAGCCCAATTGGGTTTGAATTTTCCTCTTGGGTCGACCGGTAGTAAGGCCCGGACGGATTTCAGGACCAGATCCCCTTCTTTGATATTTCTGGGCCTAACTCTTTTGTTGAAAGCCCGTTGTATTCTCTTTTGATATATTTGAATATTTTTAAGGGCCCGGGATCGCCGTTCGTCCAAAAGAATTAGTGAGTCGTATCGGGCCTGGACCCAATCTGCTTCCGGCACTTGGCTCTCAAGTAGAATTATGAGGGATGGTACTTCTACCTCGACTGGTTGGACCGCTTCCATTCCATATGTTAAATAGTATGGGGTTGCTCCGGTTGCGGTGCAAATTGATGTTCGGTACCCCCATAGAGCGAAAGGAATCTAGTCCGGTCAGTCCCGGTAATTCTCAGCCATCTTTTTAAGTATGGTGACAATTGTTTTATTGGCTGCCTCTACCGCTCCATTTGTTTGGGGACGGTAAGGCGATGATGTATGCCTTTGAATTTTATATTTTTCCAGCAAAGTGGCAGTTTCAGCTTGGAAATGGATCCCGTGATCACTGATGAACTCGTGCGGGATCCCATACCGGCATATGATCTTGTTTTGGATAAATTTGGCAACGTGCTTGGCGTTCAAGATCCGATATGACTCGGCTTCGACCCATTTAGTGAAATAGTCGATAGCCACTAAAATGAAACAGTGACCTCCTGTTCCGGAAGGGTTCACCTTGCCAATTATATCAATACCCCATGTCGAAAATGGCCATGGTGATGTCATGGTGTATAGTAGGGATGACGACATATGTTGTACATTGGCAAAAATCTGACAATTATGGCAGTGTTTGACGTATATTTGGCAGTCAGTTTCCATGGTGTTCCAATAGTACCCGAGTCTCATGATTTTTCGGGCTAGCATTTGGGCGTTCATATGTGGACCGTTTTCACCATCGTGTACCTCGGTCATAACCTTCTCAGCCTGTACTTTATCGATGCATAGGAGGAGAGTCCCCTGTGTCGTCTTCTTGTATAGCTGTCCGTCGTCCGTACGGACGAATTGGGTTGCCAATCTTCGCAAGGCCTTCTTGGCCCGGTTTTCAGATCCCGGGGGATATTCTTCCGATGTCAAGTAGGTCAGGACATCTTGATACCAAGGTTCTGGATCAGCTATTTCGATGTCTTGGATAGCGTGGATATATGCCGGCTCAGATCGTCTTTCAACGCAGATCGGTATGCTGGTCAGGTGCTCCGGGATGTTTAGTAAGGATGCCAATTTGGAAAGTGCATCTGCGAATTGATTTTCCGCCCGAGGTAGGTATATGTATTCTACCTTTTGGAATTGTTTTTCGAGAACCCTTACTCACGCTTGGTAAGCCACGAGATTGGCGTTCCGAGTTTTCCATTTTTGGAGAGCCTGATTGATGACTAGAGATGAGTCACCGTGGACCTGGAGGTTTGTTACTCCTAAATCAGCGGCGACTTGCAACCCGTGAATACATGCTTCATACTCGGCTGCGTTGTTAGTCACGTCGAAGTCCAGTTTAATGGATAACGGTGTATGCTCTCCTTTTGGTGAAATCAAAAGAATCCTGACTCCGAATCCTCGGAAGTTGGATGCTCCATCGAAATATAAATCCCATGTCTCGGTGTCCGTATGGAATATGTCTTCATCTGGAAAAGCCCAAGTGTCTGTGTGCTCTTCTTCAGATACGGGACTATCAGCGAGAAAGTCAGCTACAACCCGACCTTTGATAGCTTTTAATGGTACAAACTTGAGGTCGAACTCGGCTAGCATTAAAGTCCATCTGGATATCCGGCCGTTAAGGATGGGCTTCTCGAATAAGTACTTAATAGGATCCATCTTGGATAGTACATGTACTTCGTGACTGAGCATATAGTGTCGGAGCTTTTTAGTGGCCCAAACCAAAGATAGGCACGTTTTCTCGAGCATTGTATACTTGCACTTGTATTCCAGAAACTTTTTACTGATGTAGTAAATAGCCCGTTCTTCTGAATCGACTGTCTGGGACAGCATAGCCCCCATGGTTGTCTCGGTCGTTGTTAGGTATAACGACAAAGACAAACCGGGTTGAGGCGGCATTAACACCGGCGATGCAGACAGGATCTCCTTGATTTTATCGAAAGCCATCTGACATTTATCGTCCCACAGTGTTCGTTCTCCTATCTTCAGTTTCTTGAAAATATGCTCACATAACATGGTTAGTTTTGAAATGAACCGGCTAATGTATTGGACTTTCCCGAGAAACCCTCTAATTTCTTTTTCGGTTTTGGGTGGCTGCATCTCGGTAATGGCCTTGATTTTAGCTGGGTCGACCTCGATGCCGCGTTGGCTAACGATATGGCCCAGTAATTTGCCTGATGTTACCCCGAAACTGCATTTTTGAGGGTTCAGTCTCGTGTTGTATTTTCGTAGCCGGGTAAAGAATTTTCTTAGGGCCGCAATGTGCCTGTCTCGGTCTTTGGACTTGACGATCATGTCGTCCACGTAGACTTCCACTTCTTTGTGCATCATATCGTGTAATAAAGTGGTGGCGGTCCATTTGTAAGTGGCCCCGGCATTAATAAGCCCAAATGGCATAACGGTGTAACAGTAAGTACCCCCAAGGTGTGATGAAAGTGGTCTTACTCATATCTTCTTCTGCCATTTTGATTTGATTGTAGCCGGCATATCCGTCCATGAATGATAGGAGGGCATGATCGGCTGTGTTATCCACCAGTATGTCGATATGGGGTAACGGAAAATCGTCTTTTTGGCTGGCCTTGTTAAGGTCCCGGAAGTCTACACATACCCGTACTTTACCATCTTTCTTGGGCACCGACACTATGTTTGCAACCCAGTCTGGATATTCAGACACTTGTATAAAGTCTGCTTTGAATTGCTTATCGACTTCTTCTTTGACTTTGAGAGACCATTCGGGCCTCATTCTTCGGAGCTTTTGTTTTACCGGTTTACACCCGTCTTTGATGGGTATACGGTGTTAAGCTATTTCTCAATCTATCCCCAGAATGTCCTTGTAGGACCATGCGAAGACGTCTTTGAATTCTTGGAGGAGATCCATGAATTGTTGTTTCTCCTCGGGATCTAAAGATAAACCCAACTTAAGCATCTGGGGTTCTATAGTGATCCCCACGTTAATGGACTCGGTTTCTTCAATTACCGGATCCCGGGACTTCCTTTGTTCGAGCTGCTCGACCAGATGTGGAGGCAAAGGCACCTGTTCGTCGGGTTTCTCAATGTCATTGCATATAAAATTTTTGGATTTGAAAGAATTTTGGAAATAAGACAAGTCGTAAGCGGAACGGATTTCGTTATTATTGATAGTAAATTTTGAAAAGAGCTCGAAGAGAGCGGCCATCTGATCATTGGTCAATGGCGGGATAGGAAGAGCCCTCGGGACAGACCTCGGGGCTCCGGTGGGTGCTAATAAAGGAAGAGGTGTTACAGACTCGATCCTAGTACTGGACCCCCTAGCCTTGGACTCAGACTCCGACTCTGACTCTGACTCTGACTCACACTACTACAATAAGGGTCTATTGCAACATTTTCTATGCAACATATAAATATTGTGTTGCAATTTCTAATAGTGATATTAGCTATGCAACACTTATCTAAAATATGTTGCATTTAATAAAAAAATGCAACATTTTTATAAAAATGTTGCAATTATAATCCGATTTAGCAACACTTTTTAGAAATTGTTGCATTTAGTGAAACATTTAGCAACACTTTTCAAATTTGTTGCAATAATATTGTTAGGATAATTATTGATAAACCACAATTAAATGATAAATAAAATAAAAAATGATAATGTGAAAGTTCGGTTAGATTTTAGAGTAAAAAAAACTAAAAGAAAATTTCAATTCCGATTTTTAACTCTTAGGAAACCAACATCTCTTATATATTCTTAAGTAACGTTATTTAATTATATTATGAGTAATAATTAGTACACATATGTCAAACGGGATCGGACGTGCGGGTTTTGTCATAGACTCACAAGTCGGATCGTATGAGTTGTTTAATCTGAATCTCAATTTTGTACGGATTTTTTAATTTGAAGACAGTTATGTGCGCATTGGATCGTCCCAGCTCAAAATATTTTTTGCACGAGCTGAGCTAAGTCAATGAGATCGGGTCGGGCCATTTTTTATTGGAACATGAAAATAAAGTTCACTTATCTAAGATTCAAGTCATTTTTTGATACATTTTTCTTAAGTTCGATCGAATGATGAAAATTGGTTCAAGTCATTTCCTGTTGAGTTGAAATTTAATAAAGGCGCAAATTCACTTTTGGAATACCGCTTAAGTGAAAATTTAAAAAATAAAAATAAGACGCGCCTGATATTGACTAAATACCCCATAACAAACAAAAACCTAGCTAATCCCTAAATTGATCAAGAACGTACAGTATACAAAGACAGACTTTGTGCAGAGGCAATAGAGCAGTGCTACAGAGACGGCCTTTTCTTCTTCATCAACCCCAATTACCATCAATTAATGATCTCAAACCGATTGCTAATCTCTGCATCTCAAGGCAAGTCTTAGATCGGGTTTGTACTCTTCTCAATTATTGTATCTTTCCAACCTGATTAATTATCAATTATTGTATGATTTTTCTGCTCTATATTTTTTCATATAACTTTGTGCCATCGTCTTCTCGGATATTGGTTACTGTATTGGAATCTGCTCTTTATCTCAAGTTTTTATTACTGTATTGGAATCGGGGTTTAGGTAACTAAACCTGAAAATCAGAGAATATGAAACTTACTGTAGGGTCGAAAGGCTTTCCGACAGTAGCTACAACAGACACCTGTAAACTCCGCATGATTTCGACAAACTGCTTGTATAAGCTTAGGGAAGGATTAGGATGTCGAGGACCAATTTGACCTGAGATGAGGCAGTCTTGGTGTTGAGAATATTAAGAGAGCCGTTATACTTGATGTGCGAAGTAACTCTTATCCTTAGAGATAATCGTATACACATAATAGAGGTGGCTAATATGGAACAACTCGGCCTGAGCTATCCAACCCGACTAACCTGACACACCTACATCGGGTCCCAGGCCTCGCCTTGGGCCTTGGTTCGACCTGTGTATAGCCTGTAAAAAAATTACTCATAGACCGATATAATCTACGGGCTAAAACATTGACTAAGTCGGTGCTCGAGCCACTAATCTCCTAGCCAATTAATGATAACCAAATCTGGGATTGTAGGTGGTAATTTGTCACTGCAACGTCCGGGGGGGTTGGACAATTAATGATAACCAAATCTGCTATTTCCCAGTCGATGATTCCCAAAACCTTAATTAAGGTTGTATGCACCATCAAGCTAAGCTAGCTAGCTCAATAATTAAGTTTACAATACTAAATTTATTATGTCATTGTTCTAGAATTCTACTTCTACGAGAATCTTTTTTTCATTTTCAATTCAATACGTGACCCGTGCAATCCATTTGCCTTACTCTGATCTTCTTTTACAAGCTAAGGATATAGGTTTACTTTTGTTCACACCCCAGCCCAACCCCACCTGTGACAACATAAGAATGTAATGTCGTGCTTGATGGCTATGGTAGTGTATTAGTGTGTATTTGGGCAACTTAACTTTTCAATTTTCCATATCCATCATAAACTATCCATATGCTTATACAAAGACAATCCATTTGACATTCTAATTTGTCTTCATCCATCTATGTCATGGGTTTATGACGGATATAATATATCCATCACACACGAATTACGGAACTTATAAGGAGGGATGATGATGCTAGGAAGGTGCTGATTAAATGGAAGGATGGAGGGATAGATGACAAGTTTGTGATGCATTGCATGAGGGAAAGATAACATAGACAAAGTGACGTATGTAGTAGGTTAGAAAAACAGTAAGAAATGAGATGAGATGAGATGCATGAGGAATTTGAGGGCTTTTAGTGCACTTTCTAAGGATTTAGGAAGATACGGAGTATAGATAAGATCGCTGAGTTGGAAATTTAGTTAGCTGTATGACTTAAGTAGAGTCTAAAACTACCACCAATACTCTGGATACACTTTTCTTTTTTTTGTTTGTTTCACGGGAAATCCTCGATCATTTTCTATAGCATTCTATTCTCATCTCCGTATAACACCCACTCCACTTTTCTATGTTGTTGGTGCGTTTGCTTGTCGTTCTGTGATTTCCCCATATCCTTATTTGGCTGTCAATGAGATTGGTATTCCTCCTGTTTTTGCCTTGCGGTTAACATATCCTGAGGTGAGAAATTTTTTGATTGAGCACTCTTTTCACTGTTTTAAAAATATTAAGCTGCTACATTGATGCCGTGAACATGATTGCATAGATGTACATTAAATAGGTTGTTTGTTTTTGCTGTGCCCTCAGTAACTCTCCAGGCTCGCCATTTTGGATCCCTCCTTAGCATCACCTAATGACCAGCAATATGTTCACCTCTTTTAATCACAACACTAAGGACCTTTATCCTGTAGTGGAATAGGTCTTAGCAATAATAATGTGCATATTCATATCCCGAATTTCTACGAATGTCCCAACTATCATACTGTATCACAAATGGCCCTGCCAAAAGTAAATGAATGCGTAATTTGATGGCTGTAATGTTCGATTAATCCTGTAATTCTCTTTTACCTACACAACAGTTAAAAACCACTTCTTTCACAGCAGGTACAATATTGTTTGTTAAATTAATGGACCCTGTTATGA